>OY283150.1:122363142-123808025 GCA_958299815.1 Sarcophaga carnaria
CGCTCGAAAACATTATCTTTATCTAACTTACTGGCAAAGAGTTCATCCAATGGTTCCAATGAACTGGCACGGAACAATGGTCGGGTGAAGGGTGCCAAGCTGGTGGCACGATCGAATACCGATGGTGCACGATCGAATACAGATGGGGCACGAGCAGTGCTTGATGGGCGGCTCCAGTAGCTTGGTGGTGGTACATAGGGTTCACTGCCAGCACGTCTGTAGCGTGATGGAGCGGGTGTTGGTGACCTGCGAGCTGTAAAAGTAATTGAAAAATAAAAATTATTAAGTTTTTGTATTTTATTTTAGTTTTTTTTTTTTATTTAAACAACACACTATTATAAAAACTATTACACATACAGTTGTTATTTGTTTAAAATGTGAGTAAACAAGTGTGGAAAACTCCTTGTGTTAATAGGGCCTATTCTACATGGGCTTAGATAAGGTAATTTACATTTGTTATCACAATGACAGTCAATGAAACTACTGATAATGTGGAGGAGAGGACGATGGGGGCATTTTTTGGATGAAAAAACAAATTTATTGAAAATGGGACGATAACAATTCACATCAGATCCAAGAGCGCCCAATGCATTAAGAAAAAGCCACTGTTTGTGTGGATTTTGGTAGTTGGATATGTCATCACTGTGAACGGCGATAAAAATCAATTTATTTTTGCCTGAGTTGGATGATCATGACTCCAACGATATGTTGTTTCAACACAGAAAACACACAGCGCCATACAGCTATTCTGCAAGAGAGATTTGAGCGCATGGTCATCTGACTTTAAATTATGTGAACTGGCCACCGAGATGTGGTGTGATTCTGCACGTTATATTTCGTCTTGAGGGGTGTAAGCGAATACGCTGCAAGCTACGGAATACTGGCAGCATTATAATTTAATGGAATTTATATGGAACAGGTCCACTTATTTAAATAAATGAAAATATGAACAGGCTTCAACATTTTGACACTTTGAAAAACAATATGGAATGCCAATTCAGTGACTACAAACCACTAAAAAAGTGGTTTTGTGGGGGAAAAAAATTAACTTTTCGATTGGCCAGTCCAGAGTATCATGGCATTTAAAGTCAATATTTGCCACATAATTCTATTATGTATGCCAGTAAAATAAATTGAAAGCCTTGAATATTAATTATTCATTATTCATGGCTCTTTAGTAAACTTATTTATTGAATACACAGCGTATGAGTGATTTTAATTTTAAATTGTTGATAATCATACGCCACAGTGGATAATTTCAAATGGATTAACATTGCTTATGTTATAAAATATGTTTGTTTGTTTGCTTATATGCATTTAATTATCTTTTCATAACGATAATGGAGGGATTTCCACAAATTCTAAATTATTGTTTCAAATAGAAAAATTTATAAAAAAAAAATGATTTGTTTATCTGTGAATTAATCCATTTGTGTTCTACTTTTTAGGCACAACTTATTGCAGCTGTATTTGGAATATTTTACGTTAATGGCCGTGTCTAAGGTTGGTCGTATTTTATGTTCGTATATAATTAATTTGAATGTAAAAATATCTTTAAAATAAGTGATAACGGGTTAGTACTTACCAAAAATTAAAATCGTTATAAATTTATTTAAAGAAAAATTTTAGTAAATTAAATTAACTGAAAATAAAACCTAATGTTAGATGTCTTTTAATATGACAATGTGAACGATGTCTGTAATGTCACACACATATTTCTCACTGCAGTCATTTAAAAGTAAAATTATTTTTTTTATAAATTTTCTAATGGAAACTGGTTTCCTTATCGAAATCCTCTTTTCGTCTTTTATTTGAGAATAAAACTTTTCATGTTAATGAACGTTTTCTTACGGAAAGTATACTTTCATAGGCAATATTGCAATCGTTAGCGAAAAGTGTATTATTGAAAAAGTTATCGAAATAGAAATTGAACTGGAAATGGCTTTCAAAACTAATTTAAAATATTTCTAAAGTTGTTAACCAAATTATAATCGAATGTAATGAATAAAAAATTGTGGTAGAAAACTTTAATCAAAAATTGTTGATAGTTCGGAAACTTAATCAAATTTACTTATTGAAAAGAAATAAAAGAATTTTTTATCGAAAACAAAATTTATTATAGAAAATGTTTAACCATAAATAATTCTATGATGTTTTTATTGAAAATATTTATTAAAAAATGTTGTCGACAATTTTAGATTTATTTGTCGTTTTCGTTAACAGTTTTTTTATTTTTATTTATTTTTATCAAAAAATTTTCTAGAAAAAGTTATCGAACAATTTTTATCGATAATTTTAAATATTTCTCCGAAATTTATTCCCGAAAATTGTATTGAGAATTATTGTAATTAAAGGAAATATTTATCGAAAATTTATATCGACAAATTTTATCAAAAACTTTCGATTTATTTTCATTTTTATTTATTTATTTTTATCAAAAATAAAATAAAATTTTCATTAATTATCGATAAAGAAAAAATTTCGATAACATTTTTCCATAAACATTTTTGATAAAAATAAATAAATAAAAAAAAGTTAATTGTAATCGAAAACGAAAATGTTTATCAATAATTATAATAAAGTTTTTTTTAAAAGTTTTAATAAAAAGTTTTATCGGAAATTATTACTGGAAATTTTAATCAAGAAAATGATTTATTAAGAAATATTCAGAAATTTTTTATGAAAATTGTTACAGAAATTTATATTAAATTTGTTTTCGAAATAAATTTTATCTACTATTTTTTTTTACAAAAATTTGTTATCGAAAAATTTTAATGAAATTTGTTTTGATAATCAAGTTTTTTCTTTGTTTTAATAAAAATTATTTCGTTGTTTACTGTCCTTTATACTGCATATTTTTCGATAACATTAAACTAAAATTTGCAATTTTGTTTATTGTTTTTAAATACTTTTCGTAATAAAAGAAATCAATTGATGACTTGATAGTGCAACACTTGACTTGATATTGACTGCCACAATTAATTGATTTACAATGGAAAACAATAAAAAGTTTACAATTACATTTTAACAAATGGAATGCAAAACAATTAAAAAAAATTACAATAAAATTATTATTCAATACACACACACAGAAACAATTACATTTAACATATAAATACAATACGTTTATGTATTTATCGATTTTTTTTAATTATTTTTCGTTAAATATTTCATTTTCTGAGTTTTTTTTACATTTTTAATGTTGAAATGAAAGAGAGAAAAACTTTTGAATGAAAAGACGAAAGGAGAATACAGTTATGACACATTAATTAATGGCACTAAATATATTTACAACAACAATTGCAAGAGAAATTAAAAATAAATGAAGAAATTATGAAAAAAAATTTACAATATGAGGGTGCGTGGTTAACGTAGATTAAAGGATTAAAAACATAAAATTAATAAAATAAAAATTAATAAAAATTATAAAAGAAAAAAATGAAAATGAATAAAGAATTAGTAAATGAACAACAAAAATAAAATTAACAAAAAAGTTTAAGAAAAAAATAAACCTTCAAAATTCAAAAATCTTCTGAAAAGGTTTTTCGATGAATTTTTTATGCTTTTTGACTTGAGATATTAAAAAAATGAATCAAAACAACAGTTTTTTTTTAAGTTTTATTAATAAAAATGAGTTTTTATTGAATGTTTTTGTTTTTTTTTTGTATTTTTTTCTTAAGTTAAATAACGAGGGGGTAGGATTAATTATTATTATTATTTGAGTTTATTTTAATCAAAAATTTATTTTGTATCCTTTGTTGTCTGCTGGCCGTTTTGAACGATGTTTGCTTAGATTGATGCTGGTTTTAATATCTGTTTGTTGAGTATTGGGGATTAATTTTATGTTTTAATTTTAATATATTTTCTTTTCAGGTTAAAATTGTTTATTGTACACAGTTTAGTTCAAAAAAAAGGTAATTAACAGTAATTGAATGAAGTTGTGTTAGCAATCGAAATTGTAATAATTGTTTTGACTTGTATTAAAAAAAAGTAAAGTAAAAAAGTACTATAAATTATTTGAATGAAATTTCTAAGACATTAAAGTCATTAGAAAATAAGAAAGAAGAAAGGTACCAAATTTTTAATATTCCAAAGCAAGTATCGAGACATATAAAACACGGAATTTTGGGTTCAGTAAACTTTTTAATGTATTTTATAAAAAAAGTAGTAAAATAGTACCAAGAAAGGTACTAAATTTTAATTTTCTAAAAATGTTATTACATTGAAAAATATAAAAAATGACTACGAAAACTAACAAAAAAGTACCCAAAAAGTGAAAATAAAGTACTAAAAAGTAAAATTCCTCAAAAGGCCTATGCTATGATATCTATTGTAAAAAATTGTCAAAAAGTAGTACGATATGGTTTCCAAGTCTTAATGGATTTCACAAAAAAGTACCAATAAATTGAAAATAAAAGGTACCTAAAAAGTACCTAATCATTTAAATCTAACTGGAAAATCGGGAAAAATAGTTTAATTTGTTTTTAAATCTTCATGCATTTTACAAAAAAATACCAAAAAAGTACGAAAAAAACCAACAAAAGTGGAAAAAAGTACCTAAAAAGTACCAAGTCATTTAAATCTATGTGAATAGGTAGAAAAGTAATTTTTTATGTTTTTGAAGTTTAATGAGCTTAAAAAACTGAACCAATAAACGTACCAAAAAAAGGTGTAAAGGATTAATTATTAATCATTTATGTATATGCATAGTTTTTCATTCAATTACTGTTAATTGTTGTTTATACAGCTGTTAAATGTTTATGGATTTCGTTTATATTAAAAGAGAAAATTAAATTATGGTATGCAGCGGGTCCCACTGTACCTTATATTAATATAAGACTTAAGATTAAATATTTAGTAAAAGAATAGAGATGGTTGTTATTTATTAAAACAAAAAAAATAATTAATTAAAGTTCTTAAAAGAATTTTTTGAAGCTTAATTGTACAGCATTAGAAACTATTCCTGATAAATTTCGAATTAAAAAATTTAAAAACTTTAATTAATAATTTTTTTTTACAATTTGATTATAAGGAACTAAGAGAGCTTAAAGGATATAACTTGTTTATATGTTATTCTTATTTTTTAGTTTTATTTTTAATATTGAATTTAAATTTTTTTTTATGAGTTACACCTTTTCAGCTCTTTAGGGTCCTTATAAATAATTGTGATTTTATTTTTTTAGTTTTGATTTTTAAAAGTCTTAAAAGTTATTAATTTTTATATTAAATTAAAATGAAACATTTAACGAATTTGTTTTTAATCGTTTTTTTAGTGTTTTTTTAGATTGGTTTTTTAGTTTTTTATTTTTAATTTTTCATTAATTAAATTTACAAATTAAAATATTTTTTTTATAATTTATATATTTAAACTATATTTTAATATATGTATGTATATATTTTATGTATATATTGAACTTATATTTTAAATTGACATTAATTAATTAATTAATTTTCATTGTAAATCAACTATTGGCTAAAACGTTAATTAATTAAACAAATGAATCTATTGCTTGCTTTTTTAATGGCCTAAGAAAACTTTTCCTTTGAAAAAGTTTAAATATTCCATTGAATTTTAAACTTTCAAAGCTGTAATTAAAAGCACAAGAAAATAAAAAAAAGAAAAGAAAATTAATTTTTAAATAATTTCCTTTTACATTTAAAGAACAAAAAGAACAAAATAAAACCATTAAAAGAAAAGAAAAAAAATTAAAATTGTATTTTATTTTCTAAGCCCCTTAAATATTGAAAAAAAATATAAAAAAAAAAATAAAAGAAAATTTTATTTCTTCTTTGCTTCTTTTTAAGTTTTATTTCACATTTTTTTTGTTCTTCATTTTCATTGAAACAAAAATTTAAAAAAAAAATTATTTAAAAATTTCAAAAACTTTCTTTCATGTAAAGTTTCGTTTTCTTGTGTTATTTTTAATGTATGCGACAAAAAAAAATTCTTTAAATTTATTTTAAAAAATTTCTTCGTTGTGTTTCGATGAATAATAAAAAAAATTGTTTAATAATTTTCGTTTTTTTTTTAGTTTTTCGATTATTTTTTCATGATTTTATTTATTGTTACGTTGTTTTTGTAATTATAAATGTATTTTTTTGTTGTTGTTGCTGTTGTTGTTTAGTTTTACTTAATGTGTGTTTGTTTTATTTTTGGTACTTATTTAGAATTCCTTCTTACCCTTGTTGAGTTCTTGGAGCAATTTATCTTCGGGCTCATATTCCAAGGGGACCAAAGCATTGGGAGTGTAGGGCTTGTCCTTAAGATACAAACCGTAACGAGATGGGTATCTAGAAATGACAAAAAAACGAGATATTTAAGTTTAAAAATCAATTTAAAAAAGTACCAAAATTGTATCCAATAAAAAAGTACTAAATATATAATTCCAAATATATAGAGTTAATATAAATTTTATATTGTCTAAAAAAAGTACCAATATACTACGAAATTTTGTTTTTCTATAAAAAGTATTTAAAAGGTAAATTCAAAATGTATTTCAAAAGTTAATTACAAATTGTAATAGAAACCTAAAATCATGGTAAATTATGAACATTAAAAAAGGTACTGAAAAAGAGTACATTAAAAAGTACCTAATATATACTTTATCTACTACAAAAAAGTACCAAATTGGTATCAAATATGTATTTCAAATATGATTTGGTGTTAAAAATATTAAAGAGTCACTAAAAAGTAAATAAAAGTTATCAAATGCTGTCTATTGTTCCTAGTACGAAGTTAGTTTATCGTAATCTTGGACTGTACTGACGTAAAAAGGTACTATTTTAGCATTCTAAGTATTTTGAAAATTGTTGCTCTTATTTAGTTAAAATAAGTACAAAAAAATACGTAAAAAGTACCAAATAAGTACCTTTAAAAAATGTATATAAGTCCTAAAAAAGGACCAAAATTGTTCGATAACGTGATAAATAACCATGATGTGCACTTTAAAAATGGTATTTCTAATTTCTTTCAAATAAGCACCAAAAAGTACCAAAATAGTATGTAAAAAGTGCCAAAATAGTGTTCTAAAAAGTATTTCTTAATTAATCTGAATAAATAATAAAAACAGCACCGAAAAAGTACGTAAAAAAGTACTAAAACAATACTTTATGTTCGAAAAAATATCATTGACTATTACATTAAAAGCTTAAAATCAACACGATTCCGCTTTTTAAATATTAAAATTCAAAAGTACCCAATGAAACGAAAAGTACTTTTTTTATAAAATTTAATTAAAATTTTTCTATTTACCTGCGTTCAATTTCTTGCATACGCTTCAAATGATCATTCCAGGCCTTCTCTGCATCATAGTTAGCTGGAACTAAAAGTTAGAAGGGGAGAAAAAGAAAAGAAATTAGAAAAAGTACCATAAAAAAGCAATTTTTATAGAAAATTTGCAATTAAAACAAAAGCTTAAAAACTTACAAGAAAAATGGCGGGCTCAATTAAACTCTTACTCAAGCAGTGCCATCAGCATAAAAGCAGCATTAAAAACTCAATAAAAATGCATTTTTAAGCATAAGAAGCAAAAATTTACCATTTTGGACCGCAAAGAAAAAGCATGTGTTTAAACGTAGCAATAAAAGCAGTTAAAAAGTATTTTTTTTAGGTTTTAAACCAAAAAAATAAAAAAGAAAGAAAAATATTAGAAAGAAAAAGCAAAAAGAATATATATGCTGGAAAATGCTAAAATATGCAAATAAAAAATGCTTTTAAGTATTTTGAATAAATGAAAACGAAATGCAATAATGGAATACGAACATAAAAATGTAAATATGCTATGAAAATGCTTTAAAATGGGTAAATGTACCCCAAGAAAAAGTACCTCCAAAAGGGATTTTTTTGTTCTCTTATGGAAATTAAACAAAAAAAAAATTTTTTTTTTGTTCAAATAATTTGATTTTTATTCAAAATTCTTTTCAATACGATATTTTCAAATACATTTCTCAACTATTTCAATAAAATTTCCTTTTCAAATACTATTTCAACTCATTTTGATGACCCAAAAATATTGTGTTTTTGGCAGACTCAGTCAGATTATTCCATTCTTATTTTAGACACAAATTTTTCATATTTTCTTTTTTATTTTTAAGAGATTATTTTTTTAATATTTATCTGTTCATTTGTTGTTGTAATAGAGCAAGAAAGAAATAAAGAAAAACAAAATTTTTTTTTAAATAATTTGAATTTGAAAAATTTTTCTCAAGATAATTTATTGTGGATTTTAGCCGGGTTGGGTTAAATAAAGAGTTTGTTGTGTTTGTTGAAAAGCAACATCCGCTATAAAAGGGATTTTTTAAATAAAAATAGGAATCTTATAATTTAAAAAAAAAATTTCATACAAATTTTTTACTTCATTTTTTTAAAATATTGATTTTAAAAAAGTACCAAAAAGGTACAAACATTTTCGTCCAATCTAAATGCTTAAAAATAGAAATAAAACTGTTATAGACAGTTTTAGAGACTTGGACTCTTAAGAGGTACCACATATAAAAAAGTACCAAATTAAAGCATCACTTAAAGTACCTTAAAATACAAAATTATATTCAATTTTTTTATAAGAAAGTATAGAACTGTTTTAGTTATAAAAATGTATCAACTACAAAAAAGTGCCAAATAAAGAACTCTAAATTTTTATTTAAAGAATTAAGCATTTTTATATTTATGATAGTACCAAATAAAGTACCGTAAAAAGTACTTTAAAACAAATATAATTTATAATATTTATGTATATTTTAATTTATTATAATAGAAATTAAGTACCTTTTTATGAAAAGGTACTGAACATAAAAAGTACCAAAAGCGTTGTAAATTAAAGTACCTTACGAAGTATATTAGAATACAATATATTTACGATACAATACGATATTTGAAATGTATTATAAAAAGAATTAAGTACTTTTCTTATTAAGAACATAAAGTACCAAAGGTACTAAATTAAAGTATTGGAGAAAGTACATTGAAATATTCAAATATCTTAAGAAAATCTTCAATATTTTCTTTAACATGAACAAAAACATAAAATAAAAAAGTATCAAAGCATTAGGTATCATAGAAAAACGTAACGTCGGTAAACCTTTTGAAAAAATTGAGAATTATTAACTACTTCTGTATATATACTTTTTTTAATAAATATTTGCTTAATGTGACAGGTTTTTAGGTAGTTTAAATACTTTTCTTATTAAAAAGCAGTTTATTTAAAACAGTTTCTTCTTAAGAAATTCCTGTTATGTTTATTACATTTTTGATAATATTGATTTAATATTTGCGTGATGTGACTGCATATGTAGTATTTGAAAAAAATATGAAAATTTTTCTTTTATTGATAACTGTTTTTAATAGCAGAATAATATAGCATTTAAAGCAATTTCTTTAAAAAAAATTATAATTTCTACTAAATATTTGCTTGATATGAGCTTGAGTAGCTTAATAACTATTGAAAATATCTTTCAAAATGCGTAGAAACATATTGTTGTTTACCAAAAGAATGTTGATATATTAAAGCCTTAATATAGTTCCTTTAATAATTTTAAAGTTTTCAAAATGGAGAAAATTTATTATCTTGAGTGGAATAAACACAAGAAAAATTTGTATATTTTTAAAGGCAAAAAAATGTTTTTCTTGTATGAAATTAAAAACTACACAAATAAAAACAATAATAAATAAATACATAGATTTTAAACAAATATTTTTCAAATAAATTTTGAAAAAAAAGTAATAAAAAGCCTTGAAACGCCCACACCAAAGTTCCTATTTTATGATGCTCTGAGAGAATATGATCTCTACCAACAGTATGTAGGTGGTGTATAAAAAAAACAAAATTGATTTTTTTTTGTTAAAAATTTTTATAAATATTTTGTTTAAAATTGTATAATTTATATGAAAAGCGGAAAATTGTTTTTGTTGTCTGTTTAGTCTCACTAGCTTTTTTAAAAGCTTTTATAATTTTTGCAAAGAAATGAAAAAGAAAAAAAAAACGACATATAAGTATAGGAAAATCTCATCATCGCCAGATATATACATATACATATACAATATTCGTTATCTGATCTTTCATACTGTATATTTTCAATATATATGTATTTCTTATTTATATGTGAAATGTTCTTTTGTTTATAATTAAATTTTATACGAAAAATGTGCAAAAAAAAAATTTTTTTTAATCTTTTTTTGTTAACAATAACAATATTTATTAAAATGAAATTGTAAACCAAAAAATTTTCTTTTGTTTATATAAAAGTCAAATTAAAAATATTGTATAATAAATATGTGCTTATTTATATACACACATTTAAACGTTGAAGGTATTCACATAATGTGTATAAAAAAATATATTTAAAAACTATGGTTATTGACGTAATATTTGAACACAATAACATATGAAAAAATAAAAATATTCAACAATTATTTCTTAAAAACCATTCAAAAAGTTTGTACGTTTGCAAAAAAATATATTTTTTATATAAATTTCAGTGATATTTTCAAAGAAATGGCCTTGAATGTATTGAAAGACTTGAAAAGAAATTTAAGATGTAAAAATTTTGAAATAGAAATTAATCCTAGATTTCTGTAAGACAAGTAAAATTCCTTATTTTTTTCTCATCAAATATTTGCTTAATGTGACTTCGCCTAGACAAGTTTAGAAAATTAAAAAAAAATCTTCTTACGCTGAAAACTAGTTCTTATTATAACAGAATAAAACATTATTTAAAACAACTTTCTTTTCAAAAAAAATTCTTACGTATTTTTTATTAAATTTTTGTTTAGTATGACTTTTGATAAAATATTATTTGAAGCAGTTTTCTTCAAAAAAAAAAGATTCTGTAATATTTTTTGTCTTTTTTCGTTAAATATTTGCTAATTGTGATAGTTTAAATCAGAATAAATTGTAGTTATTAGCAGTTTTTCTTAAAAAAAATCTTTTTTTTTTTATGAATTATTTGCCTAATATGACTGCAGTTAAGGTAAGAAAGAATTTAAAAATTAATCGAAAATTTTCTATTATTGAGAAGTAGTTCTAATGCTTCAATAAAATATGATTTGATTACAGTTTTTTCATTAAATATTTGCATAATATGACTGCATATTCAGTAATTCAAAAATATTAAAGAAAAAGAATGTGTATATCATTAGGACAATGTCTCACGATGCAGCGTGTACATGGAATCATTTTTTATATTTTTTTTTATATTTCATTTCATATTTTTGGCCCAGCAAAATATGCTTCCATAAAAATGAGAATTTCCGTGTAGGACTTTTAGGAAAATAATAACAAATAAGGCTTACAATGAAGCGTGGTTAACCTGAAGAGAATGCAATGAATTATCCTAAATGAAGCCTTCATTTTCTGGCCAATATGATCTCAATTTTCTTAAGGCCTTTGGTTTCTTTAGAGAATAACAAACTTCTAAAAATTCGCATGATCTTCAACAGACGGCTAATCATTTATGTATGGTTTGTGTCTTTAATATCTTATAAGGCATTGTAAAGGGAAAATATCTGTCGCCAATATTGAAACCTCTGTGAAAATGTAGAGACCATGTTTTAGTGGTAGTAGTGAAGAAACTTACTACAAAATTTTTTAACATAGACTCCCCAGGATTAATAAGTTATAAACTCTCTTTAACAAAAAAAAACCTTAAATTTATTGACATATAAAGCTATCACGTAATGAAGACTTTTTAAGCTTCATTTAATTCTAATAATTGTGCTTTCATCTCGAAATAATTAATAATTTATTGAACTTCTCTACTTTAATAGTGAGTGTGAGAGAGAGTTATGGCTTGATACGATAGATGTGTCTGTGCTTAATGCTTATGCTTATGGGTTCTGGTTGGTGCCAATGATTTATGGTGATGTTAGAAAATAGAAAGCTTTAAAGCAATGTCTTCTTTGACTGTTTCTTTTATTTTTAATAAAAAAAAAATAAAAAATAATTAAAATTAAAATTGAGGAAAAATTAAATGGCTTTTGTGTTGTTTTAAGGAAAGCTGTTGTTGGGCTTATAAATGAAATTAGATTAGAAGATTAAAAAACGAGTTGAAAACATTAAAACTTACTTGTTCTGCTGTAGTGGTGATCGTAGATGGCACGTGGTGAGTAGCCATAGGTATCTCTGCTGACAGGCAAATATCTGTAGCCATGAGACTGTACACGCTCGTTGGCGGTGGCAGGCTCATCATAGATGCTCCTGTATGTAGCAGGAGAATCTAAGTATGAGCTGTAAGGGCGAGAAGCTCTTGGAGTCTCATGGGCACGGATATCCTCAGATCCTAGAAAAATTATATAAAAAAAAACAGAAAGCGCAAGAGTTAATAACACAGAGAATAGAAAATATTGTATAAAAAAAGAAAGAAAGAAGAAAAAATACACATTTAAAGAGAGCGGCATATTTTTAAATGCTCTATTTTGAGACAGTATTTTATTGGGCATTCAATTTCCCTACTTTCAGTTGTGTTCTTAATTTAAAAGTAGACGCTAGCCCAGAATTTTACAAAAACGCCGAGAGTTTTCTTATCAAATTTTTCTGTTTTTTTGCTTGATTTTTTAAAAATAAAAACAAACGACAGACATTAGACGACGACACTAGTAAATGGGGTGACTAAAGCGTGCATTTTTAGAATTTTCATTTTAAAAATAGCACAACGAAAAAAAGGAAACATTCGTTGAATTATTGTGAATTCAAACATGGCAACTGCAAATTGGCTGACGCTATTAAAGTAAGTAAGAATAGATTGTTTTTTTTTTAATTGAAAATATGTTGTCACAAACTTATCGTGCCTTTTTTTATGTTATTTAATTAATTTTTTTAATATTTGAATACAAAATATTTTTTGGTGAACTCTTGAACCCTTTCTCTCTTTCTGATTCTTGAAAAAGATGCAAAAATTATTGTGGACTCAAGCTGGTTTCCTCTAGGGAACGTTAGATCCCCGGGTTAAATATTGATTATAGTAACACAGTGTTGCTAAATAAAGGACTAAAGGTCCTAAATGGGAATGGAAACTTTTAAATTTCTGGCGGGAAGACATAATTAATCCAAAAAAATGTTACACAAGGCATATGCCGTAGTCTAGTATGTTGTGCGTTGAATTATTAAACATGACGGCTCGGTTCAGATCCCTGGTCAGAAAAAAGTATTTCTTCGGCGACATCCTCTTAGCTGATTTCTGACAAGAATTCTGAGAGTAAATAAAACTGCCATGAAAAGTTTCTCAAAAATCTGCCGTTCGGAGTTGACATTAAACTGTAGGTCCTGGCACTCATGTATAAAATTAATTCGTATGAGAAGCTAGGTCGTAATTCTGACGGAAGGGTTGTAAAGACCAATCATGTATGTATGCATGTATGTACAAGAAAGGCGCACCCAAAATATCCAAGAGTTTATGGGCAAAAGTAGTTGTAGTCTGCTAGATAGTGTGTTAGTGGACCAGAGACCGTGGTTCAAACTCCAGCTCTCAAAAACATTTATTTCGGCAACTACCTCTCACAGGAGTCTTCTGGTAAAAACCTTTTTTTTATATTTTTGATTCTTACTAAAGCGAAATTTTAAAGAAAACTTTTTATATTTAAATTTTACGTCATTTATCTTACGTTTACAAGATTTCCTTTCATAATTTTACGCATTTGCAATTTAATTTTTTTTATTATTTTTTCTATAGAATATTGGTTTCTGGGCATGTTGCCAATCTTCGATACAAAATTGTTTAACAAACACAATATAAATTTAAAAAAAAAATGAATTCAACTGAAAACTGTACCCAATAAAAAATTGTTTTCTTTTTTTTTTTTTGGGTGGAAAAATATTCATGCAAATCAGAATTAAATAAACCGCACAACACTATTTAAGAGCCATAAAATATTTGGTACACTTGCATATTTCAATGGAAATCATAATAAGAATATTAACCTAAATTTGCAAGAATTTTTAATTTTTTTTCCTTCAGGCATATTGACAGCAATTTTGATAAATTGCAAGAAATTTTATTCTGAATTTGTTTTGTTTTGCTTTCTTTTTTTTGTAATTTAAAAAAATAAATGTTTTTCGTTTTTAAAGTATTACCTTTCAAGGATCTGATGTAAGATTGCCAGAATTTGGCCTTCTTGCTGGGGGTCTCGTTGCGACCAATCATTTCCAAATGGTTCTTGAACATTTTGATCGGTTTGTTGTGTGTTGCAAATAAAGCGTAAAAAGTTCGTTTAAATTAAGGACTCGTTCGCTAAAAATAGAAAAATTAAAGAAAATAAAAATTAAAAACAAAAATTAAATAAAAACATGAATTTAAATTCATAATTCAAAACTTTTAAAAGGCTTAACAATATTTCTTAATTCTCAATTCTTAATTTTATTTTGTATCATTATTTAAAAGCAAGTCGTTTTAGTTGAGCCGGTGCTCTATAAAATGGCTTTAAAAATTGCCTCGAAAGGAATTTGAAAAGTTTCCAACTTTCGAAATAAAAATTTTTGAACAAATAATTTTAAAGCCATAAGTCATTAAAAGGCCGGACTTAAATAAATTTAATAAACCAGCATTAAGAGCAATAAGCTGTCGATTCCAAACAGTTCGTCTGGAGACCCTCTAGTAGTTTTACTAGCTTTTACAACCTACAGCATCGAGATATTTTGAATCAAACTTTTGAAAACTTGCAATGAATATTGGATGAAGTAAAGCTTTTATCGATTTCTCATATTGCAAGTTTTTTGGGATTGTAAACAAAGATAAGAGCTTAGAAAACTTAAATAATTCACAAATCATATTAAAAAATCATAAAACTAAAGCTTTAAAAAGCTTTTTAAATTTGCTTTCATTAGTAAATGATGATCCTTGTTTGAATTCATTTAAAAAGCTTTTAAAATTGTTCCTAGCTTCTATTCCAAAAATATTAAGCTTTCTTGAACAGCTGATCCATAAACGAATTAATAATTAACTGAACAGAGCCCTTAGATTCTCTCTCAGGGTCGCATATTGGCCTGAAGGGCTTTATAAATAATAGCTAGTATTGATGGGATATTAGGTTTTCGATCGTAATACTACTATGTAAAATATCACCTCAGTGGGTAGGAGACAAGGTGTAGGCTCTGTTTAGAGCAATGTGAGATCACAGAGCACAGAGAGTTAACTTGAATCAGATATTGCTTTCTATTAGGGAAACATTTGAGTGAAGTGGTACTCCCGACGACTGTGGTAGGATTATATTGTCTGCTGCTAAATGTACGGATAAAGTGGGCCGATACCTTAAAGTTGTCAATTAAAACTTTTAATTTATATTAGGCTTTAAGCTTTGAAAGTTTCAAACTTAAATTTTAAGATTTTCTTTCACTGTTTGTGTGGTCAGCAAAGAAGTCTTGCAAGAGTTGTCATAAAATTTAAAGCTTTTTAAGATTTATTAATATAATTTTAAAGCTTTTTTAAATCATTTATAAAGTTCGTTAACAATTCCATAGAATTTGATATAAAAAATATTTAATTTGTGTAAAAATTCTTATGCTTTCAAAGTTTTAAATAAGGTATTAAAAGCTTTACATGTCTTATAATACTGCTTATAAGCTTTTCAACTCTCTTGGTCGTTACTATAATGTATCTTGTAAATTTTACTATAAAAACTTTAAATTTTACTCAAGCTTTAAAGCTTCGGTCTTTTAAGCTTTTAAGCTTTTGACATTTTTTAAATTGGAATTCCAAGTTTTTATTTCAAACTTTTAGGCTTTTTCAGAAAAAAAAACTTTTAAGCCTTTTGTTATACGAAAAACTATACAAAACATTAGTAAAAACACAAGGCTTCATAGTAACTATACTCCTAAAACACGCATAAGGCTTCTTAAAACTTTTCTTCAAAGAAAAAAAGCTTTTGAAAGCAAGAATTCATTATTTCAAAAAAAAAAATCAGAAAGTTTTGCATATCTTTCCCACACAGTACAAAGTCCATACATTCGAAATGTCAACACTTTCTCTGCTTCCAAAAACAATTTCAAGCGAATTAAATTCTTTTAAAATTTCCTCAACTTTTTTTCTGTTTTTCTAGGTTCGTTGGTGTTCTAATTTCTAGACCCCAAATTATATGAAAGTTTTGTAGACAATTTTCGCAATTTTTTTTTACACGACAAGATCATGACACCAAAAATAAATTGTATTGCAATTTTACGACAACAAAAAAAATTAAGAAAAATTTAATGAAAAACAAAAACTATAAACTTACACGAGTCGCTTTTTAAATAATTTTTTTTAAGAATCACAAAAAAATTCTTTTTTTATAGTTCAGCTCAATAGATCGATCTTTAACGATGACACAACGACAACTGACGCAATTTCTTGAGTGTAGGAAAAATTCATATGCTTTGTATATCGAAATGTTAGTGTGTTGGTGTTTGGTATTTATGCGATTCGTTTATAATTAAATGTGTATTGCACGAAAAGGTGAATGTATAGGTAGAAATACACACAACCAACGATGTTTTATTGCTATAATGCTGTCGTATGGTATGTATGTATATGTACGTGTGATATATTTTTCTTTAGTTTTTCATTTTTCTTCGATTTTTGTATTTGCTTTGAATAAGAAAAATAGAAATGTTGTCTTAAATTCTTGTTGTTGTTTAAGTTTTAGCTAAAAATTTCAGTTATTTTTAAATGTCCTTGAGCATCGCTAAAAAAATTTTTTTTTTTTTCTTTCGTTTGTCTTGCATAGCTAGTGAAACGATCATGATTCGTTATGAAAATATGTGCGAGTATCATAAACGTTGAGAGTTTATTTATTGAAATTAAAAAGAAAAAAAAAGTTTTTCTTTTTTTTTTTGGAATTTAGCAGTGGATCATATTTCCAAAGAACAACAACATGTTCTAGTGGAGATAATATAATAATAATTTCTTGTTTTTGTCAAACATTTTAAAGGTATTCATCATCGAGCATATAAATGCTATTATTCACTATTTTTGCATTTTGAGATCATTTTCTAAAACAAAGTAAATTTTGCAAATCAGTTGTTTCATTGACAAATAATTCGAAACAAATAAAATAATATTTTAAACAATCAGAATGTAATTTCAATAATTTTGAGAATTTCAAAAATAAGCAGAAGAAGAAAATGTAACGAGAGTGTAAAATCGTTGAAGCATGGAGTACAATTTAACTGAAAAAATTAAATTCAATTGAAAACCATTTGGGGAGGATGTTATAATCATTACTTCTTTTTTCCGTTTAGGTTAGGTTAGGTTAGGTTAGAGGACGTGTACTTGGCAATTAAGACAAATACAGTACCCGGAGGTCGAATTAAGCCATTGTACAACGTCTAGTTTCTCACACCACTTTGGTTGTGTGTGTTAGTTTTATACATGAGTGGTGGGACCTACACAGTTTAAAGTCGACTCCGAACGACAGATTTTTGAGAAACTTTTTCATGGCAATTTTTATTTACTCTCAGAGTTTTTGCCAGAAATCTGCTGAGAGGAAGTCGCCGAAGAAATACTTTTTGTATTTTGTCTTGATGTCTGGCCTGGGGTTCGAAACCTGGCTTTACGTCTAATAAGTCAACACACTACCTACTAGACTACGGCGACTTCAACTCCGTTTACTTCGATTTCTTTTTCTTCTCTATTCTTAACTCTCAGCTGTTTTTTAACATACCTTTGGAACTGTATTGCTACCATTAAAAAATTATATCTTGTATACCAGGCAGAGAAAATATATAAAATTGGTTACAAATTTTTAGAAATGTGAGTTAAGAAAAATATAACAAAATTACTACAAATATCATTAAATATGGGCAAAAAAAGTAAATAAATTTTTTTTTCCTTTTTGCAACATACTACCACTGGGAAAGTAATTTAAAAGATTTTTGTTTTTTATTTTTCAATATAGTTTTTAGTATTTTGTTTAAAAAAATATTTGACCAAAAATTGCTTTCTGCCAATATTTAAAAAATTCGATATAAAATATAACTTTTAATAATCATGATATTTTTTTGTTATAAAATTTGTTTTTCAATGTAAAAGAATGTAAAAAACATTTTTTGTTTTAATTTTTCATTAAAAAATTATTTTTTTAATTATTTACTTATCAAAATATATTTTTATTATTTTTTATTATTATTATTGTTTTAAAAGAGTATTTTTTAATTTCTTTTTTAATAACAATAGAATAAAATGGTAATAAAATGTAAAAATTAATTTTTTTAAGCTTTTATTTCAAAGTAAGATGCAATTTTCATACTTCCCAAAAATTTTTTTCTTCTTTCTCTTTTTTGAACTTCAAATAATTGTCTTAATTGTTCTGAATGGAAAAATTATTAGGAAAAAAATATTAAAAATAAAATTTAAAATATAAAAATTATTAAATTTTGAAGCATATTGAAATATGTATTTATATTCGAAGTACTCATGATATGGATCATGCAGTGCTTTCTTTTTGTTTTGGAATCGGGGTAGTAGGGTAAGAGGAAAAATACGATTTTTATCTTTAAAATAATTGCAAGTAATTCTTCGTATTTCAAGTAACAAGGTATCCATATTAACGTATTTATATTTTTTTACTCGTTTTGAGTTTAAAGAAACTTTTAAATTGCTTAGTTGGTATTGCAAACGCCTTCTACAACGCCCAAATATTTTATAAAAATTATAAAAAAAAAAATCCAATACATTTTCCTTTAAAAATTTAACTTTGAAATATTTTAATAAATTTATTTATTTTCAGCACATATGTAAATATATATTGCATGTTTCATTGCAAATTTTCATAAATTTAAAGCATATTTCAAAGTAATTTTTTTTTTCTCTTTTTAGTAAGATTGTACTTGAAATATTAGAGGTCATATTCAATCACATATTTTGCATAGTTTTCTTTGAACACTTTTAAGATTTTATAATGATCGGTTTGAAAACAATTATTGTTTTAAAGTTTTTTGGTAATGTTTTGCATAGCTTTTCTTGAGAAAAATAAAATAAAATTTTCAGAATTTCTATTTATAAAAATGATCAATTTTTGTTTTTTTTTTGTTTTTTGGCTTAACACCAGAGGCACTTAGAACATAATACAAAAATATTTAAAAATATTATATAATAATTTTCATATACATTTAGAAGGTATTTTCTTGTAATATTTTCAATTGTACGTATGTATTTCAAACGTAATATTGTTTACACTGTGCATATATGTTTAAAACACTTTGTAATAATTGAGTCACTATGTTCAGGTTTTTTTTTATATTTTTGCAATGTTTTTCTTATGTATTTTTATTTTAAATTGCTTTTGTTAACAACAATTTTAATTAAAATTCCTTTTAACAGTTTTATTCTTTATCATATTTTCTTTTTTAATTCAATTCAAAAATTTTCTTTTTAATTTAATTTTCATAAATTTTTTCATTGATTTTGAGGTATTTTTTTTATATTCTTTTAAAGTATTTTTCTTTTGTTTGATTTTTTTTTTTCATTTTCCTTACTTTTTAATTACTCCCTAAATAATAGTGTTGTATCCTCAACGAAGAATTTTTGTAAACTGCTGTTGTTTAAAAAATCGCTTCACCAATAACACTCGCTGTGGCTTTTAAAAAGCTTAACAAATTATAGTCAACCCAACCATCTCTATACTATACTCATACATACATATGTAAACAAATGATAAATGTATTGTATTTGTTTTTTTTTTAATCATTTGCCAAAAGCTTTTTGAAAACAATTACGATCACTTTTCACTCATACACTCACATTTAATGCCTTAAAATATGCGCAGATAATGAAACCATTTGAGAGAACAATACTTAAACGTAATACGTACGTACCTTACAGTAAATATGTGTGTGTTGGTTATGTTAGTAAGTATTTTAAATATTTTTTTATACAAAAAAATATTTTTTTTAATAAAAAAAAACGTTAAAGAAACTGAAATTAATTCATTATAAGTTAATAAAAAATTGTATACTATAAAACGACAACAACAACAACAACAACAACAAAACATTTCTTTGTTCATTTCAATTCAAACATCCGTTTTCAATATTTTGTTTGAAATTTGTTCGTGTTCTTGTCATGTTTATGATTTTCACAGTCTTTATCATCATCATCATCATCATGACCACCAATACCATACGTCCATCCATCGAAACACCTACACTTTATTTAATTTAATAAAATTAAAAAAAAAAACTAAAAAATTATATAAAAATTCAAATGCAAATTAATTGAGATTTTTTTTTATCCGAATAATTTGTTTTAAAAATAAAATTTCTATTTATTTTCACTTTCCTTTCATTGAAGATGACCATCATTAATGATGACTTCGAAATTTTTTGATGATAAATTTTCATGAAATTAGCAATTATTAATCATAAATTACAAATTATTAACAAAAAAATGCTAAGAAAACAAATTATTTTTATAATTATAAACTCACCACTATCATAAAAAAATTAATCAACATTAACAAGAACCAAGATGGAGGTCTCTGGTAGCACTCTACAGGCTCCAAAATTTTGAACAGAGTAGGCTTTGGCTTATGTATTAAGGGTTTTAAAATTGTACTCCTGTACAGGCTGCCTGCTAAATAGAATTTAGCTTCAAAATCTCTTAATTTACACGGACAGTCGGTGGCGGTCAAGTCCCTCAAAAAGTAACCTATACTTGCCTTAATTGCCTATGAATACCGGGGAGTTCTCTATCCTCTCTCTTCAATCCTCAGGGAAACTGTTAGAAGTGACACCCAAGCCAACAGCTTGATCGATTTCTATTACTGAGATCCTACATCTTTCAAAAACAAAATAATTTAGTACGTTGGCTTAGTTGCCAAGAAGCATAAACATTGGGTAATCATAGGAAATGGCATTGCTGATGAACTAGCCGGTTTCCGAGATTTTGCAGAGTCATAGGCGTTTCGGTTACCTCCATTAAATTCAGTATTCCCCTCTTTCCCAAAATCACTTGGCCACACATCTCACTAATTCGATTCTTACACGCCATTGCACTATTAGAAGACAAGCCCGATAAACATGGCATTCCCTAGAATGCCGTCTACAATAGCGTAGACTAGAGCAGAAGAAATATATTATTTTACGCCTCATATGCCAGTGTCAGGCTCTTATCATGAAAAGGTGGAGATTCTAAACTTAGCATTTTCAGTCGCCTTTTACTGAGCTCTACAAAATAAGTAATAAAGTAATGTCAAGATGTGAAGTCGCCGTAGTCTAGTAGGTTACGTTTTGCCTTACTAGACGCGAGCTTGTGGTTTAATACCCAGCTCTTAAACATCTCAAACAAAACGAAATTTTTAAAAATATATCTTCAGCGATTTCCTCTCAGCAGTCGCCTAGTAAAAACTCTGTGCGCAAAATAATATTGCCATGAAAATCTGTCATTCGGAGTCGATGATCGACTGTAAGTTATGGCTGTGCTGTAAGTAAGTAAGATCTCTCTTGAGAGGCAGAGTGAGAGAATTAAAGCATTTTAATTTGAACATGGTTTGAGTCTGTATTACTCGGATTTATAGACGACACTTTAAGCACTACACTATGGCAAAGTAGAGGAGACCTCTGAATATTTTTTTTTTGTCGTTGTCTGGCATTTAGAGACCTGAAGCGAAATTTTATTGGGTATCCAGAATTCTGTAACAGGACTTGTATGGCCAGAGAAAATTTCAATTATATGTAGTCTTTATAAAGTTGTCTGAATGATAAGAAGATGCCAGGCCGGCAATATAAAATATAAAATGCGTACAGGGATATGAAAGAGGGCTGTTACATAGTGACCAAACGGCTGATAATTTATTTTATTTTTTTTTAGATATTTTGTGTTTTTTTGGCGTTATGTTTACATTATAAAATTATTTAAAAATATAAATTGTTTAAAGGCGTGAATTTTTTTTTAATTTACACTCTCCAATAAAGACGTCATTTATGATCTTGAACTTTGAAGGGGTTATTGTGTATGTCAATACACAATAAAAATCATGTACGCTGTCGAGAAACTCAAATCATTTGTTTTAAAAAATCATCTTGAAAAAATTATTTTTTCATTAAAAAAAAAAATACGCAATAAAATAAACAATTAAAAACGACGTATAATTTAAAGGGTCCGCCAAATAACTTTTTTTTTTGAAAATGCTTTAAAAAAAAAACTACTGAATATTTTCTCAAATTTCTTTTTTATTTGAAAGTACAATCCTTCTGGTTAATAATGGAAAATAATTTCATTCAAATAGCTGCCTCGGCTGACCATGCAGTAGCCTAGATGATCGGTCCAATTTTTAAGCACATTATCGATTGTGTGCAGCTGTATTTCACCAATCGCTTCACGAATATTGTCCTTTAAAGCGGCAATTGTGTCTGGCTTGTCGGCGTAACACTTATCTTTGTCGGCACCCCACAAATAATAGTCCAACGGTGTCAAATCGCAGCTCCGAGGTGGCCAAACGACATCAGCTCCGCGGCTGATAATGCGATCTTCAAAAACAGGGCGCAAAACATCGAGTGTAACTTCGGCTGTGTGGCACGTAGCGCCGTCCTGTTGAAACCAAATGTTGCCAATATCCTCCTCTTCAATTTTTGTGAACAAAAATTCGTTCAACATGGCCCGATAACGATCGCCATTGACTGAGCATTCCTTGCTCATTTTCAAAGAAAAATGGCCAAATTATGCCTCTGGACCAAAATCCGCACCAAACAGTGACTCGTTTTGGGTGCGTCGGCTTTTCAATGTATGCGTGCGGGTTCTCTGTGCCCCAAATGCGACAATTTTGCTTGTTTACATACCCGCCAAGATCAAAATGAGCTTCATCTGAAAAGATGATTTTTTGCCAAAATCGGCATCTTTTGATGTAGGCTACTGCATGGCCAGCCGAGGCAGCCATTTGAATGAAATTATTTTCCATTATTAACCGGAAGGGTTGTACTTTCAAATAAAAAAAGAAATCTGAGAAAATATTCAGCAGGTTTTTTTTTTAAAACATTTTCAAAAAAAAAAGTTATTTGGCGGACACTTTATATTATAAGCAAAATTTTTAATTAAATTTTTTTTGGAAAATTAACATAAACCTTCTAAAATTAAAAAAACGTTTTGTTTTCTGAAAATAAAAGTACTTTATTTCAAAAAGTACTTTTCATTTCCATTTTTTTTATTTAACAGTAAACATATTTGCATATATGTATGTATGTAATCGTGTAATTATTTGCCTTGACATTCATTTGTATTTTTAAAAGTGTTTTTATTCTTTAATTGTTTATAAATAAAATCAGAAGTAAAAAATTAAATAATTACAGATCTTTGTTTTGTTGTCTTGTTTTTTTTGTTTAAAAATCTTAGTCACGGGTTTCTATTATAGCAACACCAATAAAAAATAGGAAAATTACCTGATCGAATCGATTCTATAGCCAACTGCCACTATTTGCTGTGCTGTAACTTACAATGCCAATAAATTTATACAAAACAAAAACAATTTCGTACAAAAAAATTTTAAATTTTATTTGTATTGACTTTTACTTTCTTTGTTTGTAGCGGACGCATTTGGCACATGTCACTCTAAGAGGTTAAACACCCCAATAGAAACAAAAAACTTAAAAGGGAAGTTAAGTTTCTTTGTTTACGTTAATGACCCTGAAACTATTTTTTAAAAACAAAAAAAAATTTTTTTTTATTTTTTTTCCTTTAAACTGATTTTATTTGTCAATTTTGTAAGGGAAAGTGTTCTTTGTTTAGGTTGTGTTTAATTTTTTTATTTTTCTTTTAAAGGTGACCCAATTTAATTAAAGTTATTGAAATGAAAACAATAAAATTTTTTGATTTTTTTTGTTAAAAACTACAATTTAGAATTAAAAAGAAAATTATAACAAAAGAACCTAGAAGTGATTGTGAAAAAGCCATAGCAACTGGTTAAAGTAACAGTTTGGTAGTCATTGGTTTGGATTAATTCCAAAAATTATTCAAAAGAATGAACCTGGAGCTGAATGGTAAGTGATTTCAGCACAACATTGCCGTGAACCTCACCATGTGACCTACTTTGGCTTAATCGCCTACCAAGATCATATGATTTGATGCCATTATACTTTTTTGTGGAACTGCATAGAAGCTTTTTATAAGACCTAGCTTCTCCTACCACTTATGTTGTGTGCATAGCAGCCAGATAAATGAGGCACCAAATCGTCAAATATTTGAGAAAAAATCGTCAAAATCTTCAAAGACGTTAATTGAAATCGTCAAAAAATCGTCAGAAAAAATAAATAAATTCATTAAAAGATTTTAAAAACCAAAATTATTTCTATTGTAGCAAAACATATAAAGTCAATATATGTATGTACATATCTGAGTTCAATAACAAAACATTTAAAAATTATCTTCATTTATTCATTTTTTTCACAAAAATGGAGAAATTTTATATCATTTTCAGGAAAAAATTGATTAAGGTTTAAACCATCTATCCTAGTGTTGTTTATTGATACATAAGCGCAGCAATAACATTGCATCATCTTAATCTAAGGGTGGTGTAAATATTAGGGAGTCAGAAGCTCTTGGCATTCTGAGAACGAAAATTTAGTGTAATGTTGGCTGGAACCGATACATTTTTCAGTTCCTTCTTAAGATCTTATCATCTATTTACACCATTTATAACCGACCGAGAATGGAATACAACTCTCATGTATGGGTCGGTGCCTCAACGTCTATTTTCAGGTTTCTCGACCGTATGCAGGAGAGGCCGTAGTAGCCCGTTAATGACGGTAGTGTAACCCATTCCATTGAATCAATGGAGCATCGGCGCAATGTGGTTTGTGTTTCACTGTTCTATATCCACTACAGAAGGATTTTGTTCGAACGAAATAAGGGGACTTTTCCCGAAAATCATATATTCCTACGTATCGCTTGTTTCTCGCCCAACACATCCATACGTGGTCGATAGTCCAGTGATTAAAATCACACTGCATTACAGTAATAATACGTTATTTAGTCTGACTATTCTTATGTGCAACTCAATTCATGCAGAGGTCTTTCCTGTTACTTATGGTATAAAAATATACAAGCCTTTTAAATTTCCCTTTCCTTCTTCCCATAACATATTTTCAAAGTTCCAAACACAATGCCATCCTTCCCCTGAGTGTTGGTCGTACGAAAAAACATAACGGCGCTTGCCTTTGTTCTTCCGATGGTAATATTAGAAGATATACACGAATTTTTAAAATTGTCTGCAACGACAAATGATAAATTATTCTCAACTACGAGGTTATTTAGGAGTTTTTTGGCTTTTAAGAGGTTAAAAAGGAATAAAATACAGAAAAATTATCGCAGGATTCGAAAGTAACTTAAAAATATAATACTTCACTCCTCGTTATTACTAACATAAATTTTCTATAGTAACAATTGCAAAGCAAATACAAAGCTTAAAGTGGATTTTAATGTACTAAAGTTAGGAATATGATGTAAATTTTTAATTTCTAAAAATCGTCAAAATAAGGACATAAATCGTCAAATCGTCAATACGATATTTTTGGAGCTCAAAATCGTCAAAATGACGATAAATCGTCAAATCTGGCAGCTATGGTTGTGTGTGCTAATTTTATACGTGAGTGACGGGACCTACAGTACAGACCTACAGTCGACTCCGAACGACAGATTTTTGAGAAACTTTTCATAGCAATTTCATTTGCTCTCAGAGTTTTGTCAGAAATCTGCTGAGAGAAAGTCACCAAGCCAGCACACTACCTACTAGATTACGGCGTCTTCATTCGCTCATTCGCTATTGCCAATTATAGAGTGATAGCCAGCCTTAAGCAAGTAAATTTAAATTTTTTTTATTTTGATTTTTATAAAGAAAACTAAAATAAAAATTTTAAAAACAACATTAAATAAAACAACAATAACATCAATAGTGCCACCCACTAAATTAGGTTTTTATAAACAGTTTTCCATGGAAATCTTTTTAAAGAAAAACACAAGAAAAATAAAAATTTTTTCTTTTTCATTTTTCTCATTCTTTTTTTCAAAATAAATAAAAAGAGAAAAGGGCCGGCGATGATGATAGCGTTTTTATGGTAATTGCAGGGATGGACAGAACGCATGCAAAGAATACAATAAGAATTTATTTTTAAAATCATTTTACACTGTTTCCCTTAATAAAATAAAACAGTTTTTTTTAAATATGATGCCCAGAATCGAAAATACGATAAGAAATGAGAGGCCGAAGTTTACACAACCTTCCTACATCAAACGACGACGAAACAGTGGAAACGGCATTAATATATTACCCACTAGAACGAATGCCATCCCTTATAACAAGAAAGTATATTCTCTTACAGCATACATTGACGTTGAGGGAGCATTCAACAAAGTAGGGAGCGATACTAATATGCAGTCCGTTTTAAATTCAAGAGGCGCTATGTGTGTTACCATGGCACATAGTCTCTAAGCGATATTGCCTGCTAAAGAAGTTCATATTCTTTGTCGTAATATTTTTTGGGGAAAAGAATTCTAATCACTTAAAGCACTGAACTAACTACGACAATTTGATTGGACTGAACATACAGCCGGATGAAACGATAATCTGTTTAATTATATGCAAAATGAAGGTCTCGCCGTAGCCGTAGTCTAGTAGGTAGTGTGTTGGCTTATTAGACATAAGGCCACGGTTCAAACCCCAGGTCAGACATCAAAACAAAAATATGAGAAAATATTTCTTCGGCGACTTCCTCTCAGCAGATTTCTGCCAAAAACTCTGAGAGTAAATAAAATTGCCATGAAAAGTTTCTCAAAAATCTGTCGTTCGGAGTCGACTTTAAACTGTAGGTCCCGCCACTCATGTATAAAATTAACGCACACAACATCAGTGGTGTGAGAAGCTAGGCCGTAATCCTGACAGAAGGGTTGTAATGGCCAATTATGTATGTATAAAGGTCTCGCGTTATGGTTGTCATGAAAAGTAGATGGATCAGCAAACTTAACACTAAATGTCAGGCCGATCATATCACACATGCTCTGCAGGAGTGTAGTTAGAATAGGAGAGGCAATTTCAGAAGATATACTGCCTGATGACAAGCGGCACGATGATAGCAACTTAAACTGGGGCGTTAGAACCAATCCTAAAAATTCTTGGTTAAATGGACCTCTGCCTGCTTTCAATCTGGGAATATATTCCAGCATCAGAAATAATACTTCAGTCTACCTAACCATAATATGTTGTCTGATGGCCTGATGGCCAGTAGAGCACTGGAGTTCTAAGGTTTGTAGTGAAGTTATTAAAGATTTTCTGGGCAGTGCTAGGATGCGTTTTATTTAGTTACCTTTAGTTGGCCACCAAGGCAAATGAACGAAAATTAAAAGTCTACTGCTCTAGCTTAACTATAAAATCACATGAGAGGATCAAATACCTTTCAAGGCATGTGAAAAGGACATTGAAACTATGCAACGTTGTCTAAAGCATCGCCCAGCTGTTGGACGCATGATTGAATTTCTAAATGACACTTTACCAGTTACTTCTCACCTAAGCGGAGCGGATTATAGAACACTGCACTGGTAGCCATGTCATTGAAAAATCTGCTGTAACTTATAACCGATTTCGTAATTATTTTCTTAGGCTACAGTACCGTGTACTTCAGGCAGAGGTCATCATGACCTTACTGAACCTTGTGCAATGTTTGTTCTAATTTCTGGCGGATTTAAGGTTACAATCGTTACCTAGCCTCCTGCCTAGACTTTAATATAAATTCCGAAAGCTTCGCAAGGAATTTTAGGATATTTTTAAGGTGACTGTTTTATAGATTTCAAGACATAGGGCCAGAGCGAGTAAAAGCTCCCAAATTTATTTTCAATTCAAACAGTTAAGCTGGGTATCCTGCGGTCAGTGCATAAAACAACGCATTTTCTTTGGCTGCATAAGGACACAAAATGAAAAGCTGGGCTCTGCTGAAGCAAACGGAAGAGAATGAAGATTAATTGTCTTCTTTTTCTTTTAAATCTCATTGCCGTCCATCTTTCAATTGCAATTGGCAAATGTTTAAAGGCAAATGGTGTTGTTTAAAATATTGTCTTGAGTTATTGTTTTGCGAAATTTATTGTGTTTCATTGTGTGTTTTATTTTGAAATGTTTTGAAAGTCCAGAACTAAACTAAAATCTATAAACACTGCGCACCAATGCAGTGTGATTTCTAAAGAATTTCTTAGGTTTTGTTTACTTTCAAAACAGCAAAATTGAAATAGTAGAAGAAGCAGAAGAAGAGAAGAAGAAGCGTAACGGAAACATTAAGGAAACAGTTGGATTTGTGGAACAGAAATTAAATAAATTACGGAAAGAAAAACAACTCTACAGTGGCAATTACAAGGTCATATCACTGATCAGAGCATATAGTGACCGTTTAATGTTTAAAAAATTTTTTTAAAGTTGAAGGGCGTTCAAAAAAATTTTTTTTCAACGACCTTGTTCGTTAAAACATAAATATATAAACAAACATATTTCGTCTTAATATTTTTCTTTAACATTTAGAGAAGTGTATTCTCTTAATTCAAAAAAAATTTTTATTTAAAAAATTAAAAAAAATTTTTTTAAAAAAAAAATTTAAAAAAATTAAAAAAATTTTTTTAATTTTTCCTCATTAAATATTTTTTGTTTGCTTTAGCACGCCAACGAGTATAATTTCTATTATTTGAAATTTTTTTTTTTATTTCGTATTATTTTTATTAATAATTGCAGTGACGTGTTTGCTGCATTCTTCTGTGGGTTTTTAATTGCACCCACAATTATGAAAACAATTTTTTTTTAAATTAAACACATGCCATTTGAGAATGAACGCCTTTAAATGGGGGGTAAATCGAAATAACAGCCAAAATTAGCCATTAGCCAGCTATTAGCCATTTAGCTGTTAGCCATAAACAATACATATTACAAAAGCAAAATGAAACGGGAAATATTTTTCTAATGAAAATAATCAAAGAAACACCATGGATGGCACTGAAGATGGTTTTCGGCCGGCGGGTGTATGTAACGCAAATCATTATGAGAGCAAATAACTTTTAACAATAGTGGCTGATGGTGTGTTAATTTTCTATTTTTATTGACAACTTATTTACTTACAAAAACCCGCCCCGGTTAGCCATAAAATTGAAAAAAAAACATAATTTTCTCTCTCTGAAAACATTAAAAGCAACAGGAATTCTTCAAAAATAAATAAACTAGAAAGCATACGTAGCGAAGACTAGAAAAATAGCAATTTTTTATATATTTGCGGCGATTTAATGACGAATGAAGCCTAAAGACATCGTAGTCTATGGTTGTACGTAATGTGTTAGCTTATTAGACTCCCAACGGCTGATTTGAGACACTTTTCATGGCAATTTTATTTAATGCCAGAACACTGCCGAATGCTGGGCGCTTCACCAGTGTCTCACTGGTGTGGGTCCCCGGGCACAGTAACATTCCGGGAAACTGTAGGGCCGACGAGCTCGCCGTGCGCTCCTCCCTGAATCCTCTTCAATTGAATTGGGTATGCCACTTGCCTCGATCAAGTTGGAGATTGCGCGGAAATTCATTCGGGACGCCAACCTATCCTGGGTCAATGAGGAGTCCTGCTCCACCGCTAGACTCACCTGGCCCTTGATGAATAGAAGGCGTACCAGCCAATTACTTGGTCTTGGTTACAGGTGATTGCGTTATGGGTAGACACGCGGAAAGAATGAGGCTCCCATTTAACGACTTCTGCCGTGTAAGCAGATCCGCTGAGGAAGAGGAGACTGTCATCCACTTTCTTTGCCAGTGCCCGTCTCCTGCTAGGTGTAGATATAGGTTATTTGGCTCCCCATTTCTTGTCAGCTTGACGGAGCTATCATCTCTTGATATCAAGGATATAACTTCGTTCATCAAACTTTCTGGCTGGTTTTCCAGTGTAGGGTAGTCGTGCTTTGGATGTACAGCCCTTGCGCTGACCAACTTCTTCCTCTTCCCTGATTTTGGTGGAACTTGGTCAGTACAGGGACTGCGTTCACCCGTGGCATCACAACGGGCTGCTATGCGTGCTCATGTGAGCTTTGTGATATCAGAGCTACCACTCCGACCCGACCCGACCCGACTGTTGAATGAAAGTCGTCGAAAGAAATATTTTTTCATATTTCGAGATATCCAAGCTGTGTTTTGAACCTCGGATTCTCGTCTAATAAGTTCACCCTTCTGAAAGCTGTGCAATGTTGTTACAGCGATGGGAGTTTCTCTGATTTATTTGGATAGACACAGACACTGCAATTGTTATCTTGGCATCTGGCTTTGTTTATAAATGCAGAAAGTTTTGCAAGGGGATTTAGAATTGTTTGAAGTTAACTCTTATATGGGTCCTCAGACACAGGAAGATCGTCAGAAATTGTTTTAGTGACTATTTGGCTCGAAGGGGTCAAATGAATTCTCAACCTCAAGAGTTGCATTGCTAGCAGGCATAGGTTTTGTAATTGCCTCAGTTAAGCTGCGTATACTGCGGTCCGTTTGTAAGGAGGCTCAATTTCGTAGACTGCATAAGGGCATGTGCAGCAGTGCTGGGTTATATTGGACCAAACGGACTAGCAAGAGCACTAAAAGTTTTCTTTTCTTCAATCGCATTTCATCCATTGGTCTTCACAAATGATTTTTCAATTGCAGTTCTCTTCTGCTTTAACTGTGGGCTGCTCATTGTCCACCTCTTGCCAAGAAGCGTTGAAATTTTTTGCCTTTGGCTTTTGGCACTTTACAAAAGCGTGCTGCAATATCTGGATTTATAACCCAGTTGATAAGGTTTCCTATAGAGACTGTTTGATACTTTGTTGAATATTGGCTTTAGTTAAACTTAGTCCTTCAAAGAATATCTCCTATCTTGTATCTAAAAAAATTTTTATTTTTAAATTTTTTTTAGAAATTTTCTTTTATTTTTGTTTTGTTTTTATTGTTGTATCAGACAAGGTAATTCAATATGTGTTGATGTTCTTTTCTTTATAAATTTTTAAACAAAAAAATAAAAAGAAAAGAAAAGTAAGTTCAAGTTTAATATCTTGCGAAATTATAAACAAATTGCAAATTGCAAATTGTTTATAATGAAACCCAACAAAATAGTTTTCCTTTAATTTCTTTTTTTTTTTTTCTTTATATTTTCATAATTTGCTGTTTACCAATGAGAATTTTTCACACCCGTGTCATGCATTTTCAATATCATGCAAAATGAAAATTGCCAAACGCCACAACATCTATGCATGTATGTATGTATGTAACTGGCAATGAATCATAAGAACAAAAATTCAAAACTAAAAAAAATTAGAATTATTTTCTATGCAAGAAATTTATTTTAAAATAAATGATCGTAATGAACATAAGCCACACAATGATCATGTTAAACAAAATCATAATGATCACAGTGTAGTTGTGTTAACACAAGTTTTCATTTCTTTTATAAAAGAAAAAAAAATATTTTTTTCATGATTATTTTTTCATTTTCACAAAAAGAAAAATAAAAAAAATTATAAAAAAAAAATTGTTGTTGTATTGTTTTAAAAATAAATTCATTATTGATAAAAATTTGTCTGTAAACACATAACAAAAAAAAGTATTTTTTTTTAAATTAAATTTTTCATGTCTATTACCATGAATATCGAAAAAGAGAAAGTATGTCTAGGTTTCATACAAGTATACAAACAGTTTCTATAAAAATATTTTATTTTCCTTCCACTGACATAATATGGCAACCACTAAACATAATTAATATTATCTATGCAATGTCGAATTGTCGTAGCTCTTATACGTAGTACCTCACAATCTCCAGGTATTCTTTACATGATCACGCATAATAGAAATTTAACAATACCACGTAAGCGCCAGCATTATAACACTAATCAGCTTCGTCTCCATGCTAAGGATAATGCGGATGCAAATTCCTTTCATAAATTTATTCTCTATGTTAAGGCGATAATTTAAGAATATGGAGTTTATGAGTTTATTGTAATGCACGGCAACGATCCAAAGCTATTAGCCGTAGTTAGTCAAGAAATGTTTTATTTTGAAATTATTGTGGCCTCCGCTGCCTAGATTAAATCCATACCCACATGCGCATTGTAAAGAGAAACTCTCAAATGTGGAGACGAAACTCTCTCTCTCTCTCTCTGTGCCTTATAATTCGAGTATCGTGTAGACAATACAGATATCCCAGCGAACTATACCCAAAACTTTGACATCACCATAGCTTCTATACTCCCATGCTCTTGTGGTGCTAAGTCACATTGCCATGTTCGCAGCCACTTCTACCAGCTTCAACACCTCTGACGGTAGCCAGCGAAGATCAGTAATCAATATTGTATAGGTGATGTAGTTCTAAGAACACCTGCTATTATGAATGCCAGTATCCTTATAATACGCTTAAACCTGGTTTGATAATTCCAAGCCTCTAAAGTCAACCAACAAACAGCGACTCTGTAGACTAGAATTGATTTAATTACAAAGTTCTATAACGGACAACAATAACGATTAGTTGCCGCCTTGTTAGTTCTGAGTTGTGCATTTAAGTTCCAGCTTCGTTTGCTGAATGCACTAAAAAGTTTTGTTAAACAAAGACTGAAAGACTCTGACATGTCGAGAACCATTTACGTCACTTCATTTCCTATTTAGTAAACAAACTGGCTTTTCGAATTCATTATTTTTCCGTACGTTACTTCAAAGAGAAGATTTTCGAAGTTAGAAGTAGTTGGGGATTCGTCAGAACTTCTGAACTCAGGGTAACCATTGAATGTATTACATATACAGTGGTGGCCTTATAATTAGAAACTATGTTTCTGGAACAGAGTTCTCTGGAGTGACGAATCTAAGTTTAATTTGTCCCAATCTGATGGAAAAACGTATGTAGGACGTCCTCCAAACAAAGTCTTTGATGCCAGCTACACAGTGAGAACTGTAAAGCAAATATCAAACATACATGTTGCTAAGGCCACCACTGTATGTACACCTTCTACTACTCTAAAGACCAGTCAGTATGTCGGTCTAAAGACGGTCAGCAAATATGCGTATATACTTACTGAATATAGTCCGTGTAATGTCACGTGACTTGATTGGATAACCTACTCAGGGAAATGCAAAAAATTCTGTTAATCGAGTCTATGCTTTAATTTTGTTATAAAACCAGAATCGAAAGTGAATTCAGATATGATGTCGACAATAGGATGAACCAGAAGAACTGTACAAGAGATTTTGGAAACAGTAGCTGTCGTAGATGCCCCATTTTTTATCAGCCTCTTTTCATTTTTTATGATATTTCACACCATTTTATTATTCCGTCTGAAAAATTTCTTTAAAAATAAATTGAAAAAAACTGTGTTATTTTTATATACTTTAACCACTGGAGGAAATCAATGAATAATTGAAACGAAATAATCGACGAAAATAAATATACGCTCTATGAAAAGAAAAATTTTCTTTAAAAAACAAAACAAAAAAAGTATTCGCATATATTGTGTATTAAAAATAAATATTAAAATATATATGCATACATGCATATACATGTATGTGAGTATATATATATATATGTATCTTATATGCTGAAAGCAATTATATACCTACATACATAGGTACGTACACATTTCAATTTGTATGTAAGAAAAAGCATCTCTTTTTCAAATACCCACTCAAGTAAATAAAAAAGATTTTCTTTTACGCTCCTTTAAAATGAAACGAAAAAAAAAATAAAAACTATGAATACAGCCACTTAACATATGAATACATGGTACGTACATACATCTGTCTCTGTGTTTGTGTCTATATGTGCAAAATTTTTTCATTAACTTTCATTATTGCTGCTGTTGCTGCTGGTTTTTCTTTTCATATTCTTTTCTTTTTCGTGTTCCTCTTCTTCTGAATACAACATCCATCTACTATACAGTATTAAAAACAATTAATTTTTCAAGTTCATTTGCTTAGAAAATACTCTACGCATACACATATACAATTTATTATACTCACTGTGTTGCATACATACACGTCTCACCTAGAGATTAATTATACATCACCATCGACTACAATATATTTCTTAGTACGCATAATAAATGATCATGAATACTAACGAGCAATAGATGATAAACAAGAGAGAGAGAGAGAGCAAAAGAGAGTACTACAAATTATTGCTGTGTGTATGCTTGTGTGTGCGTATTTTCATTAAATACTCATTTATTTGCATAAGTATATGTAGCAATCATGCGAAGACATATTCGTTCGTACATTTGCAATTATGTGTGTGTGTGTGTTTGTGTTTGTGCGCATATGTGTTTATAGCTACTTTAACACAATATTTGCAACAACAAAAATAAATTACTTGTACACAATTACACACAATTAATAAATGAAAGATTGAGGAAGAGAGAGTGAGAGAGAAAGAGATTTAAGAAAAACTCTCAATTTTTAACAGTGGTTTTTAAACCACAAAAATACAAAAAATATTGAAAAAAAAGAAAAAAAATTTTATTTGAATATTTAAGGGTCGCCAACTCTTCCCAGCCACTAAATAAATTTCTTAAAAAAGAGTTGGCAAAATGACAGAATTATTATCAATTTGCCACAGAGACTTAAACGATTTAAATTCATTATTGGCAACACCAACAGCAGCCGCAACAATAAATCTAAAACATTTGCAAAGGCTTGTGCAACAGATAATTCGGAAAAATTAAAATATTAGATTGGTATTCCTCTGTAGAATTGCAAAGAAAAAATGGGACAATGGGTTCACTTCCTTAGAAATCAACAGAATAAAATTTGGGTTAAAACTTAATAAGAGTCCATCTTTGGAACCTCATGGCTCTTATAACAGGACACTGGTCTCTGTTTAAATATGGCCATAAGCTGGAAATACCTCAGGATAACGTCTACACACGCTATTAAGAACAGAAAAAAATCACAAAACGTTTTCTCTGTCATTGTCCAGGGCATGGAAACCCTATTTAAACAGGATGATTTGGCAACCAGAATTTATTGACAGAACGTAATGCGATTAGAATGGATTCCTTCCTATCTTTCTTTCGTAAAACTATCAGGATGATTGTGAACGAAATAGGTACAGTCGGCACTATAAAGGGAGGTTTTATATGATACAAGCTTGATATGCTTTTTAGGGTAATTAGATATGCTACAGTTTGAAAGAAAATAACTTGAACTCTTTTCCTTATAGCAACTAAGATCGGATAGTAGGTTTGGTAATGTGTATAGCCGTTCTGTCAAATACAAACGCTCTCATGGGTTATGGGACACAGTGTGTGTTGGCCCTGGAAAGAATAAAAAGGAAGTCAAAGGATTGGTACAGAGAGAGAGTGAGAGAGAGAGAGAGTGAAGGTAAAAGAAAAGAAGCAGAAATCAAATAGAGGGGCCAGATATATTCATACCCTTCAGCCAGCATAATTCCATTATAATCCTCTGGAGAGCCTGAATATCAGCTCTCAACTTTCTTACTTAATTGTTCATTACAACTGTTTGGTCGGGATAGCAACCCACTTTCTCACAACACACAGGTGGGGCAGAACTTACAGTTTGATTCGCACTTCGAACGTCAGATTTTTTGAAAACATTATCATGGAAATTTCATTTACCAGAAAAGTGCTTGCTTTGTTCGAGACGTCTAAACTGGGCTTTGAACCATGGACACTCGTCTAATAAACCAAATAACAAAATAAATCCCCAAGGAAACCCTCTCCTTCAGTATACAACCTTATTCTTCCATGTGCCGAACAGTCACAGAGCAGGTACTCTATCGTTTTCAATTACTTCTCCTTTCCAAATCCCCGTCCAAAACGAATCCATTTAAAAATCTCTCGTTGGGATTATTAAGCCCCAGCAGTGGGGCTACTGTCTCTCCTGGACCCATCTTCTACTTTATCCACAGAAGCAGCAGATTGAAGGATTAGGAAACACAATCTTTTGGAGGTTGTGATCCATAATCCGATTATGAAAACAAACTTGGAAGCGTAGATAAGCTTACAAACAGACTTTAAATGTTAATACAACAAAAACAAAAATAATGAAAATTTTTAAAAATAGAAATTGATTCTCCAAAAGAAAAATTTCTAAAGAAAATGAAACGAAAGCTTTTTAAAGGCAAATTTTTTTTATTTTTTTATATAATTTCTACGCTACAGAGAGACGGAGAGAATGAAAAACAACAATAAAAACGTGAAATTAAAGCAAAGAAAAGAAAAACATGACAGGCGAGCTAAAAAACGAAAAAAATGAAAAGCTTTGTGAGTGAAAAACAATACAACGACAGTTACTGTTTCAACTACACTGTTGCGTAAAGAAATGAGTATATGCACATGTACTATGTTTACATAAATACACACACACCTACACATGCACATGTTTAAAGAATATTCGCATTTATACATAGCTTTTCTTGCAAAAACGCAAAATAAAGAACAGAAGAGAAAAATTAACTTTTTTTGCTTTCTTTTTTTAGAATTTTTTTCGTTTTTTTAAATTTTAATCTCTCAAATGAATTTCAAAAAAGAATTTTTTTTAATTAAAAATCTTCAGTAAAGAAGATTTTTTCCTTTTTTCATAAAATTTCTGTTTATTTTTAATTTTTTTTTTTTGGTTTACTTATGACGAAGGTGAGTGGTTTTTTTTTTAAAGAAATAAAACGAAATAAAAATTAATCGAAAATATTTATAAGCAAAAAATAATAAATAAACAAAACAAAAATATATTTTGGTACACTGCTATGGAAACGGGTACAGTAAAGTATTGGATTTGGCATGAACTTATGCCATAAGAGAAATTAATTCCATTTCAAAAAGGCTTTAAAAATATGGTGGAGGGAAGACAATATATAATTGACCTTTTTTTAAAAAAATTGTTTTTATTTCTTCAAATCGATGAGTCATTCAGATGAACTTTTAAGTTTTTCTACAAAAAAACAAAATGCCTTAAATGTTTTCCAAGTTAGTTTATAAACTAAATAACTTTGTTTTCATTATTAAAAACATTTTTAATTAAAATAAATAATAATCTTATCTATATCTATATCTACATATATATTCTAAAAACGAATGTTTGTTTGTATGTAATTAATAGAATCGTAAATTATGCATTTGATCATGCTATGATCTTCAGAAAAGTTGTTGCACATGAGCCGGGGAAGGTTTCTAAGTTGATATGACCAATTTCCGACAGGTGGCGCCACTGAAAATTACTAAAAATGAATTAAATCTTAAACTGTGCATTTGATCATGATATGATCTTTAGCAAAGTTGTTGCGCATAAGTCGAAGGAAGTTTCTAAGGTGGTGCGTAAAATTTCCGATAGATGGCACCACTAAGAATTATTCAAAATAAATTGAATCGCAAACTATGCATTTGATCATGTGTTGATCAGGCAAATACCAGACATTTTAGCATTTATCATTATGATTTTAATAACATTTAGTATAACTCATTCCCGTAAAATTTGAAACATTTTAATTTTGGAAAATTTTCAAAAATGCTGTTGGATTCAATTGGATTGGTTACTAGACGGGCAACTAGCATTGAGACTGGAAAATCTTCCAGTACATGCCGCTGAGACCCGTTGGCACGAATCACTTGAACAACGCGAAGTGAGATCAGAAACTGATCGAATGCGTACTAGTCAGGCCTGTTCGTCTGAATCATCTGGACAACGGCAAACAAAATCAATAAAATGATTCAAAATTAATTTAATATTTCTGTAATGTCTTTCCTTCAAATTTATTTTAGTTGGTGGCGCAGCAATACGCGCAGGGTACAGCTAATAATAAATAAATACAAATATATTGAGCAACTACGTATATTTGTTTATCTCCAAACTATACAAAGTATAGTTTGTTTTATTGTTTACAAACAAATTATTTCTGAGAATTTTACAATCATTTGAAAATTGTTCTTATCGAAATTGGCATGAAGCTTATGACATTGTCTTGTTCAAACCATACACCGTTCATTTCCTTTAGTTTCTCACAACACTTATGTTGTGTGTGTTAAACTTTTACATGAGTGTCGTGACCTACTGTTTGAAGTCGACTCCGAACAACAGATTTTCAAGAACCTTTGCACAGCAATTTTATTCACTCTCAGATTTTTTGCCAGAAATCTGCTGAGACCAAGTCGCAGAAGAAATATTTTTTCATATTTTCGTTTTGATTTCTCTACTGAAGTTTGAACCGTGGCCTTACGTCTAATAACCCAACTTAATACCTACTAGACTACGGCGACTTCATTGTGATTGTAGTTGCAAAATGGTCATACGACCATTGCCTTCGAAACTCTTGGCAACGCACAGTGTATCCACTTTACAAATTTAAAAAAAGAAATAGAAAGAGTGGAGCTATGTCACTGAAAATTGCTACTAAAATGAAACAAATTTCATCAAAATTGGCCACGCCCACCGTACAACCCAAATTCTCATACAATCCGAACCGATTTTTTTTTATTTTTTTTGCCTATTCTAGCAAGAGTCTTCAAATTTGATACGTATACTTTTCACAAGTTTCATTAAAATCGACCACGTCTATTGCTCTCTATAAATTCTTCACCGGCACCTAATATATCAGCAACAAGTGGAAGAGAACTGCCTTAGGGTATTGCCATCATTCGAAGGCCCAGATCTTTGTTTTGCTAAATTCACTTGCAAGTTAGTTCGCTCTTTCAATGCCGTCTAAATTCGATGTATTTTCTCTTGTTTTAAAATCTAATTTTTTGCTTCGATTGCAGATCTCTCTTTGAAAGACAAACTTGTATTATAAGCTACATGGAGTATGCATTTCATTACGTTTATTCGAGCGTACACTACAATCCGATTATGGGTTGTTTCGAGCGCAACATGTGTACATATTCTTTGATGATGAAAATTAATCATTGGAACACATTTTGTGGAAATCCAGCAGAAAACGTTTGGGTGCATATCAACTGCCAGACAGGGAATTTGTTATTGTTGGTACGCAAAAGCATTTCATAATTTGTCAGGACATCAGACTTGGAGGATACCTTACAGGGAAATCCAAAAAAGTTTGAGGGGAATACAATAGATCGTATGGTATTCACCGTTCTAATAAATAAATTGAATAAATTGTTGCTCTGTTTAGTTGTTAAATTTGCCAGAAGAATCACATTTAATTGGTTTTTTGTCCATTGAAAATTGCATGAATTTTGAAGTCTTTTTTTGACGTTTTCAATTTTATTTATTCCAACAAGTGTCCACCGAGTGAATTTAATCATTTTTTTATATTCAAAATACAATACAATACAAATAATAATAATAATAATGACAATATATTAAAACTAATTTGTTTAGAGAATAAATCAAATAATTTTTGAATATTTTTATTATTTATTTGCATAACAAATGAAATGAAATGATAATGGCTCTTAGGGGTCAGACACGTGCTGCAAATAATAGTTTTTCATGCAAGAACTGAATATAAAATTTCGAAGAAAATAAAAATAAAATATTTAGTTGACTGTGGGTACATATTTCTATTGAATAATTTGAAATTAAAATCGAAAACAATATTTTACAGAGAAATTTTTATTTTTGCAACCTACAAATGGATTAAAACTTATGCTTTGAAAATTGCTTTAAAAAGTGAAAATATTTTTGAAAATTTTTTTCAAAATTTTTAAACTATTTGCAGCAGCATTTGTGGCTAATAAACACATAAAAATTGAGGCATTTGTATGTATTTTCTCTTTATTTTTTTATTTTTTGTGTATTATAAGAAAACGAATTTAAGAAAAGCAATCAATTTTTCAAACAAGATTGCAAGTGTCAGGCAAATTAATTACAATTTCTATTCTCCTCTTTTTCTATACCATTTTCGAAGGCAAAGAATTTGGAGGAGATACAAATTAAGACATTTTTTTTATATTTAATGGCCATTAATAGAGAGACCTTCAGATGAAAATAACAAACAAACTCTATTTTATTTGCGTTCCTAATAATAATTATGCAACCGTACCCACTTATAAAAAAAAAAAACTGTGATGAAACCATAGAAACCATAGAGATGACAATCAACAATTCGTGATTCCAATAAAATATGCTCGTAAAATATCAATAAAGTGTAGTGGTGGTGGCGGTGGTGTTATTAAAACCAAAAAAGTAAACTAACGGGTCATTTTATATACGCTTTCCATCTTGAAATTTCAATAAAACAAAAAGTTGTGTATGATATCCCCGACATTTTTGATTCGTTAGAAAGATTTGTTTATGCCATTGAAGTCGCCGTAGTCTAGTAGGTAGTGTGTTAGATTATTAGACGAGAATATTTGATTCAAATCCCAGCTCACACACGGCGAACAAAGCGAAATATGAAAAAATAATTCTCATGACGAGTCATCCCCTCAGCAGTTTTCGGTAAATAAAATTGCCATGGAAAGTCTCTCAAAAAATCTGTCGCTCGGAGTCAACATAAAAACTGTAGGTACCGCTACTCATGTATTAAATGAACACAGACAACCTGTGTGATGTGAGAAGCTATGTTGAAATCCTGACTAAAATGTGATTCATATGCACTTTCTCACGGACAGCAGTAATGTTTTCGGCAGATCATGCGTTTGGTCGATAGTTTACTTTACTCAAATTTATTCACCATTTTGCGAATAGTCCTCTCGATGGGGCGACTATGACGACCGTAGATTGGACGAAGAACTCGGTAGGTTGGACGAACAGAATTCCCATTTTAATAAAATAATTTCAGCATTTGCACATGTCGTTGAATGCTATATCCGTCCATGGTGATTTAGCAAACCATACTGAATAAATAGCAATTAATTTCACAGATGTGGCTTCTATGAATCATTGAGATTTTTGTTATAACTTCTTTATTTATTAAAACATTCCATTTAACTATTTAAAAATCCTTAATTTTTTATATGTTTTTCCATTTAGAAAAAATCACTCGTGAAGTCAAGTGCTGTATAAAATTTTTTTTTGTTTTTTTCTCTTGAAAAATGTAGGAAACGATGAGAACAGATGCTGCATTTAATTGACATGAAAAACTTTAAATTCCAGCGTTAAAAAAAAAAAAAATAATCCAACACTCTGTCGCACGGTCGCTGCTTTAGACTTTATTTCAGATCTCCCTCCATCAATGGCAACAGCAATGTCTGCATAATTTTTCACTTTTTCCTGTTTCTGTCTGCTCCTCTCTATCGCTTTACACTCGTCCACTCTTGAACTTTATTTCAATATGTATGCGTATGAGCATGTGTAGGTGTGTTGAATAAACTACTTAAACTACTTGTACAAGTCAAGGCTGTGGCATGAGGAATCATTTCTCTTCAAGACAAAACAAAAAATATTTTATAAACAAAATGGCACACCATTTCCAACAGAATTTCTAAGAAACTTTTACATTCTTATTATAATTTAAATACCTTGTATTGTTTTTCTTTTATTCTTTGAAATTTTGTATTAAAATGTATTCGTTTATTATGAAAATTGCTTTTTGTTGTTGCCGTTGTTGTTGTTATTATAAGTGGCATAATGTTACGGAAAATTCAGTTTTTTCTTCCGTAATTTAATATTCTTTTCATCATGTGAATTCTGTCAACAATAATTGTTCTTTTGTGCATGTCACGTTGATGTCAAAATTTTAACAAAAGACAACTGTCTACTCCTCTCTGGTCACCCCAAAAAAAGATTTTCTTTTTTGGGCAACCATTCTCGTTAAAAATGTGACAGAATTTGTTTGCATTTCTAATTTTTGATTTTCTTTGTTCATTTTATAATTTTTTGTCTCTCTTATCTTATAAGCTGTAGTAGATTCAGAAAGTTAAAGTTAAGACTTCAATGGAAATTTAATAAAAGAAATACAAATTTAATGTAATCGATAACTACTTTTATATGTTGGCATTAATTAATTGATTTTTTTAGACAAAATTCGAACTAATTCTCAAATTTTGAATCACTTTAAACATAAGTAGAAAATTAAAGTTATCGAAAATTAAAAAATTAAATTAACAAATTTTGCCTTATAAAATAACTTATTATATTTTATGTAATTGAAGAATTTTTGGTTATCGATAAATTTTCCAAAGAAATTTTTAATTATCGATAACTGTCATCGATAAATTTTTTATTTTAGTTGTATTACTATCGACAATAATTCTACATAAAAAATATGGTCATTGATTAAATTCTAAGAAAAAAAATTATAAACAAATTATTCAAAACGATTTTTCATTCTTTTGTTTTAAACTCTTTATCGATAACTGTTTTTCTTGCAGTTTTTCATATAATTTCATTTTATTTACTTACATTCAGATGTATTGTTTTATTTTATTATCCTTTGAATAAGTTTTAGTCGTTTTTTAAGAATGTTTATTATCGAAATTTAAATTTAATTTGTTTAGTTTGCAGAATATTTCCGTTGTTCTTACTACAATAATTCTGATATACTCAATAATTCTTATTGTTTTTTGCTTATTTTTATTTTAAATAATTTGGTTTTTTATTTTCTTTTTTATTTCTTTGGTTTCGTTTTATTTATTTTGCGTCATTATGTGGCTGAAATCGAGTGGTTAAAGCAAACATCCATCCACAGTTTATGCCCAAAAGCAAAATATTTATTTTTAAAACAGAGTTTTTTATTGTTCTACGCATTTTTTCTTTTCTGTGTTTTTTTTTAAATAAAATTCCCTTCCATCCACAAATACAACTCAATCCAGCAGAAACCAATTTTGTGACCAATTGTGGTGATTTTGATCGCCATCGTCATAGCACAAAAATAATCAAAAATAGAAAAAAAACAATGTTTTCCATTCATCCAGAACATCCATAAATATCTTAAAATTATTCCTATTGTTGTTGTTATTAAAACAAATAAATTCAACGTATTTACGTTTTCTTTTTAAAATAAAAATTTATGTATGGAATGATAACGCAAAAAACCGATTACTTGCAAGTATAACTTGAGTTTCAGGACAATATTTCAATAATTTCAATCGATTATTTTTATTTTTTCTTTAATTTTTTCGATAACTTTGGTTTTCTATACAAAATATTTTGATATCCATAATTTTCTTTTTGAGTAAATGCTCGATAACTTTAAAATATAATGAACAGCACCCGATTAGCAAATTCCTCACCATAACACCCAATACAACATCCTAATACATCTTCTAGACAACAACAGATGCAAAGCAAACACTGTCAGTCTAGAATCTACGAAAAAAAAATTTTTGTTTTGTTGGATACTGAAAATATTTAGAATACTTACCGATAACTTTAACAATAACTTTTTGTTCAATATCTATTGGAACTACAATTCCCTGTGGAACATTGATCGATAACTTCACATACGTACATAATTGGTCATTCAGTCAGTATTAAGACCTAGTTTCTCACACCACTTATGTTGTGTGTGTTAATTTTAAACATGTGTGGCGGGACCTACAGTTTAAAGTCGACTGCGAACGACAGATTTTTGAGAAACTTTTCATGGCAATTTTTATTTACTCTCAGAGTTTTTGCCAGAAATCTGCTGAGAGGAAGTCGCCGATGAAATACTTTTTGTATTTTGCTTTGATGACTGGCCTGGGACTCGAACCATGGCTTTACGTCTAATAAGCCAACACACTACCTACTAGACTACGGCGACTTCAATAACTTCGATAGATTATTTATCGATAACAATAGTTTTCTACTCAATATTTATTGAAACTATAATATGCAATATAAATCGATAACTTCTGTACACTATTTATCGATAACAATTATTTTATTATTTATCAATAATTCCATAAAAAACTTTTCGATTTTCGATAGCTTCCAGTTTAATAAACCAAAATTCGATTGTTCATATAAAAAATCGATAACAATTTTCTATAAAAGAAAATTCCGTTAACTACAAATGTTTGCAGAAATTTTATCGATTACCTGTAAAGACAAAGTCGATTTTCTTTCTAAATATTTCTTGGTCTCTAATTGTGTATTCCAGTCTACGTAGTTTAAGTGTTTAAAGTTGTTGCCAAAATTTTTTTGCATCGTTTTTTTGATGAAAACCGAACAAATGTTTTCTGATTTTTTTCTTGTTTTTTTTTGTGTTCTGTCGTTTGTAATATTAATAAAAATGAAAAATCCTTTTCTGTTTTTCTGTCTGTTTTTTATTTGATTTTCGATAAACATGTCGTTTTTCGTATGTGGTATATCGAGTGGGTGATATTTTATGAGGTTTGCCCCAAGTTGACATGCTTTAATATGATGTTGTTTTATTTTATTTTCTTTCATTTTATGATACAAAATACAACAACGACAATAATAATAAACAATAATAAATAATAATTTATAAGAAAAATTTATAATTTTAATACGAAATTTATGACCATATTTGCGTGCCATTTTAAGGCCATCTACCATAAGTATAGCCACTGAATTTAAATGCTTTTCAGGTGTATTTGTTTTCTTAAGAAATATGAACGAATGCAATGAATGTAATACATTCCATCTATCAATCCAGTAATTAATTTTCTTACGTTTCTGCAATGTTTACACGTAAAAAATCATACGAATTTAATGTCTTTCAGGCGATTAGTATTCACGACAATCATTCACTGCCAGTTACTTGCCATAAAACAAGACAGTCTTGTTAACGAAAATTAAATTCGAATTCATTCAGTCACAGCAGCATTAACGAACTATTCATAGTAAAAGCAACGTATGGCATATGGCACCTACTCTACAACTTCTTTAAGACACTGACTTCTTCTACGTCTCATTTAAGACATTGGCTTTGAGGTGTATGCGGAATTTAAACTGAAACAGTTTGTAGTGACAGTGGTTAGAACGAAAAAAATATAAAAAATTATTTCTAAAGTTGCTCCACGCAAGGATCCTGAAAGAATTTGTGACTATCAATAATACCGCAATACGACTTCTCAAGGAAATTCTGGACATCCATTCCGCATAAAGAGATCAGGAAAGATGGCGTAGAGCACCTTTTCAAAACCTTCGCACAAATCTCTACTGATGGCTCCCAATAGATTGGCAGTGAGGGCGATGGAATTTTCTCCCAGTACATGCCGAATCACTGTAGCGTCCTAGGCAGAGATTTTGGCAATATAGGCTGCAGTGTGGATTCTTGTAAATGCAACTCCAGAAGGGATATTATCATACCTTCAGAATGAATTCCAAGACGGTGTATAAATAGCTGTTGACGATATATCAATGAGGTAGCGAAACGATAGAATGTCCACATCATATGGGTACCAGGATAAAACAATATTCCACACAACTGTAGAGTGGATGAACTGGCCGGGTGCTGCACAACCCATCGTACTCTCCAATGAATTCTCTGATTTAGGAATTCTTTTGAGGACCAGTAAGCTTACCAACACCAGGTGGGTTGCTTCTTACAAGGGCAGAACGACGCAGAAAATCTGGCCAAAACTGGTTTCAAGGCGCACAAAAAGTTTTCTTAAACTTTAAAGAAGCATGCTTGGTGTGATTGCATGCATATGCAACACGCCTTGGTCTCGGACACTTGGCAAACGATTTCTGTAGAAGTTGGAAGAGGAATAGGAGAAGACTGTCTGCACCTATTGGTTACATACCCAACACCATGCTGTAGAAGGAAAAGTCATCTTGGTATCTACCACATGAACGGTCTGAACTAACTTTCATGGACATTGCCAGTGCTCCTAATGGTTCCGGAAATAGAGGAAAATTGAAAACCGTGGTATTACAATTGGCCTCATATGGCCGATCCAACCTATATCTTTCTTTGTTGCCCACTGTGTGTGGCTCAAAGTGCTTTGGAAAGCTAAACATTCTACTTCTCTGCTTTAATAAACATTACTTATGCCACACACAGATGTTTGATTGAATTGAAAACAAACACTTACATTTACACACGCATTATACCTAGAGATAGACACGATAGATACTGTATTTCATAAAACGGACAAAGTGTTTAAATGTAAACAAAGTGTTCTTCCAAGAAGAGAAGAAAGAACAAGCCATGGTTAGGGTAGAAGATAGGGAGAGGGTGTGGTTAGAAGAGTAATATAAATTGCATTTTCTCACATTTCATTACAAAATGTATGTGAGTGTGCAAATACAAATGTATGTATATTGAATATAAACACAGAGGAGAACAGATAGAGAGAGTAGCGAAAGTGAGAGTGCGAGTGCGAGCTTGAAAGAGATTGTAATGGCAAGCCTGTGTAAGAATACAGTATGCCTGTTGAAACACTTTTAAAGGACACAACAAGTCAATTACAAATTACAATTCATGCAGCAATCGTTGCTCTATTTTATTTAATTCTATTCGTTGCTGTTGTTTGCTGTTTTTTTTTGCTCTTTTTTTATTTCAAAGAAAATAAAAGAGTACATCAGGGAACCTGTTCTAAGGTTACTGAGAAGTGTAATAAATAATGGCTTTAGCAGCTAACCATCTGTGCACTTCAATGGCCATACAAAATGCATCATATTTGCAGTGTATGAAATTGAAATGTGATCCAATGAAGTGGGAAATAATGAGACATTGAGAGAGAGACAGAGAGAGACTGAGCGAGTTGCAATACAATGAAATAAAATTCCAATGCAATTACTCAGTCCATAGATTTCAATTTAAATAAATAGAACAAGACACCTCATGACTGGCAATGTAACACTGTGTGGATTGGAATTAAAAACAAATGACACAATGGAAATACATACATTCAAGGCGTATACTTAATAAGCAACTACATTGCAATGCTGCAATATTAAGTATACGCCACATATGCTGCAATATTGTTCAATTAATTACTTAAGCTGGATTCACCCATTGTTTCGGAACAAAATGCTTGTTCCGGAACAAATTCAGTTTTTTGAGAGTTTGTTCCGAAACGATTCACCCCCTTCGAACAATTGTTCTGTAAAAACAAGGCTACCATATGAAATATTTTTATAAACGATGCGTGTTAGTTTTACAATTAGGCATCACAGTAGCAGATGATTGCAATTCGTTTGTTTTTTTGGCTTGAATGTGTTCATATTTTTTATTGTGTTACAAAGAAATTGTAAATTAAAACAAATCCGAAGTTGTTGAAGTGAAAAAAATGGATAATAATGGATATTATACATACATAAATAGATACATACAAATGTACATATAATATGATGTGGCAGCTCAGTTCAACTTGACTTAAAAAATTAAAGTAGCTGGCAGCACAGTTCGATTGTTTCGGAACAAAAATTAAAATTAAACCAATTCGAGCTGAAAATGTTCCGAAGCAAGCTTACTCTCTTTCGCTCTCTCTCTCAAAAAGAGAAAATGGGTGAATCCAGCTTTAAAGTATCGTATACAATTGTCTTAAATACGTTGTTTTTTAAAACTTAAATATTTTTGCCTGTTTTTTTCTGATAATCACACTCATTTTCTTCTGCTTCTTAGCACCGTCTGATAATAATCACCCATAATTTTCAATTCATCGTAATCTTCTGCAACAAAATTCGCTACTGCTCTCAATGCCATTGCATTTGAAATGAATGTATGCATGCATTACCGGTTTAGAGCCATAAAACAGCATGAATAGTTTCCACTACTTTGAGCTTCTTTCATGCACTTCAGTGAAACTTATGTTGTTGGTATGAAAAGAAAATTCAACAACAAAAGATGAACGAATTTGAATTAAGTATTCTTGGAATTTTTTTGAAATTCCGAAAACCTTAAACAAACTGAATGGATAAATTAAAGTGTTAACGAACGCTTTTGGAATTTACAAAACTAAACATTTAAAAAAAAAATTAATCTATGAAACATGGTGGCATTGCATAGTGGCCATGTTTGAATACGAAGAAATGTTCATTAAAGTTTCGGAATTTTTAAAACAGTTCCTACAGTTATCGACAACATTATTATAATTACTAACAATGCTTCATAATGCCCATTGCCTTTAAAGCAAAGCTGCATTAGAAAATAAACTGCTGACCATACTTGAACAAATTTATTAAGCTTTCCCCTTCAGCAGTTATTAACGCAAATGCAGTTGCCATGACTTTTTATAACGAATACACAGCAAAAGTGGTTTAAATAGGATAAGAAGTAGAAAAAATTAAACCAAATTAAACGTTCACAATTATTACACACTGTGATGCATAAAACATTAGAAGAAAAATTTATTTTCATTTGTACAAGTAGTGGTAATGATTTGTACAGCTTAGTTTGAGAGAGACAACTGCCATCAATTCATACAGAATGTTGCATATTTTATTACTCACAATGCATTTAATAACGGCTAAAATACTCTCTCACCCATACACACACACACATGTATACGCATTTGTCAACTTGAGTTCCATGGCAATATAAAAAACCCGTTTTTATGACCCATTGCCAGACATTCTACTCTCACCACTTGCTATCTCTCTATACCACTGCTGTTGCTCTGTGTATTAGTGTTTGTGTTTATCTTTTGGCTGCCGTTCACAGAAGTATTTTTTTAGTACATTTAAAATGGCTTTTGTTGTTGTTGTTGTTGTTGTTGTTGATGATGATGTTGGTGTTTTTTCTCTGTTTAACTTGGCATAAAATGGCATGAAATTAAAAACAATTGACAATTTTTACACTTAATAAAGACAGAGATTTATGTCCTATTCAGAAAGAGGAACAAAAAAATGAGAAGCTCTATTTGATTCCCACTCTCTCTCACTCTCTCTTGTTTAATAAAAAAAAAACTGGAATAGGAAAAGCAAAAGCAGTGTATTCAACTGCTGACAACATTTTATTTCTATTAAAGCATACACACACACACACATATATGAACATTTCGTTTGTAATTATATTGGCAGAATGCAATGAAAACAAAAAAGAAGTCCTTTTTCATTATTTTCTGTTTTTGTCGTTTCGATTTTAATTAAAAAATTTCGAAAATTTAAATGCAAACAAATGAGATGAAAAAAGGAACCGAAAAGAAGAGGTCAAGAACAACAAATTTAAACAAGAAAAAAATAAATATTGAATGGCGGAAATTTAAAACACAGGGGAATTTTGTAAAAGTTCTTCTAAATTTGTTATGATTGTAATAGATTTTGTTTGTATAGGTCTCATGGAATCACTATGTATACTGTAGAAAATTGTTATTGTTGTCTCACTACGTACTTTTGTTCTGGGCTAGGTGTTGCTTTAATGGCCTGGCTTCCACAGGAATTTTTGATATTTAGAATTTCTTCTCTGGTATTAGTTGGACAACTTTCTTTATTTTTCTTTATTTTTGTCTATTTCCTCTTTTCCTATACATTTCAGTTTTCTGATTAGTATTTTACCTACATTTTGAACCTAACCTAATCTAGCTGTGATATCGATAAATGTTTTATAGAAATTTTAAGATATCGATAAATTCTTTTCAATAAAATTTCCTTAAAAATTTTAATGAATTGGCAAACGTCTTACACAATAAGACAAGACTCATTAACAATATATATATATATCGAATATATATATCGAAAAACTCGGTTTAACCATAATATGTCGATAATCTATAGCATAACAAAAAAAATTTTTATGCTATTAAATTGTCTTTAAAAAGTGTTTGATATCGATAAATTTTCTACAAAAAAATTTATGATATCGATTACTTTTTATAAAAAAATATATCATATCGATAATTTTCTATAAAATATTTATGATATCGAGAAATTGAAAAAAATTATAACATCTGCAAATATTCGATAAGTATTGTATAGAAAATTTATGATATCGATCAGTTTTCAATAAAAAATTTATGATATCGATAACTTTTCTATAAAAACTTAAAGATATAGACAAATTTTCTTTAAAAAATTTATAATATGGACAATTTTTCTATAGAAGATTTATGATATCGATCAGTTTACAATAAAAAAAATTTATAATATCGATAACTTTCCTATAAAAACTCATGATATAGACAACTTTCTTTAAAAAATGTTTTCAATAAAATATGATATCGATAACTTTTCTATAAAAACTTAAAGATATAGAAAAAGTTTCTTTATAAAATTTATGATATCGATAATTTTTCTGTAGAAAATGTATGATATCGATCAGTTTTCCATAAAAAATGTATGATATCGGCAAATTTTTTATAAAAAATGTATGACATCGATCATTTTTCTTTAATAAATTCATAATAGCAGTTCGTTTTCTGTAAAAATAACTATTTTATCGAACGATTTAGAACGCTTCTGTTTTCTTAAAAGATTTTGCCTTTAACGATTATTTTCTTAACTTTGCAATTAAACGCACGTGTCGACCATATACACAAAATATGTAAACACATAATTTTGAAATTTTAAAATAAAATTCTTATGAAAACAAATTTATTGTGTGGCTTTAAAATTAAATGTAAATAAAGAAAAATATGACGTTTCGATAAATTGTCGCTGAGTGCAATAGTGTTGAATAAAAAGAGAATTTTTCATTAAACTGTTGCCATTGGTAAAGCAAATCCTCATCATTTTCTGATGACGTTGACCACGGCCTTATATTTGTTTTGCATCATTTTTTTTTGTATTCTTTTAATGCCGAATATAATCAACGTAGTGCATTATGCCCATACAGTGATTATATTTATAAGACCATATGCTTTTAATGGAAAAAATTTTTAAAGAAATACCTTTTTTTAATATTTATATATGTTTTCCAATCATATTCGTTTAATCCGATTTTATTGTATGCCATGAAATTCTTATCGGAATGAAAAAGCATCCTCAACAATTTAACATAAAAGAATTCAACAACATGTCAGGATAATAGCATCTGTTCTGCTGCCACTGAGATCTCAATTTCTCTCTCTATTTTCTTTATTTATTTTCCTCTCTCTCTCTCTCCACTGCTATAGCTTTAGCAAATCAAGATTAAAACCCATAACATTTTGTTACCCATAATAGGTTTTTTTGCTCCTTTTTTCTATTTTTATTTGCGTTGATTTCATATCCTGCGGTATTCAAACAGCAACAACCATTTTGTCATTCAGTGGCCCATTTATCAATATTTCAATTATTTTATTTGAACAATAAAAATATTGTTTTTGTTATTTTCTTATAATTATTTTGCCTTTAAGATTATTTATTGATGGTTCCCGTTTTTTTATTTCATTTGGTTTTAATGGTTTGTGTTGTTAAAAGTCAGTATTAAAGAAAGGGAAATTGTGAACCTAAAAGTAGACTTCATAAAAATATTTTAGGATGACAAATTTATCAAATATTTATAAAAAATTAAATTAAATAAGTTACTTACTGATTGACTTTATACACACAATTATTGTATTTGCCATTGAAAATAATAAAAAAAAAGGCTCTTTAAAACAAAATGAAAAAATTGTTGCATAATTTTAGGTCTAAGTGGTTCCAGTTATTGAAGGAGAAACTTTTTTTTAATAAGAATCACAAAATTCATACAAAGTTAAACAAAAAAAACTTCTTTAAAGAAAAATTTATTTTAGCATTACAAAACCAAGCATAAAAATTATTTAAAAAATTATTCCTTGGGCACGTAGATTAGGTTAGATACGACAGCCTAGCCCACTGTGTAATAAATGGACCATTGCAGGAAACTTAACATTAGAAAAGCATTATTAAGTAGCAACACTGTCAAATTAAATAGATTGGTACATGTCTTCCATAAGAACTTTGGAGAACTACAAAAGATAGCGCTTTAGAAGTATCACTGAAAAAGTAATTAAACGAACTACGCAACAAAATCTGGTTACACTGCAAGCATTTTGTGGTTTTAATGAAATCAGATAAAATTATAGTATAGCATGAGTTATAAAACCATTTATATGGAATAGCATGAGATATAAACCCGTTTATATAGAATAGCATGAGATATAAACCCGTTTATATAGAATAGCATGAACTATAAACCCGTTTATATAGAATAGCATGAGATATAAATCCGTTTATATAGAATAGCATGAGATATAAATCCGTTTATATACAATAGCATGAGATATAAATCCGTTTATATAGAATATCATGAGATATAAACCCGTTTATATAGACTAGCATGAAATATAAACGCGTTTATAAAGAATAGCATGAAATATAAACGCGTTTATATAGAATAGCATGAGATATAAACCCGTTTATATAGAATAGCATGAGATATAAACCCGTTTATATAGAATAGCATGAGATATAAACCCGTTTATATAGAATAGCATGAGATATAAACCCGTTTATATAGAATAGCATGAGATATAAACCCGTTTATATAGAATAGCATGAGATATAAACCCGTTTATATAGAATAGCATGAGATATAAACCCGTTTATATAGAATAGCATGAGATATAAACCCGTTTATATAGAATAGCATGAGATATAAACCCGTTTATATAGAATAGCATGAGATATAAACCCGTTTATATAGAATAGCATGAGATATAAACCCGTTTATATAGAATAGCATGAGATATAAACCCGTTTATATAGAATAGCATGAGATATAAACCCGTTTATATAGAATAGCATGAGATATAAACCCGTTTATATAGAATAGCATGAGATATAAACCCGTTTATATAGAATAGCATGAGATATAAACCCGTTTATATAGAATAGCATGAGATATAAACCCGTTTATATAGAATAGCATGAGATATAAACCCGTTTATATAGAATAGCATGAGATATAAACCCGTTTATATAGAATAGCATGAGATATAAACCCGTTTATATAGAATAGCATGAGATATAAACCCGTTTATATAGAATAGCATGAGATATAAACCCGTTTATATAGAATAGCATGAGATATAAACCCGTTTATATAGAATAGCATGAGATATAAACCCGTTTATATAGAATAGCATGAGATATAAACCCGTTTATATAGAATAGCATGAGATATAAACCCGTTTATATAGAATAGCATGAGATATAAACCCGTTTATATAGAATAGCATGAGATATAAACCCGTTTATATAGAATAGCAAGAGATATAAACCCGTTTATATAGAATAGCAAGAGATATAAACCCGTTTATATAGAATAGCAAGAGATATAAACCCGTTTATATAGAATAGCAAGAGATATAAACCCGTTTATATAGAATATTATAAATCGATTGTTAAAAAATGTTATCGATAGCTACTAATTTATTAATATGATGTGAATATCGATCTATTACCCATAAAAACTCATAACTATTGACAAGTGTTTTGTAAAAAATTAATTGTCGTCAACTAGAACTTATTTTTTTTCAATAACATTTCTTAATACCGTCATCAACCGATGCTGCATACTATTTCGATATATGCACACTTGCACTTGAATAAATCTGTTGAAAATAATTTTTTTTTATTTATTTTTTGCATTTTTTTGGATGCATTTGTTGTCTTTTCGTCTGGAGTTGTTTATCTTTTTTTGATAAAGATGTTGATGGATTTATGACATTTGCTTTTCCAGTCTTTCAATATCGTCATTTATAACGAAAATGAATTCCCTTATAAGTAATCGAAATATATGTGATTGCATGCATGACAGTTTTAGTTTTTTTTTTCATTACTTCCATTTATTTTTGGATGGCATTCAAATGATCGGATGAAATATTGAAATTTAGTTTTAATTATTATTTAAAACGTAACGGTTCCTCCTTTTTTTTTTGTTCACAAAAGAAATTAATTTATCAGTTTCCAATGCAATTAAATGCAGTTATATAATCGAACAAAAATAATCGATTAAAATGGAAAATAAAGAGAAAAAGTTACGTTTTTAAGACCCTTTGGTTACGTGATTCTGTTTAATTTTTTTTTTTGCAACGACGACAATTAAAACCTGCAACAGAGTCAGTCGATAATTAAAACGGGATAAGGAAAAATATCGACTTTTCTTTTTTTTTTTTTTTCTTGAAAAAACTGTGTCAAGGTTTATCACTGATATTGTCTTCGCTTAAAAACCATCATTTAAAGCAGTTGTACCATCAGCATCTTCTCACATAAATTGCACAATTTTTTCTTAAAATCCTTAAAAATTTAAATTTTTAAAAAGAAGCAGCAGCATCATTAGAAAACAAAACAAGCAAAAAGAAAATTTTGCACAAAAGCGGCAAGTGACCTTGAAAGAAAAAGCAGAAACGAAACGAAAAAAAATAGGTTTCCTCTTCCACAAACTGGGTGAAATAATCGTCTCACATGAAAACACCGACAGCATTTTAAGCAACAACACTACAACGACAACAACAACAACTGCGACAGCAACAACAAAAACAAAGACACTTAAATCAAATTAAATGACAAGAAACTAAAAAAAAACCAAACAAAAAAAGAAAAACTGTCATGAACTTAAAGAGGGAAAAACTGTTCAAAAAAGAAAAAAAAAACGAAAAATGTCAACCAACTAGAACAACTTTAAGGCGTTGACGACTCTTAAAGGTCCTTCAGTGAGAAGAACTGCAAATACTGTGTGTTTTACAGTGAACATACATTTACAAGCATATTTTAACTGATAATTATTAAAGAAATTAATTACTCTGTGAAATAAAATGTAAATGGTAAGGTCTTAGCATTGCGATTACTATTGTAATTAATTTATTTTTTTTTTATTCGTTTTGTAATTTATAAAAATCGATAAATTGTTTGCAAAAAATAAGTTGTTAAAACTTTGTAAATAAAGAAAAGTTATCGATAAACTAACCAATAAAAGTTTAAAATTTTTCATAAAAATATTTAATAAGTGATTACCAAAGATTCTTCTACAGAAAGTTTATGGTTACCGATAACAGTGGTAATAATCATTCAGTTTTCCGTATTACTAACATTATCGATAAACTATTAAATATTAATTTACAATAGAAGTTTATAGTTATCGGTAACAATAACGATAATCGTTAATTTTTCAATATAAAGTTATCGATAAGTACGCCTATAAAAATTTGCCTCGTGAATTCCATAAACAATTATTACTCAAATCAAATCCATATAATGGAGATTAATTTTGAAATTTCCAAAAAAATTTGTAGTTATCGATAAAACTTCCAATAAAAATGTACAATAAAGTAATAAATGCTTCTAATATAAACCTTTTTGATTAGCAAAAAAATTCTTATGGAAATTTATAATTATCGATAGGTTTGATAGTAATCGTTGAATTTTCTATGTAAATTAAAGCTATCGATGAACAGTCTAAGATTTTCTCTTCGTTCAGAGTTATCGATAAACGAATCATAGAAATGTTTACAATGATAAATCTTCCATAGAAATTGTATAGTAATATTAAGTTTTCGATTAATATTCTATAAGTGTGAACAGTAATCGAGGTTAATTGCGATTTTAATCAATTTTGTATTTATCGATAAACTTAGGGACTTTACTTTACTTTGGTCATTACAACTTCTCAGTCAATATTCCAACTTAGCTTCTCACAACGCCCTTAATGTGTGTTAGTTTCATTCAATAGCGGCGACTCCAAACGACATATTTTTGTGAAACTTTTCATGGCAATTTTATACTTTTGTTGCGAAGATCGAATGAATGCTAAATATTTGCTCTCGAATCAGAAAGAAAAGAAAAAACAAACAAGAACACAGAAGTTACGAAAATAGAAAGAAATAAAGATCGATTTAAAAATAACAATAACAAACACTTTGAAAGCTACAAAACAAAATAATAACAATAACAAATCAACAGTCAGATTCTAGAAGTTGCCAGATCGAAAGTAAAAGAACTATAAATCGAGCAAAAAGCAGCGAAGGTAGTAGAAAAAACGCGATACTATGGTCTTATGCACAGTGAAATTTTAAAATTGATGGATTTGAACTTTGTGGTAAAAGGATCGCATGGTGTTAACAATTAAATTGTGTTAATAAATTTAAATAATTAAAGAATTTATTTAACTAAACAAATATCAACAAATTAAAGTAAATTAAACTCTCGAATCAACTGTATATCAAAGATTTAATGAATGTATTAATATTTATAACTTAGGATGTCGACATTAGTTTTATAGAAACTTAATACAATCGATAAATCCCTTTCAGAAATTTTACGACATCGATAACTTTTGTATAGAATATTTATATTTGAATTTATAGTTGGCACTAATGCTACAATAAAACTGGAATTTATCGATAAGGTCTCTTAAGTTTACTTTTACAAATATTTGGACAAATTCATGCGACTTTGTTTTTAGATGGTAGTAAAATATATTCGTCCATACCCTTGTCTATTTGAATGTATTCATGTTCGTGTTAAGCCCCATATAAAATTTATGTTCGTAACTCGTCGTAATAATTTTTTATCTGAGTTTTCTGCATGTGTGCATCATCCAACCAACGAACATATGTTCGATAGGCACGGATTACAAATTCTAGGCTTTAAAAAGCAAACCATAAAAGACAAATACGCTCGCTCCTTCGCCCATCTACGGATTATGAATATAGCGTTTGGAAATTAAAACCAACAAAAAACAGAAGTAAAAGGAAAGCAATAATTTATAGGCAATTATGTCGTAAACTTAAGAATTATTCTCTTCTTTTTTTAATTTTCCTCCTTTATTTTCTGAGTAATGCCCCCCCCCCTAAAGATGTTTTTCTTTAATTTTCAATACAAAGCAACAGCAAGAAAAAACCTCCGGCTATTCATGTGGTAAGAATTTAATAATTTTTCAGCATTTTTCTTAAACGGAAATGGTCGTGACTAATAATTCCTGCCAAACATCAACATTTCAACTTAAATCCTTAACGCTTACAAACGCACATACTAAGAATGAAAACGACTTAAAGAAGTTTAGAAACTTTTTGTGTGTGATAGATAACATAATGAAGAGAATTAGAAATTATTTTTTTCTTTAAAAAATTTTTGCATTAATTCAATATCCCAACATTTTTTTCGATTTATTGATTACAGTAGTTATCGGAAAAATATTTTTTGCCCACCTTTATTTACTATAATTTATCCAGAACTCTAATTTTTATAGAAAAGTTATTGATAACTTAAATTTTCTACAGAAAGTTTATCGATAAATGAAATTTTTTATAGAAAATTTATCGAAGATTTAAATTTTCCATAGAAAATATATCGATTACTTAAATTTTCTATAAAAAATATATCGATTACTTAAATTTTCTATAGAAAATATATCGATTATTTTAATTTTCTATAAAAATATATCGATTACATAAATTTTCCATAAAAAATATATCGATTATTTAAATTTTCCATAGAAAATATATCGACAACTTAAATTTTCCATAAAAAATATATCGATAACATAAATTTTCTATAGAATTTTCTATAGGTGAATACTCATGCAGTATCCATTGTGTTTTCTCCACAGTATGTGAAATACATGTAAAACGTTTTAGTGACAGAAGGAGAACTCGGCGGAGAGAGGCTATAAAGGCATACAATAAGCATATTTATATGCTTTTATTAATTCAATAAATCATTTATTTTAATTTGCAATTTATCACTCCACCACCATTTTGTAGTAATTAATGATGACTCATGTGCTTGGAATAAATTAAGCATGACTAACTGCCGCATTCGTAGAGAATATATTTGTATTTAATTTTCATGTTTATTGCGATGGAATATTAAATAACATTTCGCTTTATTTTCTAAGTTAATGGAAACAAATTATTTTGTAATAATACGGCCATCGTATATGTACGATTTCTGTTATCGATTGAAAATAAAATCATAAGCCGCTTAACTTGGTTCAGAGAATATTCAAAAAATGTTCTAATCACAAATCATTCGATAACTACTTTCTAAGTTTATTTTGTATTTTTTAATGGCATTTTATTACACTCCAGATAGTCATAAAATATTTTCAGCAGATATAAAAATCCATTCAAATTATGATCCATAAATTTAAAAACCATTTCATGGGTTTCTCTATCAAATAGTTTTATTGTTAGTAAAACCAGTGGAAAAACTTTTTTATTCGATAAATCAAAAAAAAATGAATTTTTTTACATAAAATGACAGAAAAATATCATGATACAAGAAATATTTATCGAATTGCAAAATGTTCAACCTCCATTAGCCCCAATTATCTAAATGACTTCAGTTCACACTTTCATCTACACTAGGAGTCCAGTTAACAAAAGCTAAAAACAAAACAAAAAAAGATACCAACAAACAAATCGACTGAATCATAATCAAATTAAGGAGTTATCAAATAAGAATTCATCTAAACTTTGCTCACAAATACACACACACCCGTAAACCCATACACACTTTGTATATTTGTACGATTTATGAATGAGAAGAGCAAATAAAACCACACTACTTATCAGCAAGTTTTTATCGAAAAATGAACAGCAAAATTCTTTCCTTCAAAGCATACAGATGAAAACGCAGAGGAGTAAAAGACTTAAACAGGCTATCAAGACACCTTAAACCTAACAGTAGTTATTTTCTAAGACAAGAATAGTATATCAATAATAGAAGTTTTCTCCATATAAATAATAATAAACGATAACAATAATTTCTTTAATAAATGGAAAAATAAACCTTTAAAGAAAAGACACCCACAACTAAAAATATCTACATAAAAGTTATCGATAACAAAACTATTTTTTAGAAAAAAATATTTATATGTATAACGAAACTTTTCTACGGAAAAGTTATCGATAACAACTATTTAAGTACACAACTTTTTTATATAAAATATAAAACGTTAAACAAAATTTTTCGTCTAAAAGTTATCGATAACAAAGATAACTTATGGATTACAAACGTTTTCTCTACATAGAGGAAATTTATCAGTTTTAAAATATTTCTTTATAAATTTCTCAATAACAAATTTTTTTCTATAGGAAAGATATCGATAACAGAATTATTCTATAGAAAAGTTATCGATAACAGAATTTTTCTATGGGAAAGATATCGATAACAGAATTTTTCTATAGAAAAGTTATCGATAACCGAATTTTTTTCTATAGAAAAGTTATCGATAACAGAATTTTCCTCTCGAAAGTTTATCGATAACAGATAACAGAATTTTTCTATAAAAAATTTATCGATAACATAATTTTTCTATAGAAAAGTTATCGATAACCGAATTTTTCTATAGAAAAGTTATCGATAACAGAATTTTCCTCTCGAAAGTTTATCGATAACAGATAACAGAATTTTTCTATAGAAAATTTATCGATAACATAATTTTTCTATAGAACATATATCAATAACAGAAGTTTTCTATAGAAAATTTATTAATAACAGTTTTCTATAGAAGAGTTTTCAATAACATAATTTTTCTATTGCAAAGCTATCGATAACGAATGATAACTATAAGTTACCAATAACAAAACTTTTCTATAGAAATTTTATCGGTAAAAATCTTTTTTAAAACGGTGAAACGGTGAATATCGATAAATTAAACATAATATGTAGATGAAATCACAATATTTTTTATTTGCGATACGCCTAATCGAACAACCAGTTGAACATTTCTTATGCTCTTGATAGTGCAAAAGCAAGAAAAAAATAATAATTGAAAGCCAATCTGATTCTACAACATCTGTCCAAATTTCAGCACAACTGAATGTCGATCGCAGATAAAAAAAAGCCACTCTTTTATGCATGATTTAATAACATCCTTTAAGTCCTTTTGACCAATAAACAGTAAATAATACTCAATTTAATCACCCTGTATATTATTTTGTATCTGCTTAATACATTCATGCTAAAGAGGCTGTTTCTTATTTTCCTCTTCTCTTCTATTTTTCATTTTCTTTTGCTCCATTTCAGATGACCATTAGCAACAGTCAGCATGAACAGCATCAGCAACAACAACAGCATCGGAGTTTCAATATCATTATCAACATCAACATCACGAACAACAAGGACGACAGCAGCAATACTATGAAAAGCAGGGATACTTAAAAAGAAATTAATTAAAGTTCCTAGAGGCGGACACAAAAAAAAACATCGCCGCAACACCCATCAGCCTTTTGGCACAACAATCCTGAAGGGGGATAGAAAAAAAAGAGAATCTCAACAAATAGTCCACTTTACCCCCCAAATAAAATATCCTTTTTATGCGATAAAATTATTAAATACCTTGGAATTGTATTGCCCTGTCCTGTACTGTCAGTATAATTAACGAAAGGAATAAAATATTATTATTATTACGCAATACGCTTTACGCATTCAAATTCAGTAAGAGGCAAAGAGATCTGGCAACATGTATGGCCTTTTGCTAGAGAATCTATCAGAATATATAAAAGCCGTATATGGTGAGGAGAAATGGGAGGACATAAGACGTCAGGCTGGAGTGGATTCACCTTCATTCAGTGTCCATCAGGTGTATCCAGAAAACTTATTAAACAAATTGGCAAAAAAGGCTCAACAGGTAAATGAAATTATTTACAGAGAATTGAAAGCAGCATTTGCTTGAAAAATTATCGATAAATTCTGCAATTATAAGTTATCAACAAGCAAAGCTAATTAAAAGTGTTCAACATGAAATGTGCTTAATTGATGGTATTATTTGAAGAATCAGGAATAATTTTAAGTTATCGATAACATCTTAAATACATACGAGTACATAATGAGTTTTCTATGAAACAATTTAATTTGAATTAAAGAAAAAAAAATAAGAAACAAACGATTTCAAAATTAACAAATTGCAACAAAATTTATCGAAATGATTATATATTCCGATTACTCGATTTTCGATAACTCTTAATTGTTAATTCTATACTTTTTATTTTCGCCTCTGCTCTAGGTGCTTGGTGTTTCCGAACGCGATTTCATGGATCAAATGGGCGTTTATTTCGTTGGCTTCGTTGGTCAATACGGTTACGATCGTGTTCTTTCCGTACTTGGTCGTCATATGCGTGACTTTCTCAATGGCCTCGACAATTTGCATGAATATTTAAAGTTTTCATATCCGCGTATGCGTGCACCCTCCTTTATCTGTGAAAATGAAACAAAACAGGGTCTTACGCTGCACTATCGTTCGAAACGACGTGGCTTCGTCTACTACACCATGGGTCAAATACGTGAAGTGGCGCGTTATTTCTATCACAAGGAAATGCACATTGAATTGGTACGCGAAGAGATTCTCTTCGATACCGTGCATGTAACATTTCAATTGACATTCGATAATCGAGCCTTTACGCTGGCCTCGTTGGCAATGACACGCGAAGAGAAACATTTGCCAATTAGTGCCCATGTGTTATTTGAGATATTTCCATTTTGCATTGTGTTCGGGTAAGTACTGTTACCTGCTATAGCCTGCCTGTATTTTGTCAGTGTCAGCCCGCATCCATTCATTTTTATTCATTGGCTCCATAATCAAGATTTCCTTTTGCTATACATTCCTATGTGTATGTGTGTTGTTGTATAATCGAATTTTCTCATTTCCTTACATCTTACATGGCGATGCAGTGCTGATATGGTTGTTCGCAGCATTGGAAATTCCTTGATGGTTATATTGCCAGAGTTGTTGGGTAAGAAAATCACAGCATGGTTTGACTTGGTGCGTCCTTTAATTGCCTTTAAATTTCAAACGGTGAGTTTAACACACTCTTACATACTCCTACATACATACCTACATTGCCATACATGTACATTTATCCATTACATATACACACACACTGCCCATATCCATGTGGCGTAGACATACAAATATTTTAAGTACATCTCGTTGTTTCGCACACAGTATAATTAACAGGACGACAGCTCTCTTCGAATGGACACTGTTTCCTTTTAGAAATTATGAATTCAAATTAATTCTATAGAAAATTATAAAATAAATAATCGATAACAGGATTTTCTTAAAAGCAAAAAACGATCGATAACAACTTTCGAATACAACAATGAAATTTCGATAGTTCGATTTTTTATCGAAAATTGTTCGATTATTTCAATTTTCAATACAAAATGTTTAGATTTTTTCGATGTTATATATATAGCAAATTTATCGATTGCTTCGATTTTCATTGCAAAATATTTCGATAATTTCGATTCTCTGTTCCACTGTTTTCTTAAGAAATTATGAATTCAAATAAATTCTATTGAAAATTAGTTAATACATAAGCGATAACAGGATTTTCTTAAAAGCAAAAAACGATCGATAACAACTTTCGGATACAAGAATTAAATTTCGATAGTTCGATTTTTCATCGATTTCGATTGTTCGATTATTTCAATTTTCTATACAAAATTTTTAGATTTTTTCGATGTTATATAGCAAATTTATCGATTGCTTCGATTTTGGAAATTATTTCGATAATTTCGAATCTCCTTCGAAATCTTTTCGATTGCTTCAATTATATACACATATAATAATGCCCGGTATAGCAAATTTATCAATAACTTTAATGTTCTTAAAAACATTTTAAGATTACTTCGATTATATATAGCAAAGTTATCGATTATTTCGATTTCCTCTCAATTATCTCTCTCTATACAAATATTTTCGATTACTTAGATTCTCTTTTACCATTTATTTGATTTATTATTATAGTAAGTCTTTCAATTCACACATTTAAGTTGTTATCGGGGAAACGGTATTGGCCACAATATTAGAAATATTTGCGGTTTCGCCATTAACCTCAATGAGAAAATTGAATGAAGAAAACCAGCAACATATTCCGCCTGCTAATTGGTTTAATGCTGTTCTGGCATTGTCTTTACAACAATTCTTCAATTCTTCAATTCCCTCTGTTTCACTCTTTTTTCTCTTCGCCCTCACTCTCTCCCTATGGCTTTGTGTTGCTTAAATTGGAATGACAATTACAAGGTGCACACACTTCAGTAAATCTAATTAACGTGAGTCTGATTATGCATTAAAAACAGAAAGCGAGAGAGAGAGAGAGAGAGTCCCATATGTACAACACAGTTATTGTTTTACTAGATTCGATAACAAGTTTTGCACTGATTACCGTTTTCTATTTGGCTTCTTAGATTTTGAATCGTACAAATAATATATTCGAATTGGTAACGGTTGAACCGGTTACAGATCGAGTAGAAGATCAAAAATCCAACGATTTAATGTTGCACGATGACGGTTCGGAAGCGGAGAAATCCTTGCGTTTGAAAGGTCAAATGGTTTACATGGACAATTGGCGCATGATTATGTTTCTGGGCACACCCGTTATGCCAGATTTGACAGCCTTGATTACAACTGGCCTGTATATCAATGACTTGTCCATGCACGATTTCAGCAGGTAATATCAGGCCTTGTCTCATATTTGATTTCAATTCACATGTTTTGTTTTTTATTGTTTATCCCACAGAGATCTGATGTTGGCGGGTACCCAACAATCGGTGGAACTGAAATTGGCTTTGGATCAGGAACAACAGAAATCCAAAAAGTTGGAGGAATCCATGAGAAAATTAGATGAAGAAATGCGACGCACAGATGAGCTATTATATCAGATGATACCGAAACAAGTGGCGGATCGTCTGAGAAGGGGTGAAAATCCAATTGACACTTGTGAGGTAAGAACTGGAGTCTAGTGCGCGTACTAGTCGTCATTAAAGTCCTTATAATTTTAATATTTTTCCTTACAGATGTTTGACTGTGTTTCGATATTATTTTCGGATGTCGTTACCTTCACAGAAATCTGTAGCCGCATTACACCCATGGAAGTGGTTTCCATGTTGAATGCCATGTATTCCATTTTCGATACGCTAACCGAACGCAATTCGGTATATAAAGTGGAGACCATAGGCGATGCTTATATGGTAGTGGCGGGAGCTCCCGAAAAGGATGCCAATCATGCGGAAAAGGTATGTGACATGGCCTTGGATATGGTGGATGCCATTAAGGATCTGAAAGACCCGTCTACAGGTCAACATTTACGCATACGTGTAGGTGTACATTCCGGTGCTGTGGTAGCAGGCATAGTGGGTCTTAAAATGCCACGCTATTGCTTATTTGGAGACTCTGTTAATACCGCTTCACGCATGGAATCCACCAGTACCGCCATGAAGGTTCATGTATCCGAATCAACAAAGGAATTCTTAGGACCAAATTATAGACTCACCGAACGTGGAGAAATCGATGTTAAGGGTAAAGGCACCATGAAAACCTATTGGTTGGATGAGCGGGAACATCGTAAACCTTTGCAATTGTCGATGGCTCAAGTGCATCCAATGACGGCACTTCCTGCAACCAGCACCACCAGCACTTCGACTGCGTTGGGTGCTACCAAAGCTCAACCGAAAGCCATAATGCCCGCACCCACGCAAATAGCCACAGTGAACGAGAAAAAACCCGCCTTAACAGCCGTATCGGTACAAAATTCTTCAGAAACTAAAAACGAAAATCCAACAAATCCGTCTGCTCTTAACGAAGATCGCAGTCGCATTTATTCCCCGGTGACGTTTAAAGATGTGGCCCGTCGTAGTATAGCCAATTCACCAGTGCGATCCCTACACGGCAGCAATAGTCTAATGGAACGTGGACGAGAATCACGTTCAAATTCAACTGGCCATGTATTCATGCGTTCACCGAGTGATGTTTTCGGTTCTCTTATACTTGACACTGAAGAATTCCTTGAAGATTTACAAATTTCTCGCAGTTCCCTAGCCAATAATTCTCAATGTCCGTGTAGTCCTATACCACCGTTTCGCATTGGCAGTGCTCCACCTAAGCCCAGACCCAATAATCCTGATCAATTTACACCCGAAGAACTGGCCGCTATGGATCAAACGACACCGCCAGCCACAGCTCCTGCTCGAGACCATTATAATATGAAACCCTCAACGTCAACCACGAGTTTAACAGTGGAAAAGTCTCAAAAAACCAGGTACTTAACAGAATAGTAAGACATTTAGTAGAGAAAACAATTCTCTTGAGCGCTGTACATTTTAGTTTACGAGTTAATGAAAAACGTTTAGAGTCCCCAAAAAAATTCGCCGTAAAGTGAGTCCAAAAGTTTTTGAATCGTGTGCACGTTTTTAAAGCATGACTTCCATAACCGAAATTTCTTTTAACACCCAATAAAATGTCTAAAAAGATTTCCTTTCATTACTAACCAACCATTAACCTTAAACGTATCACAAAAAAGAGAACATGAAAAAAATATATTTCTGCGTGGTTCGATTAGGGTTAATCAATATTAATCGATAAAAAAAACTAAATAATACACAAAAGCTCTGGTTTATTTTCCAAGCGTAATTTTATTTATTATCCTTGTATTCGCATTTACTATTTTCATACTAACATGCATTTAAAGAGTTTTCCACCACGACGTCGTTGCCACAACCATTTCGATGAAATAAAAATTTCCCTCCGCATGATTTCTTTACAGCCGAAACTATTCGTTTCCTATAGAAAGTAATAATTAAGAGTTTAATTTTCTGTAGAAAATTATATTTATCGATACATTTTTTATACAAAATTATCGTTATCGATAAATACTATACGAAAATTTTAGATATCGATGCTAATGAAATATTGTAGTTATCTTACAATATTCTATAAAAAATCATTATAATCGATTAATTTTTTATAGAAAATTGTAGTTATCGATAAATGTTTAAAGAAAGTTGTATTTATCGATTTTTATCCCAGTAATTAAAAAAATTAAAGTTATAATAATCGGTACACTTTTAGTACAAAATTATGTTTGCAGATAAATTTTCAATAAAGAATAACGGTGTAACGAAAATTGTAGTTATCGATAAAATTTTAGTTGGATATTATAGTTATCTTACTATTTTCTATAGAAAATTAATCGCTTAATTTTTTTTATTAACTTAGAGTTATCGATAAATGTTGCAAAGAAAAACGAAGTTATCGATAAAATTTTAATTGCAAATTATAGTTGTCGTACAGTTCGCTATAGAAAATTATAGTAATCGATTAATTTTTTATGGAAAAGTTATAGTTATGGAAAGAATTTTCATAAAAAATTATATTTATCGATAAATTTCATTAAAAAAATTTTATTTTCACTAATTTTAGTAGAAATTCAAAATAATCGAAAAATGTTTCAATGTTTGTCACATTTAGAGAAGTTCAATTGGATTTCGGATGTAGCTCTGTATCGCACATCCGCAGATCAGCCATACGAACAGATTGGCCTAACATTACAAGCAATGTGTGCACATCAAGAGCTACTAAAGGTTGATACACTATTGAGTGATAGAATCACGTCCCCTTTCTCAAGAAATATATGAATTCATGGTGCTTTACTGGCTGGCCTTAAGGAAGATATCATCGTTTCGCTGTCGAAGAAATACTGCTAAGCACCATTACTAAGGTTATCGTCCACAAGATCTCAATATGATAATCAGAGACAAGGGTTAAAAGCAAAGCAAGCAGTTTTTGGAACACAGGAATCGAGCTCAAACCACATAAATAATCTGATGGTGATGCCAAAGCAATCTGTGGAATGGCGGTCCCCATTGTATTTAATATTCCGCAAAAGCCTTCGACATACTCTCGCACGAAATTATATAGCCCGACCCTAAATTGTAAAGGGGTTCCTGAAAAGTTAATAATCCTCATCCACGCGCTATGTAGAGAAGGATAAAAAGCTTATCTGTAGGCTTCCAGTATTCAGAGTTATTAGTCACGCCTACGTTCTCTTCACCTTTGTTCTGCAGATAGTCATGAGGGAAATTTTTTTTAATGGTTGTAGCAGCCACCATGATCTCGAATGGATCTTAAACACAAAAACATTCTTAAAATCTTTTCTTTCAGGCCACTGTTATAAGAAAATCCTTTATTTGCAAAATATTTTTTTAATTAATAATCATTCGAATTAAAAATATTTTCAAAATTATTCCTCTTTCTTTAATTCATGTTTCATTCTCTCTCTCTCATTCTCTTTCTTCCTCTTTATCTCTTTTCTCAATTCTTTTTTATTCCTTTTTTATTTATCATATCCACTGGCATACACTGTGCTTATCGTTACTTTTATTCTTGTTCTGTTTTTACACTCTTTCGCCTTTTTTACTTCCCTTTCTTCATTTTCTGCTGCAAATTTTTTCTAATCAGAAAAATTACATTCTCGCCTAGGATTTCGAATGTCACCACTACTTCGCCGCAGGAAACGGAAAAGAAAAAGCTTGTCAATGTGGTGTCAATGCCTGCGACGACGACGACGACAACTGCGGCGAAACAAAGACTAAAAGTGGATCAGCAACAGAAGCAATTACAAGAACAACAAAGTAAGCAGCAGCAACAAAAGAATTTTCAACAGCTACAACAACAGCAATTGCATAATCAAATACAGCAACAACAACAACAACAACAGCAACAAAGTCAAAAGAGTTTAACATTCGGCGAAAATCGTCAAACATCAAGAGACTCCATATCAATGAACTCACCACCAGCCACACGTTCACTATCGGCGCCTTTGCCCATGTCTAAGGCAGCGCGTAAAGCCTTTCTGGCGGCCAAACAAACCAAAGCCATAGAGAAGCTGGACAAAATGATCGAAGAGGTAACGGAGGAGCAACAAATCAAAGCCACCCATTCAATGCGGATAAGCAATGTTTATGGTCAACAGACAAGCCCTACCAACGAAGACGATATGGATATGGGTGGCGGTTGTCCATTGTTTTTGCCACCACCACCGACACGGCATATGCCAAATTCAATATCAGATTCGAATATTTGTAGCCACGGGTAAATACATGTCATGGCATGAAATTATACATTTTTTTTTACCTCATATACTATTTCCTTTCTGTCTTTTTAAACAGCCACAGTCATGGCCATGCGCCCACCATGCATCATGCACCCTGCCATCATGTACACGAACCCACGGCAACAACTAAAATTAGCACAAGCCAAAGTTTTAGTCATGCTCGCCATACGGCCTCCATACATCCCTGCTGTTCAGGCTATACACCCCACTCATCGAATGGTCGTCATTCACATCGTATGCATTCGAATGCCTGTAATATACTTTAGAGGGGCGGCTCACAGAAATAACGCTACAATATAGCAGCAACAACAACAATAACAACAAGCAATGGTTCTAAAAAAAAAAACAAAAAAACTAATAAGAAAGTGGCTTTATTTTATGAAAGATTTATTGCAACCCGCCCGCTTTCGATGCGGTTGCGCACCATCAATGGATATTAATGGAACAAGTTTAAGAAAATGAACGCTTTAAATATTTTATATCGGTGTACTTAGTAAGTATAACAAATAAAAACATACATTTTAGATAAATTAAATAAGTATTGTAGGGTACAAATTTATATTTTACGATTATTTTTATCAAAACAGAAAAGAAAAGAAAAATGTGTGGGTTTTAAAGATGGATATGGTGGTGGTGATAACATAGGTTAGGAGTTATTAGGAAATAAAAACCAACCTAGTTTAGTATATCCAGATTGAATAATCAAGCTCTACAACTGTCGACGAAATTTAAACATTTCTTTTGAAGCACTATGTTGATTGGCGAGAGTGTGATGAGAAAACCTGTGGTGGTTTTTATTCCCCCAAATCTATTTTTGGTAGCAAGTAAGGGCTCAAGCCTTGTAGATTTGCCTTAACCGAGCACTGCGCTTAAGCTTAGATATCTGCTGAGGTGGCAGACTCTTAGTACATTTAAATTCCATTGGAAGAAAAGGATTTTCTTCATGAAGTCATAAACATAAATTTGTAACGATCTAACAAGACTATATTTTTACCCTTTGTATGCGACAGCAAGGCTACTAAAAAATTGAGAAAATGTAAAATGAGTCTCTATATACATAACATACATATGTACATACATAATTGGTCATTACAACCATAGCTGCCAGATTTGGCGATTTATCGTCATTTTGACGATTTTGAGCTCCAAAAATATCGTATTGACGATTTGACGATTTATGCCCTTATTTTGATGATTTTTAGAAATTAAAAATTTACATCATATTCTTTACTTTAGTATATTAAAAGCCACTTTAAGCTTTGTATTTGCTTTGCAATTGTTGCTATTGGAAATTTTTGTTAGTAAAAACAAGGAGTAAAGTGTTATATTTTAAGTTGCTTTCGAATACATGTGATGATTTTTCTGTATTTTATTCCTTTTTAACCCCTTAAAAGCCAACAAATTACAACTCCTAAATAACCTCGTAGTTGAGAATAATTTATCACTTGTTGCTGCAGACAATTTTAAAAATTCGTGTATAGCTTCTAATATTACCATCGGAAGAACAAAGGCAAGCGCCGTTATTTTGTTTGGTACGACCAACACTCAGGGGAAGGATGGCATTGTGTTTGGAACTTTGAAAATATGTTATGGGAAGAAGGAAAGGGAAATTTAAAAGGCTTGTATATTTTTATACCATAAGTAACAGGAAAGACCTCTGCAGGAATTGAGTTGCACATACGAATAGTCAGACTAAATAACGTATTATTACTGTAATGCAGTGTGATTTTAATCACTGGCCAATCGAACACATATGGATGTGCTGGGCGAGTAACGAGCGTTACGTAGGAATATATGATTTTCGGGAAAAATTCCCTTATTTTGTTCGAGCAAAATCCTTCTGTAGTGGATATAGAACAGTGAAACACAAACCACATCGCACCGATGCTCCATTGATTCAATGGAGTGGGTTACACTACCGTCATTAACGAGCTACTACGGCCTCTCCTGTATACGGTCGAGAAACCTCAAAATAGACGTTAAGGCACCGACCCATACATGAGAGTTGTATTCCATTCTCGGTCGGTTATAAAAGGTGTAAATACATGATAAGATCTTAAGAAGGAACTGAAAAATGTATCGCTTCCAGCCAACATTACACTAAATTTTCATGCTCAGAATGTCAAGAGCTTCTGACTCCTTAATATTTACACCACCCATAGCTTAAGATGATGCAATATTATTGCTGCGCTTATGTATCAATAAACAACACTGGGATAGATGGTTCAAATCTTAATCAATTTTTTCCTGAAAATGATATAAAATTTCTCCATTTTTGGAAAAAAAATGAATAAATGAAGATAATTTTTAAATGTTTTGTTATTGAACTCAGATATGTACATACATACATATATTGACTTTATATGTTTAGCTACAATAGAAATAATTTTGGTTTTTAAAAACTTTTATTTTATTTATTTTTTTCTGGCCATTTTTTGACGATTTCAATAAACGTCTTTGACGATTTTGACGATTTTTTCTCAAATATTTGACGATTTGGAGCCTCATTTATCTGTCAGCTATGATTACAATCCTTCAGTCATAATTACGACCTAGCTTCTCATATCACTCATGTTGTTCATGTTCATATACATGAATGACGAGACCTTCAGTTTAAAGTCGACTTCGAACGACAGCATTTTGAGAAACTTTTCATGACAATTTTATTTGTTCTCAGAGTTTTTGCCAGAAATCTATAAATCGAAATCATATTTTCGATTTGATGTCTGATCTGAGGTTTGAACCGTGGCCTTACGTCTAATAAGCCATCACACTACCTACTAGACTACTCCTCCTAATTAACATGTTTTGTTTCAACTTAATCGACAAGGCATTTTTAATGTCTTTAGCCTGAAGAAATCGAAAATGTATGCTGATTTTGCCGACGTCGGAACTTTGAGTTTGTGAAAGAGAATTTAATATTATTTTAAACTGAAGCTGCTAAGGCATATGCATGTAGCAACCATATGCCATGTCCATACAATTTAAGTTACGTTCATAGCCTTTGCTAAATTTGTCTCACTCATTGGCACCATTTGTTTTCACATATCATATCCCGTCTTGAACCCACAAAAAATTAAGTCAAATTAATAATAATACATATACATACATAGATAAATATACATATATGTATACTCAAAACAAAAATGAATAGAAAATAAATAAGTAAATATTTAAATAAAATAAAAAACAAATTAAAAAAAATAAAATATTTTAAAAATAGAAAAATTATATTGTAATACTCGTACATTATATAGTATACCTCTGAAAACGACAATATTCATATACAATGTTTTTTGGAAAAGCAAAAACAAAAACAAAAAAGAATCATAACAACAATAACAATAAAAACCAAAGAAATATTTAGAAATTTAATTAATTATTTATTGTGTTATTTATTAAATAAACTTCACTCTTGGCGTTTAGCAAAAGCTTTAATAATTAAGAAAAAACAAATACTCTTCAAAACAGAAAGAATTTAAGAGTGAATAGGTACGTATGTAAAATTAAAAAATATTAAAGCATATCCTTAAATGAAATAGAGAAAGAGAGAGAGAGAGAAATAGAAAGAAAATAATACAATTTTTAAATTATAACTCAATGAGAAAATTAAATAAAAATATTAAAAGAAAATTATAGAAAAATAAAGCATTTTAATGTTATAATTGATTAATAAGATTTATTTTTTATTGAATTTTAATTAAAATAATTTATTTTTTTATTTTTAGTTTTACTTTAAAAAAAAGTGCAATAAAAAATATTGAATTTTTTTATTTTAATTAAAAAAAAGTTAATTAAGCTTTTAATTTATTAAAATTAATATAAAAAAAAGAATTCATTTTTATTGAATTTTGATTAAAATTATTTCTTTTTTTAGTTTTACTTTAAAAAAAGTTTAATAAAAAGTGAGATCTTTTTTATTTTAATTAAAAAAAAGGTAATTAAATAAATTAAATAATAAAATTTTGAAATTTTTTTATTTTAATTAAAAAAGTTAATTAAATATTTAATACTCTAATTAATAAAAACGAATTAATATTTATGTAATTTTAATTAAAATTATTTCTTTTTTAGTATTACTTAAAAAGTGCAATAGTTTTTATTTTATTAAAAAAAAGTTAATTAAATAAATTTAAATTTTTTAATTTAATAATTTAATTTTAATTTAATTTAATTTTTTTTAATATTTAAATTTTTTAATATAATTTAATGTTTTTAAATTATTTTTTTATTTTTAATAGAATAACATTTTTAATACTTATTTACAGTTTTAATATTTATTTATAATTTTTTTAAACCAACTTTTTGTTTCAAATTTAAACATTTTTTAAAAATTATAATAAAAATAAATTAAATCAAAAGCAAATCGTTTAAATAATTATAAAAAAAATAAAATATTGCTTTAAAGTTTAAAATAAAAAAATAAATAAATTTAAAATTTAAGAATTAAAAATTGAATGCTTTAAACCAAAAAAATGAAACTATTTTAGTTGAATATACACTCAGCAAACGCAATTATTCATATATACTGTCATAATTGTAAACACAACTAATTCTAGTCAAATAATAAATAAACGCTCGCTCGCTCATCACTAGTCAGTCAGTCATTGTTTTAGTAGGCCTAATTTTTAATACCAAATAGTAGAAATTCTTAAATAAATTTTTATGTAATTTAAAATATAATTGTTTTTTTTTTTTTTGTTAAATAATAATTATTATTTATTGTATTTTTTAATTCTAGTTAAATGTGTAAATGTTTTAAACGAAAAGAAAAAAAACCAAAAACCACAACAACAAAATGTTGAAAATTTAAAATAAAAATTTTTAATTTTTAAGTAAAACAATAAAAGTGGCTTGCCAATTGTTAAATGGAAATAAATTTTAAATAAATTATTTAAAATAACTGAAAAATAAAAATGCAATTAAAAATCAAATTAAAAGTCTTTTTAAAATATCTACAATGTAGGGGATATTACGTATGGTAAAAGAGGTAAGGAGAATTGAAGAGAGGAGTAGTAATTTTAAGTATTTATTTAATAGAAAACAACTGTAGTTAGAGAATATCCCCGTACAGCATTAGAAAATGTCATCGTTAGGACCGAAAAAAAAAACTTAAGAAATTGTTGCAGCGAATTTCCCTTAAAGTATAAAAAATAGATCTCACTGTAATGGTCGGATCTATGTTAACCCTCGAATAACTAGTTTGGTACTAACCTCTCGACAGAACAAGTAATTTGAACCCGATAAGACGGATATGCCTGCATCATTAGCAGCAGTGCCTTGCGTACTATACCTACGTTCGCGCTGAAAATAATTTTCTGTCTCTTTCCACTTGACCTGTACTGTAAGGACTTAGCGGCTAAAACTAGTAGGCGTCTCTGGGCAACTGGACAGTGAAATAGATTAAATATTGGACAAGCGAAGCTCTTAAAGGAATGTGGGGCAATTGAAATTATGATACCGCGATATGACATTAATTGGGAAGCTTACGACATTTATTCCAATTGGAAGAAGTCGAAAGAGTGATGCTGAGCACTTCCTTAACGAATCCCTTTAGACTTTTACTAATGGTTCCAAATTAAATGGAAATGTGGGCGGTAGAAATTTTTTGATAATTATTAGGAACGGGAATATCTCCGGAAAGGGCACTTCCATACTTACTGATAGCCAGAAGAGTGTCAGAGCATTGGTTTCCAATGAAATGGACGCCAGGACGGTGTATACCAGTTGCAGAAATGTGAATGGCATATGGGTACCAGATTACAATACCAGAAGGGCAAATGACTTCCGCAAAAGTTGTAGAAATGAGGAAGCTGTTCTTCAGCTATTGGGCACGAGTACAGGTACTATGTCGGAAGAGAAAAAGGTACCTTGATTTAAATGAGCTTGTTCCAAGTCTAGGGGAAAAGAGGAATCTGGTCCTTATATGGCCTAAGTATGTTTATCCAATTTCTTTGGGTAGCCAGCCACCTCTATCTATTTACCTATTATAAACGAGACTTCAAAGCTATTGAGGCTGGTACTATTTTAAAGGTTCCCCATCGGATTTAGAAGGTTTGTGTATGGCAAATTTGAGCGTGATGACGATGCTGGATAGCAATAATAATTACATTCTGATAGCAGACAACCGAGTTCTTTGATAAAAATGAACAGGACCCATAAAGCCTTACTTGTGTCTGCGATTACCGGATATTGTCTCATAGTGAGGCTTTGCACTCATGTGCAGAGCATTACATGTATTGCCGCAGTTGTGGAGATAAGAAGTTTAGAATACATTCAACATCATTTTCATATCGCTACTGGTGAAGAGAGTAGAGTAGATATGAAACTGGATAGGCGAAATTTTAATTGGAGTAAAGTAGTTTTTTCATTTCTAATTATTCTAATTGTGGTACCTCAATCGTTTATAAATTCAATGACCCTAAACCATAGGTGTAGTCGCTCTTGAGAGGAGGGTATGTTTAAGCCAAAGTAATTCAGCAGGCTTAAGATAAGTGTCCTCTTGGGACATATAACTGTATTTTGCTAAATTCGGTGTAAGTGCAATGGTCGTTCGCAACTAGCGAATACACACGAAGGAAACTGTGGTGCATTGTGATAGGTTAGGTTAGGTTAGAGGACGTGTACTTGTCAATTAAGATAAGTACAGTACTCGGAGGTCGAATTGGCCCATTGTACAACGCCCACCACTTATGTTGTGTGTGTTAATTTTATACATGAGTGGTGGGACCTACAGTTTAAAGTCGACTCCGAACGACATATTTTTGAAAAACTTTTTCGTGGCAATTTTATTTACTCCCAGAGCTTTTGCCAGAAATCTGCTGAGAGGAAGTCGCCGAAGAAATAAGACATGGCCTGGGGCTGGAACCCTGGCTTTAGGTCTAATAATCCAACGCACTACCTACTAGACTACGGCGACTTCTGTGCATTGTGCTCCGCAAAGACAAAATTTGAAACAAAACATCTGTAAAAGAAAAACTTTCCAATCATTTTAACCGGCAGTGTTTTATTTATAATTTTTTGTTGTTGTTTTTTAAAGTACTACTAAATAATTTCAAATTGATTTCATCATATTAATAAAAAAAAAAGTCTAAAAGCTTGGCAAGCAAAAATAAATATTATAAGGGAGTGTAAATATGTTCTTATTTTTGTTTAATTTTAATATTTAAAATAAAAATAACTTGTTTATGGAGATCATTTGCTTTGGAGAGAAGATTTTTTTTAAATTATTTGTTTGTTTTTTTTTTTTTTTTGTTTTGTTTCATATTTACAAATATTGTATAAATAAATGCATTTAATAATGTTACAATTTGGCAAACAATATTTTTTTTCTTTTTTGTTTTTTTTTTGTTTCTTAATTTTTTTTTTTTTTTCAAAGGCATTCAAATTTTTCTTTTAACATTTAAAGCTGGTGCTTGTTTAAATTATAATTGAAAATAAGAAGGATGGAAAAATAAATACAATAACAATTTAATTATAGTATGTATATATGTATGTATGTATGTATATATGGATTGTATAAATATATAAATATGGAATTGCTTTTTTATGGTTTTTGTATAATAATAATAATATGTAATAATAATCTAATAATAATAAATATATAATCTTTATATTGTTTATTTTTTTATTTTCTGATTTTTCTTTTGTTTTTCGAACATTAACAAAATCTAAAAGGCAGTGTAAAAATTTGACTTAAAATATTTAAAATTTTCTTTGTGTTTCAATTTTTCTTTCTATATATGTATGTATACATAAATCTATAAAATATACTTTAGTATTGTATATTTGACTAGCATATATAATTAAAATTACAAAACAAACAAAAAAAAAAGAATTTCTTTTTCAAACTGTTTCAGTTTCGTTTCAGTTTCTTTCTTTCTTGTTTTTGTTTTTGTTTTTTATTACAAAAAAAAGGGTGGGTTTAATTGCGAGTTTTCGAAATTTTTAATTTTCTATATTTTTAATTTTTTTTATCATAAAATAATAATAGAAGAAGAAGAAAAAGAAGAAATGAAAACTATTTACCATTAGCAAAGTGTTTTATGAATAAAATTAAACTTCAAATAATGTCGGCGTCTGTATGTATTCGGCATTTTCATAGATAATGCTGCCATCGGGTGTCTCAATAGTCTTGATGGGTGTCTTGCAATAGAAACAAACTTTGGAGTTCATCAAGTGCTGTAATATGCAATTGCAGCACGACTGATGTTTGCAGGGATAAAAAACAACAGCAATTGGTTTGGCACAACATATCGGACACAAAGAGTCTTCGGATGGCAAGGTTATGTCCGAAAGTAAAGATTGCTTGGCCTTAAGCATATCAATCAAACGTTTGACTCTCTCAATTTCAGTTATCGAAACATGTGTAGGAACTGTCGAATATAAAACAAAAAAAATAAAATCACAGAAATAAAATATTTGCTTGTAAAGAAAAAAATCTTTCTTACAATCATTTAAAGTAAATTTAAGTATGGGAGGATCAGCTCTTATTCTTTTCGTCGAGGTAGTAGGTTGAGGAACTCTTACATCATTTGTCAATGGATCTATATGGGGCCGGGTAGAGGGATCAAAATTGCCACGAGGTATTTCGGTCTGTTGTAGTATGGGTGTTTTTATTTCGCCTAAAGCAAACTCCAAATTGGCAAACTGGAAACTAGGATCGGTTAGCAAGGCCCTAGCAATGCGTGTAACCTAAAATGAAAGCAATTTTTGTACTTAAAAACTTCATTTTCACTACATTTTTTTTTATCCCACCTTGGTAGGATTCTTATCATTATCCAAATCGTCTTTAAACAAAGCCAATAAGATACCCAAAGCGGCTGATATTATAGGAAAATGTGTAACAGCATTTAAATCAGCCGAACACATATCCACCACAAATTGAAAACAACCGGGCGGCACCGTAACACGTGATAATACCTGACTTATAAGCTGGCAAACACGATTCAATACTAAATCGCTATTAGGCCTACATGGATCATGAAATATCAAGGGTGCTACCGAGATAATCATTTCCAAACAACGCATTAGGGACACGGTCAATTCAAAGCACATGGAGCATATTTTCAATTGTTTAGGCTCGAATACTGTATTCTCCTGGCGATGGGCAGTATTTTGTATCTAAAATTGTTTAATTTTTGAATCGTTATTTAATTTTATCTTTTTATTATTTAAGATCACTTACCTCTTGCAAAAGTAAAATAAATTCCGAAAAAGCCCAATTCAATTGGCTCAACACCGAATTAAGGAAAGCCGTAGCAAAGGGCTCATCTTCTGTTAGCTTAGAGCCTATTAGTTGCTGAAAATGCCGTGAGGGATTTGCTGGCGCTATATTATGCAAAAGACCGGTATGAGTTTCGTTTTTGGCCCGTGAACGGCATAAACCAATTTGTATGGGTGTACTGCCACCCTGCCATACACAAGGCTGTCTGGCGTCATTATAAGCAAAACCATCACCCAGCCAAAAGCGCAAAAGTAACCAGTTGCTTTGGCCCCAAGCTCTGTTTTCATAGGGTCGCAATAAGGCTTTAATTAAAGCAAGTTGGCTAAAAGGAAATCATCATTAACAAAACATATTATCTCAACGCCTCTGATTTACCTTTTCTTTGGTGAATTCTCTAAAGCTTTGATGCCAGACTTATGACAGGTCAAAGTGCCTAAAGCCTGCAGCAAAGAATCTTTACAGGAGGCCAGTATTATGCGTGAATCGGCTGAGTGTACACTTAAGAAATCGGCCACCATACTTATAACACTTTCAGAATCTTGCATATCAAACTGTACACACAAGTCATGATTGCAAAAATCCATTACTGTATCCAATAAAATGGGTAAAATGTTGATATACACCTCGGGTACAAAGGCAAACAGACTGCCTTGGGCAGAAGAGGCCTAAGAAAATTTAAAATACAACGAAAATTAAGCACAATTATTAACAACGATCGCAGAGAAGGAAAGAAAACTTACATTTAAAGATTTTAAAGTTTTTTCCAATAACCAAATCAACAATAAACGTCGTTTGGGACCCAGGGCAACACCACGAAACCAGGCCTGTTTGCGAGCCAACTCAATGGAACGTTTCTTTATAAAAAATCAGTTATTATTAGAGAAAAACATTTCAAATAATAAATTCTACAATTACTTACAGCAAAAACATTTTCTCTTTGGCTAAACTTGGTTCTTAGCTCGGACATAACATGAGAATGTTGTTCATTCATGCACACGCTGGCATGCTCCTCCAAAGCTTGGAGCTTTTTTTCAACATCCTCACGATAAAATTTGGTTTCCATTAGAACATCATTTAAAGCAGCAATTTCATCGCGTACCGAGGCAATCTAAAAAACAAGATGAATTAAAATTATTAAAAAAAAAGAAATATGAATGAAGAATAAAAACAACCATATTTTAGCACACCTTGACTATGTATTTATGGCCGACACAATAATAGCACAGAACACACAAGTCCAATAGTTGAAACAGTGAGGACTCGGTGTCTACGTTACCCGGTGTAACTTCTATATTTTGAATAGCACGTGGATTTATGAAAGATGTAAAGGTAGAGGTATTGCTAGGAGATAAAAAGTACGGGCATAAGGTGAATGTATTAAGAAAATATCTTAAATAATATTCAACATACCCCGCCGAACGGCCTATAATAGAGATATTATTTATAGTATCAGCCGCTGATAATATAGGCAAAAAAACAAAAAGTTTAAGGATAAATATATAAAGAACATTTGCATAAACATAAACTTACTTAATTCGGCAACTCTAACAATCACACGCTCATCCTCCATTAGTTCCTGAGCCCGTTCGCTACCCAAATGATGTTGGATTTCATTGCGATGCACTTTACGCAGGTGAGATAGAACACCACCTACACGATCATAATGCTGATACTCAAAACTGCCGTCATAGAAATATTTCGGTTTAATTTCAGCTTCAACGCCAGGCAGTTCCTTTTCCAATGATGTCTTACAAATATCAATCAAAATGCAAATGAATGCTAAGGCCACGGTGCTTTCAAGCGGGTATAAAATACTCGATTGCATAAAGAAAAATGAATGAAAAGGCTACAAACAAAATGGAGAATTTAGGAAAATAAAAAACACAAATCATTAAATAAAAATACCCTTTGTTCCATGCATAAATCCATAATGTAACGGCGTAGTTTAGCCAAAAATAATTTACGTGTTGAAGGCGTTAAGGTCCCACCATCATTGTTAATGAGTAAACTTTGTAAAAGAGTTTTCTGTAAGGCATATAGAAATTCTGTTGACTTAGCCAACTTGTCTACCACAGACATGTATTTAGCTTTGGGACCACCTATACCCTCCGTCCAGGCCGTATGATTGGGTATTAAGGTCTGCATATGAGAAAATTCCGGTGGTCGTATATACATAAACAAGGCTAAACTGCAAATTTAATAAATAAATTCAAAATCAATTTAAACCTTGAAAACTTAATATTAAACCCACAAACACTTACTAATGCTTTTTAAAAAACTTAAATTCCAAATAATTTTTCCTAGTTTTAGTATGATTGCACAAACAAATTAAAATCTGTAAAGCTTGACGCTGCTGTTCATAGTCGAGACCCTTATTGGTGTGAGTAAATTCGCTAAGCAAAGCATTCGCCAGTTTCTTTAAAACATATCTTACTTCATCAATTTCCAAATAATTCCATAAAATATTCAAAAAGGCACCAAACATGCTTTCATTATGGCCAGGAAATATGTTCTCAGCTTCGTTTCTAAGGTAAGAAAAAGAAAAAAGATAGAAAAAATATTCTTTAATCATTTAAATAAGTTTCAAAGTCTAGCAACGAAAACACTCACTTCACATTGCACATTTGGGCCATTAAGGGCAACAGCTTATCCTCTATAACATAAGTATTAAACAAGATTGGCGTTAGCTTCTCTATTAGCAGTGTACAGAATACCACATAAACGGTTTTCTTTGTAGATAATTTATCATCTTTGGGCCTTTTTCTCAATTCACAATTATGACGCGCCACCACTCCTGCCAAGTTTTGTAAATAGTTAAAAAGCAATTCAGCTTTTTCTAAAGACAGCAGCGGTTTAGCCATTAGCGGCATATAACCTTCTACGGGGTATTTGAAGGGCACATTGCCAAAATTGGCCTGCACACTTTGATTGTAGCCTAATGATACGCCAGGAAAGAAAGTAATGTTGGGTCCTTTTTCAAGTTTTTCAAAAGCCGGTCCCATGGACTTGCCATTGCGATAGAAATCAATTCGTTCGTTATCTACATCTATGGTTACACCAATAATATCACCAATTTGCCATTTTTCACCGTATCTGTGGGAAAAGAGAAGAATTAAAACGAGGAGCATTAAAAGAAAAATTTTAAAATTTCGACAAATTTTTACAAGGACCTGACCTAACATATGGAAAAGACTTTTCTAAAGAAACAAGATAATTTCTGATGTCCTGCTCTAAAGTGAAAGTTCCCAACATTGGTTGCCTGATTTACGCTACTTCCCGTAAGTGTCACAGGAGTCAAGTAGACTCATGTGACTCAATTCAGATACATTTCGTCAGATAGAGGAAATAAAGTTGGTTCCATAAATCAATGCATGATATTACGGAGATCAACTATCATCGACTCGCTCCCCCACAGTTGCATCATCGCAACTACAAAAGTGGTCATTAAACTGTAGCGAAATCCATAGGACATGATTTCTAATCGGTTACTTTCCAATAAATACAGTCAAAAAAGTCTCAATATTCTACAGGATTTAATAGCCCTCCACTTGCAATTTTCCCCTTTTCTTGTAATAGTCCTGAATATCTACCACCCAAGTCGAATAGCATTCGCATGAGTCAGGTCAGTTTAGGTCGCTCTAGTATTCATTTCAATTCTGCAATCTCTTACTAACATATAGGTTGCGTGCGATTAGAGAGTATATGTACCGATTCGAGAAAATAGTGTGCAGGCTTTTTTAATACCAAGATCTCCGCCTGAAAACCTCTGGGACAATTAGGCAGACTATAATTATAGTTTCGTTCGGCCTTAACTGAGAAAACATCAAGTGCCTAAATTTCAAATTGAAGTGGTTTTCACGAATCATCGTAGTTAGATTCTGATGAACGCTAATAGACTGTAAAAGTAATCCGTCCAGAAGTTTACCGAGAATCTTATCATGACCATATGTGCTGACGTTCCACTCTCCATAGTATAGTACTCACACTGCACTACAAATGGCTATCTCTCAGTTCAGGTTCATGATATGCATTCCAATGCGTTCCAATACTTTAAAAACTAGTACACTAAGCTTGCGATAATTATCCTTTATTCATTAAAACAGAAATACTCAGGGAAAACTATTTAAATTCCAAAAAATATATGTATAAAGACAGGCCCTAACACAAAAGCCCTTCCTTTTAGACATCCGCTTTTGCCATCCTATTTCAATTTAATTTCACACAAAACTAAAAGGTCTTTAACCTTCACTTTCTCTGGGGCATGTGTCATCCACTGTATGTCCTTGAAAAGGATAGAAAGAAGAAGCATGAAAAACGTGCCAATACTTACTTTTTTGTTGCTATATGCCAGCTTTGTTGTTTACTGCCATCATAACCGTAACTTAATTTTGAATCACCCACACCACTGTTCTCATTAAAAACACATTTGCTGGAACACCAACCCACTTGCATCACCCCTTTGGTGTGTAATTGTAACTAGAAAAACGATTGAAAGAAAGAAAAGGAAAACAAATGAAATGAAAATACATAGGGACGACAGACGATATAATGCGCCAACAAAATCAAAAGGGGAGAACGGAGAAAAGAAACTAAAAATTCTTTCAAACTAAAAAAAGCGAAAGTATTTCGTTGTTTACATCTCATACCAGTAAACATAAATACACACAAAATTAATGAATAACGTGCCTTAGCACATTTCTATTTAATTACAGGGTTCAGCGATAAGAGCTAGAGTTGTGGCAAGGAATTCGAACATTTATTTAGAAAAATTAAAACGATTCAAGCCCCACAGGTAACAAAAAAGTTAAAGCGTTAAATAAAGTCTCTAAGATAATCACTGGATGATCAATATAAACGATTTGTTTGTCTTCCGTGAACTCTTCGGTTTTTTATTTGTATCCTGAACGATTATAAAGCTGCAAGAGACTTCACAACAGGTCAACAACTGGTCAACAACTGTGGTAGCACTGGGTCGAACATGACATGTCTGGATGAACATGACTTGCTCGCACTACGTTTGGAAAAATGAATCATTTTTTGACATAATTAGACTGTGATTAACAAGGGAATGTTCAATAGATCTGCAATTGGTCACCGTTTTAAACCATAAGGCTTGCAAAATTGGGTTTTGTGCGTCAGTTGAGCTGATCACGGAGTGAGAGATTTGAAAGAAACAAATCTATTTTGGCCTGTTTATAGCTCAAATTATCTTCCATTTTCTCTTTGTTCAAAGCGTGCACTGACGGGCAAAAAACCCGATTATAACAAAATTTTTTAAGAGAAAAGGAGGTCCACAATTGGTTAAAATCAGGTATAATCTGTATTGAAATAGAAATAGAATATAGCTATAGAAAAATGCATAAAAAATACAAAGCAACTGCTCTTATTGTAAAACCCTTTAATATTCGTTTCTTTAAAAGGTCATTGATATTTTTGGTTTTGTTTAGAGAGTGTGACTGTCTGTCTAAATATTTGGCTCGTGGCAAGCAGAAAGGCTGGAGAGCACATTTTTATAAACAGAAATATTACCTCATACATCCATTTGCCACCATAGACGCAAACGTTGGCTTTAATAGTATTGAAACTACCCTGCGACCTGACCGATAATCTATCATTGGCTATGCGCACCGTTGACGAAAAATCAATATCGAATATGACCATTTCTGGCCCCAGCCTTGACCGCATTTCCAATTGTTGCTTTAACAATACCTCCTTACTGTTGTCCTCAATGGATGTGAGTTTATCATTTAACCAGGATTTGACCATAACCATTTGCCTGCAGAAGGATAAGGGTGAACTTAAGTCAATTATTGACTTGCGAATACACGTTCTTCAAGTTTCACTCATACTCACTCCGGCAAACACATGTCCTCCACTTTTGGTATGGACTGACGGTACGACTGTAAGTCCGCTGAACTTGTGGTGGCTGCCTCCGACTCCCCAACAACCACATGATGTTTCTTAAGTTCGTCATCTCCATCTTGTATTTCTTGTTGCTTTTGCTCCTCTGTTGTGGGTTGGGTTTGGGAGTCAACAAGCTTTTCAAAAATATCTTCATTAAATACTTTTACAAATAATTTCGCTATTGACATTATTCTCAAATATATTGTTGGTGTGCCGCCGTTCTAATTGATGTTGTTATTGTTGTTATAGATGGTGTTGTTGCAGTTATAAATACAAGAAAAAAACTTTAAATTTTTATGGAGACAAACTTAAATTGATTTTTTTAAGCCGGTTTTATTTATTCATTCGCGTAATAAACAACAATTTAACAATTTTTATTTGTTTAACTCTTTTATGGTTTAATTTACATAAACTTATGATTTTTATTAAATATTTTACGAATTTGTTTAACCAAAAATTTTAAGATTTGAAAAAAAATTGGAAATTTTCTTTCCCAATCCTTCTGTTTGTTGTTGCGTTTTAAAGTTTTTCTTGTGCTCAATTTTGACAATCCAAACAACAAAACTATCATTCACAATAACTATAGAAGGTGCAACAGTGGGCAAACGTATTATATAATATATTAAGAAAATAACGGTAAATAAAGTAAATTAAATAAAATTATTATTTAAAGCCAAAATTTTTATATAAATGAAAATAGATGTTTAATCTCATCATATAATAGATTTTTATAATAAAATATCACACCATTATTTCTGTACAAGGAAATTCAAAATTAAAATAACAATTTTCACAGTATGTAACTATTGTGAATTGTTTACAAGCCAGCTGTTAGCACATCCACTTTCATTATCGTAAGCACATCTTGATTTCATTGTTGACGTTACAATTTTGTTGTTGTTTCCAGTTTTTTATATTAAAATATTTGTGCAGTTGGATTTATTTTAATTGTACAATACAATTCAATATTTAATTTAAAATTTTGGTCAAAAAGCAATACAATTGAATAATGTCTACAGATTGGGATGAAGTGAAGCGTCTGGCAGCTGATTTCCAAAAGGCCCAGCTAACATCGACATTGCAAAAGTGAGTTAAACAATAAGGCCAGCAGCCTCTTAAGAAGTTCAATGACTAGCTTCTTTTGTTTTCAATAATTTCAGACTTTCGGAACGTAATTGCATAGAAATTGTTACTCTTCTATTGGAGAAGCAACTCTTAGAGGTGGTATTCACTAATGATGGCAAAGAATACATTACACCCGAACATTTGGAGCGTGAAGTCCAGGATGAATTGTATGTTAATGGTGGCAGAGTTAACCTGGTCGAAGTCAGCAAAACTTTAAACGTAGATTTAACTCGGGTTAGTAAAGCAAAAGTAAAGGTCTGTGGTACGCAGTTGATTTTCTTGTTTCTTTTTTGAACTTTCTAGATTGAAGAGATCGCCCATAAAATTGCTTTGGAAAATACTAGTATTCATTTCATATTGGGTCAACTAATCGATGAGGAATATATCACTTACATCGCCCAGGAAATCAATGAGAAACTGTCTCAAAGAGGCGAAATTTCTGTTAATGATTTAACCGAGCAATTCGATTTACCTTCTGACTTTCTGCAGACAGACGTTTTGGAAAAACATTTGGGTAAAATCATTAAGGGTCGTCAGGATCCCTCAAATCCCAAAGTATTCTTTACTCAGGCCTACTTACAAAGATGTAAAGCCAAGATACGCGGTGCTTTGGCAGCCTTAACAAGACCCACAAATGTTTCCGTAATTTTGCAGCAGACCAATATACAACAGAAAATCTTCCATACTCTAGTAGATGAAATAAGTCCTGCTGGCCATGTTACCTCTAAACAAGTCAATGCCCAATATGTGCCTAATATTTATGCGAAAATGCAATCGGATTGGGTAAATCATTTCTATCGCCAAAATGGTTTTCTGGAATATGATGCCATCAATAAATTGGGCATTACCAATGCCAAGCAATTTATTAATAAACAATACCCCGATGAGGATCTTCTGTTTTTGAAGCGTTGTGCTGTTAGCTCCAAGCTAGTAGAACTGACTGTAATGCCTGCACTAGCAGCAGCCAAGCAATTTATCGATTTATCCTCTCTCTTACCCTCTAACATGTCGTCTAGTGATCGCGAAGAACTATTTGAGGCTATAGTAAGCAAAAATCAAGCAACTTTCAACAATTTTGTGCTTCTAGGTTCTCTGGGATCCTCTGTTGTGTTTACCCAACAATATCTCGAAGAACTTACACAACCTTGCCGCGAACTGGCCTGTAACAAAGCCAAGGCGGCTGTGGAGAGTGGCACTTATCAACAGCATGTAGCCATTAAACAATTAGCGACCAAGGGTGGTCAACGCAAAGATATCGAAGAGGATGAAGTTGTGGATAAGCGTGACGAACGTCGTAAAAAGGCTGCCAGTGGCAAAGCTGGTGGCGGCTCTCAGGGTCGTGAGACTAAAACGAAATCAACAAAGAAACATATACGTGGTGGCAAAAAAGGTGGTAAAAATGATTTCGATAGTGATGATGACGATAACTATGGTCAACAAAGCAATAGTGCTGCCGCTGGTAATAAGAAACAATTGGAATTAATAACGACAGCGGATATAGTTAAAATATTGAATAAGGAAACCTCTGCCATGGGCATTGAAGAACTGAATGAAGATATTGCTGGCATGTATCATGAGTGAGTATTTATTTCTTTTTAGTCACAGTCAGTGGATAATTTTAAAATATGAATTTTATATTATCGATAAATTTGCAAATAAAACTTTTCTGTTATCGATATATTCTATAGAAAATTTATCGACAAGCTTGATGCTTTCAACATGTTTTTCATATCAATTTTATTATGAAAAATGTATATTATCGATAAGTTTTTCGTAGGCACCTTCTATAATCACAAAACTTTGTACAGAAAATGTGTGTTGTCGATAAAATAACTCTTCTGCAAAAAGTTTATGTTCAGATTAATTTTCTACGAACAATAACCGATAGGTTTCCATGTTACATTAACATTATTTAATAACGTACTTTCTATTTAGACAATTAAATCAATTGGCATTAGCCAAAGCCCAAGAATTATACGAAATTACTTTACAAAAGAGTGCTGCTGGCAGTGGTCAAACTCATGCAGGAGTACAAGAAAAAATCAATACCTTGTTGGTGGACTTGCGTCTCTATGAAAAGGGTCTCAAGGTAAGTGATAAAAACAACCAATAAATTCAACCATAGCACTATATGGCTAATATTCTGTTCACATTCGATAGCTTTTCCCTGTGAATGTTCAAAGCGATTTAATAAAATATTTACTCAAGTCATTGGGCAATGATATATGCAACGAATTGATTGTTTACATAGCTAATGAGTGCCAGATTGAATTGAAGAATACCAACTTGAATGTCGATCAACGTAATAAATTGGCTCAGGAGTGTGGTAAGACAAATAATTCGATATTTTTCAATAACTTTTTAATAAAAAAAAATCTGTTTTTAAAGGTGGCGATTATAAACCTGCATTATTGGAGTTGAATAAGGCGATTAACAAAACTATTGATGAGTTTGTTTTAGCCACTGAAGCTGTGTTAAAGGTTTGCAGTATGATTGTTAAGAAAGTGGACAAGAAAAAGGATCGTCAATTGATTGTACAACATCGTGAAAAGCTTTTAGAACAATTACAACAATGTTCAGAGCCAGCTTTAATATTGCATTTGACCGCTTTGATTTTATTTACAACCATATCGGGTTGCATTTTACATGCCAGTGGTAAATTTGTGTCACAAATCCTAGCCTTCATTAACAGTTCGATGAGTGATGAACAGAATAAACTTTTAACCCGATATCATGGTGAGTTGAATTTCGTATTATTCAGCAAATTAAGAATATTATTTATGAAGTGTGTTCATTTTTAGATTTGGTTATCAGTGTCTTACGTTTAGCGGCTGATTCTGACGAATACTCACAGGCCAGTTCTGAACTACAAGAACTAGAGCCTAAAATTAAACAATTGGCTGCTTCTTTTGAGAAGCCTGGTCTCTCCAAAGCAGAGTAATATAGAAAGCATTTATTTACTCTTTTTTTTTATAGATGTTGACAAAAATTTTACCATTTTTATAGAATGTAAATAATGTATTCCATATTTTGCTCATTCAATTTAATTGTTATGATATTTTCTTTTTGTTTTTTTTTCATTTCTTTTGTGCAAATCTATCTTTGTAAGAAAAAAATATAGAATTATTTTTGTTATCAAATAAATAAAAACATAATAAGATAAAATAAAATGTAATAATCATCCACGTCCTTTGCACTTTTCTTCAGTATGTTTTATTTAGAAAATCGTTATCTTTAAATCTATTTACAGGAATAATTAATGAAAACAACTATTAAACGGGGTATACCTCCTAAAATTAATTTTTGTAGTGTAAGGGGAAAATGCGAAACATTTAATTCTTAAATATTTTCAAAAACCATTTGCTTTTTTTAATTAATTACTATGAAGTCTTTGCAAGATTTGTTTGGCCTTATCACTAGTTTGCCTAAAAGAAACACAGAAAGAAAGAAACAAAAATTAAATTTTAAACCTTTAAGGGAAATGGGGCGAAGTCGAAGTAATACTCACATAAATAGAGGATTATTAGCATCACATGATTCTAAAGTTTGTTTTATATACGCTATGAATAATTGTAAATTTTTTAAGCACTCTGATTCGGGCTGCAGCCAGGCTGTTGGTAGTGTATTAACAATAATATAAGCTTTGCTTATAGCATCGTTGGGTGTACAGACCTTTAAATTATAATAACGATAATTAATAAAACGAATCAAGCATTTTAAAAACTTGAAATGAAATGAAAACCTACCCTCATAGCCAAAAGTAAATAACGATTTAATAGAGATCCTATAGCCATTTCTCTTAGAGGTGTATCCGCAATAATGCCTTGCCACGATAAAAAATTGCGAAACAATTTCAGTCCACTGCAAAATTGGCGTTGAAAGAAGGAAGTTTTGTTCTCTTGTACTCTACAAAAAACAAAACATCATTGTTGGTATTAAAAAAGTTTTTTTTGTATTCAAATTACTTTTAAGAATACTTACTGCTTGGGAAATATGGGTATGAAGACATCATTTTCTAGAGCCAGTTTCATTTTCTCCAAAATAGCGTTAAACAACTGCTGTAAGGTTTTGCCATCTTCTTTCAGGGGATAGTCGCGACCCAAACGATTAATAAAACCGATCAGCCGCAAAGATTGTGTGGTCGATAATGGATCCCAGCAATGTGTTACAATATCTGAAATTAGTTTTTATGATAAATTTAAGAAATACTTTCTAGTGAAGTGTATTCCACTTAATATTTTTACCTATGATTTTGGGTAAAATGATTTTTTCTAACAATGTGGGTACTAGATGAACATCGGGATCTTGTTTTAATGTTTCCTCTGTTTCTTCTTCACTCCAAGCGTATAGCATAACCGCTGAATACCAATTTAATTTTTCAATATCTTTATAATCGCCCAATAAGGGAGACCATGTCAGCATTTCCAAGCGTATAAGCGGTCCAAGAACCTGAAATTATAATAAGTTATTGAGATTTAAATGTCCAATAATTTTTTCTAAAAATCTTGAGATTGCTGCACTTCAAACAAATACTATTTACATCCTGCTCTTTTTTTAACCAGTAATGGTAAGGAAACACAAATCCTGATTTCTGTCCATTTACAAGATCTGGTTCTTGGCCGATGCTTTTTTTGCTAAAGCATCGGCCCTGGTTTCTTAAGAAATGTCTTAATTCAATACGATAGTGCGAATATCAAACCGACTTTTATAGAAATCGTTTGGTAACTTCATAAAAATTCCTCGACACAAGGCCAAACTGTCAACGCAATAATTTTTTCTCAAAGAGAAACAGATTCGTATACGTTGCTTTTATAAGCAAACATAAGAAATTATTTGTAATTAATTCTTCGAAAGGTCAAAATTGTGGACTAGCTTCTCACACCAGATAAGTCTTATGTGCTATAATTGTGTCCAAGATTGGTGGAACCTACGGTTTAACGTCGACTCCGAACGACAAATTTCAGAAGCTTTTTAATTGCAATTTTATTCACTCGCCGCAAGAAATATTATTTTATCGTATTCCTTTCTATTGAGACGTTAGACATGAGGTTTGAACTAAAGAGATGTCAACTAGTAAGTCAATCTCGACAAAACTCTTTAAATAATCCTCGATAGTATAGTGGCAGTATAACCAAGCAGAATTAGCATATACTTTACCTTAGGCAAACATAAGTTAACAAATGCATCTTTATAAGAAACCATATCCGTTTTGCGCCATGCATAGAATTTCGTTAAAATTATTTCAATTTTACTAAATTCATCGGTAACATCATCCATGATCTCTGCGCCCTCCTTAATAAGTTGTTCTAAAGAGATTGAAGAAGAAAAACATAAAATTTTATGTAAAGGAATAAAACAGAAAATAAAATTTAAACAAACCCAATTCATTTTGAAATAGCTCTTGATAACGATCAGAAGTCTCTTCGTCCGAAGACATACCATCCAAATGAGAACTTAACATATCTTGCCTTTCACGCTCACAGCGACGTCTTGTACGGCGTCCTTCGCGTTCAGCAGCACGACGTACCTGTTCATCGTACTCAGCACCACGGCGTATAGAAGAAGGTTCTGTACGAAAAGAAAACAGAACACAATGTTTAAACATATTTTAAGAAAATTTTTAATAATTAAACATACTTGCCGCTTCAGCCATTTCCTTGGCTTGATCTCTTACATCTTGCCTACGACGATCTATTAAAAAGTGTTGATGTTTGCCAAAGAACTGTAGGCAGCGTTTTTCCAAATCAGCGATTAATGGCGTCTGGAATTAAAATTACTTCAATTAGGTTTCGTTGTTTCTTTTCTAGTATTATAAAGGTTCATTACCTTTTCATTAAGGCAATCAATTAGGTCCGTAACATAACATTTGATTTCCTGATAAAATCTGTATTTAGCTGCGGCTGTTGGAGCCTTTTGTTTGCAATCCAATTCTTCTAATTTCATGGCTTCCATTTGTCTATTTATCCTTTCGATATCTTCTAAGTGATTGCAATTCAATTCTTTTAATTTATTCAAACGTTCCTCAATAGCATTACGTATCTCTTGCGGCGATCTTAAAGCAGTTGGCTTTGTTTTATCTTTTTTAGGTTTGCTGGCATTTAGAAGCTGTTGTGGTTTTTCCATGGTACACTTGGCGTAAGCCTGTTCCAGCAACGACGAAGTAGACTCAGGTTGTGGTGGAGCTTCTAAAGCATTTTCCATATTGGATTTAATCATGAAACGCGATAAAACCGATTCATGTTGAGCATTAACCAATTGAGCACCCGTTACCCCTTTACGTATTTGTTGATTTTCCCATTCATGGGTCTCACAATCCGAATCTTCTTCAGAATCTACATGTAGGAAAATAAGTTTGTTTTTTATGGTTTTAAAGTGAAAGTTTCAAACATTTAGAATTCGTGTTTCAAATTAAAGTTTCAAATATAAAGTCTTTGTCACTGTTTAACAAACCGTAAATTTAATTTTAATTACATACAATCTTTTTCAACAGCATAGAATTTTTCGCGTCTTTCTTCGCGTTCTTTAATGCCTGTTATGGCGTTCATATCCACACGTTCCTCATCATCGGAATTATCACCCTCCATATCTTCTCTGGCCAAGCGGCTACCCTTTTTCGGTTCCACTTTCGGTTCATCTACGGCTATAAAATCACCTGCAATTAAAATAAATACAAAATCTTGAAAAAAAAATTCGCCACTAAAAGAAAATATTTCATACCCTGTTCCCTGGCCTTTTGCCTGCGTTTACGGGCCGCATGTATCATGGCAGCATCTGGTATTGAACCACTTTCCAACATATGCTTAAGATGATCGGGTTTTGTAAATCTATGTTTACTGGCATTACGTTCATTATCACTTCCTTCACCATCCTCATCGGACATGTCATTACGTCCAGCACACAGTGCTGCTCTTCCATTTAAAATTATATCCGGTTCCGATTTTTTCACCACCAGCTGTGGACAAAATTTTAAAGGCAATAGATTAGTAAAACAAGTAAAAGTAGTATTTCAACATTTTTTTAATTATAATGCTTGAAAAGAAAGCAAAAAATATATAAAAATATTTAAAAATAAATCTCTGGAGGCCTTAATTATAACCCAAGCTTTTGCTAACAAATTCTAATATGTTCCTTTGAATATTGCAAGTAAAAACACTTGAATGTTTGATCCAGAAAAGGCAACTCCTAACAAAAATCACATAAAAGCTTCCATTAATTCAAATCTCTGGGATCTGATGAAATCATCCAAGCGAATTTATAGATGAATATGCTGTGGATTTTGGTAATATTCAAAGCTTGCCAGCAGTTATCTCATTTTCCCAAAGGAAGTGAAGCATCTCACACTAAAGCTAAATATTTTAAGCCCATCAGCCTAAGACGCTTGAGACACCCTGATTACTCTTTAGCGAAGTAGAGGCTAACACCGGACCTATTGAAAAAACACAACAAAGACTAAACATCAGAAGAAAATAGAAGCATATAAGCTATGGTTATGCCAAAGTCTTCGGTACGGATGGTTTAGATCTCCCTATGGACTATACGACGTCTGAATTCGCTTTCGAAGCTCGTTATATGAAAAGAAATACCGAATACCGATTATTGTAGTATTATGCAGGACGAAGGAATGGCTATAAACACAGTATAAGTATTTACTGAACGCATCCTGACGTAGTACTTAATGTGTGGTTCTTGGAGGATCTTACCATCAGACACTAAGAACTGGGGCTTAAACCCGTTTTACACCGCATTATGAAAAAGATCCCTAGAAAGTTTATAAATCACATCTAAAATTATTAAAAAATGCCTGCTTCAATGCTGCATGTGGTTTCTTCGTCTCCTTTCGAAGGCGGGTACAATAGAAATTTCGAATTAATTTATACGTGAGATTGGCATTCCTCTGCAACGAGATAAACAACTAATCCAACACATGGTTTACTCATTTGCAAAATAATGATGAGATAATGAGTCTACTTGTACGAAGACAAGGTAAATCTGACCCGCTATGGATATACGTATTCAGAATAAACCTAATCAGAGTCCATTTTAGAAACATCATAGCAGTTATAGCGGAACACTAGTCTATAGATACATACGCTAAAATAACTCACAATACCAGATGATGTAATGACAAGGAAAACGAGGTGACTACAGAGCATTTCTATCATGACCGGTTCTTGGGAACCTGAACATGTCTAGCTAAAAGTCATTTGCTGTACTAATTTGGCCCCAAAAAAATGAATGTGGTTGTGGCGCACAGGGTATAAATTTTGATGTGATTTGTTTATGCAATCAAATATTATTATTATTTACGAAAACAATTCGAGAAAAAAAAAACTAAAATTTGATGTTTCGCTTATAAAAATTAAATTGAAGCAAATAGTAATCATCTCCAAAACATCCCCTTTCCTTAAGCACGAATAATAATTCTTATTCCAAAGTCAATTTCCAAATTCTGGACTCTTTGTTCTGGTTTACTTAATTCTAAGCTTACAACTATATTGCATACATAATTAAACATTAAAAATTATAGACATACGGATATAAATGAAAATAAAAGTTTATAGACTAAGCGTAACAGCAGTACAAATAAATATTATTAAATTCTGTTTGCATTTGAAATAAAATTTTCGAAAAATTTTTCAAAACCACATTTGTATGCAGTTTTAAAATAATACATGGAAAAAAGAAAAAATAATTTTTAAAATTTTAACCTGCATTTAAAATTTATTATTTTTTCTTTTAAAAACCAAACACACTTGTTAACAACATTTCAATTTTTTGTTTTTTTTTTCTATTAGATGGTGAGGTTTTTCGTTTCGTTTTGATTTTCTGTTTTGGTTTTTGTTTTTGTTTTTTTGTATATTGTATTTAGAGAGTTTCAATTATTGTATTGTAGTTAAAAAATGATAATAATAACCTTACCACAAAGTCGTCTGTGCGTATTTCAGTTTGGATTTTATCACTTTTATTACTTTTACTATGTTCCGTAGAACAAGTTGTATGTGTTGCGGACGTTGTTGATGAACCTAAATTATGAGAATTAGAATTAAAACGTGAACCGTTTTCCCCAGCACCACGTTCCCTATTTGGGTGACTATTATTGTACGTGTTTTCATTCGAACTATTACTACTATTACTACCACCAGCACTGCTAGTGATGACTGTAGTAGTATGAGTTGTTGTCGTATGGCTGCTGCTGTTCCCAAAGTTATTATCAAAATGACGTTCTTCCTTCTTTTTACGCCTACGTTCCTTATCCAGCATACGCATTACTTTTTTACTATGTGATGACTTGCGAACTTGAAACACTTCAGCATCTTCCTCTGAAAAGACAAAAAGAAATAAAAGAAAATTAATAATGAAAGCAAAAAGACAACCTTCTGTATTTAACAATATGAATACATCGATGTTGATTGACAAATGACACCTATCTCCTCCTGAGTCCAATAACTTCTATCTTGTATCAACACACACATTTTGCCTCAGCCTTACCCATACCAGCACGTTTTACTTAATTTTCCTACCCTATCAATCTATTTCATTTGCTAACATTGTTCTAACCAAACATTCGACATTCAGGGCTCTCTTTCATCCTGTGACTTGCCTTTTATCTTATTGGCATTTACCACCCTCTTGTCAAACATTATTGGGTGCCAATTACCCACACAATACCATCGATCCTGGCACAATTAAGTGCCCCGACTGGTGTCCAGCTAAGCTGAGAGTATTGTTCCTGGCTCCACTAACAATCTTTGCCTGCACTGCCTGTTTTTAAAGCCATCAAGAAGCAGTGCAACTATTGCGTTAGCCCTTTAGCCTCTTATCAAATGAACCTCTGACTGAGACCAATCAAGGTAAGAGGAGGGGAACGGTACTCCAGTAAATATCCAATTGGCTTTTATTGCACTGCTTTAACGTTTGTACCATTTCTTACAAGACTTATCTGACGAAGTTAGAGATATTGCTTACGAGAAATCCGTTTTTCTTTCATAATGAACGCCCATTAATGCTGGTTGGGAATCCCAGAATCATTTAGGAAATTTGTTCTTTATAACATTTTAACAAAATCAAGATAAATTTCTACAAACTTTATCCATTGCATGAGCATTCCTATATAGGCTATTTCCAAAACAAAAAACCGATTTCCAATCTAAAATTAAGAGATTTTCATTGTCCAGAAGTTGTTAATATGCTGATGGTGAAAACAATAGTATATTTAGCTAACTTAAAAGGTCTACAAGAGGTTGTATATTGATTGATTCTCTTCCTAAACGACTTTTCTTAAACTTTTGACCCACATAAAATCGCCACCCCGGCCTACTTTTAAACTCTCGTTCTAAAGTCATTAATGCATCTTGCATGCAATTATTACCACTAAACTTAAGCCACACAAAAAATTTATTTCTCATACAGAAACTTACCTTCATCAGCAAAACTCAATAGAGCCTTTGTCTTGCCCAAGTCTCCTCCGCCACCATCCTTTTTATTACCCGCTGATGATGATTTCAATTTATTACTTTCTTTAGACTTCTTTTTCTCCACTTTAGCTGATATTTGTGGCGGCGGCGGTGCAACCATATCTTCATTGCCATCAACATCCATTTCGCAATCATTGGGTTTACGGGTATCTTTTGTTGATGCGGCACCACCACTAATGCCACTGCTGGCGTCTTCCTCCTCATCCAACGTGCTTGAAAAGGCACGGCGTTGGATTTTTTTCGGTTTACGAAAAAGTGACATGTTTTTTTCCTTTTAAGTTGTCGTTACTTTATTCACTATGTTTATTATTTATTGGGGTAATAAATTAATTAAATTGAAATAAAAACTACAAAATTATATCGAAATATTCCGGTATTTCTGTGTTTTGTAAAAATATCTGTTTTTTCTTCTCTTGTCTATAAAAATTATTCTTCTTCTTCTTTTTTGAAGTCACGCAATGGTGATTGATACCCCCAACAGAGATGCCAAGAGTTAAAGAAATAAAAAAATTAAACTTATATGGCCACACAAAAAATGAACAGACTAAAAGTTTTGTTCTTTTTTATATTAACCAAAAAAGGCACAATATTACATTTTATTAATAATTTAATATTTCTTCTTCTTCTTAAAGTCAACCAACGGTGTTTGGATAGTTCTTATCCACAATTTAACTTTGCTGATACTTTTCTATTTTTGGTGATTTTAGTTGTCAGAAGTATGTTACAAAAAATTTTTCATTGCAACACATTCGGAATAATTGGCAAATTTTTTTTCCATGCCCGACTTGTCTAAATAAAAATTAATCCCACTTTTCGACGCGCATGTTGTTGTTGGCGGTGGTGTGATGGGGTTTCTTTCTGACAGTGTTTGTCTGTGCGAGTTGTTGTTGATTCGCGCGGATTCGGTCAGTCCTGAGAACAACAGACGTCATCGTCTCCATCTAACCCGCTTAAAAAATTATTTTGTTTTGGTGCGTTTTCCCGTTGTGGTGAAGAAAAATGAAATTCACCACAATACCGCTATCCAAAAATTCATGTCCAAGGCGAATTCATTACGAGGTGGGACTAGTATTACAATAAGTACAACAATACAAGAACAACAGGGATTTTTTGTTGTTGAGAAGAAGTAATGTTGTCAAAAACAGCTGACTTAAGAATGACGATGGGAAGAAAAATGTTAAAAAATTTTATAAAAATTGTTGAAGAATGACGATGGGAAGAAAAATGTTGATTAAAGAATGACGATGGGAAGAAGAATGTTAAAAATTTTTATAAAAATTGTTAAAGAATGACGATGGGAAGAAAAATGTTGATTAAAGAATGACGATGGGAAGAAGAATGTTAAAAGAAAAAGAAGAAAAATATACAAACTTCTGTCACAATAACAAAAAACGAAATTGATTATCAAAACAAAATACACAAAAACCAAAAATTTTTTGACATTGTTACTTACATCAGCTGGTAAACAAATCCCACCTCGTAATGAATTCGCCTTGTTCATGTCATTATCAACATGTCTTTATTGGCATTTTCCACTGCATTAGGCCCGGTTCACCCACAGGTTTCTGAAACTTTTTTTTGGTTCGCACAAAGTTTTTTATATGGAGTTTGACGTTTTTCTCAGTGACCGAACCATTTTAGAAAAGGTTGCCACACCATATGAAATTTATACAATACACAAATATTTGCAGAAGTTCATCGAAAGTCCCAGAGTCCATGCGATGAAAATTTTTAAATGAATCTACGTCATTTAAACGCATTTCGGAAACTAGTGAGTGAAAATACTCTTTGGCTTCTCTTTGTTTCAAAAGTGGGATTACAGCCGTCCTCTTGTTTACCTTTGATTTTAGTTTTTCATAAATATATTTTGCAAGTAATTTTACTTTGGTCACTTCAATGGCAAACAAGAGTAGCAAATGATTTATACCCATCGCAAAACAAAATGTTTTTATTCTTACCAAATAATTCGCCACAATTACTGTTTATTTTTTGTTATAAATATTAATTTTTTATTTCTTTATTTATGCACATATGTATTTACTTCATTTTCAATTAAATATGGCAGCACTGTTTTTACGAACAAAGTTTCTTTCAAAGACTGAAAGTGAAAATATATCGCACAGTGTGTTGCGTTCCAACTATTTTGATTTGATTTGCATTAAAGCATCGACACTTTAATCAACTGGGCGTGTGTTATTTCGTGTATTGTGTAAAAGAAAAGCAGAAAGAAATAAAATCACCAGAAAATATTTAAACGAAATAAATATTTTTAAAGACGGTCATTTAAAAATATTAGTGTTAAATAATAGTTTACTGCTTAAAATAATAACAAAAACAATTGATTGCGAGAAATGGGTCTTAAAGGTTGTGAAGTGCAATTGGATAATCCTTGGAATACTTATTATGCAGGACAAACCATTAATGGTCAAGTTAAATTAACATTTGATTCGGCCAAAAAAGTTAGAGGTGAGTACAGTAAAGTAATTAAAAATGTGATTATTTTTATTAACGAGATGAGATAAATAATCATAGAATTTTCTTAAGAATTTTAAAAATCATTTATTCTTACCCATAATAGGTATGTATGTACGTAGTACGTACATATACTGACATAAAATCAAATACATGTATTAGTCACTTTTTTCCATACTTATATTTTTTTGGGTAATGGTGGTGGTGTGTATCACATCATCATCATCATGGTTTGCCATAGAAAAATCAAATCAAAAATAAACACAAAGTAAAAGCAATAACAACACACACAGTGAACAAAATATTCTATAAGCTAATACATGTCAACTATACGTCATGTAGTCTATTTTGTTGCTGTTATTTTTGTTGTATTAAAAAAATAAGCATACATATATTTTTTAAAATACCCTTTAAATCCCCTCTCCATCAGGCTAGCTACCTCTTTGTCTTTGTATATTAAATGTTTATTTTTATTTTGTCATAGATTTCACTAATTTTTGTTTGTTTGTTGGTGTAGTCGTTACTTTAGATAGTTTTTGTTGTTATTGGTTTTTTTCTTTTCTATTTACAGCTACATTGTTTTCTTTTTCGAGGTTTAGTATTAACACCAACCACCACCCTCACCCTCTCTATCTATTTTTCTTTCTTTTTCGCACTCAGCTGCAATTTCTTTGTGTTTTTTTTTACACAATTTCAAAACCTGCTTCAAAATACATGCATACATACGAACACACTTGTTTATTTAGTCTTGCCTTGTTGCATTGTTGTTATTGTTTATTTTAAATAAACTGTAGAGGAATTTTTGTGCTTCGAAAACAGATCTCATTCTTGTGTTTTCTTTTTGGTTTTGTATTTATTTTTTCGTTTATTTCTTATTTTGTTTTTGCAAAAAGCCGGTTCTTTTTGTTATTTTTAGTTCGTACCGATTTTTCTTGTAAACTATGAATGACTTTTGTTGTTGTTTTTGTTGTTTCGTTTGTTCTCTTTGCTGTTGCTTTTTTTGTTTGTTTTGTATCATCTTGCTGTTGATTGTTGTTGGTTGTCAGTGCAGTTTTTCTTCAATTTTCATGTGTTAAATGACTGCGTTGGGTCGAGTGGGTGGCTGTTTGTCTGCTTGTTTTTGCTTTGAACGCATTTTAACTGCAAGGAATGTTTCTCTTTGTTTTTTAGTTCACAGTAAATGTTTGCCAGGGTTGTTGAACTTTTTCTTTATTCGTTTGCACTAAAAAGTTTAAAGTTCTTCAATATATTTATCGATATAAAAACGGGCCATTGTAAATTTGATTATTCTTGCTATTTAACAAATAACATAAGACTTCGGTATTCAGCTCTAGAATGGTCTATAACGATGGAGAACTAACATATTGTTGTAAGGGAAGTGCTTTCCATTTACTGGATTTCATGGGAACTTTACTAATACATAGAAGCGAATCTCGCCCGTTTCATTTTGTATCTCGGCTAGTCCTCACAGTATAGTTCTTTCTAGGAATATTGCTTGGATGCTAAGCTGCTTCACTTAGTGTTACAGCGTGCATTATCCGCTTTAAGCTGGGGAATTAAAAGAAGGCTAGAGAAATTAGTAGGGAAGTTATGACAAAATCAAGGGACATTGGGCGTAGTCGATGAGTGGTTATTCTATTAAAAAGTCCACCGTCTGAGGGCAGTAATCGTCCACAAGTGCCCTGGTATGTCCAAGAGGAGAGCAATTGAGTTTCACGAACACAGTTTCAGCCACACGGATTAAATATTAATCGTCTGAAGTCACGATAACTTATTTTAAAGGTTTTTCTCTTTTATATAGTATGGAACAGATCAGAAACTTGTGTCCTTGTTCATTCTTCTTCATTGGCCTATATTGCCTGTAGTTTTTATTTGTTAAGATTAAAAATTCAGACATGACCTGACCTTGATGATATATGTAATTATAAATGTGTTAAACAAACCAATACTTTGTATGTGGTAAAAATTGTTTCATTTTAAAATTCCTTATTTCTAGTACCCATATACAATTTAATTTTGGCTGAATAAAAAAGACTTCCTTTCCATTCATTATATATATTTTTTCCTTTCATAATTAATCTTTTGCTTTTATCAAATTATAAAATCTTTGAATTTTTTTAAGGAATTATTTTATTCTGCTGTTGTTTTTTAAGACAATTTCATTTAAATCAATAGTCCATGATTCAAGTTGAATATTACACACTTATAGACTACAGACTAATCCATACTCATGCTAAACGATGAGGTCATTTTATTTTTTAACAACACATTAAACAATTATTTAATAAAACGAAAAAAAAAATAACAACAAAAACAAATTCACTCACACACAATAAACAAATTAAGCAATGAACACAAGTTCAAAACTGCTGCATTATTACACATACTGCAGGTTAAATTTTTATTAATTGACCAAAAATGTTTACTCTCTCTTTCTTTTTTAAGGTATAATCATACGTTTTTTGGGTGAAGCCAATACGGAATGGTCGGAGACACGTAAAGTAAAGAATAGTGAAGGACGAGAAGAAGATGAGACCACCACTTTCAAAGGCCACGAGGAATACTTTCAAATACAATATTATTTATTAGGTGGCAAAAATAGTAAGTCAATGCTTTACACTCATGTACATGAGTATGTTTCCTTTTTAAACAAAATTTTTATTTTATTTCAAATTATAGGCGCTGAAATAGAATTGCCTGCAGGTACCCATACTTATCCCTTCACCTGTGCTTTGCCACCTACCTTACCTTCTTCGTTTGAGGGTGAATTTGGTCATGTACGCTATACCATTAAGGTTACACTGGATAGACCCTGGAAATTTGATCAGGATATGAAAATGGCTTTTACAGTTATATCCCCTGTCGATTTGAATTTGAATCCACGTGTTAAAGAACCTTTCAAATTGGAATTGGAGAAATCATTCTGTTGTTTTTGTTGTAAATCGGGTCCTTTATCGGTTATTACCAGTATACCAGTTACCGGTTATGTTTCGGGCCAAATAATACCCATAACATGTGAATGTGATAATGTCAGTAACGTGGGCATTAATAAGGTTAAGTTTGTTCTACGCAAACGTGTAACGTTCCAAACTACCCAGCCTAGGGCAGAGAAAAAAGACACTAAAGTTACTATTGCTGAACTAAGCATTGGTCCCGTATCGGCTGGTGAATCGAGAACATTTTCGCAGCAATTGGAAATACCAGCACTACCGCCCACTAATCTGGTCAATTGTGGCATTATTAGTTTGGATTATGATTTGCACATAGAATGCGATGTTAGCGGACCTCATCGTAATTTAACGGGTAATATACCCATTACTTTGGGTACTATACCGTTGGCTTCGTTTAAACCACCTGCACCTTATACGGATGTACCGGCTCAAGTAGTACCCCAACAGTTATCGGATGATCCCTCAATGGCGCCCACACAACCTGTAAGCCCTGCCAGTCCTCCAGAGGGCCAAGGAGGCGCCATGGGCTGGAATGTAGCCGACAGTGCTGGCGGTCAATTGTATCCGAATATACGTAAGTTTTATTATCTCAAAAGGAAAAATTTAAAAAAATAAACACTTTTTTGTTGTTTTTTAGCTCCTCCCCAATTTGTGGAGACGCAATTCAGGGCTCCCAAAATAACTGGTCGTGATGATTCCGAACATACAAAAGTGATAGGCGAAGCCGAATTTGCTCCACGTTATCCTACATTTCAATTTAATCCCACCGCCCCTACCATGTAAATGAAAAGGCCTGTTGTGACTATTTTAATCCTCTTTTTTTTTGTTTTTAAAATTCTATAAAAAGGGATTTAATTGTGACTTTAAAAAGCTTCAAAGGGAATTTATATTGAAAACATAAAACGCACAAATTTCTCTGCCGTTTTTTTAAACAGAATTCGATTTTAGAATTATAATGTCTCGGTAAAGTTATTCAAAATCTCATTATAAATGATATTATTTTTGTATTTAAAAAGTTTTTCCTTTATTATAAAATTAAAAAAATATTTTTGGAAGTAATTTTTGATTTACTTTCGTTTTAAAAAGGCATTTAACACCGTCCGTTTTTTTTTTTTGTTTTATTTTATTTTACTTAATTTTATTTCTTTTTTCTATTCATGAATTTTCCTTAAGTCTGTCAAAACCGACATCAATGAGAGTGCCTAAAAAAAGCTTATAAAGTTTTTTAAATGTTAAATTAGTTTCCAATTTTAAATTTGTCAAACTCTACTATTAAAATAAATTTAAAAAGTAACGAATAATAAGTAAAAATAATATTTTTTGTATAAGAAAAAGTATTTCAAACGCTTCCATAAAAAAAATAAAAAAAAAATTAAATTGAAACTAAAATTAAAACAATTTTAAATGTGCATTAAATTATAACTAAAAAAAATATATTATATTATTACTATGTATGTATTCTTGTTTTATACTTTTCTTTCTTTCTCTGTTTTAAAACAAACAAAATTCAAAATAAATAGAAATTGTATATTTTTTTTTATAAATTTAAAAAACTCTGAGTATCCTTTAATTGTAAGCGCATAATTATAAATCAATTGAAGGTAAGCGAAGAAGCATCTATTTAAGATCCCACTTGTGTGGCTGTTTCTCATCACTAAAGCATTCCGAGATGCAAGCAAAGATGAGTGACTACGCACTAGGAAAGGTAGACTTAAAAGCCAAGACAATGAAAATAAACACCAAAAATAAGGACAATTTGTTATATGAAAATCGAATCGATCATATAAAGAGCATAGCGTCACAAGGTTTAATTAATTAGATTGTATCGGAAGAGTAAATTATTTTTCTACTGCATTGCCGTTTAAGCCATCCGACTGTCTGCTGAATCTACACATTTAATCTAAGTAGAGGTAACCGGTCAAAGCCGCCGTCTACTAGAAGGATAGAAATTATATTCGTCTTTTATAACTTACCAAAGTTTAACGGATGTCAAAAACTTGGCTTTATGAAATTTTATGAGTGGACTTGATTCTCAAAGAACTGTTAGGACTGTTCAAGTAAGCACTCTAAAAGACAAAATTTGTAATACGTCTCTAATTAAAAAAATGTATGAGTACTGCCCTTTGACGGCGAACCATTGTTTGTAACTGACCATGTATTATGTATACTTAATTTGGACCTCTTTATAAGTGACAGAAAAAACTTCTGCAGGGAAGGAGTTCTTCATATGGATAGTGCAGCTAAATAATGAATTATCGCTGTAATGTATCGAATGATTCATTGGTCACTCGATAACTTACATGTTTGCTCTACTAGTAAGACGGATGCTACGGAAAAATATATGATTTTCGAGTATAAGTCCATATACTTTGCTATAATGGAAAAACGAGCCTCGTTGCGACATTGCTCTAATGCTTAATAGCCTGCTATCATTAATAAGCACATTCACGTTCTCCTGCACGCGCAGTAAATTTCGGCATGAGAATTTTATTCCATTTTCCAATGGATTGTAAGGAGATCTTCATTACTTTTTCTTACATGAAGGGTCAGAATGGTCCAATAGCTCTCAGGGTGAAGGCGTGAAACTGTGAACATAGTTTATGAATACAATAAAATCCGGCAAATTTTTTAATACTCCAACAAAAACTAAATAAGTAATAATTAATTGCTTCCATTTACTGTAACACACGTATTCGACGAGTGTCCAGCGTTAGACTCCTCTATAATCAATATCTTTGGATCTAAACCACCTTTAAGCTTATTGGGTTAGGTTAGGTTAGAGGACGTGTACTTGTCAATTAAGACAAGTACAGTACACGGAGGTCGAATTGATCCATTGCACAACGTCCTAGTTTCTCACACCACTTATGTTGGGTGTGTTAATTTTATACATGAGTGGTGGAACCTACAGTTTAACGTCGACTCCGAACGACAGATTTTTGAGAAACTTTTTCATGGCAATTTTATTTACTCTCAGAGTTTTTGCCAGAAATTTGCTGAGAGGAAGTCGCCGAAGAAATGCTTTTTGTATTTTGTCTTGATGTCTGGCTTTACGTCTAATAAGGCAACACACTACTTACTAGACTACGGCGACTTCGTGTTATTAACTTATTTTACTTGTAATGACAATATAAATTTAATTTTAAAATTCATTTTAGAAAATAGTCTACAAAAAAATCTTGAATGTGTGATTTTTGCTCTTTTCGTAATTGATGGCCTATGTTTCTAGTATTCCTCCCTTCAAAATAGTTACAACAATTGTGTGTTTTGTAATTAATAAATAAATAAATAAACAATGCAATGAATTGCTTCAATAAACACAATTCAAATAAACAAATTAATCATTTTCCGTAATATTTAAGTGCCAACACAGATTAGAGAAGACATTATCTGAACAATTTTATTTTGTTAATAAACTTGTATAAATAAACGCAGTGATAACAAGCTAATGTATTTGATGTATACAATAAGTACAACGACAATAAGTTTATAATTAATTTACAATTAAAAAATTTCCTCTTTCTAAGCATTATCGCACAGGTTTTGAAAATTAGAAAAATACTGTGAAAATAATTTTGCAAAAAGAACTGACAATTTGTCAAATGTAGCGATATACTGATTAATCTCCTTTAAATGGTTAAATGGTCATCCTTAATAAATGATAAGTCATCCATACAAGTTTACAAAATTTTTTTATAATCGCTAGATTCTTGAGTTTTAAAAAGAAATATAAAAAGAAATTATTTCTTATTGTTGGTATCTCTGGGCTGGACATGTATTATGACTTTGATGGCGCCACCTAAACCCTTACGAGCTGTCTCAAAGGCCTGAGCGGTTTCCGTGATGTCGAAATGATGGGTAACCAAACGTTTGGCATTCACTTTGCCGGAAGCTACTAAAGCCAAAGCGGCGGGATAACTAGAGGGAAACGAGAGAAACGTTAATAATTAATCAATATTTAAACAAAATGAAATAGGCAAACTTACTCATTACAATAGCGGAACACGCCGCGTATATCTACTTCACGTGCTAAGGCATGTATTAAAGGAACTTTTGTTTCAGAAGCAGCCATGCCTACAATAACACAAACACCACCAGGTTTTGTGGCCTACAAAAAATAAAAACAATGAAAAACTTAGTTTTAATTTCGTTAAACCGTCGGAATAAAACTTACATAAATGCCCAAACTTATGGTAGATTCGGCACCGCAACAGTCTATTGACTTATCAGGTTGGGCGCCCATGAGCTGCTCTACCTTTTTGGCCGAGTCTAAAGCAGTGTCATCTTTAGACATCAACAATGTATGTGTGGCCCCCAATTCCTTGGCCACATCTAAGCGTTGTTGCACCAAATCTGTTATAATAACCTCGGAGGCGCCCATAGACTTGGCTACCAACAAAGTAACTAGACCAATAGGCCCCGCGCCCAAAATCAATACTTTTGAACCTAAACTAACTCCAGCACGACGGCATGCATGTACACCCACCGACAAAGGTTCTAGAAGAGCACCCTCTTCCATGGTTACATGATCGGGTAGTTTGAAGCAAAAATCAGCAGCATGTTTGTAATAACGGCACAGGTTACCATCATAAGGTGGTGTGGCACAGAATACCATGTCAGGACACAAATTATATTTGCCGGTTTTACAAAATTCGCATTTGTAACAGGGTACACCGGGTTCAATAGCACAACGGTCACCTACCTTAAGATGTTTGACTTTGGCACCCACTTTAGCTACTACACCGGCCGCCTCATGACCAATAACCATGGGTTTGGTTAAGACAAAGTCACCTATGCGTCCATGCACGAGATAATGGACATCCGAACCACAAATGCCAACACAATCCATAGCCAAGAGGACCTCTAAGGGGAGAAGAATTGATCATGAATTCATTTTATATTTTATTTTTAACATTAACAAAGTGTAACCTACCATGGTCAGCAATCTCGGGGATTGGACGTACTTCCTGAAACAGAAAGAAAGAGGAAAAGGGTTTATTTTTGAAATGATTCTTATAAAGAGAAAGAAGGATTACCATATAAGGAAATGATGTGGGAAATGTTCGTAAGCCATGAAGAAATTCGCGCGTGTCTTCCAAGAGGAAGTTTAAGCCATCGAAAGATGTACTCAAATCAGAAAATACAAACGCGGATACATAGAAATACTATTGGACAGTCCGACTGTCATCAGAGCGCTTTTCTTGGGAAATATTCTCTGGAATACATTCCAATTAAAAGCTTGACGATTTTCCAAATAATAATTTGAAACTAAACATTATTTGCTCACTTGAACTTCTTTTTTTTGTTTGTGTTACATTTTGATAGACACTAATTGAATAATTAATAATAATTTCAATAGAATATTAAATTAGCATGTCCATCACAAGTTGTATACAGTCAGGGAAATAACTGATTTGAGATTAATGGTCGATAAAAACTGTGCGCGCCGTGAAAGTTTCCCCATTACAAGCTCTAGGAGATAAAGAAGAGAGTGATCTTATTTTTCCTGCCTAACTGATTAAGCTTCCCCAGACAGTTCCGTAATTGTTTTAAAACTCATACGAGCCCGCCTATTACAGTTTTTATTTGTTATTTTAAAATTTTTTTTAATATTATTTATTCAAGGATTACAATCGCTTTGATAAACTATTCTCATCAGTGTTGTGCGATTAATTAAATTAGTACAGAATAATATAATAATAATTTGGAAAATTACAAATTTTTCCTATGACAGCAATGATAGATTAAATTTGATTCAACTCGTTCTGGATCAGAGGTACATACTTTTTCCCCTTTCTTTTGTAACTAATGATGCTTACTAGGGTGTGTTTTATTTGACATTGAAATTTATTAGAAAGATTTATATACAGCGTACATACATACATACATATGTATATATTGGCTTTTAAACAAATTTATTTGAATTAGAAATTATACAATTTTTTTTTTCGATGGGAAAAATTTAGAAATACATTTAGAAAATAAATAGAAAACATATGTATACATACATACATTACATATGCATACAATATGCAAAAAAACGTTAAAAGTTCTAAAAACAACTGAATTTTATTTTATTATTCAAATATTCAAACAAATAAATCTAAATTCTAAAAACGTATTCCAGTATACGCGCCTCATTTTATATAAATAACGGGTGAATTTTTTTGGCAATACCAAATATATTTCAAAAATAATTCGTGCGGTGTAGAAAATGTATTCAGCAACGAAGCTCATTTCCCTACAAGAAATTAATGACCGAAACTAACACAAACAAAACTTACTTACTACTACACATGTAGTTTTTATTTGACATTTTAAGCTACATAGTTGTATTTGTTAATATTTATTAATTTCAAAAACTCAATCGTAGTAGGCTTTGAAAACAAAGCTACTCCCACAAAACTTTTGTGAAAAAACTCTGTGAAAAATGGAATATAAAATTTTAATTGAAAATTTTTAAGCTCGTGGAAAAAATAGAAACAAAATGTGAATTTAATTAAAGTGTGAAGAGAAAAAGGAAAGTGAATCAATTGAATCAAGAAGAGTAAGAAGTCGGACAGGCAACAAGGAAGGAAAGTATTTTATTTTGTGTGATTTATTTGTGAATATTAAGTCATCTAATTTTTGGTTACTTTTTTCGTATAGTGTTCCAATTGGTAGATGCTGCCATTAAAACATTGAAGGAATGTGGAAGCTCATCTTTGCCAGCTATTAAGAAATACCTCGCCAGCACATACATATAAGGTAGATGCCCAAAAATTGGCTCCATTCATTAAGCAATATTTGAAGAGTGCTGTTACCAGTGGAAAATTAATCCAAACTAAAGGTAAGCGTGCTTCTGGATCATTCAAGTTGTTAGCTGCCGCCAAGTAGATTAATTTTCGAAATAATTATATGTAAATAATAACTATTTATTTTTAATTATAAAATAAAATATCTTTTCTTTAATAAAAATATGAATATCAAAACAAAAAACATTTTTCTTTTGTAAGGGGGTATGATGCGTCAACTGTGACTAGTCAACTAGTCAACTGTGACTAGTCAACTATACTTGATATAGTCAAGTGTAACCAGTTAACTAGTCAACTATACTTGACTATAGTCAAGTGTAACCAGTTAACTAGTCAACTGTGACTAGTCAACTATTCCTGACTATTGTCAAGTGTAACCAGTTAACTAGTCAACTGTGACTAGTCAACTATTCTTGACTATAGTCAAGTGTAACCAGTTAACTAGTCAACTGTGACTAGCCAACTATTCTTGACTATAGTCAAGTGTAACCAGTTAACTAGTCAACTGTGACTAGTCAACTATTCTTGACTATAGTCAAGTGTAACCAGTTAACTAGTCATTTGTGACTTCAAATAGCGCAAGAGTGAGCAGGTTAGATATATGTTTTACTGTCGAAAGAATTAATATGTTAGAAAGAGAGGCAAAATCACATGTACACGAATGTTTACGTCAAGTTTTTCACATTGCCCTTAATAACTTGATGGGACGTCATACTTTACGGTCAAATAACTAGTAATTTTACTAGTTATGTTCTGGTAGGGTTATGGCTCAAATAGGAATGTCAACAAACAGAATTGGCGAAAGGCCAGACAACACTGACAACCGATTGATTAGGGGACTATTGAAGCAATCACGAAATCTGTCACGCTTAAAATTAAGCTTTAGAAATGGGAATTGGTGTCCAAACTCATACTGAGTTATTGTTCAGTTCATTTACGTTGCTGAAATTCCTACCAAACGAGTTCCTACAAATAGTAAGACCAGTACAGACAACTTCAGTAAACTTTTCATTAGAAAGAACGGTTCAATTCCCAAAAAGTCGGACTATTTTACTGCAGCATTGGTGCAAAAGTAAAACACCTGGTTACGTTAAGGAAACTTCAGGACGGCCTGCTTTTCGACGGATGTGGCAACGAAATTTTCACATTTCAGCCATGTACTTTATGAAAACGATATCAGCGCATTTTTTTGCAGTCAACCTTTGAACAATTAGACTTCCCACAAGTGTCATCAACAAGCAAAGTTCGCTAACATTCGTCAATCAAATAAAGACCAGGTCAGCAAACGGTTAGTTGACAGAGTGGGCAATTGGAAAGAACTGTCAATATACCTCGGAAAATACTGGAAACATAATTGAACCTTATTTAACCAAGCCAATGAAATAAAGTATTGTGTGACAATTACTAACTTTAATAAACAGGAACATTAGACTTGCTTGACATATGATTGCATAAGATGGCGCTGTATGCCACACGGTACGCGATGTCATGAACATATTGAGATGTAAGCAATTAATTTTACGTTTTGGAACAATTAGTTTTAGCCACTAAGCACTACGGCCCAAGTAGCGTATAAGATCTCGTTGTAATATCGATAGTAACTACTTTGCCATTCAACTATAACTCCTTGATGGCATTTCTCAACCAACCAGATAATTTTATGTAGGTGTGGATTTTATCCAAATCACCTTTGGTTGGACACGTTCTTTCAATAAATCTGGGTGCCCAAGAATCGTTTGTCCCATATACACAAATGGCATACAATAACAGAGAAAATGTTCTGTGGGTGTCCTCTTTTTGCGCATTACATAAGTTGTTCTTGAGTGTTCTTAACCTCCGGGCGTGTGTACACAGAATACAATGACCCGTTATAAGTGATATGAGGTTCTTAACACGGACATTAGTCCGATAATTTTGTATTCATAAGGTTTTCCTTAAAATTTCTTTGTTTCACTTGATTCAAATCGAATTTTCAAACGATACCACACGTTTTATGCCACAATTTGTTTCAATTACAAAATGTCACTATCAATCAACCTTGAACGTAGAATCTCATCCAAACTCATACATACCTACAGTCGATAACATTTAGCGCTTAATTTACATCAATTTACGGTAAACTATAGGAGGTGTGTCACACGTCATACAAAAAACCAATGAAGCAATTCGAAACAAAAATTTGAGACTAAAATATTTAATTATACAATAAATAATTCAAATAATACTCGTATAGTGTTCAGTAACTAAGATAAGATGAATAATTTTTCTTAAATAGAAATCTTCCATTGAAATTTGTAAAACTTACCAGCTTTAGATCCTCGATACCATTTAAAACAGCAGTTAAATTAGGTTGCGACATTTTTTTAAATATGTAAACTTTTTTAAGAGATTTCTAAACTCCTCGCGATTCTAACGTTTTAATTAAACTGAATTGTTTAAATATAAATCCAAAAATAAAAACAAATTTTTTTGAATTAAAACAGCTGATTTAATTTGTTCTATTTCTATAAAATACACATACAGAGAGAGAAAGTTGGAAAGAGAGATTAGGCTGCCGGAATTTTAGAAGATCCCATGTGGAAATGTTTACAATACACAGGCCAAAAAAAATGTTGATATTTTCTTTATTTTCATATAATAAATAAAATTAATATTAATTAAATAATTTAATAATAATATTAATATATATATATATATATATTAAATATTCATTACGCCTGAGTTCCATAACTTGTTAAATTTCCAATTGGGTCTCTGCATTTGCTTTACATTAAAATGTCTCTTCCGTGTTTTCTCGCCAAAATAAGCTTCTCTCATTTCCTCTCTGTTTACACACACAATGTTTTACTATAGTTTCACTATAGTGGTTATTAAGAATAGGAACAAACAATCGCACCCATTTGAACACACAAATTAAAGAAGAAGAAGAGATGATATACAAGCTCATAAATTAAAACGAATTATTGCAATAAGCAAAATAAAATAGCAACAAATTGAGTGTTAGGCTACACGAATTCAATCGGTGTACTCGGTGCAGAGGTAGGCATGGAATCATTGTCTTGTTTTGTCCAAAGGCACGTTGAAATCCTTATGTATGTAACAATGAAAACCTGTAGCACAGCGGCGCTGCACACTTTGTTGAATTTAGGCCCGTTGCATGTGGTAGTTTGGACCAGATCTAATTATACTATGGTCATTATGACGGGAGACATGGCTGACATGAGTTTCGTGAGAACCATCGTCACCTGGCAAACCGAGTAGCTGCCAGTTTCTTCCAGCAATCATTATGGTTTTGGCAAATGCTTCGCGTCGAAACTGAGTAATAAGAGAGAATGGAGCAATTTTACACCACACATTCGTTCATAAGCGGGACTATTTAGTAGGGTGCGGATGAGATGAAGACAGATAGTGGGACAAGAGCGGGTGTGTTCGGTCCCAGAGTGTAGCAAAGCCTTGGTAAAACTCGCGGGTATCTTCCAAACGGAAGGCAACATCATTGAAAGTTGTGCTCAAATCGGCTTGATCAAAGGACGAAACATAGCACTTGGCTCCGTTGAGGCTGAGTCGAAAATAGTACGGGATTGTCTAGGCAAGTAGAATCGGCTAGGCAGGGGAAATAAGGACTTCTATGCTGGATTCTAAGTAATGTGGGAATTCACGGCAATGAGCAGTGAGATGAGTTTGTGGAGTGGGAAGACCCCATCATATAGAGTGATGCTTAAAATAATCACGATCACATGTTGGGCAACTACAATGAGAAGAGAGAGTTATGCATTTTGTTGGAGTAGTCTGAGCGTAGTAACCGGTTTTTTGACCGAGCACTGTAAACTCAAAAAACATTTGTTCAGAATAGTAATCGAATCAAGCCCAACTATGTAGATTCTGTAATGGGGAGAATGAATCATCAGAACACATTCTTGACACCTGTGCGATGTTTTGTATCACAGAAGGCAACACATGGGTGCGTATTAAGTGCTAGGCAGAGAGTTATCTTAATTGACCTTCGCACTGGATTGGGACTGACATTTATTTATTAATTACAATAAAATTATAAATTATATTCTAATTATATACGAACGGAGTAACTTGACCAGAGTCTCTGGTGGGAATCGAACCCACGATCTTCACACCAATAGTCCAGCGCACTACCAACTAGACTACCAGGGCACCCTGGGACTGACATTATAAGGAATCAATAGATCAAATAGGTTGCTTTGCTCTAGCACCTCTATATAATAGTAGTGGACTATATAGACACAACCAGAACGATTAGATAAGATAGTGTCAGTGCCAGTTTACCAAAAAAAAATTAGTAGCTAGGGAATGTTATCTTAGGAACCTTTTTTGCACAATAGTTAAATAATTAAATGACAGTTTAGTTTCGTTTAGATTAAAAAAATTTGTTTTTTAATTAAATTTTCTTCGTTTTTGGTTTTGGCATTTAGTCGACATTGATATTCTTGAAGTATTTGTATGTAAGTATGTGTACTTGGAAATTTACATATTTAGGTATTATTCTCTTTTAAATATTTTTCCGTTTTTAATTTTCAAATAACTTAATACAATACAATGTAATATAATGATAATAGTTATAAAATCTTTAAATTTTTGTTTTAATTAAAAATCTAAAATAAATTCTACTAAATTTTTAATTTTGTTTGAAAAATATGCTACGAAAACCATGATATACATACACGCACATACTCGTTTTGTTTTAATAAAATAAATGCTTATTTTTATTATTATTTTTATTTTTTAATTTAAATTTTTAATATATTATTTATGTAAATAATTAAATGCTTTTCAATTAAATGCTTTGTTTTCATTTTAATTTTTTTTTTAATTTAATTTTTGGTATAATTTATAATTACTGACTGAGTTTCTTAATGGAACTTAATTTGGTCTTTAATAGGATAATTTGGAATCTTTCCTTAAACTCTGGAAAAAATTCTTAAAGAAGAATATTTTGTTTTAACGCATTTTAAATTCATTTTCTTTTTTTTTTTCAACTTATTTTGTTAAACTTATTTTTATAATACAAATGATACAATTTTACATTTAAAATGTAATCTAAATCTTAAACTTTAAGATAAACTATTATAATACAAAATATTTAAAATAATAATTTATTTATTTACTTATCATAATAATAACACTGTGCTACAAAAATCAAATACCCATAATTTTACTACATCACTTAATGATCACTAAAGTGTTGGGAGTTTGCCCTAAAGAATAAGAATAATAAGAGGAAAAATAAACAATAATAAAACAAAAATTACGATAACAAGGAATTAAAATTATTACTATAACAAAACAACATACGAAAAAAAAATAAAAAATAAACAAATAATACTTGCAATAACAAATCAACAGTAAGATTCTAGAAGTTGTATACCGAATATAAATAAAGCGAAAGATAACGTTGTCGGAGATTTGTAGTACAAAACGTTATATAACTGCTTTCTGAGAGTTTTTCCGAAAGCCTAAAAAGAAAAAAATCTACACTAATAAGCAAAGGGCAAGTAGATCTACTCATCTGCTTGTGTATACAGCTGGAAAGATTATGAAAGAATACACGTAATAGAAGAACTTTCAGACAAGCCATACGGACTTAGATCAGTACGGACGGCACTAGTAGTACAAGAGCATGTTGTGACGTCTTAATGACAACTCGAGAGTAAAACTACCATAACAGTCCTCTTCTCCACACTCGACACAAAAATGCTTTTAATAGCCAAAGGTGCCCAGATATATTTTGGAGGCTAGAGGAAAAGTTCGACACATCAAGCTATCTGATGAAGATAAGATCCGCTCTATATCCTTGATCTCTGGAGGAATGCACTGATCAAGAATTGCACCTCTAACACTAGAAACCATCATGTAGATGATAGAATAAAAGAGAACTGGAAATGTTTGGCAAGTTTTTGACAATAGCTACCCGAGCATATTATTTTTGCCGAAAAGCTTTTCCCCTATATTTTTGTTGTTTACTTTTTTTATTTAGTTGATGCCTGAAAAATTGAAGAAGAATTTTTCTGGTTGTTACGACTAATTACTACGAAAGGTGTAGCTTCTTTGATACGATCTACAAACCTAACAAGCCAATTTGTTATACCCCCCTCTGTTCTTGGACTCTTATAAAATCACTTTGTGGTCTGAGCATTGATTTTTATTTTCTAAATCTAAGTGATCGTAATAAATTATAGATACTTCCATACAATGTGAAATACAATCCTAATGAAGTAATTGAGCAAAACCTATGGTTTACAATGTTACAATATGGCACAGTGTAATTATGAATACTTGTTTTCTTTCTTTTTTAATTTTAAATGTTGTATATACAGTATCATTTTGTAAATTGTTGTTTTTTTCTGTATATAATATGGTTTGAAAATTGTTTAGCTAAGCTTTTAAATGATATATGTTCGTATGCACGTATGTCTATAAGAGAATTTCTAGGTTATTTTTCATAATTTTTTTCATTCTTTTTGGGAATATATTTTTTTTTAAGGATTATGGAAATTTTTTAACATTTCTTTATATTCTTATTTTTGTTTTGTTTTTGTATCACACATTAATTTTTATTTTTTGGTTTGTTGTTGTTGCTTTGAAATGTTAAATGCTTTCGATATTTTAAAAGAAACCGCCTTTAATTTCTTATTTTTATTTTATATGTCCGTAGGCCTGTTTAAGATTAAAATTAAGAAAGAAAATTGAAAATTTGTTAATCACATTTATCACCTCTGGTTCCAAAACCATTAACGACTTTGCTCTGTCCTTTTCCCCCTTAAAGCGTTAATTCCTCATTGGAAGTTTGGATTTCCAAACGTGGCTGTTGTGTTGCTACCACATTTTCTTGTCGTATATCGGTAAGTATAACAACTTCGTAGGGACTACAATCGGAGAGATGTAATACCGAGCAGAGCCAACCATAAAAACCCTTCTCAATATCAGCAATTTCATTGCACCAGGCCGAAAAATGTATGCTCAGTTGTACAAATCCGGCATATAGGCCCAAACCCAAGCTACATAACACTATGTAGATAGGATAGGCTGCCACTAATATGGGTGACATCAAGAGCCGTACAATAATGGATTTCTCTTCATGCATGTAATTGAAAACATTATACCAGGTTATGGTGCCTATATAAAACGAATATATGCTGGATATCAGGGTAACAAACGGCCAACATATTACGGACAATAACAGTACATGTAGACCAGTATTGAATGAGCAGCGGCAACATTTTTTATTTTTTTTATTCTCAATTTTCATGGCTTCATTATTGATTTTTTCCAATTCATCTCGGCTAATATTTAATTGCAAATCAAAGCTTTGACCCTTTTTCTTGCCCCTTTTAATAGTACCCGTCATGGTTAAATAGTTGACATTTTCAGCTGATTTCTTGCTGATTTGATATCTTTCCAACGACTGATCGTAAGTGTTTAAAACACTTGTTTCGCCCGATTCTAGATCCTCGTAATTTGTTTGATCCGGTGAATTGCGTGCACTGCGCAATTGTGCCAGATCGGTGCGTATATTGACACGTTTCTTGGAACCCGAACGATTACTTAAGCAATCGTGTGACTTGCTAAGCTTCACATCCAAACTACTTTCTGAATAGCTGGAGGGTGTAACCGTTGATGATTCGTGGCGATTAGTGGATTTGGTGCCCTGGGAAACTGATTCAAAATTGTTGAGTTCATTATCGTCCACATAGATATTGTCTACAGATTGAGCCGATTTGGGTGATTTTACCGATTTATCATCAGTGTTTTTCAGCGGTATTTGAGGCAGTGGTTGTTTATTTTTCAGCAATAGTTTTGTATTCAAGAGATCTTCCTCTAAAACATTATTGGATGGTGAGAGTTTTTGGCGATTCTGCAAGAGAAGTAATTTAAAAAAAAATAGTAACATATTTCGGGTAAATAATAAAACCTCGGATAGACACATTAAATAGGCCTTCAATTACAAAAATATGCTTGGGGGTATAAAAATGCAATCAATGTTCCTAATAATTTTGAAATATTGCCGAATTTAAGGCACACCTAGGTTTTCCATGGACACAATCAATAATCGATATGAGCAATGTTGGGCCAATTTGACGTGCTTAAGAAAACTTTGTGAAGATGGCATGGTTTAGCGATTAAAATGCTTGATACTAACTCAATTCAGGTTCGAATACAGCAAACGGAAAATTATTTTTCATCATGGTGGCGGCAGAGAGGATAACATTACCAAATAAAATCATGGTAAAGTTCTCTGACCTAAAATTCCTGACCACTATATCCCAATCCAGTACATTTTCACAGTAAACGTATTTACCTGAGCAACGACATCATCCTAGAACCTTCTAAAGTAAACTTGTAGCTGGAAAAACTTGTCTAATTAACTTTAAACAAAGCAATAAAACAATAAGAAGAAGGGGAGATACTTTGTAGCAGCCCTATGCTCTGTAAATAGGCCTCTAAATACAAAAATAAATGTGTTCTATTAATAAAGAAAATATTGATTCTGCTTTTACCTGTACGTTGGCGATGTGATCGACATAATTTTGTGTTCCATTTTGCTTTTTATTTGTTTGACGTTTACGTGGCGGTATAAAAACTGGGCGTTCCTTGACCACATTTATGTCACAACAATTTTCATCATTTTTACTAACCATTGTGCAAACTCTTTTAAAATATCTATTTTATTATAATTATTTTCGGTTTTATTTGTTTAAAATGGCATTAGATGTTGTAATAATTTCAACACTTTTTAATAAAATAAAATTAGGACGTTTTCATCTGTTTTCAATTGGCTTAAGTGGTATGAGTATTTAAAACATGACTTTTATTCACTACATTCTAATTTTATTAAATATTTTCTCTTATATTTTAAGTAATTCTTTATTTGTTTAGATGAATTAAATACTTTATTATGCTTTTAACTAAATTACATATCAATTTTTTATGTTTTATTTGTGCGAAAACGCCTTGTTTTTATGGCTTTCTTATTAAATGCGTGTGTCTGTCTGTCTGGCTTATTGGGTTCTACATCGTATCCTTTTTATTTGATTGATGATGCTGTTGTTGTAAGAGAATGCGCTTTGCTATTGATTTTTCCCCATTGTGAATTGCATGTCCTTGTAACGTTTTCTTATTTGTTTACAATTTGCCAATTTCGCTCCCATGCTCTTTATTTAACACTCTCACTGCCAGACTCAGTCTTTCGCTCTTTCACACTTTGTGCTACATTTCTACAAATACCATGCAAACACTTTTATTAAATACATAATACACTCATATTTACATAACTCTCATTGTTTGTAATGTCAATTTATTTTTACTCTCTGTTGTGAAAATAACTGTAAAATATTTTTCTATTTCTCTCACATATGTTTAGAGTTGTTGTACTAGAAAAGTGGCATTATGGCTTGTTGTGAATGATAAGAGAAAAGGAAAACAAATGTAATCGTCAATACATGGTAAATGTCAAGTATAATATTAAGTAAAATAAACAATAATAAAATCACAATAAATGCAAAAATAACAACGTGCAATATTGCTAAAGAAGCGATTTTTCTTCTTTTTAAACAGCAATGGAAAATAAAACACAAATTAAATTGAAATATGAAAATACAATCCAGAAGCACTATGGCGCCAACTCCTCTTTTTTGCTACAGATGTATCGGAACAAAATCTTTATTACACTTTACCAGAATCTATCTTAAAAACCTAGTAGAAGTAATTGTATAATACAAATATCTATTTGTATTACAAAGATAGATTATATGACCCACATAAGCTATGCTTTTGAGGCAGTTCCCAATTAACCTAACGCAGTTAATTTTGAAAAATAAATATTATAGAAAACACTTTAAAAGTATAAGTTGATGTACTCCAACATAACTTTTTATTAATTCTTTAACGATTTTATTTTTTTTCTGTTAATAATTTTTTAAATCACTATTTTAATTGTTTAATTTATTATTATTTATTTATATAATTAAAAATACAATTATTTGAAGTTCCCGCCTCTATAGCAACATCAAACAATGTGGCAATATTTTTGAAACATATTAAAAATGAGAAAGAGAGAGCAAGTTATTATTTTTGAGAGAACTATTTATTAAAGTTGTTTTTGTTTAATAACAACTGTTGGTGTCATGGCATATTCATAAGAGGTAACCGCAAGAATACAACAAGTACAACCATGGCATATTTATATCAGGTAGGAGTAATTCAACAGCTGACGAGTCTTAGAATGTCAAAATTTTGTTGTTTTTTTAGTGTTTTGTAACCATTTTTATAATTTTTTTTAACATTTCTCTTTCTATTGTTATTCGTCAGTCAGTTATGAAGCTGTTTTTGACATTCCGTGTACTCTTTAACAAAAACAAAATGCCTGTTGTTTTTGCATTGTTGTACTTGTTGTATTCTTGCGGTTACCTCTTATGAATATGCCATGAGTACAACAATGCAAAAACAACAGGCATTTTGTTTTTGTTAAAGAGTACACGGAATGTCAAAAACAGCTTCATAACTGACTGACGAATAACAATAGAAAGAGAAATGTTAAAAAAATTTATAAAAATGGTTACAAAACACTAAAAAAACAACAAAATTTTGACATTCTAAGACTCGTCAGCTGTTGAATTACTCCTACCTGATATAAATATGCCATGGTTGGTGTTTTCCTTTTTCATTTTCGCTATAAACAAACTTAACGGAGCTTTAACATTTTAGTTATCATTTATTAAGCAAAGATATCGCAAGTTGGTGGAGTGCTAATTGGAAAGGAACTAATATTAACGATTTAAGAAAAATAAATTAACTTGGCGAGGGGTGTGTGTGTGCTTTAAAATAGTTGTTGTTTGTGTATAATATAGGCAAACGAATTCATTCAATCATAGGGAAAATTATTAAATTTATTAATAAATTTTAAAAGGAACAACAAAGTGAAAGCATATAAAATTTCAAGGTTATTAAATTGTGTTTTAAATAATAGTAAATAAAAAATCTAAATAATTTAGTGGAAACACAAGTCAAGTCACCTACCTTTAAAGTATATTTAAGTATACGTATTATAGTGAAATATTCTAATAAAAAGAATTTGTTATTTGTTTAACTGAAGAGCAAACAAAAAAATCAAAATGGAACGTATTTTGCGTGGTATCATGCGTTATCGTAATACAACACGTGAGCAAATGGTACGAGAATTTCAAAAAGTTCGTGATAACCCAGAGGTGAGTAAAGAAATAAATAAATGGCGACTCCATAATGGTTTGCATTTCAATATAAAACAATTCATTAGTAATTGGACAGAATGCAACATGTTTTATATTGTCTCATTCATCTTATTGGTTTGTTTACATCACAGCCGTTATCTTATAAAAAACGAACAACAAAACAAGTTTTGTGATCATTATTTCTCTTTGTTTGTTTCTCTCTTTATATTTCTATATTCTTTGCTTATGCATCATTTGATTTATTTCATTTGTTATTGTTTTTATTTTCATCTTTCTATTCATTATTTTCTTTATTATTTCTCTGTATACAGTTGTTGTTTTTATGATGAGCTAATAATATTATTGTTGTTATTTATGCATTTGTTTTCATTGCCGCCCATTCCTTTCTCATCTTATACACGTGTTGCTAACTCCCGGCTGCATGCAAAACATACACTCTCATCATTTTTGTTTACATTTGTAGTGTGCGTTTCTCTTCTCCTTGTAAACGAAATTGAATTTTTATTTCTTGTTTCACTTGCCGCAACTGACGTTCAAAGTTCTTTAAAGCCTTATGAATAAAATTAAATTATGATTATAAAATACTTTTAATTAAATTGAAAAAAAAAGAAACAGACAACAGACAGTTCATTAAACTGATTAAGAAAATAATTTCAAGAATTTCAACAGTCCATGTATGAGAACGTTTGATTTGAAAGCTGTTTATGTCAAGGATGGAAAGTGGAAATGCAATTAAAATTAAATGAAGTGTTAAATAAATATTAATAGAATTTATAAGGTAAAAATTTATTCAATATTCTTGCATTAAATTTAAACTTTTATTTAGCGTAGTTGGAATGATTTAATTCAAGGCAAATACGCAATGTTCAATATCTGGTTGCCACTTAGAAATTTTGTTTTATTACGCCATGTTATGTTTAAATGGTGATCCATTTTTCGGGTCACAAAAGTTGTTTTAAATAAATTCATAATAAAAATTGTGATTCTTTATTTCATTATAATATTTGAACCTTGCCGTTTTATACGAAAAGCAGTGTCATATAAATGGCAATTCCCACCCACCCCGATAGTTTTATGAAAGTATGGAGTCCATTCAAATCACCTATGGTTAACATGTTTTGAATCCTTCGTCGCAGGTTCTCAAGTATCAGAAAATGACAGTGAAGCTCCTCTGTTGCTTCCTCTTCTTCCTCGTTATTGCGGGTTCTGCAGAAGTTGTTGTACTCGGAGCGTGTGTACTCACAATCATGTGTCTCGTTATGGCTCGCATGACGATTCTAAATTGGACTCTGGCTAGGTTTGACGCGAATTTTGTTCTGCATATGTCAATAGCAGCTCAGATCCATTCTTCCTTTGGCAATGAGTAAAATTTGTGCGAGATTTTTTGTTGCTTATAGAATAGAGTTGGTCTGATTTTAAAGTCGTGAAACTAGTATTGCATTTTAGACTTGACATCCCAATTCGTATTATAAAATTCTTACAGCAATAAAGAGCATTTGCCGTCTTAGTGCTAGTCTGGAATGTGAATAGCTCATATTAGCGGGAGCGAACCACAAGGTTGAGTATTTTTTCCATTACGCTTCTTAAGTGCACAACTCCGTCATGCACCTCCATTTTTTATGTTGAACAACACTATGTGCTGTACACATTGCTCTGTATAAAAAAGAAACTTAAATTTAAGAAACCCTGTTCATAATCTCATTTCATTTACTAACATTCATCATCCTATTTGGTGTTTTTCCATCCGTCCACTCCACTTCACTTGTATATTAATTTATGATTTCATTAAAATGACTTGCCAGAGTCCTTATCTATTATAATCATTAAATTGACGACTGCCTATGGCTTAGAAGCCGCATAACTATTGTATTATTTCGATAATAATTTCTAAATTATAATTTGTTGATATTTTTGTTTGTCTGTTTGTTTGTTGGTTTTTCTTTTTTACAGCCCAAGGCCGTATTTTTCACATGCATGGACAGTCGTATGATACCCACCAGATACACTGATACTCATGTCGGCGATATGTTTGTGGGTGAGCAGACTAAACTAAAGATAACTTGACTTTATCGTTAAAATTGTAAATATTTGCATTAATATGCGTTGCTTTCCGTTCTCCCATTTTCTTTCTTGATTATAGTACGTAATGCTGGCAATTTAATACCACACGCCCAACATTTTCAAGATGAACATTATAGCTGTGAACCGGCAGCCTTAGAATTGGGCTGTGTCATCAACGATATACGCCATATAATTGTGTGTGGCCATAGCGATTGTAAAGCCATGAATTTATTATACCAACTAAGGGATCCTGAATTTGCTTCCAAGGTGTGTATGTTTGTTGTTGTCGTATGGAAAGGGCAACCAACCATTTGTTTGTTTGTCTGTTGGTCTGGCAATTAATTCTGTTCACTCTCTGTACAGCGCAACCGCCGTTTATCGCCCTTAAGAGCTTGGATGTGTACTCATGCCTCTACTAGTTTGGAAAAGTTTGAGGAATGGAAAAAGAACGGTATGGTTGGTCCTCTATTCTTTTCCTCTGAGACCCCCTTAAGACGTTTTGTGGCCTACATTGATCCGGAAAATAAATTTGCTGCTGAAGATAAACTCTCGCAGATAAATACTTTGGAACAGATGTCCAATATTGCCTCCTATGGTTTCCTAAAGACACGTTTAGAATCTCATGATTTACATATACACGCTTTGTGGTTCGATATCTACACAGGGGATATTTATTTCTTTAGTCGTGGAGCCAAACGTTTTATACCCGTGGATGAACGCAGCGTTGAGAAACTGACAGACGAAGTAAGACGTTTCTATTCGTGAAATGTAATCCATGAAGTACTTATTTAAGCATGATTTCACTTAATTTAAGTCTTCTTTGAAGACTTGAACAACCTTTAAAAATGGTTTGAAACAAGGCTTAAAGAAATTAAAGACACCAGGGCAAATGATTTTCTGATACTGAGTTAAAAGGTTACGAATTCAAAAATGATATGGAATAGTGCCTACTATTTACTATTTTAAGTAGAAAGTTGTTTTTTGTTTCCTCAGACTGATATTTTTTTATTATATTGGCCACTATTCTATACATTCGCTACCTAATTAACCTTCTCAGTGTTGTCATGATTGTCCGTCCCATAACGAGCTGCATTTGCCCGTTGATGCTTTTTATAACCTTTTACGTTATCTATTAACATTTTATAGCAACTGTGATAATAATAACAAAAAAGAACAAAAAAAATCTATTTAATAAAGACCCACCAAAACTATTCACTTTTTAGGGAATTTACTGTTGTCTCTATGTATGTATGTATGTATTATACTTTAATAATATTAAATAAACTATAATTAAAGATATTTTTGCTAATAAATGTTGTATTTAAAGAAATAAAAATTTTAATAAAAAAAAAAACGTAATCTTGGGTGATGAAGTCTCTTTTTCTTTATTGCATTTTAATAAATCGTTACGATCCTCGAATACATATTTTTGTTTTCATCTGCATCTGACCAAATGCTTTTAAAATCAAACTGTGGTAACCAGCTTCCTTCTTCAATAGTCGTCTCCAAGCAACTGCTGGCCTTCTGATTCTTCGCGTTTTCCGTGGGTTCTATACCAGTTTCATTATGGAGAGTGCCTGTTCAACAAGTTCATCACCACAAGTACACAAATACCGGGGAAACCATATTAGGCTGCCGCGAGAATCATATGTCAGCTACGTGGCTGTCAGAGAGGATAGAAAGCTGTTGGACATTACTAACTGGGTATCAGATCCGCAGCGTTATTTATTTTATTATTCCTTCGACCTGAAACACACTACATCAGTCAGGGAGACGAAGAAACATCCTAAGATGAAACTATGGGGGTAAAATTGTACGGCCTACCGTATACTCGAGTTTAGAACCGTCCACAGAATCTTCAGGGAAGACGATACTAGACATTCTTTCTTGGAAATATTAAATAACCTGTCTTAACCAGTAATGATATCTCTCACTCAGAGTCTGGAGAGTCTCAGATATGATAGAGCAGAGCGCAGAGAGAATTATTTGCCAACGCGGCAGTCGCATCATGATTAGATGTAAATTAGGCACAACAAAAAGGGCTTACGTAGAGGCAATGCGGAAAGCCCAGATCTTCTTACTTTATCAGGAAGCAATTTTTATTAACAGCAGTCTATCAAAAGCCAAATCTATAAAGAATATCGAATAAATACAGCGAACCACCTCAAGACAAAGTTCTGAAATACTTTTTGATCTGCCGTATATCTCATGGATAGAATTAATATTTACAACATGAATGGTGTCAGAAGCTACATCGTAATTCTGACTAAAGGGTAGTCAGGGCCAATAATGTATGCCTAGATGGATATCGATAGGTTTTTTACGAGGGGTGCTTACAATTTTTTCATTACGTTTTTCTATTTGTCACTGTTAACCCGTTCAGTTGCTGTGAATTATTTTGAACTACACCAGGTGAGGTCCTAACAGCTAAAAATTTTATTAGATTTTCTTCATTAAGATCCTATAATTCATATAAAAAAAATAAAATAAAAGACATTTGTATTAGATTGCTAAAGCAGAAAACAATTTTAACAGTAAATTTGAATAGAAAAGTTTTATTATTTCATTGTTAATTTCACAGTTTAATAGTGCTTATTATGAAAAAAAAGAGAACCTTAGGCCTAATATAATAAGTTTAACAAAAAAACAAAAATTTACAAAGTTTTTTAGATGCATATTCTTATGTACGTATTGTAAAGTCAAGTAAAAAAGGGGGGAATACCATTCAAATCCATACGCCACATTAGCTCTACCATATCTAATGGTATTGATGATGACTGACGGCATTACTGTTGGGATTCTCCAATTCTTCGAAATATTTTCTAGCATTACGTATGTTTACCAAAGTGGCCTCCGAGGGTATGGTAGGATCCGACATAACGACCATAACATACGTGTTGCTGGTAAAGGTATCTATGAAGGCGGCAAAGGCACTATTTCGTACTTCGATTGACAGGAATTTTCCACCCAATTTCGAGCAGCTCAATTTGAATTGTTTTATAATATTGGAGACTTTTTCAAAACGATGTGAATCGCGATTCTTTTTACTTTGACAATGGGAAATCACCAGAAAGGTGGCCTTTTCGAATAGTAACACCTCATCGGCTTCAATAACATTGGCAAAATGGGTTAGAGAGTTTTCTAATGCAGCTACATTCGGTATAAGCATTGTAACAATGCTTGACCAGGCTCTGAAAAGAAAAAAATTAATTGAAAACAATGGTAGGAATTATTTTTTTAAATTATTTTTCGAAAAAATAAATTTTAAATAATTTTTAGGAGGTTTTTCATCTCTTAATGCAAATTTGCTCGATTAAAAGCCTTATTTCGATTTTGTTTGCCATATGAGCTGCCTGATGGCAGCTTGACTATCTGAGAAAAAATTCAATTCTGCCAGTAGATGTCTCATTTCCTCAATATTTTACACGCCTACACCTAAAGAATGCTACAAAGTTAACAGATTTGGGGAAAAAACCAGTCCCTGCACCGAATATTATCTCGGATCCATTTGTGTAGACTGCAGTATCAGAACCCATAGAAATCCTAGGCCTTCATTTTTTTTTTTGCGTAATTAATAGAACCCAGTTTTTGGATGGTCGGTACATTATTGCAACAGAGAGACAAAGGAACCCGGGGGATTTTATGTGCAGGCATTATAGATTATTTCGCATTTAAATAAAATGCTTAAATTGGTTTAGGTTGTAAGGCACGCAAATTTTGCTATCAGGCAATTGTTATACGTTCTCCTCTCTCTAATTCCTTGAAACAACCAGTACTCCCTAAAAAATTCGATTAGATACGACAGCAACACATTTCTAGAACCATTCATGATAACTATCTGCACTGAGATGTGTTATTTTTCCTCTAACAAAACGGATCCTATATATATTATATGCGGTCCTTAAGGATTGCCAAGACTTCAGTGGCGTATGGTTCTTTTCTTCGGGTCTGTCCTTTAATAAATTTTACTAACCTGTACAAAGTTTCATCCCATATACTGGTTCTAAAACAAGTAACATTGCCTGGTCTACTTAAACGTATTAAATCATCTTCGCGATCTTTAAAAAGTGTCTCTCTTTGCTCCTCGGCCACTAAATCCATTTTATGTATCAAACAAAAGATTTTGGCATCTGGAGAGTTCTAAAAGATGAAAAACATTTTGAAAAAAAACTTACTAAAATTAAAAAAGTAGAATAATTGTAAAAATAACATACCTGCAATAAAGCTTCCAGACATGATTGATAATAATGTACATCCCTTTCCAGTTCACGACTTTCAACATCGAACACATAGATTAAGACTTCCACATTACGAAAGATATTGTCACGTTGAGAAGCAAAATATTGTTGCATAAAACCTTCTTGACCACCACAATCCCAGAGATTCAATACCAGATTACCCAGGAATCTAACATGGGAATGTTCCACATCGACTATTTATAAAAGGTAAGCGAAATATTATTAATTTTTGTTTACTTTGTTAACGAAATAATTTCAATATAAACTTACTTGTGGCACCTAAACGTGTGGTATCTCTTGCTATATAATTGGCAAATATAATGGAACGCATACTGGTCTTGCCAGAACCACTTTTGCCCATAAGTAAGACCTTTGAGAAAAATTTAAAGCATTTTTATTACTCTTTTTGTCTGGTACATATTGATTTTTATATATTTACCTTCTTCTTCATTTTGTTTTCAGTGTTTTCTTATGAAAATTTATAAATTTAAAGCCAGTTTTCTATGAATTTATTTGAAATTAAATTTGCTTCTTGCTTTTCAGACGCCCTTTTTCTTTCTTCTGATGATAACAATAATATTTTTATTTGATCAGCTGTCTCAGTTCTTTTCTTTTTATTGTTCTTTTGTCGGCATTCGTTTGTCAACAGTCGTCTACCTGTTTAACAGGGTTGTATTTTTAGAAAGCGGATGTTAATCATTCACAATAGTTTAATAACATAGAAACAGTTGCATTTGAAAATAATTACTATTACGAAAAGTTAACAAAGGGCCTGTTCGTAAATGCATCATTGTGCTGCATGTTATGAGCATCGTGTTCATAAATGCAAACCTTGACAGCACTGCAGCTGTCACATGTTCGTAAATGCAACATTAAATCATATTATGAGCAAATAAACACAAAACACTAATCATACAAAATGGCTGATGCATTGAATGATTGAGAGAGATAGAATGAGAGTTTTAACAATAAATTTCTTGTGTTCTACCTTAAATTTCTTTTTTTTTTGCACAAAGTACACTTTTTTGCGCATTTAACAACATTTTGTCATTTGTTTTATCGTCCAGTTCAAAAATCAAATTTATTAATAATTTTTCCGTTTCTGCAGTGTTTGTTCGTTTGTTAATGCAAACAAATAAATCAGCAAAAAGAAGCATCTGCAACATGTGATTGGCAACGTTAGCGCAAAATAATCATATTTGCAGCGCAATGTTGCATTTATGAACCGGCCCAAAATAATATTTTTAAAAATGAAAATAAAATAAATTGAATAAATTCTCTAGAGAGAAGCTATTTTAAACGACATTAAAATATTTTTTTGCTGCCATAAATGTTGGCGTGAGAAACTTGCTGATAATCTTTATATTTTAAATTATTGTTTTAAAATAAATGTTTTTTAAATAAACAAAACTGCACTTTTAATTTAGCCATGAAAAGTTCTTATTTTTAATTTCCATTTCGTTTAACCAAATCCCCCACTGTAGGCCATTTGCATAAAGGTTCAAAGTACTTTTAATTATTTTTTTCTTGTTTTTATATTTTATTTGTTCTTTCCTTCTCTTTTCAATGGTTAATTATCGCTACTGTTTTTCTTTGTTTTGTAAACAATTTAAACATTAAATTGAAATTATTTAAGCCGATAACATAAAGTACGAAACGATTACAAAATGAAATGTAAACAAATGAGCTAAAATATACAAACCATATTTTAAATATGACAAGACAACTATAACAAACTTATAACCGGCTTAAATAACTCACAACACGTAACAACAACTTCAACTAATTGTTAATAGTCATATTGATATTGTTATTCGATACATAAATAACATAAATAACTCACATAAAAATACAATCTCTTATTCATTTCATCTCTCAATTTCATTCTCTCTCTCATATGAGTATATGTTTCATGGATTAAGTTGATTGGTAACAAATGATATTGTTGCTGTGTGTGTGACTTGTTAATATGCCAAAAGAAAACGTAAACAAACTCAACAGAGTGTTTCTAAAATGGGGTGTTAAATTCAATGCGATCTAACTGTCCGATTACATTATGACACTTTTCTTTTTCGAAATGTTCATTAATTCTTTTGATAATTTTCCTTTGGTTTTTTTACGAAATTTAAAGTGAGTGATAAAGGTTAGAAAAGAAAAAGAAAGTCAGGAAAAGTATTGTGTTTATATCGTACTTCTCTAACCTGTCACCATTAAATTCAAACTTTTTGAAACAAAACTTTTATAATATGAGCTGAGAGTTAGTGTGCCCTTTTATGATACATTCCCTCTTAATCCAAAAACCATACCGGAGCTCATGATAAGGACAATGAGTTTCCACATATCTTTAGTCGACAGGTAGGCCAGTGTGGTTCATTCTGATACCGCAAACATCCGGAGCTCATGATAAAGCTGGTGAGTCTCCTAATATCTGTTCTCAATAGATTAGCAAGTTCATCTGCGTATTATAAGCCCACAAGCTCCTTTCTTTTGCGAGATAATGCTAAGCAAGTCTGCAATAGGTTAAGGATCGACACCCTATCTTTGAATCAACAACTTCTACAAAAGCGATTGACTAGATGATCAAGATTACCAGCATAGATCATCTACACGAGGACATGAAAATGCTTCCGGCAAGATAACACAAAATATCCCAATTAGGAGTTGATTAGGTATGATATAGGATGGTATCTGACATCAGCGTCCATTACTGATCGGTCATACCTCTTTGATGTATTAATCCCTCTCATGTAATATTAAATTCGTTGAACGGGTACGAGTATAATATAAAAGTGAGAGGCTTAATCCAGGCAGGCGGAATCCACCGTGCTTGAATTGATATTCGGTTGGTGGTCTATTCTCAATTGCTTTCATTACAGAATAGAAAAAAAAAATTTTTTCTTTCATAATATATCAACAAGCTTGCACCCTGCACAGACGACAGCTGCCAACAACTGACACGACAATTCAATACTTCACCAAGAAATTTTGAGTAACACCTGGTATTGAATAACCCTGTTTTAGTTTAAGCAACTACATGGGTATGACGTTGTGTTAACATGTTATTGACCATACTCTGGCGTAACGTTTTCAGTGAATTGGCTGAAGGTGAGAAGCAGTAAGTCGTGTCGGTTCGAATAGTACCTGTTAAGCACTGAAACGTTAAAAGAGCAACACGACAGTCAACGGTTACGAAAAAATAAAAAAATATTTCGATTTTAAAATACAAAATAGAAGTGAATTTAGGAAATCGATTCAATACGATTGGAATCAGTATCGTTAATAGTGGGAATCAGTACAAAGAAAAAAATAAAAATAAATAAATAAAAATTAAATTAAAAGCGGAAAACATAAGGAAGTGAGTTAAAAATAAATAAAAAAATAAAATAAAATCGAATTTAAATCGCGGCTTTCATTAGTTTGTGGTTTTAAAATTAAAATTTATTCTGCATACAACATTACTGGGTTAAAAAAAATTAAATTCAGTTCAGTAAACAAAATAAATAAAAAAAGAAAAATGTTTAAACAATTAAAAGCTTTCTTGCCTCTATTAATCGCGTTCATTATTGTATTGGTTGCACCAGTTAATAGCCAAGCCGATGAAAAGGTAAGAAATAAACCGTTTACGCTTATTAATCTTTAAACTGAATTTCTCTTTTTTTTCTTTTTCTTTGTCTACGTATTTATGTTTTTAATTTAAAGCTTAAAGTCTTAGTTTTATATGAGTCTCTGTGTCCGGATAGTGTACGTTTTATGGGCCAACAGTTGGGTCCCAGTTATGATGCCTTAAAAGATTACATCGACATATCGTTGGTACCATTTGGTAAATCTTATGTAAGTTGCATCGACTTATAATACTTTGAAAATCACACTCTTTTTATTCCATTTTTATTGTTGCTTTCAGTCAAAAAATAATGGCGGCCAATTCTTTTGTCAACATGGCCCACGGGAGTGTTATGGCAACCGCCAGCAGTCCTGTGTCTTGCAGCAGACCAAAGATCAAGCGGCTCAAGTTAATTTTGTTGTGTGTCAAATGACTAAACCGGATAGTTCCAGTATTGAATATGTGAGTATCTTTTGGAAATATTCAAAGTTTAGAACAATTCCAGTCTTTAGGCGCATAGAGTTTATAAGATTTCTGTTCTTATACTCTTCTTTGATTCATGAATAAGTTTTTCCAGCTAAGCAGATGATTGGTTTACTGCCTCTTTAATCCTTTCGCTCTGACAAACTTTGATGGTAATAAGGACAACTCACCAAGTATGTGGTTTGATGATTCATTCTCTTAATTATAGAATCTATACATTGGGCCGAGATCGATACCCATTCTGAACAACCATTTTTTAAGTTTACAATTCTCGGTTTAGAAGCCGATTACTATTCTCGTGCAGCTTATGGATAGTCTGAAACATGACTCAAATATTTTCTTATTGTAATTACACAACATAGGTTTAGATTACCGCAAATTCTTTTGGCTTGCGAAGAGTCTCCACTGCTCTCCATCTTACCATCCATTTTACCCTTCCAAACAGTGAGTGAGGGAGACGAATAGAGTTCTTTGGAGGAAAATTCACATCCTGCCTCATCCTTAAGAATTCTTAGAACAGTCCATGCAGACTTTCACAGAATTTTAAGAGTTGATTACATCAGAGGATCAGTGTTCTGATTGAAGTTTTAGTATAATATCTACTATCAGTTACAGGTCACGAGGTATAGTCAATTTGATTCAGAGTCTGGAGACGCTCAGATGTAACAAAAAGGGCTAACAATTAATGCACGTTTTCATTACACCTCTTGGAAATGTATCGTTTCCTCAATGTTTTGAAGAATTCTACTTGATTTTTTATTATTGTCGTGCAGAAGAGCTAGAATACAGCGATCTATATTACAGCGCTCAATCTAAATAGGGCATCACAAAAATGTCTCTCCCAATACAATTGCGCTGACATATTACGTTGTTGTTCGGTGACAGTAAGGATAACTGTCTGCCAAGTACGTGATGAATATATCAGGTGTTTCTAAGTATGTGTTCTGGCAATTCGTTTCCCTTATCAGAGAATCTACATATTGGGCGCTCCCTATCCAGAACAGGTATTTTTCGAGTCTGCAGTGTCGTGCTAGAAGACCGCCTATTTTCGTCAAGTCTCTTTCTATTGCAGTTTCCCAGCATACGTTTTGAATAACCGATTCCGATTTGTTTGGGGAAGCGTCTCTTCCTCTCTCCATCTTACCTTTCGCGTCTAGGCAAACAGGCGCTGCCCCTCCTAAGCTCATCTCTCTGTTAACTGCCGTGAATTTCTACGAAACCTTTTATCTCTGAGCAGCTGATTTAGAATTTTCGAGTTAATTTCTTACAAGTATTCGAATGGTGACCTGTCTTTGAAATACTATTGCCCTGTTCCGCCCATTGTACTTCCTATTGAAGTTAAATCGAGAATATCTTTTGTTGACATAAAAGACAGCCGCGACTTTTCCTTATGGATTCAGGTTGAGTTTAGATTCTACTCTAGTCTCCTACTTGGAATACTATCACGCTTTTTTCTGGTTAGCTAAGCACCAGCGACCCTTGTTACTTATAATCTGGGACCAGTATATCCTGCATATGCCTCTAAAATTAATCCTCCTACCATTTATTAATTTTTGTCTCTTTGAACAGTGTGCCGAAGGATCTGGTCTCTCTAGTGACATTGACACATGCTTAAACACCGAACTGGGTACACTTTTACAATTGGAGGCCGAACGTATAACACATTCGTATGGAATTAAATTTGTTCCATCGATAATCTATGATGGGGTATGTACGATTCCTTTCGATTCCTTTCTGTGATTAAAAATTATTTTAACTTCCCACTCCTCGTATATAGGTTTTCAATCAACAATTACAGGACAGTTCATTACGTGATTTCCGTGGTACAGTTTGTGGTCTTTTGCAAAAAAGAGGCGCCATTTCCTTTCATAACGATGTATGTCAATAGCAACAGCACCACCATCGCCACTTGCCGTCGTAGAATAATGGAAGCATGTCTGAGCAGCTTGTTTATGTTTCCTTGCAATTGTTATGAAAAAAATAAATTCACCACATGAGACCAACAACAAAAATTCTTGTTTTTAATCGGATTTATTTTTAAATTTCATGTATTTTTGTTTTTATTTGTGGCTTGTTTTTTTTCTTTTTATAATTATTTGCTTCGGATTATTTTAACTTAAAAGTGGGTCACTTGAAAAAAAAAACCAAAAAAAAAAATAATACGGACTGGCTGGTATTTCTGGCATATTGGACTTGCGGTTTGGCAGGTGCAACTTCGCATTTCGATATTTAATCGTAAATTTTTTTATTTTAATGGAGTTTTTTTCAGGCTCATTGGATTACATAGCTACTCATAGAGTGTTTATTTTTGTTAAAAAGTCATTGAATTTAACCCCTGTTTAGCAACTTTTATGGTGATTTTGATTTTTTGTTTAAGTTTTCAAAACAGAAACTTGTCTTGAAGAAGTGGGATTTTTAAAATTCTTCAACAATATAAGTATTAATGTATGTATTAATGAATGTGTATGTATGTGTATGATTATATGTTTATAATATAGAATAGCGAATATTTGTCTGTCTGTTCATTTCCAATTTGGTTTGTTCGAAACCTTTAACTGCATTCAGCAAGCGAGCGTTTTACAACGAGTATTAAAACATTTTGCATACTTCTGCCGAAGGTACGAGTACAGTATATTCCATCATTATTTTTAATCTATGGGCACCATTGTTTGGATAGGTAGAATAAAAGTGAATAGAGCTCAGAGGGAGTTGAATAAGATACAGGCGCTGATATGCGTTGCTATATACTGGCCATGGGAACCTGTCATATAGCGTCGCTGAAGACTCTTTTGGATATGATAGAGAGCATTAGATCTGTAGTAGTGATAGTTAGAATAATAGAAGCCAAGTCTTACACAGCACTCTAACGAAGGCATCGTAAATCCACAAATCAATTGGCTGACAGCTTCCCCTCTTAACTTAATCATTTTGGAAAATGCTTTACAACGAGACTAAGTAATAAGAGTGAATGTGGAGTGGTAAGAGAAGTTTGGAAGAGTATATTCGACGAAAGGCAAGAACACACTCCTCTCTCTCTGAGATAATCTAAATTTTTAATCGGTAATTACAATAGCAAAGGATTTGAGTTATCCAGGAGCTATCTAGGAATAGCTTGAGGTTTACAATACTGCGACTATACGATTTAAATTACTCCATAAAGCTTCTCTGTATCTCTGTATTGTATTGGCAGTTCTTGAACTACGTCTGGCAGATGGTCATATATACCTAGATTTCGAGTATGTGATTGTCCACAAAGTTGGTACTGCCAACCGTTTTCTGATATGGTCTTTACTTGGTTGATATTGATTGTTCTTACCGAGTTAAGTTGGAAAATCTGAGACTCTTTTCAGTGACCATAATTTCCAAACCATTTTCATTATTTGAAATGTCATTTATTGAAGGAGAGGAGACCAATCAACGTAAGCTTATTGTTCCAACGCCGTTGAGTATACCAACTTTACTGTCTGTAGGAAGTCTGTATCTTGTACAATATTTACTAACTTTTTCCTAGTCCACTCCTTTGAGACGTGTTATGTCTGGTTATTCTTAAAATATTATGATCTCGAGATCACAAATACTAGGCATTTATATAAAAAGTGTTCCATTGTTTCAATGTTCATATCACACGTAGCCTGCATTCATCATATGGCACTAAGCCAATACGGTGTAGGCATTCTTAAGAAGTGCAGTGTTGCGTCATTATTCACATTAGTATACCCAGGTCACCCCTACTCAAACTTTGAATCCTTCCTATTGTTTCATTGTTCAATAACGTCAATGCGACATATCCGCCTGTTTTCTTAGCTTTATGTTCAATGCATTGAAAGGTATTGGGTTACCCTATCTTATGGCTTGGTTGATAGCTAGAATATTCAATAATCGATAACTCCTTTAATGAATAGGTACCCAAATAAGGCATACCGTTCCAAGTCTGGACTAATTGTTAATCGTTGATTTTTACATCTAAGAATTGTTCTTGATTACGTATACTTGTATGTAATTCTTAAGTTTATCAAATTATCACTGGCCCAGATCATACATTCCTTAATTAGTCGTACTTCCACTTGGTTCGGTAAGTCAAGCCATATTCCGGTTTCTGTTTCTTGTTCATCTGGTTTCTTTTTTTTTAGCGCTATCTTGAAATTTAAAGTCGCCGTGGTCTAGTAGGTAGTGTGTTGGCTTATTAGACGTGAGACCTCGGTTCAAACCCCAGGTCAGGCATCGCCAACTAAACAAAATATGAAAAAAATATTTCTTCGACGACTTCCTCTCAGCGGATTTCTGGCAAAAGCTCTGAGAGTAAATAAAAATTGCCATGAAAAGTTTCTCAAAAATCTGTCGTTCGGAGTCGACTTTAAACTGTAGGTCCCACCACTCATGTATAAAAATTAACACGCACAACATAAGTGGTGTGAGAAACTAGGACGTAATCCTGACTAAAGGGTTGTAATGACCAATTATGTATGTATGTTACGTATGTATCTTGAAATTTAAAATAAAATGATGAGATATCTTCACTGGCTGGAGCTTATCTGAAATGTTCAATTCTCCATGACTCATAACCCATGCAATCATGGGTTATATTGGCTGTGCTTTAAGGCTTATGCGCAACATATACGACTTAAGAAAACCCATTAAGGAAAATTCAGATGGAGTCAAAACTCACTATCTCGCTGACCAGTTCTCTTCACCTCCACATGAGGTGGCCATACCCTCAAATCGCTCGTACAGACTATGCAATGTAGCACGAGCAGTGTGGCACTTAATGTCACAATGGTGTCCAGATCATTTAATTCAGGCCGAAAGAAGTTGGTAATCATTGACCTATTGTGCTAGTCTGGTCAACACGCCGGTAGACAATAATCCAAACCAAATAGTGACTTTTTCAGGATGCATTAGACGATTTTCTTTTATTAATTTTAAGGCATTCAGGGATATGTTGTCTACAGTCTACATTACATAATGAAGAGGGTTACTGAGCACTTTTTGTATTTTTTTTTGTTTTGCAATAAAAAAAGTTACACGTAATAGTTTTTCTTTCATTGTTTATTTATTCATTCAATCATTGGTTTTGTAAAATTATTATCAATTCTTTTGCATTTTGCGTTTTGTTTTTTACAATTCTAAGTTTTGTAAAAGATATTTAAAAAATAAAAATAATAATAATATAGAGAGTTAAACAATATAATAAAAATTAGTAATAAATTCATTTACAATAAAATATTAATTAATTTAAGGCAAATAGTAATAGAATCGATTCAGTTTTTCTTTGCGATAATTAACCATTATTAAACGATTAAATAATTTAAAAATAATAAGACACAATTGTTAAGGTAGGTGATGCTATAAAGAAAGACAATAAATGAGGGGATGGATGGGTGTTAGGTTAGGTTTGTGTAGATAAATCAGTTGCAGTTGCAATTACAAAATAAAATCAAAATTTTAAACAATATTTAGTTACTAAACTTAAGTGACTAATAAAAATTTGTTTAAATTTCTTTAAAATTATATCCTTTAAATCATTAATCTTTAATACATAATAATAATAATAATAATAATAATAAAAACAAACAAAAACCAACAAAATATTGTACATACAGAGGATAAAATATTTCTTCTTAAAAGCAAGCGGGTAATAATAATAATAAACACTAATTAAAAAAATTATTATTTTTTTATTTCAAAATATTTATAAAAACTTTAAGGATTAAAGAAAAATAAAAAAGATTACAATTTATTTTCAAACAATTATTCATCATTAAAAGAAAATAATTTTGAGGCACTATTTTTGAAATTAAAAATTAAAGCACACGGAAAGCAAATGAATTGCAAAGACTACTTAAGCAAACTAATTTTCCCTAAACCGATGTTGTTGTTGGTATTATTGATGTTGATGTAGAGTTACTGTTATTGCTATTACTATTGTGTATGTTAATAAATCTTCGTGGCATTGGTTTTGGTGGTATTTGAGGCTTAGCAGGTAATTGAGGCTTTGGTTGTTCTAACTTATTACTCTTGCTGGACATCTTGCTGTCTCTCTCTTGGTATTCCACATAACCGGATTCATCACTGCATTCGGAATCCGAATCAGCCTTAAGGTCACGTTGACGCCGTATGCGTCTGGGACGTTGATTACTACTTACCGTCGATTGTATGCTATTCGAAGGCGATAAACTGTGCTGTTCATCGCCATTGTTAAGACCGCTTATGGAATTAGAGGGTGATGAGCCCATTTTTAAAGTAATTGAACTGGAACTACTGAAAGTGGTAGCAGCATCACTGTTCTGTCTTTTATGCAAACGTTCAAAGATTTCTTCATTTGTTAATATAGCCGCCGAAGAAGATTCCAGTGAGGAAAGTTGTTCTTCCTGATCATGGCCACAACCACCGCCACCACCATTGTGGTATTGTTTTAAGGCCGAACAATATTTCAACGACAAGTCATCTTGATTATTGGTAACCGTGCTAGCCGTTTCACAGCCACTGGATATAGAGCCCTCATCGGCACTATCATTACTTATGCGTTTATTTGCACTCTGCTGTGGTGTAGACGATGCCGAAGAGGTTTCCGATGATATTGAGGTTTGATGTTGATGTTTATAGCGTCTTTCCATTTCTAAACTACTGCTGCCCTCATCACTGCTTAAGGACAAATTGGCCATTTTACGCATAGAATGGCGATGCAACATATTTAATATGGCCGCCTGGCGGAAGTACATATCATCCTCTTCTTCACCCAAAAAATCATCTTCACCATCACTGCACACGCCAGCTCTTCTCATAGTTACCACAGGTTCTTCTATCTCCTCCTTACGTCTAATGTTCTCATGATCCGGATTAAAATCATTAAGTGGATGTGCATTGGGATCATTATTTATGCACACCATTAAACTTAAAGGTTCCTCGGTTTCATGGTGCTCTTCTTCTGCATCCTTCAGATCTGACAGACTACCACAGCTGTTGCTGATATTCTTATTCAATTGCCTTTCGAAATAGGGCAACAACTCATTCGTTAATGAGGCATTGGTATCGTAATCATTGTGTTTTAAAATCTTTTCAAAATCATCCGAATCATCAGAACCATAATGCATGCGATTTTCATCTTCGTTTTGTTTCTGCAATTGTTCGTTGGCCTTGTATTTGTTTTCTTTGGTTTCAGTTGCCGCATAAGATTTATTGCAACAATGACTACCGCTGTCACTGGCCACACAACTTATGGGTCTTAGCTTACCCGTACGACGTATCGAATGGCCACGACGACAACGACGTCTGCCTAAAGTCATGGCTGGATATAGAGAGTCTTTCTGACAGCAGGGTTTCATTTCAGGTTCATTGGTTTCTTCAGCTTCCTCGCCTTCTTCGCCTATGGCCTCTTCAATGGCCATTAGTTTTGGAGCGGATTTTGATCGTTCCAATGGTGGACGATAGTTGTTACTGCCCACGCTCAGTAAAATCTTTCGACGCGGTAAACTGGGATTATCATAGACGGCATTTGCAAGACTTAAGCGAGCATTCTGTTTGAGAATTTTCTCACGTTTAAATTCACGCAGAGCACACTCAAGATTGGCCTGTAGAGATAAAGAAAAGAAAATATGGAAGCATGAGAATACATTTGAAGAAGTTGACAATTTTTAAAAGGGGATGTAAGTGACATTGTTTTTTTTTTTGAACAAAAAGGAGGAAATAAGGAAGGAACCCCTTTTCCAATGCTCTTAAACTCCACACTCACTTACCTTTAAAGTATCACAGATTTCTTGTACTTGCTTCTCTTTACTACACAGTACTGCATGACAGCGCAGTTCGTGTTTTAGCTTTCGCCCCTCGTGACGATAGATCCAACAGAAGACACGCGGATAGTTCTTTGGTGCACAACAATGTGTGATACGATTGGCCCAATATTCCGTTAGTCCGTGTTGTCTGGTTGTTGCCTTCAAACCAGAGGCACAAACTTTAAGGCGCATTATCACATCGGGTTTATTGTTTTGCGTATAATTACGCCACAATGTGTTCAATTGCTTCTCCACACAGCCTTCACCTGCAAAAGGGAAACGGATAGGAGATGTTAAAAATGAAACATAAGTACTAGGGAAACTTTTGCAATACACTTACCCTTGGCCCAGCCCGTTAAAACATTGCCCAAATATGACACCTTGAATTCGGGATCCGGTGAACTTATGTCCACGCTGTGAGTACGTCGCCACCATAATTTACCCAGACCACGGGTAATGGTGCGTATGGCTTTTGAACCCAAATCATCACTGTGCGGCTCCTGAAATTGTTCCAGAGCCAACATATCCCTATCCAAAGTATCGTTATTAGTGGCGGTGGTCTTTTCGATTAACACCACCGCAGGTGTGCCTACATCAGCATCGTCTTTGGCATAACGTTTAAAGCGCTCTAAATACGGACCACTTGGGCGACGTCGTCCACCGTATGTATTGAATTTACCGGCATTCAATTTCTTCTCTTCCTTCTCGTATTTCTTGGCATTGTAGGTATTGCCCAGTAGACGGGATATCGAAGAGCTCTTAACGAATTTATGATGTCGTGGCGGTGGTGTACCTATTGGCACCGGCGGTGTGGGCGATGTACAGGGACATCCTGAATCTGTGGTCATTTCTTTGTCTTTTGTTGTTGTATCTTTTTTGGATTTTTCCTCGCTGGAGGATGATGATTTGGATGACTTTTTGGCAAAACCGAATATGGTTAAACGTTCCTTTGGCGTTTTATGGTTATTGTTACTGCTACTGTTACTGCTACTGTTGTTGTTTTGTTGTTGCTGTTGTTGTTGTGCATTTTGTTGGGCATTTAAGGTTTTTGGCACTTTATTTACTGTGGTCACGTTAACGTTTACATTGCTATCAATGATGCTATGATTGTGATTGTGCTTGTTAATGTTATTGTTAACGTTGTTGTTGTTGTTATTATTATTGTTGTTTGTAGTTTTTACGAAATCTATTTCATCTTTGGAATCGTTATCCTGTAACGTATTTACTGTTCTTGAATCCATTTTGTTGTGTGTAAATGTTTGCTGGGTTATGTTAGCCAGGATATTGTGATTGTCTTCTTTTTTGTACTGTTTTCAATTAAACTTTTAATTGCTGGCGTTATTGAGTTTAAACACTGTTAAACTCATAATTTTTTTTTTTGTATAATTTCAACCAAAATAAAGTCTGGAGGAAGGATATTCAAGCTGCAATTGCCATTCAGATAGAAAACTACAAAAAGAAAGACAAGAAAAAGTGGGGAAATGTTATTAAAAAGTTAATTAATCTTATTAAGAATTTAATTTTATAATTTTTGAAAAAGTAAAACAAAAAAAGGCAGATCAGGCAACCACTTTGTTGGTGTTTAAACATGGCAGTGAGAGGGCGAACTACCAAACCGTCTTAATATCAGATATGTTTTCCAAGCAAACTAACTGAACCTGACACAGGCTTGGTTCATAGACTACAATAATGCATAATAATCTGTCGTTGTCCTAAAAATCTAATTGAACTCTTGCGAGATGGTTTATCTCATTATCTGGGAGACTAGATTTCCTAGCTAAATAAAGGTAAACCTGGAATATTTTGCCATTTTCTGACGAGATTAAATAGCATTAGCTATGGTTTTAGAACTACTCCAAGGTTCTTAACAAAAACTAATCAATTACCCAATATTTCTTATTACAAGCATTGCAACGAGGCAGCATAGTTCCAACAAAGGGTTAAAGTTAGAGAATTAATGTTATTCAGTTAATTGTGGCCACGCCTCTTAACTGAAAGATAAGTTGTGCTTCTTGATCATTGCGCAATCATCTTACGTACTTACTTACTTAACTGGTCATTACAACCATTTAGTGAGAATTCTAACCTAACTTCTCACACCGCCCACATGTTGTGTGTATGTGTTAATTTTACCCATGAGTGGCGGGACCTTCAGTTCAACATCAACCCTGAACGGCAGATATGAGAGGCTTTTAATGGCAATTTTATTCTTAGCTGGAGTTCACGAGCAGAGGTCAGCAATGAGAATTCAAAACGATGAGTAGATTCGAATCATACTTATAATTTCTGATATTTATACGCATTCATACTTATTTTAATGTCATACTCATACTACTCATATTCAAAGTTTGAAATACTCATGGTACTCATACTTAACAATAGGCATGATGTTATTGATTTCGACTCTCCATGACTCATCGTATACACGAATCACAAAATAAGTATGATTCGCGTACGAACACTACAATACTCACAAGAAGGTTGTGTGTGTTTGCTCTGCTTGCTGTCTTTGTCTTTTTTGTTTATGTGTCTTTCTTCTTTCTTTGTAAATGCAACAACAACTAAGACTGTAAATTTTAACGAATAATTCGAATCACTCGAATCATTTATAAGTATTATAAGTATTTTTCTAAATTTATGAATCTGAATGAGTAGGCGTATGAATCAAACATAGTTCGAACGTTATGAGTTTGATGTCAACGTTGTACTCATACTCATTGTTGCACTGACTACGAATGAATCAAAGTAGTTGGATTTCAATACTGTTGACTCACTCTTACTTAAAATTTCATGAATACTTATGAGTAGCGAAAAAGCGATTCATTGCTGATCTCTGTTCAGGAGCTCTCGTCTAATAAGCCAACACACTATCTACTAGACTACTGCCCTATCACGCTGGCATATTATTCCCCTTGAACGCTCCATTATCGTGTCTTAAGGATCTCCAGATAGGGGATTGGACAGTAGAATTTCAAGCATTAGACCACTTTTTTGGCATGTTCTGCTGTGGGAATTCTGTGCAAATCCATACGTTCGGTACTAAACTTGAATATAAATTAGGTTGTGGAATTTCCTCAAAGTAAGTGCCTCCTCTTAAAAAGCGTTGATGAATGAGTTTTGCAAGGATTGATAGTAAGTCCATATTCATTGCGTTTGCTTTGCTACAATATTCGTGAGAAAGTCGAGTGTGTTCGATAGCGTCTATGGATCATTCACTATGCCGTAATAGCGATTTCGAAAACGATTGTGAGAACTGAAACTGAGTACGAAGCAAGTTCAACAAAAGGCTGTTATGTAGGTGGATAGATTCCCACATCTTCTTATCCGTTTTTAATGATCTCAAACTCTTTTAGTTTTTTTTGTTCTTATTTAAGCACTTTTTAAAGCAAATAAAACCATTTAATTGTCAATATTTGGCTTGTACTTGAAAGGAAACCCTTTAATTAATACAAAAATGTCTTCAACAATTTCTTAAATTTTTGAGTTGGTATATCCAAAAAGTAAACGTTCAGAAGTCGCCGTGGTCTAGTAGGTAGTGTGTTGGCTTATTAGACGAAAAGCCAGGGTTCGAGCCCCATGCCAGACATCAAAATAAAATACAAAAAAAGTATTTCTTCGACGACTTCCTCTCAGCAGATTTCCGGCAAAAACTCTGAGAGTAAATAAAATTGCCATGAAAAGTTTCTCAAAAATCTGTCGTTCGGAGTCGACTTTAAACTGTAGGTCCCGCCACTCATGTATAAAATTAACACACACAACATAAGTGGTGTGAGAAACTAGGTCGTAATCCTAACTGAAGGGTTGTAATGGCCAATTACGTAAACGTCCAGATTTCAAATGGTTCTCTCTTTATTGTAGCGAATTTAAAATTAAGTTTTCCACATTTATTCACAACCTTTAGAATCTTATTACACTTGCACTGATAGCTAAAGCTGTCTAGTTTTTATGAAATATTTTAGCTTTTTAAGTGTCCCGTTTATAGCTGGGTCACACTTTTAACCAAAGATTTCTTTTAATTTTTTTTACTTGTTTGTTTTCTTATGATTCATAAACTAAATTACAAATATTTGGAAGGAAAATATGAGTTTCCAGTTGTTCTTTAATGAAATGCATACACATGAATGAATGGAAACGATAAGCAAAGGAAAACAAAGCCGTGGTTTTGAATTAAATTTTCTTTTTTCGAATTTATAAACGAGGTATTATTGTGCTTGTAAATAAATTAAAGAAATTATAATAATTAAGCGCTCACTTTTTTTATTCAAAATTTTTGCGTATAATTTTGTTTTTATTTGTTTATTGTTTACATACATATATGTATGTACAGTATGAGTACTACAATGTCATTTAATTTTAATTTTGATTTTCAATTTCTTTTCAAGACCATGTTTTAATTATTTTTACAAAAAAATATTTTTACTTTTGATTTCTTTTCCGTTTATTTTTTATTTTTTTTTTTGTATATTTTCTCAAGTTCCAAGACTTTATTTAAATAAATTTTTTTCTTTTTATTTTTCCTTAAATTTCTTTTTTCATTTAAAATTGTATATGTTGTGTGTTTATTTTATAAGGCATTGTTGATTGGCAATCATTATCACAAAATAATTTTTCAAGCGTTTAAGGAAACTTTTTTCATTATTAAAAAGTTTTTTTTTGGAGGGAGAATAAGAAAATTTTTATTTATTTTTTATTTTATTTTATTGAAAATTAATATAATTTTTATTTTATTTACTTTTTTTTTTACAGTGAATATCATAAATGATCAAAGGATATACTTTGCCGAATCACAAGAAGGTAAAAATAATTCAATTCTTTTTATTATTATTATTTAATTAATTTAAATTTTATTATTATTATTATTTAATTCATAAATCGTTTTTTTTTTGCTATGGAACTAAATTTTTGCACAATTCCAACATTTTTTTATTATTATTTTTTTTATCACCTTTTCTTATCACACTTAATAAAAGAAAAAAAATGTAAAAATATTCCATAAAATTTTGCATTTTGTAAATTTGCTGCATTTTAAGTAAGGGGTTATCCATTAATGGTTTCAAATCCGCCAGCGTGGCTAGGCTTACAGCTGTTAATTGATTAACGAATACGGAATATTTAACAACCGAAGGACTCGTAAAAATAGTTAAAACTGATTACAAAAATGGTGATTTAAACATGCCCACTTTTCAGGCATTATGGGGTGATTATGATCGTTATAATCGAACTATTGTGCAAGGAATTGCCAAGGGTTTGAAGACACTGAAAGAGTTATTGATGTGGCGCATTATGGCATGGAGGTAACACTAGAGTATATTTTTTTTTTGAAAAATACCCTGGAAAGAACCGGAATTGTCTCTTTAGTTCTATGACAAACTACTTTTTTTTGGATTGTAATTGAAGGCAATTTATAGGACAGTAGGTGGCTTTAGCAAGACTTAAAACGATCGATTTTGGTTTTATTGCATGACATTTTTCTAGAGAAAATAATTTCATGTTTTGGCGACCTCATTGAATTATTAAGATCAAGACATTTAGCGTCGTTAGATCTTGTTTTCAGAGACTATGTTGAAATATTTGAAAACCTTGCGAAATGTGCGAAAAACCTCGTCGAAAACTATAAAAAGGCTCTACATTTCGTACATTAGAATGAAATACAAATTTAGTTGAAACCATTGCATTAGACTTTGCTTTTGAAACCAAAAAAATGGATAATCCTTTACTGGCAGCAATATTTTATTGTAAAAATGTTTTTTTTTATTATTATTTTTCTTTTATTTTCTATTATTATTTCCTTTATTTCAGTTTTATTTAATTTATTATTTTTTTTAGTTTTAAAACATTTTTTTAATAGTTTTCTCTGTATTTTTTTTCATAATGTCCATAGTTAATAAATTATAATTTTTAATTTATTATACAAAACAATAAATTAAATTAAAGTTGGTTTGCTTAATTTTCAGCTTTATTTTAATTATTTTAATTCTTTTTAAATTTTATTTGTTTATTTATTTTTTTTTTCTTTTAAATCTTATTTATTTTAATTTTTTTAATAAAAATTTCTTTTTTTTTTCGTTATTTTTATTTCCTAAATTTTTATATGCTTTTTTTAAATCAAAATTTTTATCTTTTTAAATTAGAATTTTGGGAAAATATTTTTTAAATTTATTTAATTTAATTAAAAAAATTTCTTTTTACAAATTTTTTCTTTTTCTTTTCTTTTTACAAATTTTTTTATGCATTTTCTTTACTTAAAACATGTAATTATAAGTAAATGAATTATTTTTTTAATACTGTACTGTATTATTATTTATTTTATTTTTTATTTTTTTTTAAATATATTTTTACAATCATTTGTTCACTTATTTTATTTTTTTTTCTTTAATTTTTAATTGTTCTATTTTTTTCATTTCTTAATTTTATTTTAATTATTTTTGTAATTCTTTATTTTTTATTTTTTTTTAATTTTTATTTATTCTGTTTTTTTTCCAATTTCATTGATTAATTTTATTTTTATTTATTTTTTAAAATACTTTAATTCTTTTATGTATTATTTATTTTTTTTTATTATATTTATTTTTATAAACTTTAATAACAATATAGGCAGTAATATAATTTAACTTTTTAGTTACATTTTTTCAAATTTTCTTAATTTTCTTAATTTATTTATTTTATTTGATTTATTTAAAAATATTTTTATTACAGATTTTATAAATGAATTTGCTTTTGATAACAACTTTCTTAGTTTTTTTTATATATTTTTATTTTTATTATTAATTATTATTATTTATTTTATTTGTTTATTTTTTATTGTTTTATTTTAATTAATTTTAATTATTTTTCTTATTTAAAAAAAATATTTTTTATTCGATTTGTTCCCAATATTTGCTTTTGCTTGAACAGTGTAGATCATACTGGCGATAAACAAATACTTTTTTGTACTTTTAAACAAATATTGTTTTATTTACTGATGTTTTTTCAAAATAATATTTTCCTTTAATTTTTGTTTAAATGCTTATTTGTAAATTTTTTAGTCTTTACGTTCCAGTTTAATCTCAATTTTGCTTTGCTTTCCTTTCAATTCATTCATAAAATTTTTACTAATTTTTCTTTTTTTTTAACAATATTTTCATAATTTTTTTTGCATTTGTCTATGGAATATTTTTTTTACCGCTTTATTTATAATTATATTGTTGTAGTAATATTTTTATGGTTTTTAATACCTTTTTTTGTAGCTTTTGTTTGCATTCGTTTGTAAATAAAATCAACAATAATTTTTCTGTTGATTAAACATCGTCACTAATTGACAACAATTAACACTTTACTTTCGAAAAAAATATTAAAAAAATAAACAAATCTGAACATTTTGTAAAATATTTTTAAACAATTTCTGTTTCTTTTTCTTTTAAAATATTTTTTAAAATTAAAAAAAAAAATTTGTTTTAACAAAATTCCCACAAGTTCACACGTTAAATATAAAATCTCAAGAATATTGTTCTTCTCGCATTAAAAATGTCCGTAAAAATGTTCTGTGCTGTTTGTTGTTGATGAGACAGAGACAAGACTGACGGACGACGTTTGTTAAACTGTCTGTGTTGTTTTCATTTCTCCAAATAAATATTCACAAGCCATTATTCAAAATGAATTGTTGTTTGTTTTTCACAAAAGCAGTTGTTGCTGTTGTTGTTGTTGCTATTATTATAATAGTAGTATTAGTACTCTTAATACTCCGTATTATCATTAACTATTTTTTTCCTACTTACTTACATTTGTTCTTGTGTGCAAGTGTAGAGGGGTGTGTGTGTGTGTGTCAATGAGAGTGAGAAAACTTTAAAATTATTTAACATATCAACACACTCTTATAACCAGAGATACGAGTACATTCAAATAGTCTTACATTTGCTTGCTCACACACACACATACACTACTCTACACTAATAAAGTTATTTATTTAGGCACTTACCGGCACATGTAGGCAGCTGTTCTGTTCCTCCTTTTTTTGTGTGTTTTTCTTAAATAGTTATAAAGTGTGTACCATCAGAAATCTGAACACATCATGAATATTTAATTTAATTTGTAGAAATTTGTTTTTATTAAATTTCTTGATACAATTTTCATATTTTGTTAACAAAAATAAATGTTTTTACAAATTTGAAACCTTACTTTTGATTCAAAAAGAAATGTTTTGGCATTATAGTAATACCTCGATTTACGTCTCAGATGGTTCCAAAAAAAGGCGACGTAAATCGAAACGACGTAAATGGAATTTCATATTGCTCATACTACAAAGTAGTATGTTTTTAACAAGGAACTTAAAAGAGTTACAGTAATCCCTCGATTTAAGTCGGAGTTGGTTCCAAAAGAAAGGCGACGTAAATCGAATGACGACGCAAATTGAAGTTAGAGGAAATAAAACATTTGACAAAACATTAATCGAGGCGACGTAAATCGAAGGATTACTGTAATACTCTCACAGCTTTAATAACAAATTTTAAATGCTTAACTCTTATTAAATAGGTTTTAAATCCTAAATGATAAATAAAACTTTATTTGATAAGTTTGTTCCCAGACTTATACATTATAATCAATCATGCCATGTCAGAACCAATTGCACGAAAAAAAGGTCACGACGAATTGTTCGGAATGTGAAAAATTTCCTCGTGAACATCCATCCCATGAATGTCGCGGTATTTTCAGAGAAATTTCGAACTCTATAACTCCTGGCTGGGGCCTCTCAGCCCCCTCAATAATATTATGAGGTTGCCGATTCTATCCAAATCACCTTCAGGTATGTAGATACGTTCTGTCAGTAAATTCTGGTTGGTCATTGGGAGTCCTTGGGGCAATGCCGGAACATAACAGAGAGAATGTTCTGTGGTCTCCTCTTCTTCCTCATAATTACAGCTCCCGCATATTGGTGTCCCGTTATTATTGCTATAAGGTTCCTGAGATGGACTCCATTTAAGTTTAAAGCAAATTTTGTTCTGCATATCGACGCTTCCATTCTATAACGTTCTAAGTGTACTTAGAACGTTTTTAATGTTCTAGCATTTTTAAATTCTACGTTCTCTAACTTAAATACTGTCAAAATTTGGTTAAGATGCGCCGATCCGTTCCGAATACACATATGGTCGTATGTCGCGTGAAAACTTTGAGAGCTCATAACTCAAAACACACTTTTTCGACTCAGAATGTCATAGAACGGAGGCGTCGATATATCCGTATCGCCAAGCGTCGGGTTAGTTGACACTTTCAATGTTTCCGTGACCAGAAACCTAGGTGAGGGTAACCGTCGAACGCCTCACGCATTTTTAAACAATCTGATACATTAATTAATTGGTCAGTACAGCCCATTTGTCAGGCCTTCAATCTAGCCTGTCACACCACCCATGCTGTGGGTCTTAATTTTATCCATGAGTGGCGGAACCTACAGTCTACTCCGAACGGCGAGTTTGCCAATTTAATTTTACTCTCAGAGTAGTTCAGTAAAACTGGATATTCTCTGATTGTTTCACAGTGCGGCTCAAGTTTATTGACAGCAAGAGGATACGTGCAATATTTTTTGAAATATGTTTTGTCAGTATGAAGTGTCCCGATTTTGTGTGCATCACCCTTTGTTGAGATTTAATTTATGATTTCCTAGCGCGATGAAAAGGTGAATTTGAATTGTTTTTTGTATTTTCCTAGCCACTAAATTGTTTAATTCCGATTTATTTTTTTTTGCTTTTCTACAAGAAAAGTGTTCAAAATAAATGCCCAACGTAATCGTAATCGTTTTAAATCACAAGAATTGTTTAAACTTATTAAAGACATTAAATTAAGTCATAAGTACTCTACAATACCCCAAAAACCAAATAAAAAAATGAAAATAAAAACAAAATATAACACACAGCGATAAGATTAAACGTCTTGTGTTGAATCGTAAAATAAAAAATAAATCGGAATCGTAATCGTAATCAAATGTTGTGATTTATTATTATGGAAACGGGTCTGGTTTTTTTTCAACCGACCGACCAAACTAAATCAGTTAAAAAATTAAACTTCAACCACTTGAGATAAAATTAACAATATTGGCGTCTAATAAATAAAATAATGACACATGGAGGGACGGCTATAAAATTTCTTCTTTTCTTTTTTCTTTTTTGAAAAGTTGACATCACATGAGTTAACCTAATAAACGAAGCTAAGGCAAGGAAAACGCTAAATTAGCACTACTTGTTTAACGTAGTAAAAGCCCAGATGTCTTATAATTATAGAATATAACGGTTTTAATAACAATTTTAATCCTTAAACTGCGATTGGAGTGTAACAGACTCTTAATGGTAAACTTCAAATTGAATTGCATCACGTATCGATCCCTTTGATTCAAATTAATGCCACTAAACTCTGCTCATATTTTGCAAATTAATTCGAAAAAATTATGGACAATTTCCATTCTCCTTAGTGATGAATAAATAAATTGAATGAATGTTCACTGTATTGCATTGTAAATTTTTTTAATGGAAATCAATGAAAAAAAGAAAATCCATAACTTATTATGTCCCTTCAGTGTTCCGGTGACGATATGTAATTCATTAAATTTGTGGTTTTTCCATTACGGCTTTATTTCAATGGGTATTCGTTTTATCTGGACTTTATGGCTTTGTTTACCTTTCGTTTCTTTAGAGCGTTGATTTACGGAACTCCATCGTAAATAATTAATATCTAATCGTTGAATTATAAATGACGGTTCGTTCGTGGAGTCCAATAAAATGAAATGAAATTTTCAACACAATAAAGATTCAATTGTAGACTAAACTTCAGCGTGAATGAACAAATGAAAGAGTATTTGAATGTTATTAATGAGATTAATAAGGGGGAAATCCCTACAGGGCAAGCGGCTGGGGTAGCACACGTCATTTTAAAGGAAACTGAAGTCAAGGATGCGCTCCAATGAAAATCGTCTGCTAAAATCTAATTATGAATGCGTGGCCTACTGTATTCAGTTGTTAACTTATATATGTTGTGAATTTCTTATCCTAACTGGCTGAATAACACTTTATAGAACGAATCCTTCACTTCTAAATTTATCATCGAAAGGCTTTTCTATTTTTCCTCTAGTAGATCATGCTTGCGACCATCTGATCGATAAAATTTTGGGTTAGACAGGTAGGAGAGTACTTCTCATTAGTACATACATACAAACATACATAATTGGTCATTACAACCCTTTAGTCAGGATTACGACCTCGTTTATCACACCACTTATGTTGTGTGTGTTAATTTTTATACATGAGTGGCGGGGGACCTACAGTTTAAAGTCGACTCTGAACGACAGATTTTTGAGGAACTTTTTTTCATGGCAATTTTATTTTCTCTCAGAATTTTTGCCAGAAATCTGCTGAGAAGAAGTCGTCGAAGAAATACTTTTTGTATTTTGTCTTGATGTCTGGCCTGGGGCTCGAACCCTGGCTTTACGTCTAATAAGCCAACACACTACCTACTAGACTACGGCGACTTCTCATTAGTACTTTCCATTAATAGTAAAACAACTGGATGTCAAGAACTGACCTCCGGGGTCGATATAAGATCAGCCAGTGGCATGGGATTTTTCTACAAAATGAAGTGGATGAACTGACTATTCAAACGCCTCAATCTCTCTGACATCATTTTGAGGTTCGTATGAATCCCTAGAGTCAAAATATCCAGAGCGGTCCCAGGCAAAAACCTTTCTCTGTATACTGACAACGAATGTTATTACAGATCCGTGATACGGATTGCAATAATGAGACACACTTTATTGAACTTTTTTGAGATAAGAAACTGTCCTAGAGACTCTATGTCCTTTATGGAATAAAGAGAATATAATCGGGCCTTAGATGAAGTCGCCGTAGTCTAGTAGGCTTATTAGACGCAAAAGCCAGGGTTCAAGCCCCAGGCCAGACATCAAAGACAAAATACAAAAAGTATTTTTTCGGCGACTTCCTCTCAGTAGATTTCTGGCAAAAACTCTGAGTGTAAATAAAATTGCCATGAAAAAGTTTCTCAAAAATCTGTCGTTCGGAGTCGACTTTAAACTGTAGGTCCCACCACTCATGTATAAAATTAACACACACAAGTGGTGTGAGAAACTAGGACGTTGTACAATGGGTCAATTCGACCTCCGGGTACTGTACTTGTCTTAATTGACAAGTACACGTCATCTAACCTAACCTAACCTAAACTATCGGGCTTTAGATGAGAGGGAATTATCTGTGTTATACACAACTAGTGCTGATGCCTAGTATCTACATACGTGATGACTAACACACATTTGATAAATCGGTTATAACCGATCGGCTTTGAAGACATTTCTTTTCGTTGAAGGATACAGCAGCTAATACTCTGATTAGATGATACCACACTACGACTTCACAGTTCAAGGATGTCCATTCCGCTTAGGGGGAAAGAGAATGTGGTGCAACTACTCCGTATAGATCTTTGCGGATGACTGGGCTGTGAAGGATGAAAGCATATTTTCAAAGCTGACGGCAACAACTCACACGATAAGACTATCGAACTATTGCAGGGTGTTCCAGGAATTAGAATTGGTCATACGGGTTGCTGCGACGGACAAATGTTCCAGGAGAGGTATTAGCATATTTCCTGATAGCCATTCGGCTGTCATGGATTGTTTCATGATGATCTCGTCACGGTTTTAAGCTGCCGCCAATCTCTTCAACGAAATGGCTGTGGGAAAAAACATTCACATTATATGAGGATACAATGCTAATGAGGGAAATTACAGGACGCTGCAGAATAGACAATACATGGGAAAATTATCGAAATTTCGTGCAAATTTTCTACATTGGAAATCGTATTTGAGATTGTGTAAAAACGCCACACAATAATGTCTCACAGTCCATATTAATATTTATCCCCTACAGTTCATTTCCAGTTACAGAGGTAAGTAAAGAGTAGAGGTGCTTCAATAATTTCAAAAGAACATTCGAACAAATAATTCCCTGTATAAAAATAGGAGTTTATTTCGGTTAATTATTTAGAAAAACAATTTTTCCTGACAGTCATTAAATAATTTAAATATCAAGTCTTATTACGAAAAAGTTCTTACTTTTAATCTATATTGACCCCGTTCCATCATTTCACGTGCTTTTCTTTTTATAGAAACAAATTTCTTTTTTAATGGGGTTTTCTGTAGCTCCTCCCCCTCCCCCCTCCACTCTGCCGCTCACTATCTTTATTAATTTAAATTTCATTTCCCAACAAAGCTTTTCTGCTTATAAATTGTCTTAAAGGGGAATTTCATATTTTCATTGGAAAAAATCCCTCATAAAATCCCCTGTGTGTTAAGAGCTCCACCATATAATTTTTTTTTTATTTACAAACCAAATTAGCATAATAATCTGGGCACTACACTAAACAATACTATAGTGCCACGGTAATAATAAAATTTCAAGAAATTAATTTAAAAAATTACGCATATCGGGTATAATAAACTAATAAAGTCAACAGAATTAAATTTTTAAAAATAATTTTTAACATGAAATGTGGACTTATTTTTAATACCAACAAATTCTATAAAGATTGACAGACAGATAGTGGTTTATCAAAATTATACGGGACAAGATATGGGCAGTTGAAGAATGACAAACGTCATTAAAATTTAAGTGCAATGGATTTCGTGAAGTAGGCGAATGACGTCTTTAGAAAAGACTTGCAGCGTAAAATAAATAGAGCTACGCGTCTGGCGCAGACGTCTTCAGAAATAAATAGAATTGCTTCGTAAATTAAATAGATCCTTGCGTCTGATTCTGAAGTGCCTTGTAATAACTGTAATCAGTGGTATTAAACTATGTTTGTTTAAATCTCGCCAGAGGTAGATGTCAACCCATTCCATAGGTTAGGTTAGAGGACGTGTACTTGTCAATTAAGACAAGTACAGTACCCGGAGGTCGAATTGACCCATTGTACAACGTCCTAGTTTTTCAATTTTATTTACTCAGAGCTTTTTTTGCCAGAAATCTGCTGAGAGGAAGTCGCCGAAGAAATACTTTTTGTATTTTGTCTTGATGTCTGGCCTGGTGCTCGAACCCTGGCTTTTACGTCTAATAAGCCAACATACTACCTACTAGACTACGGCGACTTCCAACCCATTCCATAGCTTTGAACGCATTTATCAAATTAGATTCGATTCTCCTACCGAGAGAATACAAATATCACTTTGAAGTTTAAAAAATGCAGAACCTATCTTCCTGAAGGGTATTTGAGTATGCGGTATCTCCATACCACATGCATTTGTTCCGGGCAACTTTACCACCAGTTGTACTGCCCTTAATCTATATATAGGGTATCTCTGTAATGTGTTCCCCCCTTCAATTGTCCGATCCTGCTGATCCAGCTTCACTAGACAGTCTTGTATTATTTCGAATTAACTTCATACGACCCGAATAGTCGGATAGTGGCCTGTTTGTCTGACTCCGATTCCTGAACACGTTGAATGGAGTAAATTTTTTAACGGCGTAAACTTTCACTTGGAAAATACCCGAGAATATTTTACAATGAGAGTGAACATTTCTGCTGCAGGAGGAATTGTTTTCTTCTCTTCCCTGTGTTTATAATTTCTACAGAAATGTTTGGCCAGATGATCAATCTCGTCAAGGTCACGTCCAACACTGGCAACCACAATAACATGTTTATTGGGTGTTAAAGCACAACTTCTGGGCTCCTTTTATCTATTGTATATGTTTTAACATGTTCTCGCTGAGATTCCTAATGTAGAAAATTTGTCTGTAGTTTCGTTGACTGTACCATGTCTGATCAATTCATGCACTCCGTAGTTTTGTGCAACAACACTGTGGCCCGCAACCTGACTGAAAGAATAGCCAGATGCAGTACAAGCAACCGTAAGAACTCCTTGGAATATTTCCCTTAATAAATAGACTGCCATCGCAATCATTTCTGGAGAATAAAGATGGTGGTAGGCGAAATGTAATCCATGTAAACAAGTTTGTTTTGTTGCAGGCCGTTAGACTCTCTACGGTCAGTCACACTCTATGAGTCTGAGGCTTTGTACTGAATTTGATTAAGGTGCTGAATTGACATGGACTTCCTCTTCTGTAACCGTGTTGACGTTTATACATAAGCATGTAGGATAGTGATCTTCGCAAGTCACGTAGAGCGTGCAGGTCTCTTGCTGCTGCAGCGTAAAATTATTTGCAATTACCTTTGGAGAGAGTACTCACGAGTATTTTCATTTTATTTTTCCAAAATATTGTAGAAATTTTGATAAGATTTTGAACAGTTTTTTTTTTATAAAAAAAAACATAAAAAGAAATGGTTTTTTTATCATTAAATCTGTTTTTAATACAAGAAAATCACTTCAATATAAAAATAAAAAAAAAAAATGAAAACGAAATTATTTTCGAGAACATTTAAGAACCTGACAATCAGCTAGTCAAAGTTAATAATTATCGCAAGCATTACTACTTAACTACGTCTACAAAACGTGTCCACGTATTTAGATAACACGACGACAAATGTAATCTTGCCGTGCCTTTCTTTTATAGAAATTTTATAAAAAAAAAAAAATCAATTAAAAAATAATTGTTAATAATAAGAGGGACAGACTTTCTATTTAACAAATAGAATCAGAATTGATTCCCTTTATAATTTATAGATTTTTTTTGTAAGTCTTTAGTAATTTATCGGGGATTATAAAACCATAAATGCGAGTCTATAAAGATTATGAAAAGAAAAAACGGCTCATTAAGTATTTAAAAGCCCATAAAATAAAAACACTTTAATTGTTAATAAATAAAGAAATTGTTAAGATTCCATAAATTAATCAATTAATCAATGGAAAAAAGAAATTCCATAAATATTACTCAAGTATTTACGAGCATAAGTCAATAAATCCGCGATTTTATGTTTAATTTCTCGCCTCTTAACTGCTCCTGGCAATAGGAGACTGTCTGTTGACAAGTTTTACCTGCAAGGGACTACCAAAGAAAATAACAGAAATAATCCAGGGATTAGATAGGAACCGAAACTATATCTTCATTAGAATCTTGATAAAGCTAGCCTCCGACAAGGAGGAAGGTGGCCACATTAACAGGACTAGAAAAGCCTATTCCTAACTGCTCTACTATAGTATGGAACTCTTGAAACATTTTGTCGGGCACAAAACTTTTTGTTTTTAAAAAATGCATGTGAAGTCAATTGCCTTGTACGGGTGCAAATTATGGAATGAAGCTCTTAGGGTCACAGGTCAATCTAAGCAACCATTGCTTGAGAAGAATTTTCTAGTCAAACACTGTCTTTAATTGTTAACGTTTGGTATAAACACTTACGGACTACAGCTTTTGGGGTCACAGGTCAATCTAGGCAACCGCATTTTCTGGACAAACACTGTCATTAATTGTTAAACACTCATGGACTACAGTTCTTGGGGTCACAGGTCAATCTAAGCAACCATTGCAAGACGAATTTTCTGGCCAAACACTGTCTTTAATTGGTAACTTTTGTTGTAAACACTTATGGATTACAGCTCTTGGGGTCACAGGTCAATCTAGGCAACCGCATTTTCTGGACAAACACTGTCAATAATTGTTAAACACTCATGGACTACAGTTCTTGGGGTCACAGGTCAATCTAGGCAACCATTGCTTGAAATGCATTTTCTGTCTTAACACTGTCTTTAATTGTTAACTTTTATTATAAACAGGGTAGACCCCAATTTGAATCGAGATTCGTAGATAGAAATGGAAATGGAGTTCGGAAATGTTTTGCACAAACTTCTGTGCGAAACAACCAAGACTGCTATGGCAGTAACAACTGGAAAAAGATACAGCGAATTTAAGGTGTGTTGCCTTATTACGAAGGAATGCTTGTGGTTCAAACCTCAGCTTAGGCATCAGGAACAAAATGAAATCTGTAAAAAATATTTCATTCGGTAATGCCCTCTCAATAGACGGCTGCCTTCCAAAGTGTTAGTTACTTTGTGTTTGAACAATGTATCGTGTTTCATAATGCCGCTGTACAAAATATATACAATGTATTCTATTTCAAAACGTCGTCAATGTGCATTTTTAACGCAGTCAAAAAGTAGTCAGGTATCGGACTTATAGTTGATGCATTGTTTGGTTGCTTTGCATATCTACATAGTTTGTATACAGTAGTAGAACTGCATACAAACTTTGTATTGATACATTTTGGAAGGCAGCCGACTTCTGGGGAAAAACTCTCAGATTATATAAAATTACCATGAAGTGTTTCCCAAATCAGGCAGTTGTACAGAGTCGATGTTATACTGTAGGTAACGCCGTCTTGGATAAAAAAATTAACACGAATACAAAAGGGATGGTGTGAGAAGCCCGGTTGTAATCCTGACTAAAGATTTGTAGTGGCCAATTAAGTAACTAAGAAGATAAACAAATAGTGGAATGAGCTGAAGCCACCGACAGCAGATAAAATAAACTGAAGCTCATCATCTTATCGAGGAGCAAGAGCAAGTCAGAATAATTTCACAAAAGAGACAGGCGCCTACTAATCTAACCATACGTTTTATGTGGCATTTTTGTATAGGCTTTGTTTTAGAAAAATGCGGAAGACGTTTAAGGGTTAAATACAATTCATTTTTGGCATTTTTTTCATGTGGTGAACAAAAAGTTTTATGGGTGGCCGACCTTGTTTAATTTAAATTAAAAAAAAAATAATATTTTTGTTAGCAAATTGCTGGCTTTATTTATTTAAAATATTTTTATTTTTTTGACTTTTTTTTTAAATATATTTTTTATTATAAATTATTAACACCACCAACAGCAAATTGCTTAAGATCATTGACTTGATTTATGACACGATATTAACCGCATGTCTGTCTGTCTGTCTGTTTGGCGATAATATGGCAAAAAAATATAGATTTTTTAAAAAAATTAAATTAATTTAAATGAACATTTTCTTAACTGACATATCATTGCGAGTGTGTGCGTGTATGTCTATATAAATTTTAATTTTTTTTATAATTATTTTCCTCGTCTTTTATTTTATAGTAACGTCGTGTAGTACGTGAAAATCTTACCCAATTATTACAGGCAAAATGAATGGGCAACCACCATAAGTAGAGTTATTGACAACAGCAGCAAATAAATTTTTTTTTTTTTAATTTCAATATCCAATAAAAATGTTTTTCTTCTCTTTATTTAGAATAATAACAAGGAAGAATCTTTAGTTCATTAGTATTTTATGGGCACACAATCGAAACGAAACGAAACGACAAACGTTTATACGCGGGCGACTATCTCATCCATATCGTACTCGAGTATGAGTGTGGGGTACACAAAGTCCGTCTCAAGTACATACATACGTATGCATTCCCAATAATTAATATGGAATTTAAAACAAAAACTATTGAATTTATTTATAAAAAATACAAAAACAAATAATAATGATAGTAGAATAGAATAGAATTGTGTTCAAAGACATTCTGAATTTATTATTTGCGACAGAATTTTTTAAACTAAAAATTTTTATAAAATCTTGGTTGTAGAATTCGGTATTTTTTATATATAAAAGGGGAATTCTATAACTCCAATAACAAGCCACGCATTTCAGCTCTCCATAATTATTAATTGCTAAACATACATACATACATAGGTGTTTCGATTGCCTCAGTTCAACTGTAAATTCACCGGTCATTGTATAAGCAAGCTTAACTTCGTTAATAGCATGAGGCCTTGTGCCAGATTGTTAGGCCCTATTGGTCTGATATGGATAAGAGGAGGACACTGTGTGGTTTCTTTCATTGAATTGTATGGCCATCCATCCCTCTAGTGTGATTCATAAAGATCACTGTACTGTAGGAAGACATGCAGACATTTTTGGCATACCCACGAATGACTTTTGCAGGCAGGCCTCGTGCTAGATTGTTAGACCCTTTTGGTCAGATATGGATAAGAGGAGGACACTGTGTGTTTTCTTAAATTGAATCGTATGACAGACATTTTCGGCATTCCCTCGAATGGCTTCTGCTGGACGAATGACTGTGGAATTCCATGAGTGGAAAAATATTCGATTCTATTTCGATTCTAGCTTCTTACATCACCAATATTGTGTGTGTGTGCGTGTGTGTGTTCATTTTAAATCCGCGAGTGGTGCAGTATTTTGGGTTTGAAATATTCTCACACCAAGATCGTAATATTTCCCTGCAAGCCATTTATCTATTACTTATAAAATGTTAAAACAAAAACAACAATTCATGATAAAGGAACTTTTTTTATACTTAAGAACAAAAGTGTTGACTCCTTGAAATGGTGTCTATATGAGCCGTTCACGATAGTGTACAGTCCAGTTCTATCTTCAGATACATATTTTATCTCCGTTCTCTGTGAGAAGTCACCGTATTCTAGCAGATAGTGTGCTGACTTCTTAGATGAACGCCCATTGTTTAAATCACAGCTCAAACGAAATCTGAGAAAATAAAATATTCCTGTCAACAGTTTTCTGGCAAAAACCTGGGAGAGTAAATAAAATTGCCATGAAAAGTTTTTCAAAAAGTCTGTCGTTCAGAATCGACTTTAAACTGTAGGTCCTTGTCATTCATGGATTAAAAATTAACACACACAACATGGCTGGTGTGAGGAGCTAAGTTATAATACTGGCCAAAGGATTCTAATGTCCAATTAAGTAAGTAAGTAGTTGAATCCGAAGCACAAAAGTAGGGTAAGTGAGGTTAGAATCGTATTTATAATGCTTGGGCCTGTTTATGCTCTCCTGAGCACTTAAATTTCAATGTAATACTGTTGGGCAGAATATAAATAGTTGCAGTTGAAGTAACTACAGAATACCCAAGCAGTGGATGAACGGGTTACAAGTCTAAAATCCGTAATTTGAAAAAAAAAACAAATTTGAATTGAAGACTACTTTACCCTGACAGCAACTGTTTGCACAAACTTGTTATCAATAAAAACGAAATTAATTTTGATTAAATAATTACCAAAAATTAATACGAAAATAAAAAAAACATACTCGTGCTACTTTTGGTGATTTTCCATTTGCAAAAGAAAAACAAAAAAAATGTCAGAAGATATGAGAATCTCTCTGTACTCTACCTAAATGTACTCGACGACGTATCTACTTTATTTAAAATTTGTATTGAATTTAAAAATTAACAACATATTCGTCGGTTGATTTATTTTCAAAATAAATATTTTAACACCTGGATATTAAAAATAGATGCCGCCACGCTCTAGTGCGCTAATCTATTTAAAATTTATTTTTATTTTTACTTTTATTTGCAAAACCTTTTCTTCTTCTTCGTCGTTTTTCATTAATTTAATTTTTGCTAAAATAAATATTTAAATTCACAAGAAAAAAAAGTTAAAATTGAAATAAGAAGTTAAAATGATTTGTGTGTTAAGATTTTTATTAAAGAAAATTTTATTTTTAAAATTGTTTTAACAAGTGTTTTTAGACGATATTTCGAAAAACTAATTTTGAAACTAACGATCGACATTCAAGGCCGTATTTAACTTCCACGTTTTCTCCGAAACACAAAGCATTTTTTCTTTTTTTTAATTCAATACTTGGGCAATGGTGGATAACAATTTGTAGTTTTATAGTCTTATTCAAGCAAAGTTAGGTGTGGCTTGTTAGCGATTAAATACATACATACATAATTGGTCATTTCAACCCTTCAGTCAGGATTACGACCTAGTTTATCACACCACTTATGTTGTGTGTGTTAATTTTATACATGAGTGGTGGGACCTACAGTTTAAAGTCGACTCTGAACGACAGATTTTTGAGAAACTTTTTTTCATGGCAATTTTTTATATACTCTCAGAGTTTTTGCCAGAAATCTGCTGAGAGGAAGTCGCCGAATAAATATTTTTTGTATTTTGTCTTTGATGTCTGACCTGGGGCTCGAACCCTGGCTTTACGTCTAATAAGCCAACACATTACCTACTAGACTACGGCGACTTCATTCCACTTCACGATTAAATAGTTTTCATTATTTATACATCTTTTCTTTTGAATCATTTGGATAATCCACATGCAGTACCCGATTATTGTAGAGTTTTTCAGGCTGAAATAAAGGCTACAAAGACTGTTGCTCTGCGAATCCGATATCAGAATAGATGGCATGGTGATATACGCATATTTATTGTCTGTAAAGCGACCATTAGATTCCTAAAGGATGTGTACACCATATCTAAGACGATCCTATAAAGTCGAATGTCGAGATAGGAAAACACATGGCTATTTTCTTCATATCGACAAGGGCACAGTGGTGTTATCAAAAAAGTTAACACACTTGCAAAGTGTATGCATTACTCTGCTGGGGCGCAAACCAATGATCTAAACACAATCTTTATTCATTTGCAATTGAAATACGAGATCATATACCCACATATTTAAAAATGCCCCACTATGAATATAAACCTGCAGAAGATATTACGACGAGGAAGAAGTGGAGGCCACAGAATATCTTCTCTGCCATTGTCTGGCACTTGGAAATCTGTGACAAAGGATGATGATTGCATTTTCCCTGAAAAATCTCCTAATTTACTTGGATTGCCTGTTTCATAAAGGCTGGAGATTATTCACAGATACTTCAGATCATTCAAAGTTATCTTTAATAACGGTTTCAGGACATAAGGATATCGTTTGAAATTGAACTCGCCAGGGCTCCTACGGGGCTTAAAATCTCCCACATTTTACCTGACAAAGTTATTGCGATTACCTTAGTTAAACTGAGTATTTTTCCAGACGTTTTACAGGGAGATCTTCAACTTTGTTGACAGCATTGCGGATACCAGTAATATTACTAGGCTCTGCTGAACTGCTATGGAAAAGAAGAAGACTGTTTGTCTTCTTTCCTTATGGAAAGAATGGACATCTACTACCCTATTGGAAAGCATGTTGAAAGACTTGGCTTTTCCTGGAATGGTTTATTTGTACCGGAGTCAGTGATCTTGTAATAATTATTTCCCAATTGTTTGCAACTCGTTAAATAATCCCTAAATCTTACAAGAATCGGGGCTTTATTTCGATAACACTTTCAATGGATTCTTTTAACTCTTTGGCATCTTTAAATGAAGTCGCCGTAGTCTAGTAGGTAGTGTAGGCTTATTAGACGTAAAGCCAGGGTTCGAGCCCCAGGCTAGATAAAAAAAGTATTTCTTCGGCGACTTCCTCGCAGCTGATTTCTGGCAAAAAATAAAACTCTGAGAGTAAATAAAATTGCCATGAAAAGTTTATCAAAAATCTGTCATTTGGAGTCGAGTTTAAGCTGTTGGTCCCTCCACTCGTGTATAAAATTAACACACACAACATTAGTGGTGTGAGAAACTAAGTCGTAATCCTGACTGAAGGGTTGTAATGACCAATTATGTATGTATGTTGTGAATCTCTGAGAAGGAGGAGGAAGCACCCGACTTTTCCTATGAAGTGCGAATTGTGCTTGGTTTCTCATTTTCTGATATATTTTACCTGAACTCTGCAATATAAAGATTACTGCAATAACGATTTAATTTAGAGTTGGAATGGCTTCCTATAGATATTGATTTCTCATATTACAATGGGCCTAAGTGGGAGCTTATTATTCCGGTAAGGTCCATCACCTAACCTTACCCTATAAAGCCTTCAGTTTAATCCATGAAAACAATGAGCAATCCGCTGAAGGTTGATATATTTCTGAATGCATGCTCTACTAATGGAGAAGGGTAGTACAGCTACTGAAAAAAAAAACAATTCCCTTAAGCCGAATCTTCTTGTAAGCCTGATAATAGCATGTATGTCTGTGGACTTGAATATTCGCATTCGGTTTCTCAGAAGTACTGCTTGGACCCTGGACATAGGAACAAGGTTTGTTTATGAGCTCTTACCGAGCTTAAAAAAATAAATTGTTAATTTAATTAATGAAACAATAAAAGAAAAGCAATTAAGTGAACTTTCTGTTCTGTTCTGATCTGTTCTGATCTGTTCTGTTGTGCTGTGTTGTGTTTATAAAGAACAACTGGCGACGACAATAAAACTTCGAACTTAAATGAGGTTTTTTTTTGTAAAAAAAAAAAAATTTAAAAACATTAATGAAAAGTGTTTTTCTTCTTTTTTTTTATTTATTTTAATTATATTTACAATTGTTTTGTTATTATTGTTATTATTGTTATTGTTTATTCTTTAATGATGTTTTCTTTATTAATTTTACTTTTTAATTTTAAAGTCGTTTAAGGTCACTGAGTATAAACAATAAACCAAACGAACCAACCAGGTGATATGATGATCTTTAAAGCCTTTTTTTCGTTACCTTTTTTTTCTCTCTTAAACAAATAGTTGTAGAACAAATAACAACAACAACAAAAGAAGGAAAAAACACGAATTATAATTAAAGTTTAAATACATTTTTTTATTATTTTATTGCTTGAAACATAATTCGTTTGGAATTTTTATTTATTTTGCGAGTAGCTTTAGAGGAATTTAAAGTAATTAAAAAGAATTGTGTTAAGATTCTAAAACAGAACAATGAATTCTTTGCAATTAATCTTAACACGGGGGAATTTTAATTTCATTTAGTTTTGTAAAGTAAACTGTCAATCACAATCGAAAGTAAAATACACCACATGTGTAGTGTGGCTTCACTAAAACATTGACGAAAATGTCATAATAAAGCTCCAGAGTCTTCTTAATAATTCTTCTTAATAATTAAGTAATTATAAATCAGTGAAGCATTTCTGCTGATAACCAACCACTCTGATATGCAGGCCCCAAGATAATTAAATCATTGGAAGAGTCCACAAAATTGATTTAAAAGTGACAGTGGTTAAACAGTGACAATGCTAAAATCATCAGGATTAATGTCGAGACGGAGTCAATTTCAGACCCGCCACTCATGGCTAAAATTAACACACACAACATGGGTGTTATGAGAAGCTAGGTTGTAATCCTAAATAAAGGGTTGTAAGTAAGGAAGTAAATAACAAAGTGCTATAATTTATAAACAGATGCCTTGGTAGCATTCTAAGCATATGGTGATCTTAGATTATACATTCAACGAACGCCTTTCGAGATATCTGCTTAGGCGTAGGTTATGAAGTGATATCACTACACACATAGAGAAAGCCATGGGCAAAATGATTAATGAAACCAAACATACATACATAATTGGTCATTACAACCCTTCAGTCAGGATTACGACCTAGCTTCTCACACCACTCAATTTGTGTGTGTTAGTGTCATACACCAGTGGCGGGACCTACAGTTTAAAGTCTACTCCGAACGACAGATTTTTGAGAAACTTTTCATGGCAATTTTTTATATACTCTCGCCGAAGAAATATTTTTTTGTATTTCGTTTTGATGTTTGACCTGGGGTTAGAACCCTGGCTTTAAGTCTAATAAGCCAGCACACTACCTACTAGACCAAGGCGACTTCACCATTGCCCAAGTATTGAATTAAAAACAATGCTGTGTGTTTCGAAGAAATCGTGGGAGTTAAATACGACCCTGAATGTCGATCGTTAGTTTCAAAATTAGTTTTTCGAAATATCATCCAAAAACACTTGTTAAAACAATTTTAAAAATAAAATTTTCTTTAATAAAAATCTTAACAACAAATCATTTTAACTTTTTTTGGTGAATTTAAATATTTATTTTAGCAAAAATAAATTAATGAAAAAAGAAGAAGAAAAGGTTTTGCAAATAAAAGTAAAAATAAAAATAAATTTTAAATATATTAGCGCACTAGAGCGTGGGGTTTGAACCCTGGCTTTAAGTCTAATAAGCCAATAAGACTACGGCGACTTGAAACCAAAATCTAAGCAAAATCAGTAATATGACAATGAGGGAGATACTGTATGACAATGTCTTTGTAGACCATGCCAGCAGGAATTGAATTTCCTCGTACTAAATATTGCCTATTTGATCAGGATCAGAATAAAGTGAAATTTATGACTCAATTTCATCATTTCTATTTCGAAGTAAAGTGGCCTGAGCTGTAAACACAGCAGGTACTTCAGTTTTCTTATTTAAAAATTTTTTTTTTTATTTATTTTGATAAAAAAAAAATTTCAATTCGTTTATAGTCATCACGCAAAGTACTTGAGGACAGGCAGGCATTCAGACAATGATTGTTGACACACACACACACACACACACAGACGTAGGCATTTAATAACACGTAATTTTTGATTAAGTACCCAAAAATAATTTTTTTTATATAAATAAACAACAACAACAACACACTAATGTAATAATAAATTAAATACACACTCCAAAAAAAAAAAAAAGGAAAAACATTGCTTAAATGCATTCGTTAATGATTATTTAATATTTTAATGAATCACAAGCTTAAAAAAGCTGAAAAAAAACTTTAAAGATATGAAAACTAATGATTATAACAGATTAGGGTGGCCAGGTGGCAAGAAAAATGATGTGTTAAATTTTTTTGTAAACTCCGTTCTTCTTACTTAATTGGCCATAACAACCCGTTTAACGGATTTTGGCCTGCCGCAACACATAATTCTAGGCACTTCTGCTTCTTGCGCGCCTACGCCAGTTGGTCACACCAATCGAACTCCGTTCTTCTTAACACTAATTAAAGTGATAAGGGATTATCCTGAACATTATCGGCATAAACTTAAGCCATCCAGTTGGTCTGTTGCAAGCTTAGCAATGAGAGATACCAACCACGCAAAAAAATCAAAGGAAATCCTTATAAAGGGTCTTAAATGACTATGGATATTAAATATGGGTCTTAAATATCCTATGCTTCCAATGGAAGAATCTAGAGAAGCCAAGGAGCCATAAAAATCACAACAAAATCGTTTAAATGTCATGGTTTTAGAAACAGTTTTCTTTGATTATAGAGCCCTGCAAGAAGGCCTGTACGCCTAATTTACGATATGACCGTGAAGTTAGAAGTCATTTCAAAAAGGAACAATAAAAAACAAACGCCAGAAGTTGGAAAATAGCTCTTGTGTCCCTAATGTACAGTGGTGGCCTTACAATTAGAAACGATGTTTCTGGAACAGAGTTCTCTGGAGTGACGAATCTAAGTTTAATTTGTTCCAATTTGATGGAAAAACGTATGTAATACGTCCTCCAATCAAAGTATTTGATCCCAGCTACACAGTGAGAACTGTAAAACAATTAACAAACATACATGTTGCTAAGTCGTTTCTAATTATAAGGCCACCACTGTACATACACTTTCTGTTGCAGGATCAATGTATAGTAAACATACAAGGAATTTAAAATTTAAAAAAAAATTGGAAGCATAACAGATGTGGTCACCATAACAAAGTACTCGCTAAATTTATCCGATCCAGTTCCACTGACATCTCTTGATGCCAGCTAGATTTCATAATTAAATTTAAGATTAAGACACGGATTATTCTGTGGAGTCACTGGTGAGCATAGACCTGCAACTTATGTGACAGCATTCCATATTTGGAATACTAGCTTTCAGTCAGGCTGCCCTTAGGGCCATTGCGTCGGTCTGGTGCAAATCACGGCTTGTTCGCGAGTGCAAGGAGTCGTTGAGGACTTTTGGACCGGACCGTATCCGTCTGTGCTGGGTTCCGGGACATAGCGGAATACCGGGCAATGAGACGGCGGATGCCCTCGCTAGGCTAGGTTCGCTTTCAGTAGGCGATTTGATGGTTGGTCCTGACCCCCCAATCTGTCACCTCTATGGCCTCATCAATGGATGAGTCATGGAGAAAGAACAGAGGCGTTGGGGGAACGGATCGGGTTGTTTTGTTTCTAGGTGTCTATGGCCTGCTGTAGACAGTAAGAGAACAGGTTGGCTGCTGGGCTTGAATAAGGCCAGCTTAAGGTTGTTTGTCGGTTTTATCACGGGGCACCGCGAGAGTAGGTCACTGACGGGGATCTGAAACAGATCCCAGCCGGACTATTGCAGGTCGTGTTGCGATGAGGAGGAGTTGGAGACTATCGAACACCTCCTCTGTAACTGCCCAGACCTTGGTAGATTGAGGTTGAGGACCCTTGGTAGGCCCTTCTTTGAGATTTTGAATTCTGTGTCGAGAGCCGACATCAAGGCTCTCCACAGATTCATTAGTGGCTTAGGCTGGTTGAGAGGCTAGGACTTCATCGGTGTAGTTTCGCTCTCCCATCCTTTTGTTGTGTCTGGTCTGTGTGATTCCTCCGCTTCCCACTCCCCCCTTTCCCATATACCCTCCTTTCATCCTACCCCCTATACAATCCTTCCCTCCTTTAGGACGTTGTACAATGGGTCAATCTGACCTCCGGGTCCTGTACCTGTCTTGACTGACAGGTACACGTCCTCTAACCTAACCTAACCTAACCTTCACTGTGTTGTGTTGGCTTATTAGACGTGAGGCCGTGGTTGAAACCTTAGCCCAGACATCTCGAAAAAAACGAAACTTGAAAAATTATTTCTTCAGCAAATATCTCTCAACAATCTTTAGGCAAAAATCTCTTGAGAGTGAAGTACAACTGGAGGTGGTTCTGGAGGCGATATTAAACTGTGGGTCCTGCTACTCATGGATAAAATTAATACACACAACATGAGCTGTAATCGAGATTGTAATTCGACAAGCGTTCAAGATCTCCAAATAGAAAATTAGTTAATAAGCAGACTTATGGACATCGTTTACATTCTATTCTGTTTTATTTTATTCCACGTTTATATTCTGTATTGATTTACAAAGGTTTTCAAATGTAGTTTCGCATGTAAAATGTTTCAAAAAAATATTTTTTTTCAATAACTTTTCGTGCATTTTATTAACATGTTTTTGATTGATGATGACACGAATGACACCCATTTCTAATCATATGCATTCATTCATTCGGTCATTCATTCATTTAATAATACGATATGCTAACGAATGTGACTATTTGTTGTCGTTGTTGTTGTTGTTGTATAAATATGATGCGACAAATGCCTCCACGACCACTTACGACAACTGATGACTGACATTAAAGTGATGAATATTTCAATGAAATGGAAATAATTATCATGACATCAACACCCCCCCCCCCCTGTTCTTCCTCTATAAACTCAATATGCACAATATAAACGCGTGATCTTTTAAGTGGGGGTTTGACTTCCTGACCTAAAACTTCGGAAAAAAAATTTTTGGAAAACAAAAGTTTTTTTTTATTAAAAAATTTTCGTGTTACAAATTGTTGTTGTTCTGAGTATTTTTAAATTTATGTTTAGAACTTCAAGGAAACTATAAAAATTTAAGAAATTCAAAAGTTAATTATTGTCTATCAACTGAAACTGCCGTGTCCCCTTTTTAAATTGTTTTTTGGTTTAGTATGAAATATTTCTAATTTTTTATTATTGACTCACACACACTTAATTCATATGAAAGTAATATTGAGGAATATATTACAAAATAAATTAATTAATTCAAAAAAAAAAAAAAAAAAAAAAATAGAAAATAGAAAACATTAATTGCTATTGTTTAAATGGTAGTAAAAACATTATTAATAATCGATATCGATAATCAATTAATCAGAGTTTAAATAAAACACACTATTCAGTACAGTGTAGACCGCTCAAAATGTGGACGCTTATAAAAATGCACAAAAATTTAAGATACTCTTTCATTTGTAAGAGAAAAAAAAATCATAATGTACAGTCAAAGAAACAAGTCTACATACAACGATGTATGTATTTTATTTTGTTTCCCAATACTTTCTATGTTATATTATTTTCATATTCGTCTTGCTCTTCAAATATTCTTGATTGTAAATGCTTTAAATAACGCTTTTTCAATTTGATAAAAATTAGCGGGAAAAAATCTACATACATCGGTATGTGTAGACTTTTTTCTTTGACTGTAGGCTCTTTAAACAGTAGTACAATTTACTGAATAACCCCTACAAATATAAACGTACACATCTATGAATGCCTCGGCCAGACAACTAATCTCATCCTAATGCGACGGAGGAAAAGACCCGCCTACAATATTATTACCAGCGCACTATGTTAGGTTAGGTTAGGTTAGAGGACGTGTACTTGTCAATTAAGACAAGTACAGTACCCGGAGGTCGAATAGACCTATTGTACAACGTCCTAGTTTCTCACACCACTTATGTTGTGTGTGTTAATTTTATACATGAGTGATGGGACCTACAGTTTAAAGTCGACTCCGAACGACAGATTTTTTGAGAAACTTTTTCATGGCAATTTTATTTATTCTCAGAGTTTTTGCCAGAAATCTGCTGAGAGGAAGTCGCCAAAGAAATACTTTTTGTATTTTGTCTTGATGTCTGACCTGGGGCTCGAACCCTGGCTTTACGTCTAATAAGCCAACACACTACCTACTAGACTACGGCGACTTCGTATTATTAACTTTTTTTTTTGTAATGCCAATATTACTATCTACTACTACACTATGTACTACACCAATCCGTTGAAGGTCAGCAACTAATACGAGTCATCATTTACAGTCCAGCGACACGGATAGTGACACATTGGCATGCTTTATTGACCTTTACAACCCCATAGTGTGGATTACGACCCGTTCTCTCACACCACCCACGTTGTGTGCCTTAATTTTATCCATGATTGTCGGAACCTTTAGTTTAACGTCGTATTCGAACGAGAAGTTAGAAAGGCTTTTAGTTTTCTCTCCCAGCTTTTGCCAAAAGACTGCTGAGGGGGTACCTAAAACTATTTAGAAGATGTAACGAAGAGGAAGAAGTGGGTCCACAAAACATCTTCTCTGTCATTGTCCGAGACTTGGAAACCTCTGCCGAAGGATGATAATGGAATGTTTTCTGAAAATCTCCTGATTTACTTTAATTGTCTCGTTCATGAAGGCTGAGGATATTTCACAGATACTTCAGATCATTAAAAGATAGCTTTTATATGGGTTTCATAAGACTGTCGTCGGAAATTGAACTGATCAGGGCACATACAGGACCTGCAATTTCTGACATGTTACAGGACTATTTATTTTTCAAGATCTGAACTCGAAATTCTATTTAGCCAACACCGATTTAACTGCTTTAATAGAAGATCAGAGTGGAGTCAATTACGTAAAGCAATTAATTCCTTGGTTGGAGTACAGTGTACAGCACTACTGATCAGAATTACTGACTGTCTGCCACTGTCTGTCTATCAGTCTACAGAGGCACTGGTATTTGTACAACATCCACTAAACTTGAGCACCATAATGCAAGGCTGACAGGTCAAATTCTAGATAAATAGATATGTAAAGAGCTAGCTATTGCAGTTCTTTTTACCCCCTTGCATTATATCCTTTCTTTTTGTTTTTGTTAAGCAATTACAAGGTTATACAATGTCACAATGTTTGCATAGCACGTCCAATGTTTAAGTGGATCATACTTTAATTATAAAATGCAATCTTTAGCTCATACTTAAGTGGTTATAAGGTAACAACAACGCAGATAAATTAAATAATTTTACGATAACGTTGTTGTTAATTTTTTTTTTATTTTTTTATATTAATTTCACAATAAATTTTTTTTAAAATTATTTGTTAATTCGTTTATTATTTAAAAACATATTAAAGAAAAATTACAACTTTATGGAAAAAACAAAAAAAAATATGGATTTACGTTACAAACAAATTTGGAAAATGAAATTTTAATTGTGTTTGAGGGGGGTTTTCCTTAAAATGCGTAATTAACAGAGATTTTTTATTTCCAATTCTGTGTTTTTAATAAATTAAACAAATGTTGTTATTAATTTCATTAACACCTCGATTAAGAAATTAACTTCGAAACGGCCATTAAACACATTCACTTGGACTACGAAATTTTCCATGTTTAAAATTGATTATCGCTGCGATTTGATTGTGATTTTATATATTTTTTTTTAATTTATGTTTATTAGAGGGGAAAGGGGGCGGGGGGTTTGTTTCACACAATTAAAATATCGAAAATATTTAGAACAGCAAACATTTTCTCACGTAATGGCAGGTAGCGAGTATTGGAAATTGACTTCTAAACTTTTAAAGCACTGACGGCACTTGTATACTCGCCATTGTAGCCCCTTCTAAAATTAACAAAAATAACAACAACAACAACGAAAAATTTAAGCGTTTAAAATCGAAAGAAAAAAACACCTTTCAATTGATTTCAATTCAATGCAATTCCATTCAATTCAATTCAAAAGAAAAAACAAAACATTTTCAAATACCTTGGAAAAACTAATCGTAGATTTTCTATTTCTAATAAACAAAAGAAGAAAAAACAAAAAAAAAAACAAAAACTTAAAGAAAAATTCAAACTGGAAACTTTAAATCTAAGCTTTATAACGAGAACAAAAATAGCAATAACAACAACAACAATAATATTTTTTTTAAAGAAAACCTTGATTCAGTGTTGGTTAGTTGGTGGCCAGTCAATATTGTTTTTAAACGAATTGAAAAAAAAAAAGATTTTTTTTGTTTTCAAAGTAGAACTCAATGTTTGTTTTGTTGTATTTTATTTTATTTTTTTTCTGTAATCATTAAAGAAAAATCTATAATAATGAATTAAAGTTTTTTTGTTTTGTTTTTTTTTGTTTTGTTGTTTTTTTTATTATGGTTCTGTGTTCTAGTTTTGTTTAAAGTTGTTGTTATTTTAGTTAGAATATTGGTAACTTTGTTTAAAGGCAGGTTATTGCACCAGCAACATAAAATATTTTACTTTTTTATGCACATACCCTACAGTTAGGCATTTGCCTTTAACCCTACCCTACACCTACTTATTTACTTAATTGGTTATAGCATTCCTTTAGTCAAGATTGCAACCTAACTTCTCCTGCTACTCAAATTGTGTGGCCTTATTTTTTAATACATGAGTGGTAGGACCTACCGTTTAACGTCGACCCCCAACGACAGATTTTTGAGAAACTTTTCATGGTAATTTTATTTATTCTCAGAGTTTTTTATCCGAAGACTTCATATTTCGTTTTTTTTTTTTTTGAGATGTTATTTAAACTTTTAAAGCACTTTTTCGCATTAAAAACCCACAATTATTGTACAACAAAAGATTTAAGTTTTCTATGAATATTTATATGACAAATGACGTCATACATTGCATGTTTCTATTGTTCAATAAATTCCAGCAGCTTTACTTTAGTTGGCTTATAAGCATAACAAGCAGAAGAGATACTACGTTCTCTAACGGGAAACCAAGATCATGTCTTAGTTTTTAATCACCATCACATTTAAACATAAACAATCAAGAGAGAAAAATGTGAGAGATTGGAAGAATAGAAGAACTTAGGTCAGCGTTTAGGACTATTGCTATTGCAGACATCTTCATATTGTAGAGCTGAATCAATAATATACGAAAATTAGAGGTCAAGAATCTTTAACTATGTGGCAAGAGTAGGACACGGACACGTAAAAGAAAATATGTATAATCTTTTATCCCTTCTGCGGAAGTCATGCGATGGAATGCAAATTCTTGTAATGTCTTCCAAATAAACTGTGGTCCGAGAGATTTGCTGTAGTGCAATGGATGGCCATGCGATTTAAATATTGAAGTGAATTCCATATCTTCTTATTAATATGAGTCCAACAAAGTGTAGTTTAACATTGCACGTACTGATCCCGTTTCCAATGGGAGTAAGCCTCCCATGTAAAACGAATGGAAATCTGAGACAATCGGAATGCCTTGTAACATATCGGAGATTGTGAGCTCTGTATCCGTAATTCTGTATCCTGAAATCAATACAAGAGTTTTGTAAGTTGAATGAATCGAAATCGCTCTGAGAAATTTTCGGTATTGCTGAACGAGAAGGAGCGAAACGATTTTTATTAGAGACTTAATCGTAGACTAGCTGTTTAGGTTAGGTTAGGTTAGGTTAGAGGACGTGTACTTGTCAATTAAGACAAGTACAGTACACGGAGGTCGAATTGACCCATTGTACAACGTCCTAGTTTCTCACACCACTTATGTTGTGTGTGTTAATTTTATTCATGAGTGGTGGGACCTACAGTTTAAAGTCGATTCCGAACGACAGATTTTTATTTATTGAGAAACTTTTCATGGCAATTTTTATTTACTCTCAGAGTTTTTGCCAGAAATCTACTGGGAGGAAGTCGCCGAAAAAATACTTTTTGTATTTTGTCTTGATGCCTGGCCTGGGGCTCGAACCCAGGCATTTGCGTCTAATAAGCCAACACACTACCTACTAGACTACGGCGACTACAGACTAGCTAGCAAACAACAAATTCCCATGATAGCAGCAAATGAAGAGATTTTTAGGAAAATAAATAATTACCATAACTAGATTAATTATGACGTCCACAGTCACCCCAAAATGCTGTAATGTCATCAATCTTAGCTATTTTAACCGGTTTTGCGATTGATAAACGATCCGCAATCGTTAATGGCAAGCCATACGCTTCAGATGAACGATTTTTCACAGCTGATAGATTGGCACATATGTAGGTAGTTTTGAACAGATAAACCGATAATTAATGCGCTAAATTAGATTTCTTAAAAGAAAATTAAATCATTTAAATATTCTAAATACTAACACTACTGGCAACACAAGGTTTCAAACCCGCTTCAAAATATTTTATCAAATATTACCACAATAAACGTTTAACCCAAATGTGTCTGAAATATTGTTCAAATTTTATTCTCATAGTTTATTGACATTTATTTGATTTGAATATTTAATTTCGGTTTAAAAAACTTAATGTTTTCTGAACGTTATACTGGCCACTTGGCTAATGCACTATTGACACAATTGGTCGTGGAAAAAATCAGAAAAAAACGTAAAAAATATTGTAAAAAGGCCAAAACGTTCTAACATTGTATGGTATGCACATAAATATTTATGTTTTAGTGTAATTTATTGTATTATTTTATTTGTTTTTGTTTTTGTTTTTTGTACATTTTTATTGGCAGACAATCACGTTTTATTTATTTTTTGTTGTTGTTTAAACCACTTAAATTATGTATTTAAGCCTAGAAAATGTTTTTTAACATTCCTTTCAATCACAATTAATTTTAAACTGAATATTAATTTCTAACGATTTTTATGTACAAATAAAAAAAACAAAAACGTGCCTTCAATGCTACCAAAACAATGGCAGACATAAAGAAAAATTTAACAAAAAATATGGCGCATTTGATTTCAATTTTCCATGTAATTCAGGAAAATCTAACACGATCGTAAAGAAATTAAAACTTTAAGTGGCGGAACGTTGCGTTTCATAATTAAACACAACAAAAATGTTTTTAAATTTATGGCAACCCTTGTTTAGCCTTTATGGTGAGTATTGTTTGTTTTGTTTTGTTTTATTGTTTTTGGCGGCATGCACGCATATATTATTTCTCCTGTTTGCGGCTCTCTTTTCCCCACACCCACTCACTTATATAATTTACCTTTCAAAGTTTAATGACATAAAGTTAAGGAATTTGTTGTTATTGTTGTTGTTTCGCTCCTTAATTTTCTTTGTATAAAAAGTTGCATTGTTGTTGTCATTTGTCAATTTGAAATGTGTCAACTCTTTGTTTTGTTGTTGTTTTTAATTCGTGACGCTTTTCATTTTCTCCTTCAAATTAATATTCTGAACACCATCCTCACAATTCTCCACTAAAAATGGTGAACAAAATTGACGTGTAATCGGGTGAGTATGCTGCTAGACGGTAAAGAACGACTGCACATCACCTCTAAAACAACTGGATGGGTTTAATTTTATTTAAAGTAGGATTAACTGCAGTTAATAAGACAGTTCATGTATTACCCAAAAAAAAGCAGAAAGCAGAACAAAAGGCACTTTGAAGCCTTTGAAAAAAAAAATATTTCCAAGAACTTGACTGGACATTAACAGGAAAAAAATGATTGTCTTACTTTAAAGTGGACATTCATTCTGCAATGATATGGTTATAAAGTAAATCTACCGATTGTTTAAACGGCCCGCGTATACCGCGTATACTGAGTGCGGAAATAGATTGGCGGGAGATTTTTAGGAGTATCGTGCTCCTGCCTCTGTCTTAAAAGGCCCAAAAGGCTTTTGAAATAATAAAAAAAGGATGAAACTCCATCTGTCCTATACCTTCCTTTGGAAAACTTCCCACAACAATCGGATCTACGCTCCGAAACAGGCCGACCACTCATCGGCCAAGACTTGTCAACCCACCGAAAACTTTTTCAACTGGAACCATACGTCCGCAGGTGATCGAGCAGAAGGTAACAAATGCTTCATCCATCTAGGCCCACCTAGCAGTTTCAATTTCAATGATTGCATTTCATCTCGTAATCCAGATTAAAGAATTTGTAAAGTATTACGGAATCTGATATCTTCCTTCATAGGATGACTAAAATCGAGTTTCTACTAGGCGATACCAGACAGTCCGAACGAGATATATTCCTGTTATCAACTTGGTCCCACAAATGCTCATAAGAAAAGCAGTTGCGAGTTTAACGTTGGCCTTATAGAGTCCCAGCAGAGGGCGAAAATTCTATAATCTTCAATCGATGGCCGATTTTTTCTAACACACGTCTCTCTACTTTTTCTGATACTTTTCAGAAACCATCACAATTCATTAAATGTATCCCTGGCATTCAATTTATTTTTTTTTCGGTACTTTATTAATCGTGTAAAGGTTTTTACTCTCATTTTTCAAAAATATGAATGGAATTCTGTAATATTTTCTCTATGATTGTACTTTTCATGCAAATTGGCCTTTAGAGAAAGTGAGAAGCTAGCTTGGAATCCAGACTAAAGGTTAATCTGCTTGAAGTCTATCGGGCTTAATAAACATAATTGTCACAACATAAGATAAATGAGGAGTATTTATAAAGGCATTTATAGTTGCAGATGGTAAAACTTATTTCGATGGACTTAGAGAGAATGTTAATGGCATATCGTTTGGAATTCTTAAAGAATTGATATTTGTTTCAGTGTTACAAACATTAGCTCAAACGTATGCTGACTCCCTTACTGTCTACAATGCTGTAGGGTATAAAAAATTAAACAGAGTGTATATATTAATAATTTTATACCCCCAAAGCCATATTTGTAATAAAAAAAAATGCAAAAAGTAAAATTAAAATATTTTTGTTTGTTTTTGTTTTCATAAATATTTCATGAATTTGATGATGGAAACCAATTGCAAAAAAATTTCACCTTGTCCAACCACCATTTAAAGCAGTGAAATGGAAAACGAATTGCACATTGTATGCCTATTTGGTATACATTTGAAATATTTTTAGAATATTTTTTATTTGTTTTTTTGTTTTTATTAACAATAAATAAATTATTAATAGAAATTGAATTTGGTAAACCTAAGCACACCAAGTGAAGTGAATATAATAAAAAGCCGATCAATTTAATCTTATGGTGGGGGTACATATTTCCATATTTTATGGTCTCTAATAAAATGAATTTTCTCAATACAAACGAAACAAGTTTGATAGTGAAATTATGGAAAATTCCTTAGTATTTGTGGATAATATTTATGAAATAAAGTATGTAATTGGAAAAATGCATGGGCATTTCCATACATTATGGACTACTACTGTATAAAATATCTAGAATAGTTCAGGTATAATGAATCCATTAGATTGAGTGGCTTGCCCAAATGAGATAATCATATCAGATAAAATCATTAAAATGCGAAAAGTAGGATAAAAAGAATCTTCATTTTATAATAAACAATAAAAAGCAGAACAACTTACCTTTTTGTGGCTTACTCTGGACCGAAATTGACTGCGGGAAAGTAGTCCACATAAAAGGAAAATCTGAAAATAGAAAATAAAATATTCATTTTCAAAAAAAAATTCGTATACATTTTTAGGGATACTGCTAGGGCTTGGTAGGTCCAGCCCCCTGAAATCTTTAAAAACAAAATAATTTTTCACGCAGTCTTTATTTAGGACTCATCCCCGTCCTTATAAGCAAAATTTTATTGCATGACATTTAATTTCTTAAATTAAATTACTTTTATTTGGATAGTAGTCCTGTAATAATTGCTTCCCAATTGCTTGCAACTCGTATTCCCACCTCACCAACTCTGTGCGATAAACAAAGATGTGCTTTGCTGGCATGCAGTGAAATTGCTGAGAGACGAACGAGGATCCATAATAGAATTCTTTCGTGGTATTAATCGTACAGAAATTAGGATGACTGAACGCACTGACAGGACCACGCATTAGGATGGCATTCGACGATTACATCAGACCAAACAACACATATACATACATACATACATAATTGGTCATTACACCCCTTCAGTCTTGATTACGACCTAGTTTCTCACACGACTTATGTTGTGTGTGTTAATTTTATACATGAATGGCGGGACCTACAGTTTAACGTCGACTCCGAACGACAGATTTTTGAGAAACTTTTTATTGCAATTTTATTTACTCACAGAGTAAATAATGCCAGAAATTTGCTGAGAGAAAGTCGCCGACAAAATACTTTTTGTATTTCAGTTTTGATGTCTGGCCTGGGGCTCGAACCCTGGCTTTACGTCTAATAAGCCAACACATTACCTACTAGACTACGGCGACTTCAAACAACACATAAAAAAGATACATGATTGGCCATTAAAACCCTATAGTTAGAATTTCAGGATGACTTCACAGCTCACTGCCCATGTTGACTGCGTTAATCCTCTAATCTAAAGACAGATTTGAAAGAAATATTTCTTTCTCAAGACATCAGATCAACAGTTTGAACTCCTGAGCCCTCATCTATAGGTAGTAAGCCAACACACTGCTAACTAGACTACGGAAATCATATGGAAGGCAGACAGTTCTATAATTTACGAAAGCCTAATAAAATCGAGTGTCGGCTCTGTCTGGAGGAGCATGGAACTATTGATCACACTTTTTTCCTGCACTGTTATAGGTACTAATTATACAAAGAAACCGAGTTTTATTAAAAAGTGTGACTTTATTTACACTTCTCACAATTTGAAAAGAGTTTTTATCAATTATATTTTATGGTATCTCGGCAATATTTTAAACAAATATCATTTGTTAAATACGTTTTTGCAATCGTTAATATGCTTAGAATTTTTATGATAAAAATTAATGTTTTTATCGCTATTAGAGGCCATAAAACTTTTATGGCTTTATTGATAGCAAACAATAAAACTTTTTTATAACAAATTTAATGAAAAGAAATGAAATTTTGCAATAAAAATTGGCAATAACAACTAAAACAATTAATTGTGATTGAGATTTCGAAAGTAAATTTTTAAAAAATAAACGACCTGGTTTTAATTTTTTAATGCTTTGCTTGCTTTAATTGTTGATTAGGTGAGGAAAGATCCACAATAAATCTTACGATTACCGCAATCATTATATTCGACAATTTAGTTAAGGATGTCAAATACGTCTGCCTTTTTTTCATTACAAGGCACTGGCATATTATGTGAAAGACAATTTCCTCCTCAGACTTACATCTCCTGTAAAAGTCATTTGCCGGAATGTCGACTCTTTCAACATGCCTACCAAAAGGACAGTGCAATGCGTTTTAAGGATAAAAGTGAGCCGATCATCTTCCTATCCATGCATGTCCAGTTGAGTTTCAATCTCTTTCTGCCAACGAGATTGAATTCCCTGTAAATGGATAATGGATACTATCCCTGAGGCTATCGTAATAAAGGGTGTTTTTTATAGAGTTGTGTTTATTAAGTTGCCATTACTTTTCAAGATGGCGACCGATTTAACAGCTGTCAAGTGATTTATTCTCAGTTTGGTTTGGCAATTCATCATGAATAGACTCACGCCTGAACAACGCTTGCAAATAGTGCAATTTTATTTCGAAAATAATGGTTCTGTGCGGAAAACGTATCGCGCACTACGTCCATTTTATCGTCGATAAAATCGTCCATCAGAGCAGTTAATTCGATTAACCATGGAATGTTTTCGCACCACGTTTACTCTTATTGATGCGTACAGAAGAAGCTATTGCTGCTGTAGAGCGTAGCATTGAGGAAGACCCGAATGAGTCCATCCGCCATCGAGCACAGGAATTGGATCTGTGTCCATCCACTTTATGGAAGATTTTGCGGAAGGATCTTGGTTTGCGTGCTTACAAAATCCAACTCGTGCAAGATTTGAAGCCAAACGATCATCAAGTAAGGCGTAGATTCGTCGAATGGGCCCAAAACGAGATTACCGTTGTTCCCGATTTTCATAAGCGAATTTTGTTTAGCGATGAAGCGCACTTCTGGTTGAATGGCTACGTCAACAAACAAAACTGCCGCATTTGGAGTGAAGGTAATCCTCAAGTGTATGTGGAAACACCGTTACATCCAGAAAAACTGACTGTTTGGTGCCCTTTATGGGCTGGTGGAATCATTGGTCCGTACTTTTTCAAAGACGATGGTGGCCAGAACGTTACAGTCAATGGTGATCGGTATAGAGCCATGATTACTAACTTTTTCATTCCTGAATTGAATAACCATGATGTCCAGGAGATGTGGTTACAACAAGACGGCGCAACATGTCACACAGCTCGAGCCACAATAGATTTATTGAAAGACACGTTTGGTAACCGCCTAATTTCACGTTTTGGACCTGTGAATTGGCCTCCAAGATCTTGTGATTTAACACCGCTAGACTACTTTCTGTGGGGCTATGTAAAGTCATTGGTCTATGCGGTAAAGCCATAAACGCTTGACCATTTGGAAGACAACATTCGCCGTATTATTGCCGATATACGGCCACAAATGTTGGAAAAAGTCATCGAAAATTGGACGTCCAGATTGGACTACATCCGCGCCAGCCGTGGCGGTCATATGCCAGAAATCATATTTAAAATGTAATGCCACAAGATTATCTTTCGGATAAATAAAATTCATGTCAATCGAATAATCCATCGTTGTTTTATTGCAACTTAAAGTTCTATACCTCTATAAAAAACACCCTTTACCTATCCGCTGCAACATGTCGCTCCGTACAATCCCTGGCCAACTCATTAGCAATGGAATTTCCAACAATAATCCCCCCTGTACCGGAATCCATATACGATTTATCGTTGAATGATCCCAAATTTCACTGAGAAATCCTTCCTCGGGATTCATGGACAAAGACTTACATTGAAACTATTTTTGTTAAGGACTTAATTGCAGTCCTGACCCAGGGTGACCGAGTGAACTACCCAACAACAATCACTGCAGTGGTCAGTCAGCCTATTAGAAAGTTTAATATCAGAATCTTTAATAAATATACCACAGCCCACCCTGTCACGGATCTGCTCTAAGTGAATAACTGATTAATCTTAATATGGCAACACTTGAACACTTAACAGGATACTTTATTCACGATCCCTTATGATTCGCTTTTAGTAAATAACTAATTAATCTTAACATGGCAACACTTGAACTCTTAACAGGATAGTTTATTCGCGGTCACTTATCCTTTGATTTTAGCATAAACATTTAAATACCAGAGCACTGTCATAACAAAACTGTATCCACCACTACCAGTATCTCTCCCATTTTATTTCTCTCTCTTCACACTAACAACACTGAACCAAAAAATAAAATAACGAACGAACGAATCAATGAGGTTTTAACAGCAGTGTTGCCAATAAAATGTTTTGCAACATTGTAACACATTTTTTTCGTTTGTTTTGTTGTTGCTGTTGTTATTGTTGCCACTTAATTGCATTTAATTTTTGGTTTAAACAAGTTTTTTTTTAAATTTTTTTTAAGAAAATGACAAGACAAATTTAAAATTATGCCATACGAGAGATAATTTAAGCGATTTTTTTTATTTGTTTTTTTTTGTGAAATCAAATTTAAAAATAAATATTTTAAATTTAATGTTTAACGGTGAAGAAAAATGCAAAGAAAACGGTAAAAAACAAAGCCCGCATTCGTAACATTACTAAGGGGAATTTACTGTTAAATGCGTTATAAATAAAACGACTGGATTTTTATTTTCTGTTGAATTAATAAAAATTTGTGGTATTTTGGCGGCCTTAAAATAAATTTTTAATAATTTATCGCATATTTTCGTACGTACGCAGTATTGGTTGTATGCATTAAATCGTATCGTTTAACGATAGAACGCATTAAATGGAAAATTTCCAAGAAATTAAATTGTACAGCTTACTCGTCATGTAAGAGTTGTGCCAGTACAATGGGTTACAATTCGACCCTCCGGGTGCTGTACTTGTCTTAATTGACAAGTATACGTCCTCTATCCTAAGAGTTATGCCAGGGTAAGTTTGGTACCAAAACTTAAGTAATTTTCGCAAAAACTAATGCGAATATTACGCGGATGTTTTGCCTTAAACTAAGCTTTCTACTTAACATAATTAGAAATGTTCCATTCAAGGTTATTCATTGTTTCGTTCAACATAAAGTTTTGACCTCTTGTTGGCAAAAACCTGGAGCAATTGATTAAACTCAGATGCAGATACAGATGGTAATCACTTGATATCAAAGCTGTACCAGAAGGTTAGCACAAAAGAACCTCTTAGAGAAGCCCCATAATATTGTGTCACTATCGATGTACGTGGAGTTGGGTTTCGCTTCCTATAAATGAGAACTCTTCGCTGATTCACTGCAATTGTTGACGAATTAAGAATTTCACCTTAGAGAAATAACTCATAATTGATAAAATAGGAGATGAAACTAGCCAGTCGGATAGACAGAATTTAAACACTTGCAAACCATTGTATAGTTTTCAAGAACCCACTTAGATATCAAGAATGGCGGCTTAAAGTTCCGACCGGTCCATTAGGCGCATTGTGCATACATAACGTAATTGGTCAGTACAACCCTTCAGTCAGGATTACGACCTAGTTTTTCACGCCACTTATGTTATGTGTGTTAATTTTATACATGAGTGGTGGGACCTACAGTTTAAAGTCGACTCCGAACGACAAATTTTTGAGAAACTCTTCATGGCAATTTTTTATTTACTCTCAGAGTTTTTGCCAGAAATCCGCTGAGAGGAAGTCGCCGAAGAAATGCTTTTTGTATTTTTGTTTTTGATGTCTGGCCTGGGGCTCGAACCCTGGCTCTACGTCTAATAAGCCAACACACTACCTACTAGACTACGGCGACTTCATTGGTAGGCGCATTATGCTACCACATTTTTCGGGGGTAGTTCCTTATGTACGCTATGAAGAAAGGTCCTGGCCCTTATATACAAGACAATAACTTTTATCTTCATTGCTTACACTGCTATTAGGGAATGGAAGAATGTATTTCCCAGTGCTGATAAATTGATTATTTAGCGAAAAATTGCCTCTTCCCCGACTTGCAATTTCTGCAGAAATCGAACCGGCAAGCATGCTTTTCTACTAGCTAGTGTCCTTGCTAAGGATTAATCGCATTGGACATTGTTCAGTAACCATTCTGACTAATCTTGTTTGCAACACATTTTCAGGTATGTTCCTAGATGAAGATACTTGGCCTTCGGAACAATGAAAGAGGTCGTATTCAATAGTCTTCTTTTCTTCAATGACTTATTTACTTAATTAGTCATTACCCCTCTTTAGTCAGAATTGCAGCCTAGCTTTTCACACGATCCACTTTGTGTGTGTTAACTTTTCACCCACGAGTGGTGGGACCTACAGTTTAGTGTGTTGACCTCGAACGAAAAACTTTTCATAACAATTTTATTTTATTTTTTGAGTTTTTGTTAAAAGACTGTCGAAAGAAATATTTTACACGTCTTAGCTGGGATTTGAACGATAGACCTGTCGTCTGGTTAGCCAATACACTATCTACAAGACTGTGGCAACTTCCCAGATAACCATTCACAATTGCGATGTGTATGTTTATACTTCAGTCCTCCTCATGTGGCCTTCTACCTCATGTGAGAGAATAATACATGGAACTCCTCACCTGCCAACAAATCCGGAAATAGCTCTTTCGTTATCCTATTAGACAAGTGGACTGATGGATCTGTGGGGCTAAAACTGTTTGAAGTTGTACGTTTTCTATTTCAACAGATACTGGAATTTATTATTTGATCAAATAATTTGAATATCTTGCATTTGTATTTCCCTAAATCAGGCAGAAACTTTTAACAGCAGCAGAGCTAATTGCCACAACAACGTTTAACGCATAAAATTTTATCATGAAGTAAAATCTTTTCAAGCAAATGCAAGAGAAAAAAACGCTTAAATTTTAAATAATAATTTAAGGCAGTTTTGTTTTGTTTTTGTTTTTTACTTTTAAAACTTTAAGAAATAAAAATAAATTATTAAGTTTATCGAAAAACGAAATCATTAAAAAAATCTGCAATTGAATGAGGAAACAAAAAAAACGCTTAAATATTATTAGCCAGTCTTTTAAATGTTGCTCAAGTAAATTTTAACACAAATTGGTTTGAGTGTTGGTTAACTTTTTGCTGTTGTTATCTGTTGCCAAAGTTAAATATTTTGGTCATTTACTTTAATGTCTGACCAAGTTTTTGTTGGTTTTTCTCTCTTTTTTTTAGACAACAATCACTAGAGCCAACACACCACAATACAACATTATGGGAATTTAACTTTGAACTATGGATTTCCTCTACAACTAGTTGTTGTTGTTGTTTGTGTTGTTGTTCTCATTTTATTTTATTTTATTTCTTTTCTTGTTTACAATAAACAAAAACAAATCAGTTGAAACCACATTCCAAAAAAAAAAAAAATTACAAAAAAAAAAAAAAATTATTTGCAAAATCAGCAAACACTGCTCATACACTGGTAAGTACGTACGTACATACATGCGTATGTCACCACAATTTGTGGCGTCTGTCTATAAGTACATGCAACGACGCAACAAGTGGTTTTTTTAGGTTGACTATTTCACTTTAAGTTGCTGCTTAAAAAAAAAAACAAAAAAAAATTAAAAAGTGTTGCAACATTTTAACACAACCAACGTTTTTTTAAGGTGTGTTTCAACTCGATTTAATTTTTAGTTTTTTGTCTGACCGTTAAAATAAGTACGTTTAATAGTTAAGTTAATACAAATTATTGCAATTAAATAAATAAATAAAAAAAAAAATAAACAATAGATAATAGTACTTAATATGGTTATTAACATAGATAGTTGGCTATTAATTAAAATGATAACAAAAGAATAAATTAATTGTTGATTTAATTAAATAAAATACAATTTAAAGTTAATTTTTTAATATTTTACAAAAATGACAACAATATTTACATAAATTAACTTCAATTATTATTAATTTGTATTGTTTTGTTGGATTTATAAATGCCCAAGAAATAAACGCAAAATTTCTTTACTAAAATTAAATGCATTGGCAATATTGTGTTTACATAGGTTAAAATGTAAACACAGAGATTTATCAACTTTCTCACTCTTACTTTTCTCTTAGAGATTAAATTTTTCAAAAACAAAATACTTTCTTATTAGAAACCATAATTAAGTGGTCATTACAACTCTCTAGGGAGGACTACAACCTGGCTTCCACACTACTCACGTTGTGTTAATTTTTAACCATGAGTAGACAGTCTATTGAGAAACTCTTCATGGCCATTTTTATTTACTCTCCGGGTTTTTTTTGCACAAGTCTGCTGAGAGGAAGCCGCCTAAAAATATTTATTTAGATTTCGTTTTGTTGGAGGTGTCTGTTCTGGGGTATGAACTACGGCCTTTCGTCTAATAATCCAATACATTAATTACTAGATTGCAACGGCTTCAGCTATTGGCAGGAACACATACATAATTGGTCATTACAACCCATTCAAGATTACGACCTAGTATCTCGCACAACTTATGTTGTGTGTGTTAATTTTATACATGAGTGGCGGGACCTACAGTTTAAAGTCGACTCCAAACAACAGATTGTTGAGAAACTTTTCATGGCAATTTTTTATTTACTCTTAGAGTTTTTTTTTTGCCAGAAATCTGCTGAGAAGAAATCGGTAAGAAATAATTTTTGTATTTTGTTTTGATGTGTGACCTGGCGTTTGAACATTTAATAAGCCAACACACTACCTACTAGACTACGGCAACTAGGAATCAAGGTAACGCCACATATGAAACCCTTAATGTCCTGGCTTTTTCGTCTAATAAGCCAACACACTACCCACTAGACTACGGCGGGCTCATTGGTAGGAACGCTTATTATTATTATCCTCGTATGGACTATACGATCGTTTGTAACATGATCTATATGGGGTAATTGCACAATGTGTGAATCCCCTTTTACTTACACGGAAAGCATATGACTTTAGCAGCTATGTAGAAACTACCCTCCATTTCGGAAATCCATGACTAGGAATCCGGCAGAGGGTGGCCTTATTTCTCCAGCCCAGCTGATTCAGTTTTGCCCCGACAGTCTAATACTATTCTTTAGTCAACTTCATATCAAACAACTTCTATGTCCCATTCTTTGTACTTTCTATCCAAGTTGACTCGATTTACGGTAAAGTAGGCTTCCGTTTGAAAGACACCCGCTATTTTCTCCATAAATTTCAAATATTTCACTCTAGCATCGAGTACACTTTCTCCTGTCCCACTATCTGTTTTCTAGCCAGCCTTATATCACAGTATAGTTCGTCTCATTGTGAAGCATTTCCCAAAACCGTATCTATTGGTTATTTACAAGGAACAGTAAAAGAGCCAATCGGTTTAGCAGGTGATAATGCTCCTCACAGAATCTCGTATAAGATTTGTCTCCCATTATTCCAACCATAATCTTCAATACCACTTGCAATAGACTAAGACCACCGCCATTCTAGGTCAGGATGTGTGTCCTAAGACAAAGACACGCGATGTTTGGGAGGCACACAGGCCGAATATCAAGTTGCGATTCACTGCTACAATGGAACGTTATCATAGCATTTCTTAAACGAGAATAATATGTGAAAAAGATCACAGGTGAAGTAAGGAAAATAGCTTCAAAGACGGTGACAAAGCCTGGATTTGGCACAAAGAAAAGTAATGAAATTTAACATGTTTTCGGTAATTTTCAGAAAACTGGCCACGCAAGCCAACATTGACTTTTTGTTCTTTTCCCAGAAGCCATTTATCGATACTAGCACTAGCACTGATATAATACGATTTTATTCGTAGCTACACAAAAACGGCATGTTTAGTGAGTACGAGATAACTCGTAGTTGGCTCCCTAGAAGGGAACGTAATCTACGAGTTATCTCGTAGTCGGCAGTCAACGTGTTAAACTCCCCTACAGGCCTCTAATAAGCTAAAAAAAAGCTTTTCAAAAAGAAAGAAAAACTACGTAATTTATTTTAAAAATATCGTAGATTGTCACGAACATTTGTTGTTTATTAAGTGAAATAAAAAATTATAAAAAGATATTAAATAATGATAAAAGAATAGATTAAATAATATGGTACGAGAACGAGTACGAGTACTTATTATTTTATTTTATTTTATTATTCTGGAAACATGAATAATAAATTATACGCTGGGAAAATAATTCCAAAAGATTGTACAATAATTATTAATTAATTTCAAATTTATTGTTTATAAAATGGAAAATTATTTGTGGGCAATTTAAATGCAAAAAAAAACTAAACAAATAATTTAATAAAAAGAACATTTTCTATTTATTTATTAATTAATTATTTTGAAATGCTTTACAGCCATAGCTGCCAGATAAATGAGGCACCAAATCGGCAAATATTTGAGAAAAAATCGTTAAAATCGTCAGAAAAAATAAATAAATTCATTAAAAGATTTTAAAAACCAAAATTAAAATCTATTTTAGTAAAACATATAAAGTCAATGTACATAACTGAGTTCAAAAATAAAAATTTAAAAAAGATTTGTTAGAAATTAAAATCTAGCGCTCCTCATCTTCATTTATTAATTTTTTACCCAAAAACGGAAACATTTTATATCATTTTCAGGAAAAAATTGTTTAAGGATTAAACAATCTATCATAGTGTTGTTTATTGACACATAAGGGCAGCAATAATATTGCATCATCTTAATCTAAGGGTGGTGTAACTATTAAGGAGTCAGAAGCTCTTGACATTCTGAGCACGAAAATTTAGTGTAATGTTGGCTGGAACCGATACATTTTTCAGTTTCTTCAGTTCCTTCTTAAAATATTATCATCTATTTACACCATTTATAACCGACAGAGAATGGAATACAACTCTCATGCATGAATCGGTGCCTCAACGTCTATTTTGAGGTTTCTCGACCGTGTACAGGAGAGACCGTAGTACCTCGTTAATGATGGTAGTGTATCCAACTCCATTGAATCATTGGTGCATAGTTGCAATGTGGTTTGTATTTCACTGTTCTATCACTACCACAAAAGGATTTTGCTCGAACCAAATAAGGGGACTTGTTCCCGAAAATCATATTTTCCTACGTAACGCTTGTCTTTCTCGGCCAGGACATCCGTATGTGCTCGATTGGCCAGTGGATCGCACACTGCATTACAGAAAAAGTACGTTTTTTAGTCGGACTATTCGTATGTGGAACTCAATTCTTGCAGAGGTATTTCCTGTTACTTATAGTATTAAAATATACAAGCCCAGTGTCCTTAAGCACTGTTCTCTCTCCTCCCTCCCATAACATATTTACATAGTTCTAAACACAATGCCATCCATCCCCTGAGTGGTGGTCGTACGAAAAATAATAACGGCTCTTGCCTTTGTTTTTCCGATGGTAATATGTATTAGAAGCTATACTCGAATTTTTAAAATTGTATGCAACGACAAGGGATAAATTATTCTCAACTACGAGGTTATTTAGGAGTTGTAATTTGTTGGCTTTTAAGGGGTTAAAAAGGAATAAAATACAGAAAAATCATCACATGTATTCGGAAGTAACTTAAAAATGTAATACTTAAAGTGGCTTTTAATGTACAAAAGTTAGGAATATGATGTAAATTTTTTATTTCTAAAAATCGTCAAAATAAGGGCATAAATCGTCAAATCGTCAATATGATATTTTTGGAGCTCAAAATCGTCAAAATGACGATAAATCGTCAAATCTGGCAGCTATGTTTACAGCATATAAAAAAATATATTTGTTTTGCTAGGATTATTAATAAAATTATTGTCGCGAAGAGGTGCATTTTGTACTCCCCTCAAACCTTATAGCGATTCCCTATAATGTCTCCTCCTAGCTTATAGCCTCGACAAACAGCAGGATGCTGATGTCAACAATGACAAGTCCTTGCCTAGCACTTAATATGCACCCGTGTGTTTCTTCTTGTGATGCATTAATGCTCGACAGGTTCAAAGAATATGTTCTGACGATTCATTCTCATTGTCACAGAATCTACTCGCGACAATCCGCATTTTGAATAAGTATACTCCGAGTCTATAGTGCGATTACCAACCTCAAGATACTCCTGGTTAGTCTAATGCATAACTTAGCTCTCTTTTTACTGTAGTTCCCCAAAATTAAAGGTTTCAATTGTCTTAAATCCACTTGGCTTGAGAAAGAGTTTTTTGCCACTTTTTATCTTCCCTTGCGTTAAGCATTCCTTTCCAAACAACCCAAACAACAACTTCCACTCCACAGAATGTTTCTGATTCCTTTAACGGCGTGGAAGCTTCTCTTGTCTGCCGATCTTGTGGGTAACCTTATTCCTTCTACGTAGGTGATTCAGTTTCTTCATATTATATTTGGTTTAACCTCATAAGAGCCGAGGCTACTTGATTGGCAGCCTGATTGTCAGATAGTTTTGCTATGTTGAATTGAGCAAATCTTTCGACGGCATAGACTTCTGCTTGAAAATTACCCGCGTGTTTCCCCATGGGTTTATAATATTTTATTCTGGAACGAAAAAAAAATCCGACTCCTGTTCCAAAATCCATTCTTAATCCATTTGTATAGAAAAAACTAGTCCCTCTTTTAAGAGCATATGCAGTTTTCAGCATATTCCATTAATTTTGTTACCAAGTGTTGTTGCAAAGAATTTTCCAAAATTATAGAGTCTACGGCTTCTGTCCAGGGGAGAGTAAATAAGGGAGTTGTTAGCCAATATAAGGAATCGATACTAGAAATCCTCTAGGCTTGTCTTCCATCAGCCTAACTACTCTTCACTAGCACTTGCACCGGGCTAAATCCAACAGAACCTACAGAACCGCTGCAAGACAGTTTATTATTGAACGTGAGAACGCTAAGATTCCTTTGCTTAAAAAAGATTTTTAACCAAAACCTGTGTTGTTTTTTTTTTATTTTTTTTTAAGATTGGTGCCTTTTGTTACCGCCCTCATAGATATGACAACAAAAAATGTTTGCATAATTTTTATTTTAATTGAATATGGAGAAAAAGTGAAAGAAAAATTAAATTTCAATCTAAATCAACAAATCATTTTGTCAGAGTGTAATAGAATTGATTTTTTATTTACATTTTATTTTTTGTTTTTTTTTTATTTAATTTCTATTAAACTGGTAGTAAAGTAAACGTCATTTAAAGTCATTTAAATTTTATGCAAGAAATTCTCAAACAGAATTTTTAATTAAAAGTCTATTCAATTCAATAAAAATAATTTAATTTCATTTAATTTTAAACGTAAAAAACAATAATAAAAATAAATTATTATTTATAACAACAAAAACACAACAAATAGTGTGGAGTTGTAGAATGTACTCGTATTGAGTATGTATGTGCATGGAAATAATTTAAATTAAGCACGTGCTTTTTATTTTAATTATTTTCAACATGTGCAAAAATATTCAACTAAAATACAGTGAATGACAAAATTAATCCACAATTGTTTTTTTTTATACAAGTAATTCCTAGGTTATTGTACAGCCCCTGCGCTGACCAACTTCCTTCTCCTCCCTGATTATGGTGGAACTTGGTCAGTACAGAGACTGCGTTCACTCGTGGCATCACAACGGGCCGCTATGCGTGCTCAAGAGAGCTCTTTGACATCAGAGCTACCACTTCGACCTAACCTAACCTAATTCCTAGGTAATGCAGACCGCTTTAGTTGATTTTTCATGAAATATAATATAAAGAAATGTGCACAACATCGATTGAAAAAGAATGGGCTGTGGATCTCTAGAAGAGCTAGGTACCTTCATATCTCTTTGAACACGAAACTACTGTGAAACGAGAACGCGTTGTAGAAAATAATGAAGCTAACGGTTTAGGTGCTTAGTTATTTCACAATTAAGGCATATAATACATACATATTTCGTCATTACAATCCTTCAGTCAGGATTTCGACTTAGCTTCTCATATCACTTATGTTGTGTGCATTCATTTTATACATGCGTGTCGGGACCTACAGTTTAAAGTCGTCTGCGAATGGCAGATTTTCTGAGAAACTTTTTCATGGCAGTTTCATTTACTCTCAGAGTTTTTTTTGCCAGAAATCTGCTGAAAGGAAGGCGCCGAAGAAATATTTTCACATTTTCGTTTTGATGTCTGACCTGGCGTTTGATCCGTGGCCTTACATCTAATAAGCCAACACAATACCTACTAGACTACGGCAACTAGGAATCAAGGTAACGCCACATATATAGAACCCTTAATGTCAGAAATTCTCGCATAGGTTAGGTTAGGTTAGAGGACGTGTACTTGTCAATTAAGACAAGTACGGTACCCGGAGGTTGAATTGACCCATTGTACAACGTCCTAGTTTCTCACACCACTTATGTTGTGTGTGTTAATTTTATACATGAGTGGTGGGACCTACAGTTTAAAGTCGACTCCGAACGACAGATTTTTGAGAAACTTTTTTTCATGGCAATTTTATTTACTCTCAGACTTTTTGCCAGAAGTCGCCGAAAAAATACTTTTTGTATTTTGTCTTGATGCTTGGCCTGGGGATCGAACCCTGGCTTTACGTCTAATAAGCCAACACACTACCTACTAGACTACGGCGACTTCATCGCATAGGTTAACTCTTTAGAACCATTAAAGTAATCCCGGCTAAGTATCTAGAATTTGAACGTTGTTCTCTGCAATAACCTTAAAATATTCCTCCCCAGTTTTAGGTCTTAAATAGGCCTTAATAATCTGCAGATTGTCCCCTATTCCGCTATGGAAAGCCAACTTTCTGTTTGATCTCACTTGTCCGATTGATTGGCTGGGTGAACAACAATCGTACTCTCCAATGAATTATCGAGCTTACAATTGAAAATACAGTCATCGATTCCGTCAGATGGACGTAAAAAATCTGAACAAAACTGGATGTACGAAGCGCTCTTGAAAAGGTTGTTGGGCTCATTCTAGGGCTTTGCAATATGGAAGCGCATTGGTCCTGAACACCTTGCACAAGTTATTCCTAAAGAAGCTGCAGAGATGAGTACGAAGAGCAGACTGTTCTTCACCTAGCGGCTACCAAACTCTTCTCTATGCCGGAGGAAAATAAACACCTTAGTGCCTACTATATAGATGACCTGGAGGAAATGTTACGCATTGACAATGGCAGTATGAAGCGACTAGGGCAATAGTGGATAACGGAAAACTGTGGTATTCCAATGCGGCTCTACGTGGAAACCGCCAATTATTTAAACCATGTACGAGTATGCAAACATTATGCTGTGTTGTGTTGTGAATCCCTCATTTTTATGCGATACATTCGGCGTTATTTAGTTTTTGTTTTTTATTTGTGTCGTATAATTTTAATGGAAATAAATGGACTTTCAAATTTCGTACTTTCATTTTGGTGTCTGGTTATATCGATTGCGCAATAAACTTTTCCTGTTTCTTTTTTTTATTTTATTTTTTTTTTTTTGTATATTTTTATCTAATGATGGCATAATTTCGCTTTATTTCGTTTCGGTTTTATTGCAATTTTCCTATTAAAACCGAATCCATTTAATACTGCGACAATACAAATGAAAATTGAAAATAAAACGAAATAAAATAAAAAAAATTTATTTTATTTTGTTTTTGTTTTTGGTTTTATTTTCGTTAAATAACTATAATAAAAACAAAAAAAAAGGTAATTTGCAATCAAGCTGTGACAATCTAAAACTGACCGTAACTCAAGCGTATCAGGTTAATTGTAGAGAAGCGATAAAACAAAAAATAAAAAAAAGGAATAAAAAATATAAATTTTTTAAATCGCTACACAAAGCTAGTCTTTTGAAAAGAAATTAATATCAAGGAATTTAAAATATTTTTTAAAAACGTATATTCGTAGTATTGTCATATTGATATTTCAGTAACCAACGCCAACGAGGGGCGCTTAAAATTAATTAAACAACAAATATTTGTTTAATTTTTTTTTTGTTAGAATTTAAGTGAAAAACAATATTGGGTGTATAAATTAAAAATACTGTATTTATCACTAGATGGCGTTTGTCTCTAATAGCTTGTATGACTTCGTCAATGAACGAATAATGTCAACAACAGATGGTTCTGTCCACATGTCAACAATAACGACAAAACAGTTTTTTTCAGGTGCCTCTCACTGTCAGAATTTGCAGACGAGTGTTCGTTGAGAACTCTGTTATCTTTCTGGGACTTTGAACCATTGTTCGGCATGCCATCAAAGCACACATAAATGATCCAGCCCAACCTGTTCAATTGTGCTGCCAACTAACTTGCGTCCAGTGGCTGAATAGCTGACGAAACCAACAGATAATGGTGATTTTCTTGCAACTAACCATTACCATCCTCATCTAATTTATCCTACATCATCAATATCATCCATAGGCATGCCAGTATCTTTCATTTTAATTATATCTCAACAGGGAAATACTTCCGGGCATAGCAGATCTATTACAACAACACAGTTTCTTTTAACATTTTTGAAGAAGAACTTAAGAACTTGGAAATCGCCTTCGTAGCAATTCATAATGTTGTTGCCCAGCAGCGATGTTGCTTCAACGGCACCGAAATTAAGAACCAAACGAGATAAAGCCGACTAGCGCATCAGTTTTAAATAATATTGAAGATCTCCGCAGATTGAAAAGCTAAGCTTCTGGACATGAAGACTTTGGAAGTTAGAAATAAATTACGAGTTTACCAACAAAGCGATTGAACTCTTTAAGTATTTTTACCAAATATGCCCTGCATAAACCGTGTACATACAGAATTGGTCATTGCAACTCTTCAGTCAGAATTACGACCTAGCTTCTCACACCACTTATGTTGCGTGTGTTAATTTTATACATGGGTGGCGGGGCCGGCAGTTTAAATTCGACTCCGAACGACAGATTTTTTGAAAAACTTTTCATGGCAATTTTATTTACTCTCAGAGCTTTTTTTGCCAGAAATCTGCTGAGATTAAGTCGCCTAACAAATATTTTTTCATATTTCGTTTAGTTGGAGATGTCTGACCTGGGGTTTGAACTGTGGTCTTACGTCTAATAAAATAAGCCAACACACTACGTACTAGATTACGGCGACTTAAAAAAGTGTGGCTTTCGGATCTAGTGGGCTGGATAGTTATTGGATCAAGGATTCCACGGTTTTTTGTGACTGTGTGCCAGAAAAATGTCTTCAGCTTAAAACAGTGTTTCTATCTCAAATTCATGAAGTCGCCTTAGTCTACCATCGCAGGTGGTGTATTGGCTTATTAGACGAGAGCCCGTGGTTCAGCCCTTGCGCTGACCAACTTCTTCCTTTTCCCAGATTTTGGTGGAACTTGGTTAGTACAGGGACTGCGTTCACCCGTGGCATCACAACGGGCCGCTATGCGTGCTCAAGTGAGCTTTGTGATAACAGCGCTACCACTCCGACCTAACCTAACCTAACCGTGGTTCAAATTCCAGCTCATGTAACTCAAACAAAATGGAATATTTAAAAATATATCCACCGGCGGCTACCTCTCAACGGTCTTCTGGCAAAAAAACTCCGAAAGTAAATAAAACTAACATGAAGAGTTGTTCATAAAACTGTCGTTCGGAGTCGACGTAATACTGGAACCTATATTCATGGATAACATTAACACATACAGTATGACTGACTAATGTATTCTAATATCGGACTAAATACGTAAGTATCTGAAATTCGTTTTTAACCTCAAAAAAGAAGATGTTCTTTATCACGGTTAAAAATGGCCAATAAATTGAATGCAAACGTATGGTACAACCAATATTTTACAATAATTAATTGAAATTTATCAAAAAATCCCCTGATGTCAAGTTCTATACTCAATAACCATAACCCTATAATTAAATTAAAGCATATTAAAGGTGATTAAATTGTCAGAGTTTACAAATTCTTTTTTTAATTAAATTTAAAAACATTCAAATTTTGAGAGGAACTTTGAAATTAAAACATTATAGGGGAATTACTTTTAGCGTCTTAACACAAACAATAATAATTAAAAATAAAAAACCAAACCAAATTTTTATTATTAAAAAATATTGAAACAAAAAAGTTTGGAAAAGTACTTTAAAATGTAGAATAAAATAAAAAATAATAAAAAAAATTATTTTTTAATTAAGAGGATGAGTAAATAATAGAAATATTTTTAATATTTAAGACACGTTAATTAAAACAACAATTGCTTTTTTTTAACTATTAGTTTTTATTTATTTTGTTTCATTTATTTTGAAAAAAAAAAGAAGAAATAATTGTGCATGCATGTCATCAACTTTTTTAATTCAATTATTTTTTTATATTTTTTTTTGTTTCTTTTCTTTTTTTGTTGGTTTTTTTGACAAAAAAGTTTTAATTGTAACCATGACATAAAATTTTACCATTTTTTCTTGTTGTTGTTGTCATTTACCATGGTTTTTCTATACAATGTTGTTGTTGTTGTTACTGTCGCTGTTATTGTTTATGACAGTAAACGGATTTTGTTTATTCATAAACAAAAAAAAAATTATTTTTTTTTTAATAAAAATTCATTGAATTTCACTTGGCACGTTTAATTTTTTTATACTTTTTTTATACTTTTTTCCTCTTCTTCTGCTGCTATAGTTTTACCATTTTTTAAATTTTTTTATTATTATTCTGTTATTATAGTTTTAATATCATTTTCAACAACAAATACAAATCGAGAAAACAAAAAAAAAATTTTTTAAAATTTTAGAAAATATTTCTGCCCTGCTAGAGACAGACAGAGAGAGAGAGTTTTCAAAACCAATAAGAAATATATGCTGCATGTATATGTATATAAATATGTGTGCGTTTTTATTTTAGAAAATTCAGATAAATTAAAGAAAAAATTGAATTATTTTTTTTTTATTTCTAATAAAACACAAAATAAGTTTCTTCGAGGCTATCTAAAGCATCTATCTGACCAGCCATCATTCGAATTCTAGGCCTTTGGAGGGATATCAAATCAGGTAACTATACATATACAAATTCGCCGGAGGAAATGCAGTTGAATTGGTTACATTCATCGCACACACCATTAAAGTTTTTATAAAAAATTCCCAAGGCAGCCCTCGTCCAAGTTAGGTTAGGTTAGGTTAGAGGACGTGTACTTGTCAATTAAGACAAGTACAGTACCCGGAAATCGAATTGACCCATTGTACAACGTCCTAGTTTCTCACACCACTTATGTTGTGTGTGTTAATTTTATACATGAGTGGTGGGACCTACAGTTTAAAGTCGACTCCGAACGACAGATTTTTGAGAAACTTTTCATGGTAATTTTATTTACTCTCAGAGTTTTTACCAGAAATCTGTTGAGATGAAGTCGCCGAAGAAATACTTTTTGTATTTTAGTTTTGATGTCTAGCCTGGGGCTCGAACCCCGGATTTTCGTCTAATAAGCCAGCACACTACCTACTAGACTACGGCGGCTTCGCAAGTTGAAGCCAAACTTCGTCCAAGTTGAATACGTAGAATTTGGAAAAGGAATCCATTTTTAATTGCATGGCGTGGCCAACTAACCGTTCGTTGCCCAGGATTAAAACGTTAGCTTTAAATAAAGTTCAGTGGAAAGGCTTTATTGAAACCCCATATTACCAAGAGAATCAACAAAAGATTGAGAAGCTCGATTATAATCCTGAGTAAAGGTTTGGACGGAAGCAAAGTGAAGTTTGAATGAAAGTGAAGCGAGAAAGCTAGAATTGACACCAAGACAGCAAATACCGTGTATCTTGCAGAATGTATCTTGCATCCACGCCACATGGGTTAACCCATAAAATTTATTGAAAAAAAATTAATAAGTATTGAGTCCTTATTTCCAAATTAATTTTTTTTTGTTTTAAAAATCCAAAATTAAATATTTTTCTTAATCAAAGAAAATTTTATGGGAAATATTTGATTTAATGGGTTGGGTTTAGAAATTTACATTTTGTGGAAAAGAAAATATTTCTAAACTTGTTTTTAATCCCCACTGTTTAAAAGTAAGTTTAGAATTGATAATGAAGCAATAAATTAAAAGGAAAAAAAAATGAATCACAAAATTAATGAAATGAATAACGTGTTATAGAATAAACGTGATATTTAAATGTGATAACAGATGAAAAAAAAATTATTTTTTATATGAAACTTACCCGTCTCTGGAGATTTATTTGCAATTATTGATGAACAAACGTGCAGCAACGTGTTCTCGGCATTAACTGCAATGGAAAACAATTAAAAAAGAAAATATATTAACAAATGAAAAGAATATTAAAAGCATTGAATATTCAATTAATTTATAAGAAATCAATGTAAAATGTGGTGAAAAAATTTCGAAAAGATAATTAAACACCCACAGTGCTTAAATTACAATGAAATAGGCTTCAAAAAATTTCTACTAAAAATGGGGGGCAATAAAAACGAAACACACACGCATGGTAAGAAATATTAAAAGAAATAAAAACAAAATAATAAAACAAAAAAATATAAAAATTCAATTTGAAACCACTCCAATTTCTGTTTTTTTTTTCAACATTAAAATTGTTTACAGATTATATGCGAGGAGTTGGTTTCGTTATTACAAACATTCAAAAGAAATCAAAAAAAAGAGAAAAAAGTGCTGCCAATGCTACTGCATCTGTATTTACCGATGCATGTGTCTGGAAATCAAAGCATTAGAAGCACAAAAAAAGTGTAGCCACACAACTCATCAATATTTCAATAAATATTTAAATATTTTCATTCTTAAAATCTATAATTTATTCAAAATAAATTTAAAAACAATCAAAAAAAATTCTCTACAAAAAATAATCATTTATTTACACAACAAACGTAATTTGCAAAAGAATATTAAAAATTCATTAATTCTACACAAAATATTCCTCGAAAAAAAAAATAATTCCATTGAAAATAATTCAATTTTTTATGTTTATTTAACTACACATATACTATACATATGTATAGTACATATTTATTAATTTATTTAATTTTTTAAGTGCAATAAAATGATGTCATTATTAATTTAAATAAAAAAAAACAGAATAAAAGTGTCATCATGACTTCATAATATTATTAATGATTAAAGTTTTGCTTTTAATTTTACATTAATTAAATATTAAATTAATAAATAATAACAAATTAAAACGTAATAAATGTTTATAAAGGGTCCGCCAAATAACTTTTTTTTTGAAAATGCTTTAAAAAAAAACTACTGAATATTTTCTCAAATTTCTTTTTTTATTTGAAAGTACAATCCTTCCGGTTAATAATGGAAAATAATTTCATTCAAATGGCTGCCTCGGCTGACCATGCAGTAGCCTAAACCAGAAGATGCCGATTTTGGCAAAAAAAATTATCTTTTCAGATGAAGCTCATTTTGATCTTGGCGAGTATGTAAACCAGCAAAATTGTTGCATTTGGGGCACAGAAAACCATGCACGCATACATTGAAAAGTCGACGCACCCAAAACGATTCACTGTTTGGCGCGGATTTTGGTCCAGAGGCATAATTGGGCCATTTTTCTTCGAAAATGAGCAAGGAGTGGCCGTTACAGTCAATGGCGATCATTATCGGGCGAATTTTGAACGAATTTTTGTTCACAAAAATTGAAGAGGAGGATATTGGCAACATTTGGTTTCAACAGGACGGCGCTACGTGCCACACGGCCGAAGCTACACTCGATGTTTTAGGCCCTGTTTTTGAAGATCGCATTATCAGCCGCAGAGCTGATGTCGTTTGGCCACCTCGGAGCTGCGATTTGACACCGTTGAACTATTTTTTGTGGGGTGCCGTCAAAGATAAGTATTACGCCGACAAGCCAGATACAATTGACGCTTTAAAGGACAATATTCGTGAAGCCATTGGTGAAATACAGCTGCACACATTCGATAAAGTGCTTAAAAATTGGACCGATCGTGTAGGCTACTGCATGGCCAGCCAAGGCAGCCATTTGAATGAAATTATTTTCCATTATTAACCGGAAGGATTGTACTTTCAAATAAAAAAAGAAATTTGAGAAAATATTCAGTAGTTTTTTTTTAAAGCATTTAAAAAAAAAAGTTATTTGGCGGACCCTTTACAAACAAAAATTTCTAAAAATTTAAATTTTTAAAAAAGATAGTAGATTTAGTACTTTTTTTAAATAGCAATAAATATATAAAAAAAATTCAAAACAGTCTCAAATATTGCAGCTATACTAAAAGCAAATATTTTTTAACGAACTAATTTGAAAGTGTTTTAAAAAAGTAGTAGATTTAGTACGTTTTAGAAACTAGCATGTAATGTAAATATAAGCCATGTTTTGTTGTTGTTGAAATAATAGGATTTTCATAAAATTCTTTGAATTTACTTGCCTTAAAAACGTAGTATATTTAGTACTTTTTTAAAAAACGTAGTAAATTTAGTACGTTTTTTAAAACAGTTAGTAATAAATAGGCCATAATTTTATCTACAATAGTACAGTTTTACAAACAATTTACCAATTTCATAAAAATAATGAGTAATTTTAAAGAATTTTAACAAAGTATGGAGACTAAATAGTATTTTTAAAGAGGTAGTGGATTTGGTACTATTTTAATATGACAGTTTTTAAAGTAATTCTTTCCAGAAGAAGATTTATTGATGAATAAAAGACGGGTAACTGTTATGATACCTAATTTTCAAAAAAGTAGTGGATTTACTACTTTTTTAAAAACTTAAAAACGATCGATTTAGTTTATTTATGTTATTCTCTAATCATTTAACAAGAATTTCTAGAATTATAACAGTTTTTAAAAAAGTAGTAGATTTAGTACTATTATAAAAACTAAAAAAATAACGAATATTTAGTGTATTTATATTAGTAACTGATTATTTAGACAGATTTTTTAGAATTATAATTTTGGAATAAAAGTAGTAGATATAATACTTTTTTAACAGTGTAGCCAACTTAAATATTTTAAACTTTTTTATAGAACTAAAATGCTTAAACTTGAATAATTAAAACTAATACAATATTTTAGTTGTATATGACCCTTAAAATAACTTTATAAATGCTTGAGCACAATTTCTAACTTCTCTTCTCTTTTTTGTTTTCTTTTGTAAATATTGTAAAGCGTCTTGATCTATTTCCCTAACCCAAAAAGTAATTGAAAAAAAGAAAGAATGTAATCTGATCATAAAAATAAATAAAGAAAGAAAGTAAATTAACAATGAATAGTGGAGCTTATTGTTTAGAATGTAAACCAAAACAAATCATAACAAATATGAGTGTGCGCTTGTGAATCCATCCATCCATCCATCCATTCAACCAAACAAATACAATAAAAATAACTTCTTCATCAGCTTCATGTGTAAAGGTGGCTGGCAGCAATAGAATAGAGGTGAACCAAAAACCATACCTAAATCTAAACCATCTAATGTACTCAAGTGAATAGAAAAATTGTATTCATTCATAGACAGACAGTGAAAAAATTGTTTTTTTTTTCTTTCATCTTTATGGTACCATTAGAAACAATTTTTTTTCTTATTTTTTCATTATTTTTTATTGCATTGTTTAAGTTTTATGCGTATTATTAAAAAGTTTTTTTGTTGTTGAGATTTTTTTAAAGATTAAAGTGTAGAAAAAAATAAAAACAAGTTTTCCCTATTTTTTTTCCTTTTACAACCTTTTCTTAAAAAAAAAAAAAAAAAAAAAAAATAAAAATAAATAAACAAACAATTTCTCAGAGTTTTAGTTTAAAGATATTTTTTTTGTTTATTTAAGAATTTATTAGAAAAAAAAGGTGTCTTTTATAATTTCACGTTTAAAAGAATTTATTTGTTTATAGTACAACGATGATACTGTCTGTTGTCACTCAAACTCTTTACAATATGAGTGCATTAGGTTCTGTTACTATTTATGTTAATAGACAAAGAGTGTTGTAAAGTGTTTTTATACACTTGAATACATAAAGAGTAGACTAAACTTTATTTTATTCTGATTAACATACAAACTGTGTGTCAGCAATATTTTGATCACTTTACCGTTATGTTAGAGCATAGACAATGTTATAATTTATTTACGTAAGGCCTCTGTAAACAAACAAAAATAATTCTCGTAGGTTATGCAGAAGGGGGGATCTGCAATAGCAAACATTAATCCAATTACATTACTATCATCCACATTTTGCCTTATGAGTGCAGGTATGTACATAAGTGCGTGTGCAGTTTTTTTCTCACAATACTCTCCTCACTCCTGTTATCTAATACGAGTAAATTTTTCATACATTTCTCTTATTTGAATCCAAATATAGATATACAGTTAGATTGTGTTATTTGCAAATGCCTTAGTAAACAAACAGAAATTAATTTATCATTCATACTCCATTTTATAGCACAAGTATACCTCCTCTACGTAAACATATGTATGTATCTCTACAGACCGCTATCAAAGAGAGTTTACTAGGAATATAGTAAACACTCTCGTCTGTATAATGGAATTTCATTTCTTCTCACGCTGATTGCATGTTATTTTAAAAAGTTCGTTTACCTTCTGTACAACATAACAGAAAGTTATACCAAAGAATATGGATATAAAGAATACGCATCATGTAGAAGTAAAATTTCTTATGGCGGGTCGTAACATTACGACCCGCTCTCACCAAAATTTTTTTAAAAATCATTTCTGGGTGAGGGGAGAGGAAGACAGAAGAAAAATGAACACAAACAAAGAGCGTAACAATGTGTTGCTCTCATCGTACGTATGTACATGTGTATGTATTCTTGTGTTTTTTGATTTAGTTGTCGATCAGACTGCGACAAGAATACATGTGCTGCGGATGCTTTATCATTTTATTTCAGAATAACACTCGAAGAATATTTTGTGTTAAAAATGTTCTATGTCATTAGCTGGACGTATTTTATTTTTTATTTTGTCCCATAGTATAATTTTTTTTAAATGCTTTGGAATGCTCGTTTTTTTTTTAGTAACAAATGGTTTTTTTATTCTTTTTATTTTTGTAAAAAACATGGCCTAACTTTTAAGCCAAAGCTTTTAAGCTTTATGTTTTTTTAATAATAAAATGGACTTTTTATTTTATTTTTATTTATCTAAAATTATACATTTACATATGTATGTTGATGAAATGAAAATAAAAATAGAGTATATTACTAACACTTTTATATGGCTGTAAATAAATAAATTCTCTCAACTTATTTTCTTTCTCTCACTCACTAATCCATAACCATAGGCATGTGTTAACCCAGAGGAAAATTGTTAGTAATATTTTCAAGTCTACTTATTAGCCCAATAATATGTATATGTGAGCGGAAAATATAGAAAAATTGTACTGCGCTAAATCTCTAAAGACACCGTATTTAACTTGGCAAGTATTCTTCCAAAAATTGAAATCATTTCTCATTGATATTAGCGAATCCTACTGTAATATTTCTTTAGGTGTATAATTGAAGTCTTAAAAAAAAGCGACATGAACCTTCTTCTTTAGAAGCGGACAAGCAATTGAATGTATTTTTTGTTCGTGTCCTATATGTGTAAAAAGTCGAAGATGATGTTCCCCTGGGGGACATTGGTGCCGACGTCTGGTTATCAGTTTTTCGGGTTTCAAAAGCAAAGTTAAATGAAAATCGCATAAATCTATGATGTCGTTCGTTAAACCAAACGGAAAAGTATAATGTTTTCTCACTCCCTGTGAATGCATTTCCTTTGCCTTAGGATTCCGCCACTTGAAAAATATTACATCGACAAATTGTATGCATGTAGTGATAAAACTCACATGCCTACAGTGAACGAGATTACAAAATCGAAATATTATTGATTTTCACTACCTGCAGTGCACAGAAAAAATGTTCCCAGCCAACATATACTCATAGAGTTTAACGATAATAATAATAATAATAATAAGTTATTAAATAACATATGCTCTATTTCTAGTAAACAAACACGCTTAGGATACTGTGAAATGTTTACATACACTGCATTAAACAAATATAGGGTCCGCCAAATAATTTCATTCAAATGGCTGCCTCGGCTGGCCATGCAGTAGCCTACACGATCGGTCCAATTTTTAAGCACATTATCGATTGTGTGCAGCTGTATTCCACCAACGGATTCACGAATATTGTCTTTTAAAGCGTCAATTGTATCTGGCTTGTCGGCGTAACACTTATCTTTGACGGTACCCCACAAATAATAGTCCAACGGTGTCAAATCGCAGCTCCGAGGTGGCCAAACGACATCAGCTCTGCGGCTGGTAATGCGATCTTCAAAAACAGGGCGCAAAACATCGAGTGTAGCTTCGGCTGTGTGGCACGTAGCGCCGTCCTGTTGAAACCAAATGTTGCCAATATCCTCCTTTTCAATTTTTGTGAACAAAAATTCGTTCAACATGGCCCGATAACGATCGCCATTGGCTGTAACGGCCACTCCTTGCTCATTTTCGAAGAAAAATGGCCCAATTATGCCTCTGGACCAAAATCCGCATCAAACAGTGACTCGTTTTGGGTGCGTCGGCTTTTCAATGTATGCGTGCGGGTTTTCTGTGCCCCAACAAATGCGACAATTTTGCTTGTTTACATACCCGCCAAGATCGAAATGAGCTTCATCTGAGAAGATGATTTTTTTTCAAAATCGGCATCTTCTCATGTAGGCTACTGCACGGCCAGCCGAGGCAACCATTTGAATGAAATTATTTTCCATTATTAACCGGAAGGATTGTACTTTCAAATAAAAAAAAGAAATTTGAGAAAATCTTCAGCAGTTTTTTTAAAGCATTTTCAAAAAAAAAGTTATTTGGCGGACCCTTTAGAAGTATAGACTTACAGCTCCCACTACTACTTGATAGCAGTGAATTTCATTTCCATAGCTCTCTTACATTAAGAAATGGAGAATATACATATGTATGATTGTAAGGTGTTTATATATGTATGCTATACCTCTGGTAAACAAACTTAATGTATTATTTCGCTCACTACTCTTATGTTAATCCATTACCACTTTTATCAAGTGGGTTTACATAAGTCCATGTAAACAAAAAAGAAAATTACCACGTTAACCTTTTGTTTCTTGTTGCTTGTTGCATTCATGTTGCATTTCTTTACACATTACACTGACAATACATGCATGTATGGAGAATGTAAAATACTATACCATTAGCATGGTAACATACATACATACTACATACTGTAATACATAAAATACGATTGCAATGCTCTTTGCTCTTAAAATAGTGTTGTAAAGTGTTTATATTCATGTAAACCGTAAAAAATGCTGCCAATTTCACTTTTTAATAAAAAAAAAACAACTTTACAAAATACATTTTTTTTTTTTAAATATTTGTAAAGTAATGAAGAAAATAAATAAATCAATTTAATGTACATATTCATTAAATATTAAAATTATTAACACAGCTCTACTATAAATTATTCTATTGAAAATGTCATTTGATAATTAATTTTAATTGTAACCTTTACTTGAAAAGCAAGCTATAAGCCAACCACAAAACTTTACAAATTACAATTTACAAAGAGCGCCACATAAAGGGTGTTTTTATAGAGGTATAGAACTTTAAGTTGGCATTACTTTTCAAGATGGCGACCGATTTAACAGCTGTCAAGTGATTTATTCTCAGTTTGGTTTGGCAATTCATCATGAATAGACTCACGCCTGAACAACGCTTGCAAATAGTGCAATTTTATTTCGAAAATAATGGTTCTGTGCGGAAAACGTAGCGCGCACTACGTCCATTTTATCGTCGACGATGAAGCGCACTTCTGGTTGAATGGCTACGTCAACAAACAGAACTGCCGCATTTGGAGTGAAGGTAATCCTCAAGTGTATGTGGAAACACCGTTACATCCAGAAAAACTGACTGTTTGGTGCGCTTTATGGGCTGGTGGAATCACTGGTCCGTACTTTTTCAAAAACGATGGTGGCCAGAACGTTACAGTTAATGGTGATCGGTATAGAGCCATGATTACTAACTTTTTCATTCCTGAATTGAATAACCATGATGTCCAGGAGATGTGGTTTCAACAAGACAGCGCAACATGTCACACAGCTCGTGCCACAATAGATTTATTGAAAGACACGTTTGGTGACCGCTTAATTTCACGTTTTGGACCTGTGAATTGGCCTCCAAGATCTTGTGATTTAACACCGCTAGACTACTTTCTGTGGGGCTATGTAAAGTCATTGGTCTATGCGGTAAAGCCACAAACGCTTGACCATTTGGAAGACAACATTCGCCGTATTATTGCCGATATACGGCCACAAATGTTGGAAAAAGTCATCGAAAATTGGACGTCCAGATTGGACTACATCCGCGCCAGCCGTGGCGGTCATATGCCAGAAATCATATTTAAAATGTAATGCCACAAGATTATCTTTCGGATAAATAAAATTCATGTCAATCGAATAATCCATCGTTGTTTTATTGCAACTTAAAGTTCTATACCTCCATAAAAAACACCCTTTACAATCTCTTTATTGTTCCATTCTATAGAGAGAGAGACACTGTCTGTCGCGTAAGTAATACTAATTGTCTCCTCAGACTTGACTTTGAGAAGAAGCTGCCAGAAAATGAATGAATGTTTGATTACCCTGATCATACAATTGAAATAAAAAACAAAGAATTTAAAAGAAAAAAAAACCCTCACATGGAAGTGTCTGCCCTGTTGAGTAGCAAATAAAACGGAACAAAAAAAAAGTAAGTCAATCTTTATTTAATTCGAAATGACAACTCATTTGATCTACAAACATACATAGATACATGACATGTACAAGTACATATATGTACATATACATATATGCATAGTACATATATATGTATTTATATTCTAGCTGAGAAAGACGTTCAAACACATGATACTGATGACTATGACGATGCAGATGATGATGATGATGATGATGATGATGTTAATCATGTATGACATTTCTTAAATGAATGCCAGTCACCTTTGACCATAAACCCACAACGAAATGAAAAAGAAAAACAAAAATTTAATTTAAAAAATAAAAATCAGAAATATCTGGAAAGATACTAGGTACACTGAAAAAAATTACAGGGTGTTGCATCCAAAATGATGTCTGTTCAAGTAGAATACTTTTTTACTGGGAAATTAATCACACAACCTGCAAATGATAAGAGGATTAATGGCCGCTTTCTGTGAAACGAATGTCTTTTTGTACAGAAACACACTCAATTTTGTTTGTATTTTCCATGCAAACGGAACATTTGTCTTACAGAAACAGGGTATTAACCTGTTAACTGGGTATGACGAAATATTTCGTCATACACAAAGAAGTACTTTTGCAATGGATATGACGACATTTATCGTCATGGAAATTTGCCGTAATATTTTATGCAGTGGAAGAAAAATGTATACCCTGGTTAACAGGTTAAAGAGAGGTTACTCGTCAAGAAAGCTATCAAGACAGTGTAAACCGTATTACCTCTAGGACGTTATGTTTAATCCAAGATCTGATTTCTTTTCTTTTTTTTTTGTGTATTTCAGGAAAACTAAAAATATTTGTTTATTGTTGTTGTTGTTGTTGCTTTCGTTTTGTATTTTATTTTTTCTAGCTGTAAATAACAGATGAAAGGGAACGGAGCTAATAATGATACAGGCAGGCAGTAAATGATTCAGCTTCTATTGCAACTGAAATTATAAGAAAAAGAAAAAAAAAACGAAAAAATGTTTTGTTTTTCTGTGATTTTCTTTATCAAAAGAGAAGAGTGAACAGGAGAACAAAGCTGTACACAGGCTGTACACGTTGCATTGCAAATGACGACGTATGATGACTGGTGGCTGGTGACTGTTGGCTGACGTCTGTTTTTCATTTTCTGGGAATTGAATGAAACTGTTTTTCTTTTATAACGATTATTCGTAATCAAATTTATTGTTGTTGTTGTTGTTTGTTTTTAATATTCATTGAATAAATTATAATTTTAAATACAAAAAACGAAGAAGAAGAAGAAGCCAAACAAACAATCACAGAGAACAAGAATTAAAACAAGAAAGAAAAAAAAATTCTACAAAAAAATTAAGATTGATTGTCATCATGAAAAATGTTGTCTTTGCTGGTCTTTTTATTTTTGGTTTTCAAAAACTTTAAAAAATTTTTTTGTTTCTAAGAATTTTAGAGGATTTACGTCGGACGACAATTCAAATTATTTTCGTTTTTTTTTTTTTCATTGCTACAACATTGTATTGATCACGTATGTATGTTTACTAAAATAAATTTGAATTTTAATTTGAACTCAAGTCTCTGCCTCCATTTCTATTACTTATCCACCCTTCCCTCTCTCTCTCAAGCAGAAGTATTGTAAAATCAAATTTAATTTTGAAATAAAACAACATCTTGAGACACTATATTCTTGTTTCTTTTGGTCTTTACGCATATATTTCGTTCGACGATCTCTAAAGTGGGACCAGTCTGGAATTTTAAATAGAAAAACCAAAAACAAACAAAAAAAAATAACTGAAGGCGTCATTGCTATTCTCTTTATGATAATCATGATGTCGTCTGATCACATTCTCTGATCGTTAGCCAGCCTGCTGCTTGTTATTCATGTTTTTATCACTCATTAATTAATTAATTTCAGTTTCTATTCTTTTCTTCGTTTTCATCTACTGTTTCTTCTTCTTCTTTTTCTATTTATTAATATCATTTGAATTTTATTTCGAATCTGGTTTCTTTTTTAATTGATCGTTAAAAGTCAAAAAAATCATTAAAAAAGGTTGTAAAATTCCCATAAAATTTTTCGAATTTTCTTGAAAGAAAAAAATTTTTAATTGCTTTTTAGAAATGCAACACAGAAAATCACAGAAAAAAATACACAATCGAATATCAAATGGTTTACCAACACTGGCTCGTTGACGACTCAGGTCGTGTTAGTATTTTTCCCCCAAAGATTCTCCAAAAACGCCGAAAATAGGTGCCAAGGGATTCAAAACTACTGTCCTACTACACTTTAAGTATTGTCAACATTCGTTCATTGCCGTTTAACTACTAGAGGAGACACTGCTACGGAGAAGAGAATTCCTTCGTTGTCCGCACTATTATATTTCCTGAAAATCTCTTGATTTACCTGAACAGCCAGGCTACCTAACGATTTGCTGGTTCTCTAAGAATCCTTACAATCCTTAAGACAGGATTGCTACTTAGCTTCTCGGTCCACCCATTATGTTTGTGTTAATTTTTTTCAATGAGCGGCTAGACCTACAGCTTAAAGTCGACACTGAACGACAGAAATTTTTCATGGCAACCTACTCTCTCACAGCTTTTGCCAGAAGACTGCTGAGAGGAAGTCGTCGTTTTGTTCGAGATATTTGAGCTGGGCTTTGAACAATCGGCTCGCGTCTAATAAGCCAACACGCTACCTACTAGACTACGGCGACTCAGTAGACATACATTCACACATACATAATTGGTCATTACAACCCTTCAGTCAGGATTACGACCTAGTTTCTCACACCACATATGTTGTGTGTGTTAATTTTATACATGAGTGGCGGGACCTACAGTTTAAAGTTGACTCCGAACGACAGATTTTTGAGAAACTTTTGCATGGCAATTTTACTATTTACTCTCAGAGTTTTTGCCAGTAATCTGCTGAGAGGAAGACGCCGAAGAAATAAAGGGTGTTTTTTATAGACGTATAGAACTTTAAGTTGCAATAAAACAACGATGGATTATTCGATTGACATGCATTTTATTTATCCAAAAGATAATCTTGTGGCATTACATTTTAAATATGATTTCTGGCATATGACCGCAACGGCTGGCGCGGATGTAGTCCAATCTGGACGTCCAATTTTCGATGACCAATGATTCCACCAGCCCATAAAGCGCACCAAACAGTCAGTTTTTCTGGATGTAATGGTGTTTCCACATACACTTGCGGCAGTTTTGTTTGTTGACGTAGCCATTCAACCAGAAGTGCGCTTCATCGCTAAACAAAATTCGCTTATGAAAATCGGGAACAACGGTAATCTCGTTTTGGGCCCATTCGACGAATCTACGCCTTACTTGATGCTCGTTTGGCTTCAAATCTTGCACGAGTTGGATTTTGTAAGCACGTAAACCAAGATCCTTCCGCAATATCTTCCATAAAGTGGATGGACACAGATCCAATTCCTGTGCTCGATGGCGGATGGACTCATTCGGGTCTTCTGTACGCACCGTACAGCGTCTCTGGGGATGCGAGTTATCAATAAGAGTAAACGTGGTGCGAAAACGTTCCATGGTTAAACGAATTAACTGCTCGATAAAATGGACGTAGTGCGCGATACGTTTTCCGCACAGAACCATTATTTTCGAAATAAAATTGCATTATTTGCAAGCGTTGTTCAGGCGTGAGTCTATTCATGATGAATTGCCAAACCAAACTGAGAATAAATCACTTGACAGCTGTTAAATCGGTCGCCATCTTGAAAAGTAATGTCAACTTAAAGTTCTATACCTCTATAAAAAACACCCTTTACTTTTTGTATTTTATTTTGATATCTGGCCTGGGTCTCGAACCATGGCTTTTCGTCCAATAAGCCAACACACTACCTACTAGACCACGGCGACAGTAGACATACTATCTTTGGAACAAGCACCATCCTTCCTCTTCACCAGATTTTTATTGGTTCATACCCAAGACTGTTTGATTTTAGTGGCCATAAGCTTGATCAAATCGATCTTATTTTTATCTTGTGGGAGGAATTATAATGACTTTACTGTTACGAACGATCATTTAACGGAATGATGACTTTATTTTCAAATTGTTGAATTCCATTAAAAACCATTCGTCATTTGCTCGCCCTACAGCACTTTCACACAAAGTTTAGCTACGAAATCCACACTAAAATATGATTAAGAATAAAGCCCTAAAGGTAATAAATTCCTAATTTAATGCGTAAATATTTATTCTATTTGAAGAAAAGAACAAAATAATAATAAGAAATAACTGCGTTTTATTTAACGAAAAACATCCACCATTTCTTTTGCTTCTTGAATAAATTTCAAATAAAACACAAGAAAAGACAAGACGAGGGTAAAGAGGAAAAGGTACCATCTTTACTACCATTTCCGTTGCTTAGGCACGATTTTAAAAGACGCGTTTCCGTTCTGGTCACTGACTGAATCATCATCATTTCCATTCTCATTCATTCATTCATTCATTTACTCAAACACTCTGTGTACGTGGTACTCTGTGTATAGTATTGTATGGCATAGATAGGCAGGTTCTAAGAGCGGCCCCTTGTCTAAATGACCAGGTAAATTTTTATGCTGGTATTTGTATTCAAAGAAGCCTCAACAAAGAACAAATAATTCTTTTTGTATTCATTAGTTTGTCTGTCTGAATCTGTTGTTATTTTTTTTTTATTTATTTTTTATGTGCGGATGTGCTCGCATTTAAATTGAAAACAAAAAAAGAAAAAAACGATTCTAATTGTGGTTTCTTTGCCACACGAAAAAGAACAAATAAAACTGAAATAAAATGAAGGGGAAGGAAAAATTCAAGCTTAAAAATGCAATCGCTTAAGAAATGAAAGAGCAAACGGGCGAGCGAGAGAGAAAAAATGTATTTCGTTTTCATTTAAATTTATTTTAATGAACTTCAACTCACGACTCCGTAATCAGCTAATGCAGGTGTGAATTCAGGGCTATAAGAGAATGCAATCATTACTATTTTCTAGTATTGCAGTCGCCGTGGTCTAGTAGGTAGTGTGTTGGCTTATTACACGAAAAGCCAGGGTTCGAGCCCCAGGCCAGACATCAAAATAAAATACAAAAAAAGTATTTCTTCGGCGACTTCCTCTCAGCAGATTTCTGACAAAAAAGCTCTGAGAGTAAATAAAATCGCCATGAAAAGTTTCTCAAAAATCTGTCGTTCGGAGTTGACTTTAAACTGTAGGTCCCGCCATTCATGTATAAAAAATAACACACACAACATAAGTGGTGTGAGAAACTAGGCCGTTGTACAATGGGTCAATTCGACCTCCGGGTACTGTACTTGTCTTGATTGACAAGTACACGTCCTCTAACCTAACCTAACCCTAAACCTAGAAAAACAAGAAAAAGAAAAGAGATGGAGATAGCGAGAATGAGAACGTAAGCTAAACTAGCTAACAAAGTACAGCGAAGATGAACGTAACGAGAACCTGCATATGGACTCTGGACATCGTATTCAAGCCTTTAAAGAATTCCCAGGGTATTCATTATTTTTCTATCAAGGGCTAGACAGTTAGAGGGGTGCTTACAGTGCTTTACAGATTCCAACTCTTGCTCATTTGCACAAACTCGGCAATAGTCCGACTGTGATCTGTCTGAGATTCTTGTCAGGGGCCTAACCAAACTAGGTCGTAATCCTGACTGAAGGGTTGTAATGACCAATTATGTATGTGTAGTATTGTTCTCAATAGCTTCGTCTCTTTCACTTCTTACCAATTTACGAACATAGACGAACATAATTTGTTAGATTTCGACCTGCCTTACAGTTCTTTCAAAGCGTCTGTAGATAGCGCAACCAATCGCTGAAAAGTCTTCCACAAAATTGTTCTTCAAATGCATACAAGGTTATCCTTTATGTCCCGATATCTGATGGTCCCTAGATCAAAAACCCTTTACGGTGGAACATCTGCTTCCAACCGAACAAAGTGATTGAGTTAGCTTGGCCGTTAAATGTTAATGCATTAGACAATGCCACTTCATTGTTGATACGGTTGTGGAAATCATCAGGAACTGGCACTGGGTCGAAGATCGTGCATGGAACTTTTCTGTCAAATACTCCCAAGAAAGCTGCATCAATGTCTAACAGCATTCACGCTTGCTCGCCATGACGAAACGTACGAGAAAGATAAGTCACTTAGAGATTGCACTAGAGAGGTCTCTGCTACTCAAAGTAAGGAAATTACAACGTTTGTCAGCCATATTCCTTCGACCATGACCAACCTTTCTTGATTGACATGTTAAGTGGTATAAGTCTACCATCACGAATAGATTAAAACCTGTTGCCTTTAGCCAGAACTCTAGAGGCAGGTCTGCATGCTATAGTTGTCACCCTTGACAGCAAAATCGAATGCAAATACAACAACGTTTTTTCAAATGCTGATTTCTATATGATTTTCGTTGACAGACAGGCTGCGCTGAGGATGACAGAGACGGTCTGGTTAATGGCTGTACGGATGCCGTAAGAGCATGTGGACCGGATCGAATCTGTGGGGTCTAAGGCATAGTAGTATACCTTTGAACGAGATGACTAAAACTCTTGAAACTGTTATACCAATCTGTTAGTGATATGGTTGGTTAATCCTAATCTTGGTTGGTCGCAGTTTGTTACCTTTATAAACCCGTCTGTGGTAAGTAAAGCTAGGTGACAATCCTGACGAAGGATGCCCGAAATGACCAATTAAGTAAGTATGGACTCATCGGGAGATGGTTTCAGAGTAGAAGTAGAGGGCAGACGATGATAGAACTTGATTGCTGCAGAAGTTTAATAAGTCCAGCGTGAGACTGGTCCTCATGGGGCATTGTGTAGTTAGGCCACTGACAAGAATCGCACATAGATCACAGTCGGACTATTGCCAAGTTTGTGCAAATGAGCAAGAGTTAGAATGTGTAAAGCACTTCCCCTCTAAATGTCTAGCCCTTGATAGAAAAAGGATGAATATGAGGGCTTGACTACGATGTCGAGAGTCGATATGCAGGTTCTCGTTACGTTCATCTTCGCTGTACTTCGTTGTAGTGTAGTTGTGTAGTTAGGCCACTGACAAGAATCTCAGATAGATCACAGTCCGACTATTGCCGAGTTTGTGCAAATGAGCAAGAGTTACAGTCTGTAAATCACTTCCCCTCTAACTGTCTAGCCCTTGATAGAAAAAGAATGAATACCCTGGGAATTATTTAAAGGCTTGAGCACGATGTCGAGAGTCCATATGCAGGACTCTTACGTTACGTTCATCTTCGCTGTACTTTGTTAGCTAGTTTAGCTTACATTCTCATTCTCGATATCTCCTTCTCTTTTCTTTTTCTTGCATTTCTAAGACGAACACAAATTTCCTCCTACCAGTGCCTTAAATACTAATGTTAAGACGGTTATCCTGGATTTTATACTCTGCCTGAGTTCTCCTTTAATTGGCATTATTCTTGACACAAAGTGTTTGCAATACGTAAAAAAAGAATTGATTCTTTTATATCCCTGCACTTCTTTTAAATTTTCTTAAGCAATCATATCGCTGTTGTATTATTCTATTACCTGACTGACTGGTTGCTGGCTTCTGATGAGTGGTTTAAAGTACAAGACCACTCTACTGGCCAACTAACCATTGCACAACCAACAGCCAGTGTTGTTGTTGTTGTTGTTGTTAAGTCAGGTAAAGACAAGATAAATGAGTTCCGTTCTTCAAATTAAAAAAAAAATAAAAAAACTTGCATTTGTGCCCAGTTAATGTTTTTCCCTTGGCTACTATAAAATAAAAAGAAAAGAAGAAAGAAAAAGAATAAAACAAGTGTAAAACAGAAGTCAAGATGTCAGTCTGGTTCCTACATTTTCTTTTTTGAATACTTCTTACTTATCGCACGTCTTCAGAGCCAGATCTTTTTGATTTTGAGCCCTTTTCCCCATGGCTTTTCTGACAATTCACAATTGTTTCGGATCAGAATTCATCAGTTAAACAAAAATGATTTTGGGGGACTCTGATGTTTTCAGAGAGAGAGAGAGAGAGAGACAGAGGAGATATTCTTAATTTACATAATCTCGATGCAATCAAAAAAGCTTGTGCCATTGGACTTAATTCGCCAAACCTTTATCAATAGTTCGAATGTTTAAAACGTTTATGAAGATAATTCTCTAAGTGTACCCACCCAGCAGGGGCCAGACATTTCATGAACCACAAGTATCTGGTATGGTGGAAATCTATCAGCAACACAAAAAACACACTTATCCGCCGTATGATAAAAAGATCCGTCTGGCATCATTATTATCGACGCATTGTGTCCACTGCAGGAGCTCAGCAGCTAATACGCGTTAGAGCCCCCGTTGCGACTGGATAGTTTTACTGATCCTAGATTGGTCACTCCAAAATTCTGATGAAATTATGAAGTCTCGATAACACGACACTGTATTATGATTTGCAAAGGAAATTAAGGACGACAATTTCGGAAAAAGGGGGAATGAACAGATGATATGCGCACGTCGTCAACAATTTTGAACAGATCTTGAAAGATTTCGAGCATGAATGAAATTGTAGTTCAAGGAAGGAAAGAATATTTTTGGAAGTTAAACTTCCTTAGCAGGTATAGCTTACATGAAAAGGCTATCGTCTCATTGTAACCTCTTTGGGGCGGAAGTATCGGCCACACGAGTTGTTTTAATAATTATTGGCAGTGATTCGGGAGGAATATTAGAATACTTTCGAATACCCAATCGGCAAAAATTTATTTTGAAGTCTTTTTTCAGGTAACTTTTCAAGCTTCTTTGCAGTATCTTTTCCCGCAGTTTGCTGATTTTATGATCGCCATAATCCTCCAACCGTGTGGATCATTCGCAATGTGGTGGATAAAATCGAGTTCACACGATTAACCAACACAAATACGTCAACTAAACGGTGACGAAAACATCGCCGGTACACGTGAAAGTGTTCAGGATAATCCCAGGCAATCGATTGCTTGTGGCTCTCAAGAATTCGGCCTTTAAAAGATAACAACTTTGCGAGATTTGCTTTGCGACTTCGGCCTAAACCGGTAAAAAATCCAATTGATCCAGAAACTGAAGGCAAACGATCAGCGTGTGTTCGCTAGATGGGATCTAAAGTAGCTGGCAAATGACCCTTATTTACGTTTAAAATTAATGCCTAGCAATGAGATCCATGGATACGCGAAGAAACGAATTTGGGACACCATACCAATACACAGAAATTCGAAGAGCGTCCAATGTATTCCGAAAATTGTATAGTTTGTGTGTGGAATTTCGAGAGGCGGCGTTATCGGGAAAAAGCAAATAAAAAAGTCGAAGAATTCTTTGAAAATATTTACCAGCGAGACATTTAAACTTTAGATCTTGGGAGAGGGAGATTTCTATTTTCGTCAATTACCATCACAATGTGGAATTTATATTGGAATTGTAAAGATTAACCGTGATCGTAATAGGTTAGATAGGTTAGAAGGACGTGTAGGACCGTAATAGCCAATACATATACAAAAGCAAGCCATGAGACCCATTACCTTCATGCTAGAAAAAGGAAAATTCAAAAAAGAAAAAAGTTAAAAACGGGGCATAGGGTCTCTCTCCAAAACAAGAGGACCAGCTACGTGAAAGTGAATGTACATACATCCTTCAATTAGTTAGGTTAGGTTAGGTTAGTGTGGTAGCTTTCATACTCACTTTCAGCTCACTTGAGCACGCACAGTGGAACGCAGTCTCTCTACTAACCAAGTTCCTCCGAACTAAGGAGGGAGAATCCTTCAACTAGTAGTATCACCAAAAATTTCAGGAGAGCATGTAGACTGGCTACTGGCAGAGGGTTCAGACCTTCGCCGCCGTGCGGTATTCAACCTTTTTCTACTAAAAGCCAGGTAACCGTAGAACATTCACAGACCTATTGTCGTCAACCATGATATGAAGATAGGTAGGTAGGTAGAGGTGACTGCCCATCCAAAAAAAATTTTCTTGGATGGACATACTTAGGCCGCATTGGGCCCATTGTGCTACCACAGTCATCCGTTATCCCCTTGTCTCGAAACCATTCGGAGCTCCTGATGAAGCGATTTAGGCTGCCAATGTCAATCCCTGACAGTTCCTCCAGATCATCCATGTAGTAAGTACCCAAGTACTTCCTTCTCCTTTGGCATAGAGCCAGACATGTACCCAGCAGATGAGGGACAGTCTCCTCTTCTTCCTCATCTCTCATGATATGAAAGATGTGTTTTAATTGGCACAACAAACATACGTGATTTCAACTTAAAAAGAAAAAAAGCAAATCTGTTGACGTTATTTTACTGAAGAAGAGTCCTCGTACTCTGAGAGTCTGCATTGCAAATGACTTTCAGAATAAACATTAAAACGTTTATAAAGAAACATATTAATTGAACTTTTCTTATAGTCAAGATAAGAAGGAGCGCTCCAATTTCACTCAGCAAACACCTGCATAAATTCCAGCTTTAATATCTCGGAAATCAAAAGAAATTTTCTTTGATTTTTCAAGCAAATTATTCACAACTAATAACGAAAACGTTATGGAGAAGACAAGCACACAAATGGACATCCTCTGCTATTCCTCTCCTTTATGATCGTGGCTAAATAACAGGACGTGTTCTTTAAGAAGAAGAAATCTTGGATTCTTTCACTTCAAATCTGAATGCACGAACACTGACAGGCGACACTGTTTGGAATTCTAAAGGAATGTTGGAAGAGAATAAAAAACAAACAAAATCCAACGAACACGCCTAATATTTATTTAAATGGTCGCATTCGCTTTAATAGTCAAGCGTTGTTTGTTTGGTAATCTCAACAAATTTCTTTCTTTCTTGCTTTCCTTAAGCGATAGGCAAATCAAAATCGGCATAACTTTTAAAAGAAGAAGAAAATTTGTTTCTTTATAAACTTGACACCGCCGGAAACAATACAAGTTTTGTAAAATGTGATTGAAAACCAAGAAGAAGAAAGACAAGACAAGACGAGTTGAGTTGAGATGAGAGCAAGAAAGATAATCTCCTCTTTGCACATGTTTATGATGTTTAAATTGTAAATGAGTACGGTTGACTGACTGACTGACAGGCTGGCTATCGGGATGCATGAATGAGTATCTGGATGGTTGGTTGACTGGCTAGGATGCACATCATCTTGTATCGATAATATGTGCTGTGGTATTTTTTCAAACAAGAAGAGGTGTTAGTAATGGAACACATTACAAGGTATGTGAATAACAGACAGACATTCAAAAGAATTAAAACATTAAAAACATAAAAGGAAGGTCAAAAATGCCCTCTTAACTACTGGCAACCAACCCGTGCTTAACTATTGAGCGTTAACATGATTACCGGCTCTTGATATGGCTGTTAATCGATCTATAAGTGGACAGAGGCACATATGGTCTTCGCAGAACTTCCAATAAAGTGCCAATAGTAATCAGCATTTCATTGCCCATTGACCTGAAAGCAGTTGAAACTAAGTCTGTAATCTACTGGGCTGTCCACTTACTAAATTGGTCATTGCAATCCTTTAGTCAGGATTACAACCTAGTTTCTCACATCACCCATTTTGTGTATGTTAATTTGAGCCATGAGTAGCGGGAGCGGCAATTTAAAGTCGACTCCGAAAGACAGATTTTTGAATAATTTTTCATGGCATTTTCATTTACTCTTAGAGAGTTTTTGCCACAAGAGTGTTGAGAGTGTTCGTAACCAGAGAAAGATTATCGTTTGGATGCTGTATGGATAGCTTAGTTGATTTAATTCTTCGAGTGTTTCAGCACAATATTGGGAGTCGAGCTTTAGGTTCTCAGGTTACGTTCATGACCGCATAGCATTCTCTGGACATTGTCAGACTCTACGGTTCCAATTAGACTTCTAATTGACTTCAACGCATCTAGGAGTGCTCTATCATTAGCTTAATATTATAACGACTTATACGTCATCATGAATTACTATATGACAGTTGAGGAACTAATAGAAAACCATAGGGGGCGAAGCGAAGTTCTAACCTAACGTAAGAATAGCATTTGTGCCTATTGTTCGCTATCCAATTCAGAAATTTAAAAACTTTCCGATTTTATGAAACCTGGACGCCAGAAATCTTTGAATAGTGAGGTTAGAAACGGTATTTCCCATCTACTCTTAAAAATTCGATCCGAAGTTTAAGATTTTTAACTTTCACTAGCCCTAATTGATTGAGTCATCAAAGCATTCTTTTAAGGTTAGGGAGTGTGTTACAAATATTTTTTGTAGAAAGAAAAAACACAGTAAAATATTTGAAACAAATACGAGCAGATTTGCAACAAATAATATCACATCACATTTGCACAAAACAATAACAACAACAACAGTAGCCACAAAGTCACATACAACAACAACCACAACATCATCGCCAATATCGTATTACTTCCGCGGCTATAAACTGGCATGGCTTCAACGAGACGACTACGAGTACCACTATACAGCTTCAGTTCCAACGCTGTCAACAGCAGCAGCAGCATCAACATTCACATTAACACCGGCCGACTTGGGCTGGATCTTATCAAGTCGTAAAAAAAAACAAGAAACGGTAAATGTCAGGGAGGAGGATTGGCAGTGCTGTTGTTAATGCATTGTCGCTTCAAGTCGAATGAATGAATGAATGAATGGCAGGAAAACTAGCACCAAAGAAAAGAAGACAAGGAAAAGCGAAAAGAAAAACGATGACAGTGAATGCTGCTGATTTTGCTGTTAAAAGCAACAACAACAACAATAACGCAACACGTATTAAAAAACAAGTCATGTCACACTATACATACATATATTGTTGTTGTTATTGTTGCTGCTAAACTTGACTTTTGAAAATGAGTTCAAAACATCAGCAATAACAAAACAGACGAACAAACGAACAAACGAACAATAGAGTGAGTGAGAAAATTATTGCTGGTTGTGACTGTCATGGAACACATTGCCGACGATGACGATGAAAAACGTCGAGGAGGAGTAGCAGCGTAGCAATTGCAATTCAAATCTTACGATTGCAAAATTGTAGTTGTTGTTGTGTTTTGTCATTTAACAATTGTTTTTCCCCCATTTCTTCATCACCTTTCGAAAAATGATCGCAAAAGAAATGAAATGAAAAGAAAAGAAAAAAAAGTTATTTAATAGACGCTTATTACGCTTGATTATATACACGTTTAGACCAACAACAACAACAATTACAACACAAAGTCAACGATTTGTTAACCCCAACTGCTATTTTCAACTTTTACAACGAAAAATAGCAATTAATTGTAATACACTGAGTAACAAAAAAAAAAACCAAGAAGAAAAGAAGAAAAGGATTTAATACCGATGACACATCTTTCAAGTATGGTTTGTGTCTCCAATATCTTATACGGCATTTTGTGTGGGGGGGGGGGGTAAATATCTGTTCTTAACTGTCCCCTGTACAGAATCAGTAGACTCTATAATTTTGGAAAATGCTTTGCAACGACACTCAGTAACAAAAATGAATGAAATAATCTGGAAGCTGCGTACTTTCTTAACCCTTTGACGGACACTGACGTCTATAGACGTCATAACAAGGGTTTCTGGGGGTACATGACGTGTATACACGTCATAAATTGTTTCCGGAGATATAGCAAGTGTCCCACGGGAAGGCCTCCTAAAATTTTGGTGTCCGTCAAAGGGATAATAAAGATATTAGACAAGAACGGATCTAGGAACAGGAGGAAGAGTTTCTAAGCCCATGGGGAATCGCGTAGTTATTTTCCAAACGCACATCTATGCCAGCTAAAGATGTGCTGAGTTCAACTTGAATAGGATCTATCTGACTGCCATATCATCATGCGATCAATCGGCTGTTATGAGGTTAAACCATAGACAATATGAGACAGTGCCTGAAGAAGCTGAATCAGCTAAGTAAACAGAATAAGGTTACCCTCTGCTGGGTGCCAAGACATATGGGAAGTTTCGGCAATAAGGAAGTACACAATCTTGTGAGGAGGCTAGCTTCCATGCCGTTGATGAGGTCAGAACCCTTCTGTGGAGTGATGCCGAATGTTTGCAAAACGGTGTTCAACAAAAAGGGAGATAAAAGGAGATCTGAGTTATGCATCAGACTATTCAGGAATAATCTGAGTTGGGTAACCAATTTTTTGACAAGGCACTGTAGATTTAGAGTACACTTATTCAGAATGGTGGCCCCAACATATACATAGTTTTTGTGACGATGGTAATGAATCATCGGAAGCATTAATACATACCAGAAAAAAAAAGTTCTGGATGCATATTAAGCGTTAGGCAAGCAGTTAGCATTGTGGACAAGACTGAGCAGCAGTGTTCTGAAATTTGCCAGGCCAATAGGCTTGGAGGAGACATTATTTGGGGGAGTACAATAGATCATATGATCGCAGTGAATTCATGAAAAATAATAACAATAAAAAAGAGTGTCGGCTTCGTTAGTAGGAACATGATGCTAAAGGACAAATTCCAGGGGAAACCATATTCTATCGGATAGCAGAGTACTTTCTGATTTAATATGGATTTCGTTTCCTATCGAAACAACTACTAAATGAGATAAACATGCGGTGGAAGATTGTATATGGGCAATTTCGTGTCAAGTTACCCAATTTTTAAAATCGATGTCTTGAAAAATCTTATTCTCGAGTTAAAAAATAATTTTTTTGATAGATATCCCACTCGCATCCCATTAAGCGATTATAAAGGCCTTAAAGGGAATTTTACAAGCTTTCTTTTGAGCAAAAAAAAGGCCCATTTTGAAAAAAAATTTATTTAAAAAAAAAAAAAATTTTAAAAATTAAAAAGATAATTTTTGGAAAGATTGAAGAAATAGCTATCTAATATCCTTTGGAAAATTTTTGCTAGGACCAATAGGTGAAAAGTTACACACATTTAAAAAAAACCCTGACCATGACCAAAATGTCCCACTTTGACCCCCTCTAAGTCCGGCAGTCCTTGACTGATAGAGCTGAAAATTTCTGTCTGGCCTACTATCCAATAGTACTAACCTTAGTGCAAATTTCATCCAAATCGGAAGACATCGATTTTAAAAATTGGGTCACTTACACACATCTCACACATCTAGAGCAAGTACATACATAAAGGGTCCACCAAATAACTTTTTTTTTGAAAATGCTTTAAAAAAACTACTGAATATTTTCTCAAATTTCTTTTTTTATTTGAAAGTACAATCCTTCCAGTTAAAAATGGAAAATAATTTCATTCAAATGGCTGCCTCGGCTGGCCTACACGATCGGTCCAATTTTTAAGCACATTATCGATTGTGTGCAGCTGTATTTCACCAATGGCTTCACGAATATTGTTCTTTAAAGCGTGCTTGTCTCTGGCTTGTCGGCGTAACACTTATTTTTGACGGCACCCCACAAATAATAGTCCAACGGTGTCAAATCGCAGCTCCGAGGTGGCCAAACGACATCAGCTCTGTGGCTGATAATGCGATCTTCAAAAACAGGGCGCAAAACATCGAGTGTAGTTTCGGCTGTGTGGCACGTAGCGACGTCCTGTTGAAACCAAGTGTTGCCAATATCCTCCTCTTCAATTTTTGTGAACAAAAATTCTTTCAACATGGCCCGATAACGATCGCCATTGGCTGTAACGGCCGCTCCTTGCTCATTTTCGAATAAAAATGGCCCAATTATGCCTCTGGACCAAAATCCGCATCAAACAGTGACTCGTTTTGGGTGCGTCGGCTTTTCAATGTATGCGTGCGGGTTTTCTGTGCCCCAAATGAGACAATTTTGCTTGTTTACATACCCGCCAAGATCGAAATGAGCTTCATCTGAAAAGATAATTTTTTTTGCCAAAATCGGCATCTTCTGGTGTAGGCTACTGCATGGCCAGCCGAAGCAGCCTTTTGAATGAAATTATTTTCCATTATTAACCGGAAGGATTGTACTTTCAATTAAAAAAAAAATTGTGTCTGGCCTACTATCCAACAGTACTAACCTTGGTGCATATTTCATCCAAATCGGAAGACATCGATTTTTAAAATTGGGTCACTTGACACGAAACATATATATTATATGGGCATAGTCTGCTGTAGGGATTGCACTGTTAATTGTGCAAGAGTGGCCATAGACTCAATCAGTCATGATTAAAGTAGGACATAAAACCTAGCATTGGAAAACCTACTGGGTAACATAGAATGCATTTTGTTTTTGTTTTTTTTTAATTAAACTGTATATTAAAATTAGTTGCACTCTTTTAAAATAATAAACACAGAGTTGCATTCATTAAAATAAAACTGGAAACCGTAATAAAACATTAGCGGCAGCAACAGGTGAAATAAAAGCCAAACACACCCAAAGACCATCAAAACGTGGTTGGCCAATAAATATTTGAAAATGATTTAAAAAAAATGTATTTCCATGTTTACCAGCGCTGCGTTGCCATAAAAACAAAAATATTTTAAATGAATTACTTCACATGTATGTATATAGCGGCTGCAGAGTAAAGCAAGCAATTACTGCGAACTGTTAAGACAGCCGGTAAAAAAAACAAACAACATTAGATGATTGGCAACAGCAGTTCGAAAAAAATGCAGAAATGTTGGTAGCCAGAGTTGATAGTCAGAGTTGCCAATGGTTTATATTCGATTTTGTTATATTTACAACACTTTTTTGTATGTTGTTAATCAGTGTTAATTATTATTACTACTACTATTGAGATTCCTTTTTTGTTTTAAATTTTATTGTAATTTTTACCACGGGTAACAAACTTTAGTTTTTTTTTTTTTGGTTTTGTTTTCTTAACAATTTCCTTACATTCCTCTTCCTTAAAGCTTAGGTTGGCTTGGTAATTATTGGATATTTTTATACTTTTCTTTGTTTTGTTGGTATTTTAATGAATAATTTCATAATAAAGACTACATACAAAACATACGTGAACTGCAAACACCTTTTACTCTATTGTTAATAAAAAAAAACAAAAAAAAAACCTTAACGAAAGCAAAAAAATTTTTTTGTGAAAAGAAGAAAGTCTTGTTATTTTTTAAATTGGCCTCCAGGTGAAATTACTTCATAATAACAAATGTTGTGTTGTTTTTTTATATTTTTTGTTTTACAGACTTCGTGTAGATTGTGGCTTAAATAACTAATTATGTTGGCTTACATTAAACAAATTAAATTATTAACGTCTTTATAACCAAAGGCAATAGGGGGGGGGGACTGACTATTAAACAATATTATACGGTTTTAAAAAATATAAACAATTTTCCCAGTAACATACCAATCTGCCATAAAACATTTTGTAAAATATTTATTAATTTTATAGGAAGGAAATGAATTAAAAAAATAGATTATTTAATTAATCAATACGGCCACTTACTTTAATTAAACCGATGTTTTAGGATAACAAAATATCTGTAAAGAGACAAGAAAATATTGGAAATTAATGACGAAGTTGAGATATAAATGATTATAGCAACTCTATGAAATATATTTAAAAAAAATCAAATTTAACGAAAGATTGATTTAGACGGTTACACAAGTCTTACAACATGTCAAATTTTTGTATAGAAGAGAGCGTAAACTCAACATTACACTTCATTCGATACATCCCTGGCACTCATTTTAGTTTGTTTCGGTGTTTTACCAATCATTTAAACCCAAAAAAAATCTTAAGATTTTTACTCTCATTTTGAAAACTGGTATAGAATTTTGATACATTTTCTCTTTGACTTTAAATAGCTTTAAATAGTTGGCAATGCGAAAAATCGAACAATTAAATGAAACACAAAAAAAAATTCCACTTAAACCATAATTTTTAAAAACTTAAATATAAATCATGGGGTTATACAGTGGTGGCCTTATAATTAGAAACGATGTTTCTGGAACAGAGTTCTCTGGAGTGACGAATCTAAGTTTAATTTGTCCCAATCTGATGGAAAAACGTATGTAAGACGCCCTCCAAACAAAGACTTTTATCCCAGGTACACAGTGAAAACTGCAAAACAAATTAACAAACATATGTACATGTTGCTAAGTCGTTTCTAATTATAAGGCCACCACTGTATATGACATCTGGAGCAAGTACATACATAAAGAGTCCGCCAAATAATTTTTTTTTTGAAAATGATTTAAATAAAAAACTACTGAATATTTTCTCAATTTTTTTTTTTATTTGAAAGTACAATCCTTCCGGTTAATAATGGAAAATAATTTCATTCAAATGGCTGCGTCGGCTGGCCATGCAGTAGCTTACACGATCGGTCCAATTTTTAAGCACATTATCGATTGTGTGCAGCTGTATTTCACCAATGGCTTCACGAATACTGTTCTTTAAAGCGTCAATTGTCTCTGGCTTGTCGGCGTAACGCTTATCTTTGACGGCACCTCACAAATAATAGTCCAACGGTGTCAAATCTCAGCTCCGAGGTGACCAAACGACATCAGCTCTGCGGCTGATAATGCGATCTTCAAAAACAGGGCGCAAAACATCGAGTGTAGCTTCGGCTGTGTCCTGTTGAAACCAAATGTTGCCAATATCCTCCTCTTCAATTTTTGTGAACAAAAATTCGTTCAACATGGCCCGATAACGATCGCCATTGACTGTAACGGTCACTCCTTGCTCATTTTCGAAGAAAAATGGCCCAATTATGCCTCTGGACCAAAATCCGCATCAAACAGTGACTCGTTTTGGGTGCGTCGGCTTTTCAATGTATGCGTGCGGGTTTTCTGTGCCCCAACAAATGCGACAATTTTGCTTGTTTAGATACCCGCCAAGATCAAAATGAGCTTCATCTGAAAAGATGATTTTTCTTGCCAAAATCGGCATCTTCTGGTGTAGGCTTCTGCATGGCCAGCCGAGGCAGCCATTTGAATGAAATTATTTTCCATTATTAACCTGAAGGATTGTACTTTCAAATAAAAAAGAAATTTGAGAAAATATTCAGTAGTTTTTTTTTTCAAATCATTTTCAAAAAGAAATTTTTTTTGGCGGACCCTTTATGTAACGTGGTAATGCGAATCAAATTTTACAGAAATTATTTAATTTTAACTTTACAATACCGTTAATAATAAAAAAGTTGAACATAAATTAAAAATATTTTTTATATTAAATTTTAACAAGTTGGCCCCATCATGATTAACTGTTAACTTAACCACAAAAGAGAAAACCATATTGTTTACAACAGTAATTAAAATAAAGCAGTGTTGTATTGACAAGTTCTAGAATACTAAAAATGGCCTTTAATTTTGTTTTTCTTTGTAACACTGATACTGAACTTTAGATATGTGAGCTCATTTACATATTCTAACCTCAAATTTTTTTTGTTGTATATTTTATATGAAATAGCTGGTGATACTTGTTAAAAAAAATTGTAATATGAGGGTGTAAATCTCTTGTAAAACAATAGAAAAATATAAAAAAACATTAAAAAATTATAAAAAAAATTAATAAAAAATCGAAAGTGGGTGTAAAGAAAATTATTTTGAGGGGAAACAAAATATTTTTTTAATGGCTTCAAATTTTGAAATAAAATTTCATTGTTAATGTTGGTGTTGTAGTTAGTAGTGGTTGTTTTTGTTGTTGCTGTAATAAATTTAAAATGCATTACATGTTCTATTATTTAAACAATAATTTATTGTGCACTCAACCAACAACCAACAACAATAACAAAATGATAGATGTGGCATGAAATACTACAAATTGTGCAAATAAAACCAGAATTAGAATTTTTTTCTATAATTTTTTATACAATTTTTTTTGTTTTTAATTTTTTATTTTTATTATTGTCATCATTGTTTAGGTTGTTATTGTTGTCTATTATTACGAAATAAAAAATAAAATTTAAAAAACATGTCATTTGTAGCAATAAAAACAGGGTGTTTTGATAAAAACAATCAACATAAATAAACAATGCTTTTAGAACCAGATAAAGCCCGATATAGGCGGCCTTCCAAAATGTATCAATACAAAGTTTGTATGCAGTTCTACTACTGTATATAAACTATGTAGATATGCAAAGCAACCAAACAATGCATCAACTATAAATCGGATGTCTGATTACTTTTTGACTGCGTTAAAGATACATATTGACGACGTTTTGAAATAGAATACATTGTATATATTTTGTACAGCGGCATTATGAAACACGATACTTTGTTCAAACACAAAGCAACTAACATTTTGGAAGGCAGCCATATTCATAGTTGGCAATGCGAACAGAAGCTCTTTAATAAAGGAAAAAAATATAACCGGAAGACAATGAGAATCTGTCCTACAGAGGCTTTGAAGATTTTGTCAGATTTAAGGTCGTTGCAAATGGCAGTAAGGACTACAACAACGGAAGACAACTCTGACACGTTAATCATCAAGTGGTCGACATCATCCCTCTTAACAGTCCTCTGGTCAGTGCCAATAAACCCTATTGTTTTGGTGAAAAACTATGCTACAAAACTGAGTAACAAGAGCTAATGAAGGAACTTGGTGGCTACAAACTCAAGTAAGAAAATAACTGATTGGTATACGAATAGATCGAGGTCAGATAATGGAGCAGTAATGCAAGTGTTTTGTTCCAGTTTTAAACATTCCAAATGCATGGAGAAAATCGCAAGTATCTTTCAATAGAAAGACGTGCACAATTCAACTTGAATAGAAAGAACAAAGAACAGGGACATAGCAATAATATCTCAAAATTGGGACGCCATTCGATCACTCAGCTTCTATCAGACAAACTCAGAAGAGTCTAGCACTGTCTTACTTACTTAATTCGTCATTACAAAACCTTTAGCCGCCGGGATTACAACTTAGCTCCTCACACAACATCCATGTTATGTACATATGTATGTTAATATTGTACGCGAATGGAGAGACTTACAACGACAGAATTTTGATAAACTTTTCATGGCAATTTTATTTCACACTCAGAGTTTTTGCCAGATGACTGCTGAGAGGAAGACGACGAAAAAATTTTATTTCATTCTTCGTTTTGTTCAAGATGTCTAAGCTGGGATTTAAACCGCGGGTTTTTGCTAAAAACCCAACATACTACCTAGTAGACTAATAACTATGAGTACCTGGACAAGCTTAATTATTTAAGTAGAATAAATAAGGTCACTCTCTGCTAGAGGTCGTGTTGAAATTCACGCCAATGAGTAGGCAGTTGAACTCGAGGAGAAGAACTCAACTCGTCGATCATAGGATCAGAACCTTTTTGTGGAGTGTCCAGAAAAGTTTCGAAGAGTTTTATCGGCGAAAGAGAAGATGAAAAGGCGTGAGAGGTCGTCTTAAGCAAAATGGTTTTGTAACAATCTAAACTTCTGCCGGGTAATTACAATGGCAGGCACTGCAATAATTGTAATGGCCTTTGACCAGGCACTGCAGACTCAAAGAACATTTGTTCTGCATTGGAATCGCATTGAGCCCAAAACGTAGAAACTGTGGAACACTGACTTGGAATCTGTGCGGCATTAACACATTTCAGAAAAAAAACTCTCCTTCTAGAATCGAATGATTTATGCTTTTCATAAGAACTCGTTTTTAATTTAATTTCTGCATATTGATTGTATTTTGCTGTCAGCACCCAGTTTTTTTTTTTTGTCGTAATACGTATATAATCATGTAATAATAACAACAAATCAGGTAATAAATAATTCCTGTTGTTTTTTTTTTCTAAATTTTTACTGTAGCATCAGTACATGTACGAGTCGTTGCAAGTACTTGCTTACGGAGGTAAAACAACATAGACAGACAAAGTGCACTGTGCACTCTGAGCCCATGTACCAAGTATTTGTGGATCAACCCTGCCTGCACTGTTTGCTTGCCTCACTATTGTCTTTGCATACAAGGCAGCACAAAAACTACGCATTCTCAGTCACAGAGATATTACAGTCAATTGTTCTGTTATTGTAAAAGGTCAAGTTTAACAGATTTTAATTTGTAAAACAAAACAAAAATATAAAAAAATCTTATTTTTTATGTTTATTTTTGCATAAATGAAAAAAGGAAAAAAAGAAAACAAATGAAATGAAAAATAAATAAAACAAAACAACAAAAAATACCTACTTTCCATGTTAAAATTACAAAATGGTCGAAAAAAATTAAATTTTTATTGAAAATTCAAATATGGCAACATCATGATACAGGATATTACCTAAAGGGGGATTGAGACGATCACACAATTCGTAAGACACACTATGTGGTATTTTGCATGAAAACATGGCCAAAATTAATAGAAGTGTTTTATGAGTTAATGACTGGAATTTTTTGATAGTGTTAGTGATAATTAGGCCCAAGGATGAACTCAACTGATTTTGGTTCAAATCGGTCCGTGATTTCGCCTAGCCCCCATACAAACTCCCCTCGAAATTGCACTTATTTACACATAACTATGGTAATTATGCAACAATCATGATAAAATTTAGCATGGATCAGTTCTGTGTACTAAGAATTCCATGGTGTAAAGTTTGGTGAAAATCGGATCACATTTGACCCTGGTCCCCATATAAAGTCCCCTTTAGAAATTCACGTTTACGCTTATAAATGGCTTAAAAACATCGGTATCGTGATGAAATTCGGTATGAACGTGTATTTTGTAAATCTAAAACATATTACCAAATTTTGTTATGGTCGGTCCATAATTGCCCCTTGGTCCAAAATAGGGCCCCTTAAGAAAATATGTTTAGCAATTATAATTGGCTTAAAAATTTTATTACCTCGATGAAATTCGACATGAACATGTTTAATATGAATGTGAATCATTTATGATCACATTTTATTATGATCGGATCATAAGTACCCCTAGGTATCACATACGGTCCATTAAGAAAATCTAACATACATCTCATATTGTTATAATAGTCGATATACAATACATATGTAATTAAGTTTTTAAACTTCTATGATAATTAATATTTATTCATAATATTTATTTTACATTATTTAATACTTAACTTAAAAACACTTAAAAAGTGAAACTAACTACAATCGTTAAAATCATTATCATTTTCATCATCAATGTCAGGAAGGAGTAACTTCATAGTATCTGATGAAATGAATGCTTTTCTATTCCTTCGCGATATTTGTGTACTACAGCTTATAAAAGGGTCACTGCTTAAAAGTAACCTATTCAGAACATCTCGATTGCTATCGCTTCTACCGAATTTCCTCGCATAATTCGTACGCCATATGGCTTTATTGCCTATGACCTTTTTACACTGCGTCTAATTTTTTTAATTTTTCAAAAAAAAGTAAAATTTTCAAAAAATCGCCAAAAATAATTGCGCAAATTTGCGCAAACTTTTTTTTTGTTTCTGAATGTAGAGAGTTCATATTTTCTTGTGGTATATAAAATTAAACTACTAAAAACTACTTTCACCTTTAAAATCCCTATCTTTTTTTGGTAAAAAAAAAATGTGAAATTTTTATTATTTTTAAATTTTGAACGAATAATGTTAACATTAATATATGAGATATATATACAGTATCGGCCAAAACCTAAGCACCCCCTCAGTACATTTTTTTAAATGATTATTTTTTTAAGAAAACAAAGTTATTAATAATTTTTTTTATATTTTTTTATTTATTTATATCCTTATTATTGAAAAACAAAAACTTAAGGAATTCAGAATTCAATAAAAAAAAAAGTTATGATTCAAAATACATTTTAAGTCGAAAATATAAGCGGACAAAACTAAAGCACTCCCAATTTAGGGTACAGATAAAAACTATTGCAACCAATATTTCTTTGCGAATCCTTTATTCTGGATGGCACATGCCATTCTTATATGAAATTATAAATTATTTCAGGTGATATTGCTTCCCAGGCTATTTTTGCGGCTTCAAATATATCGTCTTTGGTTCTGCAATTTTCTCGGTTGATTTTTAAGTTAACGGTCTCCCACAAGTTCTAGATTGGGTTAATAAGATCAATTGAGTACAAAATATTCGATCAACAGATCAATTATTTCTAGGCTAATTCAAAATTTTTTCCATACCGGTCGCACATCTCCTACCCATTCTGGAGGAAGACCACGTGAAACTTCGCGATATGAAGACTCCTGAATTAAAAGGACAATCCAAAATGATCCCACAGCATCTTCTAGCCACATACGAAAAAGCTTAGGTTTAAAAATTAGGGATGGAGCGATTCGCAGAAGGACGGTAGATGCCGGATTATTCAGTCGACAACCAGCAAAAAAAAAAAAAAACTTTTATATCTTCTAAAAATAAAAAATCGAAACTTGAATTCGACAAGGTCCATCTCAACTCGAGTGTTTAAATATGAAGAACTGTGCTGTTTTCTGACGAATCTAAGTTTAATTTAAACGATGCAGATGGCATAAGGTGTGTGCTCAGACAATATGAAATGTTTAACGATATGAAAGGTTTTTTGCTGGCCTTAGACTTTCAAATAAAAAAATCAATATAAAACCTCTATTCGTTTAGCCACAAAAAATATCATATAAACCTTTTAAAATTTCAAAAAAACACCAAAAACGCATTTAATTTTCTTCACTTTCCTGACTTTGACATCGTCTCAAATCTACAAATCTCAACTTAAAGTCGTTAAAATTCACTATATAATGCAGAATTTTGTTGTCTAAATTTCTTTAAATTCATTTTTGCCTTTTGGCCAGCTTTTCAGGGTAAATGCCACATGTCGCGACATGTCAAGTTTTTTGTGCAGTGGAGAGTTTAAAGTATCGTGTAAACTCTAGAAGTAATGAGAGCGAACGATATTGAAAGAAATACGTATAGAAATTTACAAGTAGCTCTCTTCGCTTTTTAAAATTTTTGAAGAATCATTACACTTCTTTAGATACGTCCCTGACTTTCATGTTTTCGTTATTTTACTAATCGTGTAAACTCAAAGAAAATCTTTCGTAAGATTTTTACTCTCATCTTTAAAATACAAATGAAATTTTCTAAAATTTTCTCTCTGACTTTGCGTATGTACATCATTGCCGTGTAAATTGTCCTTTACGAGCTACATACAACCTGTTGGCAACACATTACACATTAAAGCCAATTTAAAAACATAAATTTTTTATCATTTTGATGACAGTTGGCAACATTGCTTGTTTACAAAACTTCAACTGTAGGAACTACGCATTTAATACGCTCAAAACTTCTCTACCGTTACGTTTTTTGCTTTCATTTTTTTCTATTTGTAAACAAATTAATTATTGTGTTGACATTTATACAACAATTTCCGTATAATTTTAATAAAAATCATTTTAAAAACGTCATTTTAATATTTAAAAACGCAATATGACCACCAATATTACGGAGTATAAAAAGCCTTAGGCATAAAAGACTTCGGGTATCGATAATAAACGCTATCGATTATTAAACGATTGCAAATCTTCTTTCTTTAATTGGTCAAGAGTATTGTTCGGAGTCGAGATTAAACTGTAACTCCTCTCACTCACTGATAAACTTCACACACACATGGTGATGTAAGAAGTTAGGTTATAATCCTGACTAAAAGGTTAACTGAATCTGCTTAGCCAACTATTGAATAACATTAGGGGTTAGCAGCTCCTCCAGAAAAGAGATTCAGATTCTTTAAAAGTTATGGTGGCTTAGAAAATTGACATAATTTCCACGCAATTACAGAATCAAATGGAAATTTAATCAAATTGTGAACAACACAGTAAGGCCAATAAGAACAATGAAAATTTCCAAGTTTTTGTTTTTCTAAACTAAATTGCCCTTACGTTGTCCATTTATTTCCAAAAGTTAAATAACAAGTTTCGTTTTCAGTTTTTCATCTACATAAACTATCTAATGAGGCTTTTATTACGTGACAAGATCATTTCACCGCACCGTTGATTACGTACCAGGAATGTCAACAACAACAACAACAGCAACACTGACAAACGTAATCCGATATTTTGAAATCAAAAACCTCTCACCTCATAATTTGATTAAAGAAAGCGGACGGGAGGGGGAAGGTAAGTATATTAATTGAAATTTTTCGATTATTGTGTCTTCCCTTCGTTTGTTTTTTAATGTAATTTTTGGTAAATTTAGTAAAACTGATTTAAGAAATAAATAAAGTACTTTTTTTTCTTCTTCTCAATATCATTTAGTACCATGTAAACTTGTACTTTGTTAACTAGTGGATCTTTTATTTTACTAGCATGGGTGTTAAGATACTGTATTAAAGTATATATAGAGCAGCATATTGTTTTCAAAAACTCGTATTAAAAGATTATAAAAAGTACTTTTTAGGGGGAAAAAAAAGAATTTTAAGAAAAGTACTTGAAAATGAAAAATTCAACATCATGGCTGTTCGATCGATCGTAATTCCTAAAGCCTTTATACCTGAAGCAAATGCTCCCAACCGCTTAACCAATTGCATATAAAAAAGACAAATGGCAACTCTACCTTTCTAGGACTAAATACCACCGTAGAGCATTTACCTGCTCCGGGCTTATAATTTTACATTCTTATAATATTTAAACAAAAATAAGTACCGTACCGTAAATTGGTACCAATTTTCATCTCACTGAAATGCATACTTTTTTTACGGAATTTTCTGTTTCCACATGCGTTCACAACCCCGATTTCGATAAAAGCGTTTGTCTTCACGGAGCTCTTTGGAGGGACTCGGCCTTTGAATACCAAAATGCCATTCTGGACTTTCGATTGGTTTGAAAACACCCATAATCGTATATGTTTCTTTGACACGGTGACTGCAAACTAAGTAAAGGAGGGATATGGCGAACTGTCCATAAGAAAATAAAGCTATTCTCTGCTGGGTCCCAGGTCATGTGGGAATCCTCAGCATGAGGAGGTTCGATGAGAGGGGAGTTTTCACCCTGCTGATGGGAACGCATTGAGAACAAATGTTTGGAAGAGTGTACTGGACGTAAGGGAAAATAAAGACAGGCAAACACTCTTTTTAAACTAAAAGGGTTTGAAACAATCAAATCTGAGTCATCCATCCAATTATCCATGAATTACCTGAGGTTGGTAAACGATCTTTTGACAAGACACTACAGACTCTGGGTAAACTCATGCAGAAAGCGCAGATTCTGTGACGATGAGAAAGGATTATCGGAGCACATTCTTAGAACGTGTAGGGCATTAATACATCCCATCAAGTGCTAGGATACTATTGAATCTGAACAATATTCTGATATTTGTTAGGGCAATAGACTTGGAGGACACATTACGGCTTGGAGGATACGCTTTAGAGTTTGAGGGGAGTAGAATAATTGGCATGGTCGCAGTACCTTTTCAGAACGATATCAAAGAACATATCCGAGCAATGAATTATTAAGATGGATAGGCCCTTACATCAGGAAGAAGCACAAACTTTGAAGCCATGCCTAACCAAAGTACAATAGAATTACAGTGCAACCTTAAAAAGAAGAAACTCAAAAAAAATACGTTTTTCTTGATGCCATGTACAGCTACCACCTTAGTTTGCACCACCTTGTAAAGCTGGTATAATGTTGCATTTTAAATTGCCAACTATTGTTACACATGCAGTACATAAACAAGGTTGCCATATAGAGATAAAAATGCTTCATTTGTATTATTTAATAAGTGGCAGGTGTGTGTATATATAAATATATATGTGTGTGTGTGTGTTGTAATCAGTTACTTATTAATTTTCTCTTTTTAACATGTTATTGTTACTGTTGTTGTTCGTGCTATTGTTGCTGTATTATTCAATACAATTGGCTAATTTAAGTTCAGTTACTTGTAAACACGCTGTCTGTGCCTTTTAATGGACAATAAAATGCGATGGTTACACGATTTTCAAGTCGATTTTTAAGTATGTAATCGATAAGCCGATATATACATAAGCATTTTGGGGTCGTTGTTACTTTTAAAATGCAATTTTTTTTAATTTATTTAATTTAAAAACACAAAAATTATTTGAAATTATTGTAGACTCCTCAAGCTGAACCAAAAGTTAATTTAACTGTGCTGTGCTTTACTAAATAACGACCAATAATAGCCAAGAGTTGTTTGATTATTTGCATGTTTAATATGCTTTTTTACTTTGCCTTTTTTTGCTTATTATAATTATTTAATGGCATAATATTTATTATTAATATTACTTAATTTGTTTACAAAAATTTTAATATTTTTTTTTTTTTGCACAAAAGCCATAAACCTTTTTTTCTATTTTTTTTTCTTTTAGCATGAATATAGCATCACAGTCTTAGTCTGATGGAAATAATTCGTTCGTATGCGTGTTTAAAAATCATTAAAAAAAACGATAAAATAAAGATTTCAACAAAGCCAACCATACGTTATTCGTTAGGCATGATTGATTATAAATGTTAGCGTTTAAATTCCAGAAATTTTAATTTAATTTGAAATTCAATTCTTTAAGATTTTGATTCTAAAAAGCATTTAGACATACAGTTTATCAAAAAAATCTTTGCACAGATCAAAAAAATGTAAAATGTGATCTTCATTCAAGAATTCCAACAACAAAATCTTTACATACTTTTTTATTTTTGCACACATTCTATAACTGTTCTTGTTTACGACCATAAGCCGCCAATAGTTTTCTAATAGTCACACACATTACAATAATAACAACAATAAAAGAACTTTACACAGTATAAAGGGTGTCAAAAAAATCTTTGCATATTGAATGAAGATAATAAAAAAAATGACAAAAAATGCCGTTATTTCCCAAGAATGTTGTGCATTTTGGGTTTTTTTACAAATGAGATGGAATGTGAAAGGGGTAAACAACGTTTTATTAATGAAGTGATCGTTTTTTATGTAACAGGTGTCCTTATATTTGAATACAAAAAATGCCAGGAATACGAGTTTCAAAAAATATTATACAATTGGTCTATTTCAACTACTACAAAGGCAAATCTGCCAAGTAAATCGCAGATATGTTCTGCTTGAACATCAGGACTGTATATAATATTATAAACCGTGCTGAAAAAGAAGGAGGACTAGACTTAAAGGGATTTACAGGCAGGCCAAAAAATGTGACGCAGCGAGTTGAAAGAAAAATTATTAGAATCGTGTATGGTAGCCCACAATCCAGTCCGAGATGATTAGCTCTTCAAGTGCAAAAAGACTTTGGGTTACGTGTTTCCCAAAAAACCATCAGAAATATTCTTCAAAAACACAAATATTCTTCAAGAGTGGCTAGGAAAAAACCCCTGCTGTCAGCACAAAATGTCGAAAAGAGATTAAGATTTGCCACCGAATACATTTCACTTTCTCCGGAGTACTGGGACTCTGTTATTTTCTCAGCTTTATTATCATGACGGAGCATAAAGAGTTCGGCGTAAGCCTCTGACAGCACTAGAAAATTAAAATCTTATTCCTACAGTAAAGTTTGGAAAACTGTAATGGTATGGGGCTGTATATCCAGCAAGGGAGTTGGTGTAATCAGGATTTTGGATGAAATAATGACTAAGGAAGTATATCTTGATATTTTAAAAAATGAACTGACCGCCAGCATTAAGAAATTTGGTTTTATTGACCCGGTTAATCCGAATAAAATTAATTACAAGTACTATCAATATAATGATTCTAATCATAAATCTTATTTATGTATGTCCAGGTTACTTTACAACTGCTCCAGAGTTATTGATACTCCTGCCCAAAGTCCTGATATTAACCCTATCGAAAATTTGTGGGTTCATCTAAAGCAAAAGGTAGGAAAAAGATCGCCCACAGATAAAAACGAATTGATAAAGTTCATCAAAGAAGAATGAAAAAAAATACCTTAGAATATGCCATTCCGAAGCTTATTCAATCCATGAGAAGGTGTCTACAATCGGTGATTGATGCTCAAGGTGGACACACAAAATATTAGCACTATAATTTAAAAAAAATTGCATAAGTCTTAATATTTTGTCAAGTGTGCAAACATTTTTTTGACAGCAGTAAAATTGAATTGTTTTTGTTTTTTAATATTTTACATTAGATTATTTTCATTGTTATAAAAGTTTTTTATTTATTATATTAACAAAACATATGTTTATAAAATCCTGTTTGAAAAAAAATGAAAAAGTTGGTTATTTATATTAGAAATCAATGAATTTTTCGAAGTTTTTTTTATTTTTCTCTATGTGCAAAGATTTTTTTGACAAACTGTACATACATACACAAATTACGGGTGGCTTTTTTAAGTGTTTACTTACTTAATTGGCCTTTTAGTCAGGATTAGAACCTAGCTTTTCGCGCCGCCCATGTTGTGTCTGTTAATTTTATTCATGAGCGGCGGAATCTACAGTTTAAAATCGACTCCAAATGATAGATTTTTACGAAACTTTTCATGGCAATTTTATTTCACTCTCAGTGATATTGCCTAGAAATCTATTAAGAAGTAGTCACTGAAAGCAATATTGTTTTCAGATTTCGTTTTGTGCGAGATATCTGAGATGGAGTTGGAACCAATAACACCCCTGCGTCTAATAAGCCAACGCACTTACTAGACTACGACGACTTCCATAATGGGCAATTGTCCATGAATCTGGCGCATAAATCGGCGCACAAGTTGTACAGAAATTATGAGTATTTCGCTTCTCTGTTGAGCTTAATAACTAAGAAAACTTTGACTGTTTCCATACTTGTTTATTTCTAATCCCTAATTACAATTAATTTCTTTTGTTGCTATTCATCATCTAATTTTCAAACAAAAAAATTTCAAAACTCAATAAAATCAATAAAATTTCAATATTTTATGGCCACAGTATTTAATATTTAAATTCCCATGTTCCATATTAGTTTTTTTTTCTTTTTTCAAGTTTTTCTTAATCATTTTGCATCAATCCATTAAGACATTACCATAAAATAACGTTATTTACGCAGCTTATGTATAAAATCATTATTTTTCTTTTTTTTCTTTTCTTTCATGAAACTGAAACTTTAAAGACCTACAAGCGTTAGTTTTTCTTTTGTTGTAAATTCCATTAATGGGTTAATTATCTGGGCAGCACTGGCACTTGCAGTGTATTCGTTAGTCAGCAGCACACAAACTCAATTTAAGAAAATTACAAAAAAAAATCTCTGAGTTACCAACTTTTTAAATGAAACGTTTAGAAAAAACAAAGAAAAAAACAGTTATTATGGTAAAAAAATCAGTTTTCTTTGCAGTTTCAATTACAAACAAACAATCTGAGGCAATTTTTTTAAAAATTTAATTTATTTTTTGGTTTAAAAAAAAATGTTTAATATTTTAAAGACTTGGGATGAAGTTTACTAAAGTTTTGAAGTATTTTAGCGGGTAGAGGAAGAAGTATGTAGATTGAGAAAAGGCATTTAGTAAAGAGAAAGTAAATAAAGTCGAATATAATTCTTGGCGGTTTATATAAAAATTACAAATTATTGTAAGAAAACATTAAAATCCGATTATTCAATGAAAAATTTGAAAACATTTGAATGAATCAAATCATTTACGATAATAAATGTAACAGGCAGCTAGGATTGACACCAAACAATGTAATGTTATGTTTAATGAGTGAGATTGGAAGGAAACTTTTCATTATGAGCATCTGCAATCTAATCGAACAATTGTTTCTGAGCTCTAGTGATAGTGATGAACAAAATTGAAAGGAACTATACAATTAAAATTATCAGAATCTAACCACAGAAAAGATGGATGTTATATTCCCATATAACAACGTCAGACTACACCGGCTAACTCGATAGAAATTGAGCAATTTTGGCTAGAAAGTTTTGATGCATTCACCTTATTATCATTTACTCTGATATCTGTAAAACTCTCTTAATTGTATAAATTTCAAATTGCTTAACGGTTTTACCCCAAAAAAATGGCAAAATGTTACTGATCCAAATGGCACATATTTGGTTTAATAAAGCAGATGGGAAACCGATTTTTCTCCAAGACCTAATACTTATTAAAATCCTTAATAATAAACCAAATATTGTTTAGAGTTCAATGTAGTAAAGAATATTTAACATTTCGTATTAATTCTATCCTTTATTTAAGTTTTTCATCACACCAAACGATAACAATGCTAACGGAAAAGAAACATTGGTGCTTACTGTGTATCCTGCCTGCTTTGATAGACATGATTACCATAGAAATTTTGAAGTAAAAAGAGTTAAAAAAAGAGCAACAACAACAGAGAAGAGCAAAATATACGTCATATATCCTTTAATTCGCATTTGCTTTGATTCTACCACACAATTTCTACCATTATTGTGAGAAACTTTGCACTTTTACCTTTTCACTACACCCAACGATATCAGATTACATTTAGTAATAACGACAAATATTCCACACCAGATAAATTAAAATATTGTGATTTATTACGACTTCAATACAATGATTTCCCTATAAAAATCATTTCAAACAGCAAAAACAACTCAATTTTGGTATAAAAATACGTCAGTTGTGCTTTACTTAACATTTCTTGTTAATTCTACCACACAAATTCTACCATCATTGTAAGCAACGGCGAAATTAACATTTTCACCACAACAAAAAAGTATCACACTCTGCGTGAATGCCTTCAAAAGGAAACAATAGTTCGAGCACTTTAAATTAAAATATTGAATTTTATCGTATACATCATATATTACACAATGATTTTCATATAAATTTGAATTGAAACAACAACAATTTTATTTATTAAAGTCCTTTGTAAACAAGGAAACAAATTATTGGTTAAAGTATGTGTCGGATGTCCTTTATTTGACATTTTCCCACATTAGTAATCACAAATTTTACTCACCATGTCAATAAAACTGTATTTAACTCTTTCACCATACCAAGTAAATATCCAACAACAACAGTAAATATTTGAAACACACTGTAAAATGAAATATTGAGGCCAGTTAATGGTATGATTGTTGTTATCATAAGACTTGAGAGAGTACGAGCTGTATTTAAAGTATGGTTTGGAGTTGCTTTTGGTTTGATTGAAAAGAAACTGGAAAATAAATGTTTGTGTGTATGTACATATTTAATAAAATATGTACGAAATCTTGTTTATTTTTTGGATTTGCGTGCGTTGTGCGGTTAGTAGCAATTATTTCTTTTAGCTGTTCCTCCCTATTCCCCTCTATCGCACACAATCCAAGATTTGGTTTTCGTGCGTTTAACAGTAATTTTTTTTTATTTATTTTTTATTTTTTAAGTAAACTTTGTTGTTGGTATGCATATTGTCTAAAACTTGCTTAATATTTGGTACACATTTGCAACAACCTGTTGCTTTTAGTGGTAGTGTGGTAGTGTGGTAGTGTAGTAGAGTGGTAAGCCTATGGCTATAATTCACCTCTCAATGTTGATGGTTTTTTTCTTTTCTTTTCTCTTGTTGGCGCCTTAATTTGTTATTCATAATTTGCATAGAATAGTAGTTGTTGTATTTATTTATGTTTTGTTTACAATTTGTTATTGTTTTTTTTTTTTCATAATATTATATACTCGCAACCGAGTTTATTTAAAAACTGTGTTGTGTTCTTTTCTTAAGTCTTTTGTTTTCTTTTTTTTTGTTGATGAAATTTGTTGCGAATTTTAAATATTTAGCCATTGTTTTATTATTGCGGCCGGTGTTACCGTTAAGAATTGTTAAAAATAAATTCTTTGGCAAAAATCTCATATAAAAAAATTAATCCGCGTTTCATAATTGATTTCTATTATAAAGGGCGTTTTTTTTTAGAGGTATAGAACTTTAAGTTGGCATTACTTTTCAAGATGGCGACCGATTTAACAGCTGTCAAGTGATTTATTCTCAGTTTGGTTTGGCAATTCATCATGAATAGACTCACGCCTGAACAACGCTTGCAAATAGTGCAATTTTATTTCGAAAATAATGGTTCTGTGCGGAAAACGTAGCGCGATTAACCATGGAACGTTTTCGCACTCTTATTGATAACTTGCATCCCCAGAGACGCTGTACGGTGCGTACAGAAGAAGCTATTGCTGCTGTAGAGCGTAGCATTGAGGAAGACCCGAATGAGTCCATCCGCCATCGAGCACAGGAATTGGATCTGTGTCCATCCACTTTATGGAAGATTTTGCGGAAGGATCTTGGTTTGCGTGCTTACAAAATCCAACTCGTGCAAGATTTGAAGCCAAACGATCATCAAGTAAGGCGTAGATTCGTCGAATGGGCCCAAAACGAGATCACCGTTGTTCCCGATTTTCATAAGCGAATTTTGTTTAGTGATGAAGCGCACTTCTGGTTGAATGGCTACGTCAACAAACAAAACTGCCGCATTTGGAGTGAAGGTAATCCTCAAGTGTATGTGGAAACACCGTTACATCCAGAAAAACTGACTGTTTGTTGCGCTTTATGGGCTGGTGGAATCATTGGTCCGTACTTTTTCAAAGACGATGGTGGCCAGAACGTTACAGTCAATGGTGATCGGTATAGAGCCATGATTACTAACTTTTTCATTCCTGAATTGAATAACCATGATGTCCAGGAGATGTGGTTTCAATAAGACGGCGCAACATGTCACACAGCTCGTGCCACAATAGATTTATTGAAAGACACGTTTGGTGACCGCCTAATTTCACGTTTTGGACGTGTGAATTGGCCTCCAAGATCTTGTGATTTAACACCGCTAGACTACTTTCTGTGGGGCTATGTAAAGTCATTGGTCTATGCGGTAAAGCCGCAAACGCTTGACCATTTGGAAGACAACATTCGCCGTATTATTGCCGATATACGGCCACAAATGTTGGAAAAAGTCATCGAAAATTGGACGTCCAGATTGTACTACAGCCGCGCCAGCCGTGGCGGTCATATGCCAGAAATCATATTTAAAATGTAATGCGACAAGATTATCTTTCGGATAAATAAAATTCATGTCAGTCGAATAACCCATCGTTGTTTTATTGCAACTTAAAGTTCTATACCTCTATAAAAAACACCCTTTACACGCCTAAATCGTTTAACGGATTTTTATTAAATTTTTACAATGTATTGCCGATAAAGCAGAAGAACTCTATATAAACTGTAATTCAGAGAGTACAAGATAGCCACAAGATAAATCAATGATTTCCACCAAACTGGTGTGTAGAATTTGGAACGTTGAACTGCTGCCGGAAGACTGAAACGTCAGCTAAAGTTTCCCAATTTAAAAAAAATGTGACAACTGTCTTGGTATATTCCCTTTAAGACCACCTATCATCAGATAATGGTACGCATGCTCGGTAAAAGTTTGCAACCTTATGTCAGCCGTATCAAGATTTCATCCCTGATTTCTATACAATCGATCAAATCATCATACTGAGTTAGAGATCTACGAATTACAAATATATTGACATTAACTGGATACCATTCCATACTGGATTTTAAGCAAGCTTCCACAACATTATGATTTACAAACAGATTTTTGTGTATATTTAGGTTTATTTAGGAGGGAGTGGCAACTTTGTTGTTTAAGTCAAAAATCATTTGAGGCACACATAACGGTTCTAAAGCAAACTGTCGAGTTTTCCATCAACCATCAGCATCAAAGCTTTGCATTAAGGCATGTTTGTCTTAAAATCAAGGGAAAAAAGGTTGAAAGTTTACTAAATCCAGTGATTGATTCGATCGAGAAAGACTAGACCCAATGATAAAAGTCTGCGTCAAGCCAGAAACGGAATAGACAATACTTTTCTCTTCTGTGAGCTAGTCTAACTTCTGCAGAAATCATTTGCGGATTAATGACATCTCTCATCTGCTATCCCCTATTATATCCTACTATACCCTACTTTCCAATTAAAATAGTCGACTGGTATGATGTCTATTCGATTCATGCCAGATGAGTCTGGCAGAGACATAGGATCACTTCTCATACCGCGGGGACTACAGCAACTAAAAGATATATTTGTCAGAGAATTAGCAAATACACATATTTTTTTAAGAGTTTATCCAGCCCATGTGAAATTGATACCAATAAAATACAAAACTTCTACGAGGGTAGATCAAAAAGCTTTAAAGCAACCGAAACAGTGCATGTCTAGTGCTCGAATTGGCAGGATTTTCAATATTTATTCATATTTATACGAGGATCCCCCCCATAAAGAATCCTAAGAGGAAACTCACGAAACCATAATCAGGCACAAAATCACTTGGAGATTCACAATACTCCGGGAATTACGACATGTGAAGAGATGTAAATAACATGGAAAGTGGAGATTCTTTCTCCAAGAGGATGGAAATGAAAAAAAATAAAATTAAACGATGTTGTTCGCATGTTTAGTCGAATAGCTTGGGTTTTCACACATTTTTAAGAAAAACAAAAAACAAATGTCGCAAATAATCACATTTTTAGATTTCTGCTTTAGGCTGTCACTTTTAAGCAATATTGAATACTCAAGTTTTTGCCAAATAGCCAAAGACCCTAAAGAATATAAGCAAAGAATATGGATATAAAGAATGCGCATCATGTAGAAGAAAAAATTTCTTATGGCGGGTCGTAACATTACGACCCGCTCTCACCAAAATATTTTTAAAAATCATTTCTTGATGAGGGGGGTGGAAGACAGAAGGAAAATGAACACAAACAAAGAGCGTAACAATGTGTTGCTCTCATCGTACGTATGTACATGTATATGTATTCTTGTGTTTTTTTGATTTAGTTGTCCATCACACTGCGACAAGAATGCATGTGCTGCCGATGCTTTATCATTTTATTTCAGAATAACACTCGAAGAATATTTTGTGTTAAAAATGTTTTGTGTCATTAGCTGGGCGTATTTTATTTTGACCCATAATATAATTTTTTTAAATGCTTTGGAATGCTCGTTTCTTTTTCTTTTAATAAAAAATGGGTTTTTTATTCTTTTTATTTGTATTTATCTAAAAAACATGGCCTAATTTTTAAGCCAAAGATGGATAGCTTTATGTTCTTTTAATAATAAAATCGATGTTTTATTTTATTTTTATTTATCGAAAATTATTAAGCCAAAGATAGACAGCTTTACATATGTATGTTGATTAAATGAAAGTAAAAAAAGAGTATATTACTAACACTTTTCTATGGCTGTAAATAAATAAATTCTCTCAACTTATTTTCTCTCTCTTACTCACAAATCCATAACCATAGGCATGTGTTAACCTAAAGGAAAATTGTTAGTAATAATTTTAAGTCTACTTATTCACCCAATGATATGTATATGTGATCGGAAAATATAGAAAAATTGTACTGCACTAAGACACTAAGGCATCGTATTTAACTTGGCAAGTATTCTTCCAAAAATCGAAATCATTTCTCATTGATATTAGTGAATACTACTGTGATGTTTCTTTGGGTGTATCATTGAAGTCTGAAAGAAGCGACATGAACCTTCTTCTTTAAAAACTGACAAGATTTTTACGCTCGATTTTTAACGAACATTCTTGATGTTCGTGTCCTAAGTGTGTAAAAAGCCGAAGATGTTCTTCCCCTGATGGACATTGGTGCCGACGTCTGTTTTTAACACCAGAAAAATAAATAAAAAGTGGCCAAACAACAAAAACGCACGATAAGAACAACGCATTGTTACGCTCTTGGTTTCTGTATCATTCCCTTCTATCTTTCCCCCCGCGTCATGCAATATTTTTGAAAAATATTCCAAAATATGTTAAAATGCACATTCTTTATACTTTATTTTCTTTGATATAAGGCAGGCCTCGCTTACAATATTTTGAAGTGTCATTAAAAATTTTAATTTTTTTTTTTAATATTTTTAGTTTCTTTAGTTTTTTGTCAAGGATTTGGGGATTTTTATAATTTTAAAATTTTGCAGGTTTTTTGTTGTTGTATAATGGATTTCTTTTTTTATTGTATTCAAATTTAAACAAAAAACAATATTTATTTATTCTATGCACGTAGTGTTTTCTATTTAATTTTTTAAAAATGTTTTTTGTAAGGAAAAAAAATATTTTTTCTTTTAATTTCGCTACTTTTAAAACAGAAAAAAAACAAACAAATTATTCCTAAGCACATGTGTTCATGTCCATAATTAATCAATATTTAGAGGTCTACACCATACAGCGGTGTTCAATAATATAGTGCCATACCAATTCAAACGTTTCTGTCTGTACCACTGTGCCTATCGAAAGGAGCTTCTCTAATATTCTATAGAGCGGAAGGAGTCTGAAATTTCAACTCAACGTTGAAGTATTTCGTTATAATTTTTTTATGATTTTTGATTGTGGATTTCACTAATTTTAAGTAGAAGTTGGCAAAAAAAAAATATCGTGTACTTGCAATAATTTTTTTTTAATTTTCAATAATTTTTTAATATTTTGTTGTTTTTGTTTTTAGTAGTTCAAGGTTTTATGGCTTTTAATAACAATAATTTTTTTTGTTTTTTTTCTTTTGTTGTTGTTATTGTACTCTTAGTATTTATGTATTAAGAATTTAAAGAAGAAAAAAAATCAGAAAAAAAAATTAAAACTTGTTTTAATTGAAGCACTCTTTAAATGGCTTAAATGGCCTTTAAGCGTTGTTTTTTTTGAATTTTTTTAAGAACAAAATAATAAACTTTAAAGTTTTTTCCTTAAATGAATAGTGGTTGCATTAAAATCGAATAAAAAAATAAAAAAAAAAAACGATAACGTAATATCTGGCTTATGTTTAACAGCCCATAAAAAGTTAAGCAAATAAATTTTTTGAAAGGATCTCTTTCAGTTATTTTTGTTTATTTTTAAATTTTAATTAAAGATTTCACTTTTATAGTTATAAACAACCAAAAATATTTTTTATTTTGTTTGTTTGTTTTTATTTCAAGGTCTTTAATTAAAAGTTCTTTTATTTTCTAAATCAGCTTTCAAAGTCTACTTCAGACATTTTATTAAACACACTGTATTTATGTTCTAAAAAGGTTTCATGAAATAAATGTTGTTTTTAACTCACTCTGTGTTAAAGCGTCGAAAGTAATATTATAACAAGTAAAGGGTGTTTTTTATAGACGTATAGAACTTTAAGTTGCAATAAAACAACGATGGATTATTCGATTGACATGAATTTAATTTATCCGAAAGAGAATCTTGTGGCATTACATTTTAAATATGATTTCTGGCATATGACCGCCACGGCTGGCGCGGATGTAGTCCAATCTGGACGTCCAATTTTCGATGACCAATGATTCCACCAGCCCATAAAGCACACCAAACAGTCAGTTTTTCTGGATGTAACGGTGTTTCCACATACACTTGAGGATTACCTTCACTCCAAATGCGGCAGTTTTGTTTGTTGACGTAGCCATTCAACCAGAAGTGCGCTTCATCGCTAAACAAAATTTGCTTATGAAAATCGGGAACAACGGTAATCTCGTTTTGGGCCCATTCGACGAATCTACGCCTTACTTGATGATCGTTTGGCTTCAAATCTTGCACGAGTTGGATTTTGTAAGAACGCAAACCAAGATCCTTCCGCAAAATCTTCCATAAAGTGGATGGACACAGATCCAATTCCTGTGTTCGATGGCGGATGGACTTATTCGGGTCTTCCTCAATGCTACGCTCTACAGCAGCAATAGCTTCTTCTGTACGCATCAATAAGAGTAAACGTGGTGCGAAAACATTCCATGGTTAATCGAATTAACTGCTCTGATGGACGATTATGTCGACGATAAAATGGACGTAGTGCGCGCTACGTTTTCCGCACAGAACCATTATTTTCGAAATAAAATTGCACTATTTGCAAGCGTTGTTCAGGCGTGAGTCTATTCATGATGAATTGCCAAACCAAACTGAGAATAAATCACTTGACAGCTGTTAAATCGTTCGCCATTTTGAAAAGTAATGCCAACTTAAAGTTCTATACCTCTATAAAAAACACCCTTTATTATTAATTGTCAGTTAATCAGTCTGTTTTGTCAAATCACCACGGACCAATATAATATTGAATAACACGTGGAAATAATAAAATCGTTTTTTATCAAAATTCGTGCTCTGTTCGGATAATGTACTTCGTGCACTTAGCACATTACATTTTAAGATCGCTGTAATGGTCCTACCAAGAGGATAAATTTTGTTCAACAAACGATCAACCAACACCCATGTGTCGATGAAATGCACGATCTGCCAAAAATATCGTTGTTGTCCGTGAGTGTGTGCCGGTAAGTACCTAATGCAGGCGAATCGTTTTTCGCAGACTACAACTTGGCAAATTCTGCCTCGTGACTTAGACTTGAACCCGTACATAATTCAATTGACCAAGTAACTGAAGGTAAACGACTTGTGTTCACTGAAAAAGCTCTGATGCAGTTGGCAACTGCATCCTTAATTTACACTGAAAAATCATCTTCAACGTTGAGGCCCATTTCTGCACAAATGGTGGTTATGTGAACAAAGTTGACGACTTTGGAACAATGCCAGTCCACATAAGATTCAAGAGCGTTCAATGCATCGCGAAAAAGTCACTGTTTAATGTGAATTTTGTTCTGCCTCCTTTGAAAACGATGTTGGCCCGTTCATCACTGTCAACGTCTAGCACAATGACAATTACCAACGACATAAGGTTTCAACAGGACAGCGCTATGTGCCACAGAGATCATGCGACATTCGACATTGTCTACGAGCATTTTGAGGGCATGATTATCTCACGTGGGACTGATGTAAACTGGTCACTGAGATCATTCGATTTAAACCTGTTAGACTTTTTCTTGCTCGGTTTGCTTAAGTCGCAGGTATAGGCGAATAAGCCGGAAATCAGACGGGTCCTCAGAGGCAACATTACCCACGTCATTGATAAAATTCAGTGGACATTTTAACGATTTAATATTCCATACATACATTATGGTATCAATCGGTCTTTCAAAAAAATAAAAAAATGTCTCACACACACTTTGTTCTTTGTAAATTTTAAGATAGGCAGCCCTTAATGATAGTCTCGATACATACATACATACATTATGGATCAAATTAACAGCTAGGTTGTAAGCAAAAAAGTTAGTAAGTAATGGAATTCGCATCAAATCTGGCCAAGACTTGATCAAACAAAACAAAGAAAAACGCTTAGCATAGTTGTCAAAGTCATTACCACGCATTTATTATTGATACTCATGTCATATGCATTGGTTCTGGCCATCAGGTCATTGCGAGGTGAGGAAGATGAGGAAACTCATATTTTGGGGGTAAATGCCCAGCATTATGTCGTAGCAGAAGAAAGCAGCACCTTTTCTTCCACTATGCCGACAATCTCAAGAATGGCCTGATCAGAGACTTTGGATGATTCCAGTCATAGAGGAATGAGAAGACCGCAATCAGGTGTCCACCCTCTTAGGTGACAGCCACTATTTCCTAACTTTTACTTTTTAACAAAGCTTTTGCCATTACTCAAGTCCCATATACATACAGTGGTGGCCTTATAAATAGAAACGATGTTTCTGGAACAGAGCTCTCTGGAGTGACGAATCTAAGTTTAATTTGTCCCAATCTGATGGAAAAACGTATGTAAGACGCCCTCCAAACAAAGCCCAAGTACACAGTGAAAACTGTAAAACAAATTAACAAACATACATATTGCTAAGTCGTTTCTAATTATAAGGCCACCACTGTATGTATATAGGACATATGTCATTACTACCCTTCAGTAAGGATTACAACTTAGATTCTCACAACAACCATATTTTGTGTGTTAATTTTATTCATTAGTGGCGGTACCTACAGTTTAAAGTCGACTCTCAGAGTTTTTGCCAGAAATCTGCTGAGAGGAAATCACGGAAAGAAATATTGTTTTTATAAAGGGTGTTTTTTTATAGAGGTATAGAACTTTAAATTGGCATTACTTTTCAAGATGGCGACCGATTTAACAGCTGTCAAGTGATTTATTCTCAGTTTGGTTTGGCAATTCATCATGAATAGACTCACGCCTGAACAACGCTTGCAAATAGTGCAATTTTATTTCGAAAATAATGGTTCTGTGCGGAAAACGTACAAAATCCAACTCGTGCAAGAATTGAAGCCAAACGATCATCAATTAAGGCGTAGATTCGTCGAATGGGCCCAAAACGATATTACCGTTGTTCCCGATTTTCATAAGCGAATTTTGTTTAGCGATAAAGCGCACTTCTGGTTGAATGGCTACGTCAACAAACAAAACTGTCGCATTTGGAGTGAAGGTAATCCTCAAGTGTATGTGGAAACACCGTTACATCCAGAAAAACTGACTATTTGGTGCCCTTTATGGGCTGGTGGAATCATTGGTCCGTACATTTTCAAAAACGATGGTGGCCAGAACGTTACAGTCAATGGTGATCGGTATAGAGCCATGATTACTAGCTTTTTCATTCCTGAATTGAATAACCATGATGTCCAGGATATGTGGTTTCAACAAGACGGCGCAACATGTCACACAGCTCGTGCCACAATAGATTTATTGAAAGACACGTTTGGTGACCGCTTAATTTCACGTTTTGGACCTGTGAATTGGCCTCCAAGATCTTGTGATTTAACACCGCTAGATTACTTTCTGTGGGGCTATGTAAATTCATTGGTCTATGCGGTAAAGCCACAGACGCTTGACCATTTGTAAGACAACATTCGCCGTATTATTGCCGATATACGGCCACAAATGTTGGAAAAAGTCATCGAAAATTGGACGTCCAGATTGTACTACATCCGCGCCAGCCGTGGCGATCATATGCCAAAAATCATATTTAAAATGTAATGCCACAAGATTATCTTTCGGATAAATAAAATGCATGTCAATCGAATAATCCATCGTTGTTTTATTGCAACTTAAAGTTCTATACCTCTATAAAAAAAACACCCTTTATTTCGTTTTGTAGGAAATTTCTGAGCTGGGATTTGAATCGTTTCCTCACGTCTAAGAAGCCAATACACTATCTACCACACAGGATTACGGAACTACTTTCTCACAATACTTATGCGGGACATACAGTATTAAAGTCGACTCCGAACGACAAATTTTTAGAAACTTTTCATGGCAATTATCTACCATACTATGTCTACTTCAAAGCTTAGGTGCGATAAACTCGAAAATACTTTAACGTTAGTACTTCATTTCGATGATGGTGGGTGAAGTGACGCACTTACTATTATTTTATAAATTTCAACAACATAATGGGAAGTAGCCTTAAAGGATTTGAATTAAATCCTTCAATTATTATTCCTCATTTGCGATGATTAAGTGGGGTGCATGAAAGATAAATTTGTTGTGAAAACAAACACAATAACCCACAAAAATAAATTTCAAAGCCATATGGTTTAAAAATAAATCAAGAAAAAAGTTAAATAATCATACAAATATTATAAACATACATACACACACATACATTGTGTTTAAATATTTACAAAATTTATGCATAAAAATAAACAAAAAAATAAATGGAATGAAAACAATAAAAAGAAAAATTAATTCCGCCGCTTTATTTAACTCATGAATGATTGAATCATAAAGAAATTTTTTTCTTCTTTTTTTTTTTTTTTTTTTGTAATAAAATCTGTACGTCATGGCATCGCATCGCAACTCATCATATCATGTTTAAATTGTTATTTCTGTTGTTGTTGTTTTAATGAGTTAAACACACAGGCAATGATCAATATTTCTTCATGCAAATTTTGCAATTATTACCGTTAAAAAAACAAAAGAAGACCCGAACCCGAACTTGTATTAAAGTTTTGTTTGCACAATACAAACCAACATCCATATATGTTTTGTTTTGTTTATTTTTTTTCTTTTTTTGTAAATAAAAGGGAAATAATTAATGCGTTTACCTTGAAAAATGTTGTATATTTACACATATGCATATACATACATAGTTCAAAATTATTAAATAATTTTAAAAAATTTATTGTAAATAAAAAAAAGAAAACAAAACAAAATAAAACCAATATGGGTTATTATGTTTCGATATGCATTAAATTATTCCCTGGATATGAATACTGATTTTGGTATCATAATAGGTCTCAATGCTGGACTAAGTGGGACACCGACTGCAACGGCTTCTCTAAGTGCACCATATGCAAAGTGTTCTATTTTCCACAAATCAGGCGCATAAATCAGGCTGATTTTGGCCAATGACATGTTATGTTGACTTTGAGAACGACTGTGATTTGTGGCTTATTCGCATACATCTGCGACTTAGGGCAACCCAACAAGAAAAAGTCTAACCGTGTCTAATCACATTTTCAGAATATCCAATACGGATGTGATAATCATCGATCTGTAATTAATGCTCACCGTTGAAGTGGCCGTAGTCTAGTAGGTAGTGTGTTGACTTATTAGACGTAAAGCCAGGGTTCGAGCGCCAAGCCAGACATCAGAACAAAATACAAAAAAAAAGTATTTCTTCGGCGACTTCCTCTCAGCAGATTTCTGGCAAAAAACTCTGCGAGGAAATAAAAATTGCCATGAAAAGTTTCTCAAAAATCTGTTGTTTGGAGTCGACTTTAAACTGTAGGTCCCACCACTCATGTATAAAATTAACACACACAACATAAGTGGCGTGAGAAACTAGGTTGTAATCCTGACTGAATAGTCATGAGTGGTGGGACCTACAGTTTAAAGTCGACTCCAAACAACAGATTTTTGAGAAACTTTTCATGGCAATTTTATTTACTCTCAGAGTTTTTGCCAGAAATCTGCTGAGAGGAAGTAGCCGAAGACATACTTTTTGTATTTTGTTTTGATGTCTGGCCTGGGGCTCGAACCCTGGCTTTACGTCTAATAAGCCAACACACTACCTACTAGACCATGGCGGCTTCATATCGCATATCCATTCATAGATAAATGGGTCACATCGCTGAAGATGAACTGCCCAAGAGCCCATTCAGCGTACACACATGACTGTCTATGCTACAGTTATTTGCCTTCAGTTCCATAGTCAGTTGAAATTTGTATAAGTGCCCAAGTCATAACGCAAAATTTACCAACTTGTGATCTCTGAAAGATGAAATTCTTGTGTGTGACACTTTCACAGACAGTGACAATAGTTTCTGCAGATGTTGTGTTCCATCGACGTGCGGATGTTAGGTTAGGTTAGGTTATGTTGATCAATCGTTTACTGAACCAGTGAACTCGAATTTATCCTCTCGGTAGGACGATTTTGGTGATCGTAAGGTGGGCGAAATGAGCGCAGTATCTTACACGAACAGAACACCCATTTTGATGAAACAATTTTATTATTTAAACGTGTTATTCAATGCTATAGTCGCCGTGTTCTAGTAGGTAGTGTGTCGTCTTATTAGTCGAAAGGCCAGGGTTCAAATCCTAGGTCAGACATCAAAACGAAAATATGAAAAAAATATTTCTTTGGTGCCTTCCTTTCAGCAGATTTCTGGCAACAACTCTCAGATTAAATGAAACAGCCATGAAAAGTTTCTTAAAAATCAGTCGTTCGGAGTCGACTTTAAACTGTAGGTCCCACCATGTATAAAAATTAACGCACAAAACATAATTGGTGTGAGAAGCTAGGTCGTAATCCTGACTGAAGTGTTGTAATGACCAATGTATGTTATTCAATTCTACGTTCGTCCATGATGATGTGACAAAACAGACTGAATATTTGACAACTAATTTGACAGATGTAGCCGCAACAAAATGGCCGTTATCAACTGCCAAAGTTCGGACACTCAATATACAAGCCAAAAATAAAAATTTTGGCGCTCTACTGAAAACAATTGTTTTAATAAAAAGCCTCAACATATGAGCCATTCTAGTGTTAAATACTATTGTCTGAAGATCCCATAAATTGTATCCCACTATCAGTAGGCTTCAGGATAAAGAAGACGCAGCCAAACTGAAATATCTGCTGCTGCATGTCATAATGATATTCCAATTACATTATAACGCGTTTTGTTATTTAATAAAATATTATATTTTTCTTTTATTATAGAATATTTATACGTATGTATTTTGTTTATTTAATAATAGAATTGAATTAATCACAGATTTTATAATATCGCTCCTCTATAATATTAAAACCACTTTGTTTTTTTTCTCTCTCTTTAATTATTATGGTCAGTCAGGTCAGTTATTTAATTTCAAATAATAATAAAAGTTACACAAACAACTACTTCGAGGGGATAATAAAAATATGGTTAATCAAGCAAAGAAAATATAGGGCTTGTGCCTACAATTAATATGTATTTTAGATTTTAATATCACATTTTTAAGTTGTGTATTCATTCATCCATAAAGTTGTTGTTAAGAACGAACACTGAAAACAAACAATAACAAAACTAAAGAGAAAAAAAATAACAATCACAAATCAACAGTAAGATTCTAGAAGTTGCCACACCGGAAATCCACAGCTTATCCATTCAGTAGTTTCAACAACGTCAGTTTATTGGAAGCTACCAGCTCTTAACTATCTTTCATCTGAAATGTGAAATGTTTAACAACCGAAGAATGTTTAGAATTTGTACTCCTCCAACGGTCTTCAAACTCTTCGGTTACTTTCAAACATTACAGGGTAATTATGGTCGTCAAATTTTTCGATTTCACTTCGTTCTCAGCAATTGAGCCTATCGCACGGCTCATTATGGGACATTTCGAATCTCAATTCATATAAAGTCCAACTCACGTTGCAATTAAAGCCCACAGCCGGTTTAAAACATTGTTCTAAAACGATGGATCAACTGGTTATTCGAACAAAATTTCTTTCAGCGCTGAGCACTAATTTCTCATTCGGTGGTTACGTCAACAAGTAACTTTGTTGCATATACGGTTTGGAAGGCCCTGAAATGATTGTGGAAAAGCAATTGCATCCTCTAAAACTGATTGTTTGGTGGACGCATTGGACCACAATTTTTCGAAAACGGCCGTCAATTCAGAAGGCTATATATATTACTTACTTAATTGGCCATAACAACCCGATTAACGGATTTCGGCCTGTCGCAACACATCCTTCCAGGCGCCTCTGCTTCTTGCGCGCCTACGCCAGTTGGTCACACCAATCGATGACAGGGCTTCCTCGATTTGGTCCTTCCAACGGATGCAAGGTCGTCCTCTTCGCCGACTTTGGCAGATCCCCGCATCAAATACCCGTCTCGCTGGAGCATCTTCCTCCATTCGAACGACATGGCCGAGCCAGCGCAGCCGCTGGATATTAATACGCTGTACAACGTCCATGTCGTTGAGGAGCTCATACAGCTCACTATTGTATCGGATGCGGAAATCATCGCCAACTCGTACTGGACCGAAGATCTTACGCAGTACTTTTCTCTCGAACACTCTCAAGGCTGCTGCATCAGAACTTAATAGGGTCCATGCCTCTGCGCCATAAAGAAGCACGGGTAGGATGAGTGTCTTGTAGAGCGTTAGTTTTGTCGTACGAGAGAGGTCTCTGCTACTCAATTGCCTATTGAGACCATAGTAGGACCTGTTGGCAAGAGTGATCCTGCGCTTGATCTCCAGACTGACATCATTTCTGGTGGTAACGGCGGAGCCAAGATAGATGAATTCCTTGACCGCATCAAAAGTATAGTTATCGGCAGTAATCTGAGAATCAATACGCCGCGCGTCTCTACTCGTCGATAACATATACTTTGTTTTGCCCTCATTTACAGCCAAACCCATCTTAGTAGACTCAAGGAGCTATACATAGCTCCATCAAAATGGACTTTTTTTGGCTTGCAAGCCAAACTAATGAACTGTACGGTATATCGTTTCAACAAAACAATGCCACAATCCACATACCTCACCTGATTTTAGCTTTTTTGCATGAAGAGTTTCCAGAACAGTAGTTTCATGCGTTAACGAAGCCAATTGACCACCAAGATCAGGCAATTTGATGTCGTTTGGCTTTTTTCTTGTACGGATATCCCAAAGACCGCATCTACGCTGAAGATCCCCTAACATTGTAGCACTTGGAAACCAATATTGCACCAGTTACATACATACATAATTGGTCATTATAACCTTTCAGTCTGGATTACGACCTAGTTTCTCAGACCACTTATGTTGTGTGTGTTAATTTTTGTACAGGAGTGGCGGGACCTACAGTTTAAAGTAGAAACTTTTCATGGCAATTTTTATTTACTCTCAGAGTTTTTGCCAGCAAACTGCTGAGAGGAAGTCGCCGAAGAAATACTTTTTGTATTTTATTTTAATGTCTATCCTGGGGCTCGAACCCTAGCTTTTCGTCTAATAAACCAACACACTACCTACTAGACCACGGCGACTTCTATTTCACCAGTTACCGCCTAGATATGGCTTACAATGTGCGAAATTATTTGAAAACTTTATCTCAAATGGATCAACTGCACTGCAATTGTTCATGAAATTCTATTTCGTATATAATGACAATGACATGAACCAATGAAAAGAATATTATGGTAACTCGATCGATGGAACTGACGTCTTCAGGTTATAATATAGCTTCTTTAGTATGAAATTCAAGATCCAAGCATTTCTTTATGTAACGGTAAGCTCCACCTTTCAGGCCAAGTCTTTAAAAATATTGAAAGATTTTAACACCTGCAAAGTATCATCTCAGAAAAAAGTAGCAGGATATTATTTCGATACAAAAGTACTAAAACGTCCTACTTAAAATGGAAACAAACAAAAAATAACAATAACAAATCAACAGTAAAGTTCTGGAAGTTGCCAAACAAAAAGTGAGTGAAGCATGAAAAGCATGTAGTGTTGAAACAAGTAAATTTTATACTAAAAACTCAAAAAACCAAAGCAAACTATCATAAATATTTATTTTTTTCTAATTTTTAAATACTCTCGTATTTATTCTGTTCATTTCTAACTACTGGCAGAAGCTTAATTTAATTGCAAAAATTGTTGTATTTTGTTCTCCTTTTTTTTTGTTCAATTTTATTGTGGCTTTTTGTTCTCTCGCATATTGTTGTATTGAGGTATTGTTGTATTGTGTTGTATTTTTCATTACAAATTGACGTCAGACCATAATCGACATGTTCTCAGCATGTTCTAATTATAGAAACAACTACACTTAGAAATTGAAAAAGTTAATTGAGTTTATTAGAGGTTAGATTTTATGAAATTTACAATAAATGAATATGGACTCTTATACAATAACAACAAAAACAACACAACAACAATAATAATAATAACAAAATAATTGCTTTGGTTTTTAGAAAACGAAATAAAACTCAAAAAAAATGTTTAATGTTTTGAATGAATTGTGATGGGAAAAGGAGAAACAAGAAATTACATCACATGATAACTTTGGATTGCATAGAATATCCCCTACACTGGATTCGATTCTGCAAAAGATTGAGATAAGATTCTGGTGTTGCAACCAGAACAAGCAGTTTTACATCGCATTTGTTAAATTTTAGAACCCGGGTGCTTAACGTAGCCTTACAAAAAAGAGGGGAACTTCTCAGTGCAATAAAGCCAAAATCAATCGCATTGTTTGCTCGTGGCACCGTCTTGTTTAAACCCACATCCACGTGCAGTTCATAATCTTCAACTGCCGGTCAAAAAAAAGTAAATTTTCATACGACAATAATGCTTTGAAATGACGATAACAATTCTTTTAGGAACATTTTCAACCACATGCTTCCTAGCGATACATTCAGACCGTAACGGACACCAAACAGAGACTTCTCTTGATACATTCGCTTTTCCACAATCACTCCTGGGTACTCTAGACCTCTTATTGGATAATTTTGCTTGTTGCTTAGGTTAGGTTAGGTTAGGTTAGAGGACGTGTACTTGTCAATTAAGACAAGTACAGTACCCGGAGGTCGAATTGACCCATTGTACAACGTCCTAGTTTCTCACACCACTTATGTTGAGTGTGTTAAATTTATATATGAGTGGTGGGACCTACAGTTTAAAGTCGACTCCGAACGACAGATTTTTATTTATTGAGAAACTTTTCATGGCAATTTTTATTTATTTTCAGAGTTTTTGCCAGAAATCTACTGAGAGGAAGTCGCCGTAAAAATACTTTTTGTATTTTGTCTTTGATGCCTGGCCTGGGGCTCGAACAATAATGTTGTTGTTTAACCACCGAGCAAGAAATAAGTTTCGGAATTGAAGAAATTTTATTCGAAATATAATAATTGAACTTCAGATGGATGGCGGAGCAAATACAAAATATTGCTGAAAACGTCATGTAATCAAAAAATGCGTATTATTCTACACATTTTCTTTAATACACTTTTCGATAGTGCCTACATTATGGTGACGAACAGATGATCTCTGATGCTTCCACTCGCTTCAAGTTTTTTTAATAATCTTGCCAATTTTGCACTTAAAAGATCGATTATGCTGACCATAATTATCCTGTAATGCAAGAAAAGTAAAGTCAGTATCAACTGCGCATTTTTCAGTTGCAAAAGATCCATATTCGTAAATAGGAAACCTTTCACTAAATTAATGACACTTGAGATGAAAGATAACAGCTCTCAGCCTTACCAGGCTGGAGGTTTTTAAATCATTTTTAATTTTAAATTTGGTATGGTAACTTCTAGAACTTTACTGTTGATTTGTTATTGTTATTCTTATTTTATTAGCTACCTTAATTGCATTACCGTAATTTCATTATTGTTCTAAATTTTTTTTTTTTCTAAAATAAACTATTAACGATTTATTCCGTCCACGCAACATTATTTAACAATTATTTTCCATTAAAAAATCAATGAAATTTAATCCCTATACCCCATAAAATATTAAAGTTAGTTGTGATCATTTTAGCCCATAAAACATTGTCTCAATGCTGGCAAAATAGCCGGTTAAATTGGCGATTAAAGGCAAAACTTAAAAAAAAAAAAAAAAAAAAAAAAAAAAAAAAAAAAAAAAAAAAACAATTGACAGCCCGATATGTCGCTGCCATTAAGAATATGATGGTGGCTTCACCTGACATGCAAAGAATTTGTTTATTTTTATTGTGATGGTGATGAGTTCATTTGCAAGTAATTGGAAGAGAGACAGAGAGAGAGAGAGCGTGAGTAAGAATAGCTAATTCGTTTTGCTCTTCTTTCTTTATTTGCTTGGATGGTATGTCTTACAAAACCTGTTTAAAAGATTGTGTTACAAAAATCATACGAAAAAAACCATTAAAAATTATATAAGCAATGTTTAGTTAAAAAAAATTAGAGGAGTTTTGTTTTGTTTTATTTCATTTAAGGCGAGTTTAATTTCAATCAAATCAAATGAAATATTTCTTAATGCTTGCTGGTGATGGATTTGTTTGTTTGCCTTTCATTTCTTTAATAAAATCGTTTTTAATTTTTTTTCGTTGTTTTATTTTTATTTTTAAAATCTGTTGACGTTATTTAGTAACAATCTCTACGTGCCTGTCTGCTTGCCAGCCTGCCTGCCTGCCTGCCAGCTGAATAATTGTTATCCGAGTATTGAATTTTATTTCCTGTTGCTTATAAAGGGTGTTTTTTATAGAGGTATAGAACTTTAAGTTGCAATAAAACAACGATGGATTATTCGATTGACATGAATTTTATTTATCCGAAAGATAATCTTGTGCCATTACATTTTAAATATGATTTCTGGCATATGACCGCCACGGCTGGCGCGGATGTAGTCCAATCTGGACGTCCAATTTTCGATGACTTTTTCCAACATTTGTGGCCGTATATCGGCAATAATACGGCGAATGTTGTCTTCCAAATGGTCAAGCGTTTGTGGCTTTACCGCATAGACCAATGACTTTACATAGCCCCACAGAAAGTAGTCTAGCGGTGTTAAAACACAAGATCTTGGAGGCCAATTCACGGGTCCAAAACGTGAAATTAGGCGGTCACCAAACGTGTCTTTCAATAAATCTATTGTGGCACGAGCTGTGTGACATGTTGCGCCGTCTTGTTGAAACCACATCTCCTGGACATCATGGTTATTCAATTCAGGAATGAAAAAGTTAGTAATCATGGCTCTATACCGATCACCATTGACTGTAACGTTCTGGCCACCATCGTTTTTGAAAAAGTACGGACCAATGATTCCACCAGCCCATAAAGCGCACCAAACAGTCAGTTTTTTTGGATGCAACGGTGTTACATCTCTACAGCAGCAATAGCTTCTTCTGTACGCACCGTACAGCGTCTCTGGGGATGCGAGTCTCTGGGGATGAGTTCATTCATGATGATTTGTCAAACCAAACTGAGAATAAATCACTTAACAGCTGTTAAATCGGTCGCCATCTTGAAAAGTAATGCCAACTTAAAGTTCTATACCTCTATAAAAAACACCCTTTAAATTAACCCTTCAAGTAACCATTTGGTTGGTTGGTTGCTAATGTACTAAAATTGTCTCATCACCGTTACAGTAACAGTTTTTAAGTGTACCCTAGTGAAATTCGCTCGCTTTAATACTTCGTTTTTATTGATTGCGTTTGAAATAAAAGTAAGAGTTAGGAAAAGCAAAGAAAAAGAAATAAAAAATCTCATTGAATACAAAAAAAAAGTTAATTTTTATTACTTTCCACTTACTTTCTTGAATTTTTTTTTTATTTTTAGCTGAGACCATCACTCACGAGATGACCCCAATTCAAGCAGTCCATTCCAAAGGAACAGAAAGAGGAAGTTGTGTGGCAATTGAATTCACCACCCTAACACTCGTACTAGATGCTGCTATTGTCACAACACTAATGAATTGTTTGTTTATAACGGTTATCCGTTTGGTGATTTTGAAACCGCCCATCTAGCAAAGCTGTCATCTACAGTGTCATTTATTGAGAGCAAATATGATGGCTTATGAGATGCAAGTCCACGGCCAATCTCAGACATTTCACAAAAAACGAAAACTCCAAAAAAAAATTTTTTTGGGCGATTTCCCCACAGCAGTCTTCTGGCATTTATCAAAAGTCTATCGTTCGGCGTCGACTTTAAACTGTAGGTCCAGCCACTCATGGAAAAAAATTAACGTATAGAACATGGGCGGCATGAGAAACTAGGTAGTAATACTGACTAAAGGGTTGTAATGACAAATTAAGTAAGTTAAGTTGCACGTGTGATGTTATATTGCGGCTTTTCACTTTCATTTGCGAAGTCGTATTTCCCGAATTATGTGCTCCTGCCCCGTGGTTACACACATGATTCCATTTTAAAAAAGGCTGCGCTTGTAGCTGTCCTTTCCGCATGCTCCATGATTCGCTAGTGTATAGAATAACTGTCTGGATGCTCCTCGCATTAAATATTATAATTTTCGTGTTTCTCGAAATTTGTGCGGACCTCCAGATCTTCTCGAGCGAAGTAAGGCCCGAGCAGAGGCGTTTGGGAGTATCTGATACAGTTTTTTATATACAAGATTTGCTGCAAATATGTTAAGACAAAAAACCTCATCCCTAGCGCTCTTGAAGTCGCCGTAGTCTAGTAGGTAGTGTGTTGGCTTATTAGACGCAAAAGCCTGGGTTCGAGCCCCAGGCCAGGCATCAAAGACAAAATACAAAAAGTATTTTTTCGGCGACTTCCTCTCAGTAGATTTCTGGCAAAAACTCTGAGAGTAAATAAAAATTGCCATGAAAAGTTTCTCAATAAATAAAAATCTGTCGTTCTGAGTCGACTTTAAACTGTGAGAAACTAGGACGTTGTACAATGGGTCAATTCGACCTCCGGGTACTGTACTTGGCTTAATTGACAAGTACACGTCCTCTAACCTAACCTAACCTAACCTAGCGCTCTTCGTCAAATACTCAATGAGAAGTAAACTGTATTAACTCATGTACGTGTGTGATTATTGACTGTGTTACACTGCTGGCGATAGAAACTTGACGTAAATATTCGTTTGTATTGGCAAAAAATATCAACAATCTAGTGCCGTGCAGTCACTCATTCAGTCACGGCCAGTGACTTAGTCACTCAAAGCAACGGTTTAAAGAGTAAGAGCGCGTGTAAGTCCTCTTTAGCGACAAACAACAACAAAAAATCGAATCAGACTTATGTACGTACCTAAAGCGGTTTTGGCTTGATAAACCAAAACTGTTGGTTTTGATTGTGACGGCGGTGGCGGTTATGGCGACGGTGATAGTATAAACCAAACGATAGTCATGGTGGCGATGGTAAAAACCGCTTAAAGTTAAATTGCAATGATTTTTTTCTTTTGTTTTCTTGTAGTTTTTTTTTTCTTCATTAAATCGAAACACTTGCCAATAAGTTTCCCTCTCCTTGGCTTGTGTAGAAGCTTTAAAACACAGAGACACACGCAGTAGTCACTGAAAAAAAGAAACTCTGTTGGCTGTTGGTTGGCTGGTTGTCTTGGTTGCATTTGTTTTGAACGCAATTCACTGACTTGCCAACACTGTGAATGACGATGGACTGGCGGTCTGGAAGGAGGGGTGACTGGCTGGCTAAAAACCAAATGGTTTGGAATATTTTTGCAAAAGGGGGGAACAATAAATGTTTTTGGTTTTCTTGCGTTTCTTTTTTGGTTTTCATAAATCTTGTCTTGCTTTGCCAGTAGCTTGGCACCGTGTACGTACCATCGTAAGTAGAACTTGGCGGTAGAGGGGGAAAATTGTTGTTGCTATTATTGTTTGTTTTGTTTTTCTGTTTCCATATGAAAATATTTATGGTTTAACAAATTTTTGAAAAGTTTATCGAACGAATTTCACCGAAATTAAAACGAATTTATAAAATACGCTACACTTGTATGCTCCCCAAGATGACAGATGAATAGGCTGTTAAAGCAGATGAATTTCAGGTGATCCCTTTGCCTTTACTGTCAATTGAAACAACAGACAACTGCACTTGGTTCCAGTTAGGGCACGGATGCCGCGTTTGGTCTCAAGACGACAAGGTGAGTGCATGATTTTGATAAAGTAAATCAGAACGTAGATGGTCTAATGACGCTACTTACAGATGCTCTTTCCTATTCTGGCAAGAGAAAAAACGGAGATCTCTTGACTGCTGACAGGAATTTTATCAGTCTTCCAGCGGGTGTAATTAATTACTGGACGCTGTTTTGTTAGAAGTAAATTTAAAAACGGGGATTAGGTTAGATGTGCATTTTCACAGATGATCGCATACGTTTACCACTAGGGACAGCTTATTATATCCATTTTTACTACATTTTATAAATGAAGGCATTGGCTCTCATCCCATACAGTTTCCGCAAAAAAAGTAAGAATGGAGTTCCCGCTTCTCTCATACATCATTACGCGAGTACTGAACATTTACACTTTAAATGAAAGACGGTTTCTTCCTCCTCCTCATACTCAGACCTACAGCTTATGCAAAAATCGTGCAAGGATCGTCTAGCCAACGGGTATGCCCATCTATTCGTCAGTGATCGTAAGAACAGAGGCCAAAAGAAGATCTGCACAGCACTTTCTGTGTAAATGTTCGGCTGTACGGGAAACTAGACTAAATCATCCTAGTGCAACTAATTTTTTAGGAATAGGAACCCCGCAGTTCGCTGTCGTATTTAAAATAATTTGTCTGGGGTTCTCAAGGAACGCTAATTGGAATGAATATACAAGAGATTGGCTTAGGGAGGTGAAATTTTTAGGGTATCACAATGGGCCATAGGACGTCCAACTGAACTCGCCTAGTTTGAAATCAGTTTGTACAACCTAACATAACCAGGGTTACCCTTAAAATTATGATGTTTCTTCTTTTTTATTCTTTTTCGTTTCTCCAAGGACAATAGGAATGTCGGAAAGCATCTACCACTACATCTGCTTACTATTTTTTTACGTTGTTCGAGTTTCACGCCTTTTTAGCTAAGCAAATTCTAGCATGGTAGGATTGCTATTTGCCACCGTATATGTAAATCACATTTTACAGATAAGCAGATATTTTCAAAGTAACCCGTTTAAGAAGCTGTCTATAGCGAACATTTAAATAATTTCAGTGGGAACGTATGTATATCATGATTTTAGTGAGAGTATTGGAAAATGTTGTACACATAATAAAACAATTAAACAAAGTAATAACTGTTTAAAAAAGTTTTATAATTCAACCAAATCTAAAAGTCTGCAACGCCTTCATAAAATTGGTGCACGGCTTTCATGCAACAAGTTGCTTAGCCTGTTATTTATTGCGTGTCTTGTGTTTATCTTGGCAAAACTATTTCCAACTTTTTTTTCTTTTTTATTTTAAATGCAGACTTTATGAATTTTTGTGTGCGTTTTAAAACAAGCAAACAAAAAAATAGGGAGAGAAGTAAAAAAGAAGGCAGGAATAAAATTAAATGCAATTATTATTCATTGAAAAAATTTTTTTTACTGGCATGTAAAAAACATTTCACATGTTCCATCTCTGTATTCCAAATACAACACTGCACTGCAATTGCTTTGATAAGAAAACAAATGAGAGAAAAAGAGTTGAAATACACCACATTGAATGCAATTGTTTCGATAAAGAAACCAAATGAGAGTCAGGGAGAGAGAGAGAGAGTTAACGGTGGTGGTCATTTAATAAAAACATACACGTAATGCTACTGTAAATAATTACAATATTTGATCATAACTTTCGAATTTTTTTTTACCTTTAAAAACCATACTCAAAAACATTACTCAAGTTCTAGAATCATTTCGAAATCTAATTGAATTCAATTGCAATACTACATACATATAATATTTAGCCACTCATTTAGCAGTAGTTGAGTGAGTAAATGTCAGTCAATAATTGTAATTGACCGAATGATAGTTGTACTCAGCTGATAGAATAAACGAAATCATAAGCAATGTACAGAGACACATATGTACATACATATAATCGGCGTTCATATATAAAATGTAAATGAAATTTTCTACTCATTTCGACTTCGTTTGTTTATTTGAATTGTGTTTAGAAATACGAAAATTATGACAACAAAATAAAAGTATTACAACTCCAACAACAGGTGTTCCCAAGCTTAGAAGGGTTGCCAAACTTTTGAAATAGTAAAATAAAAGAGAAAGAAGATATTTTCAAATAAACGTCTGCAACGGTTTCTCGGGTAGTAGCGTAACCGAAATATCCATCATCTGGCGTTATATTGGCTTTAAGGGCCACTGTGGTTTGTGGCTTATTCACAGCTGTGACTTGAAAAGCCCACAAGAAAAAGTCTAACCTCAACGTGAGATAACCAGGCGCTCTATTCGTTCGTGCCGAATATCCAATGTAGTTAAAGTTTAAAGGCTCCTGTTGGAGGACTCGATATTTTCAAATGCGCTTTTTTTAATTCTGAGTATTTGCGCATGGCCACCCTACTTAGTTTTGTTTTGTTTTAATGGACGGTAGGTAAACTAAATGATATACCCACCAACAGAAAGAAACATGTGTAACAGCAATAACAAGCTTATTATGAATTAAGAGTTATAATTATGCAAACAACAATAACAACAAAATCCTACTATTATAATAAAAAGAACGAAAACAACAAAAACAAGCAAAACAAAAACGAGTTATTATTTGTGTTTCAAACTCTATATTCGTCACACATACTTGAATTCTAATTATAATTAGAAAAACACCAAATACAGCTACAACTACTAGTGCAACAAAAGCAAATAAAAAAAAATCAGAAACAACAAGAACCAACAATTAATAAATATTAACAAATACAAATACATATAGAGTTAAAAGAAGAAGAAAAAAACAACAATAACAACATAATATAATTACATTTAAACAAAGTAATAGAATTACTACTACGTTTACTTACTATGTAAACATTTGTGCATGCGCGAATGTGTGTGTCTGTGTGTATACAATACATGTTTATTTCTTAATAACGTCCGTTCAACTTACGAAGAACGTTTAACGAAATTAATGTTCGTTTGTTATTGATTGGCCGGCCTTGTTCTAATAAGAAAATTTTTTAATTTATATTCGATTTATCAATAACGTTATAATAACAATAATTCTATAATAGTAATAATAATAATATAATAAAACAATAAAATAGAAATTCTTTTATGGAAAATTAATCACTCTTGTGTTATACACACATACATACATACATATGAATGCACGCATAGAAGTATGCTTGTAGGTATCAAAATACTATTGGAAAACACAATTTTCCTCTGCGATAGCTACGCAAATAATAAAAGCAAATAAAATAATTTACGAATAAGAATGAAAAATTAAAAATGTTGCAAGAAAAATTTCTTGGAATAAACGCTTAAGAATAGTTCCAAGGATCAGATTCTCTGCAGAGATCTCAAAAAAAAATTATTTTGAAAACAGAAAACACGAGCACTATCATTTTTCTTATTCTATTATTATGGCAACAGTGGCCTGTAAGTCTCAGGTCATGTGGGAGTTTCCGATGATGTGAGGAGTGGAGTTTCTACGCCACATTGATATGGTCAGAACCCTTCTGTGGAACGGAAACAGATGTTTGAAAAGGTTGCTCCATGAAAAATAAGATAGAGAGAAACAAAAACTCTTCTCAAACCAATTTTAGGTTTAGGGCAATTAAAACTTTTGTTGGAAAATGACAATAAAAAGAGAGCTGAATCATGCATCAGACTAATAAGGAATAAGCTTAGGTTGATTATAATGCCTTTAACATAATAATTGAACGTAAAATAGTATAAAAATTAATGATTTTTTAACTTACCAAAGTTGTTTTTTTTTCTTTAAGAGAAAACTGCTGCACCATTAATTTGCGTTTATTTTTCGAAAATCTCTCTGAAACTCTGTTTATTTTTTACAACAGGAACGAAGACATAAGAAAAGAAAACATTTGTTTTACTTGCATTAACAAAATTATTAAAATACCAAACGCCGCACTCTGGTAATTTAAAAATTTTTTTCTTTCACTTTTTTTCTTTGTTTTTATTTTTTCAAAACGTACATAAGAAACAAAATTTCCTTTCTTTTAAGAAAAAACATAACGTTGGTTTTGAATATTTTTTGTTTTCGTTAATTTAATGGAAGGGCTACTTTACGTATATACGTTTACCTGCTATGCATGACAATTTTTACAAGTGTATGTGTGTGAATGCAAGCAAGTGTGTTGGATTTGTAACATCGTTTACTTCGTATTTCATTTTACAACGTTGTTGTGGTTTGTTTCTATTTTATTGTTTTGTTGTTTTTTTCGTAAATCAAATATTTTTAATACAATGCAATATAGTTGATGTTGTTGTTGTCGTTAGTGTGATGACTGTTTGAGTATAGATTTGTTGTTATTTCGACGGTTCGTTTGTTTGCATTAATGGTATTTATGATTAAGAAAACAAAAACAAGAAATAATGGGTTTTCTGTTGTAGACGTTCGTTTTAAAAAATTCACACAAACACTTAAAACAACATATAATTTTTGTTGGTATTTTTGGTATTTTGTTGGTTGTTTATTTTTTTCTTCTTTTATTTTATTTTATGTTTCGAAGGAGCAGCCAACAATTCAAGCTGAGTAACCGGTTTCTTGTTTTAAAACGTTGTTGTTGGAACTCTATGCTAAATATATCAGCTAAACACAACATTAACTTTGAAACTTTTCTCTCTCAATCCGCCTCTCTTTCTCTCGCGATTAATGAAATACTGCTTAGTTTTTTTTCAGCTTTACAAAACCATGCTCTCTCAAAAAAAAGAAGAAGAAAAAATGCAGGGAAATGAGAGAATCAAACTATACCATTAACAAAATGGCAACAATTTTAACAAAACGGGGGGTCTTTAATAGATTTTCTTGGAAAATAAAGATTTTTTTCCAATTTAAACGTTTTAAAAACAATTTTCGGCACTTCCTTTTTTAATTTCTATTGCAATTGTTTTTACTCTTCTTTTTTTGTGTTGATTTTTTGCATTTAATTTACTTTATAAACATTATTTCACACTATTACTGCGTTAATTTTCGTTTTTTATTGGTTTTCACTTTACTTTTACACCGCAAGAAGAAAAAAAAAATAGAAGAAACAACGCGCCGTTAATCTTCCTCTCATACGAAAACACAACCTCTCTGTACGCTTACTGTCGTTTGACTGAATTGTCTCCGCATTGTTGAATGGCTGTTTTGTGCGCTACTAAATAAACAAACATTTATTAAAAAGACGTTGTTGTAACGAAATACAGGTTTTATTTTCTTCTTTTTTGTTTTTGTTTTCCCTCTTTGTAAAGTCTTTTGTAGACTTTATCAACACAATATCGTTTATTCAACACACGAGTCTCAGCAATGTTTAATGTTTTGATTATTTCCCTGCATATACTATACTCTTCTGCAAGTACAGAGTTCGGCTAGTTGACATGGAAATATAATTCAACAAGTGTATTGTAATTTTACTCTCTCTCTCTATTTTATTTTCCCTTTAAATAAGATTTTCGTTGTTTTTTATTGTTTTTGCAGTTTCATGTTAAATTTTTATGAATGAGAATTCTAGCCGCATCTGTGGGCTCTGTGTGTGGTGCAACAAGTTATGATAACATTTAAATGGAAAAGAAGCATAAATGATCAACACATATGTATGTATTATGTATGTATATACTTGTACATATTTGGTGATTTTCCTGTTGTTGCTGCATTTTCACCCCTAAAAATGTAGCCTTTTTAGTCTCAAATTCATTTGGAATTTATTTTTATTTTAAAAAACATGGCGGCTGTTATGCTCACATGTGTTTTCCATGTTTTACTTTAATTTTACAAAAAAAATTAATTTGAAGTGTTCATTGTACTAGTTTTTTTTCAAATTCACGTTCAGGATACATCACTTTCTAATTACAGTCCTTTGAAACCCTTAACTCTTCCAGATCGTCATAACAAAGCTCGTAGGATTAAAAGTTAGTTTAGGTAAGAGTACCATCTGATTTAATTCAACACACCTAGGTCCTCAGATTTATTGTGATCTCTTCAATTTGACAGTGTCCTCACTTTAAGGTCTACCTGTGCTCGTTACAAAGCTAAATAAAATAATCTTTGTGTTCACGTCTAAGACAATAGACAGATCCTCGCAAGAAGTGTATTCCTTTCCCGCTAGAGGTTTGCCAGAGACAGCAGGATAGTATCGAAGAAAGCCTTCTATACTCTCCTCTTCTCCACAGCTGCAGAAATTGACTACAAATCATAAATAGTTCCTTAATTACCGTATCCTACAATACCAGGGACCATCTTTAATAATCAAATAATTTAATATCTAATGTGTTGGACAATTGTGCTACGTTAGCTTTATTTCCCATGAGACAATCATAAAAAATTCCAATTTACCTGTACCGACAAAACAAATGCCGGAAATTGATTTTCCTGGCGAGAAAAAAGTGGGTGTTATTCTCGATTACATTTCACATACTACCACCACTCATCATTCAAAATGTCAAAGTTTATTTGACCACATCACAAACGACAGCAATAATAATAATCATAACAACAAATGTAGTTAACGTCAAGATTCAATATTTGATAAACGAAAAAGTCATAAAGAGTCAAACATTAATTGCCCAACTGACTGCAATAATTTCAATTGAAAGCAACGAAAGAAAAACAAAAAGAAAAGAAAATCCACACTCAGCCAGAGTATCCAAAGCATATGAACGAGGAGAGTATGTAGATAAGCAAAGATTTCTTAAACAAGACTTCATTACTCTCACACTCTTACACAATTTCCCAACTCTTTTTGACATACTATCGCCAAGCAACAATCTACACACACATACGCAGATATCATCGCATCTCTCCTCACACTTACTCAATTTTCCAACTTTTTCTACACGTGCACACTATCGGAAGACAATAATCTACTCATACACTCACTCGGGTTTATTTAATCGCACTCGTATTTCTCTTTAAAGAAAAATTAAATATTTCCGAATAAAAGGCTATCATTGAATATCAAAATACAAAAACAACTACACCAGTTAAAAGGAGACTCTTTACTAACAGCAACAACAAAGAAACTCCTCAAATCATCTAAAGACGATAGAAGGCGATGCAGAAGAAGAAAAAAAAAACACGTCGCTTGTCTGAAGTGAACACATACAATTCACATGCTTGAAAAGAATGCAGAACAAAATTAAGAAAAATATATGTCGGCCACAGCTGAAGGGAGAAATGTGACCAACTATGTACTGGTTTAGATGGCATTTCTAGAAATATTCCAAACAAAGTACAAAAGAAGACGCTTAAACTAGTCGTCCAAACTAAGTAAGCATTAGGAGAGCCCTTGTCATATGAACTTTTTTCCAGATGGCATTTCAAATAAAGATTTGAGAGCGTGCTATAAAACAGGGCGTTTAACCGTACGACATCAACTGAAGGAACTACTATAGAAGACACAAAATCACAAAGATTCTACGATGGTGGTAAAAAAAAAGTGTTCTGCTGCCTCCTACTCCTCCACATCATCACATCTATGACAGTGATCATGTTCAATCAATCGGGCAATGATGTCCAATCATCCAGTGCCAGGTTAGAACCGCCAACAATCTAAATATGGTCTTTCTGCTGTAACCAACAGCCCTACACAGCCGATTAATCTACAGTAGCAGGTCCTAGGAAGATAGGATTGCCACCTGTTATTGCCTTCAAGCACGTGCACAGTCATAATTACAAATACAATAACACGAGTCCTAGAGAGAATGTACTGAAAAAAATGGTGTAGAGAGCGTGAAACGAAAGTGAAGAAAACAAGCGTTTATCTAAGTAAAGATGAACGCCCACCACTCAGCTAGCTCAGTCTCATTAAATACCTCAAGAGAATCTGAATATTGAGCAAATAGCCAGACTTTCACAGAGAAGATCCTCTATGGTCTTCAATGCCTAATTTCCACATACCCTGCAGAATTCCGGTTAAGTTCGGTCTCAAATCTTCCTCAGTGATCTGAAATCAGAACGTCCCGTAAGGAGTCTAATCACCAGAAAAGTTTCAGCCGAGTTCCATCAGCAAAAAAACTTATGCCACCGTCAATAGATAGCCAAAGGCTGTTAACTACGTAGCACACCGATTTATCCTCCATAGGGGTTACAGATCGGAGGATTAGGACCAACCGCCATATGCTTCAGCCCTTTCGTTCTCAGGAATACCACCATGACCCGGAACGCAACAGAGGCAGTAGGTAATTTATTCAAATTAAATTCGTATGAAGCCTAACAGACCACTTTATATAGTTGGTATCGTGCAGTACCAAAGCATTTTACAAATATAATCAATTGGCCAGTGGAGCAATGTGTATTGGAAGTCAAGATATGCAACCATTAAAAGGGTGTGTAAGTTCTTTCAAGATAAAGTGGATGGGTATGAAGACAAAAAAAAAATAAAAAGGGCCTATAATAATAACAATAATAACAACAAGATAAAGAATGTAAAACGTTAAAACATCTTATAAAACAAGATCAAAAGCGGCATAAGAAACATTTTTCAAATGCACCAGCGAGAACAATAATAACAACATTTGACGCAGAGACAGCATAACAATTTCTTGGCTTCTTTTCTTTTTTTTTGAGTTTAAAAAAGCCAGGCCACAACAGGATAAAGTAATTTTCTCAAATGATTATATAGAGACACAGACACTTATACACACACACACACACACACCCATTTGGAAAACTATGTAAAGCTTTAACAAAGATAGACGGTTCAGGGATAGTATTTAACACAGGATGACGACTAAACAGCCAACCAGACAAACAATATGTTGTTGTGGTTACTGATGATAGTATGTGGTACTGAATGATCGTAATGTTGGTCCAGTAGACATACAGGAAACCTAACAAGTATCATGCATGGAAGTTTATCGGTTTTAAAAAGAACGTGAAAGAATATTTTCTTATTATTTTTTTTTCTTTTTTTTTTCAAGCATAAAAATAATAAGAATAGCTAAAGAAACTTGTCTGATTGTGGGAAAAATATGACTAACCAGCGATGGGTTCTTTTTTTTTTGCTTCTTTTTGTGATTGGTTTTAGAAGAATCTTTTAAACCTGTGGCTTGTTTGTTATTAGAGAGTTAGAGAGGGGGAAAGGAAGAAAACCAGCGGCGGCTTACAAAATGAAATTTATAATAATAACCCAGTATTGCGAGATAATTTTTACTTTAAACAGAAGTTGTTAATGGCATTAAACATACGCTGCATAGGAAATTATTATGAGTCGTAACTGGTGCACTTAGCCAACTACAATATAAATATAGAAGAACTTTATAATAACAAAATAAATTTAAATGTATTACAACATAACCATAATAGTAATGAAATATTATTCTAATAACAACTCATTAAATATAAGCCTTTGTAATACAATAAATTACACGAATTATGATTAAACGGGCTACGCTATGTCATTATTTCAAATAACTTCCTTTCAAGTTTATTTAACTAACAATTTAAAAGCTTTATAAAAATTATTGTAATTTAAATGCTTAATAAACGTTAATTTAAAATCATAGTGTTATACTTCCTGTTTCTGTTCTTCTCATGACGCTGCTGTGTTGAATGTTGCCAACCTTTTCTTATACAATATACGGAACAGCAGTCGCAATACGGTATTGCCAGATTAAAACTCTTACTTTTCTTTCTCCATAAATATAGGCATTTCCATACATTTTGATTTTTCTTTGCCATTTTTGTGCATTTCGTATTTAAAACAGTGTTGCAAAAGTGAAATTTCGAAATAGTACTGAACTATAATTGAAAGCGTACCTTTTTGCATCAAATGGTACTTTTATAAAAATATATTTATTTATATTAATACTGTACGGATTGGAATAGAAAAACTAACTAACTTTTAACATATACAAATCAAAAACAGTCGATTCGAAACGTAAGAGTGCTTAGTCAAATGTCGACGGAACGGTTCATTTAGCATTCGGCAACCGTTCTCTCATTGCTTTTCGTAATCTAAAAGCGAACATAATACATAGGTTTATCGCCTGGCCAACCGAGGCTGCAGACATTCATTATAGCCTAGTTGAAAAGCGCAAACCATAAAATCTGTAATAATAAAAAAGTACTGAAATGTTTTGAAATTGAAAGGTTGCCAGGAAACTAAAAACCAACTTCTGAAAAAGGGGAAAAACGAATGAATTCATTAATAATTTTTCTGACGTTAAATTAGATCCAATAAGCCTTTCGAACAAAGCACAAAAAATTATAAATATTTTGACAAAGAATTTCCAATTTGCTAGCATTTTGGGGATAAAACATAAAGGAAAGAAAATATTCAAAAATTCATTTACAAAATAATTTAAATTTAATTATTTTTTGTATTTTTTTAGAATTTTAAATAGAAAATGAGACAATGGCAACATTGTTGAGTGTATTGTAACCAGGCATTTCGGTGAATGCCTCCACTAACAGATGTGAAAATTACTTATTCTAGACATGCACCATCCAAATCGCGATATACAGTACATGGATATATGATAATACAGTACCATTTCGAACAGAGGTACTTTGGTGAGTTTCGATTTTATTCGCCACATCGAATAAATTTAAATTCTGTAAAAACTCACCACGCTAGAAACTCGCCACATTTCGATTTTATTCACCACACCGGATAAATACACCACATTTTGTAAAAACTCAACTACAAAATTCACCACACTTCTAAAGACAACTTTTTTTTTGCTTTTTGCCGTCCTCCAAACGAGCAGCGAGCAAAACCATACACCCATCCACACAACAACATCCCCACACACACATTCAACGCCATTATGTTTTTGTTTTGTCTGAACCTGGGTACATACATATGCCACTATGATTTCGTTTTGTCTGATCTTGGGGGGTCGAAACGCGACCTTTGGGCGTCTAATAAGCTACTAACTACTACCTATTTCACAGACAGATCATATAGTACATTAAAAAACGGAGCTTAGTTTTTACTTAATAAACCCGGAAATGAAAAAAGTGTGTGCGAATTATTATAATATACAGTAAGAAGCAAAATCGAAGGTATAATGAAAGAGGATTATTTGAATATTTTACATACAAATTTACCACGTTTTGTTGGCGAGAGTGCCTATCCAGCCGAAGAAGTTGTATTTCAGCAGGACGGGGATCCGAAGCACACTGCCAAAATAGTTAAAAGCTGGCTACAAAACCAAACTTTTGGGACGATGGACTGGCCTGCGCAAAGCCCAGACCTGAATCCTACAGAAAATTGATGGGCTATTGTCAAAAGAAAGGTGATAGCATATGAAAACCCACCAAAAAGTGTTGACGAGCTTTGGGAGAGAATGGAATATGAATGGCGAGCTCTTGACCGTGATACCATCCAAAAGTTTGTGGAGAGTATGCCAAAACGTATTGAAAGCGTAATTAAAAATAAATGTCTTTGGACGAAATATTAAATTGGCAACTATTAATGATTTTCAACAAACCCCCCACACAATGCAAGTGTCCAAATAGTGAATTTTTTTTTGCATTTTTTTTTGAAGAAATTAATATAAGTTTTTGTTCTTTATAATTTAGAATAATGTTCAATAAAATAGAAAGAAAAAAACATATATTTGATAATACACCTATATTTATATTACTTTCATTATCTTACTTTCTTAAAGCAAAACATCTGGATTGTTTTGCTTCCCACTGTATATTACAAAGAACATTTATTTTTTTGAACGAACAAAAACGAATTTGATGAAAAAAGTACTTAATTTTTCAACAGTGTTTTAAAACAATAACAAGTAATAAACAGATTCCTTTTTAAACGTGTGGTATTTTATTTAAATTTGTTGTTTTATTAGTTTAAAAAAAAGTTTGTTTTTTTAATTCATTACATTAAGGTCAAATAAGTTCTAAAACAACTTAAATTCTGGATGGGTACAACATCTGCAAAGACAAATAAAAAAGAAGAAAAAGGAAATTAGATTTTAAAAAATAACAATAAAAATCGTATGTAAGAAAATAGATTTCAAGTAAAATGTATAAAGCAGACAGACAAAGAAAAAAGAAATTAAATTTGTATTGAATATTCTCAAACATTAACTAATTTGGAAACTATTTCAAACAAAACTCCACCAAAACACGCGACATGAATAGAAGACAAAGTTTCGTATCCTTGTAGGACAACCAACTTCCTCAAACACGAGTTAATGATTTAAATTTCCGTTCGGATATCTGATGGTGCGATGCAAAAAGTGTGCATATTTATTTTGTGCTCCAGAACAGCCAGACGGGCACGTAGTCCTTATTTGTGCCTTTTTTATTGCTCATTGGATTTCTTATTACGGTTATAAAGTTGCGCCCACGAGTTAGGCCTTTTTCATATTAAGCCATCGATATATACTACTGCGATGATTATTGGCAATAACATGTATAGAGGACGTTATTACACTTTCAAATAACTAGAAAACTATAAGAACATTATACGATTGAACATTAACGAATAAATTAGCTAGTCCCAGCACAATATACAAAATAACGGGGAAATTTCCTTTTTAAGGAATTTCATTGCGAATCTCCAAGTTAAGGATACGGGCAAGGAATCTAAACGAAGCTAGACAAGGAAGACATTAAAAATCTCTTCAAATCGTGGAATACGCTCTGCGTTACTGGGAATAGCATTCCAGGCACTATTATGACCGCATTGATCGTAATTTTCTCGACAAAAATTTCTGCAAAAATTGTAGAGAAAAAACTATTCTCCTTACTTATGCTTATATTAGACCAAATGAGAATGAAGCATCTGGTTTCTGATATTAGGACACAGCGGCTTTATTATGAGCTCCAAATGGTTAAAAGAGGTTCACTTTTGTGGCATTACAACGGGTTGTCAATACTTATAGAAAATCTAGATTTAAATCTTGTCTGATCAGATTACTTTTGCACACATCTCAACAAAATATCGGCAAAAGATTCTCCGCTATCTTACTGGCAAATTAAATATGTTTTAGGATCAAATAAGATTTTCTATTGAAATGGTATCAAACCATATATAAGGCAGTGCAGTTAGAATCTTATCATCTGCATCAACATCAGCTTCTATGTTGCAGGGAAATTTCATAGTTTCGGGAACACGAAATAGCTGATTTAGCCACAATGTCTTTTTTTTTCTTTCTTAAAATCATAAAATATTTGACAATTAAAGGATGTCTAGGTACACAGAAATCTCAGTCAAATTAAAATCTTATCAGCTGATAGATAAGCTTATTTGTTTTCCACACAACAGAATATTGAAGTAAATCATATCCCATCTTATAGGCAAATTTAGTAGGTTCTACGGCACTATGAACCTAATATTTCTTAGGTTAAATTTTAACAACTCTGTTATCTTTTTGAATTATTCTGCTAACCCACTCCCACACTATTCCTGTTGATGAAAAGCAATACTTACAATGCGAATACGGTGACCCATAGCGTGACCAGGTAAATTTCTGTTGAAACGAGCACGTACACAACCGCTGTTGCCATGCAAACGAGTTACCTTACCCCAAACGGCACGGAGGCGGGTCTTGCGGTCTGGATGTTGGGGTACGCACTTCTTAGTTTCAGCTTTGTACACATAAACACAACGTTTGCCAATGTAAAATTGACCGTGTTCCTTTCTGCGGGCACCTTCAACCTAAACACATTAAATGAAACATAAGAAATTAATATTTCAAGTAAAAGTTAAGAACTTTAAAGCACTGTCTACCTTCAAGATAGCCTGGTTTTCGTGTTGATTTCTCAAACCACGTTTGTAGCCAGTGAATACAGCCTTGGCAAACAAACGTCCGTGGCGTTTGTATTTGGCGGCAGATTTAACATCGGCAACCTTTTCAGTTTTGGCAGCTTTAGGGGCCTTTGCGGCTTTAGCAGCCTTGGGTGCCTTGGCAGCGGGAGCAGCAGCAGGAGCAGCTTGTGTGTCAGCCATAGTTAACTAAACGGAACGAATTTATAAAAAAAAATACTTTTATTAAAAACACTTTAAACTTGAAACAACTTTCACATCTTTCTATCTTAATATTGATATAATTTTCAAAACAAAAGAAAAATTTGTATTTCAAAATATTTCCTAAAATATGTAAACATTGCTTTAATTTCAATTCTTATTTTCTTTTCTTTGTATACAGAATTTAGATCTTTAAACATCTGTTTTATTTCGTTTCAAAAACACTAAACAATATTTAATTACAAGAGTAGTTGGCATAAATTATAATTTGCATTATGAATTTAGTTAAATTTAAAGCATTATTTAATATATTTTTATTTTTTTATAGAAATTCACAAAAATCGCGTACGTACCGGAAACTTGACAAATGGCGAAAGAGAGAAGGCATGACAGAAATGTCATTTCATAAATTTGACAATTTACTTAATATTGCCAACGCCATCTTGAGTGCAATATTTGATGGTTCTTAACAACAGGGTTGTATCAAATGGTTCTATAAAGAACATACAAAAGTGATGGGGATCAGAATTATAGTGTTTGTATTCTAATTATCAAAATTAAAAAAGCAAAATAAGATAATTATATTGTATGGAAGCAAAAACTAATTATTTTTCAATTATATAAACATTAATGATACTTTGTCATATTGTCACAATATTTATAATGCAATGGATTGAATTCAATTGTACACAATGCATGAATATACATTTGACTTTGTAGTTTATAGCATAAGATGGAGTGAAGTCGGCTCTTTAAAAGTATAGTGAATAGTAAACGATAATAATATATATCGAAAATTTGGCTATATGCCTAATTAATTACAAATGAATCGATTCATTTAATACTCATTAGCAAGTAGTTGCCATGTTATACCCAATATGGCACCTCTGGAGATATAAAAAGTTTTTTTTTTCTAATAAGATACAACCCTGTGTTTACTGGCTTACTTTTGTGTTGCCAAAATTTTTGAAATTCATTCCAGTTTTTTTGCTAAACGTATTAAGAAAACCAGAAATTTTTGGGAAAAAAACCAAACGTGTGACGTTATTTTATGTTTTAAAAGTATTTGTAAAGAAAAATTGTTCAAAAGACTTAAAAACATACACTGCAAAAAAATAAATAATAAAAATTCACAATGGCGGAATTGGAAGCCCTGAGTAATAAGGAATTGAGACAAAAATGCATTGAATACGGTATGCCTAATGTGCCAGTTACGGATTCAAGTCGCAAAATTTTAATTAGGCGTTTAGAGGCAGCAATGTCGGGTAAACCTGTTAAAGCCACTCCGACCAAAACCAATCGTCGCGAAACTGTGCACGTTTCAAAGCTACCAGAAGTGGCGTCATCGCCAAAAATAACTGTAAACAGTAATGATGCGACAAAAGCAGCTACGCCAAGTACGCGACCATCACGACGTACCATAGCAGTGGCCGAAAGACATGTGACCACAACAACTACTGTTAGTGAGCCGGAGTATTCAGATGTTTCGCCAGATCGTTTTGAGCCAGAGCCAGTAAGGGCCAAAACTAAAACTCCTGAAAAAACGCCAACTTTATATCCCAAACTACCCACTAAAGAGCCTTCACCTAAGCCTCAACTTTTAAGTAAAACTGGCGTGGTTACCACTTCATACGTGCGGGAGACAACACCTATAAGTAAAACTTACGCAGTAGCTGACGAAGATGAAGTGGATGTGGTCGAACACGATTACTTAGTGGCAGAAGAAGAACCTATTAGGAAAACCGCTAGCGTAGCTTCAAAGTACAGTTATGTGCCCGTTTCAGAGTCCAAAATTACTACCACGGCTCCATTGACTACCAGTAATCGCTACGGATTGGATAACTATACCAACTACAATAAAACTTCAACACTTACTACGTCTAATGTGCGCAAAAGTTATATACCACCCTCCTCTAACTATATAAAACCTTCGGTGGCCTCTCAATATGCACGTTCCTATGAAGCTGAGCTCGATGATGAAGATGAAGACGATGAAGAAGAAGATGATGTTGTCCTAGTGGAAGAATCACCCATTAAGGAAGTGGAAACTCCTTTTCTTAGCCAGTTTGCTCGTAATTTGGAATCTCTCAAGGCCACTCCCATACGTCATTCGGTGGGCCCCACAAAAATTTCACCACCTAAATCTATTTTACGTAATCGTGATAATGCCTATGCTAGGCGTACTATTGCTTCTCCTACGAGCAGCATTAATCCTAGGCGCACTATTAAGCCAGCCCACAATGATGTTGATTCTCCCATACGCCAGTTCATATTAGCCTTGGATGAGAAATACCATTTAAAACACACTTTGATCTTAATTTCTATCTTCATAGTGGCTGTTTTCATATATGTTTTCTTCATACAAAGTGTTTAATAATAAGTCTGGATTATGTCTCCGTTTCGTTTTATTTATAAATATTCCTGAGAATTTTAAGTTTATGATTTTGTAGTCTTTTTTTTTTTTTTTGTTTAGATTAATAAATAATCTCATGTTTTACCGCAAGTGTTTAATGTTAAGGAATTTCAATTGAAACTTTCTTTGTATCGATTTGTAATGAAAACATATTGTAATACTAAACTTTGCCTATTTTTGTACACGTAGGGTTATAATAAGTATAAGATTTTCAGAAATAAAAAAAAAATAAAAAACTAAAGGTTGATGTTTTTTTTATTATTTACATTTCTTAAATGCTTTTACTACAAACGGCAATAAAGTCCCTGAAAACTTAAGTTAGATCAGAGACATAGATTTTTGAAGATGTCTGTTAAATCTGCGAAATATACTTTTGAGTCCTAAGAAATATGAGACTCCAATAAAAAGAAGACTTGATAGAAACAGAAACGGCTGGGAAGATACTGAACCGATGTTGGACCAGAATAAACGTAAAAATAAGTATGGGTTGCGGTAATGGTGGGTGGCCGTCCAAATTTATTCTAAGCTTAAGTTACTTATATAACCCTCTTAGCCAGCCAACCATCTGACATTGGAGATAATGATCAGCTCCTATCCACATAGATGAGATACACTTTGATTTGATTGAAATCTGGTTAATTCTGCATACACAACTCCTACCATAACATAATTGATCATTACCACCCTTCAGTTAGGATTACTACCTAGCTTCTCACATCACTTATGTATGTTGTGTGAGTTAATTTTTATACATGAGTGGCGGGACCTACACTTTAAAGTCGACTCCGATTGGCAGATTTTTGGGATTTGCTTTTCATGGCAATTTGATTTACTCTCAGAGTTTTTGCCAGAAATCTGCTGAGAAGTCGCCGAAGAAATATTTTTTCATATTTCAATTTGTTGGAGATGCCTCACCTGGGATTTGAATCATGGCCTCACGTCGAATAAGCAAACTCACTACTTACTAGACTACGGCGACTCAACTCCTTTCGCTGGCGAATAAAACCAGGATTTCAAAATCGACTTTTCGCCTGCCTACGTATCATGAATACGAAACAAATTTGCTTTCATATTTTAAAATGTTAGGAAAAAACTCTCGACAGCAGCAACAGAGCTGTTACAACTACCCCACAGTTCGAAAAACGATGAACTTTTAAGTCCAAGTAGTCTATAGTTTTGTAGAACTGGCTGTCCTGCTACTGATTAAAATATTTTGAAACCATTATTGCAACTCTTCCATAAATAAACGTGTAACCGGTTATGGATTTTAAAATATTCTTTTATTATTGTTTTTGTTTAGTTTCTTTTTAATATTTTTATCTTATCGGTTGTCTTTTATATTAATAAAATAACAAGTTTAAAATGTTATAGTCCAGCCCACATCAAGGTTATCCAGAAATTAGTATCATTAGCAAGCACTTTTAGTTTCTTTTAATAAATTATAATTTCTTTATTTATTTCTTGTTTTTTATTCTTTTTTATTTAAATATCTTCTTGATTGTTTTTATTTTAATATTTCCGTTAAGAATAATAACCTACTATTTACAAAGAAAAGAAAAAATGAAAAAATTTTGTTAAAACAAAACAAAATTACACTGAAAAAGTCTTTTTTTCCACTACTATTAAGAATAATAGATAAATTAAAATAAAAATAGAAAAAAAAACAAAATTTTTGAATGATATGGTTAAATGGCAAATATTTGTTTAATGCTTTAAAGTTAATAAGTTAAGAAAAGGAGGAGATAAAATAAATCAGCAGTTAGGAAAAGGTCAATTGAAAAAAATACACCAAAACAAACACGTACACACATATTTAAATGCATTTTTAATTCAGCTTGGAACTTGGGTTTTTCCTCTTGGTTAGTTATCAAAGCAAGTAATTTATGATTTCAATTCGGTTTCAGGGTTTCCTGGGTTTTAACAGATTTTGAAGAAGGAAATGAAATAAAGATTTTTACCTACATGACTAAGAAGTTGTATAAACTTAAAATTTAAAAACAAACTTGACTAAAAGAATTTAAGCTTAAGTTGCCTTTTAATTATGTTAGCAAGTGTATGTTAGTTAAAGTGGAACTTAAACTGGAACGGTGACCCGTGATGGAAGTGCTGGAATGGACTGCCACCGCGGAAACCATGTCCTTGTTGACCTTCCGGATCCAGAGGATCCTGGCCAGCGTCGAACTGTCTTCGTTTTTCGGGATCAGTGAGAACTTCTTTGGCGGCGGCAATATCAATGAATTTCTTTTCGGCAATTTTCTTTTCATCATCCTGGAAGTTATCTGGATGCCATTTTTGTGCGGCTTTGCGGTAGGCTTTGACAATTTCCTGTTTACTAGCATTACGCTTAACACCTAAAATCTTATAGTAGTCTCGTCGTTCGGCTTGTTTTTGCAGTCTTTTAGCTTTCTCTAGGCCCTCTTTGGCTCTTTGAAGATTTTCATCCATACCTAAGGCTTCTTGGTAGTCATGTATGGCATCATCATACATTTCAGAGCCAAGGTAAGCCTCGGCACGATCACAGTAGATTTGTGCATCACGCATTATTTCCAAAGCGCTATTGCAATGGCCTAACGATTTGGCATACTGTTCGTCCCGCATATAACAGGTGCACAGCAAACGTTTGGCTTCGTATATCACCATAGGTTCCTCTTTCTCATGTTTCAAAGCAATTTCAGCTGACGCTATACAGTCTTGATATTGTTTTTCATCACGTGCCGCTTCGGCACCGGACAAACCCTTTTCCACTTTCCTTAATTTCTTGTAGAAGGGGAAACAGTCTTTATGCTCTGGATCGAATTTTAAACATTCACGAATTTCCTTTAAGGCGCTGGTGGCGTGTCCAATTTTATACAACAGCAAAGCCAAGTGATAATAACCTTCAGTGCTGTCTTGAGATAGTTTGTTGACTGATCTGAGATCCGATATGGCAGCTAATAAATCATTCATTTCAATATAGGCATCAGCACGAGCCTGACGGAATGCTACGGACCAGGGTGATATTTCCAAAAGTTGTGTTAGCAGTTGTATGGCATTACGATGGTCACCATGTTTGATTAGATTTTGAACAATATCCCATTGTTCCTGGGCTGGTGTAATACGTGAATAACTTTCGTGGGCAGCTTCATTGTACGGTTCCTCCTCAAGCTGTAAAGAATTTAGGGGAAATTTTGAACAGATGTTACTAGGGCTCGTTAAGACTCTTTCTTATATTGCGTTAAAGTAAAATTTACAAAATTTTTCAAAACCATTTTAATGCTTAACGCCACCATTTTAATACCAGCATGTTGGATAAGGTATATAACGGTACTTACCACAGTGGCAAAATCGGTTGCCGCTTCATGATATTCTCCCGTCTTCATGTAAACCGTACCACGTTGTAAACGTGCAGCCGTAAAGTCTGGTTTTAATTCTAAAACTCTACTAAAATCCTGAATAGCAAATCGAGTTTTACCCAAAGCCATATAAACAGTACCACGTTTAAATAAAGTTAAATAATTGGTAGGATCACCCTCTAAAACAATACAATAAACAAAAATAAATATTTATTTTCACGTAATCCAAATTTTGAAGTGAAGGACTTACCCACAGCGGCATGGTAATGAGTTAGGGCATCACTCAACTGATTGTGGGCCAGAAACTGTCTGCCCAACTCCAAATGATTTTCAATATCCGCAGCATTGGGCACTGATTCAGCACCTAGCGTAAAGAGATGAAAACAAACAAAACAACAATCATTATTTGAATGATTAAAAGTGTTAATTAAACAAAACTAAGGCAAATGTTCTAATAAACTATTAAGTTCAAGGTCATTTTATAATTTGTTTCTTCTTTTTTTATTGTAATAGGGAGTTTACCTTCGAAAAATAGTTCGATCAACAGCAAAATTAAACATGCTGTCAATTTCTTCTCGCCCCCCAGGAGCATTAGATCTGGCAATGACACCACCATCCTTTACAGAACTTCAATGGCTTGTGAACGCCTTATAAACAATTGAACATTAAAATATTGTTATTGCCTTTTGAAATTCAATATTACTTTGTGCGTTTATCTTTTATTTCTCTTTGTGATTTGCAGCGTGGCAGGCAGTAAAGCAGCCCTAAGCAATAAAATACGAAAACTTTCTATCACTTTTTTTTATCACTATTGGTTTTTCCTTGTTGTTATTTCAGTTAATGTTCTGGTATCTTTCTCGTTGCTTTTCCTTATTATTTACAATATTTTGAGTAATTTTTTTTGTTGTTCTTCAATTAATGTCGTATTGTTTTTATAATTTATGAATCTTAAAAGTTTTTTGTTAAAATTTTAAAGCATATGCTGTTATATTGCTTAATTTTTTTGTTAATAATGCACTGAAATCTATGTTGCCTAAATTGCTGTTGCTTTTTCTAGGATTCTTTCATTTTCCTATTTTTCAAAACACTGACGTGTGTTCTATTGCTTTTAATAAAACAGAGTTGCATTTAGTATGTGGTTTTTTGTGATTGGTCGATTTGGTATACGAGAGAAATAGTGGCTGACAGTTGCATTTTGTACTTTCCAAACACAGTTCTATTTTCAAACCGTTAAAAAAAGAGACGTGTTCAGTAGTTAAAGGAAAAAACAGGTTAAAGTAAAAATTGTTAAAAAAAATACATTGGAAATATGAAAAAAGCAATTTTTTTCGAAATTATATAAATTGAACATTCGTTTATAAAATATCCAACTCAAATACGATTCCTAACGAGGAAATAAGTAATTTCCTTTTTATCAAGATTGTATATTATTTACCATTAATTGGCAGATCTTAAATAGAGTTCAAACATCCTTATCCACAAGGGTAAAGTATTTAGATGCTATATTGGGCCTCCGAATAAAAAGGTTAAAGAAAGTTATCACAGCACTTTACAACCGGGTAGAGCCAACTAGCTTTACAGTGCTCAGATTTGGTGAAAGAGTGCAGATATTAATATAAATTTATACCGATAAACATAGTGTGCAGGCAGCAAACTGTCCTGTTTACCAGCGAGTTCTTTAATACTTTAACTTGGCTTCCGTCTGACTTTCTATTGAGTCAAAACGCTCGGCTGGTGGTAATAAGATCCAATGCCGTGAAATCTTGCTCCAACCTAGACTATGAGCACGCTGGTGTACAGGTCAACCAAAGACACATTCGGGCCTGTTATATAGTTCCTTATAATTTTTTCGATATAGGAGCATATTATTGCTTATATGGTGATGGGAGTTTCACTGAAAGCCACTTATATTTTATTCGGACAGTCAGGCTGCGTTGTGCTTTCTCATGAAAGTCATCTTGACGTCGACTTTCGTTCATGAATGCTGGTGATTTTTCAGGAAAATTTCGGATAAAGCCACAGTTAAACTGAGTATTTTCCAATCGTTTTATAGGGAGGCTGCATTGGCAGTAGTCTACACCCTTCTCGACTGATATGGACAAAAAGATGATTGATTGTATTCTTTAGTTAAATCCATCGCACAATAGCAATTCTCAAAATCTAAACCAAGTAATTAATTTTTTACTCTTTCTAAATATTAATTTTGATTCTAAACGTTGCTTGAGTCTTAAAAAAATGATAAAGTAAACAAGGCTTCAATTTAGAGTTGGTTTCCTTTAATAGTTTAAGAGATATCAACGTAAATTTGAGCTTTAAAGAGTGTTTGTGCTTATTCTTAGAAAATTTAAAATAGATTTCCAACAATAATAATAAAAACTACAAACATTCTTAAATTACTCTAATACGATAATTAAATATCGATAAAAATACATTATGATATCGATTGAAATAAAATTTAAAGTACAATATTTCGTTAGCATATGTTTAGGTATCGAATTAATATTATTAACAAAATAAACATAATTTTTTTTAAATATTTTTTTAAGTTTCATTAGGAAATAAAAGTAATTTTCTTTTTAATTAAGAAATATAATACAACATGGTGAAAGTGTTGCCAGTTATCGAAGTTTGATAACTTACTTTTAAAAACTTAATTTTAAACTTAGATAAAATGGACTTTAATTCAAAAGCAATTAATAGTTGTGTTTGTCTACTTTTTATTCCTAAAATTTATTTTTTTCATTTAAATATTTCTTTTTTTCGATTTTTTTTTTGAAAATAAATGCATTTCATTTTAATATGTTTGTATATATACTTTGATATTTGAGCATATCATTGCTTATCATAAAAATCTACTTAATTTTTTTTTCAAATTTCTCTTTTTAATTAAAAATCTACTGGTCGTTAGTGCAATTTTAAAAGATAACACTGTGCTACATCGGTTCTGCTAAAATTTTTAGAAAAATTAAAAATAAACTTGTGATAATAAACATAAAGACGTTTGAGAACGACATATGGGTGTTTCCACAATATGTGACAATTAACAAAATCGTTTTGTAGCACAGAATTATTTTAAAATTTTTTTATTTTGGTGCAGCTTTTTTCGAACGTTATTTTTCAGCTGTTCTTGTATTTCTTTTAAAGTAGTTTCGTTTTTTTCTTTGTTATTATTGTTTTTGTAAAATATTGTCTTAATTAATAAATAAATAAGTTTTTTTTATTGCTAAGTAATCACAATATTGACCAAATCGTCCAATGGCAGCTCAATGTTGTTTTTATTTCTGGTAGGATTTAAATTTAAACCGTTAGCGGCCACCTCCTCCTCATCATGCATTTTTTTCATATGCCCTAGAAAAGATGGAAATTTTAGAATATTAATACGTAGTTCAATACAAATCAATATTAGACAAAAGGGTTAATCTTGAATTGTTTATGGAGAAATCGAAATCGACTTGTGTGTTAACAACACCTAATGTAATCTTGTTTTCCTGTGACACTGAAGCTTACCACAATAGACCTTAACACGCCTCTGGGTAGAGGGTATGCTAGATGAGGTGGTCACAGAAAAATCGATTGTTTAATAAAATATATGTGTAAGATTGTAATGAACGAGCTAACCATCTACTTTAAATTTAAAAGATATCCTGATTTCGTATTTAGCAAAGTAAGCATTTCATCATTTATAGCGAATAAGGGGCTATTGAGTCTACTTACATTTGAATTTAATATGAGTAACAAAGCTTTCGCCGCATAGATCGCAGTTATAAAAGGTTTTACCGCTGTGAATGCGTTCATGTAAACGCAATGATTTCTCGAAAAGATAAGAACGTCCGCAGGTGGTACAAGTAAAATTCTTTTCTAAAACTTCAAAAGAAAAGAAAATGTTAAAAACGAAAGGATTTAGGTGTGATGAAAATGATCTTACCTTCATGGCTTCTACGGTGTTGAGTTAAAACGTATTTCAAGGCAAAACCTTTGCCACAAACATCACAGATATTGGGTTTCTCTGTGGAATGTGTCTTTAGATGCCATTTCATATCTTGAGAACGCTTAAAACGTTTGGGACATTGTGGGCAGGCATGTGGTCTATAATTAAACACAAATTATTAAAAAAAATCAGAAAAATAAACAAATTTCTCCTTTTTTACTCACCTGCCCTCCGTGGAATGCACAGCCATATGTCTTTCTAAAGCCGATTTCATATTGAAACGTTTATCACAGTTTTCACATTGAAATATGCCCGTAAAGCTTTTTGGTTTTTTATTCATTATTACTCTCTTGTTATTGGCGATTTTAACGGCACCTTTATTCTCTTTATGGTCCTCCAACATATGGTCCTTTAATTCCAATTCATTTTCGTAACGTTTATGGCACAGCATACATTCAGTTTTTTCGATCAGCGTTAGATTATCCAAATGATAGTCAAGCATGTGTAAACGTTTCTCGAAATAGGAAATAAAAACTGGAGAGACAAAGTGAAGCTTTGTTTAAAATTAAGTTAAAAAAAACTTCAAGTAAAACTACCTTCTGTACACCGTCCACATTTATAGGGTTTCTCACCACCATGCTGGCGATAAATATGCCATCTTAGGGTCTTCAAATGGAAAAAATCTAAAAAGGAAAAAGGAAAGAAATTATTGAAGAATGTGAAAGACAAGAAATAAGTCTAAATGAGCACCCATGCTATATAGAGACTTTATTTTCTAAAAGTCAAAATTTTGGCTATGAATTCTAGCGTCTAAAGTAGACTAATGAAAGGGGTAATGAAATAGACTTGAATAGAGAAAAGAACAGAAAAGAGTACACTGCAGTACAGTAAAGAAGATTATAATACGGTCCAGAAAATATTAGAATAGGGGAGTTGAGTAAAGTGGATTGAGAACGAGGTCTCTTTAAAGCTCCAAATAGCACACAAAAGTTCAGTATCCTGAAACGATTAGATTATACTTACTTTTACCACAAAACGAACACACTTCCTGACTACGAAATCCAGTGTGGGTCTCTTCATGGCATTTCAAATGCCTTTGATTAATAAATAAACGATCACAATAGCTGCACTTTAATTGCTCCTTCGGATTATGCCACTTCATGTGATAATTTAAACTTTTACTTGAGCAAAAACTTTTACCACACAGCGTACAATCGAAATCAGTGCCACTGTGATATTTTTCGATATGATTTTTCAAGTTAAACTTATCGGCATACTTCTTACCACACGTCTCACATTCGTATACCTTTTGACTGTGTGCGTTTTTTAAGTGCGTGGTTCTGGAGGCAGCATCCATAAAGTTCTCGCTGCAATAGGGGCAATTGTAGGGCTGTTCCGAATGATGCATAGTGGTAATGTGAGCCAAAAGCTGTTGTTGTGTAATGAAATATTCTGTAGAGCTATTTTTCCATTTATAACAGTATTTACACTCAAAGGTTATATTTAAATTGGGCATTAAGTGATCATTTTCGTTGTCATTGACTTCTTCATAATCTAAGTCCTCAGCATTAAAGTTCTTATGATGATAGTTTAGGTGCTGGTGGTGAGTGTGGCATTGTTCATCATCGACTTCTTCGATGATGTCTAATTCTTCGATAAGTTCTTCTATGAGATCGTTTTCATCTAAATCGTTGGTATCGTCAGCTGGTAGTATTTGATTCGGTGAATCTCCTTTAGAACTTTTTAACGAAATGCTTGCCTTAAAAGATCTTTGAATATCTTCTATTGTATTAACGTTATTGTTATTACTATTATTATTTTTATTATTATTAATATCTTGTAATAAATAATGTTTCGAAATTTCATTTTTTAATTCGTTTACTAAAACGGCAGTGTCTGGTAATTTTGTTTGGATTCTAAATGAAACCTCTTCGGTGTTAGTATTAGAATTTATTTGTAAAATTTCATTAAATGTTGTAATATTATCTGTAAATAATAATAATAAAAAAAAACAAAACGTTTCATTAAGAATATTAAGTTTTGTTTGCAATTTCCATTGCATATAAAACAAGTTCATTGACCTGCCACAATTTCAAACAATAATAAATGCAGGACTATTAGTTTCACATTTTCACAGTTCTGTTTTGCTATGTTCTTTTTTTCTTATTGTTTCTTTCTTGTTTCCATATAGCACAAATTTTTTATTTTGATTTATTTTGCTCTCATTTAACTCTCATACATACTCACCATTGTTTTTACTATCATTATTGTTGTTACAGTTGTTATTATTATTGTTTTCGCTGATATTGCTGCTGCTACTACTATTGTTTGTTGTGCTTTTTTCTGTCTCTTCAACTTCTTCTAACTGTTTTACAATATTAGCTGCTGTTGCTGCTGCTGCTGTTGTTCGTGCAGCATTATTTAAATCATTATCCTGTTCATTAGCAAAACCCTCAAAAACTTCATCATCTTGTATGCTTTGTGTATCGATTTTATCGAATATATTGCTTAATATTGCTTGTGCCTCCTGGCATTGTAGACGAAAAGAGGAGACAGTGCAGAATTTGGAAAAACAATCTGTGCAAATTTTTTGCGGTAAACCATCATTACAGGAAATCTAATTAAAGTTAGAGAAGTCAAACAGAAAGAGAGTGAGGGAGAAAATTTTTAAATACAACTGAGCTAAATACATAATTACAAGTACATATTTGAAACAAAATGGTGTGGTGTATTCAATATGCATAATGGAGAACTTAGCAAACTGTTATTTTTATAAGTGCGAATATGTTTACAGTGGAACAATGTTGCTTATTAAAAACGAAGTTATATTAGAAATAAAAATAATTTTAAAATATGAAGGTAAAACAATTAAATTAAAATGCTTTTAACGCAGTACACAGGCCTGCCATTATAAAATTTTTATTGTATTAAACTATGCTATGAAACAGAAGTTTTGTTAATATGCATTGAGAAATTAAAACGAGTTATTTTGTAAACAAACAAAAGAATATTAGAATTAAAATTTGCTAAACAAAACAAAAAAGTACCGAGCTTTTAATATACTAATGAAAAAATTAATTAAAAAAACTGCAGAATTTTGTTTTTTATTTTAACAAAATCCCACTGTATGCTAGCAGAATAGTTAACGAAGCGTATGATGAATATTAAATAATATTTATTATACGCCACGGGAGTAAACTTTTAAAATATGTAATTATAGACTTAAAAATGCTTGTGATTACTAAACAATTATAAAATAAATAAAAATCCACATTGTTCAACTTATAAATATTTAAATAATATTGTATAATAAGAAGAAATAAAAGTACAAAACTAACCTTTATTTTCCACGTATTTAATTCCAAATGTATTCTTTCCATTTCAAATTGCCAACGGGGAGCATTAAATAAATCAAACCATTGAGTCTCATTATCAAAATCACATTTGGCACAAGTACGGCAAGTTTCCATAATTAATGCCAACTGCTTTTGAAATTCTATTTAATTCCGCTTCTCTACACTTTTTAAAAGACTTTCACGCATGAGGACATACACATTCACACACACTACACTTACTATAAGTATTTTTATTATTATTATTGTCCTTAATATTTGTTTTTCACTTTTAATCCCGTTTTTTTTAAGAAATTTTCATTTTTCACTGGCAGTAGAAAGTTTTGCTTTTGTTTGCTGTATGGCATACATTTATTTTAATGCATTTACAATGTATTGGTAGTTTGAAATAATACTGTAGCATACCATACGGGGTTACTCTCTTATTAGGCTCCAATTGGCAACTGATGTAACTGGCAGCTTCTTGTGTTAAAAAGTCCTTGTTCGTTTAATACAAATGTGTACAAAGCAAAAAAAAAATGTTTTTAAACTTTTGTCCTGTTCTTACTTTTTCTTTTTTTGTTGTTGTTGTTTTATTGTAGAGTTTTGCAGCATAATTTTTTAACTTGTTTTTTAATACATTTTTCCGTTATTCTTAAAGCGTTTGCTAAGGCCGCTGTAGTAGTAGTACTACAATACTATTGCGAAAAGCATTACTTACAAACACATTTAAATTTCTTCTTACACGAAAACTTACTCACATTTACTCTCTAACTGTGTTCCTCTCTTTTTCATATACACAGCCAGCACATTAGTAAAAGCATTTTTTTGTTGTTAGTAGTAGAGTAGCACAGATTTTTCAGCCTGAAAGCCTCGGTCAAACTAATTTGCTTTGGCGTAGTGTAGTACAGTGAATTGAGTTCAATTTTAGTTGTGTTTGATGTAGTTGTTAGATTTTTATTTTGTATATGTTTGTAACAGTAGTTGTTGTTGCTTTGTTTTATTGTGTATTGCTTAACAACTCTCTCTCACTTTTTCTCCTTTTCACCCTGTCACTCTTTCTTTTTGTATTAACAAATACTTATTCCTGTGCTTTGTTTTGTTTGTTTAGTCGTAACGTGTCATGTTGTATGCAAAGTGTGCAAAAAATATAAACTTCAGATGTTCATGTTCACTCACATCCTAAGGGAGAAAAACTGTGCGTAAAACAAAAACAACAAAACTTAAAAACCTAAGATATTGTGTGTATCCAACACAAACAATTATTCAAACACTTTACAGACGACCTTCATAATAATTTTGTTGTTATTTTGTATTTCAAGTGTTTATGATGTTGTGTAGATTTTCTAAAAATTTAAAGTCCTCTTGTTGTTGCTGTTTCTATAGTTGTTGCTTAAGTCATTTGACTTTGTAGGTAGAGAAAACAAGTGTATGTTGTTGCTCTTGCTCCTGTGCAATTGATTATGTTGTACTTTGCAATTAAAAGGGGTTAAAAACCTGGCACCTTGTGTTTATACTTTTATTTTAATTTCTCTCTCTCTGCCGTTTTCTTTTTCCAAACACCGTAACACACATTTTTCATTTGTGAAATGTACGGTACTTGGCAAAATCTCAGCTGGTTTTTTTACGCCTGTCACCAATAAATATTCTTGTTGTTGTTATAATTTCAAATTTGTTGTTTACATTTTCTGTCGTTGTTGAAACGTTGTTGCTTGTTTTGTTTTCACTTTTTTTCATTGGGATTTTGCGCAATTTCCCTGGTACTTATTATTTAATATGAAGCACATTATGGATATAAAAAGAAAAAAATTAAAAGAGAAAATGCGCCAATTATTCTATTTATTTACAATAAAAAAAAGCAAGAAAAAAAACAACTACCTATGAATCCTTTAACATAATGTCATCAGAAGTTGTTGACATTATGGATTTTCTTTATCCATTGTGTTTGTGCTCTCGCAGAGGTAATCAAAGGATGGCATTGATTTAAGTGCGGTACACTTGCACAGTGGTTTTTAACACATCAAACGAAAATACATTATTAAAGATTTATGATAGAAAGCTTTCTATAGTTTAAACAGTTAAGGAGCTTTGAAATAATGAAAGTCGTTATGAATTTGAATTTGTCTAATCTAAACAGCTTTAAAGGAAGAAAATATGCACGAGAAAAATTTCTTTACTAACTATAATACGGTATATAATTAATAATAATAGGTTCTAATCGATCCTAAAGGGACCAGAGGAACTCAAGAAATTTCTTGAACATCTATCTGTTTCCTCACTCTTTTCGTATTTGTCTACCTTGGACTAGCTTCATCTTCTTTATGGATTCCAATTCATGGCACTTCTTCTTATTTCATTGAAAGGTCTTTCGAATGTGTGACCAATCGTTCCGCCCTGTGCGGGGCATTTAGTTCGACATAGTTATCAGCTTTATACCAGCATTGTCGCTGACAAGGACTGCTTTAAGGATCATGTTCTAAACTATAATCAAAAACAGTAGCTTGCTATGTCTAACACTGCAGTGCGCAATTCAATATAAATTCTTGATCGAATTAATAAGTTTTAGTGGTGCCAGTGTTCTCCAAATTACAGTGATGAACGCTGCAAAATGCTATTAATATGGATTAGGATTAGAAGCCAGGCTGGTCCTGTCTCCAAAGTGGTGTAGATGTATGTATAAGAGGTTATCGTGAAAATTTTTAAGCAACACCCATGTTAATCATACAGATCATACTGAGTAATATCAAGCCAGTTGTTGTGGTTTATAATGTCATCCTTCTTCAGAATATTTATCACCACAACCATGATACCATGAACCTATCAACTTACTTTTTCCGAAGTTTTTCTAAACCTTCCGATATTGAGGGTTCTGTTAAATCTTCGTTTGATCCTGTACTATGCAATTGTTTAGACTGTTCTAGACCCGATACCTCTCTTCCAGATATTTTCTAATAGTGTATTGGAAGTTTATTCTCCTTCTTCCATTGATACCGATATTGTATCGTAAACAGACGCCTTAAATATGGGGAATTGGAACCCTTTTAAGTTTCTCGATATTCACAATCTGTGTTCAAACCAAAGTAAACCAAACAAAACCTCTTATACCTTAAAAACTTATTTTAGAATAATTTATTTACAATTTCTTGTTTTTTGTTTACGTTTAAACTTAATTAACTTATTTAAATGAGAAGAAAGTATATATTGGAGAATAATATCTTATTCCATATACGGTATGTATACATATACGATATATATTTAAATATTTATATATAAACTATATGTATGCATATACTATATATATTATTTTACAAATAACATACAAAAAGGAGTCTTGAAGCATTTAAATAACTAATTCATATGTATTGTTGTTGTTGTTGTATAGTAAGAAATAATTTTAAATTCATTTTTGCTAAAATAAAATCGCATTAATTTTCCCTTACTGCTAACACTTTGGCAATATGCCGATTGCCTCTAGACAATGCTTGGCTGCTATCATTTTTGCTTCTTTCTTCGTATTGCAAGCCTTATTGGGTATAAATGTTTGGCCATTCACTTGTACCGAAAACAAAAACATTCTACTATGCGACGGTCCGTTTTCGTTGACCAGTGTATAGAGCGGTGGTGTCCATTTACGTTTTGAAGTCAATTCGTTGAGTAGACAAACCGGATGTTTGTCTTCAATATTTTGTTGAGCCATTTGTGAGCTTTGTATGCCTCCTCCGCCTTTTTTCTTCATCACCATACCCTTACGATGGCAGTCTTCTTGTGCCACTAGACCACGTTTGTCCAGTTTAACGTCGAGTAGTAGAGGTTGTAGAGAGCCATTTTTTTCACGTCCTAGACCTTCGCCCGGTTTCCAGCCCATTTTCTGCAGCAGATGCATACCCATACCGCCGGTAACAGGTTTCGTTGATGTCAATTGATCTCTACGTGCCCATACCTGGGGTCCAGAGTTGAGTTCGTTTGGTTTTAGTACATTTACACCAGTGCTACCAGTAAATTGCCCAGGCAGATGTTTCGATGAAGCCCATGTGCTCATTTCCCTCTGGGAATTGTACATCATTTTAATGGCTTCTGAATCCAAGGGATTTTCCTATAATAACATAAAAATATCGATAAATTCTATTTTCTGTATAAATTCTGTAATTCAAAAATAAGTTCAAAAACTATTTCGCAACACTTATGTACCTGCAATCGCCTCATGGCATTAAGTCTTTTCGAAATGATCGAAGAAACATCTAAATTGTTGCAATTTGTTTGCGGAAACACCGAATTATTTGTAGAAGGTACGGGAACATCTGGTACAAACGTTGATGTTGCAGCTGGTTCCATAGCAGTAGTTACAGCTGTAATTGCAGTGTTTAGTGCTGGTGCATAGTTTGGTAATGGCGGTGGAGGCACTGTTATAGGTATACTTGGAAGTACAGGTGTTGGAATAACTGCTGGGATAACTGGTACAACTTCTGCTGGCTGCGGCGCAGGAATTTCTGGTATTGCTTCTGTATGGGGCACTGCTACTGGCTTAAATGCCGGCTCCTGTTCTTCAGCTATGGGCAATGGCTTTCCGAGAGCATTTTTAAGTGTAACGTTTTTGAATATTGCAGTAGATTGAGCGGCGGTAGGTAAAGCGGGTAGTGACGGTAAGTTGTCTTTATTCTCTACAGGCATCCAATGTTCTGTGAGTCTATGTTGTTGACCCGATGAGACCGGGAACTGCATGGTAATGGCTTTTGTCTGCTCTTCGGTTTTCGTTACGACGGGCACTATTGGTTTCGAATTGCGTATATGCATGACAATGGGTTCCCGTTCTTTTAATTGGAAGGGATGATGGAAGGCCTTGGTATTGCCAACTTTATCAACATCGGAGTCCTCATCTGACGACAGTTCCGAGAGATTTTCACCGTTTGATATTTTCTTGCAAAATTCTGTTAAATCCTCTACAGTACGACCACCATAACGCATTTTAAGCAACACTTTGTCCTTAATTTCTTGCGACATATTATCACAGCCTGGTAGATTACCTCGTTTAAACATACTGATGGCATTTTTTCGTGCAATTTCCAAAAGGCGTTTCTTATCTATGCCTAAATCGCGAGATTTGGATCTGGAGAGTGACCTTGACCTCGAATAGCGGGAATAATAACGTTTAGAAAAGCCTCGACCCCTATAGGAACCATCGCGTTCACGATCCCTGTCTCTGTCGCGATAATGTTCCCTGCTGTAACTTCGTTCATGCAGATGGCGTTCCTTATCCCGACTGCTGTCATAGAAGCTATTGTGTACCTTGCGTTTTGAGTAATCACCATGAGTTTCTTTTTCTTTTAAATAAGTCTCTTCATCCGAAAGGGAAATATCCGATATATGCCCATCTGCCGAGTCTCTACGGGATTTTCTTTCCTTAGGCTCTGTTTTAATTTTAACTTTTTCCTTCTCATTCCTTTCCTTGGAGTTTTCACGCTCCTTAAAGCCATTATAAAATGAATTTGTTTTGCTCTCCGTACCCTCTGTTTTCTTATGTTTACTACTACTTTCTGTTCTGTCCTCTTTCTCGTGATGCCTTTTACGTTCTCCGGATTCACACTGCTTTTTATCTCTCTCCCTACTTTTCGCTCTATCCCGACTTTTATCTCTTTCTGAGCTTTTCTTATCCCTCTTAGATCTTTCCCTGTCCTTAACCTTTGATTTTGCCCGTTCTTTATCACGATCCTTTTTCTTACTTTTCTCCTTATGTTTATCCCTTTCCTTTGTTTTTTCTTTGGAACCTTCTTTATGTTTATGTTTGTGTTTCTTTTTAGATTTTTTATGTTTGTGTTTTTCACCACTGCCCATCTCACCATCTTCGCTTTCTGTGACGGAGTCTTCGCCCTTCGATTTCTTACGTTTTTTCTTCTTTTCTTTCTTATGCTTTTTGGCCTTTTTGATTAAATTCTTGTCGTCCAATAATTCTTCTGGTGGTGCCGCATTGAATACTTTAAAGAGTTCAGTTAAAATCTCATTGGAACTCTTAACAGGTTCTATATTTTTCTTTTCATCTTCTTCTTCCTCCTCATCGCCCTCATTTTCAAGATCTTGCTCACTGCTGTCCGAATCATTGGAGTCCTCTTCGTCATCATCCGATTCTTTATATTGGTTTTTCGTATGGCCATTGGCTTCATGTGTGTTACCTTCTGGAGGTTCTATTTTTATGTTATTATTTAAAAGATGAATTTTAGTTTCAATTTCTGGGTCAATTCTTTCCTGTTTAATTTTAATCACTCGATCTTCCTCGCCTGTAGCACTAGAAACATTAGAGTTACTGGTTGTTGTTGTTTCGTTGCTGTCATTCGAGGATGGTTGAGCCATTATTTCTGTCAAATAGTACTGAATTCTGGTCAAACAAATATTTGCTTTTATTTTAATAACAGTAAAGATGTTTTTACGATATTAATTTGCAAAATTTTAACACAGTTTAACATTTTTTCTTGGGGTTTCTAATTTTCTTCTACAATTTGCACTCTTTACGAAATGTCAAATATTTTTCACCTGTGTTGAGTAAGCATAATAAAAGCAATGTCTTCTCTTAGAGTTCTAAAGATGCCAGACTGAAACATAATTTTAAAACCTGATTGGGGATTATGCCTACCAAGAATATTTAAGTAAAGAAAACAAATTGAACTCGTTAAAATATATTTAATTACATTTCTTAAGAGATTATATGGAAAATAACTTATTTTTCCTATCGTTGATAAGCAAATTATTAATGGTTTAGTGATAATATTCTCAAAAGGATAATGGTCTAACTTAGACCTATTTTTAATGCTTAAAGGTATTATACGGAGCTTTCCATGAAAAAAGGGTATAATTTAGAGATTAATGTCTAACTTTGTTATGGCTTAAGCTGCCACAGATGAACAGCACTAGTCATCTCGAAAAAAACGAATAGTGAATACTGGTGATGGACTTTTTGCTGATTACGTTCTTCTATTTTGCTAGAACTTGCGCTGCCCGACCATTTTATGACGTCGGGGTGTTGTAAAAGTATATTATTTCAGAAACACTGAAGCCTCTTTTTTTTCCAAAATTGAAAACTAATAGATAAAATAGGCTCTTATAAAAATCTAACAGAAACAAAATAATATAGCCTGGTGAAACAGACTTCATAATAATCATACTGGAAAACTCTGTATTAAAAATCCTTTACAAAATCACCTAGAAACGATTCTAATAGGAATCGATCAAAAAATTCACATTTTTGACCAAAACAGGATGTTTCATATATAATTATGTAAAAGTTTTGGACTGGCATCTCTGACTACGTTGTCGGTTTGACAATTGGATTCGGTAAATTATACTTTTTGACAACCGCAACAGAGCAAATCAGAGTTTTGTTAAAAATTGAGAAAAAAATATTTATTAAGTTGGCACAATTAATTAAACAAGAAAAGCAACGAGTATACATTGTTTATAAAACATAAAAAGTGTGTGTATTTAGAATATATTTATAATTGCTTGGAAATAAATAAAGAAAACGAACAGAAAATATGTATAGCAATGGAAAAATAATTATAAGAATTTCTTACTAGGGGTGTGGTTGTACGGAGAACGGAGCCCCTGTAGCAGCAGCAATACAAAAAATATATTTTTTATAAAACGCGAAATCTTTTAAAGAGAAAACTAAAAAAATATTCTAATTAATAAAGTCTCGAAGTTAAGCAGAATTATGAAAATTTCATTATAAAACGAACGTGTATAGAATTAATTAAAAACGCAACAGCATAAATCGGGCTAAAAAGAAAAAAAATAAAAGAAGAAACTGGTAATGCGAAGAAGAAAAAGAAGTCTTTTCCATTGTTGTTGTAATTATTTATTCTCTTTTTTTGTATATATGCAAATTAGAAGAAATGAAGAAGAGAACAACAACAACAACTATGAATAAATACAGAAATAAATTGATGTGATAAAAACAACAACAATAATAATAATAAAAAGAAAACCAAAATCCAATGGAAAAGAAGTGCTAACGCTTAGAAACAAACTAAAAACGAACTTATTAGATATATTTCTTTTTTTTTATTATACACAACAAATTTGAGTTTAAATTTGAAACGAAACAAAAATCTTTAAAAAGGAGGGCATACAGCAATTCACAGATAGAGAGTGTTATTTTCGGTTGTGTTTATTTCAAGAGAGTGAGTTTTTAGTTTTTCTTTAATATAAAATTGAGTGTGTTTATATTTGAAAGTGTTGTTGTACTTGTTGTTTTGTAAATAAGTGAGAAAGTGTTTTTGTATTTCCGACAGTATACAACAACTATGGTTTTATAAGAAAGTCTGACAAAAACAAAAAAGAAATAACAGATGCAGGCAATGCACTAAACGTAGTTAACATTTAAACAAAATACCAACACCATTACCATCACCATCAGCAGCTTCAGAGGCAGTAGCTGCAGCAGCAGTGCAAAATTTTTACCACCAACTTTACTTTGCAAGTACACTTGTTGTAAGACATGTCACGGCTTGCAGATTATTTTGTTATTGTTGGCTATGATAATGAAAAAGATCGTAAGTTTTTCCCGGTGTTGCTGTTGTTGTTATCGATAATATTGTTTTATGTAATTTAAACCATTTTAGGTACCATCACTGATAATCAATTGTTGACATGCGGCAAGATTGTACAACGTTTTCCTGAAAAAGATTGGCCGGATACACCTTTTATAGCGGGCATAGAATGGGTAACTTTTTAAATGCAACCAACAATTCCCCACTTATTCATAAGATCCTGCCATTTAGCATGACTGTTTCTACGTTTGGAAGATTTTGAGTAATGATTCTGATCGTATTCATCACTTCAGGGAATTTATTTAATTTAATTCAATGTTTAGTCATGGAAAATCGTAGTTTGTGTGAAGATTATTTTAGCACTCATCTGTTCAATTAGAAGATAGAAGAGAAACAGATGGAATATATAATTAAAAAGTGAGCGCAGTAGTCGACAAAGGCGAAGGAATGAGAGAAAAAAGTAAAGAAAAAATGGAGAGTCGACCAAAGCAGACCTCTGCTCTAACATAGATCGCACGTGAAGATCTTGTCCACCGGTATTGTGTAAGCTTTCCTGCAGAATGAATGAAAATTGTCGTTAATTTATTACAGTGAATAGTACCGTTTTCTTTTGAACGTTTAATCTCTCACTTCTATTTAAAAATAGGAACATTCAACATTTCTATTGAATATTAGATTCTTTGCTTCGGTGCAGAGTTGGTAAATGAAAATTAATAAAGTTTTTGACTCCCTGTCTCCCAAGGAAATTATAGAATAGGACGCTACGAACATATTTAACATAAAAGACTTTCTTTAAAATAAAAATAAAAAAAGAAATTTAAAGAAGAATATTTATTTTCCAACAGTTCTGTCAACCACTGGGCTGGAATTTGTCGTATGAAAAGCAAGAGCCAAAATTTTTTACATCAGTCCTAACCGACATCGATGCGAATAAACATTATTGTGCCTGTTTGAGTTTTCATGAAACCCTCGCCATAACACTCAATAAAAAGATTGTGGACGATGAAGATGAAACCATATCCACCTCAACGAAATATCAAACGTCATCGCCGCTTAATTCCATCGGCTTAACAAATAATGGTTGTGCAAATGCCTGTTCAACAGTAGCAGCCACAGCGGCAAATAGCAACACATCACTCATATCACATCATACGATTATGTATGCACCGAAATGTCTGGTCTTAATATCACGTCTAGACTATGCGGAAACTTTTAAAAATTGTTTGGGCACCATATATACAGTGTATATTGAGAATTTACCCTATGCCTTGGAAACTTTAATAGGCAATATATTGGGTTGCATACAAGTACCGCCGGCTGGTGGGCCTCAAGTTCGTTTTTCCATAGGTGCTGGAGATAAGCAATCGTTACAGCCTCCGCAATCTTCCTCTTTGCCTGTAACGGGTACTTCGGTGAATTTTTTATTTAAACAATTGGGTGAGTATAGTTTTTTCTTTGCTTTTCATTTCAATTTCAAAATATATTTTCTTTTCAGGCATTAAAAACGTTTTAATATTGCTGTGCGCTGTAATGACTGAAAACAAAATACTCTTTCACTCGAAAAGTTATTCCCACCTAACGGAGAGCTGCAAGGCTTTAGTGGCTCTTATGTATCCCTTCCGCTATACACATGTCTACATTCCCATATTGCCGGCGCCTTTAACCGAGGTGTTATCCACGCCCACGCCTTTTATTATGGGTATTCATAGTTCTTTACAAACTGAAATCACCGATTTACTGGATGTCATTGTGGTCGATTTAGATGGTGGTTTAGTAACAATACCACCCACACTCACACCACCCGTACCCGTTTTACCTTCTCCCCTGTGGGAACAAACTCAGGAATTACTGACGATGATATTATTTCCTAACCTAGCTCAATCGGATTTAGCATTCCCCTTCCAGGGGAAAACCACAAACTATCCCAAGACCGAAGCCGTTATTGATAAGGAATTAAGAGCCATATTTATGCGTCTTTTTGCTCAACTTTTACAGGGTTATCGTTCGTGTTTAACGCTAATACGCATACATCCAAAACCGGTTATAACGTTTCACAAGGCCGGCTTTTTGGGTGCTCGAGATTTGATAGAAAGTGAGTTTTTATTTCGTGTCTTGGACAGTATGTTCTTTACCACATTTGTTAATGAACGGGGACCACCGTGGAGACCGGCAGACGCTTGGGATGAGCTTTACAGTTCTATGAATGAACTTTTGAAATCGGAAAGCAACAATAAAAGCCTCCTACAAATCCATATTTCAGAACTGGGTAAAGTTTTGCACGAGAACGAAATACCTAATCAGCAAATGTATGTACAGAAGGTACTACGCCCTCCCGAAGGCTCGTCGCATCGCATACACCAACCGGCTTTTCCACGCATTAGTACTGAAAAGGTGGAATTGATTATAAACGATGGCATTAGAAAGAATTGCATTCAGCCTCGCTTAACATCACAACGTAACCAAAACAGAACCATACCCATGGGACCTCGCTTACCGGAAGTATTAGACGTTAGACCCAATCTCTTAAACTCGGCTAGACGTTTGGAAGTTTTGAAAACCTGTGTATCCTATATATTTGAAAATAAAATAGCCGATGCCCGTAAACTAGTACCGGCAGTAACACGCACTCTAAAACATCGTGATGCCAGACTGATATTATGCCGTGAACTATTTGGCTATGTACATGGCAATAAAGCCGTCTTGGATCATCAACAATTCGATTTGGTTATTAAGTTTATGAATAAAACCTTGCAGAATTCTTCGGGTATTGATGAGTACACTGTAGCGGCGGCTCTACTACCTATGTCCACGATATTTTGCCGTAAACTTTCTACAGGCATTATACAATTTGCCTATACCTGCATACAAGATCATCCGATTTGGAAAAATTTACAATTTTGGGAATCAACATTTTATCAAGATGTCCAGGCCCACATCAAGGCCTTGTACATGCAACATCGCAGAGCTAATGAAAACAAAAAAGAGACGAATTGCGTATTGGACGATGTGCCGTTAGAAGAACCGACAGCTTTGGAAATAACAGCTGAACAGATGCGTAAGTCACCCACTATAGATGAGGAGAAGAAAAAGGAATTGGCTCAATCGGAAGAATCGACTTTATACAGTCAGGCCATACATTATTCGAATCGCATGGTTTCTCTACTTATACCGCCCGATGTCAATGCTGTAGGTCATCAGAAACCGAAACAAACATTTCGTTTCGATGACAATCAAAGTGTTTCAAACAGGTGAGTTTTGTGTTGTCGCTTCCAAGACTTTTTTTTTTTTCAAAAAAACTATTTCATGTTCCAGCATAATGGGTTCGCATAGCATAAGTGAACATTCGGAGGAGAGTTTCGAGGAAAACGATGCGTCTGAAGTGGGTGTAGCTGTAGGAAAAATTGTTTCCCGTTTCATAGATCGGGTCTGTACGGAGGGTGGCGTTACCTCTGAGCACATACGTAATCTACACGATATGGTACCAGGCGTTGTTCACATGCATATTGAATCTCTGGAGTCTGTTTATCTCGAAGCGAAACGTCATCCTCATGTACAAAAACCTAAAATACAGACGCCTTGTTTGCTACCAGGCGAAGAGATTGTAACGGATCATTTGCGTTGCTATCTAATGCCCGATGGTCGAGAAGATGATACGCAAAGTTTAATACCCGCCGAGGGTGCTTTGTTCTTAACCAACTATCGCATAGTATTTAAGGGTAATCCCTGTGATCCTTTGGCCTGTGAGCAGACCATTATACGAGCTTTTCCTATATCATCTTTGCTGAAAGAAAAGAAGATCTCAGTGTTATATTTAGCCCATTTGGATCAAACATTGCCGGAGGGGTTACAGTTAAGATCGAGTACTTTTCAGTTAATGAAAATCGCCTTTGATTTGGAGGTGACACCCGAAATGATAGAAACATTCCGTAAGATTTTATGTAAAGCTCGACATCCTATAGATGAATTTGAACACTTTGCTTTTCAATCGTACGGCACAATAATACATGGAGCGGCTCCGCTTAAGGCCAAGGAGAAGTATTCGACGTTTAAAGGTTTTGCCAAGAAAACTTTAATGAGAACAGCCATAAAGACGGGTTTGAAACAGAAATTTACGCCAAAACGTAAATTCTTAAATCCAGGAATGGATTTTGACACTATGGTGGCCTCTGTGGATGCTTTGGAGACTCATTCCCAAAATGATGAACTGGATGATGATGAGTTCGTGTGTAATAATGAAACCCTGCCACGTATAGCTACCGCCAAGGATGTGGAACGTATGCGAGAGAGAAATTATGTGAAGGATTGGAGACGTTTAGGTTTCGAGGACGCGCCAAATGGCTTTCGCATCACAGCTGTTAATTCTAATTATAGCATGTGCCGTTCATATCCAGCCATTTTTGTAGCTCCTCTACAAGCGCAAGATGCGGCCTTAACACATTTGGGTCGGTGTTATAAAAACCAACGCATACCAGTGCCCACTTGGCGTCATCGCAATGGAGCTTTGCTTATACGAGGATCGTTGCCACATAGTAAATCTGTTATAGGCATGCTGAAAAATTCAACCGGCTCAAATACCATGTCAAATGATGTTGCCAACTATCATGAGCAGGATAAATATTTTATGGCTCTCATCGACACCATGCCTAAGCCCAATATACCACTCTATAGTTTTTCTGGCATGCATTTATCCATGAACTCTTTTCCCATGTACAATACAGCGGTAGATGATTATCTCAACACCTCGTTGACACCAGAGGTTACAAGAAAAAATAAATCCGGCCTGTCGACTCATGACGGTAAACAAAAGTCTGGTACTATTAAAAATTCCTCAGGAGTTGCAAATTCTGCGACTTCGGCGTATCGCAAAATACGTTTATATGTTTTGGGTGAAAAATCACAAACGAAATCGAGTGTTAACGCTGAACTGGGAGCCGAATTCATACCAGTGGATTATCCAGATATAAGACATTCACGCATTGCTTTCAAGAAATTAATGCGAGCTTGTTTGCCGTCTAACACTAGCAATGATACTGACCAAACGTTTGCTAAGAATATCGAACAATCTGACTGGCTGCAGCAGATATCTTCTTTATTGCAACTCTCAGGGGCAGTGGTGGATTTAATAGATTTACAGGAAGCTTCTGTAATGCTTTCGTTAGAAGATGGCTGGGATATTACTGCTCAAATATCGGCCATTGCTCAAGTGTGTCTGGATCCCTATTATCGCACCATAGATGGTTTTCGTGTGCTGGTGGAAAAGGAATGGATAGCATTCGGCCATCGTTTTGCCCATCGTAGCAATTTAAAGCCTGCACACAATAGTTCAAATTTAGCATTTGCTCCCACATTCTTACAGTTTATGGATGCTGTCTATCAAATTCAGAAACAATTTCCCACAGCTTTTGAGTTTAACGAGTTCTATATAAGATTTCTGGCCTATCATACAGTATCGTGTCGTTTTCGTACATTCCTATTCGATTGTGAAGTGGAACGGTTCTATATGGGCATAACTTCAGTAGAGGATAAGAGGAGCACATTATCCAGTAAACATTTAATGGGCAATAATAAGTGCAACAATGGTTCCGATGATGAGTCCGGTGTTTATCCTGTCGATATGCGAAGTAAAGCTTTAGTGAACTTCAATCGCATTGGCCATTCCATATTCGATTATATTGAGCGCCAACATTCGAAATCTCAAATATTTTACAATTTCATGTACAGCCTACAGGAAGATGTTCTAAGACCCCAAAGCTGTGCGGCTGCCTTAGATTTGTGGCCTTATTTTACGAACGAAGAACTAGCCCAGGGACCTCCCTATGATCTTGAACTCACCAATGCCGACGATGAACTCGACTTATCCGAGCTGAAAGGAAAACGTATTGTTGTATCAGCTGGATATGACAACATTGAGAAATCTGATCCTAATACGTTTGTTTGTCTGCTGAGCGAGGTAAAGCAGGCCGAAACTGAACGAGGGCATTTGCCACAAAAGTGGCAGCAAGTTTGGGCATGTCTTGAAATACCACGCACTGAGCGAATGGAACGTAAATCCTCCTTAAGCAGTATATTGTACGATGGAAAGTTACAACACAAACGTTCCACGCTAGAAATCATAATGAAAGGTCGCCTATCCGGCTATCAGGATAAATTTTTCCATCCGCATCGTTTCGAAAAACATCCCTATACTACACCCACCAATTGTAATCATTGTACGAAACTGTTATGGGGCCCAGTGGGCTATCGCTGCATGGATTGTGGCAATTCCTATCATGAACGCTGTACAGAGCAATCCTTAAAGAATTGCACAAAATATAAGGCTGTTGAAGGTGTTGTACCGCCCAATGTGAATATATCGCAGGGCGATACATCCAGCATAGCCTCAAGTGCTGCGACAACCGCACGTACCTCATCACATCATTTCTATAATCAATTTAGTAGTAATGTAGCCGAAAATCGTACACATGAAGGGTGAGTTTCATAGTTTTTGTTTTGTTTGGAATATTATTATTTAATATTAAACTAGGTCGTAATCCTGATTGAAGGGTTGTAATGACCAATTATGTATGTGTTATGTATATGTATTAATATTATTATTTTTAATTATTTTAATCTAATCAGTCATCTTTATAAACGTGGTGCCTTGCTGAAGAATTGGAAACAACGTTGGTTTGTTTTAGATTCTATAAAACATCAGTTACGTTATTATGACTCAGAGGACTCTACCTGTAAGGGATTTATAGGTAAGTGAACAAAATTCTTTAACATGGTTTTTTCTTAAAGAGTTAGTTTGTGAGCTCGAGAAATATTCCAATGATATTAATTTCTATATAGAAAATTGTCTTAAAATTGGCAGAGAAAGCAATTTAGGTTCAAGACTCATTCATTGACTCAACAGAGAGTATAATATCAACAGCGGACATCATAGGAAAGTCACTGCAATGCCTTCCTTGCCGGAAAGTTAGGAAGAAATTAATATATGCTCACTAAGGACTTTGTTCCTAGTCCACGACAGTTGGAAAACTTATCATCAGCAGAAGGCAAGTTTGAAACTGAAACAAAGCAAAAGCAAGTCATAAGGCTTCGTTCGTTTAAGTAACGAAAAACAATTGGAGTCTTTTTTGCAAATTAATCGTCATCTTGATGTGCAAGTTGGAACAATTCATCGTTTGTGATTGTTGGTCAAGGTTATCATATACTCAGATAAAGCATCTTTTAACTAAGAGTTGAAGCCGGCGTCTAATTTTTGTAGTTACAGGATATGTCTCCGAAGAATATAGCAAGATAGACTTAACAAATTCTACAGACATTGTATAGCTGATGACAAATGGTTGTGTGGTAGCTTGCCTCCATCAGATGATATACATCCATTATACAGCGTATATGAATATATTCTATTGCTTTTTTCTGTTCGATTATAATCGGGAGGGTGTTTTTCTTTTTGAACAACAAAAGAAGTAGCGTTTTTCTTGTAAAAAAAATAAATAAAAATAATAACTAAAATTGATTTTTTATTCTATTTTAGATTTAGCTGAAGTACAATCTGTTACCGCCGCACAACCCACACAAATTGGCACAAAACGTGTTGACGAAAAAGGATTCTTTGATGTGAGTCGATATTTTTGTATTTCATTTTCATTAATATTAATTAAAATCTTCCCGGGCTCAAGTGAGCTTTGTGATATCAGAGCTACCACTCCGACCCGACCTGAATTAAAATTTTTGTAATAATTTTCTTTTTTTTTTTCTAGTTAAAAACATGCCGACGCACTTATAATTTATATGCCATGGATGCTAATTTGGCTCAAGAGTGGATTGAAAAAATACAAGCTTGCTTACAGTAAAAAAAAAGAAAAAAAGCAAAATGCCAAAAGCTTTTTTGTTATCTTTTATACGACTAGTAGTTAAACTGATTATGTAAATGTGTGTAGCCCAAGTATTTTCAATGAAACTGAAGATTTTTTGTTATTGTTTTTAAGCAATTTAAAAGAAAAAAAAAAATAGAAACAAATTTATACGATTTTTGTTAAAAAAAAAAAAATAAAAATAAATAACTATGTGTATGTAAATATATTATTATTATTATTATTAAAATTAACTTAGAAAAAAAAAAATAAACGTTAAAGAAAAACAAAGCATTTCAGCTGCAATATACAAAATATGTATGTATTTATATTATTCATAATAAATAGTTGTTTCTCTTTTTTTTATATTAAATATAATCAATTGTAATTACTATTAATAAGAATTGTTTGTTTTTTCTGTATCATTATAAGCTATTTTTGTTTTGTATTAACTGAAAATCTTCCATTGCTTATAGAATTTTTCTTTTTGTAATTGATATTATTTAATTAACATTTATGTGTATGTATATACAAGAAGAAAATGAAAAGAATTCTTGGCTTAAAACCAACAATCTATTATTATTTTGCCCACAAAAAGAAAAACGGAATCTAAATATCCCTTTTCTTTTATCCTTTGTGTCTCTTATAATTTACAAAATATTACTTTTTTATTTATGAATTTTAATTGAAGATTTAAAGAAGATTCAATTTGTGAGTGTGGGTTTTTTATTTAAGAAAAATATTTGCAAACAAGTGTTTACAGAAAAAAAATCTATCAAGTCTTTAAATGTGATTAATCTTTAAATAAATAAAATGAATTAAAAAAAAAATAAATAAATAAAAAAAGTACTAAAAAATGTTTAACATACATATACAAATACATATAAATAGCTATATATTTATAAATAAAATATATATACTAAATATAATTTAATTTAAATGTATTCTTTTTTATATAGTAAAAAATATTTAATAAAACCTTTTTGCAATTAAATTTTTTTTACAAAAAAAAAAAAAAATATTAAATAAAAAACTTTATACTCGATGTTATGCCAAAGAATCGGTTACAGAAAATATATTATCATAATACATTTATATATATAAATACTATATATATATACACTATATATCATTTAACGTTTTTTTTTTTAATTTCCTTTAATTTTATGTGGATTTTGAATTTGTTTTTTCTTTTTAAATATTTTTTTACTTTTATTTTTATCACTCGTATTTAGCTGAAAATTGTGAAACATAAATAAAAACAAACGAAATAAAAAAATCCTTAATAATAAAACAAAATTATTTTCTATTTAATAAAGTTTCAGTTTTAGTTTCTTTTGTTTTTGTTTAAATTACATTTTTAAAACAAATGTGTGTTTATTTTGTTTTTGAGTTCATGTTTTGTTTTTTTTTTAAGTATTCTAATTAATTATTATATTTTAAGAAATGCTTTTTCAAACTATATATATATTACAGAAATGTTGTCCAATAGACAATGTTCAATATGAAGAATGAAAATGGAAAAAAGAATCTTGAAAACTTATCAATATATATCGCTGTGGCATGACCATGACAAAACGTATCATATTGTGGTTCAATTATCGATTCGCGATGACGCTGTAACGAAAGGAATTTATGAAAGCAAGTTCTTAAAAATAATATCATATGGGGCTTTAAAGTTTATTGCAAAATCAAATAAAAGGTAATTTAGATTCAAAAATCAAAAATAGTTTCTTATTTTTTTAACATTTCTTTTTTAAAGATTTTACTTGAAATGATAGGCGCTGACTAGAATTGGAATTGGGTGTTTCAATAAATGTAGAAATAAGTCTGAATGTTTTGTCCATTCTACTAAAATGGAGCAGCTTTTAATTAGGTCATCTGTTAGACAAGATTAATATTGTATCCAGTAAGCTGCCCAGATCTATTGTATCCTACTTTAGTCCCGAATGATGTACCATACATGTAATTATAGTCACACAAGCCTCGTTTTTCACTTGAGACCACAAAAAAAGAGGCACTAAGTCTTTATCGGTCGGTAATTTCTAAATGAAAGATTACAAGCTACAGAGTGGTCAGTAGAGAAAGAAGATGAGCCAATTATCTGATAAATTCGAAACTATCAAGGCAGTGAATTAAGAAAACTGATATTGTTTTTATTAAAAGTGTACCATAACTTACTTTCAAGTCATCCAGATCGTTAATATTTTCATCAGAATAGCCTTTCATGGCTTTTGTTGCAACTGGACCCATATAGTTGTTGACAATTGCAAATTCCATCAGCGATAGGAAAACGAATACCGAACATGATGACATCCAAACGTCTATGGCTTTAACATAAGAAACAGGTGGCAGTGACTGTTGGGATTGTGTATTTTGTGTGGCCAAAGTTAAAAGTGAAGTGACACCCAATGTTACACGGGCTGGTATTGCCTCTGGCTTAATCCAAAATGATATCCAAGACATAACGACAATTAACGCTGAAGGTATGTACGTATGCAATAAATGATAGCCCAGACGGCGGCGTAAATTGAAAACAATAGCCAAACAAGTAAAATTGCCTGAAAGTATAAATACAATATGAAAAGACTTAAGACACAAACTTTAACAGAGAGAGAAAAAGAAAGAGATGGGCCGATAAAGACTTCTTGCAAGAGATTAAGCAGGTTTGTTGCTTAAGTCTTTGAGAAAATAATACTAAAGGGATAAGTTTCGGGTTTGTTGTTTAAGTCTTTTGTATTTTAATAACAAAAAATTAAAGAAAATTTACCCGTGGAATATTCTATTGTACAGTCGGTCGTATAATTATTGGAGATATCCAATTGAGGCAATTCTATTTCACTATTCACCACCAAGGGATCTGTCATGTTCCAAATGAATACCAAATCTTGCACTGTGTGGGACACTATTAAGAAATAAAAAGTTAGGAAAATTTTAAATACAAAGAAAAGAAAGGAGGAAAATAACTTACAACTTTCAATCATCATCGAACAGACTTGTGTATCATGGGGATATGATTCAAATTTCATGGCACAGGATAAAACCAAGGTCAACCTATAATTAAGAATTTAGTATTAAGACTTTAAAGCTTGTAATTGTATTATCATTCTTAATTACTTGGACATGTACAGCAACGTTTTATCATGATACAACCAGAGATAATGATTTGGTATGCTCATCTCATGGAATGTTACTTTTTTGGCATTTTTGAAAAAACAATCCGGCCGCCATATACTATGCAGCCAATCTACATCCAATATGCGATATTCTTCACTCATATTTTCAGGTAAACGTAAACGTGGATCACGCCAACTTTGTGCTAAAAATATATCGGTTACGTAAGTCTGCAAAATAAAGAAACATTTTCGAATATAGTTTGTGTCAGAAATTATTTATTATTTTTGGTGTCTTTTTTTTGTATTACCATCGATTCCTCATTGATGGAATCCAGTGATAAAACGGTCACATGGAAATATACCACCGTTGGTTGGCCCAACAATTTTGGCGCTCGATTTTTATCATACGTCTTTGACGGCGTTGGTAATATATCGGGCAATGATAGACTTGATTCAACATGTGATACCAGTTCGGCACTGTCGGTTTTGTTTCTGAAAAAAAATGTTAAATCAAAAAATAAACTTCTTCGCCAAAAACATTGAAAGTTTTTCTAGAAGAATAGAGATTGTTTCTGCAATAAAATATCAACATTTTTATTTTAATATTTCCTCTTTTTCAGGTCATTCATTTCTGTAATAGGAATGTTAAAATTTACAAAACGTTTGCTACAATAATAACAACGTGTTTTACATGCTTCAACTAACACGTGCTGTTTGTTTTTTCTATTTCGTGTTTTTGTTTAACATTTTACTACAACTTGTCGTTCGTTTTGCACCAATTCTTGGTATTTTATTGTTGATGATAAGACAGAACCTTGTGCAACAAAAGGTATTCGAAAATAACATGACAGCTTACAAATGGAAGAGGGAAAGAAAATATTGGCAATAGAAGTTATTAGGAAATTAAAAATACCCTATAAACTCAAGTAAAAAGGTACTTTTGGTCATTTTTCAACGCAAAGGATTAAGTAATGTGATATTTTGGAAAGGGTACTATCACACCTAATACATGTACACGAAGATAATTATTTCTAGTCAACATTATCCTTCTAGAACCTGCTGCACTGATACTATCAATTATACTGACAAACAAGCCAAAAAGAAAACGAAACCGATTTAGAAGAAGGAGATGTTCTGTAGCAGCTTTATAATCCTTAAAGGTATTGAAAGTATAACTAAACTTTTTATATAGGAACCCTAATTGGTCACACTTCAGCCCCTTAGTCAAGACTATAACCTAGTTTCTAGTGTGTTAATTTTGTCCATGAATGGTGGATAACGGAACGGCGGATTTAAGAAACATCCTCATTTCATTTTATTTACTTTCAGAGTTTTTGCCACAAGACTTTTAAATCATTTCTAAAACAAACAATACTCTACACTTAATAGTAAAGAAGTATGCTGCAGTTTAAAATAATTTTAACATTGACTCACTGACCAATTGCTTAAACATGCTGTTGTAAGAATAGCAACAAAAATTAAAAAAAAAATTATACAATTTCTGTTCACTTTTTTGTTTTTGTTCTTTTTTTTGTTTGAAACCATACCGCAATAAAATATTGACGCTGGGTATTAAAAATATGTCAACACGTTAAGTTGTTTTTTATAATTAGACCAACAACAATGCAATGAAAAATATTAAAAAAAAATATTGAATATTGAAGAATCATACGAGAGGGAGAGTGGAAATGGATACATAGACAGATAGATAGATGGAACGAACGTACCTGTAACCATGAACACAATTGCACAGCAATATTGATTTTTCAAATATCAAATGAAAATAAAGTGTTAGAATTATAAGCGAGTTGTGTTGCCGTAAACGTTTTGAAATTAAAAACATTTCCCCCGGTACTCGTTTTGATACTATTTTTCGTAATTCAATTTTTTAAGCTTATAACTGGAGTAATGAAGTTTTATTTCCAAATTTTAATGCTTTTTTAATTAAACTGTTAGAAATATTACGTGTTGTATTTGATTTGTACATTTAAAATGGATGTATTGTGGTATTTGAAATTTTAAATAATTTAATATTTATATTTTATATACACGTATACACTTCGTATTTTAATAATAATTATTATTTAATTTGCTATTCATGTAAATGCTGCTGCTAATTTAAATTTATTGAAACACTATATTTATTATTATTTAAAAATTATTTTTGTCAGCTCGTATTATTTTTAGCGTATTTTCTACTTATCAGCGTATATTATTGAAATTTGATTACTAAGGTTTCTTTATTTAACATTTTTACCATTTATTTCTCTTTTTTGCTGGACCTGACATTTGCATTTCAAAAAAAAGTCGCTTTTCTGGTGACAATTGGCAATTTTAAATGATATCTATTGCAAGGGAAATGACAAAATTAAATAATACTGTTATTTTGCATAAATTAAACAATTTTGTACTATTTTTAGTAATTTATTAAATGCTAAAGTATTAAATTACAATATTGTACCAACAATCAAAAGGTGCTTTTAAGGTTATATTTTGAAAATTTTGTGGCCAAAAGTCATAAGCAATGAGAACCTATTTATATATGCTATATAAAGCCGATTCCTACCAGATGTCATTGTGAGATATTATTTTGGAGTCCGGATGGGTCTTAACTCTGGCCTAAGCGGACCTTAATATACCTTACCTATCAGAACAAACAATTGCTGTTAAAAAATAAAGGAAACCAAATTTACAGAGTTACTATGTAAGTAGAAAACAACTTTCTTTTGTAACATTTTAGGATTTTATTAAAAAATTTATTATATTAATTCCATATTTACGAAATTTAATAATAAAATCATTAATAAATTTAAAGTTACGTTTTCAAATAACTTTTCAAATTCAACTACCGGATATTAAAAGTAATTCATTTAATTGCTAATAAGAAAAATCAACTCTGTTTATTTACTTTGCATTTCATTGAACACTTAAAGCATACACAGTTGTGTTTTAACATACGAATAAAAAGCAAATCGAAATACTACTTTGCCGATACAGCTGTGAGTATTAAGTGGTCTCTTTAAACTATAAAATTTTAGTAGCAGCCTCTCTCTCTATACATTAACAGGAAAAATTCGTGTATTGCTTAAAATATGTAAAAAATTATTGAAAATCTATTGAAAAATTTTACTAAAAACTAGTTTTTAATATTAATATTTAATAAAAGTAAAAATAAAACAAATAACATGGATTTTCCACAACAAATTGAAGGTATTAAAAAAATAGAAACTGAAATAAAAAGTATTCATTGGAAAAAAAATTTAATGAAATCTGTATTGCAGCAATATTTCCCTTTTTTTTCGTTAGTAAAAATCAATTTCCATTTTGCTTTATATTATAGAAGAGTGCGTATCAAAAGAGTGTGAGAGAATGTTTGTGTTTATTTTAAAGCAAGTGTGAGAGATGAAAAGTGGGTGGCTGGCTTGACGGCTGGTTGTTTCGTTAGCCACTTTGTATTGCAATGGAGTAAAACAACAGCAACAATCATAATAATAATAATGAAAAAGCAAATACAAATACTTGTGAACTGCATGCAAGAATAAAAATCAAAGTATTTATTGTTGTTGCTGTTGTTTTGAACTTAGTGATGATATAAGCAAGAAGAGAGTACAAGCATTGCTTTAAATAGGGATGTTTGAGTAAGAGAGTACTTGTGTTGATATGATGTTGCAATTGTTTCCTTGTTATTCTCCAAACATTAACGGTATATACAAAGTGACAAGTGAATATTTTTGTTTTCCTTTCTTTGTTTTTGTGACACTCTTATCGTTGTAGTTGTTGTTGTTTATTTGCATATATTATTTGTGGCCGGTGTGCCTACTGACTGTTTTCCATTCTTTGTGTTTTTGTGAAGGAAAAAAAATATATTTTCCTGCGTTTTATTGATTTTATTTTCCTTCTTCAGAAGCCGAGAGATTTTTCTTTTAAATAAAAAAATAAAACATTGCCGGTTTTTAAAATAAAAAAAAAATATTTTAATTATTTTATTTTTTTGAAAAATGTTGCTAAATTAAGTGATGACGTTATTTATTTAAAGAAATGAACAAAAACGCAGTTGTCTTGTAAATTATCTTGTTCGTGACTAATGAAAAGAAAAAAGGAAAAAATAGTTAAAATTCTGTAGAAAAAATAAAATAAACTAAAAAATTGAAGAAATTTAAAATTTAGAAAAAAAAAACAAAACTAGTATTGGAACTTATACGTTTTTATGTATAAATAGTTATCTTTAAGTACTGCAATTAATCAAATTTTTTAATCTTGTTTGTGTTTCCGATACAGTGCTCTATAAAAGTCATGTTATAACTCGTTTTTTTTGAGAACTTAATTCCGAACAATCGGAAATTAAAATTTAAAACCTCATTTTTCTTTAATATTTCAAGTCTTTGAACGATTAAAATTTTTAAAATCCAACCGTAGGCAAATAAATTTTCATCATAGTTTTCGGCAGTAGGACTCAATTAGTCAAATATTTCACTACTCCACTCAATATATTTTCATACAGTGTGTTATTTCTGTTGGCACCCTATCATCCGAGAACTTATTGATACTGGCAAACAGCAAAATTATTTCTTAACGTAGGATTTCTTGACAATCGATACCATTTCCTGATATGAGTACGGATGAATATGTATTACGTGACCACTGTAGCAAGTTGGAGTTTAAAGTTGCATTGGAAAGTGATCTGAACGCAGTTTGGCTGTAGGAGATGATAGATATATAAGATTAATTGCATGCAGCATGATTGATGGTCAGTATTTCGGCCTTAACTAGACTACTGTCGCCCGTGAGGCGAAGGGATATCCTAAGACTAAGCCTAAATAGACTTTCACTGATTGGATATGACCTTGGAGATGATCTTGTTATAGGATTTTAGGGAAAAGTTTTTATTTAAATTCAGATCAGATGATATGCCACCGTGACATTGCGACAAGTTTTGTCTGTTGTTTGACAAGCAGTCTTGAAGGAAATCAGTTGTGCATTATGAAGTACAGGGTGATCATTATTTTGCTATTAACCACAATGTTTGCTGGTGGTTTACTTTTACATTCACTCATACCAATTCATCATAGTATATTTATAGAGTTGAACGAAAATTTTAAATAAATCTCATAATTTTGAAACGCACTGTAGATAGTGTGTTTATTGTTCTGATAATTAAAATAGGTTTGATATACAATCTTCTTTTCAAGGGTAAACCTTAGTATTTGTAACACTAATATCTGCTATCAGAACATGTTTTATGGCCCTATAAAGTTGTATTAGATTAGTTATTACCCTTATATATGGAAAAAAATTAATTAATTAATAATTTGATTTAAACCCCCCATTTTTATAGGCATTCTAAAGTGTATTGGTTATTCGTTTCTTTCTATCACTAATCCTTTGGTTTCAACTCATTTATGATCATTCTTTTGGGGTTTTCACGTTTTATTTTATTTTAATTTGTCCTCTTTTTATTTTTTATTTACAGAACTGCAAATTGTCTAAAACTTTTCAATACTATTTTATTTTAAGCTATACATCACACACCACTAAAACCAGAAAAAAACCTCAAAAAAACATCCAAATAATCGGCTAAAAACTACTCGAAATTCACAATTCGAAAATCATTTCACCTCCCAAAAAAAAATCTTTCTTACTTTAATAACTCTTTCTACTGTACATACATATTTAAAAACCCTTCCTCCTACACAGAGACTTTAGTGGAGAGACCACCAACGGCATATGATGTCGTAATGGAATCACCACTTTATGCGGCTGCTCACAACTTGGAACGATCACGAGTGACGGCGGCCGCTTGCAATCTCAGTACGAAAACGAATTGCGAAACTAATACGTCTAACAATCTCAGTTACGTGGATAAAATGTCGACCAGCGCGAATAGTACACTGGAGGACACTACACCCAGTGATTCGGGTGTACAAATGTTGGATTCTGAATCAAGTGAATTAATGGTAGAATCGATTACCTCTCAAAACGGTTTTGAATTTGAAGATGCCAAAGTTGTGCACACGACAGTAGCTCAGTCGCCAAACCTTAAAAGTGTGCTGAATAAAGAACCTCTCATAGTAACACCTGCTGAGGAAACTACTGTAATGGATTCGAACTCGAATATAACTATGTTATCGGCTGTACCCTCAGCAGTGGTGGAGGAGGCTATGACTACTAGTCAAATATCCACATTCGATACCACAGAAAACATCGTATTTCGCCGTAAAGTACGTAAAAGTCCTGCAGTTGCTAAAGCGCCCAAGAAACGTGTCTCATTCCATGAAGATATTTTAAAAAATACTCGCACCGACAACATACACATTGAACATGGTTTTATTACCTATAAAGCGGGAGGCATACGCAAAATGACTCCCTTGCAGGGTCAGGCGGGCCGCTACTCTTGGTGTTCGGAGGGTGACAAGCAACAGCCCACAGAAATTTCCCATAATCCTGATGCAGACGATGGCAATGGCGATAATGACGATCCTACGAAACGGCGTAGACGTGTAGTCTATCGTAATGCATGTTCCGATGTCTTGGACTATGGCAATTCGGATGTCTATGATATGAACGATGGTTCAGCTTTGCATTACGACAACTCGGGTGTGTTTGAGTACATGCCTAAAGATCTGGTCGAAGATAAAAGTGGCAAATGTAGTGATAAAACGGAAAATAAACCCGAATTGTATAAATGTTCTTGCTCTAGTTCGAATTCGAGTCTGGACTCGGATGAAAATGATAAAAATTCCAATAACCAGCAATATGGCCAAGCCAAAAGTAGTTCGTGTGATTGCATTGGTGCCGCCAATACAGCCAATAATAATGTTATCGGTAAGTACCGGTTATCAATAGATAGTTTCTTTTATTTTCTTATAAAATTTTATGTTTTTATTACAGGTGACAACTGTTACTACTCTGAACCCAATATGGACTTTAAGGAAAGTCCACCACGGCAAAAGTCGGTGTGGAATAAAGAGAAGAAACCCAAATCGAGCTGTTTGAAAAAGTCTAAATGCCAAACCAATATTATCCACGAACAAGATTTGAATTCCAAAATGAAGAAATTCAATGTCCACGATATGAATCAGTTGCTGGATAATAGTAGTAAAATGATCTTTGGTTCCTTAAAGAGCATCTTTACCATGCCCTTACCCGAGAGAGGAGTACCCGAGGGCTCAGAAGATCTACAGTCGGTTATAGAATGTGCCGCCGAATTAGATCAAACACCAGAACACAAAATTAAAGAACCTGAGCTGCTGTCTAACCCAAGCCAATTGTCGGAATCACCACCCTTGAAACAGAAACCTTTTCTTAGCAAAAGCTTAGATGGCTCCAAGCAACAGCCAGCCATTAAAAAATTTGTACACAATGTAGACGAACAATTGAGGCGCAAAAACGAAGAAGACATTTATGCTCCGACACGCCAGAATAGCGATGAAAAACCCAAAAATGAACAACAAAACAATACATGTATTAAAGCTTCGGCTACACCACAATTGCAAAGACAGCATGAATTTGAAGTAACTGAACTTGATAACAACAGCAGTTCATCCACCTCTTTGGCCACATCAGTTGGTAATTCAGCAGCTACATCGGCTTGTGAAACCTCAGAGAGAACACCATTTCGCAATAAATTCATTATCAATTGTGAGAGCACTGTTTTCGAACATACTGGTGTCTCGTATTGTTATGAATCATCTTCGTTCAATGACCTTACCAATATGGAAGATTCACAAGGCAGCATAGCAAGTTTAATTGAAAAAGATACACCCATTGCTCAACCAGAACCAGATCAATTGCGTTCAGCTTTTATAGCAGCGCCCATAGCTAAAACATTTTCGAATTTCTTTCGCAGTTTTAAAGATGCCGGCAAAGACAAACAGTCCTCACCTAAAAAACTAAAAAAAAATCTGGCTAAACAAGAAGAAGCTAAACAACTGCAACAAGCCACTGAGAATTATTTTGGTAAGTAAGCAAATACGAAAAGAGTTCATATTTCCAAAGTTTTTGAACTTAAAGCCTTTTCTTCTTTGTTTTCCTTATTAAAATCCCCTTTTTTCTGTTCTTCTTTTTTTAGCTCTAAAAATGCCCAAGAAACCCAATAATATACCCACACCTTTAGCGAATAGTACACCAATTAAACTCTCTAAATTTCCAAATACAACTTCATCCTCTACCATATCTGAATTAACGTCTAATACTAATACTTCCAATTCTAATACTCAAGCGATGATCCAGCAACAAAAATCCAACACAACTTCCTTAACCAGCGGCATAGCCAGCGGTAGTGGTAGCGGCAGTGGCAGTGGTGGCTCATCTTCAAATGCAGCACAGAGTCTGGCTATTGGCGCTGACTATCGTTCGAGTTTGGAGAAACAGTCTAGACATCTACCGTCGCCGCTTAAGAAACGTTTAAGCGGTTCGAATATCATACAACAGCAGCCGCAACGATACGGCACCAGTGTTTCACAAGCTGACTATTCTTCGACTCTTAGTCCTGATAATTTCAACAATTATATGGGCGCTAGAGGTGGGTGTGGTCGTGATTCTAAGAGCACTATTTTAAGTGAAGAATTTGATGATATTCTAACCATAACTACGGACACCGAAAAGAATGAAAGTGATATTGTTATTGTGGATTATCATGATATCAGTGATCGCCAATGCATGGCAGACTATAATAATCTCTTAAAACCACCATCACAACCACCAGCTAAAACATCGCTCATCAATCGTTTCTTACGTAACGTAACGCAAAAGAAAATACTCGAATCTTCTATAAGACGCAACAATTTCTTTGCGTACAAATTAAAAAATGAACAGAAGCTCTTGGCTGGGAATCTCTATGTGAAAGGAGCTAAACCCCGTAATTTGGAACTGATTGATGATTTGAATGCCGAAATCGCCATGGAAATTGAAATGTCTGGCGTCAATTCGCCGCGTAAAGAATTGACGAGCTTAGATACAGATTTACCAGGTGATTTGTCACGCTTTGAGTTGGGCATTGGTGAGATCTCAATAGATGTGTTTGCGGGAGTTCAACTGCATATATTACGTGATGAGAGTGAACAACTAATGAAAGTATTTAAACTGTATACGGGCTATAGTAAAGAGGGTTATATGACACCTGTATTAGTTTTGCTCACGGATAAGACATTGTATGTCGCGGACTTGGTGCGCAATCGTTTATGCTCAAAATTTGTCTTGGCCTATAAAGATTTAGATGTTATACTGGTGAGTAAACGACTCCTCCATACTTGATTTGAAATTCGATTTAATTTTTTCACTTTCTAATTACAGTTGGGTCCTTATGGCAATACCGTTTTATTGTCCAACAATAATCGTGATATGCAGCAGGTGCTGTTAGCAGGCGGTCCGTATCCAGCTGCTGGCTTGGTGGCTAATTTAGAACTGTGTGCTAGACGTAGTGGTTCTATATTGCCAGCTGTGGGTCAACTAACTTTAGATCATTTGGCACCTTTACAACATTTTGTACGAGAAAATTCATGTGTTGGAAAATCCGATGCATGGATGTATTATGCCGTCGTAAATGTGCCAGGTTCAGCCATTAATGATCCGGGAGAACAGGAACCCTTAGGACCTCATGCCAAGGGTTTCCTAATGCACCGACGCATTAAAGAGCACATGAGTAATTCGAAACAATATCCTTGGAATCCCGGATATTTCCTATTAAAGTATGTATAAATTATAACATTTTTTAATAAGAATGCTTTAAATGTAAATTTTGTATACAAGGCTTTCCCATCTCTAAGAATTTTGCATAAAAAATGTTCGTTAACGTCAGCCAGATATAAGGTTTATTAATCACTTAAACTTTCCAATGGAAGGATGTACTTCCATGCAGGCTAAACGAAATTGAAAGAATGAAATCGTTTTCTGTTAAAAAATTATCGATAATTTTAGGTTTTGTTGAACAGTGTTTCGATATATTGAATTTTTTTCATATCATGTTTCGTGGGAAAAATTTTAAACATAAAATTTTCGACTACAAGAATAAAAAAAAAGAAATTTATCGATAATTATAATTTTCCTTTAAAACTTTATTAATAACAATAATTTAAATTAGAAGTTTATTGATAATTATTACCTTCAGTAAAAATTTCGATAAAAGAGTCAATTTTATCGATAACAATAATCTTCAATAGAAAAATTGCAGATAAAGAAAGATATTCTTAGAAAAATTTTAATCGATAACAGTTGGTTACTTTAAAAATTTGATGCGATAAAAAAATTAATCGATAGTGATACTTAATCTATAACCATAATTTCAATTATAAAGTTTCCGATAAAAAAGAAAATATAAGAAAAACAGACATTTTTAAACATTTTTATTACTTTCAGTGTTCGATTAATCGATAGCAGCAATATGCATATTCTTAATCGATTATAGTATTTACTAATAGAAAAAATTATCAAACTTTCGTTAATATATCGTACTTACTATATATTGCTGGTTTTATAAATTTTTAATTCTCACTCGCTCGTATTGGAATACTCTTTTCAGGGATTTATAAACAAAATATTAAAAAATCTTTTTATTTACAGAGCTGGCGTCTTATATATGTTTAATGATTCCACACAAAAAATACCCAGCTGGGCCATGGCTTTAGCTGAATGTCAGGGAGCTCGCAGAGCAGTTAAAGCACAGAGGCCACATTGTTTTGAAATCATTTTGAAAAACAAAATGCTTTTACAGTTGGCAGCACCCGATGAATATGTGGCCTCAGAATGGCTGCAGGCTTTATTACAATCAGCCAGTGGGGTAAGTTTTAAAGATTCAAGAACGAGGAATATAGAACAATAATGTGTTTTTTGTTGTTTTTATTAAAGCTTTTTGAATTGCAAGAAAAACATAAAACTTTGGGCTGCACTTTGGTGGTAACACAAAATCATTTGATAACCTTAAGAGAAGATTTTACCGCTCCTTTAAGGAAAATCACAAAAAACGAAGAACAAATCTCAGGAGAAGAAAACACAAACGAAACACAAAATAATCAAAATAAACAGGAAGATGGCGATAATAATCCTCAGTATTTACCAGAAACCGGCAGTTTGGTATGTAAACTAAAACAAAATAAAATTTCTTTTTTTTTTAATAATTTTATTGCTATTCCTTAACAGTTGAGCTCCGCCATGAGTACACCCACACGTAATACCCAACGTTCTTCATCGTCGGTTAACTCAACACCAACCAAATTATCTCAGCTTTCACGTTCGACCACCACTTGCAATACCACCTTAGCCTCGTCATCGTTAGCTAGTAATGCTACACAAACCTCTGTTACAACCACAACCAATTCAAAACGTACCCATCCTTTGCAAACAAATAATGTTAATGATCCAGAACAGCAACAGCAAGATGAGCAACCTCTAATTTATTCGACTATGAGCAGCGTTTATGGCCAAAATTCCGGTTTGGAAATTTTAACTTGTGCCGACATTAAAGAAATGACCGGCATTAAGATTCCCTCGCTTAACGATACTTGGTGGTGTATATTGGAGTTCTCCTGTCAGGAAGTACGTGAATGTTCCGATGATTTGGTCATATTCTTTGCCAGCAGCACAGAAATGCAACGATTTTTACGTTTACTAGAGCAACTATGGCAGTCTAAAAATGTAAGTGAAATGATTCAATTAACTGAATATCATACAGCCTAGTGCAATAATAATGATTGGGTCTACTTAAAAGGTTTTAAGATTTTTGCTTAAGGTGGAGATGTGTTCTGTGTATGATAAGCCGCTTCTTATTAAATGCACATACCGTTCTGTTCATAATTTTTAGTTGTAAGCAAAAGAAGTTCTATTATAGGACCCTGAATTGGCAGTATTTTGAATTGCAATTAAATTTGCAAGTGCTCCCAATAAGACTTGCTTCTCACTATCAAATTTATATGTACATATTCTGTATTTGAGACGTATTTATTAAGACTTTTTTTATTTGTAAATAATGCAGAAAATATCTTTTCAGAATGATTTATTCCCTATAACTGTATTGGATGAAGATGATATTATTGCTGAGCAGTGTACTATGCTGTATATGGATATAAATCGTTCATGGGAGCCGCTATTATCGGCTGCATTGGGTTATCCACTCTAATTCCTTTTCGCTTATTAAAAACTCTTTAAGAAAGTCAATCTTTTAACAGAAAAAAAACCAAATTTTTTTGCAATATTTATTAAACAATACAGAAAACAAAACTCAAATACTATACTAAAAAATTATAATAAAATATTTATACCTACAAAAACAAAAAAACTAAAGGAAACAGCATAAAAAATCAGCATATAAACCAAGCTGCTTATGATATATTTTATCCTATAACTGGTAAATTAAAATCCTTTAAAAAAAAAATTTAAAAAAAAATGAATTTAAAATGCAAGAAAAAATAATTTGTTTTTGGTCAAAAAGCAAAACATTATACAATACTCGTATTAATTGTAATCACTTGTAAACATTACAAAAAAATATATTTATTTTTTAAGGTACTATTTTTTTTTTAATTTCCTTAAATTAATTTAAACATGATAAACTGGTGATTTTTGTTTTTTGAATAATTTTTAAGTTATTTTTATTATTTTTGTTCCATTATGTACTACAGTGTGTTTGTTTTTTTTTTGCTATAATTTAAAATGTGATATTTTCTTAAATTTAATTTAAATATTTTAAATACAATTTATTTTTATAGATTTTTTTCTTTGTTTAATAATGTTAGCCAATGTATATAATTGTAGTTAAGAAAAGGGTAAAACGGGACAACAAACATTAAAGTTTATTAAGCTCATTTTTACATTCTCATTTATATCCGGAACTTTTTTAATTTGTTTTTGATATACCCGGATATTCCATTTACATTTACGAAAGGGGTCTCAGTGTAAAATTGTGCTAAATATTCGTTTTCACTTCTGTTGAATTAATTAAGTAATGTTAAGTATGCACAAAAATATTAGTTTTTATTTTTATAAAATATATATATGAATGCATGTATTATGTTTATTATTTGTCAAAAAATTTTGTTTTGTAAATTAATTTATCTTTGTTTTCTATCGTATTAAATAAGTTTAGAAATTGAATCCCTTCTTCTTATAAATTTAAGCAAATGTTAATATTTTTACTTCTACAGCCAATAAAATATTATAGAATTTATTTATTTGTTGTTAATTACGAGAAAAATATAAATAAAAACATATTGTTAGATTTAATTATAAATTTACAAAAAAAAAACCAGGCTTGCTATAGAGTTCCATGTAGATACTGAACCCCAAGGTTTGCAGAAAAGAAAAAAGTTTGCTTTCAATATAAATTATCGTGCTAATGGCTTTCCTGTGACCTGTTAATGAAATCAAAACTCAATAACTGAAGTTGTGAATAGAAAATCTATTGGTATCAAGGCTTTCCAATAACTAATTTTATTAAAACGTCTATTAAAAAAAAATAAATTTATCGATAGAAAAAACCATTTCAAACCTTCAAAAATTATCTTTCATAAAAACTTATTATATAAAGCTAATTATCGATAACCACAAATTTAATCGATAAAAACAATTTTTACATACAAAATTTATCGATAGAAAAAATATCCTGTTTAAAGTTTCGCAACTTTAGAAAACTCCTCGGTAGCAGTAAATTTCAATAGAAAACATTGCAATAAAAGGCCTATTATATAAATAAATTTTTATAACACAATCTTAGCTACAATAAATAACATATGTACGTTTATAATAATCGATTTCATTATGCATTATCGAACATTACTATCGAACATTACTTATCGATAAAATTTGTTTTTATATAGAAACACATATATCGATAACAGTTAGCCATCGAAATTTTTTTAAATTTACTGAAATTGTTGTTGTTAAACTCTATGGCAAGCCTTAAAAGTGTAATTTTTATTATAATTTGCTTACAAAACGCTACAAATTTAAATTTTTTTTACTGAAATTAATATGAGTACTCTAATTGGCCTTATTAATTTAATTTTATTTTTAATTTAAAGAATTTCTAAAATTATTTTAAATTCTTGTGCAATAGAACATATATTCAGTGCGCTCTTTTTAATAATAATTTTTTTTTTTGTTTAATTGAAAATAATTTTATGATATAAAAAACAAAATAAATCATAATATATACTCATTACTTCTATATGAATAAATTTCAATTTCAAAAGGTAAATTAAGAACAACAATAATAACAGCAACAAAAAATTAAAGAAACTAGAGATATTATTGGGGAAAAAAATGGAACTTTATTAAAATATTATTATTATTGTAATCAATAAAATACCAGATATTATTGTAATAAAAATTATTAATAAATAATTATTACAATAAATAATAAATACAAAAGAAAGTGATTGATTGTACTACAAGAAATACTTATACTTCAAGGATAATAATAATAAAAAAACTTTAAAATACATTAAAACTATGCCTAACGGAATGAATTTAATTGGTTTAATACGTCCACAATATTTAATGGTAACTTCAAATTAGTTTTTAAAAAGAATTTTGAATCCTGAATTAATATTTTTTCATATTTCTTTAAGGAACATTCCTGAAGGAACATGAAGAACAGGACCAGCATGAACGTATTAAAAACCATTCAAATGGAGTTGGAAAAAAAGACTGAGACTAGCATGTAACAGGGACAACAAAAACCTGTCTTATAGCAACATTAAAAAAAGTTCTTTGCACATTGTACTGAAGATCAGAGCTTTGTAAACTTTGGTTACAATAATGGAAGGCATGTCTAACATGGGATTCACATTCATGTGTGAGTGATCGACAGCTCACTCTTTAAATAACACCTGGACAGAAAGTAGACTATGCTTTTGAGATAGGGTTGTCGTTGCGAAATGAAGGGACTGCTCTAAAGGTTACATTCTCATTTAAAAAAGGGGATTATAACATGAGTTTAGTACCTGGTCTTTTATCGGCAATCTGCAGACTCAAAATACACATGTGGAAAGAAAATAATTATTTTTTTTTTAGTTGGTTTTATTATCTTTATTGAATTTGAAATGGTTACAATTTAAACGTTTTGTAATATTTTGTTTTTTATTTTTTTTTAAACATAATTTAAATTGTTTTATTTATATTTTAAGGGGTTAAATTAAAATGTTTCATTTGTTTTTTGTTTTCTTTTTTTTTTAGTAATTAATTATGTATATATACTCGTAGAATTATTATTAAGTTTTAAAGACTTTTCAAGTTAAATATTGTATTATTTATAAATTAATTTGTTTTCGTTTTTTATTTTATGTTTAATAATTATTTTAATTTTTACTTATTTTACAATAATTCAATACTTAAATGACAGTTTATTTTTAAATTAAATAAAAAAAAAGATTAATTTGTTTTTAAAATTATTATGGTTTTTGTTTTTTTTGTTTCACCATAATTAATTAATATTAATTTGTTTTTGTCTTTTTTAAATACATAATTAAAAATTGTATTCGTTTTTCTTTATATCATTATACTGTAATCATCACACTTAATATTAAAAAATAATTATGATTTCGTATTTTTCTTTTTTCAATAACTTTCTTTTGTTTGTTTTTTTTAATGAGAATTTATAAAAAATATTTATTTTTTTTTATTATTTATAATTTCATAATTAAATATTTTTTATATGCTATAATTTGTAATTTCCTTAAGTTATTAATACAAAATAATGTTAGAAGTTAAACAAAACATGTCAATTTAAATATAAAATAAGATTTTATTTTAAATCTGTTTGTGTATCAAAAAAATTAGAAAAATAATTTCTGTTTCGAATATCTTTTCAAACCCTTACCTTCGCTTACAGTTACTTTCAATACTACTACATACATAACCTAACTTTTTAAATAATCGTATTTCCTCACATTTGCTGTTGCCCTTAAATTTTAAATTTCTTACCCTTAAACCAATAACCCTTAATTTTTTTATTATTATTTTTCTTTTTAATACTACATTTGCCTTAAATTCAGTCCATTTCACCTTAAACAATTTTTTATTAGAGTATTTCCTAAACTTTTCAAAAAAAAAAAAAAAACTAAATTTTCTTTTCCAAATAAAAAAAAAAATAAAAATAACTTCGAAATATTTCAAATTAATTTACTTACCCTCCAGTTCTGTTTTTCAAATAATTGTTTACATTGTTATATTCCAACAACTGGCAATGACATATAAACAATATATTGACTAATATGGCAACTAATTGAAAATATTATCGATAATTATATTAAAAAATTATCGGCATCTATAATTTCTATAGGAAATTTATCTATTTATTTATCGATAGTAAAAATTTATAATATACTGAACAGAAAAATTCGATACATTTTTGTTGTATCATAAAAAACAAATTTTTACAAGAAATATTATTGATAAGATTATTTCATAAAAAAATTTCTATTTCTATTCCTGAATCATTATTTCTTATCGATAAGTTTATATATTCATTAAAAAATTATCGATATTTTTTCTATTCGTGAACATATTATTAAAAATTTATTTCAATTTTACAAAAACTTATCGATAACTTCATGTTGTTAATACAATTTTTCTTTAATTTGTATCATCGATAAATTTTTATTGTTAAAACATTTTTTATCATTGACCATTATGGAACCATTTTTTTTTTGCTGAAAATGCTTGTTATCGATAAATTATTAATAAGATTTTTATATTTTATTTATTTTTATTGAAAAACTTTTGTGAATTGCAAAACTAACTTAAATACAAGTGCAGAGAAATTAAAGTGTGAGATTACAGATCGAACTTTGGATTTTTTTAAACTCCTAGTTATTGAATTGAAAAAATTTAAAAGACATAAATACCTTACAAATAATCAAAGCTATATTTGTAATACCAGTTGTTCATTTTTCTATGGCATTTGAAATACAGAACAGGTGCGGCAAGAAAAATAGTGATTTTAATTATAAAAATCAATTCCTATAAAAAAATTAATTTTTTTTTCAGAAGTAAAATAGAAAAAAAGAAATAAAAAACTAAGTATTGTTTTATTAGAATAGAAAAATATGTTTTTTGTTTGTGCTTAAATATTTGTTTAATAACTCTTCATGAATTTCTAATTATTTTTTATTTTCGTGTTTTATAATCAAAATTTAAAAGAAAATGTATTTTTTTTTTTAATTAAATTTTACTCATAATTTTGTATTTTCTTCAAATATTGCGAAAATTTATAAATTTTTTAATGTTTATTCTTTTTTAAATACTTAAACGTTCCTTTTTTGTTTTTGTTTTTCTTTAAATATTTTCGTTTTGTTTTTTTGGAGGCATCATCCCTGAGTTTTGAATTGCTAAATTTGTTTTTGCATTTATTAAATATTTTTGTTTTTAACCACATAATCTTATTTGTTCTTAAATTTTTCTTAATTAATTTTGTGTTTTTTTTTTTTAATTGATTTTTTTCTCGTTTTCGTTAATAAACTTGTAAAATAGTTAATGGGATGATTTTGTTTTTGGTTTAAATTTTATAATTTTTCTTTTTAAAAATGCAATTTTGTATTACGCGGTCATGATGTTTACATTGTTTTCTTCGTTTAATTTTAGGTTTTTGGATTTCTCTTTTTTTTGTTGTGTATAATTTTCAAACAATTAAAATTGTTTTTATTTTTTTATAATTTTATATAGAAAGTATAGTTATTGTTTTCTTGTTTTTTTTTTGGTAATAGTATACGGCAAATATGGATTGTAATATATGTATGTATGTATGTATGTAGGTATGTATGTATATATATTATTATTATTTTTGTTTTTATTTTTCTATCTTTACTTTTCTTAATTAAATATTTAATATTTGTTTTATTGTTTTTTTCATTCTTTTTTTTTTTTTGGTTTCAAAGTATTTTATTTTGTTTTTGTTTTTAATTTTTATTTTAAATGAAAGATTTGTACTTTCTGCAAGTATTTTTGTTTTTTTTTTTTGTAATTATTTGTTCTTATTGTTGTATTTGTTGTAATTCTATATAGTAAGTTTGTAAATTGTTGTTGTTGTTGTTGTTTATATTGAAGACTATTTTAAATGAATTATTTACTATTTTTTTTTGTTTTTTTTTATTTATTTCACTACTTTCTTAAAAAATATTCTGTTTTATTTTGATTTTTCAATAAAAAATTATTCTTGTCTTGTCAGCAACATGCAATAGAGTATTCATTTGCAAAGCTCGGTAATTTTATGAAGCGGTATCTGTTTAGCATGCGTATTGAGTTAAAGAAAATTTTAAGATTAAGTTTTCAATTTTTGAAAATTTATAAAAAAAACAGAAGTTGTTCAAGTACTGTGTTGACCTTCAATTCTTCGGTAAAGTGGTCGTAGCACATCTAGACTCCAAATGTAAAAGTAAAAGACAACACTATCAGACATCTGTCGTAGGTATGACTATGTGGCAGAGGAGTAGGCAATTACTTACTTCCAGCAATGCCGTACAATCTATGGTGAGTGGATTTTGCACTACATCTCCAGGCTGCCTAGGTAACGCGATCTGTTGCATTGGATTTGAGTTGTGCATAACTTTTTATGGTTTTAGTGATTTGGTGTCTCGGGACACTACTTGCCGTTGCTGATGGTTAACGGGGGTAATGAAAACCAGCCATAAAAAGACAACCAAATCGTAGTTTAAAGTTTTACTTTTAATGGACTAACAGCTGTAGTAGGATTTCTTGTTGAAGAAAGAAAAACTGAATCTTGTATACATACTTGTATGTTGGTCGCTGTTGTCCATTGTATAGTATTAGGTTAGGTTAGAGGACGTGTACTTGTCAATTAAGACAAGTACAGTACCCGGAGGTCGAATTGACCCATTGTACAAACGTCCTAGTTTCTCACACCACTTTTGCTGTGTGTGTTAATTTTATACATGAGTGGTGGGACCTACAGTTTAAAGTCGACTCCGAACGTCAGGTTTTTGAAAAACTTTTTCATGGCAATTTTTTATTTACTCTCAGAGTTTTTGCCAGAAATCTGCTGAGAGGAAGTCACCGAAGAAATACTTTTTGTATTTTGTCTTGATGTCTGGCCTGGGGCTCGAACCCTGGCTTTACGTCTAATAAGCCAACACACTACCTACTAGACTTCTTGTGTAGTATTACTAGATCAGAAATCGAGAGTTCAAATCTTAGTGTTGACATCTTGCCAAACATCTAAACTAATTGCCACTCATGAATAGAATTCAAGCACACAAATTGGGTGCTGTGAGAAACTAGGATAAAATCCTGAGTAAAGGGTTGTAAGGGTTGGCCAGCGATGCACTAACTCGTATCAAAATTTTGATCTTCAAATGTTTATTAAAATTTTTCAAGGAAATATTATTTTATTTTATATTCGTCTTTTTGTCCGTCCTTTTTGCAACTTTTATTGCCATGCACTGCATTGTATTGCATGGTTTTGCAAGGAAATAAAGGAAATTGCAGTTGGTAAATGACATTGAAAGAATGTTTAATTGGTTGGTTATGGTTGGTAGTTGTTGTTGTTGTTATTGTAATACATAAACTTATTTTTATAAATAAATGAATATTTTTAATATTATTAAATACAATATTTAATAATATCATTTAATTGTTAATATTTAAATTGTTTTTGAGTATATAATTATGTATTGTATTATATTATATACGAGTATATGTATGTATTGTATATAGAAAAGGAGAAGAATGGAATGGCGGGGCTGGGTTTGTTTGGGCATTGTATTGTTGTAGGCATTTATTAATTATTATTTAATTAAAATACTTTTTTATATTTTTCTGCTTTTGTTTTATTTGTTTGTTGTTTGTTTTAATTTATAAAGATATTCTTTATTTTTTATTTTGTAGTAATGCTTCCTGCTGACAATATTTATTAAATATTTAATTAATATTAAAGATTTGTTTTTTGTTTGTTTTATTTATTTGTAATTTGTTTTGTTCTTGTATTTTGTAATTTGTATTTGTAATTTGTTTTGTTTTTGTTTTTTATGTATAAAATATTGTTATGCTTTTTGAACTTTAAATTTACCATAATTTTAGCTGAGAAGTTTACGATTTTATTTTATTTTCTATACTTTTTCTTACATTCATACATTCATACCTTCTTATATTTTTTATATCTTTTGTTTTAAGGAAATATATTGACAACAAAAAAAAAATTGCTTAAGTTTTTAAAATTAAATAAAAATGAAATACAATTTTTAATAAAATATAAAAAATTTAAAAAAATAATTTTTTTTTTATAAACTTTTAATGAAAATATTTTCTTAAAATTTTTATTTAAAATTTAAACCAAAAAACCAAAGTTTTTTAACAAACCAAGTTTTTTAATAAGGAAATTTGGTAGATTTAATTCTCCAAAGGTAGAGAGTGTAATGTCTCATCCACTCTTAGGACACTGCAGAGACTAGAGAACGAGCAAAGAATGTAATAATTGGCAGTTTTGACAAACTTTTAACACAGACCTTAAATATTAATCCTTAACACTTAAAATGTCATTATATAGCCAAAAAAAAATTGGCTTAGCCCTCCTGTTTCAGGGCGCTTATAAGATAACAAATTGAGCAAGCTGGACTTATGCAATGGGTTCCTGGAAAAGTACCTCTGCTCACCAAATGGAATGGAAAGGAATGTACAAAGAAGAAAAATTGTAGTTTTGCAAGCATGGTCTGACGCAACAAGATTTGCTAGTTAAAATCCGAGGGCGTACAAGTGCCACCTCCTGACGGAAGTCGTAAGAGCCAAGATATGATTTGAGGAAATTGTGTGGAAATCGTCATATGTATATGTCCAAGCATGATGAAAAAACATTTTTGACACAAGTGATATGCATAAAAACCAAGTATTTTTAAATCAAAGCCTCCAAAGAATTCTTGTTAAACATTATCTCGGACACCAGACAATGAGAACCACCCAAATGAAATTTGCGATGGTACTCTAAGAAGCGCAAATAATAAGATAACAAAAAACGCCATAGTGTGTAATCCATAGGGAAGTATTAAACAAAATTTTCTAATCATTGAAATAAACAGAAAAATGTTTTGTCTTATGAAAAATATTTGTTTTTTTATTTTTAATAATAATAAGAAAATATTTTCTTTTAATATTTAATTATTTTTAATTAAAATAATTAATCAAAAAAAATGATAATAATTAATAAATAAAAATAAAATTAAATAATTAAAAAATTATAAAATAAAAACGAATAATAAAATTTGTTTGTTTCTTACATTTAATATACATAAAAAAGTTTTTTTGTTAATTAATGAATTTTGTGAAATAATTAAGTTAATAAATTTTAAAATATTAGAATAAATAAAACAAAAAATTATTTTCATTTATGTTAACAAAAATTATAAAAAAAAAAATAAAAAAATGTATTAAAAAATATTGACAAAAGGCGAAAATATCTTTTCAAAAATAATTATTTTTTATCAGTTGTCTTTTTTTGTTTAACACTAATTATTTTTTATTTATTTTTTAGAAAATATATAATTTTTTTTGTAATATTTTCTTTGTAATATTATTGTAGTTTTTGTTTGTGTGTGTGTGTATCTATTTCACTTTCCCATATTGTATTTATTTTTAAAACTATTTTTTTATTTTATTTTTGTTTTGTATTGTTTGTTTAAAAATTATTATTATTTTCTATATAAAGTATTTGTTTTTTGTTGTTGTTGTAATTGTAATTGTATTTGAAATATTTGTATTGATTTATATTGAACATTTTGTTGCATTTATTTTTCCAGTTTTATTTATTTTTTTATTTTTCTAAATAATTTTTAGTAAAAATAAAAACAAAAATATATTTTCTTTACTTTTGTTTTTTTTAGTTGTAATTTCTTTTTTAGTTAATGACCAGTTTAGTTGAAATCATATTTAGTAAATGCATAAATTTGTATTGTTTTTGTAAGGTTGTTGTTTCAAAAATTAAAAAAAATATATTGTATTTGTATGCCGGACTATATTGCATTTCATTACAGTTTTAATTTTATTTTAGCTTATTTTTTTTATTAAAAACCTACAAATTTTAAAATATTTGCTTTGTTTTTTTGTTTGTTTTTGTTTTAATTTTCAATTAATAATTATAAATTTATAAGCTTAAATACAAAAAAGCCTTAAAGCATTATTACATCTAATTAAAGGTTTTTAATTAATTTTTAATATTTTTTTATTTTTTAAACTAATTTAAACTAAAATCAAAAGAAATTATAAAAAAATTAAGTGACTATAAAACAACGATTAAAAAACCCCCACTGTTTTGTAACAGCGTGGCATATGTTCCAGTAAAAGGAATTGTTTTCCTCTAATATTTGTCAAACCATGTTTGTCAAACGTAGTTTAGTTTGTCAAACATTGTGAAAAGAAATTTTCTTTTTAAACTACTTTGTATGTACGTACTGCTCCTAATGTATTACAAGTTTCTACCGGTCTTGCATAACCTTATGGTGTAAATGTAAAGTCTTTGACACAACTCCACAGATTACATTCCTCCCTGAATGATGTTCGTCCATAATATTTAAAATAGAAAATAAGGTAAGAAAAGGTAAAAACAATGGATATGAACACGATATTCTTTTGAAGCACATGAATGTAATCGAGGACTAAACGTGTTTCCTAGAAAATATGTCATAAATAAAAAGCATTCTTGTCCTGCCCTGCAATAATGAGGGCAGACAGTCCGAGTCTTTAGGATGCTTTTGAGAGTGTATTATTAAATGATTTTTAACACCTTAAGTCGGTCCATCATTGTATGTAATGAGGTTTTGTATCTTTCTTCGGATTAATCCAATGCTGAAGGTTATTGAGTGGAACTTCAATTTCATGAAACAGGGTTTACAATTTTATGCTAACGAAACATCTTGTCTTTGTTTATACTTCAGACATTTCAGAGTCTTGTTGAAGACATCCTTAATTTTTTGTGGGCACAAAATACTTATGTCGTCAAAGTGTCTACCACTGGGCAACTGAAAAACGAAGAATATTACGAAATGATTCGGAATTTTAAAAGTGTTTGGATTTTGAAAATTCCTGCAGGGTTTTTAAATCGTATTTGTATAGATTTTCCTTGGTTTTAAGCTTAATTTAATTGAATTATTAAAAACTAAAATAAAAAAAATAATTTAACAAAATTTCTTAAATACTAAATAAATAAATAAAAAATAATAATAAAAAAAATCACAATAAAAATTTTTAAAATTAAAACATTAAAATTGCACATTTTATTTAAATTATAGAAAAAGTATTAATTATTTATTTATTAACGGGTTTTTATTTTTTATTCATTTTTAATTACACTGTACTGCAGATAAAAAAAATTATATGCACAGCTTTTCATAGAACACAATAATTTAGTTGAAGTCCATAGGATATGGTACACACTACTCGAGGCAATGGTTACTCCATTGGATATTTTCATACTTTATGCCTTGGAGCGAATATATAGATGGCATTTCCATAACCTGTGGACTTAAATTATATGGTTGGCTGGTGTGTTGTATTGATAAACTAGGCATACTTTTTGTTGCAGTTGTCTAGCTGTCTGTCTACACTTATTTTATACAAAATTTTATTTATTCTTCACGTGTTAATTTTAATTTTATTTTTTTCTTTTAATTTCTAAATTAATTTAATAATTAATTAAGCATAAAAATTATAATAAAATTTTCTTTGAGTTTCTTTGTTGTAAATATGAGAATATATTATATATTTTGTTGTTGTTGTTATTTTTTGTTTTTGTTCTTTTTTGTACATTTTAATTGCTATCATTTCAGTTTCTTGTTTCCTCTTCATATTTTTTTTAAAATAAACTGCAGAATTTTTTTTTTGTTTTTTTCATGAGATCAACAAAATAAAAAATAAGTTTTTTTTTTGTTTTTCTTTTTAGCAAACTTTTGTGCGTTTTAATAATTAAAAGAAAAACATAAAAAAATTAAATTTAAACTTGAAACTAAAAATAGATTCTAAAAAAAATAAAATTATTTTTTTTTAATTTGCTTTTGTTTTTCTAAAATAAATAATAAAATTCCGGATAAGCAAGTGTAAGATTTTTAAAATTTTGTTTTGTTTTTTAAAATTTACAAATGACGCTCTGCAGGACATTTGGTAAGTTCTTATAAAATTTCTTCAAGTGTAGGCGGATTTTCTTTGAAATAGCATGACAAATGGAAAATTCGACTGAAGTTTCCATTTCCATATATTTCTTAGAGAAAACGGGTACACCATCTAAAATAGAAATTTTATAATAGTTTACCAAAAGTCCTTGTACGAACCTCAAGAGCCTTGCATCGTATTGCTCTGATTGTTGGTATTGTTGTTGTTGTTATTGGCAGCATTACCACTACCGGTGGTGCTGGTAGTCTGGGCTGAGACTTCGGATTTAACACGACGTGCAATATGTGAACGTGTATGTTTGCGCAAATGATCTTTGCGATAAAAGCCTGAAAAATAATTTCAATAGACAACGTTTTTAAAAATCTTAAAGTTTTAAAGGGTTTCTTATAAATATAAAAAGTACTTTTTTTTGGTACAAATACGGAAAATCAAAGAAATCGTAATTTTTTATAAAAACAACAAATACGACTTATTTCGAGGGTGTTTTTTATAAAAGTAGTTTTTTCCATTATTGAAAATTTTTTTTATGGAAAAAGTACTTTTATAAAGAAATAGAAAAGTAGATTTATAGAAAAGTATTTTCCTATGAATGAACTTTTTTATAATAGTACTTTTTTTGAAAGTACTTTATCCATGAAAGTAATTTTAAAAGTACTTTTATAAAAAGTACATTTTTATTAAAGTACTTTTTTATTAAAGTACTTTTTTAGAATACTATTTACTCTGAATTTTAGACACTTTTTATGTTGGTACTTTCTAATCAATTCTCAAATATTAAAAATATTTTTCACTCACCCTTGCCACATTCGATGCAAACGTGTTTCTTTTCGCCAGAGTGAATCACAATATGCAGCGTCAGTTGCTCCTTACGTTTAAACGATTTCATGCAGATCTTTAAAAAGAGAATTTTTTTTAAAATTAAAAATTTAAATTCTTCTTCTCCTACTTACATTGCACACATGAGGCCGATCCGGTATATGTGACAACTTGTGACGCGTCAAATGATCTTTACGCTTTAGAGCCGCATTACAAATATCGCAAACAAAACGCCGTTCGACAGCATGCGAAATGACATGCTGTTCGATGAGAGAACGATCCGGATAAGCCATTTGACATTCCGGACAACAGTAGATAATCGTACCATCCAAGGCTTTTGTCTCACGTATCTCACCCGGTTTGGGTCGTGGTTTCTTCTCCTTTGGTGGCTTCTTCTTCTTACCCTTCTTACCCTTAGTCGGAGCAGCCGGTGCACTACCATCAGCCGGGACCGCGGTGCCATTAGCAGCCGCCGGTGCCGAACTGGTTACTACGCTGGCATTACCATTGACCACACCATTAGTGGCCACATTTAGACTTCCATTAGTGGGTGGCATTGTATTGGAAAGCATTTGTTGTCCGCCTCCACCACCTGCAACTCCACCGCCAGCACCAGCTGCTGCCGGATTATTAACATCATTGAGACTTTGCAAATGACTGTGATGATCCATATTAACCAAACCCGTGCCATTGCCATTATGACTGTGATGATTGCCATTCGTTTGTGTCTGTGAGGGGGCGAGTGATACGCCACCCAATGCCAAACTGGCCAAATTCGTTCCATTCTTGAGAACATCGTTTTTAATGTTAAAACCCGAAGTTGAGTCCAAATTGCTCAAATTTAAGTTCCCTGAGTTGATTTGTGTACCCACAATACCTGAGGATTCCTTTTTAATCGTTTCGGAATATTTAAGGAAGTGCTGAATGGAAATTGGCAGTGTAGCGGAGAGCAAATGCGATGAGTAGTCAACGGTATTGGCAGTATTGGCCAATGTTTGCCACGATTGGTTGACATTTTGTAAAATTTGTTGATTCAAAACTGTTCGCGCAGAATGCAACACACAATTAAAAAGAAAACATAGATGAAGAAGAGAAAAAGAGAAGAAGAAGAAATAAAGTGAATTGCAGGTCAAAGAGGAAAAGTTTACCGAGAGCATATGAAGATAATAACAAATGGATTTGAGAATGGAAAAATAAAACAACAAAAGAAAAACTGCGTTCCATTAAAATGAAACAGAAATTAAAAAGAAGAAAAAAAAAAATTAAAGAAAAAAGAAACGAATGTTTAAATAAAATCTTTTTGTAGCATAAAAGGGGCCTCTTTGGAAATAGATGCTGTAAACATCGCGTCAGTGGCGTAGAAAATCGGACCAAGTCTAGATAAACGGTGAAGAAAAATTCTGCTCGAACTGCAAAGGAACAGCCTTAGAGTCCTAACTAAACATTCTGCATTCTGCGAGACACATTGTTCTTGGCAATGCGGCAAAAGAGTCCTATTGTAACTGTAGGTATGAGGAAGATGCGAAGACTGTTCTTCACCCCTTGGGTTTATCACTAGAATTATGTGCTTTGAGAAAGGCTAACTTCGGCTTCTACTATACAGATAAACTCATTGATCTATCCAGCATTAATATTGGAAGTCAAAAAGGTTTCATCAGAAGCTCTGAATGGTTGAGGTTAGTGTCTTTCTACTTAAGATTGCTTGTATTGTTTCCGTTTCTTAAATCGCTGTTGTTCTAGCCACCAGTTCCTAGGATAACTGGGCAGCTATTTACCATTGCCTAGAAGCAGCAACGCCCTCTCTTTATTGGGTGTAGTAGTGGGAAACCTTGCCATTCGTTATGATGTTATCTCTTTGTTTGGTTTGTTTCAATTCAACGGTTACAATGTACCACCTTAACATTTCAATTTAAGCTTTAAAACTACAAGAAAATAAAGAACATTCCTCTACGGCTTTTCACATTTAAAGTTAATTCTGTTTGCTAACGAAATAAATCGAAGAAAGTACGAAATAGAAGGCATTGAACTCCCATACTTGGGATACACACAAGAATATCATGCCACTTCTTTTTTTAAAGCTAAGCCTACCCCAATGGAAATTGAATATGAGCAAAAACAAAAACAAAAAAAAAGGCATAAGAAAAGGAAAAAGGCCATAGAAAATGAAAGAAAACCGAAGCGATGTATTTCCTAAATCCCAGGCTCTTAAAAATACACAACAAATACACACCCACTAGCGGGTATGCTACACAATATATTTTTAGGCTTCTTGGGTGCCTACATATTGTATGTATGTATATAAGTATACATACTTATATATGTATGTTTGTACATAATGTAATAAAATATATTGTGTATGTTTTTTTGTTTTTTTTTTTCTAAACCTCAAGGCCGTTTGAAATTTATTCATTTACTTAGCTTTGCTTTGCTTTCCTTTGTCTTGCCTTGCCTTGCCAATCAATTTTCAATGGGATCTGCTAGGAACCAACAAGAATATTTCTCTTAAAAGCTGACAAGTTTGAGAGTATGAAAGATTTTGTTTTCTTGGAATTTTTATGGCACAAATAAATAAAAGTTAACGGAAAAAGGAAAAGAAATAGAAAAAGAATAAATTGAAACAAAAAAAAAAACAACAATTGTTTGGGAATACATGGATAATATTTATTTATAAATTATTAAATTGAACTTAAAATTTAAAAATTAAAAAAAAAAATTATAAAATAAAATTACAGAATATTACTTAATTAATCAAATTAATATATGTAATAGAATAATATTTTAAAATAAATTTATAAAATAAATAATTTTACATAGAAAAACATAAACAATTGAAAGAGACTTGGAATGTTACAAATCAAATTTTGTTAAAAGTATACAGAAAATTAGGAATCCTTTGGCCTGCTCGTTAATTTCAACATACTCAATTTTCTAAAATGCCACAATCCGCACCCATAACAGACACACACCCAAAGAAAACCAGAAATTAATGAGCGAAAATGCATCTATGACCTTGGGAGCACTAGCAGGATAGCAGTGGGGCATCAAAGTCATAGACTTGGCAAATTGCCAAAGCCATTGACATCAATAATATTATACTGGACAGTTGGAAGAGCTTTGCCCGTAGGCATGAAGCCAGAAACTGTCTTTGGTGTGTTGCCTAAGCTTGACTAGGTTTATTTGTGGTTTTAAAACAATGTCCAATGACCCGGCACTTGCATTGTCAATACTGATGAACATATTGGCAGATAAAATGAGGACATATTGAACACAAGATTAATATGGTCTTGCGAAATATATTACAGTACAAGCCAGCTTCTCGGTGGAATATTAAATTCAGAAATTGAACGAAACGAATGCAGTCAAGTTCCATAACGGGTGACTTTAGTAAATAAGTGCCAGTGATGGTTGAATTATATATCGTTACGTACATATGTATATGTTGGCAAAAAGAAGTACATATATTTTAAAGATTTAAACCCTAAGAAAGCGATTAAGAAATATTACAAAACCTGGCTTAAAAAATATCCTTAAGGCCATAGACGTATTGGAAATCCTATGCACACATTGAACAGCCAGCTGGAAAGAGAAATTAGACTGACTATATCTGAATTGTTTGGAAAAATATCGTCTTAAAAGAAAGAAAGAGGCCAGCTTAAGAGCGAATCTATTGATCATTGGCAATATCAATACTATGCGAATTGTTTTAGAGAAATGCATTAAGCCGCCGAAGTCTTGTAGGCAGTGTTTTGGTTAGTCAGACGCGAGCCTATAGTTCAAAACCCAGCTCAGACATCTCAAACAATGTGAAACAATGAAAATAAGATTTCTTTGGCTACTTCCACTCCGAAGTCTTCTGAGTGCAAAGAAAATTTTCATGAAAAGTTACTCAAAAATTTGTCATTCAGCGCCAAGTTTAAACTGTGGAGCCAGCTACTCATTGATAAAAATAACACACTCAAAGTGGGTGTTGTGAAAAGCTAGGTTATAGTTATTACTAAAGTGCTGTAATGGACCCGATAAGAAAATACGCGTACAATACAAGGAGGTGATAACATTTTTTTAAATAAAAATTAAATTTTAAATTAAATTAATTTGAATAAGTATTCTTAACTAAAAATATTATGTACAAAAAGAAAAAGAAAAAATTGTTCAAATATTAAAATAAAAAACTAAAAAACAAATACAAAATAAATACTAATTTTAATATTTAAATATTTTTCTAAATATTTCAAAAGTATTTCGGAATTCTTTTTTATTTTATTAAATTTGAAAAAAAAACCACTAAAAACTACCATAAAAAGAAGACAAAATAAAACCAAAATTTAATAACAGAAAAAGAGCTAAGAAATGTCAACACGATGAAATTTTGCCAGTTATAACACCCCCCCAACAATTCTATCACCCTTGTCTCTCTCACTCAACGGCACGTGTAAGTAATAAACATACCCCTCAAAATGTGAAACATGAAGAACAAGAGCCAAAAACCGGCCTAAAACTTTTATGGTCCTCCTCTCAAAAGGCTGTTACTAACGGCAGACATACCCATCCATACATAAGCAAAGAAAGAAAAAAGAAATTAAGAAATACACACATACAAACACACGCTCAGAATATAATAGAAACTTACGCATACCCAGGCACACTGGAAACAGATGTGCAGTTAAAAATAGCAGTGGATTATATTAAAAATATTTCAACTCAGGAGTAAAAATTAATTCTTTTGCAATAAAAATATTTCAACAAATCAAACGGATGATCTGAAAATGTCCCGACGAGATGGAAAAAGGTATGTATGTTTGAAAGTCTTCATTGCGCTTTAACATTATAGAGGACTTAGCCATAAGGGACTGCGGTATATTTAAGATGGAAGTTAAAGCCATATTGGAAGCTGTAGATCGCTAGTAATAGGATTTTCTCAGAGGGAAATTTTTGGATCTGTTGAAGATAACTCATATGCTCCAAGACATAGTATGGAGTTCGTAATATACGAACTGTTACCGACAGCACCGCTCTTTTTGACATGTCAGGATGGGAAGAGGACTAATTGCCTTCTTCCTTTGAATTACATGGTCATCCGTCGCACTATTGTGGTTCACACAGGCCTGTGCCCCACTGGGAGGCATGAAGATAGACTCGATATTTTCTCGAATGTCTTCTGCAAGAGCTGAGTGCCTAAGGACACTATCTAAAGTTCATACAGCAATGATTTTTAAGGACAAGACAACAGAAAATAAAAGATAATCATGGCAGTTTCAATACATGCTCTCTATTGTGACCTATCAGTGAACCAGAGTGCCTGATGAGTCTCTAGACTTATCAAGTAATTTCCAAGTAATACTGTAAAAAATATCTCTTGAAATCAGTTGAAAATGCGCAAAACGATGTAAAGCAGAATCGAATTCAACTGCACAAAATATGACCTGTGGTTTCATTCGCCTCAAGACTCAGCCTACACTCCAGTCAGTCCAGAATGTGTTAGCGTTGAAGTGGGAGGCGACTTTAGGCGGTAAATTAGAATTAGAATAAGAATCTGGATTTCACTGGTTTGTAGTGTAGTAATTTCACCACATTTTGAACGCACTTTAGCAATATCACCATATCGTGTATATAGGAAGTGAAGAAAATGTTATGAGAAATTAATTTATGTTGTGCTTAATTTTTCATTCCAACTGTTGTCATTTAATATACAACATATAATAAATGGCAGTATATAAGATAAGATTTTATTCACATTTCGGGTGTATATAGAAAAAAGCCGTTTATGTACAACTTTCCGGTGCGTAGGTGTGTATACGGAATATGAAATTAAAGTAAACGTCCTTGAAACTTTTTTTCTCTCTCTCTCTCTGTTTGTTTGATTATATATAACAGTTATACATGCCGAAATTATCATTATTACAGTCAAAATTATTACAATTTGACATAATGACAGACGACGTGGACGACGAGGACGACAACGGCGAAAATGTCGATGGCGGTATATTTGAATGTGAAGGGAGAGAGGAATGGCAATTGCAAGGAGTAAACTTTTGTAGGGAAGTGTTATAACTGATGGTATAGCTTTGGAATTGATTGTATTGACCATAATTAGGACTTAAATTATTTGTAATTGATTTTAAATGATTAAAACGTATGCGATTATTACCTTCTTCCCGATCACGTTCAATTTTTGGATGTATTTTACCTTTATGATCCACGGAAGCGGCAGCATTTAAAAAATTCAAATCACTTTGTGGCTGCGAATAGGGTATTGAAATATTTTGGCCATATTGCATTGTATTATTAGCAGCGGAAACTGTAAGAAATTAAAAGAAATACGAAAAGATTATTAAAAATTTTTTTTCAATTTCATTTAAAAGTTCTTTTGTTTTGTATAAAAAATCAATTTTCTTAAAATATTTACACATTGTAACTCCTGGTTAACGCTTTACAACAACTCCTTTTGCGAAGTTAAATAAACTTTTTAAATATTTCTTTCACACACACTTTCTTTCTTAATTTTTTTTTTTTTATTAACTTTTTTTGACACACTAAAAGCAAAAGTATTAAACAAGAAACAACAAATTTTTAAGCCCAAACTGCCTGCTGCCGTTAACTATTACGTTACGCACTCACTTCAAGCCAACAAGCATTTGCCAACTGACTAACATTTATTTGTTGGAGGTTGATTTTACCCAGCTGATGGGCCACTAACATACGACTTACTTTAGCTCCCTACATACATATGTCTCCCACTCACTCTACTTCTTTGCCAATATTTCACTTCGTGTATCGTAAAGTTGTAGGCTCACACTCACTCACATCGTTTCGTTTTGTAAAGTAAGCATATACATACGAGCAATACAATGAAGGTAAGGCGACAAGGACGACAAGGACGACGCATGGATAATTTTAACCGGGTCTGGCACTGGCATATTAATGGCAGTAATGGTAATGGCAACAGCAACAATGTTACCATAAAAGTTACAAACATTTGTTTTTTTTTTGTTTTTTCAATCCCAAAGTAATACTCCCATCCTAGATCCTAAATTCCTTAATAGAGTTGCCAAAATTATGATCACAGTTGTGGTATTTCTAAGAGGAAAAAAGTAACATTTCAGTTAAAAAAGTTGGGGAAGGCCATATGGGTGACAGAAAATTCTTCTGGGCACAGGAGGACCGTGCAACATACAACTCCTAAGACTTACGCCAAAGTCTAAGTTTGCAGTCTAAGGAGCAGTGGCATATCCACGCCTTGGAAATCCAATGAAAACTGTAAGGTAGTGTTAGCCTTGGTCATTGCACTCCCCACATTATCCGAATATTAAACACAAGTGAAAATAAAGTGTAGTTTTAGGAGGTGTGTTGCTTATTAGATGCCAGGCCGTGGTTCAGACATCTCGAAAAGCAGTCTTCTGGCAAAAACTCTGAGAGTCGGAGTCGACAGTAAACTGTAGATCGCGCCACTCGTAGATAAAATTAACACACACTACATGGGTGGTATGAGAAGATTGTAAGCCTGACAAAAGATCAATAATGATCAATTAAGAAAGTATGTTCTACAGGTTCTTCCGCTGCTATACGATCCAATGTCCCAAATTTGCTTTAAAAAACATAGTCAGCGTTTTGTTAGAGCCTACCCGACAACACTGGCAAACGGAACACATCAGTATCACAATCACATGTTTCATTTCTTTTTCATTTCTTTTTTTTGGAACCAAAAAAATACAACAACGACAACAATTATATAAAATTACAACAAATATGTACAAAAAACGAACGAAACGGACCTATTCTTGGCCGATGATGTAGTTAACGAGAACGAGTGTATGCGTGTAAAACTCCCGAAAAACAGGCAACATTAAAATATACCCTTAAAACAAAGAGGGAGAGAGAGAGAGAGGGAGAGAGAGCCAAGGACGTTTGAAAGTATATATGAATGTACCATACATACACATACTAACTAACTACATACGTTTAGGTATATACAACTTGCGTAAGTAAAAGTGTGTGTGTAAGTAATTTTTGGGGATTTTTTTTTGCCTTTTTGTTCTGCTTGTTCTTCATCTTCACAAGCACATGGTTGTTAGGCACCTTGGTATAGACTCCTAAAAGTATGGCCTCATCTATGTATATGTAAAACAAAATACACACACACGCACATACATTCATAATCCTTGAAATTGTTCAAATATTTAGGGAGTCATTCAAACGCGAGTGTGTATGTATGCATGTGTGTGTGTGTTGAGTACACAGTTAAAACACTTTCCCAAAATGCCGGTTGTTTTTTTTTTTTTGTTTTTTTTTCTTTTATGACCTTCCTCTCCTCTATCTCTTCGTTTCTCTCTTGCCGTCATGCGTTGCTCTTTAATATTAAATCACTAATTGAGTACTGGTTGCTTTATGAGCTGTTGTCGTCAACTGCTTTAAAGGTATTTTTTTTTACACACAAACACACACACACACACACCCATTTAAAATAAGGAAAAAAAGTAACTAAACAAAGAAAATGAAATAAAAGAAGAAAAAATATAAAGAAAAACAATCATAAAATTTAACAATTTCTTCCGTGTTTCTTTAAGAAGAATTTTGTTTAAATTTCATAAGAAATCAGCTTAAAAAGCAACGAAAAGAAATTACAAAACAATGTCAATAATAACGGTATTATCTCTTGTTTGCTTAAAGAATGCTTTTTTTCGTATGTTTATCTTAAAAGGTAACTTTTAAGAATTTATTGTGAAACCTTATCAATCACACTCGTGACCATTGATTGCTTTGATTTTTTCTCCTGTTTTTGGCCACCTATAGAATCCAAGTTATAGATTAGGATTGGGTCTAGTCCAGTCTAGTCTAGTCTAGTCTTTCAATTTTTCAAGGAAAAAAATTACAACAAAAGTTCCAATATACCACACCCGGCTATGGCACTCTTAACAACATAGTTGACATTAACTCCGTTCTTTATTCCTTCAAATTTAACGGAAATTGTAGAGTGCATACGTGCGTGATCGATTGACTAGAGGTGTTCACAATGTATTAAAGAGAGAATTGATTCTTAGCCGTCGCACGTAAGAAACGAGATAGAGAGAGTGTAAGAAAAGGGCAGTTACGTGAGCACATCAGCTAGCGTCACCCCATTATAAACCTCTGATGAACCAGAATATTGGCTTCCGGCAGAGCTTTAAATCCTCAAAGAAATTCTCTCCATATAATAAACCTCTTACAAAGGGGCGCACAGTTTCAGAGGAATTGAAGATTATTTCTAACTTTATCATGCCCTGCAGATCTACCACAAATCCCCATCAGTTACCTGACATCACTATGACTCGTAAACCACCCAGTCGCCAGTCTCTCATTGGTTTTATTGTGTCCTAGCAGCACGAACTGCTCGCGACTTACATCAGACCTATCTTATTGCCCTCACAAACAACTGACTGCCAAGGAAATATACGGAATAATCTACATTAGAAGAAACAGAGTCAGCCATGGCCTCAAGGGTCATCAAACCAGTAAATTAATCCGACAAGAAATCCAATTCAATCTATAATGAAGCCCCAGCTCGAAGTCTTTAAAAATGACCCCTGCTCCAGTACCCACAATAAAGTATCTATCAGTGGAATTTATGTGTACCAGCCCATATTGGGATAAACACTACCTCGGGAACCATATATTCTGTGGTTCTATTCATAATGGCTTTCTTCCTCATGTTCTCCTGTATGTTTACTACGGCCTGTGAACACATTTTAGAGTGGTTGACAATGTTAATGCCTCTGAACTTTCGCTTTTAGTAAGGTTGAGTTTATCCTCATTCATGGCATTTCAGAAGGAAAATGTTTAAAAACTTTAATCGTTAAAAATAAAAAAGTTTACCCCCATAAGCTAATCCATTAATCTTGGGGGGAAAATAAAACGAGAGACTATTTAAAAGTAAGAAGCGGCATTTGTCAATATTTGATGGAGAACAATTACTGTCAAAGACGCGTCAATTTACTTTAGAAGTCAGCCATCAAGTACAATAATTAATCACGGGAAGTCTAACATATGAAGGCCTACACACTTAAAAAAAGAGATATAAATGGAATATATTAACAAAAACATAGATCTACCCTTATACATACATATGTATGTGTGTGTAATCAAACTAAAAAACAGATTTTGTTTAATTTTGCCCACATACATATTTACATACACACATACAAGCATACACAAAAGCAATTAAAAGAAGTCTGAGACTGAGTACTCATGTTTTCCATGCAAACATAACCTAACATTTTAATAAAAACAATCAAAAAAGAAAAGCTTACACTATAGCAACACTAACGAAATAAAACAAAAGAGGGAAAGCAATGAAAGAAAGAAGGAAAAAAGCAAATAGTGGAACACGGCTTTTCACTTTTCAAACAACAACTCACTTTCACATTTCACGAAGGAGAAAAACAAACACAAAATCAAATAACAAAAAGCAGAACAACAACAATAAATAATAAACACAGGATATCGGGTAACACACTCGCTCTCTCTCTATCTCACTTAATGTTAAAAGTTGTAAACACCACCATTACCATGAAATATGAAAATGAAAACAAAACAAAACAAAAATAGCAAAGAGCAGCATAAAAACAGTTTTTGTATAACAGAGAGAGCGATGGAAAAATGTAAGCCAAGTTATCAACCAAACCAAACGAAACCAACAAACCTTGCAACCTAGAAATACTAACAGAGCAGAAAACAAAAATTATTTCACTTACAAAACTACGCCGATTGTTGAGTCATAAGGAAGTAGAAGCTACTCTCTCTTGCTCTCGCTCTTTGTCTTTGGGGCTCTTTCTCTCACACATTTTATTTCAAAAGTGGAGCATGGCATAGTGTCAAAGTCACAACAACCGTAACTTTTAAATTGAGCAGAATCCTGTTTTGGTATGTTGTCGTTCGTATAAAAATAAACAACAACCAACAACAAGCAACAACTACAACCAAGAGATGAGTATTTTTTTTAAATACACAGCAAAGAAAAATAACTCAAACCAATAGAAAGAGAGAGAAAATAAAAATATTCACAACTATTGTTGGGAATGAATTTATTAATGGTGAAATCTTTTCTGTGGTAAGATGAAGTGAAATGAGTAATGAGTGTCTGTTTGTATTATAAAAGAGTAGCCAGTAGATTGGAATGAGCCAAATTTTCGAAATGTTATTAAAGAGTGTGTGATTACAAGGTGTTAACAGAGAAGGTACTTTTATTTTTAGGGAGGAAAATTGTTTTTAAGAAACTTTCAAAGAACCTTAAAGAACTGAATTATTTTTAAACATGTTTTAATTAAAATTTATTGGAATGCTTGAAATTAAAAACAATGTAAAAATTGAATAGAATTGTATGTAAAAGATAACATTTTTCAAAATATATTCAAATACATTTCGAATTTCCATTTTTAAACACTATTTTTTTAAATGTGTTCTAACAAATTAATGCAAAAATAAGTACCTTTTATGGGGTATGATTGCTTACTATACCCAAACAATTCTTTACCCAACAATGGTAAGAGTAACATTTTTTATGTAAATTATAAACAGAGAGTGAGAGTATATGTTAGAAAAAGAGAGTGAAAAAGATGAGTGTGGAGAGATAGAGCGAGAGTGAGTGATTTTCCGTTAGTAAGAGCATTATTAGTGTTAAGTAAAGAGCATCAATGTTTGTAGGTAAAAATATAGCAAATGTAAACATGCTATGCTAACACACACACATGAGGGAAAATAACTAACATAAACAGAAATAAATTTAAAAACTTACAAATACTAATATAAGCATTCAATTACATGTTTACATATGCATACACACATAGATACGACATTAAATAAAATCCATTAAGAGTGAGAGTAATTACAATGGCAACAAAATGGGGGATAGTAAAAATGGTAAATGAAAATGAAAAGAGAGGGAGACAGTAAGGGAAAGAAAGGGAGTTGCCATGCAATTACAAATAAAAAGTAAAATTATTATTTTTATTTCAAACAATGAAACAGGAAAAAAAGGAAATTTATTACTTTTATTGAAGTGTAAGCAGATGTACCCGTAAAACTGTATGTACATATGTATGTATGTATAGGAAAGTAATTAAAAAAATAGTTTTTTTCCTATATACAGTAATTAAATACACACATACATACATACTATATATATATATACATGTATATATATATACATATATACATACATATATACATAAACATTTGTATATACAATTTACTGTGTTTGCTGGTACATACATACATATACATACATATATATATATGTACATACATATGTGCACATGTATACATAGAGAGTCGCATACTCCTTAAATAATTATTATATACCGTTTTATAAATGCCGGCATGGCGTTTTACATACCCATATGTTTTTCTATATTCATATGTACATACATACGTATCTGTGTATGTATGCATATATGTATGTGTGTATATATAATGGTATGAGACATATGCCTGTAAGTATGAGTTGCATGGTTACATATCGATATAAATATGCTTGTATAGGCGTGTGTGTATAAATATATAACTGTAATAAAACTCCAATACTCTTGATTGTATTATAAACTCATGCTCTGTCTCTTCTCTCCACTCACTTTCTCTATTTCTCTCTCTCTACTATAACAGTGTTGTTTTACCACACCACACTTTATTTTTTATATGTAAACATAGTACACATCAATGCATACGTTTACATGTTTTACATATGCATGGATATGTGTGTATGAGTATCAGTATGTAGATAACAACTTACCCTCACACCACTTAGTGAAGCATACATGCATATGTATGTGTGTAACAGTGTTTAGTAGAAATAGTACACTTTACGCGCACACGAGTAAGAGTGTGTACTTAATTGGGGGGTTGTTTTTTTGGGGGGATCGATATTCCAATAGAACACCAACAAAAAACGACAACATTATTACAAAAAAAAGAGGAAGACAAAAGCAATAAAAATGGACATTAACTAACTTAATAAAATTGTGTCTTTTTCTCTCTATCTCTCACTCATACTGTCTTTTCATTTATAAAATTATCATTTAAATCACATGGATTTATGAGGTGGCCAGATTTAGTTTTTTTATAAGTATTTTAAAATAAATTTATTATTTAAAATAAAAAAAAATATTTTATTTTCCATTTAAATAATAAAAAACTATTGTTTTATTTCATTGCGGATACAATCTACGTCATAAGAGTGTTCTATGTTCGATCACAGATCACATGAATCATAAATTGATTTTCGACAGAAGGCTAGAGATTATGTAACCTGATCGTGGAAAACTCATTTCATGTGAGACAATTGTTGACCTCAAGGAGCTGAAGTGGTTTACAGATGAATCAGAAGATGATACAGCATCCTTAGGCTGAATTATCCAAACCCAGCAGCAAGTCTGTTATAAGGTCGTCTTTTAAAAAGGCCCAGAGTCTATGACCGATCTAATCTTTCGACTTTTCTACTCCTTCTCTCTGACCCATCTTTCGTAAAGGCCGTAGTAGAAGCAGAGTGAAGGATTAAATCCAATCATCAAGTCGTTCTCTGAAAGCGAACCTAACCTAGAGAGAACATTCGTCGCTTTCCGGATATATCACTAAGTATCGGAATCCAGCAGCCACAGATCTGATCTGCTGCAATTATTTTAATCGATTCCTTACAATCACGGAATAGTCCTGTATTATCACAGGTCAAACCTAGCTACGGCCTCAAGAGTTTTCAAAATAACAAAAATCTTTTCCTGAAAAACGTAACAGTAATCATTTTGATCTAAAGTGAACCTCAATTCTGCGATTCTTACAGAAAAACTCAGTCCCTGTGACTTAATCCAGTTTCAAATCAGTTCAATCATACAGATTAAGTGGAGTCAGGTAGAGAGAGCACTGAATCAAGAGCTGCCTGAGAACAACTCCTCCTCACTCCGGTGATACTCAAAGACACAATTCGTGCTTGGCCATTAACAACCCGTTTGTCGGATTTCGGCCTGCATATCCTTTCAGGCGCCATTGCTTCTTACGCGCCTTCGCACACCAATACGCGCTTCTTGTTGGATCGAATAAGGAAATCATTGGCAACATGAATTAAACCGGAGATCTTACATAGAATTTTTTTCTTGAATACTCTCAGGGCTGTGGTTAAAGAAATAGAATGGAAGTAAGAGCGATTTGTGGAGAGACCACTTGACTATTGAGGCCATAATAGCATTGGCAATTGAGACTATAATGGCAAGAGCAGTCCTACGCTTGATTTCCAGACTGACATCATTTTTGCTGGCAACGGCAAAGCCAAATAAACAAATTCACTGACACCCTCGAAAGTATACTTATCGACCGTAATCAGGCAGCCAATACGCCGCATCATCGTACTTGTCGGCAACATATACTTCGTTTTGCCCTCATTTACTGCCAGACCCACCTTAATTGATTCTGACAAAATATTACGAACCAACGTTAGAGTCGTCCACTTTGATAAACAACATTTGATCTCTCGGAATAATGAATTTATGAAACAGAGGTTTTCAATATAATTGAAATAAATAATAAATAAAAAAATCAATAATGAGGCCATAAATTATTTATGACATCCTCTATTGAGTAAATCATAAATTAAAAATGCCGCTGTGGTTGGGAAAATCTCGTTTCTTTCCTTTTTTTAGGGGAGAGGAGTGAGGGGCGATACATTAGAATCATTAATTAATTTTTCTTCTTTATTATTATAATTATTATCGAGCATATGAAAATAACACAAAAAAAGCAATTTTTCTATTTCAATAGTAGGAGTACAATAGTATAGTGGGTTACAATAGTAAAACACCATGAAATCAAATGAAAAATTCTAGAAAATAAATTTTTTACTCTAAGAGTCTGAGGATTGTTATGTGATTAGGAAGTCTTTGGTCATGGATTGACCGATTGGCCTAACTCAATAAACCCAACGTTAGGCTGGTAACTGCTGCCCTTGCGGGCCATTGCAGCGTATCAGGTTGTTCACCTGTTACTCATAAATAAAATCAACACACACTGCATGAATGGTGAGCGCATCTTGGTTGTAATCCTGACTAAAGGGTTGTAATGACCTATTAAGTAAGTAAGTAAGCATGTGTAGATAATGAATAGGAGCTGGAAGCCTTCGTCTTTGAAGGCGACTTCTTTGTCAGAAGTCAATATTCACATCCTGCTAAGCTTGTCTTATTAGCGCCATTACGCTGACTGCAGACGTGCATAATTTCGCAGCTGATCATTCTCTCATTCTTTTTACATACCTTTTCTATTCTCGATGTTATCTTTTTAAGAAGGAACCCAATGTGTAGTCCCATAACGTTCAGCTGGTTTGCATACATTATATGGGCACACACGTCCTACCTACCCTATACGTATCTGCCTACTTACTTTTAAGTTTACTTTTAAACCTCGTATAAATAGCGGGGCGTAATAATTACAAACCTAAGCAATATAGCAAATAACGCATAAGTTTGCATCCGAATTGTTGAGAGAGGCTTTTAAGAAGCTGCATTAACCGTCTAAATAATCGTTATGTCAATAACCAACATCAAGAGCTGCTCAGGCATCTCCTACTATAATAAGCAAATTTCCTCACCGCTACACGCAGGGCCACAACTTAATACTTTTTTGCAGATTGCATTGTTTTTTTTATCAACCCTATCATTCTAGAATTTGCCAAATTAGACTTGATTAATGAAACTGAAAGTAAGTAAAGAAAGAAAGAAAAAAACGACTACAGAATAAGATGAGAGTTGTTACAAAACTATGCTGCTTAAAGAAACTAAAGGAATAAAATAATACAACACTTCCTCTGATTCCAGCATCAATTATATTGAGTTTCCTTTGCAAATACCAATTCATTACAATCTCCCAAGGATAGTAAAAAGCATAATCAACTCCTTTCTTTATTTCTTCTAGCACCGCAAGCTAAAATGGGTCATTATCTAGAGAAAGAAATTCTTGTTGGTAGACTCAATGTTTGTAAGCGACTGTCCAAATAATGATTGCAATCTCCAAAGGCTGTAAGTACAGTGACAGGGGGAGCATCGAGGTTGATTTTCTTTTAATAGCTGAGCTTTTCATTTTTAATTAGAAAAATTTCCCTTTTTTTTGCCGTATTTCATTTCAATACACAATCGCGATTTCTTATCTTCCAACACCGTTGCATTCATTAAAATACAATACAGGGTGTATCCAATGAAACTTAAATAAATTTGAAAAGGAAATATGCCGGTTAGCAAATGTTTTAACGAATTATACGAATAGAAACGTTCTTCCACGAAATCACTATCACTTCTGGATACTCCAAGGTAAAGGGTGTTTTTTATAGAGGTATAGAACTTTAAGTTGCAATAAAACAACGATGGATTATTCGATTGACATGAATTTTATTTATCCGAAAGATAATCTTGTGGCATTACATTTTAAATATGATTTCTGGCATATGACCGCCACGGCTGGCGCGGATGTAGTACAATCTGGACGTCTAATTTTCGATGACTTTTTCCAACATTTGTGGCCGTATATCGGCAATAATACGGCGAATGTTGTCTTCCAAATGGTCAAGCGTTTGTGGCTTTACCGCATAGACCAATGACTTTACATAGCCCCACAGAAAGAAGATCTTGGAGGCCAATTCACAGGTCCAAAACGTGAAATTAGGCGGTCACCAAACGTGTCTTTCAATAAATCTATTGTGGCACGAGCTGTGTGACATGTTGCGCCGTCTTGTTGAAACCACATCTCCTGGACATCATGGTTATTCAATTCAGGAATGAAAAAGTTAGTAATCATGGCTCTATACCGATCACCATTGACTGTAACGTTCTGGCCACCATCGTTTTTGAAAAAGTACGGACCAATGATTTCACCAGCCCATAAAGCGCACCAAACAGTCAGTTTTTCTGGATGTAACGGTGTTTCCACATACACTTGAGGATTACTTTCACTCCAAATGCGGCAGTTTTGTTTGTTGACGTAGCCATTCAACCAGAAGTGCGCTTCATCGCTAAACAAAATTCGCTTATGAAAATCAACGGTAATGTCGTTTTGGGCCCATTCGACGAATCTACGCCTTACTTGATGATCGTTTGGCTTCAAATCTTGCACGAGTTGGATTTTGTAAGCACGCAAACCAAGATCCTTCCGCAAAATCTTCCATAAAGTGGATGGACACAGATCCAATTCCTGTGCTCGATGGCGGATGGACTCATTCGGGTCTTCCTCAATGCTACGCTCTACAGCAGCAATAGCTTCTTCTGTACGCACCGTACAGCGTCTCTAAGGATGCGAGTTATCAATAAGAGTAAACGTGGTGCGAAAACGTTCCATAGTTAATCGAATTAACTGCTCTGATGGACGATTTTGTCGACGATAAAATGGACGTAGTGCGCGATACGTTTTCCGCACAGAACCATTATTTTCGAAATAAAACTGCACTATTCGCAAGCGTTGTTCAGGCATGAGTCTATTCATGATGAATTGCCAAACCAAACTGAGAATAAATCACTTGACAGCTGTTAAATCGGTCGCCATCTTGAAAAGTAATGCCAACTTAAAGTTCTATACCTCTGTAAAAAACACCCTTTACAATCAAATCTGAAATACGCCATAATAAATTATAAGATACGTCCAATTGCAGAGAACGCCGCGGAATCGACTAATTTGTTTGTTTCACCACACAAGAAACTATATTTTCGGCAATGCATAGATTGCGGATTTTAAACCACATTTATAACGTTTCCAGTCTTTTCCAGTGCCGTTCTTTATAATCTTGCCAATTCTTTGCACAGTAGATCGACAATCTGTCTTGCCGGACTCCCAGTTTCGAAATTTCTATCTTATGGTTGTGTGATGCTTTTACTCATCTGTTTTATTCGGTTGTCTGTGAGGAAGGTAATGCCTCTGTAACGCTACTGACAGCAAGCTCTGTGGGTAAGCCAGACATCTTGCTTTAAGAATCGTGTCAGTTACAGAGGCAGCACCCTGTGTGTGTATGGCTTTGGTCACGTATTATGCAAAATTATGTTGAATATGTTATGGCAGCAATAATGCATTTTATCTTTCACTCTCTCTCTCTTTCCCGCTCTCTCTCTTTCTGTCTTTCTCTCATCACCTGTGTTTTGTAGATTACATATTTAACAATTCAATTCAATTCTTTGGTTATTTTAAAAGGATTTCTTTAATTTTCTTTTTTTGCTTTCCTTTTCATTTTTTTTCTTTTCGTTTTGTTTTCCTTTTTTTTTGTTGCAATTTTCCTAGAAAATTTATTATTTACACTTAAAGACACTCCCATACAAACAAATAATCACACACACACGCACACTGGCATTTGCAGGCCCTGTCCTGTCTATTGTTGTCAATAAAAGTAAAGCGGAGGAGAGCAAAGAAAAAAGAAAAAAGAAAAATTTGTGGAAAAACTGAAAATGAGGCATAAAGTTTAGGAGTTGAATTCTACACTCCTGTTGGCCCACTTTAATTGTGTATGTTAGAGGGCCTGGTTGGCTGTTTGGTTGCTTTACTTGGGCTGGCTGGCTGGCTGGGGATGGAGATGGTGTGTGACAAAAGTTCAATGCTCTCGGAAAAATGCAAAAGTTCAATAAAAGTTTTTTCCTAATTTTTTTTTTGCTGCTCATTCTCTTATTTCACATACCCCTCAAGCGGTGGTAGGTTAATAATTATGCTTTGAATAAGTGAGTGTAAATGTGACTGACTGACTGACTGACTCTGCTCAGCCCAGGCTAAAATAAGAGGGACAAAACACACACGTAATCACAGGATAAAATAGAAAGTCGTTCGTTATCTTTGTAGCCTGGTTTGCTAATTTTAAAATAACCAGAAAATATTACAGGCAGAGGTATTTAAAAAGCAAAGAAAGCGTTTCAAACAAAAAAAAAGAGAATATGCTGCTGACCCAGGCAATCATTAGTTTATGCACGTACATCCGTACATACATACATACTTATATGCACGTGCATATGTTTATGTATGTTCAGTATTTAAACGGAAGTGAGAGTTTTTAAAGATGGCGTTTAAATGTTTTTTTTTTTTGTTTTCCATTTCAAGGAAATGAGTTGAAATTTAAAAAGAAAATCTTGTTTTTTTTGCATTCTTTCGTTTGTTTAATGTGGTTTCAAATTTAAAGAAAATTTTAAAGAAAATAAGGAAATTCAATACTTCTAGGAGAATCTTATATACAAAAAAATTAATAAAACAGAAGAGAAATTTTGGAGGAGTATTAAAACGCTACTGAGTGTTTGATGGCCAAGAGATTCTCTCAGAAATAGGGAACGAAGTAGGTTAGACTAGGCAAACTTCAACTGTATGGTAGAAGCCCTGGTATTTCTTCCTCCTGTGACATAACGTTTACTCCTCTTTGTCTTCTCTATAAATTCTGCAGAAGTCATTGGGAAAGTCAGAGGACCAATACTTCGCACAGCAACCCGCAAGGCCGCTAATTGTGCTGCTTTGCAGCTTAACCAAACTTTATTTGCGTATTTTATTTAGCTTTAGTCAGTTTTTGAAGTTGTAAATACGATTCTTAATGCAGAAAATCGGCCGTGCCATCTCTAGCTAATTTAGGCGCTACGCTCTGTAGTTTCCCGTAATTCACTGTGACCCTGATACCCACGTGATGAGTGTATTTTACTTCTCAGAGCCGTAGTAGACCATCGTCATCATATGAAAGCCTAGTGGTCCTAATACCGCCTGGTCATCTGAAAGTTATCTCTCCTGCAGCTAATTATCGCACCAGCCCGTGAGGCAGATACTTTCGCTTAGAAATTCTGTAATGTTTCAGTGGCTTTATAGAGTAAAATATATCCGTTAATTACAACTTACAGTTATCACCCAAGTGCGATCTATAAAGATCTGTTCAGAGTCGTTGGTGCGTTGTATCATACGATTGGTTTCTTACTACGCCATACGGATAGGGTATCCCCATAATTTCAGGATACTGTACGGTGTCAACAATAAACAAGTGTCAAGAATGTGTTCCGGTGATTCATTCTCATCATCGCAGAATCTAAATGGTGAGCTCGAAATAATTCCCGTTCTGAACAAGTGTACCCTTAATCTGCAGTGCCCTGTCAAAAGACCGGGTATCAACCTCAGGATATTTCTGGTTATTCTGGTGCGTGAAAGTGTGGAAGTCACCTCCTCGCCTACTTGCTCATTGCAAAAAATTCCAGCAAAGCTTTAAACCCAGCATAGGGTAACTTTATTTTGGCTACGTCATGCGGATAAAACAGTGGGAAATGTTTTTCAACATAAGTGGGGTAGGGAATATATTTATACTCCTTTCCTTCTCATCACACTTAGTCTAACCTTGGTCTATCCTGGAGCCATAGGAATCCTTCAGAAACATGCAATTCTATAAATATAATTGTATTTTTCCATAATTGTATTCTCGTTTCCATAGAAGTCAGTAGAAAGAAAAGATTCTTCGAAATCCATTTGTTCTATAGATATCCTTATTGAAAAATGGCTCATTATTACAGGGTGTGCACTAATTAGTAGGTCAATAGTATTGGTGTTGGCTTGTTAATCTCATTTCAAAGCTCTAATCATTATTCTTCCCAGAGCAGACACATGGAACGTTAAGAAAATTAAGATTGCGTATCAATTATCAATTGATTACATACATAATTGGTCATTACAACCATTCATTACATTACAGGATTACGACCTAGTTTCTCACACCACTTATGTTGTGTGCATTAATTTTTATACATGTTTTTATACCAGTTTAAAGTCGGCTCCGAACGACAGCTTTTTCAGAAACTTTTCATGGCAATTTTATTTACTCTCAGAGTTTTTGCCAGAAATCTGCTGAGAGGAAGTCGCCAAAGAAACATTTTTTCATATTTAAGATGCGTGGGGTTTGAACCGAGGCCTCACGTCTAATAAGCCAACACACTGCCTACTAGACCACGGCAACTTCAATTGATTACAAACATAAAATTTTGAAAACACAATAGATCATTTGACCACAATTACAAAGAAGACTGACTTGATTTACTGCTAACATTGCCTATTGGGTTAGCAAAAATCAAAATACGACGCCATACAATGATTTTTAAAATGTACGTGTAAGTGTATGTGTTGAGATGAACATAAAACTGGAACAATTAAGAAAAAATCCCTTTTAAGGAAATGCATATGCTTGTGTATACAAGCATACAAGCTTTTTCTCCTAATACATATACGATTACATACATACATACATACATATGTATAAAGAGAGAGAGAAGGAAAAAAACGGTAATTATAATTTACTGAGAAGTCACATTATAAGCTAATACAAGAATATTTTGTAATTTCATAAATAAAAGAAACCAAAAGCACAAAACTGACAAGACAATACTGGACAGCAACAGCAATAAAATAAAACAATACAAGGAAGTGGTGTGATGTATAACTCACCCTTGAAATTTTACTTAAACACACACATGCATTTAAAACACCACTCTCACTCTCTCTTCTAATTCTAGCTATCACTCTCGCTTGCTTTTAATTTTAGAAGAATTGTGAAAAAACAAAACAATATAGAAAACAATGAAATTTAGAAAACATTAAAATCATAACATAACGAAAATCTTTTATTTAATCTAATGACAACAACAACAAGAACAATGTTAAAAAGCAAAAAAAAAAAATTACAAAACTAAAGAAGAGCACTTTCGTTGTCATTGCAACAGCAATACTATAATGGTAGAACAGCGGTATAGTGGTAAAAAATAATGGTAGAGAGAGAAAGAGAGAGTATAGCAGAGAAAAAAAGCACAACAACTAGAGTTCATTGCATTTTGATGCCAACAACTAAACAAACAAACTCAGCACGAACAATTGTAGCAGGGAGTAGCAAAACAACGTTTTTTCCTTGTTTTGTTTTCTATTTTCTGTTTTTTTTTCCTGTATGTTTTTAAGTGTTTGCATTTGTGTGTGTGCCAATGAACAAACCAGGGTGGGTGGCGTTTATGTTAGGCTATGAGAGTTGCGTTGGCTTGGTATGTTATAAAAGCAGCAGCATAGCAGGCTTTTGAGAGCAACAGCAACTTGACATATACCGTTATATGCTGCACATTTATTTACGTTTGTGTGTATGTATGTTTAAACTTGATAAAATGTATTATTGTATGGTGGCGGCATACAAAAAAACAGAACTTTTATGGGGGATATTTTTAATACAAGAGTTTATTGTTGTTGTTGTTATTGCAAATACATACATAAGGTGGTGGTGGTGATGGCGTTAGTAAAAGGTAATGAGTCAAAGCCAAACTCCTCTCTATTACACTTACATATACGCATGCATAGAAATAACAACAACGACAGCAATAACAACACATATACGCAGAAAAAATCAATAAAATTATAATTTTTAAAGTCGACAGTTTTTAAAACGACAATCATTTGTTGTTGTGCTAATGTTTCTCTTTTTTTATTGTTGTTGTTGTTCTAATGCTCTCTTCTCTTGAATATTTTTTCTTGCCTTGCTAAGCACAAAGGCATGCATACACACACATATTGTGCATATGCACTTATACATTCCATACGCTTTAAGATTCTCCTCAAAAGATTCTTTAGAGCTAAACAACTACAACAACAACTACAACATAACATAGAATAACAATAATAGTCAACATTTGCTTTGATCATTGCCTGACAAAGTATAACGAACACACACAGTGTTGCGATTACGTATAAAAAATAGTAAAAAAAAAATTGATTTCATAAAGTGAAGCACTATTTCAGATTTATTTCATTGGAAAAAGCATCCTTAACAACCGAATAATGTTTTAAAATGGTTAAAATGTACCACAAAAGTAGAAATTCAAATGAGGCCACTTACTGAGGCCACAATACTGGGTGATTATGGTCGTCCCCGAGTGAAATTATTCTGAAACATGGGGAAAATCGGGGGTATCATCGAAGCGGAAGTCAGTGTCATCGCAATACGTGGTCAATTCAATTTGGTAGGAAGATATGGAGAACGGGTTACAATTTGACAGTCAGGCCGTCCTACGAGCACTTGGCCCTTATGTTTAAGGAAGTTACCTTCTACTGAATTCCAGATCATGTGGGAATTGACGGCAATCATTAGGCAGAAGAGTTGACGATGGAAGGCTGGAAGGTGAGCTTCCACAAAAGGAAAAGAGTATATTTCTTCTTCTAAAAATGTGTTATGTTTTTCAGTTGAGGGCCTATTTACTAAATATGTACTTGTAACACTGTGCAGTAGTAGTACCATGTGACGGCTTTAAATAACAAACACAAGAAATGTGCTGTCGCTCTCTCCCGCTCCCTCTCGCGCACTCTATTTTAATTACAAAAGAAAAGTTCATAGAACCTATAGAAAGAAGAGGGAGACCCAATAAAATTAAAGTGAAATGGAAAAATAAATAGTGAAGCTTTAGTTTTAAATAAAAAATGAAATCTCTTATTAGAAAAGCTTTGAATTCACATAAGAGATGAGTGTCAAATGGGGCTTTAAACTGCTAAAATATATAATTAATTTGAAAAAGAATAAAGAGAACAGTTTTATCGAGAAACAAAAAAAAATAAACCGTTTTGTTTTTTATCGATAACTGTATGTTTATGAGCAAATTTTTATTATTTAAATAACACATTTTTTCATAAAAATGTTTTGTAGTTGATAACTGTATGTTTATAAAAGAAATGTTTATGTTATCGATAATTATTAAAAATGTTTTTCATGGAAATATAGTATGTTATCGATAACTGTATGTTCATAAAAGAAAAGTTGATATTTACAAATGTTCACATAAATGTTATCGATAATTTATGTTATGTTTATTTGTTTCTTAAAATTTTATGTTATCGATAACTGTATATTATATTTACTAATTTTTGTAAATGTCTAATAAAATATAGAAAAATAATAATACATACAAAAATTTTTTTTTATCGATGACTGTATGCTTATAAAAATTTATTATTTACAAATTCCTTAACAAATATTAATATTTATCGACAAATGTTAAAGCCGAAATAATCGAATGTTGTCGATAACTGTAGGCTTTATTAACAAATTTTATGATTTAACTGTGCAGCCTACAGTTATTTACCTGTCCTCTAGACACGTTCCGCTCATCATCGAAGATATTGAAATTAAATACATATACATACATACATGTGGATGAGATATGGTCTAGTGGTATGCTTAGATCAATCCTATCGTATAGGATCTCGCCTTTTTGCGTAATGGGTAAAGAGTTGTTGAAATTTGATAAATTCTAGTGTGGAACTTAATGTTTAAATTCATTCGTATTTATAAAAACTTTTACTTAATAAAAAAGTTTTTGTTTTATAAATATTACTCAACGTAAAAAAAATAATATACTTTACTTACCATTGGGATTATTCTGTTGAAAGTGATTGCCATTCGTCTGATATCGTTGAACATGATTATCGGCTACAGTGGAACCGGGCACGTTACCGTTAATACCGGGTGTTGTAAAAGCACCCGGCGATTGGGTGTCATGGCCAAATTTGGCAGCAAACTGATGAATGCCCGAAAACGGACCACCAAATGCAGAGAAATTCATTGTAAATTAACACTTACACACGCGCCCACAAAAGGGGACAAGCACAGACACGCGCGAGAAAACAACAACCGGTATTTATTATTGATGAACTTTAAATTGAGAGACACAAATTATTATTTAAACTAAGTTTCTCTTTTACACTGTATTTGTTGCTTACGTTGAATTTATTGATCTTTTACGCATACATATGCAAACTCATGCCTTTACCACACAGGCTTTATAACTCATAAAAATATTTGTTATAATACTGTTATACTACTGGTATATTAAAAATCTATATGTAAACACGAGTTACATTGTAAGTAAGAAGGTAGTAGTTGTAGTAGTAACACTTATATATGCATGCGTATGTTGGTATGTCTGCATGTGTGTGTATATAATAAAATAACTTTCGTTTTCTAGTGTATATTGTGGTAGTAAAAGTTCTTTTTTTAGCCTGCAACTATACTTCGGCTCGGTATCCTTCTCGTTGTTGTAGTAGCGGTAGTAGTGGCTGTAGTAGTAGTAACCTCCAGCAACAACAACAACAACTGTAATCTCTGTTAATAATAACAACGACAACAATAACTTCTGCAGACAACGATGATGACAAATGTCGTCGTCTGCATTGATGATAATAATGAATATCACGGCTTGGCTGCTGTTGTTTATTTATATATGATGGTTTTTGTTTCGTTTTTTAAAATATGATGACGAGTTTTAAAACTTTTGCTTTTCCTTTTTATTATTTACAGAGTAAACTTATGGTTAAAATTTTATTTAACGTTGTTTAAATTACTCTCGCTTAAACACATTTTTTCATTCGCTGTAATTTTTGTTTTTCTTTTCTCCGTTAATTTTCTTTTTTCACCACCACTTTATTTGTAGTGTGTTGTGCAAGCTTAACTACTCTTTTATTACTGTTACGTTTGCCATTTAAATAAACACAAACAATAGAAGTTTACTATTAAAACTTCTTATACTCTTTTACTATTACTCGTTTTTGTTTTGCTTTTGCTTTTGCTTGTTTTTTTTTTTTTTACTTGTGTGTATGTGCTTCTCTTTTTACTTTACTAAATAACAAACCATCCTTATTACATGTATAGTACGTACTTTTGCAAACACAAATAAAGTGAGAGTTGTTGGCGTGCTTTTTTCCCATAAAACATTTCACTTTTTTGAACCATCACTTAGGCAGCGAGAGAGAGAGAGACCGAGAGCTTAACATTGTTAAGAGTGAAAAATAACAAAGAATGTTTCTTTTTTTCTTATCCACTCAAAAACACAACACTCACACAGACAAAAGACACCACCTGGGAGTGGTGGGTTAAGCAGGTTTTTATAGTTATAATTTGTTAGAAAAAGAGAAAAATAACCACAAAATATATATTTTTGTACGCTTTTCTATTATTTATTGTTATTGTATTTCTTTTTATTGATTATTTTAAAAAGTTTTAATTTCCTTCTCTTTAATATCGTATTTTTATTCAATGGTTAAAAAGACAGAGAGAGTTTTTTTTCTTGTTTATTTATTATAATACAAAAATAAAGAGTCACTCTAAAAATAAAAGTCAACACTACTATTTTACAACACAAACCGAAAAGCGTGCAAAATAGCGACTAACTAAGCCGAGCGCCGACACCAAACTAATAACTTTTCTATACAAAACACTTGCTTTCATTTCATATGTATGTGTGTTTGTAAGTTTATGTGTTTAACGGCAAAAAAAAAACAGCGGCAAGAGAGCTACTACCACCAGACCATTAAACACCCACCACCCTTAAAAAATATGGAAAATAAAAACCGGAAACTTCATACTCTCTCATGTAATAATACACACATGCATAGTAACACAACACACTCAGGCTACAGCACGTACAACCATTATTTTACTCATGCTATTGCTCTCAAACAATGTTGTCAATATATTTGGGTTTTTTTAACAGTTTTAAAAAAATACAGAATTTTTGCATTAATTATTACAAAAATTAAATTATTTATCGATAGCTATCTTAATTAAAATTTCTGCTATCGATTATTACTTACATGAAAATTTCGTTAATTATTTATAAGGATATTTTTTTTATAAAATTTTTTTAAAAGCTCTTGATATATGTATATTGTACATACATAGTTTTGTTATCGAAAACAAGCAAATATATAAAAATACTTATTTTATCCTAAAAATTACCGATAAATTTCCTTTTCAGAAAGCCTCTTAAAAAGTATTTGTTATCGATAAGTGTATATTTATATGCAACATTTTATTATTAATAAATACAAGTAGAAATATTTATGTTATCGACAATTATCGACAAATTTTATTAGCTAAATATTTATGTTACCGATAACTATGTGTATTTGTATATATATAAGTGCGCACTAAACTTTTACTTGATAACAGTATATATAATTTATCAGAAGATATTTATATTATTGATAAATGTGTGTCTTGTGTAGAAACTTTAGTTTAAAATGTCTACACTTTTCAAAAAAACACACACATACAGATACAAAAGCCTAAAAATCACTATTTAAACGCTCAATTAACATCACAGCAATTTAACTCATGCTCACTCACTCACATTTACGCACATACTCTTTCTCTTTTATACAAAATATAACATCTCCTCCCTCCCCCACCTTAGGCATAGTATGGTACTAATTCTTCTAAAACACACTCCTACACAAATACGTACAAACATACATAAGCAACTAAAAAAGATCCTCCCTTACTTTTTGAAAAAACAAAAACAATTTCAAACACGTATTGGCGCCATCTCATTTTGTACTGAGAGAAACTTAAATGGAGACAGGGTAGCAAAACAAGGGAGCAAAAGTTTCAACTCCTCTCTTTTTATCAAACAAAAAAATAGTGGAGTTTGATTGCTCTCTCCCCAAGCAAATGCAATTTTTCACCATACAAATGCAATAATTAAGGAAAAAATAAAAGAAAAAGGGGGGCCTCTTATGAGCATAAACATAAAATGCATGTGTACAGGAACATGTTAATTACTGTTGTTGTTGTTGGGTCGTTAATGCTTTGTTTTTAAGCATCCCCCTGGCAGAAGCGAAAACAAAGTAAACAGAGGGAAAGAGAGCGAGAGATTAATTATTGAAATTAAAAATCAGTTTTGTTCATTTTCTCTATTCTTTATTTGTTTTGTTGTTTTTTTTTTAGTTTAAAAATAAAAGTATTTTATTTTTGTATGTATTGAAATAGTACATAAACTAAACAGCTTATATGTGTAGTACATAGTTTATTACATACTAACTCCTAAAAGCTTCATAAACAATGAACTCATACACACACATATTTATTTATGCCCAAGCTTAAGAGTTTTATTTGTTATTGTTGTTGCTACAATTTTTTTTGTGTTTTTAATGGCATATTTTTTGATTTTTGTTCTTCCCTCGTAAATTTTACTTATTTTCCATCATTTATTACTCTCATTAGATGTTGTTGTTATTTGTTTTTCTATGCCTTGTTGTAAGCATGCATGATTTAGTATTGTTTTTGTTTTCTTTGTGTACATGTGTGCCTTTGCAATATTAACAGAGCATGAGTGTAGTTTTGTTTTGTTTATTGTTTTTGCATTTGCTTTCCCTTTTAGACCATATTGTTAGAGAATGTGTGAGTATTCTTGAAACTGTAAGAAGCGAGTGAGTAACAACAAACAGTAGCAGTTACAGTTAGATTTTTTGCCATCTATTTAAATAAACTGAAACAAATTACATGAGGTTCTGTAAACATTCATTTTCAGACAATTAGATTCATACAAATCCACTCAATTTCTTTGATATTTTTGAGTTTTTCTCATATAAACTTTCGATCGTTTGAAATCGTTTACCTTTGAGTAATAGTGACTGTGTGACAAGCAATTTAATATCATGTTTTTGCAAGACGAATGATTTCAAATGAAGGTATTGTTTGTATGGAAAAAAACTCAAACAAAACTGAGTCGGTTTTTACGGAAAAAAACTCAAAGAAAATTAAATCTGTTTGGACGGAAAAAACTCAAACAAAGTTAATGTTTTTCGTCTGAAACCATTTCTTTTTCAGAAACAGGCCCTCCTAAGTAAGACGATCGAAAATGTTTCCTCCTGTTTTTGTAAGCCGAATCATTTCAAACTCTGAAAAATTTTTAGGCAAATAACTCAAAAATATTTGAGTAATTGAGTATTTTTCATTCTATTTATTTCATTTGTTTATTGTTTTGTTTTGTCTTTGAATTTGCTTTTGCTTTAGACCAGTGTTGAAAAATTCAGTACTTTTGTATTTTTTTCATTTCAAAAATACCGCAGTACCACCTACCCCCACCAAGCTTTCAGTAAGTACTTTTTTCATCAAATTCGTTTTTGTGCGTTCAAAAAAACAAATATATAATATTTTAAAAATATTCGCACATTCTTTTTCCGTTTCCGGGTTTATTAAGTAAAAATTAAGCCCCGTTGTTTACTGCACTATGGTGGTCTGTCTGTCTAATAGGTAGTTAGTTACAAGTTACTAGCCTAGATGCTCAAAAAAGCCACTGTTCAAACCCCAGGTGAGGCAAAACGAAAACAAAGAATAAATTTCTAAAGCAAGAAAGAAAAAAACAACAAAAAACAAACTCCGCCATTCGGGACAAAAAAACATCGCTGCTGATAGAAAAAGAAAAAAAATTTAATTAATTTTTCTATTGAGGTGTGAAATTCACCAATTGTGGTCAGTTTTTTTACAAAATGTGGTGAAATTTATCCGGTGTGGTGAATAAAATCGAAATTCACCAAAATGCCGTTATTCGAAATGGGTACTGTGTTACCATAAATCAATGTACTGTATATTGTGATTTGGACAGTGCGTGTCTAGAATAAGTAATTTTCACATCTGTTAGTGGAGGCATTCACCGATATGTCTGGTAACTGCATTAAAACAATGTTGCCATTGTGTCGTTCTATTTAAAATTCTAAAAAATGAAAATTATAAAAAATAATTAAATTTTATTCCCCATTTCCCCACAACTTAAATTTAAAAAATTCTTTGTGCGATTTTGAAAAATAATAAAAACAAAGTATGCACTTCCGTTATAAAAAATAATAACAATTTTAACAAAATGTAAGTAAATTTTAAAAAATCCCGTAAAATACCTCCAGTGTTTTTATGGGTTAATCCCCATTCCTAAAAATAATTTTTTATTGCCATTTCAAAAAATTAATCCCCATTTTATGGAAAAACCCTTAACCTGACAACACTGATTTCCAACAAGTGAGAGCAAAACATCAACTTAAAATGAGAACAACAAAAAACACGTGTTAAACTTCAAAGAGGTTACCAGACCTACAAAGATAACAAATATTGCCACTAATAGCCGCACAAATACGAAAATATTACAACACTGTTCACTTGTAGAAGAGAGAATGAGAACATTCTTCTCCTGACTTTCACACTGAACGCATACGGTGACCGCTAAAAATTATCTGAAACCAATAAGCAGTGGAAAGACGGCAGGAAAAAGTTAATTTTATAATAAAAAACAAACGCGTGGTGTGCATAAAATAAATTAATTAAGTAACAACATACCTTAAATAAATAAAGTGTTGTAACAATAATAGAATAATTCGCTGGCACAGCAGTCGAATTCAAAGTTACACTCGAGAAAATTAATTCGTTTAAGTTCGTAACAGTGAAAGAAGAAATCCTTTTTAAGCACAAAAATGTTGGAGAAAATCAACGAACAAAAAAAAGCGCTGGCGCTTAAATTATTTGAAATCAATGCCTTTAAATTTGGTGATTTTAAAATGAAAGTCGGTATTAATTCTCCCGTTTACTTTGACCTTCGTGTCATTGTCAGTTATCCGGCAGTGATGGTAAATAACTTGAATTAGTTAATTAACCTCTATTTTTTCATCTTTTCTAAATTAATATCAACTAATATAAGCGCCCAATTAATGCTCGGCATTCTGCCATTTGTGACCGTTTCATTCCAGCAAACTGTTTCTGATTTGATCATTGATTATATCAAAGAACACGAATTAAAAGCTAAACATGTCTGTGGTGTGCCCTATACTGCTCTACCATTGGCTACTATTGTCTCGGTCCAGCAAAATATACCCATGTTGGTAAGACGCAAAGAGGCCAAGGCTTATGGCACGAAAAAGTTAATTGAAGGCATCTATAGTGCCGGTGACACGTGTCTTATTGTCGAGGATGTCGTCACTTCCGGTTCAAGCGTTTTAGATACCGTTAAAGATCTTCAAAGTGAAGGTATTGTGGTCACCGATGCTGTTGTTGTGGTCGATCGTGAACAGGGTGGTGCTGGGAATATTGCCAAAAATTCAGTTCGCATGCATTCTCTATTCACATTGTCTTTCTTGCTCAACACTCTTCTGGAAGCCGGTAAAATTAGTCGTGATACGGTTGAATCTGTGGCCAAATATATTGCTGCTGTGCAAATTGATGGTGATGGCAAATTTTTAAATAATAAAGTTGAAGTTGGTAAGTAGAAAATATTAAATCGTGATATTTGTTTACATATTTCAAGGCTAAAAAAATAAAAACACCATTTCCAGTTTGATTTGCAATTATAGGTGGCTAGCAATAGCATTTTGTTTTAAATTTAACTAATCTTGTGATTTATCAATTCGTTTTAAAGCAAGCCTTTTTTGATAAATTATTGTATCATAGAATCAACGACTTTCCCCAAACTGAAAACTTAAACCACAAGGTTTGCCACTTCTACAAAGTGTTAGGCCATGAAAAATAGTGGAAGTTTACTTTCATCGCTCTTTCATCCTTTGTGGCAGTCCGATTAAAGGTGAATATTAACCATAGGAATATTATGGCTTATCATTGGGAGTTTGCATTGAGGAAGTGAAGTGTGAACCCAATGACTTTGGTCTTTATTCGGATAAAACTGAATTTGTATTCTTCAATATATTTCGCAAGATTCCTAATTTTCTGCTACCAAGCTCAATAAGGTCAATCTTAACATACATGATGGAATTTTTACAGATTTGAAATATTTAAATAATAGACGCGAGGATTCTCTTAAGGCTGGAGATCGGATACAGTGTTCTGTCTGCCACAGTATGTTACAGTGGGTATATAGCAAGGAAATTTGGATTTTTACTGATATATTAGGAAGGTTTTGAAGCAAGTCCTTACTCTCAAAGCATAACAGATTTGGTGAGCCCTCTACAATAAAAAAGGCTCTGCTCTTAAGAAGTATCTGAATACTATTATTATTAAAATACAATACAATTTTAATGGTAGAAATATCTCACAATCTATTGTCAACCTTTAAATAATTAACGAAATTGTGTGCCTCTAGAGAAAATTACTATTTGCTTATGGCCAATAAGTTTATTTACCTAAAGCTTATCCATTCAACAACGCAATAAATGATTATGATACTTTTATTTGTTTAATATCAATCAACAAAACTATGCGTAAATGAAACAGAGTTTATATATGAAATGGAAGGTCTTGGCCTTTTCCTTCTTTTTTTTATAAAATTTCAGAAAAACAAAGGGAAGGAAATTTTATATTTTATTTGCTTTTATTTTTGAGCCCATCAACTATGTTGAAACAATGAAAATATTACTTTATTATATTTAATATTTATTTTTCATCATTCGCACTCTGGGAGGTTGTTCATTTAATGTACAACGTCGTCATCAATTTCGAGGGCCATAAGTCATTTTATGCTTCTTACATGGGCAGTGTGCGACTAATGCACTGAAATTTTCTTTCTCAAATCTCCATATTAATATTATTCACGCTAGCTTTTCTTATGGGATTTTCATTGAATGAGTGTTTGTCCAGGAGATTACTAGCATTGTAAGTAGGCCTTTATTAACGAATGTTTTTTGTAAGCTATTGTTACAATATTTGCAAGACAAGTTCCACCTCCGTGTAGCAGAACTGGCTCAACACACGACGAAACTGATTCAAAATTCTAAGACAGAAAAAGTTTGACCCTGGCATTGACATTAACAACAACTCCGTCGTTTGATATCGTACTCCCTAGATAATGGCAGTCGATTACTTGTTCTATCAATCAAGTATTATCAAGTACAGCAACCTCTGACTCCGGGTTTCATACTCCCCAGAAAATGGCTTTCGATTACTTGTTCTACTCACTCGTTATCAATCGTTAGATAATTGTCTGATGTTTATTCATGATGTTCTTATAACAGTTTGGTTGATTCCAGATGTCTTGTAGATATAGCTTTTCTTGAGTTGACTATATTTAGAGTAAAGATTCAATTGCCGTGGAAACGTCTTTATTGGTGTTGATTGTGAATCCACTTTGGCAGATTATCTAAACAAGTTATTTATTTTAGCCTCCATGCTATAATTATAACTAATTTTCATTACAATTAAGAGATGCTAGGCCTTTATCATATGATGCCTCTTGGTTTATCTGTAGTAGTAGGCCTTGTTACTGCACTGCATCGATCATTATCAGCAAAAGAAGTGGATATTGGACCATAAATACATAATTGGTCATTACAACCCTTCAGTCAGGATTACTACCTAGCTTCTCACACCACTTATGTTGTGTGCGTTAATTTTTCGTGGCAATTTTATTTACTCTCAGAGTTTTTGGCAGAAATCTGCTGAGAGGAAGTCGCCGAAGAAATATTCAAATTTCGTTTTGATGTCTGACCTGGAGTTTGAACCGTGGCCTAAGCCAACGCGCTACCTACTGGACTACGGCGATTTCCACATTGTACCATACATATATTGAAATATATGTACATATATTCTCGGGAATGCTTCAGAAATGTTTTCAAATGTTATTTTATAATTTTTCTTTTTGAAATTTGTTAAAATATGCAAAAAGAACATGAATATGAATCAGAAATTGGCAATGTCTTTAATTTTGGCTAAATTAAGTTTTTAATTCTTATAATAAAGCCTAAATCATGTGTTAACACGATTGTTAAAGCAATTATTATAAAATGTAATAAAACTTATGATGTTTACCTATATTTATTTCAAATGGTGTAAACAAAATGGCACTCCTTTATTTTTTTCAATTTAATAGGAATAAGTGTCACATTTCTCAATACCCCTTTATATAGATTACAATATTGTAATTTTCTGTGGAATAACCATTAATATTTAGAAATAAATAAACAAATATTGAATTAATTTAGACTTGTTACATATAGAAACATATGTTTGTGAAGTATAACTGGGAAATGGTGTAAGTTATCTATTGTTTTATATTTATCTAGAGTACTATACCAAAATTAACTAAATTCTGCACACGTGTAGGTGGGACTTAAATTAAAACTCAATCTAAAGAAATCATATATAAATTTTAATGTACTTTAGGAAGTAAAAACTGGTTCGAGTCAGTAAACTATAGCGATTCGTATGCTTTATAATAAGGGAAGGTTTACAAACATACTAAAATAAAAGTAATTTTAATTTTTAATAGTTTTGCGGAGTTAGCAAATTAATTTGGTTTAGAATTTACACTCTGTTTCTGTGAAACAAATGACTCAATGATCGTCTGAAATTGCTTGCCTTGCAGTAAAAGCGCACGGTATATGAGACCTTGAAGTATTTTTTTTTTTATATGCGACTTTTAGCCGTATAAATGTGTGTATGTAAGTTACATTTTTACAACAGAAACAGGCCATTAAAAATTTATTTGTAATTTATTTCATTAACTAATTGCTTTGATTAGATCCCGCACACATGACCCCTTTTAAAAAGTTAGAAGAAAGTATCATTTTTGTTCTATTTTTTATAGATTTGCTGTTACGATTGCTATTAAATGGCGTTGTTTTCTTCTTATCTTTTACTGTTTAGTTTTCCTTTGTAGTGCTCTGCTAATAAGATTTTCATGATTATTTTATTATATTCTTTCTCTCTTACTCTCATGCTCTTTCTTTATCTCTGCAGTCAATGATTTTGTACGCACAAAACTGTCTTTCGAAAGTCGTGCCAATTTAGCCAAATGCGAGTTGGCCAAACAATTGTTCAATTTGATGGTGAGCAAGAAGACTAATTTATGCTTGGCCGCCGATCTAACCAAATGTCAAGATGTTTTGGAAGCAGCCGATAAATGTGGTCCCTATATTTGTGTGTTAAAAACTCATGTCGATATTTTGGAAGATTTCAATGAACAATTTGTAAACGATTTACAAACGCTAGCCAAGAGACATAATTTCTTATTAATGGAAGATCGTAAATTTGCCGATATTGGCAATACTGTCTCCTTGCAATATGGCAAAGGTTTATATAAGATTTCAGACTGGGCAGATTTGGTGACCGCTCATACTCTATCGGGTAGAAGTATTTTACAGGGTCTGAAGGCCGCTCTCAAAGAAGACAGCTCCAAAGTACGTGGTGTATTTCTATTGGGTGAAATGTCAGCAACTGGCAATTTAATTGATAACAAATACAAAGAAGCTTCCACTAAAATAGCTACCGAAGGTGCTGATGTTGATTTTGTAGCTGGTATGGTTTGCCAATCGACTACCTGCTTTGCTTTCCCGGGCATTGTGCAATTGACACCTGGTGTTAAAATCGACGAATCAGCCGATCAGTTGGGCCAACAGTACAATACTCCCGAACATGTGGTTAAGGAAAAGGGCGCTGATGTGGCCGTGGTGGGACGTGGCATTTTGGAGGCCAAATGTATGGAAAAAGCAGCTGCTTTGTACCGCGATCGCTTGTGGGCTGCCTATACTGATCGTCTAGCTAAATAATAATCTAAGTTAATTGTTTATTTCTTCATATCTTTATTTTGTCTTGTTTTTATATATAAATTCTTATCATGTAAATTTTGATTTTTACTACTTTCTTCCCCGTTCCTTAATCTTTTTTTAAAGGCCGTTAAACGCATTTATTGTGTACCTATTGTCTTAATGCACAAATTATTTTTAATTCATCTAAGAAAGGAATTGTATATTTTTTCTACACAGCCGTTATATAAATTAGCATATTAGTAATGAAGCATTTACCTGTGTATATCTTAAGATTTAACAAATACATACATACATACATACATATATTTTCTATAGATTTTTAAGTGACTTTATAAAAGTTGTATATTTTTTTCTTCTTCCCTGCTTTGTTTTTTAATTTCTTTTTTGTATTTCAAAAGTAACAAATTATATATGTATACACACGTAATAAAAAACTAATAATAAAAATTTTTATCAAATTAAATTGGACCATTTTAATCATGCGTTTTGAAATACGTCATCCAACATCATCTATCAAGTCGATATGAATTTAAAAAGTATACGTAACTAGTTACAGATTAATACCATCACTATACTTATCCTTGCTTGAACCAAAAAACTAATGTGAAGAGACGAAATTAACGATTAGAGTAATCAGGGAAGTTGCACAAACGGAAAACAGTATTATTTACCTTCTTGACGTCATTATAACAATGTACGCCCTTGTTGGACTCCATTTCGGTTGTAATGCAGTGCTTAATCACTTGGCCTAACATCTTTATTGCATATTTACTTTAAGTCTGCTCTTCGGTGAACATTTTCATATTGGGCTCTTGCTGTTTCCTTGTGTAAGCCTCTATCGTGTTTAGATTTCCCCTTATCTGGTGATGTTTGCGTGATCCTTCATTTGTGACACCCTCAGCTCTCTCGCCACATACCTAATCGATGATAACTCTTGTTTATGGCGCCTATTCCTGTTCACTGATGATGAATACGTGGATCAGTATACGTTGCCAATTGGCAAACAACAATCAAAAATTTCACTTGTAAACAGGGTTGCTGGTAATCTTGTTAATCATTTTACTAGGGCTGATATTCTTAACACATATCGCTCTGAATAATTCAAATGAGTCACTAATCTGGTGGTTTTTATCGGAAAAAAACTGTTCGACAGCAACATGCTGCCTTTAGTTTCAGCCCAGGATCAATATTGATTGATTTTTTGCGTTTCGAAAGGGCCAACGTTGTTCCTCAACCAGTAAGAAGGTCTTATGAAACCATTTCAAAAACCTATTATTGAGGATTTCTATACTCATATCACATATAAAACTAGACACTAACTTAGTCTGTCATACTCCAGTAAAAAGAAAATATTTTGGTCAGATGGATGCTATATTTATTCCACAGATTTAAACATAATCTCGTGCTCCTTCGAATAAAAAATAGCACCAACTCTAGCATAAGATTTACATCCATTCTGAAATAGAGTGTAATTAGCTACCAAGTATCAAAATGTATTCGAAAGATTAATCTTTTGTCCAAACTAGCTGAAGTTTTGACTGAATTTTTTTACTGACTGTCACTAACGAGACGTAGCCGTACAATCTAATGATCCGTATCCCATCAAAACTCAAGGTCCAGTTGAAGCTAAGCTCTTGGCAATTTCCTCAATACATGACATTAGAAATACTTTCGTAATTAATATAAGGGCAGATAATCGCGTTTCAGCTTTTTTAACCGAGCTGTTGACACCTTTTCCATCCTTTGCAAAGTTATGGATTAAATTACCATTTTAAACAATCCTACTATAAGAAGCCTTGTACGTACTCGCTTAAATCTTCGAGTCCGGAGAGTGGCAACTGAAATTTTTTAGAAAAGTGAATAAGGGTTGCATCGCGAAGACTTTGATGACAGACAGAATAACGGTTAATGTACCTGAAATAATCGGCTCTTGATAACAGTATAGAATGATAGAATGTGACTGCTACATTGTGGATGAATCGAGATCGCCTGAGAAATTGCCTCTCACTGTATGCAATCGCAGAGGAGTGTTCATTGCCACCCCTCTAGCCATCTATGGCTTCAATGAACACCAATTGAATACAATGGAATACTTACACTATCTATGCTTATTACAATTAAAAGCTTTAGTGATTTTAAAACACATTTATTTGGTAATTTTCAAAATAATTTTTTAAATTTGTTTTTTATTTAAAAATATGAATTTGTTCTAAATGTTATCATTTTTGTTTTTTATATAAATTAATTTAAAATTTCAAATATTTGATTAAATAATAATAAAAAAAATAATTTAAAAAAAAAACAAAATTAATAAGAGGCTAATGTAGCCAAAGCATAGCCAGTGTCATTGGATAAGTCATCCTGTAAGAAAAGAAAAAGGAAACATATGTATGTATGGTTATAAAATAACGGCAGCTTAGTTTTATTGTTTAACTTTTAACAGGAATAGAATATGGTGATGAGATTTGTAATTTTAATTTTTATTTTTATAAGTTTTTATTAATAACTTACATGTGAACAAGTTTATTTAATATTAATAAAGAAGAGAAATACATGGTTTTTAATCATAATACAATATGAATTAATAATTATATAATTAATAAGAAGCTAAAGCAACCAAAACACGACAATAATCACCAGATAAATCATCCTGCAAAAAGAAATAAAATTCAAGTTCAAATGAAACTCCATTGATTTTAATTTTTTGTTTTTTGGTTTTTTCTTCAATGAACAATAAAATTTTTATTTAAAAAAAAAAATGTTTTTGGTTAATTTAAAAAACAAAACACTTTGCAAAAAGGCACATTTTTTTGTTTAACAACTACACAATGCACAATGCACGACATTATATTAGAATAAAAGGAATATAGAAAAAATTAATTCTTATTTTTTTTTTGGAAAAATAAATACAAAATACTATTGAGGCGCATATGAATTTTAACACTTAAAATAAATCTATTGAAAAAGTATTTTTATTTTGTTCTTTCCCCTTTAATAAATACAACTTTATGTATATGTTTTATTAGAATAAAATTTGGAATTATGTTGGCTGTTTGGCTGTATTATTTTTTTCGATCGTTGGGTTTTACCAAGCCACCAAAGTCTCTAACATGTAACCGATATCGGTTTCCAAATCTTCCTGTTAATTTTGATTTCGTTATACAAATGAGAAGGAAGAAAAATAAAAGAAAAAGGATAAAACAGTTTTGAAATCTCTAGTGATTACTTATGTGTTCGTATTTAAATTTTTTTCGTTTTTTTTTTTAATTATTTTAAATAAATAAATTTCCTTTTGTTATTATCAATAAACGGAAAAAGATGAGCTGAGATGTTGGTTGATATACATACGAGATATATGTATATCCATAACGATTAATCGATATTAAATGATTTTGATTTTAAAAGAAAATGTAAAAAGAATGTGTAAGAAATGTGCCAAATTAAATAAAGAAATTCTTTAAATTAGTTGGAAATGTTGTGAGAAATATTTGTTAAAAAGATTTTTGTTGAATTAATATAAATTATTAGAAATTTATTATAAAATGCATGCATGTTTTGCTGTATATATAAAGGAATAATTTGAAAACCACAAAATAATATAAAATACTAATTCAATAACCATCAATAATAGAATTTATATTTATTAAAAGCCTTCTCTCTTTAATTTTCTATCCTATCTTCCCATGTAATATAACAATAAATTTCATTTGATTACTCAAGCGAACCTACTCCAAAAATCGGTACAGTTGAGATCTGTCTGATCCAGTATTGCCAAGAGATTAGCTTTAACTGGATCCTAAGGGTAAAACTTAATGAAATACAGATCATTAAATTGTGCAAACACATCTGCACAGTTGCAGACAGAGCAAAAATTCTCGAAAATGTTCAGCGTATTTTCTTAATAGAATCATTTTCCGAATACATTTTGATACCTCTTAGCTAATCACGCTCCATTTAAGGATGGATGTAGTAAACCTTATGCTAGAGTTGATGCCATTTTTTAAGGAAATGAACACGACAATATATTTAAATCTGGGGGATACATTTAGTGTCCTTCTGGCAAATTATTTATAATAAACCTCTCAGCAAGTGTCATCCAAGTACGTACAGAAGGATACATATCATGCGACAAAGTCGGTTGGGGAAGGTTTACGGAACATTTGAAATTTAAGATAGTCCCTAGGACCATACGAATACTAAAGGTACTCTTGGACCAAAGTAATGGATATAAAGATTGTACTGACTAGAAATTGTTTGCGCCAAGGATGCCAGATGTTAGCGAGACATATAATAGTTACTCTTAATTTCTGGAAATATTTAAGGTAACAACATAGCTGATACAATAAATAATTAGTAAGATTGCCATTACTCTGCAGAGAACCAAATAAATGATCACGTATAAATTGTACTCATTAGCAAAGGAAAGATGGAAAAATGGATCAATCTGAATAGAGGCCAAACATTGTGGATATATGTATGCAGAATAAAATTTTCATTAAACCTTAAAAAAATCCAGAATGATTTCGATAAAGGAACCTCATATCAGTCATAATGGAGCACAAGCCGCTGAGGAATACCTCACAACAACTTCTACAGAAACTGTAATAATGAGTTAAAATAAGACTAGACTACATAACATCTTCTTTGTGATAGACCAGCACTTGAGAAATTTAACAAAATTGAAATTCATCTAAAAAATAAAAATTAAAATATTTTTTTTCTTTTTTTTAATATTATTTTTTGTTTTATATTTTTTATACATATTTAAAAAAAATTAAGAAAATATATATGTATATATATATATATAGATATAAAGTAAAGTAAAAAAAAAACATTAACAAAGTGAAAAATAAGTGAATTGTTTTACAATTGCATACTTTGTTGTAGTAAGTAGTAGGAGATTTTGGGCATGAATTAAGTGATGTACTTGTAAATAATTAATTTCTATGTATATTAATTAATATATTATTATAGTAAGTTCTAGTATACAATATAATATATTAAAAAAAAAACAAATACAACAATAGGAAATATTTATAAAAAAAAAGTTATTGTAAATAGTGTTTCTTAAAAATGTCATTGGGCTTTTGCGTTTGTGTTTTTGTTATTTTTGTTTAATAATTTGTACAAAAAATATTTGCTTTTTACTTTTTTGCTGTCAGTTTGTATATAAATTATGTTTTTATTCGAAAAAAATTATCTGTGAATAGTTTTACTAATCGATTTTAAATTTGAACTTTAAGTTGTTTTTCTTTTCTTCTTTTTTTTGTATTAATTTTAAGGCAGATTAAGGTATTGTTCAAATGGTCTCAAAATTTAGTTGTAGTTGTTTTCTTTCATTGTGTCTCTTAATATAAACGAATTATAAATTGTGCAGTTTTTGTAATTCTGAGATTTTCTTTTCTTTCTTGTTGAAATTCTAAGATTTTTAGTAGCCAACTATCGCCAATAGGGCACGCTTGTAATCGCCAGAAGTATCGCCCTGTAAATAACGAAGGATTTTTGGTATTAAACAATTGTTGTTTTCATTTTGTACAAAAATTTTTTTTTATAGATTTTTATTTTTATAGAAACAAATTAAAAAGGGCCTCTAAAGTTTTGTTTGTAAGAAACCGCACCATTAAGATATTTAAGTGGTCTTTTTCTCTAAAGAAGTTTAAAATGTTTCAAAATTATTATTAAGCACATCTAACAACAATTAGAAAACATTATTGTTATTCAAAAAATACAATACGAAGCAAAATTAGGCAGACATTTAAGTGTAAGAAGGAAGGGCTTTGGTAGGAATGTATTTTAAAATATTCGGAGTAGTAGTAGTATTTTTGATTCTAAGCCAGGTTCTTTTAATGAAAAGGCTTATGTTTAAACAGTAATCAATTTTAAACTTAATTCTTAGGTTTAGAATATGTTTTCTGCACATACATAGAAAGAGGTTAGTTTAGGAAGAAAGTAAAAACTATGATATGACCTACTAAGACTCTGAAAAGAATGAACCCACTCTGATACGACCGGCCCTCAAAAAATTGATTACAAATAAAAATAACATAATCATTCATATACAATTCAATTTTAAATATGGTTTTTTGTTTACTAAGCCAATGCCATTAAAAAACTAAACGAATCCTTTGGTAGGTTCCATACAGCAAAAATTATTCCACTTTGAGGACCGTTTGAGACGAAACTAACCACCAACAAAGAATAATTGATGCCCAAAATCTTTTCGTAGACCTCATGAGTATCCAGAATATCTGTTTCTACAATCAGATTGACCAGTCACAAATTAAATTCAGAGAGGAATTGGTGTTGGATCGGTTCTATTTTGAGGCAAGCACAGAAAGGCATTGTATGCCGAATGATTGGAACACTTAAGGAAGGAGTAAAGGAAGAAGTCCGAACTATACCTGGAGAATATCGTTTGAATTCGAGGTTGGCGAAACCGAATTGACTTAATTTGAATTGGAATTGGCTTTATTTAAAACTGATCCTAAGAAGATGTTGTATATCAAATATTTGGAACCCTAAAGGTAACTGTATGCGAAGAATTCCGAGCTACACGTGGAGAATAAAGTTCGAATTCGAAGTTGGCGAAACTGAATTGAATTAATTTCTTCACAGTCAATTGTGAGGTTTCTCAATTGCCTAATTCATTACAGAATCAATACAACAAGACTTGTGTTGTCAGTCATTCGTGGTCGCTTGACCAATGGATGACATGAGACGTGATAGAAAGAACTCTTTAGTCAAGCTATGAGTACAAGTACTGCGCTTCGTATAATAAGCTTGCTTGTTACTTGGACAAAGGCAAATCTAAAGTCCATAAACACTCATTGCCGACGCTCTCTTCACCCGCTTTCACATTTCAGACAAATAAAAATTAAATTTCATTTCTGAGTTAAATTGTAATTCGTATAAACAAAAAATGATAAAGAATCCATTTTCTGGATGCGCAATTTAAATGTATACAGAATACAGATGTTAATGCAAATAGGAAAAGTATCAAAAATTGTTTACTTTTTAACAAAAAAAAAAAAAAAGAAAAAACATTTTTTCGAAGATGATTTTGCATTGCAATCTCTTCTATACTCTATCAATTAGCGAATACAAAGCCCAACAACAAATTTGTGTAATTTGTTTTACTAGAACATGCAAATGTTTGTTGAAAGAAAGCAAAAATTTAAAAACGGTTACAAAGAGAAAAAACAATAGAAAACCTTTTCATTTGATTTATACAATTTTAGTAAATTAATAAAAAGAATAAAGGTGAATGAAATTAAAGAAACCAAACACCACTAGTAATGAACAGAACGGAAGGAAAAAAACAGAAACGAAAACGAAACTCACCTTAATCCAGGATTCCAAGCTCTTGCCGTATTTGTTTTCGAATGCTTCTTTAATATCGCCCAAATCAATTTCCGAACGGCTGACAACGATACGAATTAAAGTCTTATCCTTGGTGCCAAGACCATGCATGGAATCATACAAACGTTCAGCGAAATAATCAACTTTCGATTTGCAACACTTGACAATGGCCAAAAAGCCTTTCTCAACGGCACCGCTGAATTCACGTTTGATGGCTTTTTCAATATCATGGCCAGCCAAATTTTCATATTCCAAAAAGATTTGGCGTAACTGTTGATAAGAGCGGGTAACTAATATGGAATTGAATACTGATTCATCGGTGCCCCATTGGCCTTCGCCGGCAGCATGTAAACCTTCGGCATCAGCTATAGCAGCAGCCTCATCGACACCCTATAATATTTCAAGGAAAATAAAATATTACAGTAAAGTACCAATTTTGTTGAGTTTTTTGTTTGTCGCTTACCTGATTTTCATCACGATTGCCTTGCACCAAGGAGACACACAAACGTCTGAAGTGACCAGAGGTGTCACCTTTCAAATCTGATTCTAGACTTTTGCCAAAGCTTTGCTCATAAAATTGAGCAATTGTTTTAATACCAAAGTTGGACAAAGTGCACAAAATTTCAATGATGGCTTCCTCATCGGTACCCAAGCCAGAAATGGCATCGTGTAATTCTTGGGCATAGAACTGTGGCAGGGGTGTCATCAAGGCAATAATAACATCTTCAAATTTACCACCCAATTCAGATTTCAATTCGGAGATTAAATCCTTGCCATAAGAGGTCTTAAAAGCTTCGGCAATTTCCAAACGTTGAACAATGCCACGACGAGCCAAAATTTCAATGATGGCCTTCTCGTCAGTGCCAAAGCCTTTCATGGCTTTGCGCAAAATGGCGGCATCTTCGACAGGATCAAAGGGATCAGCTGGGTAGACAGTGGGGGTACACTAAATGACCAAAAAAAAAATTGGAAATTTTATTGACAAATCACGATAATTTTTGAAATTTATTTTTTTGTTTTGTTTTCAATATATTGTAACCCTAAACTGAGTCTTACTGTGAATCATTATTAGCAAACCCTTAACAAATCAAAAATATGCACTTGAAATCACTATTTAGTATGCTGAACAGCAACTATATTTGCGAGGAAATATAATAAATGGAAAACAAAATTCCCAACCGCGTAAACTCACCCAAAATGATTCATTTAAATATGGTTTGCGAATAAATTATATAAAAATAGCGCTGACAACAATTAAACAGGGGGAAAAATTATCTTTTTGCAATTGTTTATTTAGCAAATTTTAAAGGTACACACAAAAAGATAAAAAATTGTGTGATAAAATAAATGAAACATTTCCTTTGAAAGAATAAAAATTTAGAACAAAAAAAAAAATGAAAATAAGTACTTGAAAATAAGTTAACTATGTACTGTAATTATTTAAGGAGAAACTTTTCAAAGAATCGTATGTTTTTCTCAATTAATACGCCAGAAAATAATTGAAAGAAACGAAAATTATGTTTTGTAGAGAGTGGCCAAACAAATTATTGTATAATGTAAACCACTCATAATGGATAGAAATTTATATACATATTGCTTGGCTTGCGAATCTTTGAGATCAGAAAATGAAAATAATGTGTGTTCTGGAATTCTTGATTTTAAACTATACAACGATTAAATATTAATTTGTTATGCTTTTGTAACTATTCTCTATCTAATGGGCATTTAAGTACAAAATCTTGCTAACAAAACTAAAGAAGGAGCTGGCTTTCATTAAAATTGGACATGACAATTCCGACCAGTAACAACTGTCTAAAGTTCTCCTAATATGATTCATCCATTATCTAAAATTAACTTTGAACTTTTAAGTTTTATTAATTGAAACAACTTTTTTTAATTGTTTTGAGTTTTTTTTTAGAAACCAGTTCAGTTAGTAATAATAATTAATTTTATATTTACCTTGAATGGATAGTATTCAGCAGAGCTCATTTTGATTTATTTGTAGGGAGTTGTTTAATTTGGTTTCTTTTAAAAAAAATTTAACTATAAAAGAAAAAGAAAAAAAGAAATTCATTAAATATTTAAATAAATGCAATAAAGCATTATTTTTTTATTATATTAAATAACCACAAAAAACGATTTTAAATAAATTATGTATACCAGCCAGCAAGAGTTTTGCGATAACAAAGTAAGTGCTTACATACAATCTTAGAAATTGTTTAAATTCTTGTACTCAATTACCGAGGGGGGGATTTTATTTGAGATGTTTGCTGTTGAAAGAACTCATAATACATGAGTAGCATGTAGGAACGTACAAACCTATTCATAATCATAAATATTTTATGGGATTACATCATCAGCTTCTGCAACATCTTTGACGTTGTCATGATTTCATTTTTTGCTTTTTTTGTGTTTTTTTTTTTTAAGTATTTTCTATAGTTTGCTTGCAGGCAGTTAAACGAACGGCCTTTTAAAAGTAACCCTCAATTTGAAGCTTTGCTTGCTGTATTGTTTTTTTTTCTCCCTCATAGATAGTTTTTATTCATCTTATAGGCCGTAACCAAACACCTTGTGCCCTCCACCTATCTTGTTTGCTAGAACAAATGGCGCCACAATATTTTTATGGCAAATTTTATAGAATGGTAGCAAAAAAACAAAGAGGTTTTATAATGTCATCTCTTAAAATTAAAACGGATGTAGGTGGAGAAGCTTTAGACAGTTTGGAATTTAGTCCTTACAGTTTGCTAATGGCATATAAAATTTATGGGAACATGAAAACTCTTTAAAACTATACAAGAGTGAAAAAGCAATTTATCGGATGCCACATAAATGGCAAATGCTATCAAATAACGATGTTGTAAACAGCTATAGAAGCATTTGACAACAAACAATGACAATGCCGACGTTCCTTGCAAGGAATTTTAATTGAAGGCTTCAAACTTTTGTCGCACAAAGTGTAAAATATTCAAAAATTGACTCTTGACTGCTGGCCGCTAAATGGGGTTAATTTACTTCCTTGTGGTGTAAGGATATAATTTCGTATTGAAAATCTTACCGCTTAAAAATAAGAAGTAAATGTTCTTTCATAGGCCGAAAAAAAACTGCTAGTATCCACAATATGACTACATTGTGATTAGTGTCACATAACTTAACGGAGGCAGCAGCAGTTGAGAGAACAAAGGCGTTTGGAAAACCTTGATTACGCGGACACAATCAGACATGTAGGACGGACAAGACCGCAGAAATCTCTGTAGGAGCGTAACGCATGCATATCAGCACACGAAACATCAAAATCATGCTTATCAATGCACTAATGGCAGTACTCAAATTTAACTGAATTCGTAAGATCCTAAAGAATTAGGAACAATGAGTTCTGGCAATCCATCTAAAAAATTCAACTTCAGACAGAGATTCGTAGCGGCATTGGATTATGTATACAATCAGAAAACAGAAGAAGCATATGAATATTACTAGAATTGCTATCGATTGGAACTCTCAGGGTCAAGACGCGTTTTGGCAAACCTATCTCTACATGAAGAAGGCAGCTCGATCATGAAATGAAAACTTCAGAACATAATTGGAGTGAAATAAAGCGTATGGAAAAAGAGAGGGACAGCTAAAATAACTTTGTTGTTGCCCTGTTACTTAGAAGAATTAGAAGAAACAGTGTAAACCAATCAGAGATAGGGACTGACATAGCAATGCCAAAGCCAAACATTTACAATTCGAAGGAAATATTAGTTTTATATTGCGAGGACTCGCAATAACTAAAATTGATACACACATAATTGGTCATTACAACCCTTCAGTTAGGATTACGACCTAGCTTCTCACACCACTTATGATGTGTGTGTTAATTTTATGCATGAGTGACACGATCTACCGTTTAAAGTGGACTGCGAACGACAGAGTTTTTTTTAAAACATTTCATGGCATTTTTATTTACTCTCAGAGTTTTTGCCAGAAATCTGCTGAGAGGAAGTTGCCGAAGAAATAATTTTTCATATTTTCATTTTGATGTCTGACCTGATTGATTTTACTAAGAAAAATTGCGAAATTAAGATACTAAGCGGCCATTAATTTATTCTTTGACATGATAATACTCGGCCTCATAGTGTAAGCGTCTTGAAATATAACATAGAAACAATATTTCCAACGCTTATTGCCAATTTGCGTCATCATGTATATTTATTTTCCCTTTGACGCTTTAATGATCCAATCAGAGTCAAATTGTTTTTAAATTTTTTTCACTTTTTTATTATTTTATTTGATTAACACTTTTAATATTTATTATTAATTAGCAACAGTTCTTGAAAACGGAGAAATACATACATCTACGTATAGCATACATCTTAATCATTTTTTTTTTCAATATCCAATAAATGCCATTAATTGTAAATTTTCAATAGAGTAGCACAAAAATTCAAATGCTAATTTATGTAGTGACACAAATATTTAGTTTATAACATAAGAAATGTATAAAAAAAATCTTATAGAACTTTCTAGAAAACTATAACTCGTGATCGAATTCTTCCAGCATAAATATTTTAAATTATTAACAAACAGTTCATAAAGCTGCCTGATTGTTATCGCTCGTGTCTATGGATGAAAGGCAAGTTAAATACCTTTAACAAGAAACAAAAATAAAATTAAAACGAAAACTACAAAATGATTCATTTGTTTATTTAATACACAGACAAACAAAATACATTGTGATTTTCAACACATATTTTGAAAGTGTAAAAAAACTCATTGGGTACATTTTAATTGTATTTATTTACATTAAATGAATTCTCCCCCCTCACCTCTGTAATTGAGAAAATAAGCAGAAAATTGTGTGAAACTTTTCTAAAGGAGTGCCTGTTGTGACGGTAAAAACTAAAATAATCATGCATGTTATGTTTGTTCAGATCATTAAAGTATTTGGTTCAAGGCTGAACTAAGTTCTATTTATTAAAAGAAAACCATAAGATAGATCTATTAAACGTACTTCGTACAACAAATCGGATACCTCTTAGCATTCTCGGTTGGGTTTGGTAACTGTCCAATCAGCTGTTATCAAAACGATTGCAGATTTACAAAAGGAATATACAACAACATCACTACTGTGGTTTAAAGTTAATGTAGAATGCTTCTCTTAGATCACCTAACAGAACTTATTCCCTTGTTAGCTGTGATAGAGGTTTGGTTTGGAATTTTTTAATAGAACCTAAGTTACATTGGAATATGGTGTGGTATAGATTTCGAAAGCCTATAGTTCCTATATTAAATTGATCGGGTGGCTTCCAGAGATGTTGGCAGTGGAGAAGCAACTTTAATTTCAGAGTTATATTCCCTACATTTTCTTCCTTTTTACGTACCACGATGGGACCACTAGTGTGACCTCAAGTATAAATGAATTGGTTATAGAGATTGGAAGACTGACTTCCTACATGAGATTTACAAGCTGACTTTTCTGTTTGCGATGGTTGTAATAGTAATAGTAATGTCGCCGTAGTCTAGTAGGTAGTGTGTTGGCTTTTTAGACGTAAAACCATAGTTCAAACCCCAGGTCAGACATTAAAACGTAATACAATGAGTATTTCTTCGGCGACTTCCTCTCAGCAGATTTCTGGCAAAAACTCTGAGAGTAAATAAAATTGCCATGAAAAAGTTTTTCAAAAATCTGTCGTTCGGAGTCGACTTTCAACTGTAGGTCCCGCCACTCATGTATAAAATTAACGCACACAACATGAGTGGTGTGAGAAACTAGGACGTAATCCTGACTGAAGGGTTTTAATGACCAATTATGTATGTCTGATGTGATGGTTGTAATAGTTGGTTTAGGATTTTGTGTTAAAGTGTGAGTTACATTGTGCTTCACATCGTAATAACTACTCTCTCTGCATTCAATCTGAATAACGAATGGAGTTCATTTTTTTTTTAATACAAAAAACCCAGATTTTTAAACTGCATGTTTAAAATTCATTTCAGTCAACAGATAATAACAGCAAAACCGTTTAATAAATCATATTTTGTCAGAGTCAGGTGTTTAATGCCAATTTAAAATGCATTTCTCTCTCTTTCATCTCTTGGTGCGATGTTTTATTTTAGAAAGTACACAAGTTCAAGGTATTGCTCTATTTATTCGCAATTTATTAAAGTGTGTGTGTGTGCGCATATCTACAAATATACTATTTATAGTATAAATCTCGAATACTATATATCAAATAGCATAGTATACCACAGAAAAGTGAAAGTTTATGTGTCTACATGGTAGATTTAAATATCTGTACATTCACTCTCTCTCTCTCTCTCATATACTGACTGGTATATAGAAATGAAAGCAATATTTTTTGGTAAAATTTCCTCGAACAAAAAATATGTATTTCCATATGCATGGCATAGGCCTGTGCAAATAACTAGCCACCCACTTTCAAATATTTGAATATGTAACGAACGGTGATAGTTTTGTTAACGATGGTAAAGGGAGTGCGTGATGTTGAAGGAAAACAACAACAAAACATTGCAATGTGATATAAAACACGAATATTTTGGGCTATTTTACTTTAAAATAAGACGAGTGAATCGTATATACAAAATAAAATTGTTTATTGTTTGGTGTTATATACATATGTGTGTACATATGTATGTACATATATCTGTAGTAGATAGTATAACGTAAGTTTTATACCATTATGTATATAAAATTAATATAAACAATACAATTGTGATTACATGATGACATCATGCAAATGTTTTATTTCTCTCTGTAATTTTCGATGATTCAAATGGTCGATAATAAACACAAAACATGTCTAACAAACATGGATTGTTTTAAAAACGAAATAAAAGAAAATCTAAAAAAAACATTAAATAAATTTAATTTAAGGTTTTGCATCTTCCTGTTTAGATTGAAATGAAATTGATTTTAGTAAATTTTTTTTCGAAAAGAAGAAGGCAAGGAAGATACATATGTCCACAAATGGAGAATATTATTAGAATAAAGTTTAGTTCCTAAGGAGAATAACTGACTTGGACTGCTTCTCGTCTCTTAGTGAGATAGATGAATGGTTTAATAATACAAACCGCGTGATACTATAAAGTCTGCGAATAGTATTGTACTTTGTTGGCTGGGTGTAACCGTCGCATAGACGCACAAGTTCTTTAATGAGATTGAAAAGAAGCCATGAAGTCTTTGTTTATGTCTGTTATTAACAGACATTATCTCTTAGGAAAATATACACATTGTTTGGTATTCCTGCAGCTACGAATACCTCCTATGCAATTGATCTGCTTTCGAAAAGATGTGCCAAGGCAAAGGGGGATATATTTCTCTATAGAGTGTAACAGATGTCTCTCATTGAAACTAGACATTATTTAATTGGGATGTTGTGGTATCACAATGAATCTGGGAGCTAAAGTATGTGCAGACCTTAATCTAAAGACTGCAGTTAATTTTAATACCATTTTATTAAATGTTCAATAGCTTGGACTGAGTATTAATTTGTGTTAATAATTTATTATTCAAACAATTACTAGGCATTCTCTAATCAATAGTAATTATTATCTGACTAATTATAATAAAAAAAAGATTTACTATCTATACTGTTCGTTTGAATTTTGCGGCATAATTTATTAATAATACTGAAGTACTTTTATTGTATACAATATTAAATTAAAAAACCACTTGAGCTTTATTACTTAAAGCACGAATACTTTAGGAAATGTTGAAATTTTTGATCAGTTTTGAATGCTTTTTATTCATTTTTGTTTTGCTCTTATAGAAATTATATATTTTGAAAAAACGTTTATTTTTATTGCAAAAAAAAAGAAAAAACATTTTCTGACTCATGTTCATACACTATACACCCAAACCTTTTTTTACACGGTAGATACGTTCCAGTGGATACCGTGTAAAAAAAATAACGCGTAAAAAAAGACAAATATTATGTATGTATGTAAGTGTATAAACAAACTGGAGAGATATACATAGGATTGATGCAGCAGCCTACATATGCCTATAAAATTGAATAACTTTATAAAAACGTACAGATTTAGTTCGATAGTATACACAGAGTTTTTATTTTATTAAACGATTTTATCCGTATAAAAAGGAGCGACCAAAAAAAAAATGATAAATTTGTTAAAAAAAAAACCGTGTTATTTCAAATTCGCGTAAAAAAAAACCGTGTAAAAACAGGTTTGGGTGTAATGGTAAAATAATTTTAAATAAAGTCCCTACTTATGGGTATTGCCAACATTTTAACACTATTCATGTACTTATTTAGGTCACTAGAAAGCTTTAAAGTAGAAATTTACTGAAATTGTAGCTTAAAAAACAAAAACAATTTAAAAAAGAATGACCCAAACCAAACACATACTGATGATACGGTACTTTTTTTCTACGTGGTTTTTTTTTGGTAAACTGATAAAAAACAAGTTAAGAGTAGTAGAAAACATACAAATTTGGTAAGAGAGCAAGCCTACAAACATGCCACGATTGATTTTTTACTCTTTTCAAAATTGTTTTCTTCTTAATGGCTGCTGCTAGAGTTGACTTTTATAAAATATTCTTTACTAGAAGTGATGATGTCATCTAAATTGTACAGCTTGATATATAAATTCTAATAGAAATGAAATATTTTTTGTTGATTTTTCTTTTAAATGTAAAAATTAAAATTTAAAACTTTAAAAGAAATTTATTTGAAATAACAGTCATAAAAATTCCAAGAATTTTCTTTATTTTTTGAAGAATATTTTTCTTTTTAAAATACATATAATGCCGCACCCTATAAATGTTCAGAAAACTAGCTAAAGATCGGTATTTAAATTTAATTAAAACAATACGTATGTACATATATACAGAGAATTTTTTAAAACCACTTTTTAGCACTTTTCTTTTTGTTTTTATTGTATGTTTGCACTGTTTTCTATTTATTTTGTTTTTATTTGCTTTTCTTTTTTAATTGTTTAAATTTGTTTTTTGTTAAATTCTTTACATATATTTATATACAAACAATATATAGTAGAAAATCAGTAGAGAGAGAGAAAAAAAATAAAATCTATTTACCAGTAAATATATCAAATATACACAAGACGATGTTAACGCGTTGAAATTTGTTATAAGACTGAAACGATTTTCTCTTCCACAATGATTTTTATTATTTCGAATAAACCGAACGGCAAGACAGCAATTCTTCGAAAATGCTCAAAATGAAAACAAATTAAATAAATAGCAAAACACGAACACGAAACAAGAAAAACCACTTTGAATACAAACAAACTGATTTAATGCCGGCTACTCTACGTTATATATTTAATTGCCATGTATGTATGTACAATATGTACAATATGCCCTGCTTCCCTTCTTGCCCCTGGCTTCTCTTCATTGATTAGCTTCAGTACCGGTGTTATGGTTTGTGTCTGTACAAATGACGTCATTATATTGAGTATGTGCTCCCCAAAGAGACAGGCCAGGCCTCGTAAAGAGCATAAAATTGTTATATTCAATAAACTTTTCATCTAGAAAGGAAAAGAGAGAGAACCTGCAAACAGTTCTATAAACGAAAACCGAAATGATGTTCACAGCGACATTGTGAAAGAAACACAAAATATTTGTTTAGTTTGCAGCACAAAGTATGTCAAATTACATTTGCTTGTTGTCGGTATGTCTCCCTTTACCTCTAATACTTATAAAGCTTTTAATACATTTCTTATTTTATCCAACACTGTGAGTCATGTTTTAGTTTAATACTCCTAATCAGTGTTTATTTCTATATTGCATTTAATCCTAATTGGTTATTTATTTATAACAACACAAGATCGCAATTAATCATAGACCTCTGATGAAATTTCCAGATGGTTTAATTTAGAAAAACCATTTTATATAAATATAGATGTTTTATTAATCACATACTCACATCGGAAACATTGTGTGGAGATTGTGTTTTAAAATAGAGTTCAAGGATGATTCAGTGCAAGGTACATACATATTTCACAATCTCTCATTATGATTATTTATTTTGGCGTAATAAATGAAAGAAATACAAACGTTAACTCTCCAACTTGGATGCCCTAGCAGTGGGTGGTGGTGGGTAGTGCGCTAGACTGTTAGAGTGAGAATCGTTTTTTCATTTCCCACCATAGATTTTGGTCTGTTACACTACACCGAGCAAAAGGTCGTAATAATTGTAATGTAACTTGTAATTGCATTCTAAATAATAAATAATGAAACCCTCTAACTACTAAACAACAAACTGCGATAATCTATATTACATGTCTTTCCATCATACATACATACATAATTGGTCATTACAACCCTTCAGTCAGGATTATGACCTAGTTTCTCACACCACTTATGTTGTGTGTGTTAATTTTATACATGAGTGGCGGGACCTATAGTTTAAAGTCGACTCCGAACGACAGATTTTTGATAAACTTTTTCATGGCAATTTTATTTACTCTCAGAGTTTTTTTTGCCAGAAATCTGCTTAGAAGAAGTCGCCGAAGAAATAATTTTTGTATTTTATTTTGATGTCTGGCCTTGTGCTCGAACCCTGGCTTTTCGTCTAATAAATCAACACACTACCTACTAGACCACGGCGACTTCTATCATGGCAATATCCCTCGCTAATTTGGTGCACATTGTTAGTCGTTTACGAAGTTTTGTCAACCGAAACTCATTGGGGTTATACGACCGGTGGGGTTATTGCGACCGGTGAAAACATTAGAAATGTACAACAATTGGCATAAAGAAATGGACACGAGGAACGATTAGGTTAGAACATGTGGAACCATATACAACGAGTAATTTTGTAAAATAAAAAATCTACAGAAGATTTGTGAAAATGAAGAACATGTTTAGTGCGATAAATTAACGCCTGTAATTTAAAAATTATTTTATATAAACGGCTGCCATGTTTTACCAGCATTTCGACTGGTATACCACTAATGATAGTTGTAATGTTGTCTTTCTAGTCTCAAATTATTGTTGGATTGTCCTTGTACACGTAAGACTTTAGGTATTCGCACAAAAAAATAGTCCAGTTCTTTGAATTCCCACCTGCAGAACGTGAAATAAATGTTCCAAAACTCGTCTCTCAACAGGTTGGTGGCACAGCGTGCCACGTATCATGTGTTACATTCTAGTTGGAGCCAAGTCTAATCCACTACGAGATTATATCGCTGACAAGTATCTGGAACAGATCCCAGCCGGACTATTGCGGAGTATGTTGCGATGAGGAGGAATTGAACTGTCGAACACCTCCTCTGTGACTGTCCAGCCCTTACTAGATTGAGGACTGGCTTCTTGGAAGGTTTGCACTCCCTGACGAACGCCGACATTAGGGCTCTCCATACATTCATAAATAGGTTGAGCTGGTTGAGAAGCGCTATGCCATCAAGGTTGCAGTCACGCTCTCTTGTGTGTTTGTGGTCCACCTTCTGTCCTCCGTCTTTTACATTATCTTTCTTTCAATTTTCCTATCTCCTTCACTATGCTCTCTTTCTCTCTTCTAGAACGGATTTACCGTGGGCCATTTGGACCTCTGGCTATTGTACTTGTCCCAATAACAAGTACTTGTCCTCAAACTTAACCTAACTTAACCTAAAAGAAATTTACAAAAATGTAAATAAAATTCAATTATCCGAAAGTTATTAAAACATTTCGGCATTTAAAAAATGATTTATCAATAACAACAAGAGAAAACAATAATCTGTTGAATTAAACAAATTAAAAAATAACGAGTATTAGAAATGTTTAATTGATTACATTTGAGAACAACTACTCTTCAAGCATGAAATTAATTTCGAATGAGAATTTCTAGCGCGTTTATTTTTATGAAAATTTAAAAGTAATAGTAATGAATTTTTCAAGTTTTTCTATAGAAAATGATATAATAGTTTGAAAATAATAACGAAAAAAATTCACATTATTTACTTCCTCTGAATAATAATTATGAAATTAAATTCTTTGGCACAAAAAATAATAGCATCGTTCGTTCATATGTACATGTAGTTGAAGTCTACTATTAAGAGACACCTCAGAATATTGATGAATCACATAGGAATACTATAATTGTTTTGCAAATAAATCTACCAGTATATGGTATATAATATAAATGTACATACAATAGAAAATTAAAAAGAATTTAATACGTAGTAAGAAAGCAAAAGTAAGTAAAATTGTAATTGTACGTTTTTAATCAAAGAAAACAGAAAAAACAGAAGGTTGAACATCTATGAACGAACATCTATTTCTTTATCTCAAGTATTAAGGTTTCAGCAAAATGGTTTAAATTATTCTCTACAAAAAACACACACACTCACTAAACTCAAACAAAAAAAGAAACCCGTCTATCTCATCTTTAAACAACAGACATCTGGGAGATAAATAAGTACAAAGCTATACAAACTTAAAATTGCATATTAAAGTAGATGAACGAATAGATTTTTCCATTGAATAACAGTACAAAGTTGAACGACTACGTATAATTATAACAAATTCAGTTCGCTTATAAAAAAAATGTACATTTTATGTCACGTGATCATAACTATAACATACTAGTACAATAAGATACAAAAGAGAACAAAATTGAATGCGTCATTAGTCATATCAATTAGTAATTGTGACGTTAAAAAATTTTAAACATCTTGTACAAGATTTTCTATATATCATGATGGCTATTTTTAGATTCAGTTTAGTAATTACAAAAACTTACCAATTTTAATGGAATTTTCAATTGTTTAATCATTTTGTTATACTGCGTATGCCACTTGATTTTATCTTGAAAGAATTAAAAAGATAAATAAATTATTTCGATTCTTTCATTCTGATACAAAAACTGAAATTGATGTACCTTAAAACGTATAGCAATTTTACTGCAAATAACCGATTTATCAATCATAACAATGTGATAATCTTTATCCTCATCGTGACTTAAGATTAATCTTTGATTTATCTTATGCGTATGGGAATCTCCCAAAGCAGGTGTTATAAACCAATTCTTGTCCACGCAACGTGTTGTTAATTCATTTGTTATAATAATCTTGTTTAAACAAAATTAAAGTATATTTCAACTGAATTTTTTTATCTACTTACCGCTACATTATATTCCATGGCCAGTGATTTCAAATCGTTCAATATCTCATACAGAATACGTGTCCTTAAAGTTACATCATCTAACTTTCGCATGCAAAAAGAAAATGAATCAATAACGATGAGTTTATATTTGTTATCGTCCTTGAAAATATTTCTCAAATTATGTATTACGGCCATAAGTTCCGCATAATTGCAGCAATAGCAATATGATATGTTTTGCAATAAATTTGTAGCACAAAAATTGTTAAAATTAGATGAACTTGTTGAATTAGCGCAAATTTTTTTAATAGTATGTTGAAAACGTTGCTCCATGTGCAAAGCTAATTCTAGTAAATAAAAAAGGAAAAACGACATCATTTTAAAAATCAACAAAATTAAAAATAAATAATTAAAATAATAAATTAAAAAAAACAACTTCTATCAAAATTTAACGCTTTAAAGTTGTTCTCAAAGAGTTTAATTAGGATCAATTAAAAAATAAAAAAAAACCTTATCAACCTTATTACAAATTAAAAGTAAACATATTATTCCCTCCGAACTTTTAATCTCCCCAAAAGTATATAAAAATTAAAGGATAGTGCAACAAACTTCAGCCGAAATTTTCTTTATAAAATAGGGATTTAGCACGATTAATTTTCACTAATTGCCATTAAAAAGATTAACATTCGTCACACCGAATGTTGCCCAGTGAATAAAATACAAAATTAATAAAGAATTTCTAGAGTACATTGTTCAAGGAAGAATTGTAGACCGCTCTATTGGTACCGATTTGAATTAGTACTTTGAAGAATTTACTTAAACTAGTATATTTTAAAAGATTTTGGAAATTTTTTTTGTTCCAATATGAACTATAGTGCTATAACAAATAAATGGGTTTCTGATCTATTGTTCTAAGAGGTAATGACTTTGTTTCAGTCCAAGTCTACACCTCTCGTGTAATTTCGCTTAAGCGAAGGTTTTGTCAGATCGCTTTAATATACGTTCAACATATGCCCTATTCCGTCTTATAGACAGCTTTAAGAGTTCGTTGAACTGTTGAATATTGTCTTTAGACAAGGATATATTTTTTAAAACGTCTAATTATGAATACTTATAGAGTGTTAACATTAAGTGATGTTGAGTTCCTAGTTTATCATCCATACAACGAAGTTGATTTCACATTGGAGTTGTCATGAAATATGGCAGATATGTTCAATATGTTTATCATAAAATCTAGAATAACGTTAAACAGAAATGACTACACCTCACCAACGTTGCTTTGAAATATTTAGTCGTCTAGTTAAGAATGTTTTGTCTATACCATGCTCAAGACGATCATCCATAAATGAGATGGATATGTTAGAATAACTTATTAACAGTTCCCTGGACAGGATATCACAAAATAGAGGCAATTAAGCGGACAGTCAAAGAAAATTTCCCAATAGTTGATGTCATTGCGAATTCTGGCACATGTTTAGCTGAAATAATCAATATTAGGTTCTTACCTTTTAAACGATATGGTGAAAAGTCCTGATTAGTATCAATGTAAAAAGCCTTAGAGCACAAGCCGCCCATTTCCATGGGAAACTGAACATTTAAACATAATTGCAGACTAAAACGAAAAATATTATACAATATAGAATTTTATGTATTTTTTCGATGACAAATTTACCAAAATTGAGTTTTACCGACACCAGGAGCACCACAAAGTTCCGTAATGATGCCCAAAGGTAAACCGCCACCCAAATGATCGTCAAGATCTTTAATTAATGTAATTAACTTGGGTAGTTCTTCTTCTTTGCCCCACACATCAAAAGCGGTAGTTTTAAACATTTTTATGTAAGGAATTACATGAAAAGTTCAACTAATATACATTAAAATTTTAGTTTCCTTTAATTAATTTTTAACAACAAAAACTTAGAGGCGCTTTAACAAACATAGTTGTATTATTACATACTTTTAAATGAAAATGCTACTCTGTCTTTTGTGTTTCATTGACATACGCAATGGCAACCCGTTTAGGATTTTGTGTTCAAGTTTTAAGCAACCCTGCTAAATTACCGTATTCGTACTCACATTGTTCATATTTTCTTTTCAGTGATTATTCGTCTCTCTTATTAAAGTGATTTTTTACCGAAGTGTATTTAAAGTGTTTATTTTTTTGTAAATTAAAATATATAAAAAGAAATAAAATTTATTTTATTTCCAAAATAATACAAAGAAAAGCAATAGTGTTATTAAAAATTTATAAAGGCTGTTGTTTTTTCGATAATCAACTACTTAATATACCGCCTTTACCACATCGAATTTAATGCATTTATAAACCAACTAAACAACCAGTTGTCTGACTGAACTCCCCTTCTTTATTTTCCCAAGAAGGCAAGTAGATACTTAATAATATTTATTTAAATAATTTATTTATTGTTAATAACAAGCTTATAGAAAAGTGATATTAAAAAAAGAAAAAATAAGTGTGTATTAAGCAAAACCATAATTAATGTGGGATTCTCTTTATTTAACTCTTAACCATACTCCTCACAACTTGTATTACCGTTGTTGTTGTTACCTATACTCGTCATTATTCATATGAATGTTGTTTTTGTTTTTGTGAAATGTTTACAAATGAGCAGAATTTTTTTTGCTTCCATATTAATTTCTATCTAAAAAAGATTTGCATATAAATATTATCTATACGTAGAAAAAATAAAAAGAAAAAGAAAAGATGATACAAATCTTTTCTTAATTATAGGAATATACATATATACGTATTATTACTTGGGACGATTTGCCTTATATTTCCTGTTATTTTTGTGTGTTTTGTCTTTCGTTTAAAAACTATGGATTTTTTTTCCCCAAAACGTTTCCTTATTTTATTTTGGTTTATGATGATGTTGTTGCTGTTATTGTTGTCTTAAAAATTAGGTCATTGTATTTTAAATCATGAAGTTTCATATCCACCACAAACCAACAATACATATACTGTATCCAGTTAAAAGAGCACACAACTATACTCTGATTCTAAACTGCAAGGAGCAACAACAAAACCAACAACAATATCGTAAATAGTGGATACAATAACAGCTGCACTCGGTAGTAGTGTCAGCTCTGCGGCAGAATTTATATCCCCAACTTCATATTTTACAACCTCCACACACATCATCATGACGACGAACACGAGCAAATACTACTTTCTTTTGATTTTGCGCTGTGCTTGACTTTTTACCGTTACTACCGGTCGACCGTTCGGCCTATTGGTTGTTTAATTTTTATTTTGTTTTGTTTTATTTTCGTTTAATACATATCGTCTACGGACTGTGCCTGCCTTCCTGCTTGCCTAACAGTCTGCCAAGCTGTCTGTCCTGGTGTCTTTCATTCGGTCGGCAGTACTGTCTGTCGGTCATTCATATGGCATTTGATTTTCATTAAAGTTTTTTTTTTTGGTAATTTTTTACATTTAAATTGTTTTTTAAATGTCATTTTGTCCTAATTTCTTTCTAAACTGCAGTAATTATTTTAAATTTCTTCTTTTCAGTTTTCTTTCTTTAACTCTAAACAAGACGATAATCATCTGTCTCGTTAGTTTCGTTTATGCTTTTGCCAAAAAACAAAATTCATTATGAAACATTCGACGAAAAGTATTTTTAAATTGTTTTTGCTTTCAAATTCAGTACAAAAGAGGGAATATATCTTAGTGGCTTTTCTGCATACTCAAACAGCGTCCAATAAGATCAACTCGACCTTGGTTAAAATTTATAACTGTGTGGGAAACTATTGAACTATAAAGTAATAACTTTCTGGTACTCTACTGGACGGAATTCTGTTACAATTTTACTAAGTGCCATATATGGTCTGCTTATGAATCTGAAATCATTGTCATAGGTATACAACAGTTGCGTATGCGTACAATGGCAGATTTTTAAATACTAAGAGACTATACAAAGATCGCTAGCCCCATAATTTACAATTTCACTGGAATTGATATGTTGGTAGTCTATAAGGCTAAGTACTTAGGTCATCAATATGTAGCCTGATCATTCATGTGAGAATGTCTAAGGCTTAAGTTAGATTACAGAAGTAGGTGAAGAATAGACATTCACACAGATACCAGTAAAAGTCCATTGTTGTAGTGTCGTTGATAAACTAAATTAAATAAAGAACAAACAGGGAAAGCAAGAAAGAAGCGTACAGAAGAAATTAAAATTGAAAAGTTAAGGCAATGATTGACAGAGAGGGAAATCTCTAGAAAAGAATGAATTAGGAAGTCCTCACACACTCAGATCAGAAAATATCCACTTCAGAAAAGAAGCCACTTCACGTCAGAAGTCCAAATAAACAATTACTAAGGCTTAATAAATATTTTTAAGAATATTATTAAAGGCACTGAAGTGTTTTTCAGTTGCTATTACCGTCTTGAGTTAAATTGAAAGTTGGGCAGTATCAAGCTTTCCTATATCACCGCACACTCTACGAAAATAAGGGTGATCCGTGTTACTCAAACTTATTTTCACCCTCTGAGCACAACGCCCAGGCAGAAAACCAATCTAATAGACCCTTAACGCAGGTTTCGGTCCCATTTCGTTCTATAACACTTCAGACTGTGCAGTATTATCCTGGAGAGATTGCAATACTAATGCCCCTCTATCGCTCAAGGATTCACAGACCCCTCTGCCAGGTCCATTTACTTCGTTACTCCACACCAGACAACGTAATAAGGATGACAGCGTAAACAAAGTAATCGCATGATAACACCTTTATTCCCATGGAAGAAGTTCTAATATTAAAATACAATCATTTACCATAACGGATATTGGCCTGCTTTGTCCAGGTAAAATGAAATACTTTACGTTAGTGCAGCCATGAACATTACACCACTATGGTGCGTTAAAGCAAAGTCGCAAATGTCAATAGCTTGACAATTGTCTTCATTAACTTGCTTGAACCCAAGCAAAGATGTATTTTGTAATTGCCTTTTCTTATTTAGTTTTAACTATCTCCACTTAGTTGTGTGACTAATTCATTGCATTTTGAATTTGAATGTTTCAAAATAATCGTTTTTTAATTTTACCAAAAAAACATTAATTATAATCTGTATTTATTTATATTTTTAAACATTTCGAATTACATAAAGGAGAAATTTAATTAAAATTTCAAAAGACACAAAACGATAATAACTTAAGCAGTGTGGGTTTTTAGCAAATGCCAAAGTTAACATCAAAAAAATAAACAAATAAATTAAAAAACAAATGAATAATATGAATGAATGAATTGCCAACTACAGTATCTAATTAAAGTTTTATATTTATATATTAAATGTCCCATGTTATTAATTATTTTAATCACATAACTGTATTCTAAGGTTGTTAAGATTTTTATATCAACTGTATTGCAATTGTTAACTGCAGTTTAATAACATTTAGGTATCACTTTCAATTGATTGTGTATATTTTTCAATTAGATTTTATAACAAAAAATTTTTTATGAAAAAAAACAAACCAACAACATAATCCATCCGTCAGATCATTTTACGTTCAAGTTTTTTACCTGTGCTGTGCATAAGCATTGACATTCGGAAAACTTTTGTACGCCTACTGCTTATTGCTTTTTATGCTACCGTATTCATATTATTTTGCTTATTTATCTTTTGCTTTTTTATTATTAATAATTTTCAATATTTTATAAAGAAAAAAAAAAATACTTTTTTCACATACTACATAAAACAAACATGTATCCCCCCACACACACACTCTATAAGTATTTTATATGTTTCTACAGTTGCGAAGAGAAAAATAGCAGGAACATTAGTATATTTTTAGTATGGGTATAATCTGTCATGTCTCCGAGTTGCAACATCCGCAACATCTGCAACAATCCCGCTAGAGAGACGTCCACGCCCCCCTATTTGGCAATGTCTCCTGAGGACATAATAATGTTCGGAGAGAAAAATGGTAATGATTTCGCCTGAGAAGTGGAACTTGTCCCTAACTTTCAGCGCAATCGTATCCAAGGGACTCCTACATACGGCGCATGTAGCGCCGTATCCGTTCTGGCAAGTGGGCCCGCAAAACAATTTCCGTGTATAGCTTAGTTAGCCAAATAATGGAAATCTTTGATTATTCCGAAATTTTTTGGAAAGAAAAGATGACATTCATGGATAAGCTTATGACATTTGAAAGATTATAGGTTAGGTTAGGTTAGAGGACGTGTACTTGTAAATTAAGACAATTACAGTACCCGGAGGTCGAATTGACCCATTGTACAACGTCCTAGTTTCTCACACCACTTATGTTGTGTGTGTTAATTTTATACATGAGTGGTGGGACCTACAGTTTAAAGTCGACTCCGAACGACAGATTTTTTTGAGGAACTTTTTCGTGGCAATTTTATTTACTCACAGAGTTTTTGCCAGAAATCTGCTGTGAGGAAGTCACCGAAGAAATACTTTTTGTATTTTGTCTTGATGTCTGGCCTGGGGCTCGACCCCTGGGTTTACGTCTAATAAGCTAACACACTGCCTACTAGACTACGGCGACTTCGATAGAGACTATATTCTCAGGGAATACTATGCTACTAAGCAGTTATTTAATCACTATGAGGCTTCCTTATACCATCTAGAATGTTGAAGTCACATTATATCACAGCTGCTACCCATCATACGAGCGAATCTTAAAGCAATACTCGTTCTCGTCTAATCTTTAAAATATTTAAAAACATAATCAAACTGCTATTTTTATGTCCAGAACTGTATATATATGATATGAATTCCACTTTCAATAAAAAAAAGTATGCGTGTATATTTGATTGCATTCTTTAACTGTATCTGTAGTATGATTTTTGTTTTATTTAAATATTTTATGTTTTTTCTTAAGTGAAATATTCATAATCGATTTTATAAAATAAATAAAAAGTTTCCGAAAAACAATTTGAAATATGAATCAGCAAAAATTGCTTTGCAGAAAAATATACAAGATTTGTATTGAATTTAAATTAAACAAATCTCCAAATTAAATTTGATTCATACAATCAAAGTTTTTAATGTACAATCGAAAAATTTTCGATTAATTACATTTGGAAGACGTTTAAAAATGAAAAAAAAAACTACTTATAAATTTATGGTACTAAACAAACATTAGCTGAATAAACATTATCTAACCATTTACGTTCATTAAACCGAAATAAAATAAGAAAATTCTTGAAAATTCAAGTTTTTTTCCGTACTGGTTACAATTTTCTCCAACGGCGTGGTTCATGTCTACACGGATAGTTCAAAGCTTGAAAATAAAGTGGACATTAACTCCATTGAACTACCTATCAAGGAAAGGACACATCTATTATTCACTGACAAATCTTGGGCTGAGAAGGAATCTTGCTGTACTAACAGGCTTGGCCTAAATCAAATGGAAAGCGTGCCAATCAGCTATATAAACTGGATTGTAACTTTGTATGCGTAGAATAGATATGTAGGGAGACTTTGCTTTTCCGCAAATTACTTCTGCATTGGTTATAGATCGATCGCTAAGGAAGATAATATAGAGGTTTTAGATCGATCAAGTAATAAGAGAGTATTGGCCCCAATATTTACAGCAATATTCGTCTTTGGGTCAGCGCAGACAACGCAGTTATTGTATCTTAAACGTCTCCGTAGTCTAACAGGTAGTGTGTTGTTATTGAACAAGAGTCTGTGCATCAAGTCCAGGCTAAGACATCTCGAACAAAACGAAATATGATAATATATTTCTTACGGCGACTTCCTCTCAGCAGTCTTCTGACAAAAACTCTGAGCATACAAATAAAATCTGTCGTATGGAGTTGACATTAAACACATAACATGAGTGGCTTGAGAAGCTAGGTTTTAATTCTGATTAAAGGATTGTAACGACCAATTAAGTACATTATTCAATATTGACATCGTATCAATTGCAAGATACATTAAACACCCTTTAAGACAAGATCTATGTGCTGATTGTCGAGACCGGTTAATATAGACTTGTAAATAAGCTGCGAATTATCGCTTCATGTGCTATCACAAATGACCCCTATGTGTGCTCAAGTAAACCATGACTTCTTCAAAGCTATCACTCCCTCCTATCATAGACAGATCCGTAATTTTTTTTTAAAAAAATTTTTGTTTTCAATTCTAATCTGCTAGTTTGTGAGTTCTGAGTTATTCATAACATAGACATTTCGAAAAACATTGATACAATATATTATTAACAAATAAAGCTCTGCTTTGTTAATTAACGAAAAAGCCCAGCCTATAATCCTATTATTTAATTTGAAATATTGATTGCAAATTGTAATTGAAATTAAAAAGAAAAAAACTTATTAAAAAGTAAATATAGTTTATAAATAAGCTTTAAAATAATAGAGAGTGTGGTCATTAAAATTAAATACCCATAAATTTTCAAAGCCTTATCGTACGTTACAAGCCATAATCCTTAAATTTAGTTTGTTTGTTAAGCAATTTGAAATGTTTGCAAAGAGCGAGCAAAAAAAATAAAAATACGTTGTAACGAAAAAAAGGGAAAGGCTCTTTATAAATATTACCGCATCTCTAAGGTGTGTACTATACTACACACGCGACTTAGTAATTTCTTTTAAAAATAAATTTTATTCGGTTACATTCAAACATACAAACATATGTATATTTTGTATATCAGTTGGGATTAATTTCATGAAATTGAAAGAAAAATGAAAACACTTGCATGCATTTGAAATTGTCTTCTTCATACAAATCATTCTAATATCCATAATCTGTAAGTACATTTTGAAAAACAAATATGAATAAAAAAAATCATTGAAAATGACACTTTAAATGCTATTCTTATTTACAGATCAGATCAGATCAGCCACTTGCAACTAAACTAACTAAATTTAAACTGACTGGAGTAAAAAAAAAGATTGAATTTGAAAGCATGTCGGGCGTGAAGCGAAATTTCTATGAGATTTTAAATGCAACTTCTACAGCATCGGTTGAGGAATTAAAATCAAATTATAAACAATTGATTTTACAATGTCATCCAGATAAATTGCTACAGCAGCAGCAGCAGCAGAAGAAGCAACACCAATCGTTAGAAAATAACTCAGATAAATTAGAAATTGATGACCCCAATAATGCAGAATTTGTGGCCATAACAGAGGCTTGGAATTGTTTAAAAGATCCAAACAAACGCAAACAATATGATGCTGAACTATTGCTAAACAAATTTCATACGCACAATAATATTTATGCCCACATTAAATTGAGTGAAATGAAAAAGCAAATAAATACTGGAGAATACTACACGGAAGAGGAGTCAACAGACACCGTTGAAGATGATTGTAATACTCCCAAGTATCTGTATACATATGAGTGTCGTTGTGGCGGTCAATATATTGTTGATGAGTCAGCTGAACAATATTGCCGCATAGTAGGCAATCATGGTACGAAAATCAAAAACAACGATTACAACAAAAGTGTTGATGATGAGGATGACGCAGGCAACCAAAGCGAAAACAAAAGCAGCACCAATGAAATTCAATATAAAAATTCTGTTGGTGTCGCTGCTAGTGGTGGTAGTGGTGCTGGTGCTGGTGGCGGTACGGAAGGTATTGTTTTCAATGAAGACAATAGTGCTGGTGATGATGAAGAAGGCGGCGAATTGATTGTTGAGTGCACTGAATGTTCTTTAGTGATAATATTAAATGGCTGAAACAGCAACAAATATTAAACAAATCAATTCTTTACAAATATTATGTAAAAATAATAATAAAAAATTAAGCAATAACTGTGTTGCCTTTCTGTTTTTGCCTTTCATCGCAATAAAAATATGAGTTTTATTACATAAACTACATGCCGGGCTAACCATAAATATTGCGTATGCAAATGTATTTCTTAAAAAGACGAGGGGAAAATACTTTTTTGAGTAAGCAATTTTATTGTCTCTATTAATAAAAAAAAAATATTTAAAAAGAATTTAATTTTATTGAAATTAAAACAGAATATCTATCTGGCCATACGTTACTGTAGTCCATAACGAACAAAATTCTTTAAAATTAAGAATAAATTTCGCTGTATTTTGCTCTCTTTGCATTTATAAACATACACATTTGTGATCTATTAAAATGTTTGTAAACAAATTGTATTTTATAAATCTTTTATAGATAATAAATAACAAAAGCCGTCTCCCCTTTTTTTAAAAATAGAATACAATTTTTAAATCGTTTGTGAATTTCTCAAGAAGTTGATGGGGTATAAAAATCTCATTGTCTACTTAATCAGTGACTTACTTATCTTGTAGTTCTTTTCTATTTTTTAATTCTACTTCAACATTTAAATACGGGCTAGTGTAATAAACTCTAGCCACCAGTATATTTTTGTAATTTTATTTTATTACATTAAAGGTACATACATACATATTCTAAAGAAATGTTTGTTCTTACACAAAACACTACTGCATTAAAACCTTATTTTTTTTTTTTAAACTAAATATCGTATACCAACAAAAACAATATTATTATTCATCCTTTTTTAAATATAATTATATATATAGTATTGAACTCTATATTATTTACAGTCTGTTGTTAAAGTTAAATTAAAAAAGTGCTTTAACTGAAAGAAAAAAACAATAATTTATCGAATTCAAATGAAGTGAAAAATGTGTGTTCATGTAAATAATTATTGTTCAGTGTGCGTGTGCCATTGCACTTTAGTTCGAAGTGCATAATGTAAGTGTAGAGGACCTTTCAGTTACTAATCCGTCTGGCGCGGATCTCAGAGTACAGTATTATATCAGGAATTGTGCTTGAAAGTAGATATGAAAGCAGCCCCGTCCAGCCTGTAATTTTCAGAATTCTTGTACTACTTGTTTATGTGGGCTTGAAGCCACATTCTATAGCACGATAATTTAAGTCTCATATCACTACAAAGTCGATTCCAGTTCATGACATATTATTGTCAGTTGTGGGTACTGTCTACGCTCTTTTTCGGCATAACAGCTAAGCTAGGTGCCACTAACATCCCGATGAGACTGAAACTGCAGAATAGTGCTCGAGAATGGAATGGAAATGGATCGAATAGGATCTGTCATTAATGAATCCCAACAAACGAAAATGTTGTAAATTATGGGAAATGCTTTGTGACAGCTGCATGTTTCCTAAAGGATGGAAAAGAAATAATAAAAATAACAGTAGAAGTAATGAATATCCAGGGACTGACTACCGTGCTTAGCCATGTGAAGGTAGGTAAATATGTAGCTGACAACCCCAGCCAGTTGGATACACACACTTAAGACACATAATGACCATTGTGATACGATAGTTTTCCAATTAAACTAAACTCAGAATCATTTGAAGCTTCTGATAAAGCGACTTAGATTCCCAATATCTATCATTGATAGTTCGTTCAAGACATCTATGTTGCAGGCACCAAGTTGCCATTTCTCCTCCGACATAGCGCACAGAATGTGCCCAGTAGGTTAGGTTAGAGGACGTGTACTTATCTGTTAAGACAAGTACAGTACCCGGAGGTCGAATTGACCCATTGTACAACGTCCTAGTTTCTCACACCGCTTATGTTGTGTGTGTTAATTTTATACATGAGTGGTGGGACCTACAGTTTAAAGTCGACTCCGATCGACAGATTTTTGAGAAACTTTTTCATGGCAATTTTATTTACTCAGAGTTTTGCCAGAAATCTGCTGAAAGGAAGTCGCCGAAGAAATACTTTTTGTATTTTGTCTTGATGTCTGGCCAGGTGCTCGAACCCTGGTTTTACGTCTAATAAGCCAACACTCTACCTACTAGACTACGGCAACTGAAAAAGTAAAGTGAAGAACAGTTTCCTCCCCTTCTTAATCTATACAACACCTAAAGAAATCCAAGACCAAGACCAATGCATGAGTGCCTATAATGCAATACCCAGTATTGACTCCAGCAAGAACACCGAGCGTGCTCCTTAAGAGTTTAATCAGATTTTATATTCGCTTTTTATCCAGCTTTGGCCGGATTTTCTTCGTCGTTCTGTAACCGTAATCGAAGCTGCCCAGCAACCGATGGGAAACTGACATATGAAATATTTGCTACAGGAAATCTTGTTGAAAGCAAAACGTTATCTGTGGTCCTATAGACCATACGCTTGCTTCCAACCATCTCTCATTCACTAACGTTACTCTCAGCATATGCTCTAAGTGGAACAAAAAAGAGAAAAACCGGCAAGTGCTAATAACTGTATTTGTAATTATATAATTGACTTTGAGGTAGCCCATTAAAAAGATTCGCATAACCGAAAGCAGGTCGAAAGGGCGTGTTTAGATTACTGATGTCAAATTTAGTATTATGAGGCATCCATCAAAAATGGCTGTAGTAAACTCATTAAAATAATTTAACAAAGTTAACGATTTCCGATTGTCTAAAACAAGACAACGACACAAAGACATTCAGTGAGTATTTAAACTGCCCGTAAACAAGACTTGCATTTTTAAATACAAATTGTATTGGAAACGTTGAAAAAAAATTAAGCCAAAAAAAAATCACTAAAAGTATTAAACAATACACGTATTTAAAGCATACACACGTAATAATATCACAAAAACAAAACAAAATAAATAAAATATAAAAAAAACAGTACAAAATAAAAGAAAAACCTTTAAAATTAAATGCAGATTAAGTAAAAACACAAAACAAATAAATTAAAAAAAATAATTAAAAATAAAATAAAAGTGGTGGTCATCCAGTTGATAATAACAGTTTTAAGAAAAGAAAAAAACTCAACTCAGTCAACAAAAATTTAAATCACTTTGCATACGTACATATGTATATGTGTGTATATGTATGTACATCATTGTAACGGAAGCAATTGAAACAAAGTTGTTTTCGGCTATAAAAACTAAGAAAACAAAAACAAAAAATAGAAAGTAAATCGTAAATTTTCTTCTCAGTTTTCAATTCGATTTAAAATATTCCTTAAAAAGCCGATAAGAATTACATGAGAAATGCCGGGCAAAGCATATAACACTTCTTTTCTTTTCATCTGAATAGAAGAAAAGATTTATTTTGTTTCTTGAGATTTAAGATAGCAATTAAATGTAAACGATAAAATTATTTTCATCAATTGGTTTAATTGGATTTAAAGATTTGTTTGGCTTAATGACTGCAATAAAAAAAAAAAAGAAACAAACAAAGAAATTATTTCAATTGATCGTATCATCTTTTAGGCTGGTTGGTATTTTAACAGTAGTGTTGAAAGATTACTAAAAGGCTGATAAAGTTTAGAAAACTAACTACCAATAGCAAGATCTACTGCACTTTTCGGTCATACTAAACGTATAATTCACAACCAAATTCATTACACCACCTATGTATGTCTAAAGAAAGTAGAGGTTGTGAAATGTGGTACTAAAGACGTTAACAGACACAACTTGCAGATGAATGATGTAATTTTTCCACATGCAAGGCAGCCTATTTTGTAAGCTAAACTCTAGCACTTGACGTGCACCCAAATGATTCTTGCTGTGATGTATTAATGTCCCACAGGTTTCGGTCATACTGAACGTATAATTCACAACCAAATTCATGACACCACCTATGTATGTCTAAAGAAAGTAGAGGTTGTGAAATGTGGTACTTATGACGCTAACAGACACAACGTGCAGATGAATGATGTAATTTTTCCACATGCAAGGCAGCCTCTTTTGTAAGCTACATTCTAGTACTTAATGTGCATCCAAATGATTCTTCCTGTGATGCATTAATGCCCCACAGGTGTTCCGATAGTTCCGATAGGCTCGAAGATAAGTTTACTCTGCTATGCTAGGGGAAATTAAAGCCTATGGTATCGTGACCTACACGTGACCTAAGTCTGTTTTAAAACTAAAGTTATATCGTGATATAATTATTATAAGCTTATATAATAAGAATATAACACACAACCCTGAGAGAATAGCTTTTCTTATATAATTTGTGCAATTTTTTAAAATCATCTTTAATAACGTTTCAATCAAAATCAAATACAATTATTTCATTTGTATTTCAAATACGTTGATATAGAATATGAACAGCAACTAGAAAACCAAAATTCCATGTTCCAATTTCGATAAAACAAAAGAAAAAAAGCTACAAAGAGGAGAAATAAGTAGAAAAAAGATTGAAATTATAAACTACATTAACATTTAAGATTACAAATATGTAGAGTTGAACGAAAATACAAGCGTTTCAACCACAAATAGTACACTTTAGTAACAATTTGAGGTTTAAACACACACTGAAACGATGTTTGCATTTTTCTTTTCGCTTTAGCTTTTTTTAATAAGACCACCGACTCATTTATAAAAATAATTCTCATATAAAATTACAAATATTCACACCTAATATTCCATACGAGTATGGATATAAAACAGTCAACAATATTATTAAATACAGTTGGTGAGTGAGTTTAGCAAAGTGTATGGTAGGCAGACAGGCAGACAGACAGACAGACTAATAAATAGTCAGTTAGCCTGTAAGCCAGTGGCAATTGCGTGCCGATGCACTTGAATAATAAAAATAAAACCAGAAACCCAGTCACACAATGCAATAATGAAAGAAAAATTGTATGCGAAAAATCTGAAATTACAACAAAACAAAAACAACAACACAAAAAAAGAGCTTCTTTTAATATTTGCTGGTGTTTTTTATTTTCACATTATCGCTTATAAATATTAGTCAGATAACTTTTTATTAAAAAATAAAATAAAAGAGAGAAAAAAACCATTTAAAATTAAATAAAGAAATGACACACTCACAGATCATCCATTTGTTTGTCGGTTTGTGTATGTGCGCGAATAATGAATCTACTGGCTTGCTTTAAACAAAGAGGAGTGAGTGAGTGTGTGGTGTGTAACAGCAAACAACATTCATCGAAAGCAACTTGTTGTTGAACAACTTTTTTTTCTTTCTTTTACTGTTGTTGTTTTAGTTTTTTTTCTTTAATTTATTTTTTTTTTTTTTATTTTAGAAATAAAATATGTTTCTGTAGAGTAATTAAAAAAAGAAATGTTTCTTAAAGATTTGTTTACGCTAAAAACACACTTTTAGCCGTTTAATGTTTCATTTTCGCTAAATTTTTATATTTGTTAGGGGAAAAAGTATTCTGGAGTTTGGATTAGAAATCTTCTCTTAATGTTTGCTTAATTACTTTACAAAGAAGGTATGAATAAAAAACTATACTTCAGCTTGTTATACTTAATCAATTTGGCATTAGTTCAACTAAAATAATCTAAACAGTCATTCATCCACATATAACATATTGTTAACATATTGTTGTTGCCCTCTTGACCTTTGTTGTACGGGCTTAGATGCTTAGAAAATGGCATACGTCGCGCAAATCCTGAAAGAAATTAGAACTATTGGAAGTATTGACTATATGATACCACGATGTGATCTCTCAAGGAAGTTCATGATATCCATTACGAAGAGAATTATTTAAGACGCAAAAGCGCCGGGAGGTTCAGTCAGCCGACAAAGCAATGAGTTCCAATATATTGAACTCTAAGATAGTGTACAGCTGTCGCAGAACGTTATGATGTTCACACTATAAATGTTTGGCACTGCCATGAACTCTCAAACGAATTCTCTCTTTAAAGACCTACGGCCTTATACGCCAGATGATGATTGGATTGAGAGCACACAAAAAGTCTGCTTAAACTCCCAAGTAGTGTGAATGCTGTTGGTTGTCACATGGGCTAAGGCCATTGGCCTTGCACACTTGGCAAACAATTACTGCAGAAGCTGTAGAGATGAGAAAGAGGAAGAAACTGTTTTCCACCTCTTGGGGAACATACCCAGCACTATGTCGGAGGAGATGCCTACTATATAGAAAATATAAACGAACTGTCACACATGAACATTAGAACATTAGTCTCAGGCAAGCTCAGCTAGTTTCTGCCGAGTCATATGTTAATCAATTATGGCCGCTTTAATTAAATTGATTGCTCGAATTCTGTTAGTTGTTGGTAGTAAGGAGCAGAATCATTAATTTTACCTTCGTCTGTAGAAATGTACAATGAACAATTCCTTTCCAATCCCATCCTGGCTTTGCCATCGTATGTGACCTTTCGTCGGTGTCCACGATGCTCTAATATTCCTTATAAAAAAAAGTAAAGTCTTAAAAGAGAAAAGCAGGACCTTTGATGCTCACAAAGGTGTGACACAAGACTGTGCTCTATCGCCTGTACTTTTTCTTTTGATTCTAGGAGCAGTTCTTCAGCAATCAAACGTAAAAGCTGAAACAACATTTCCTGGATAAGGGATATACAATCACAGCACGTTATTCTCTATTATCAAAGTGAGGCGGAAATTAACATTTTCCCTTACCTAATATAAATAAAGTGTTTATTTAAGACTTCTGCTCTAATTGTTAATAGTTGTGTTTGTATAAATGTTTTATTTCTACCATTTTTCTGCTCATTTGTTTGTTTAAATATTCGTTTTAATTGTTTTTCGTTTTTTTTTTCTTTGTTTTAAATGCGAAAAATGATGATCATGTTGATGGTTGTATATCATCATACACTTAAAAAAGTGTAGCAGTAGTGTACGTAGAGAGCATATAAATTATTTAAAAACTAAAAACCTAGAAAAAAATGAAAGTTGTTGAACCACATGAAGGAAACATTTCAAGAACTTTTTCGATTTACACCAGACGTGAATAGGAACAACAAGAGTTGCTCAGAAGCATTATTTAAGGGCGTAACAGTGGCTCTAACCCTGACCCTGCAAATAAATCCATTATTCATCTAATGTATCTTATAATGATTGAAAAAGTGTTTTAAAAACTTAAGTTAACTGAACTTGACCTTTGTGCAGCAATAAATAAATATTTTAAATCAATGTGATGTTAATGGATTCGCCTTCATTATTTTAAAATGCCCAGTTTTGTTTGCCAATAAAATTGTGTAAATACCTACTTTAGTATTTAAAATGTAAATAAATATTTTATTTTTCTTTTGAAATCGTTTTTTATTTTTCTTCTTTATCATAAACATGTCCGATATCAAGTTCATTGTGTTTTTTTTTTATTCTCCTGTTTTCGTTTTTCATTTCCATGCCATTCTACCTTAAAAATAATTGCTTTTGATTCATGCGAACTTGCACACGATTCTAGTCTGCATTATTATTCATTGCGAGGGGTTATAGTGAAGTACCATGACTATCGTACGTTTCTATCGTGAGTTGAGATAAATTAACCAGGATTTTTAATTTACAAACACATTCAACGTGCAATAAGAAAATGGGGAGGATTTATGTTCAAACAAGTTTTAATTTTAACTCAAGTTTAAGAATTGATAGAAGGGTTTTAAAACGATGATATTAAATATTAGAAGTATTCAAAAGAATCGATTGGTTTACGTGGAGATATCTTGTAAATACCACTCTGGGCATCCGAAAAAAAATTATCAATTCTCCGTCCGACGAGCATGATACTCCCACTAAGAACAACCACCAGTCTGCATACTTCCCCTTTACTATGATCTAGAGCAGCTAATATCAAATTCGAATCAGTTATAGCTCGAAAATACTTGACCAACTTCTTAAAGGCATGTTGCAAAGCATAAATTAAACAATTGCTTACGTAATGCAAAGCACGTTTTAACAGCAAATCCTCATTGCAAAGAAGTATTTTCCATAAAAATAGCGTTATGGACTGCGACTATGGACTCATACATAATTCATATGCCTCTGTACCCATTTGCATATAAAATTTTGGTTTTGAAAGCAGATGTTCATCACACTGATTTGTCATGAAAAAAGGAACATAAGGTATTGAAAAATATTTCAAATATGACTTTACGATCACCATGCATTGTAAATATGCTTTGCAGCTATTGTTTAGAAAGTCTATTATTCCTTCCGTTCGCAGTAGTTTAGACTGGAGTACAAATGCCGAGTTCTCTAGGCCTTCATATCAGTTCATAACAGTTATAAAAGAATATTGATTGACAGTAAACTATCTCTTGGCTTTTAATATATCCTTACGAATGAAAATAATTAGCTGAGAAAAATCTTGTTAAAATCTAAATATTGTTGAACAATTTTTGTGATGATTTATTGTTTTTTTTTTTTCTCTCCCCCAGATCAACGGACTACACTCATACTGTACCGTAAACACCACACTCCCTTGCTGACAATAAACAACCATAGGTGCCCGCTCCTTCACCCATACCCACATCCTAGTCCTTTAAAAATTAAAACGCTTTTTAATTAATTTTATCAACCTGGCCAGCAATAGTAAATCAAATAGACGAAATAAAATGGCAAATTCTGGCGATATATGGTTACAATGGTTCTCATGCTGTTTTCATCAACCACAGTCCCCATCAAGACGAAGACATCAGCGATTACGTATCGATCGTTCCATGATTGGTAATCCAACGAATTTTCAACATACCGGACATATTGGTTCAGCCGATGTAGAATTGTCCACCAATCATTTAAATGCAATACAAACGCAAATGCAAAGTAAGGGGGGCTACGAAATGAATTCAATACAATTACAGGTAAGTTATCTTCATATTAATGAGAAATTGTTACTCTTCTAAATAATAAAAAATATTTCTTTTTCATTTTCAGGCCTGCTGATAGTATATTTAAGTATTTTTTTAACCTGGACTTTTGGCCTAAAGTTTGTTATTTAATTAATGTGAACAGAATTGAGGAAGAAGAATATTAACAAATACATACAGAGTGTAATTGAGTTTTTTAAAAAAAAAAAAAAGACTCTCTGTAGTGCAATCTCGCTTTTATTAATTGTTAAGCCATTTTTTTTTAAATTTAAGATCAAAATTATTTTAATTTTTTTTAATAGAGTATAAACTCGCACACTTTTTTTAATTAACCTGCTACTACTGCCTCCCCCATACAGACAATATAATGTTGCGTTTGTTGCGAGAGCGTAAGAGAGTGCGAGAAAGTAAGTGAGAGAAAGAGAATATTTAAATATTTATACATATAACATAACATTATTATTTTGTATTTTTATAAATTAATAAGACTAATAAGTTGTATTTAGATTTTATTAGCATATAAGAAATCTAATTGGGCCTTCATTTCAACAAAAAAAAAACCAACATGCAAATAAAAGAACGCAAAAAGAAATAAATTAAAGAAACTCGTTTTTAAAACCATTTCTTTTGTTTATTTAGTTTTGTATTTTCATCTCTTAATTATTAATTATAATTAATAAGTACTGGGTGTACTTAACTTTTTTTTTATATTTCAAAACCAAAACCTCATTTCTATTAAACAACTAAAATAAAAATAAAAGAATTTGTAGCAATATTAACTAAAATTGGCAATTAAATTATAAAAAAACAAACAAACAAACAATCTTTCGTATTGAATTATTTTTTAAATATACACACTTTTTTTAATTATGAAATAAATAACTTGTAAAAATCTGTGTCAAATGTATTTCAATATTTTATTTACAAAACCCCATAAATACATTAAATTTAATAATAACACTTATTTAAATTTAAGAAATGCAATATTAAAACTTAAGGTTTCATTGAGTATCTTTTAACTTGGACATTTTATGCTATTGCAGCTGAAATACTTTCAATAACTTTTGTACAGTATGAGGAAACGAAATTCGAAAATGACATTACATATTGGCAATACATATGGGGACACATTGGATTGCTTGTGCTCATTTCCAATTCTAATTTATTAAACTATTTGTTAAAAAGGGCGAGCATATATTTAGGCAATCAATAAGTTTAATATCAGGTTTTAAATTCGTTGTAATACCACATTACATGGTATTTTTTTTATTTCAATCAATATAAGCGATAACTGCTCTTAAATATGTGATTTTTTGAATTTCCGTCTCAACTGAAATGACAACCTTGCTACTGCCATTTTGAAAATTCTACTTTTTTTCTACTAGTTTTTCTAAAAAACTTTTGCATGAGTACAGCTTTTATAATTTCACACTACGTGTGTTACCTTTTGTTTGAAAATATAAATTGCAATCGTGCTTATATTTCAAAACCAAAACCTCATTTCTATTAAACAATTAAAATAAAAATAAAAGAATTTGTAGCAATATTAACTAAAATTGGCAATTAAATTATAAAAAAACAAACAAACAAACAATCTTTTGTATTGAATTATTTTTTAAATATACACACTTTTTTTAATTATGAAATCAATAACTTGTAAAAATCTGTGTCAAATGTATTTCAATATTTTATTTACGAAACCCCATAAACATCATTAAATTTAATAATAACACTTAATATTTAAATTTTGAGAAATGCAATATTAAAACTTAAGGTTTCATTGAGTATCTTTTAACTTGGACATTTTATGCTATTGCAGCTGAAATACTTTCAATAATTTTTGTACAGTATGAGGAAACGAAATTCGAAAATGACATTACATATTGGCAATACATATGGGGACACATTGGATTGCTTGTGCTCATTTCCAATTCTAATTTATTAAACTATTTGTTAAAAAGGGCGAGCATATATTTAGGCAATCAATAAGTTTAATATCAGGTTTTAAATTCGTTGTAATACCACATTACATGGTATTTTTTTATTTCAATCAATATAAGCGATAACTGCTCTTAAATATGTGATTTTTTGAATTTCCGTCTCAACTGAAATGACAACCTTGCTACTGCCATTTTGAAAATTCTACTTTTTTTCTACTAGTTTTTCTAAAAAACTTTTGCATGAGTACAGCTTTTATAATTTCACACTACGTGTGTTACCTTTTGTTTGAAAATATAAATTGCAATCGTGCTTTAATTTTTTCTACCATTTCAATAATTTTTGCATTTCAATACTTATCATTTCTTTTAAAATAAAATTTTATATTTTAAATTTGAATATTGTGGTAATTCCCATAAACCATATACTGTGTTATTTTGTTATTATTATAATTGTAAAGCAGCATTTTAATTGCGTTTATAAACAACAAGTTTTGCTGAGGTTTTTAATAAAATGTTATTCATTTTATAGATTTAAAATTAAAAACCAAAATGATTTTTCCAATATGCATTTAAATATAACGCGCACAATCTATTCTATTTAAAGTATTAAATTAACAAAGAAATATATTCTGCTAAAGCCGAAATTAAGAAATTTGAAAACAGACAACAATTAAAATTGTTTCAAATTTTTCTCATCGTTGATATTTCACGTGAAGTTAAACTTCTATTTTGTGAGCCGTATATGGCTCGGCATGGATAAGTGGATTAAATTGGATAACTAAAAAAAAAATATTTAATATGGGTATTATGATTTGAGTGTCTCTTATTTATAATGGCTTCTAATTTTATTCTAACCATTGGACCATATAAAAGACATTAATTGGTTGATGTTATTAGTTTTCAGTACCCATTGCTTACATCTGTAAGTTATTACTGGCCGAAAAAGCACTCTATACTTTTGAGATTTTATAATTGCATAGATACTCTGTTTTACACCAGAAGTTGTCTAATAGCAAAAGAAATTCCAAATTTTTTGGTGAAACCTCTCTCGCTTGAATTGTCTCCTTTATTTGGAACAATACTAAATCTTTCCACAAAGAATTAGTTTTTGTAGGTAGTGTGTTGGCTTACTAGACAAAAAAACAAATTTGAACAAATATTTCTTTCGACATCCTCTTAATAGTCTTCAGTCAAAAGGTCTGAGAGTAAATAAAATTGCAATGAAAAGCTCACAAACCTATCGTTCAGACTCGACGATATGTTGTAGTTTTCTCCACTTACGGATAAAATTAACATAGAAACTAGGGTGTAGGGTGTAAAGCATACTAATGGTTTGTAATGGCCAATAAATTATGGCATATGTATAAAGATCTTTATTATCTGGTCTCTCTAAAAACAATGTTCCTTTGCCAGCGAGTTAGAATTTTTTTTAGCAATTTCATTGAAAACATTATAAAATCTGATATCTGTCCGAACAAAGCTTTAACAATAGTAGGTCTTCAAGAGCAAGCGAGCAACATGTCGATTAATACAGGCTCATATAACCGACGTTCAACTACATTTTGTTTATTTAAAGTTTGATATTGAAAAATACATGCAATAAATCATTAAATAGAAGTTAATTCCTATACGAGTATTATTATCTTAATTTAAAAAAGAAATAAATAAATGAAATGTATGATGTACCTTCCCATTCTTTTGATTGAAAACATTTTCAAAACCCTAAAGAGAAATACAACTTTGATTTATTTTTTATTAAAAAATAAAAATTATTTCAATTTTCAAACTCTGTATTATGCATTCAAATAAAAATAATCATGATAATATCAATTGAATTTTAAGAATACAACATTATTAGAACATATGATATTAAATGAAATGAAAATTAATTATTGAATTAATCAAATATAATAAAACGTTAGTGTTAAATTTTAACAAGAAAAAAAAGCGAATAAAAATTAAATTTTATTGTAAAATGATTTAAATTGAAGTATGTATTTAATAAAAATTTAAATGATTAAAAAAAAATAATAAATTAATCTTATTCATACTACATAAATACTAAAACCGTTTTTTCTAATACGAATCCTAAAGACAGTCGTAAAAAGCATTTAGATTGCATTAGAAGATTTTCCAGGCAAAAGTTTTGCTAGCAACATTTTTTGCCAGAGTAAATAAGAGACAGGACTTGTCCGAGTAAATCAGTATCTTAAAGTACTATAGCTTCCGCTATTGAGCCTTATTGTGAACAACATCCTGAGGCTGGGAGAGGAAAGGCTATTTGAACATTACTAAGCCTATGTAGTCTGCTTTTAGGGAACATTTTCTCTAGCAATTTTGTATAGACTGAACGGTGCCAAGCTGGGTCTCTCAAGATAAGCCAAGTACTTTGACGTCTTTCTCGATACGGAATTGTCCTGGGAGAAGAAGAAGATGAAGAAGGAAATCAATGCATACTTTACCGTCAATAATTACATTCATAGGAGATGCGGCCTCCGTTCAAGGGCGGTGAAATGTGTCTATGACTCTATGGACTTATCGATTCCTATATATGACTATATTGTATAGCGAAAAGCCTTTAAAAACGACTAGTTGGAATAAGTTACTGGATAAAGTGCAAAATTGTCTCTCTTTGGGTATCTCGAATGCCTTCATTAGTGATGATAATAGAACTACTTTCGGTAGGGGTGATTTGATGAGGGTCTTACTGGGATAGGGAAGTTTGGAGATTATAGGATATTGAAGATTATAGATTTGAGTTTACGGATCCAGAAACCAGGTTTTATGGACTTTTTGTCAGGGAATGCTACTTTAACAAGCAGATCCTGAAACCGGGTTTTATGAACTGCCCTCTGCGGGTTTCCAAAATTGGTAGAAGTAGCGGATGACTCGAAGATTGAAACTAACTTCCTATTGAGTGCGGTGTATTTCAGGCGAACTATCCGCTGCTTTAGTAAGCTAGTCTGAAAACGGATTGCGCCAGGAGATACGGTAGTTGTATAAGTATATAGTCAAGTAGCCTTTAAGACACTCACTTAGCATTCAAGTCTTTCAGTCCATATAAACGCCATAAAAAAGGCTAAGTAATAGGCAGATAGGATGTAAGGTCCCCCTTTGAAGTATGGTATAAAGTTAAAGTTGCCTCCTAAGAAAGGATTTTTGTCTATTTGTGCAAAAATTACGATGTTAAATTATGATATTCCTACAAAACGTAGTAAATTACTAAGGTTTTCGATATTATAGTACATTGGCTTTTAATTTTTTTTTTTTGTCAATTCCTTTGAGCTTTGCAAACACTGTTCACAACTGCTAATTGATTTACTTCTATTATATGGGCTACCAATTCCAAGTGAATGTATAGTGTTGTCTAACTGTCAACTGTTGTCATTTGCAATATTCGTCATCTGTCTCAAACAAAAACATCTTTTGACATCGATTTGGAATTAAGAATAATTTCCTCTTGTTTTAATGTAAATATTTAAATAGAATTTAACTAAATTTTAACACAATGAAAACGGGCTCATTTCGCAATACACAATGGGATCCTTTACTCTTGATCTCACAAATAATTTCAGTACAATTTTGTGTTTATTTTTCATTGGGCATATTGGTATGTGCAGCCAATCTACTGGCAGGTGATAATTATCGTTTGGACAACATATTTGAATATCATGTAAGTATAAAATATAAAATGATATTTAAAGTAAATATGTATTTAAAAAAATTAATTCAATTGCCAGGAAATTCATGTTTCTGATTTGGGTGGCCGCCTGATCATTTGTGCTTTTGTAACGAATTCGTTTTTGGCCTCATTGGCCCTGTGGTGTATAGTGCGGAGAGCCAAATTGTGTTTAGATTTTAGGCAAGTATTGCATAGTTGTCAGTCCTCCAAATATAAAAAGTAATCGCGTTTTCTCCATTTACAGTTGCACATTTCATATTTTTCATTTGTTAATTTGTTGGTGGTACAATAATGCATTTCCCTCGAATATATCGTGGTGGCTGTTAAATTGCATCACAGCCACTATCATGTGTATTGGTGGCGAGTTCTTATGTTTGAAATCTGAACTTAAAGAAATACCTGTCGGTTATTCCGCTTTAAATCAGAAATCCGATGTATGATATAAAAACGAACGATCAGTGCTTTGGACACAAAATGAGGTGCAGTAGATATAAATGTAAGAAAACATGCACTCTGTTAAAAAGCAAGCATCCTCAAAAAGGAATAAAAATAGGAAGAAAAGGTTAAAAAAGTCAAAGAACTTTATAACGGTTGTAACCATAACAAATGCTGCAGACTGTTTGAATTTGACTAGGGGTTAATAGAATGCTTATCGTAGGTATAATTAATTTAATGTCTTCAAACTTTAACTTAAGTGCTTAAATTTAATGTAACTATAATTTATATTTAATTAAAAATAAATTTAAGATTTTAAGTATAGTATCAATTGTATTAATGAAGTAATTTTTTTATTTAACTACCAAAAAAATTCTAAATTTGATGTTTATTAAATGCATAAACATGGAAAGAACATGCTTTTATACCTAGATATTAAATTAGAGGCCTATTCAATAAAACTTTGGAAATCTTCGATCGGCACATCGTATTGCAAACTTTTTATATGGTTTTTAATGAAAGGAAAAGTGGATAATAATTATGACAAGCAATAAATTTTTCAAAAACCATAAATTCGCCTCAATAAAATACTCAATATTTATAAACATTAAAAAATTTCCATATTTTGCAGCTTGAGGCCTATTTACTGTTTTATAAGTATTTGAAAAATATGTTTGGTATTATAAATAAAATATCTGTTATGCAGTATAGCATAAGGTATATAAGCTATTTATTATACTTGTTTGCTTACTTAAAAATGAAAAGAAACATTAAAGAATCTTTTTAATTTTATATTAAATATTTTAAAAATATAAAAATTGAGGAGTCTTATTTGCTATCAGTTTATGGTAAATTGTTTTCTATAAGTTATGTAAACTGAACACAACCCTTTTGATTTATTTTTACTTTGAAATCTTCCTTCGCCTACTAAATTTTATTAAAGAAAACTTCAATCTCTCATAATATTCTAAATTACAAATACATACTTTTTGGCTTTAGTTCTTAAAAAAAAAATAAATAAGTTCCAATAAGAATATAATTTTCCCCACTAAATTCGTTTATAGAACACAATATTTGGCTTCTGTTTTTATAAATAAAACTGATAAAATACCGATAGCTAAAGAAATATTGAACACAGCCTTGTTGCTAACGAGTTGACATTGGTTACCGATTACTTTTATATAAAAAACGAAACCACAAGCATTAGCACTGATTTTTGCCTTCGTCAAATACTTATTGTCGACCATTTTTCACGCGTTGTGTAGTGAAGAAAATATCACAAAAGAATAGAATTTTTACACATTTTTAGTGTGTTAAATATAAAAAAAGATATTAATTAAAAACAATTGACAATTAAACAATATTTAAATAAATATATACATTAAATAATAAGTTTTGATTATAAAAAATACAAAGAAAATCATTGAAATTAAATCTTCATCAATTATTTTTTCTATGTGTGTGTGAATATACGGAACTTATTTCATTTCGTTTGTTCGTGTACTGCTGCTTCAGCTGAATTGATACGATAATATACAGAACTTAATTTTTTTTCTAATAAAACAATTATCTCTTTTTTATTTTAAACGATTTTATTTGAAATAAAAGACTTCATATATAAAATTGTTGAAATATCAAAATTTTCCTAAGGGGAAAGCACCAAATAAACTAGCAACTGATTGGAAAGTAATATGAGTAATGCTATTAACCAAAATGGCACAGGTCTAGAGCAGCAAGTAAGTACAATAAATTAAAAATACATACACACATGCAATTCTTTCATAATGTTACATTGTAATTTATTGTATTGTCTTCTAAATTTATCTTGAAACTAAAACGAAAAAAACTAACTGATTTCATAACATTTTTTTTGGTACAAAAAATGCGGTGGCGGTAGAGCATTGACCATAGCAATATTGAAAAAGAAAAATAAAAGAGAAGCTTGCTCCCTTTGTACTTGCATGTGTGTGTATAAATTATAGTTGGTCGATTTTTTTTTCTTCTGCATGTCTTTTTTTTTCCTATAGGTTATGATTGTCAAAGATTATCACTAACCACGTTATTGTTGTAATTTACACATTTTTATTCTGTTTCTTTATGCTCTCATTCGCTTTTTGGTGTTTGAGTGCATCTTCCTCTACTTTTGCTCTCTGCGCTAGATCCTTCATTTCTTATTTAGTCACTTTCCCCCTCTGCATTTAAAGGTTATGTTTATTAAACACAGCTATACAAACACTGTTGCCAACGTTTTGTTTTTAATAACACCAAAATAGATTGAATATGTAAAATTGAGGAAGCACAAATAAATTTTTTGGTGTTTGAAGAAATTAATTATATATACCTGCATATGTATATTATATAGCAAAAATATAAAGCCTTGTAACAACATGGATATGTTTCCTCTAGGCAAAAAAGTCGAGCTTTGATAATAGGAGACCATACTGATTTCAGCACCTTTTTTAATCCAGTTTTTAAATTCAATACTATATTCCATATCTTCTGATTCAAAGTTGATTACCACAACTTACACAATTTAATGCAAATTTGATATATGTATATTTAAGAACTAAACTATCAAAATGTAATTTGAAAGCGTTTATCCGTAGATTGTTTTGATGAGAATATCGACTTATTCAAGCCAGATGTACGAAATCGAAATTATTTCTTAGAATTGGTAATGTTTAACTTTTGCTTGCTAACTCGAAATTTTTTATTTAGTTTTTAAAAAGGTCGCTAAATAGAACTCATTGTTACAAATTTCACGTAACTGATATCGCATTAGGGTTGCCAGGCAATTAGACCATGAAATGATAATTTATCAGTCTTAAACACAAATTTATTTAAGTTTATAATCTTCTTTTCCCCTTATATTCATAATACAGAATGGCCATGTATGTATGCACAAAATAAAAATTAACCTTGTAAATAATGAGGTTTCAATAGAACAGTTTCTGTTCTAGTCTGTCACGCAATGTAAACATTGTAATGAAATCTTACAAAACAAAGTTATTGTAAAATATAAAACAATCTTTACATACATTTGTATACGTATGTACGTACCTTCACTTTTACATTTTGTTGTAATTGTTTCAAATTTCCGCTATAAAATTATTATATATATCAACCGTTTCAAAACTTATACTTATTTTTACAAGGGCTTTCTTTTTACAGTTCTATAACGTAATTTTAAGTTTTATTTTATTTTTGAATAAAATATGAATACGTTTTATTCGATTATTCCCCTTAATAGAAAATTAAAAAATAAATACCACGTCTTACTAATTAATGACATTTGATATGATGGCTTCCCTCTCTTTCTCTTTCTCTCTCTCCGTTCATCGGAAATAATATTTAAACAAAAACATGCTTATACATATATGTACATATGTATATATTTGACTGAATAATAATTTTAAAATAATTTTGTTTGTTGTTGTTGTTTTTCGATAGCGTTTTCTAGTTGTTGTTTTCTTTCTTGTTGTAATCATAGAAACTTACAATTGTTGTTTGTGATTCAATCTTTTGCTCTCTTTTTGTTTCTTTTTGATTTTTTTTCTCATTTGCATTATTTTGCCCTTGACTACAACAGACTTGTTTTTAAGGTTATGTTTATTTAAATTCAATTCTAATTTGAAATTTTCTTATTTTTGTGTATATGTATGTATATTGTATTTCCAAAATAAATCTCTTATCGAATGCTTTTCTTTTTATTTTTCTACAGGTTGCTGGTCTGGACTTGAATGGCGGCGAAGCTAATATTAGCAGCCCCATAACAACAAAAAATTCTACAACTTCTAGCTCTGGTGGCGTTTATGTGCCCCCACATTTAAGAGGTGAGAGTAGTAGCTCATTAAAAGCATCTTCAACTGACGTTTCACAATCTCATGAGGAGGATACAAGCGGAGGTGGCAATAGCAAATACGATAATAATAGAGATCAACAACAACAACAACAACGTGGTGGTGATTATCGCAGAGGAGGCGGTGGTCGTAATTTCAATTCACGTGGAGGTGATCGTCAAAGTGGTGATTTTAGTAACTTTGGCAGTGGCGCTGGCGGTGGACGTCGTGGTGGCAGATTCGAAGACCAAAACGGTAAGTTATAAAATCGTAATTATTTTTAATAAAAAAAAATTGAAAATATGTAAATATTTCAAAAACACATGGTTTTATCATATGATAATTAAAACTGTAAATAAACTCTTGATAAGTTAACAGAAGTCTGTCAAGTTAACATTTTGATCTGCCTACATGAATCAATTCAATACCGACTCTCCCTTATTTAAGAACCTTACGTACTAATTTAATTGTCTGTAATATAATAAATTTACCAATTATTTTACAGGTGATAACGAACCTAAACGCGGTGGTGATAACTGGAATCGCGGCGGAGGACGTTCGCAAAACAATCGCAACTACGATCGTCGCGAAGAAGATCGCAGTGGTGGCGGCGGCAATTATCGCGGAGGTGATCGTTCAAATAATCGCAATGACGCGGCTGATGACTCACAACAGCCACGCAACAATCGCTGGCAAGAACCAGAACGCCGTCCGGAAGAGCAACGCAATGACGGCAGTGGAAATAACGGCGGCGGTAATGGCGAACGCAAATATGGCGGTCGCTGGAATGAAGAACGTCGTGGTGACGTCGATTATACGAAGTTGGGACCACGTGACGAAAGACTTGAGCAAGAGCTATTCGGCACCGGTAATACCGGTATTAATTTTGACAAATACGAGGATATACCCGTGGAAGCGACGGGACAGAATGTTCCACCAAACATCACATCGTTCGAAGATGTTCAGTTGACCGAAATTATACGCCATAATGTACAAATGGCTAGATATGACAAACCGACACCGGTACAAAAGTACGCGATTCCAATTATTATAAGTGGACGCGATTTGATGGCTTGTGCCCAAACCGGTTCAGGCAAAACGGCTGCCTTTTTATTGCCGATATTGAATCAAATGTACGAGCATGGTATACCACCACCTCCCCAGAATACCCGTGGCTATAGCCGTCGGAAGCAGTACCCATTGGGCTTGGTGCTAGCACCGACCCGAGAACTCGCTACACAAATCTTCGAGGAAGCTAAGAAATTTGCCTATCGCTCTCGTATGCGTCCTGCTGTGTTGTACGGCGGCAACAATACGTCCGAACAGATGCGTGAATTAGACCGTGGCTGTCACTTGGTAGTGGCCACTCCTGGTCGCTTAGAAGATATGATTACACGTGGTAAAGTGTGCTTGGACAACATTCGCTTCTTGGTCTTGGACGAAGCTGATCGCATGTTGGACATGGGTTTCGAGCCCCAGATTAGACGTATAGTGGAGCAATCGAATATGCCTGTAACTGGACAACGACAAACTCTTATGTTCTCTGCAACATTCCCCAAACAGATACAGGAGTTGGCTTCAGATTTCTTAAGCAACTATATTTTCTTGGCTGTCGGACGTGTAGGTTCGACTTCAGAGAATATCACACAAACCCTCTTGTGGGTATATGAACAGGACAAGCGCTCATATTTATTGGATCTCTTGCAAACCATACGCGATGGTTTGGAATATTCAAAGGACAATTTATGTTTGATCTTTGTCGAGACGAAAAAGGGAGCCGATGCATTGGAGGAATTCCTATACCAATGCAATCATCCGGTCACAAGTATTCATGGCGATCGTACACAGAAAGAACGTGAGGATGCCTTGCGTTGTTTCCGTTCTGGAGAATGTCCAATTTTAGTTGCCACTGCCGTAGCTGCTCGTGGTTTAGACATTCCTCACGTTAAGCATGTCATTAACTTTGACTTGCCCTCCGATGTAGAGGAATACGTACATCGTATCGGTCGTACCGGACGTATGGGTAATTTGGGTGTTGCGACATCATTCTTCAATGAGAAAAATCGAAATATTTGCGGAGATCTAATGGAACTGCTTATTGAAACCAAACAAGAGGTACCCAGCTTCTTGGAAGAGATGATGGCTTCAGATCGTTCTCATAGCGGCAATAAACGACGCGGTGGTAGCAGTGGAGGTGGCCGATATGGCAGTGGTGGCGGCGGTGGCGGCAGTGGCTTTGGCTCACGTGATTATCGTCAAACGTCAGGCGGCGGTAACCGCAACAGTAATCGTGGAAGCAATTCAGGCGGTGGTGGAGGTTCTTACCGCAGCAACGGCACATCTTACGGTAGCGGAGGTGGCGGTGGTGGTGGTGGTGGCGGCAGTAGTTCTGGCGGTGGTGGCTACTACGGCAGTAATTACGGCAACGATGGCGGTAATTACGGCGGTAACTCTTCTTCTGGACCCGACTGGTGGGGAAACTAAAAACATGCTACGCAACATACTTTCAAACAAATGATCACACAGCGATTACAACTCGCAAATAAAATGCAGATTAACCAGATAGAGAGAAATACAAAAATGTAAATGAAATATCATCCCCCAAGAGCAAAATAAAAAAAAAACAGAAAAATAGTTGATCAAAACCATAAAGAAAATATCACAGTAATTTAAATTAAATAATTAACAAGAAACAAACAAAAGCAAGAGCAAGGAAGAAATATAACAAAACATCTTTTGAAATACATATGTTGCAAAAAAAAAATATATAAATATAAACAATTGCAACAATATAAATATTAAAAGAAAACCTATTTTATTTAAAGAAACAAAACTTTTATTATTTCTTTTAATTTTTATTATTATTTTTTTTATTATAATTACATATAAATAAATTAAAAATATACTTACTATATATATATATATAAAAAAAAATCACACCAACAGTTAATATGTCTTTACATGAATCTTTAGAATTTATACAAAGCTATTGTTTTTATAATGGAAGAAAAACAAACAAACAAACAACAACAACAATAAAATAAATCACAATTAATTAGATTTTAATTAAATCAAATTATAACTCCCCCTCCCTTTAACACTTGACAACAAACAACAATCAAACAAGTTTTAATACAATTTACAAACAAATTAATTTTATTATGAATGATTCTGATTATGGTTAGCAATTTAACTTTTAGTTGCGTTAACAAAGGACTGGCAACGAAAAACTAATTGCCATATGTAATATTTTTTTTTAACTACTGTCAACGCAATTACGGTTCAGTTGCAAACTATAATCATCTCATAAATAAAGTATTTCTTTCGTTTACGACAACCTTTATGAACTAAACTAAAGCAACAAATAACGATATAATCTTGAAAAGAATAATGGAAACAAGAATCATTAATTATAAATGTTTTAAAATTTAAATATTACAACAATATTAAAACACATAAGAAACGCTAAACTATTAAAAAACAAAAATAACATGAAAAAAATCAATAAAAAATTTAGAAAATATCGTAAAAACCCCTTAAAAATTGTTAGAAGTTTTACTCAAAGTTTAAAGATAAAAGTTTTAAAATTTTTTGATTTGAATTTCTGAAAGAAAACTTATGGAAACCTAAACTTATGCAACATTATTTTTGACATAGAAAAGGTGTAATAGAGCCTATGATATAAGGCCCAGCATCACCACAGGGAAGGGTTCTTTCACCATTAACATGGAGCTGGGTTATGGAAGGACGCTAGATGAAATTATCGGAGACAGGCAGAGTATGCAGACGATATCGTTCTGATGGCTGAAGAAAAATAGCCATTTAAACCGATGGTGAACAACAGTACTATTTACGAGAAGGAGAAAACTTAAAAAATAAAAATTCGATTCCTGGGAAAAATAATTTACGGGAACTCGAGGTAAAATATCTGGTAATATCATTGGATTGACACGAAAGGTTCATATAGGGTAAAGGGTTATGCACTGGATGTATATCATGATGGTCAGACTAAAGAGACCTATGGGTCGTAGATCGGATGAATGTAAAAACGATTTGGACATACAAAGACTACAGGAACATTGAACACCTAACCCATAATAGCGCTAGAGTCTCTGGGTTTAATCCGGGGTTAGGATAATGGTAGATAAGTCTAATACTAATTTCATCAAGGCACTCTGTAGCCTAGTGATAAGAGTGGCTGAAAGCTACATCCCTAACAATTTGGAAAGTCTAGTACGAATTTCATCAAGGCACTCCGTAACATAGTGATAAGAGTGGCTGAAAGCTCAATCCGGAACAATATGGAAAATTCTTTGCAACAAAACTTCGAAGCGGTAACCATTCAGCGGTTTACGGACGTCTTAAGAATAAATATTTGGGTAGGAGTGGGAGTTACAGGCCATAGCGAAATTTCTGAAACCATGGGGAAACTCGCAAGTATCTTCTAAGCAGAAATCTATTCCATCGATAGATCTGTTTAATTCAACTTGGAGCGAAACCACAGAATTTTTCGAATAAGTTCCAGAGTCCCAGTCGATTAATGCATATTTCGATTTTTTTTGTACATAAATTTCGTTTTATTTATCGAGGGCTACCCGTACTTGAAAGTTTATGTTAATTAACACTGATTTAAGTATACTGAACGCAGCTCAGTTAAATCATAACATTTTGACAGCTGTTTTTATGTGCAAAAATTTAAGAGTGAAGAAGAAAAAGGGACACGTAAATAAAATAAATCAATTTTTATTAACAATTATTGTCTATTTATTGTATAAGAAATATAAAACGATTAAAAATATAAATGGCAACAAAACTGGAAGATGGTAACCAAAATGGTTGGGATATAGATGATGACAATGACTGGGATGATTGGGGCGATGCCGAAGACAATTTGGATAATAATGACACACAAGCAACAACACTGGCAGCCGACGTTAAAAAATCCGCTACCGTATTAAACAATAAAACAAATAATAATACAGACGTTAAACAACAAGAAAAGACTATAGAACAGGAAAATTTGTCAACAGGAATTGTGAATAATAATTTTACAAATCAGCCTCAAACACAGCCAGCTCAGTCACAACAAACACAAAATAAATCTGGCTGGGGCAGCTTATTTGGTGGCGTTGTTTCATCTGTACTTAGTACAGCCAATGATCTAACTTCTACGGTTACTTCTGGTTTGGATAAAGTTATTGGTGTGCCCGATCCAGCTGAAATGGCACGTCTAAATGCTCTCGAAGAATCTAAACATAAAACTCAAGAACAATTGCAACAACAATCTAGCAGTAATGACAGGACAGAAGAGGACCGATCTTTAACGCCTACCAATAATGCAGCACCAGTATTTGGCTTAGGTTTGGTTACTAATGTTACCTCTTTGGGTAGTAAAGTATTAAACACCGGTCTGGATACTTTGGAGGGTATAGGCAAGAAAACAATGAACATTTTACAAGAAAATGATCCACTTTTAAAGAATAAAATTAAGAAATTAGGTCTAGAACAGGATAAACCAAATTTGAGCGAGGTAAATAACAAAAGAACACAACAGTTGGCATTTTCTTTAAATATTTTTTATTAAAAAGTAGATCTTGAAAGAGGCCAAACAAGAAAGTGAACAATTGGAACAGTCACTAAAGGAATTAAGTCTAGAGAAATCGAAAGCTCAATTAAGATTTGAAATACTCTTTGAAAACAACTGCGGTCTAGTGCATTTGGAAGCGTTGGAAATTTTATCAAAAGAATCCCAGCTTAAAATACAAGCACTCAAAGGTTCGGTTTCAGGCAAGGCTTTAGAAGAACTTATGGAAACCATTAATGAAGTCAAAGAACTAATGGAATTGGAGGACTTAGAAGCTGAACCAGAAAAGGAGGACTATGACCAAGAGGAGTTAGATGACAATTTAAAACAATCCATAGCAGACACTGAACTACAAATAAAATTTGAGGAAATTACCAAGTAATTTAACTGAAAAAGCTGTAAAAACTTATTATCAATATTAATTCCATTTTTTTTTTCAATTAAAATGTAGTTTATGGTCTTCTTGCCTTACTTGGTTAGCAGATGAGGAGAACAACAATCTAGAGGTGCAGTCTGTGTTTGCTAAAGGCATTATCTCTTTGGCCGAAACTTGTGCTTTTGAAATGCTTAAATTACATAAAATAGCTGAATTATTGCTGGTCAAGGAACATCATAGCACAGCAAATGAAGTGGATGGCATTGTACAATTATGCACACAATTTAATATGCACTTGCAAACAGTGGCAAATCGTTTTGCAGCTCATCTCTCCAAACATCCACAGCAAGATGAAGCCAAATCTTATGTGAATACTTTATTTGCAGAAATGTTACTGGCACGCCAACAAATCGAAAAGGCTTTCCATTTATTTTTACCCATCATACAGATAGGAGCCGTTTAAATCTCTGCTCTTCTTTTAAAATTGTTAAATCTGTGCTATTTTCTAAGAGGAATTAGGAAGAAAATTCAAATCACAAATTTTCTTTTCTCTATAACGAATCAAATTACACATATGAAGTTTTCGTTACCAACACTGAAAGCTTATCAAATAGGAAAGCTAGCAAAGAAAACTAATTAATGGGTGTTTAGGTATATTTGGTTATAGAAAAGTTATAGTGTGTAATATTTTAATGTAAAATTTATATTCCAAACGAAGTAAAATCGTTACTTTCTAATGTTAAATTGCTTTTTCTATAAATTGTTATATTTATTTTAAATAAATTAAGCATGTATTCCCTGTGAAAGGACGTTCATTTATAGTGAGTGTATACTGATCTTAAAACAAAAATTAGTAAAAGGAGTGCTTGCATAAATTAAAGTAATACAACGATTTCGCAGGACTTATAACGATATCCGACGTAATCCCGTAATGAAGGGAAAATTTGTAAGACTGAAGAACTTAAGGTTTTAATGAAAAAACAGTTCTATAAAAATTCCTTTGGGCAACATTTATCATAAGCAGTATGTATTTTTATCTTAATATTTATTATTTGCTACTGCTAAACCATTTGTATAAAAATGTTAATTTTATCAGATGCCGAATTGCATTTCAGAACATTGCATTTTTATTTTTATTGGCTCTCACATGGAGTGGTGAATAAAAAGGTTAAGAAATCTTAAATTGAATTCAGATATCTAGCGCCTTACAGATGTAGGAACATTGTGGACAAATCTACGCTGATACTCAGAAAGTCTAGTTACTAATTAGCAAACTTTAATGGGACAGATCTCAGGATGATAACGCAATACTTCCCATCGCTTGTCGTGTTTGATCAACCACTCAAAGTGGTCTGTTATTAAAGAAATGTTTTTTTTTATTGAGTGCATAACGGCTACTCTCCTCTCTATTTTGTTTACCAGACGGAGACCATATATAAACACTGGAAATGAATATGTTTATGGAATTATTGTAACGAATAGGATTTTGAATCATTTACCCATAGAAGCAAAACCTACATACTACTACATCCAACTCATGTTCACAGAGGGCATTGTTTATAGAAGGTAGACCTGTCACCTACTACCTATTTAACTTGATAACGGACTTCAGAATATATTGTTTTTTAAGATGAGAATATGAAAAATGAAGCCTGGAAAATTCGTAGACACTCTGTATCTTTAAGAAGGCAGATTGTATACCATTTCTATGGTTAACTCTATGGCATATGGACCTAGTTACCCTCAGAAGTATTAGTAGGTTTTACGCTATATGCGATTTAACAAGAACAAAAAGTTGTTTAAACTCGCTTACTGCGTATTGTTCATTTATTCTATATACTTGACATAATCGTAATTAAAAATTTTCAAAAATTATTTAAAAAACTCAATTAGTCAGTTATCACTTCAGTTTACCCACCTACGTCTGAATAACATTAAGTGCGCTATTTATGCATATATTATGTCGTATAACGATAACAACGCCATTTAGTCACTACGCAGTTAAATTATAATTCTGCGTCAAGTATTAGCGCTCTTGAAATGAGTTGATTTTAAAAATTAAATCAAAAATTGGTTTACAAATTCTTAACAGAGGCCATTAGAATACAAAATGTTCCTTTAAATTAAGTACAGTGTGTTGTGTATGCGATTTAGATAGGTGTTGCTATTTTTATTCATAAATAAGTCATTTTATTAAACTAAATACTAAAAAATTAAGATTCCAAAGACAATGTTCGATTGTTTTTTTCAATTGTTATTTTCCTTTTTGTTGGATTTTTACAAAAAAAAAAAACAACTTATTTTATTGAGTTTTATATTCATTGAAACAAAATATGTACCTTTAAAATTATTGTAGTGTAATGTTTTGAGGAGATAATATCGACGCCTCCATTCTATAACATTCTAAGTCGAAAAAGCGTGTTTTGAGTTATGAGCTCTCAAAGTTTTCACGCGACATACGACTGTATTTGTATTCTAAGAAGATTTTTCCCTAAAACTTCGGAACGGATCGGCATATCTTAACATCTTAAGTATTTAAGTTAGAGAACGCAGAATTTAAAAATGAAAGAACATTAAAAACGTTCTAAGTACACTTAGAACGTTATAGAATGGAGCCGTCGATATGTGTTTTTCTTTTGTTTGTTTGCTTGTTTCCTTGTTCTTATTTTTTTTTTTCAAAAACTAAACAAATCGAAATAATTTGTTATCAAACAACTAATCTAAAAAATTACAGAACAAATATGACTATTTATAAATATATTTATATAAAAATGATCTTTCAATTGGATTAATTGAAAATATATGTTAATATGCGATTTTGTTTTATTAAAACAACAACTAGAGTTAGCTAGGCCATTTAAATTATTTAATATCTTAAGTCCGGTTTGTATTTTGCCATGTATCTGTGAATGATAACGAAAAAATGAAATAGCAACAACAATTATTGTATAAACAGATATTAAAAGGAGAGACTTACTTATCCAATGTTTCCCAAAATGTCATTAATACTGCACGATCTAAATGCCGTTTGTTTTGTGAGAGATTTAACAGAGTCACTGACCATTTGGCCACATTAGCGTCAAGTTTTAATTCCGAAAAGCGTAAATGAAAAGCAGAGACTAGAAAAGAAAACATTGTTCCGAAAATTATATCTTCCTAAACGTTTTTTTAACTTACTTTTTGAAAAAATTTCGACAGGATTTCCATCCCAAGGCCAACCTTTGAATTGCCAAGCAGGCCCCATAACAAATACCGCTACTACACGTTGCCAGTCTTGAGCTGTAAGTTTCTGTGGGTTATCTATAACACGGTAAGGGACTGTCATATTTTGTTTCTTGCGCTGAAAATAATAATGGAAAACAGCTTCTTTTAAAAATGAACCTTAACACTATAAAATTGTTTTCTATTCTATTCTATTAATTTCTATTCTATGAATCAATCAATTAAAATACTATCTTACCTGCAAGAGAACTTCGTTGTCTCTGGCGCATCCAGTTCGCTTCTTGTCTTCCGTACTAACATATTTTAAATCTTGTAATAAATCTCTTACATTATACATGGTAATAAGACTTGTGTTAGCAGAGGGTATAATAATAATAGGTGTTCGTGAGGTACGTTTCTGAGGTGTCGGTGCTACTTGACGAGCCTGTGCAGCCGGTAACAATTCTTTGGGGCGACCTTTTTTAAAACACGTACAATAATAAAATATTTATGACAATTATTGAAATTTAACAAAACAAAATTACCCGGTAATGGTGTCATTTGAGCCTTTCGTTGAGCTTGAGATCCTTCTGTTACCGATTTCAAGGACATACCATGATATGTACCCATAGTATCGATTTTAAAGCCCTCAGTTTCTGAAAATATTTTTCATTTTCAATTATTATTTCTTGTATTTTAAAGCATTTAAATTTGTTCACCTTCTTTTTGTCTGTTGAAACGTTCTTGATCGTAACGATTATATTGCGTAAGCTGAGCTTGCGGTTTATTAATTCTAGCCGGTTCGGGCATTTTAATAGGATTCTGTTGTATAGGTCGATTACGTCCCTCTTCTCTAGCCTTGATGCCTTGCAAAATGGCAAATATATTTTTTGCAAATATTTTACCAGTACTCTGTAGTATTGTTGTACGTGTACGCCATTGTCTTTCCCTGCTAATAATATCCTTTGTGGAATCAACATCGAAATCCAATATGGCTCTTAAGTCAGTAGCCATGGCATCTTCATTATCGGTACGTTTAATGGTGGTTCTTTTGTTTGCCAAACGTTTAGCTTTAATAGCAGCAATTTTCTCCACGGACATAGTCTCTGACAAAGACTTTATGTTATCCATATTGACAGTGGCTTCTTTCTTATTGACATCCCATCGCGCTGCCAATTGTTCACGTACTTTTTGAACTTGCGTCTCTTCAAAACGTGCCTTTTTGGCAGCCGACTCTCCTCCCGCAGCGTCACCATCAGCTGGCCTTTTAACTTGCGTAGGTATTTCTAATGGAGCACTTTTGTCAATGCTGGGACACGTAGTGGTTTCTCCATTGAGATAAGCCAAAAGTTCTTTACGATCAGGACGATTTACGGCTGGTATATCTTCAGCAGCACATTGCCTAACGTATACTGAATGCTGCAGCATAACATTCTTCAGCAGATACAATAAACACTCCAGAGTATAATACTCCCGTGGGGCTCCCTTTTTGCCCGAACTTCAAAAATAACATATTGTATGTAATCCAAACACTTGTTTATAACACTTCATTTTTGAAAACTTACCCATATTTCAAGTAATTCGTTTTAACACTTTTGGGCCAAGAAAATTCACCAAATATTATTTGACCATCCCTTTCTATAATATCTCGTTTGTTTATATTGTATTGCCGCAACAAACTCAAAGGATCCGCCATTTTTTACTTGTATTTGTTTTATATATCTTTTGTAATATTTAACTATTTTAACAATTGCTCACATGTATGATTTGCTTGCACATTAAATAGTATTTCACACAATTTTTTTTTATTTTTTTCCACTTATTTATAAATTATTACGTTTTTTTTACTAAACCTTTCTACTGAAAGAGATGCAATTGCTAATATTTTTTTACTTTTCGTTTGACAACAGCCGTCAACGTGTGGTCGTTGAATAACTCTGGTTTAGTTGTAGCTGTGTTCAGTATATATAGCGAAATAAGTGACACTGCTTCAAATAAACACAATTTTATTGTGATAGAAACCGCTAAAGTAACAAATAGCCGTAATGTGATGTATTAAATCGTATAAAATAATATCATGAACGTATTGTGTATTCATTATATTCCTTTTAGCAGCTATCACCCATATTTTCCAATTTTGTTCCTTCTGTTCCTTACTTCCTTTCTTTGTCTTTTTCATTTGCTTGGTTACCTAAATACTATTGGACCGTTAACATCAGCTGATAAAAAACGATAAACAATTTCTCATTGATATCTAAATATGGCATCTCTATGCACTTTGTCGGTGTTTCTCTTTCTCCCGCACAACATTTAATCAAAAACAAAAGAAAAAAGAGGAAACTCACTTTTGTTTCTCTCTCATCTTTACGAAATTCCTATAAGAAATGTCAAGATTTTTTGTTGGTTTTTTTATTTGAATAATCGTGCATGTGTAAATTCATATTTGCTTTCTTCAAACGCAAAGAAAACGAAAAAATGCTAAGCAAATTAATTAAATGATAAAGAATATATTACAAACAAAATTTGTACAAAATTACTAGTGCTAAAGTTTGCTATGGTCTAAAAAAGTGTCAAATTAGTTAATAAGTTTTAAAAACATAATATCTTTTAAATAGGTTTTATACAAGTAATAAAAAAAACGAAATAAAACTGAATATAAAAGAGTTGTGTGAACATCATGGGTCAGTCGGCAAGTAAAATTGGTAAGTTGCTTCCCCATTTATCATTTTTCATAAGTTTTTTCATTCTTTGTTGTCTCCTTTTTATGTGAAAAAGTTAGGTAAACAACTATTCATTGTTTTTGGGAGTTTTTGAACAAAAGTTATAGAAAAACAGCGTTTTTTAATGTCTTAATTATAGTATAATTTGCGGCACTTTTTTTGTTGTGTTTTTCTTTGCATGCATCATCATGCACCTTTCAATAATTGGGTGGGTGGTAGTGCAGTTGTAATGTATCTTCATTGTTGCTGTTGTTATTGTAGCGTGAGAAAATTTTATTAACTGCCTAAACAACTACAAAGTTGCCAGACTATTGTGTTTCATCATACTGGGAGTATTCCATACAATTTAAACACAGTAGTTAGAAAATGTTTAAAATTTCGAAAGAAAAATGAAAAATTGGCTTAAAAGTATACATACGTATATTGAATTTATTATTTATCTACTTCTGCCTGTGCAGACTTCTTCTGGTCACTTGTGGATTCTAATCGATAGCATTCCGGCTTATGCCACACAGGGCCCTACGGAACGTGTGACCAATTCAACGCGATTTAAGGCGTTCTTATTTCAACATTTATTGGGTTATAGATTATGGTCCATAAGCGTTGGTTGTTTATGGCGTTCATAGGGTTTTATGTAGACACCTTTTCACAAATATTTGTAATAGAAGCAAATCTCTCCGTGCTCAGCACAGATTGTCCACAGTTAAAGCTGCAGATACATATGTTATGCGTTAGGCAAAGCTAGTGTGAGTCTAGAAAAGACAGTTCATTTTAAGTCACATGCCTGAGTACTATTAACCTATTATTTACATTCCACGATTACAGAGAATTAGAGAAACTTTGAGGCAAACAACTAATTTTTTAAAGTCAATCTTCTGGAATCCCAAGATTATTTGACACAAACGACTAATGGGGTTTCTTACCCCTTGGACTTCCAGTTGTATATAGTTGTATGTGGAAGTATTTCCATTTTTTTTAGAAATGGTCCCTGATCATCTAGAGCAATTTCAAGCAAAAAAATTGATTTTTTTGCTCTGTTAAAAATTATTGTTCGTACCTTGGATTGTTTTATTTTTCCTTTTTCCTTTTGAAATTTAGAACTTTATATTAATATCGCTTAACGCTTGTCGCTTATATTGTGCCTTTACTTTGTCATATCCTTTAATTCTTATGTCAGCCTGTTTATCTAAAGAAATCCATGCATGCATATGATCTATAAGGATATTCTCATGCAAATCAAACTAACCCCGTATTGTAGCTGAAGGATAAGTAAACACATGGTTCTTTTTATTTTAAAATAATTTTTCTTTTTAAAGAAAAACCTAACACAGCAATAATATCCAGTCAACCCAAGTGTGTTGCAGTGTAAATTCCCCTATTCGTTTGAAATGCTATAGATTAAACGTATTTCCCCCTAAAAATAAAAATAAATATGTTTTTCCAAAATAACCTCGCACATGCAAACACAGAGAGAGAGAGAGAGAGACACTGTAAGATAATCAAAAGGATCACATGCTTTGCACACTTATACTTGCACAAAAATTTAAAGCCGAAGCCACACATGTAACTCCGGGTTCATGGCATGGTATGGTAGTATTTCTTGTAGTATTTATGTTGAAATTGTTGTTACCTGCGTAATGTTAATGGCTTACCTGTAAATATTCTGAAGGAACATGGTATTCTCTTCTTTTAAATGTTAGAAGAACGAAATCACCATGACTTTTCATACAAACTTAGACTTATTAGGCTGGGGTTTTTTGTAAAATTTTTTATGCCGTTGAGTTGAGTATGATTTTGCGAATGTGTTTCCTTTGACTATAAGATCTTTTGCTATTCAATCTTTAGATTGGTATTGTTAACTGTTAGTCCTTTTCTATCATGCCATGTGACATTTATTCCATATTATTTTATTATAGAATTTATTTTTTAAATAAAGAAAGAACCTTTTTCTTAAACTGTAACTCAGTTTTTTTAAGATTTTTCTTCTTGTGTCACATGATTGTGTATTAACTTATTGAATTAGAAACAGGTATACTTCTTCTTTATCAAGGCAAAATTATAGGGATAGCAAGTGCATTGTGTTTAGAAGTTTCTTTCTCCTATTAAATTAAAACTGATCTACTTTTTAGAGCTTGGGCACTCGAGGCAGTTAAATAAAAAAATCGACAAAAAATTAAAAACCTTTTTTTTTTTGCTGGTCTTTATAGACCACCATTAAGATAGTTCTGCAGAGATTGAAACAAATTGATAATCTGAAGGTATAATTTCCAGGATATATGATGGCACCCTCAAAACTTCCTAGTCAAGCTGTTCTTTTCAAACTTATCTTCAGAATTAAAGCTAGTTTTTCGCTTGGTTGTCATGCGGATCAGAGAGTTTGGTGAGCAATTAACCCCACTTATTGATACAGTTCATTGACTGCCAAGATTATGGAATTTGACACTACCAGATTTTTTGTCGAAATTAGACGCAGTTCCAAGTCTGAAAGACAACATTTACATGAAATAATCTTCAAATAGTAAATGGACAGAGATTCATTTATCACACTCTCCCTCCCCCATCAATATTTCATTCACATTTGCGAATTTCCAAAATAAAATTTGCGAAACTTCAGGCGGTTCACTGTCAATATATGCTGCCTGGCGTTGTCCTGGTGCAACTTAATTCTTCTCTTATTAGCCTGGTCAATAAATAAAGAATAGGGAGATTGCAAAACATCATACCTGTTATTGTCTGACACTTGGGAAATATTCTTAGTAACCCAGAATATATTGACGGAACGTGTCTAGGAAAAGTTGATTATAAAACTTGCAGGGTGTTTCAAATTATAATCAGGAGTTATAGATGATGGCGGAGATGTATGTAGATGATAAGATTCAAGTAAACTATTCTTTAACCTATTTTATTGCCCGCGTGTTTCCTTTAAACTTTCCAATTGTTCATCGCATACGCCAAAACACCGATTTTAATTATTCTTTACACATTCGCGATAATTAAAATTCCAACGTGAGATGCGTTATTGATATCAAAATTACAGGAACAGGGTCAAAATTGATCGTGAATGGCTGTTAAACTGTCAGAATGTAAACGTTACTGACATTTTTTATCTCATGGCTTGAGTTTTCAGATCTAACGAAGAAAAATTCTAATTTCCTATTTCTATTTCTTATTTGCCGTTGTTCACTGTTCTTAAAACATGTCAGAGCCAAGCCAATACAAATTTTTAAATAATTTTTATTCTTCTAATGCACCCTAGATTTTTTGTTACGCGGCATTGGTAATACGTACTGCAGTACTTATTAATAAAAAAAAATTGGGTGAAACAACCGTTTGGTTCCGTTCCTTTGGCATTCAAATTTTGTGTGATTTTTCACGATTTTCTATTTTCAAGTCTTGTAACACTCAGTAGCCGAGTTTATAACCCAGATGACTATAACAGCCATCAAATTTCATTATGCAACAGCAATGCAGCTGGTCAAAGGATACGCGCATGCGCGGAAATAGATTTTAATTTGAATTTAGGCAGGGAACGGTAGCAAGGAAATAAATCCATTTATGAATTCTTCGTATCTATTCATCAACCTTTAATAAAAAAAATACACGAAAATGAAGAATTATAAAACCATTTAAATTAAAAATATTGTAAACATATGGTGGCATATTTCTACCCCATTTGCTGGCCCCAGTCGATAGCAGTCGGTCAGTCAGTAGCAGTAACTTGCAGGTAAAAGTGATCAAAAAATATATTTAGTTACGAGCATAATACCTACATATATTGTTAATTAAATGCATATTATGCGCAAATAATTGTGTATATTGAACAAATGTTTAAGACAGACCTCGTTCTTCTGTTGTTTTTTTTTTTTGCTCTTCATTTTGACTGAAGTCGTGTTTCTCCACTCAAAAGAGCCAGACATGAACGCAGATGGCAGTTGGTACTCTTCTTGCCTTTTTGCCATTCCATTCTTTTGGCTGTCCTCAAAAGAAATTTGCCAAAAAAAAAAATAAATAAAAAGTACTGAGCATACTTGTAAAGTTTCTTTTGTTTTCAGTAGTTTTTTTTTACTAAGAAATCATAATTGTTGTCCTCCACCATTTGGTAACAAGATGCACAAGATTATTAAGTTTAGTTTTAATATTCGAACGCAAATCCAATATTTTTGTTTTTGTTTGTCTTTCATTTTTAATTTAAATGAAAATGATGATATTGTGTGCATGTCCTTATATTTGTTTTTTGTCTTCGCGTTGTCTAAATATGTAGAATGCATATTCATTTATGTATGTCATATCCTGTGTGTGCGTGTGTATTTTTGGTATTAAGCAAAACTACAGCATCCTGTGACGGCCTCCGGGACAGCTGTTATTAAAGAAACAAAATAAAACCACTAAAAACTGTTTAACTAAATTATTCGTTTGTTTGTTGTGAATGCATATGCAACATACCACCGCTCATTCACTCACAATTAATAACGAAAGGATCCCAAAATATATTCTTTTTATTTGCAGCCTCACTTTATATACTTCTTATATCCTTCCTTCCTTCCTATCTTTCTTCGATTACTGCGGAAAAAAAACGTAAAACAAAATTATGAATAATTTCAATTTCAATGTTCCCTGAAATGCATATGCAGCCATAATAGCACCAGTACTCTGGGCTGCTATAACCAAGCAACCAAGAAAACTACCCCTCTAAAGTTCTATTGTGTGTATATGACATTGTAAAGTTATAAGGGCATAATTACAATTGTAACGAAAGGCTATATTGTCACCAATATGTTTTACGATATTTCTTTTATCGATTTCCTTAGAATTTCTTGCCAGAGAACAAAAAACACACCTACTGTTTGAGAGGCTTTGAAGAAATTGTTATCAATTTTATAAACTTACTTTTTAATGCATGTTTTTGCAATTTTTGGCTATTTATCGTTTTATCGAGCATCGAAAAACAAATATATGTACATATGAACATATGTACATACAGTACACGCGCGCTAATGTGAACACCGCATTATATAAACACCGCTTAATGTGAACATTTTTTTTGCTTCATTGACTATTCGGATATGGGCGAAAACGCTGCTTTTTTATATAAATTTTTTTTGTAATTAACCCTTTAAAAAATCTATAACATTCATATGTGTAAGCATTTTATCCTTTATTTTGACAATTTTTTATAAAAGTGCTTGAGTGCTGAAAGCATATGGCAACACTTTGTAAAAAAAAAAAACGAAAAAATAAACATTAATTACGAATTCATGGAAAGACCTTGATATTGCTTTGGCTGTTTGTTAAACATGTTGCTCATTTTACATTACCAATTGTACTTCTCTCTTTTTCTCTCTTCTCACAATAAAATTACTTTCTCAACTCTACCCATACTCCTTTTATATCGATAATTCATTCGATTTGTTTACCCCCATCATTTTGTTTGTTTGATTTTTTTTCTTTTTACGCTTGTAAGTATGCATGTGTATAAACTTATTGTATTTAGTCCTTTTAATATGTTTGCAAAAAATAACAACAACCAAATATTAAAAGCATATCCAGGTGTAAATTTAAATGCCAATAATGTCTACACACTCATCATTATTTTCTTACCAATACTGCTGATAACAACAGCACATAAAAGGGTTTTAATTTTATGTTTTTTTTTCTCTCTCTTTAAATATCAAATGACAAAAATCGTCAGCAAACAGAAGAGTACAGAACAGAGAACCAGGTTGCCGTTCAACGACAACTGTAAAGTTATTATATGTTGATGTTGTTGTGTTCAATGCAATGTAGGTATTTGCTTTTATTTATTTTTTGCTGTTTAAACAGGGGTCGTGTGCTAGACAGACGTGTGTTTAACCATTTAATTCCCTTTTTATTGTATTTGTTTGGTTTTATAGACACGTTGTTTATGCTCTTTTTTAGTAGAAAACTATTGATTATTTTCGTTGATAATTTTAAAGATGTTTTTGAGGGTTTTATTTAAATTTATCATGACGCTTAGCGGTCAGACGTTATAAAAAAATCTGAGTTTGTTTATACTTTTTGTTTAGCTGTCAAAAATAACATATTCTAAACAAGATTGTATAGAAGTTATCAATAAAAATGGATTTCGAAGAACATTTTTATTATTAAGTTCCTCACTACAAGACTTAAAACAAAAACCGAGTACATTCCTTTAAATGGTAACGTTACTAAATACCAACAAATGACGCCGTAACGTCCTATGCCTTTTAAAAGTACACCAATATCCCGCTTTTTAGAAATCCTTAATTAATGAAATTGAAACAAATTAAACGAAATTAGCTTATTTGAAATTCGCCAACTAGGGCTTCCCCAGTACCTAAATATTTCATTTCTATGGCTTTTAATAAGTTCTCAGAATGAGGAACAATTTGGGTCAAATTTGTACTTCGTCTGGCCAAAGGTCGTCCACCTCATTGCCCTTGTGTGCAGTAATGCAACTCCATGTGACGTCTAGAAAAGCTTTAGGCTCTCACTTTTAAGTGATTGTGGTAGAATAAAGGTAGTTGGTATGCACCACATCTGAGAGCATTACTCTTTAGTCTTCACGTCGTTGACCATTACCTGGAAGTTCGAAAGGAACGGACTGCGTAGGAACTGTCACGAAGCCGTCAAATGTTTTATTTTTTTCTTTATTTATCAGTTTAGCAATACCATATAATCTTATAGCATCGGGAACACCTTTCTTCTCTATTGATATAGAAAGCGGTGGGATACCCAAGGGCACCGCTATATCAGAGGAACATGTTCTTATTGCTCTCTTGGTCACCCGAAATTACTTTGAAATTAATTAAACAACTGGAAATATCTTTTGGGTATACGTTATGATTTTCTTAATTAAAAAAATAATAATAAATTTCTCAACAGCATGAAGTAGAAGAAAAAAAATCGCAATCCTATTAGTTTTATTCAAAATTTACTTCCTTTTTCCGTTTCCTTTTGCAAATATTTATTTAAAGAATTCTGCACATATGCATGCATTTCTTTAAGTCTCGTCTCCACTACACGCCAGTTTACTCCACACTCAACTCCTCTCATTTAATCTCGTTTCGTCTCATTTATCCTTTGGCTTCTGTTTTTATTAATTCAGCTCTTGTTTAAAATGTTCGTGTATCTTGGCACACTTATAGCATATTTTATCGTTGTTGTTGCTTTTTCTTTTGGCATTTCATTGCACCTTTTGTTTCTTGAAATTTTCTTCTTCTATAAGTTCATTTTGTTTTATTTTATTTTTCTTCATCGTCTACTATCCTTCGTAAGGACAATCTGTCTCTTTATTTTTAATATGTTTTTGTTGTTGCTGTTGTTGGTACTAACACAAAGCAAGAAGGTACAATTACGATTACAATCGTTAACACACATACATAATCGACACATGCATAGAGACTCTTATAAATGGCACAATGATAGGGAGGACAAATGTCGTCATCAGATATCGTTTGCAGGGCATATCAAACATCTGCCATATTTCTTCTACGCTTCAGTGTAAGATGCTCATACTCGTTGCATTAACTATTTGAATTTATTGCGTCGAGAGTGAAACTATGTCGATGGGCAAGCCAACTCTGATAGCATCTCAACTTTAACGTCAAAGGACCACTAGAATCGTTAGCCTGAGAGAGTGTTTCTATTAACTTTTGTATACTCTTGCAATAGAAGAAATTTTCTGCATTCTGAACGACAGGGGCTGCCATCATAGTATATATAAAGGGCTGGCATGAGAATACCATTTCGAAGTCCTCAAACAAATGGGCAAATAGCAGACGTCTATCCGCCTATCCGACAATTCGTGGCGATGTAATATATGCTTAACATTTTACCATTGAAAAATATGGGTATATTTTAGTGAAAAGTCAATCAAAAAGTCAATTAAATCCCATCAATCGCCCCAACCTTCTCGAGACTTTGGGGAACTGTTTCATTGGATTGGGTTCCTTGTCATTAGGAAAATTATACGGCGCACTGGCTGTAAACTTTATTTTTTCATGTATTCACACCAACAACGAATATAAGTACTGTCCAATTGAATTTCGGGTAATTTTTTTATAATTCACTAAAGCTAATCCGATGACTAAATCCTTACCACTTATAATGGCTTCGACAATATTTTGAAGTAAAAAAATTATCCAATTAAAGAACTTGCGCCTAATAAAGAAAAAAATTTAATAAAGGCTTGATATAACAGATTTCCCATACAAATTATACTCGCGTAGTTCTGATCGCAGGATTCTAATTTTCTTTGCTGCTCTTGTAATAAAATTGCAGAAAAATATCTACGCGTTTGACCTTAATAAAGATAATAAGAAGAGAATCAAATCATTTCGTACATCGTTAGTACAACCATACAATATTCCCATCGGTAACTAAGCAGTAATAGCAATGGCAGCACCGAACAACAAACATTTTTTAAAACAAAATAGAGAAGTTCATCAACCACCAACTGACCATTTAAGTATTATTCACAACTCAAGCGACTCAAGAAAGAAGTACAAATTTATAAAAGCAAAATCCAAACCAACCAAATCTAAAACTAAAAATACTTAAAAAAAATTCCATACTTCTCTCTCTCCCTCTGAGAAAAAAAAAAAAAGATTCCATACTTCTTATGACTCCCCCCAAAAAAGATAAAAATAGCAGATCATTATTGTATTCTGTGGATATACTTATTACTCTATGTAACAGTATTGATGCGAAATTTGTTTCATTACATTTATATACAACTCTGTGCTTTAGTGGTGGCAATAATGCAACGGCATTATGATATTTGCAATTTGTACCACTGCTTCATAGACATCATCATCAACAACTACGACAGCATCAACATCTTTCATACAACATGACCTGACATCTGCAAAAATCCCAACAACATCACAACATACACAGATATCGCAATAAAAAAACTGCAGCACTACACCTTCAATTTAAAATTGAACAGCATAAAACAACATGGATTCTTTTTGTGTGAGTAGTTTATAAGGGAAGCTAAAGAGAGAAACAAAAACAAATAGATTTTCTCATACTCATACACTCACACATTTATACTTTTCCATTCATTCGCTCAGAATAAAATTCTAGACATTGAGAGACCAAACATAAAGCCTGAAGAGTTTATAATAAAGAGAGAGACAAAACTGAAATAAAACTGCATTAAAATTGGGATGAGAGCAAAAAAAAAAAAAAACAAACAAATAATCAACAGCTGCAATTTAACAACTCTTGTACATATTGTAGAGGCTTGTTTAGGCATTATGTCAGATCCCTAAAGACTGAATTCAAAAAGAGTAGATATAAAAATTATTTATTACCAGTCATAATTACGGCCTAACTTCTCACACTACTTATGTTATGTGTGTTAATTTTATACAAGAGTGGCGGGATCTATAGTTTAAAGTCGATTCCGAACGACAGATTTTTGAGAAACCTTTTCATGGTAATTTTATTTACTCAGAGTTTTTGCTAGAAATCTACTGAGAGGAAGTCATCGAAACAATATTTTTTCATATTTCGTTTTGTTGAAAATGTCTGACCTGGGGTTTGAACTAAGGCCTACTGTCTACTACAAGTGCATAATTTCCCGTTAGAAAAAATTGTTTATCTCTTCCATGTTACGTTTAAACAAGATTGTTGGTAATTTTATTCGCCAATAGAAACTCATTTCATGAGGTAAAAATGATTTTGCCTCTCATTAGAGAACATTAGTTCAATGAATGCCTTCCTTATGAGCTCAAAAAGGAAATTATAATTGAAACAACTAAAAAGGGTAACTTAACGAAGCTTTCAGATTGACGTAGTTTATATTATATTAAATCAGCTATTCAGTAAATTATCATATGCGTTGCGCTTTGAATAGACACAATCTAATCGATCTAATATGCCTTCTATAGGGCTTAGTAATGACCTAGGATAATGTGATTATTACTTTCATCGAGAAAGCTTTCAATACTTTGCCGCATGAATATAGTCTGCTCAAAAAAAAAAAACTAATATCCCTCATCTAACAATATAAAAACGCAATTTTTTCGTCAAAAAAAAAATGCTAAAATTTTTAGAAACGAATTGATTATCTTAAAGGTCTGTGGCATTGCTTTTCTAGTTGAGGGACTTTTGCGGCCTTTATCATTGCATTGTTGTATTGAATTTTTTTCTTGTGTGCGACTTTTATTTCATATGCTTGTATCTGTCTGCCTGACTTGTGTTTCGGTACAAAATGTTTCTCAAACAACAACAAAAACAACTTTTATAATAATAGGGTATGTGGAATCAAATAAAAATCTACCTAAGGTAACATAAAACAACTGCTCCTGTTGTTTTCGTGTTTTTTTTTAATTCTACAAACACAATGTTATTTATGTTTGGCCCAAAGAGTACTCACCAATCAGTATTGCCATATTTCATTTTTTTAATCAAAATTTCGATTAATTATGACGTAAATAATAATAATAAATATGAAGGATTTAATTTTTTTTAATTTTATAACGAAAATATAATATTATAGAAACTAGAAGAAATTAAATACAAATATCGGGATATCCACTTATTGGTTTCACTATCTTTCATCCGAAGTGCCATTTATTTTGAAAATAGTTTGTCATTTACGAATGTGAATCGTTTAACAACCAAAGAACGCCTACAAATTCTTAAAACTGACTGCAAAAGTGCATTACTTAGTCATTGTGGTCGTCACAATCGACCTACTGTGCAAGTAATTGGTAAAATTACAAAGAAATTTGAAGGGACTAAAAGCGTTACGGATCTAGTAATACACGCACTGCAGAATATCATTTCCGTAAGTAAAAGTGTAGCGAATAATTCGAATAAGTGGATTTCTCCTAGCTTACGGCTGAATATGTTATATTTTGTGTTTGTATTTGCCCTTCTATCCATATAATATCTAACTTACGCAACAATTAAACTCGGATATGTCAATTGTGTGCTAGAGCAACAGGCTTTCAATACTGCTTTTTCGAACGAAATCGTTAAGTCAACAAACAAAAATCGTAAAAAATTAATTGCATACCGAAAAAAATGAGTGTTTGTCCTCGGTTTAGATGTGTAATTTGGGTCTATTTTTGAAAATGATAATCGAGTTTGTTGTCCTACAATTGCGGATTATAAACTGGGCTGTATGTGATTTAAATAAGATGGTTACCACGACTGAATTTGAGTTTGTTGCATGCAAAATTTCCAGAAAGTGTAATTAACGATTATATTTCATAGTTTATCTTGTGCTATTTTCTAACCAATTATTGTTTACCTTTTTAAAGGGAATTATTTTACAACGGCAACACTTAACTCATCACTAAACACCAACACATACACTCACACTTATGCTGTTATACAAATTCTATATTTAATTGTTCTCTCTCTCTCTTTGTTTGTTTGCCCAATTGCAGATGTGTTTGTAAACGTTTGTGTGAGATTCGTGCATAAAGTTTTTATTTTGCTTTTTGAAATTGTACAACAATTTAGTTGAGGTCGTTGTTTGTGAATTTTAGTAATCAGTTATAATTTTCACGTCACAACGCTAAGATCGTTGACTGGTTGGCGCGTTCTTTCGTTGAGCACTTTTCCTTAAACAAATAAAAACGGTCGGTTACAAAAGTTGCTCGGCAAAAAAGCTAAATTAAGGGATTATAACAGAATACAAGGGTTAATTAGAAAAAAATAGTCGGCTTTAAACCTTATATAGGAATACACTAAATAAAATCGTTAAACAAAACTTTAAGGATTACAAATAAAAACTGTAACTTTATCAAAATGTATTGATAAATAAGAGACTGTATTTTTAATCGATTGCCATTGGAAAATAGCGTCTTTTTGCTTAAAAAGAATCGCTCAAATAAATTTAAATATAAAAAATAGTTTTGAATTTAAAACTATTAAAAGTGCTGTAAAAATTATTTTTGTTGACGTTTTTGTCGTAAATTTGGTGCACTTTTATAATTTTGAAATATAAAAATATGGGTCTGACAGAAATACCAACAACGTATGTGGCTCAGAATACTGGTGGCGGCCATGTTATGGTTATGGAACAGCATCATCACCATCATCATCATGTCGAACATCATGAAAAGGATAAAATGAGTAGTAAAAAGAAAATGCATCTGCTGAAAAAGATTAAAAAACGTTTCGGATTAGGTTAGTACAACTTTAAATTAAATAAAGTAAATTAGTGAAATATAAAGTAAATAAAGTAAATTAATGAATAGATTTTAAATTTGTGTCGATATCTTGATGCTTAGAACTGTAGAACTTTTAATCTAAAAGAATTTTGCTATTGCAGAGATCAAAGCAAATATGCATCACTATGTCCCTCCTGCCTGTCTCTCAATTCTGGGCGTTAACTATTGACAAAAAAGATTGTTTGACGACGTTGTTGATGTTCACAATGAACAATTTCCTTCCAATTCAAATTTAGTGACATTATCTTGGCTTTGCCACCGTTTGCGCATTTACCTTATTTTGTTCATGATATTTTTCGCACTTGATTAACGTACGTTATACATTTATCAACGTTCGTAATTATTCCCTCAGAAATGGCTGATTTTTGTTCCCGTTTGTAGTGAATTTCAAATAGAAATTCAGTTCATTAAGTCACTCAAACGAGTTTCTTTGAGTTCTCAGTTTTCTACAAATGCTCGACAACTGTTTGATAATGAATGCCTAGTTCCCTACAGCATCGCTGTTTGTTAGTTTTTAACTCTAGTTTTATTGAATAAAGTGATAAAAAAAATTGTAACAATCTCTGTTTAATCGCATAACCAAATATTAGATTGGGAAATAATTTGAATTTCCTGGTTCAATTTACTTTTAACTAGGTAGGATGCAAAGCCTCAAATTATTTTTAATACAATACGTATAATTTATGTGTTTAAAACCGTTGTTTTACCTATTTTTGCCCTTTTCTAAAATTTCTTTTTTACAATATGTAGCATGCCACACGCTATTTAACCATTAATATAAAAAAATAAGTGCATAAACCAGCACAAACATGTACAAATTAATGCACCAACCAAATTTTTACAAAAAAAATTCAAATGTTATCATGTCATAATTATTTTAACATTTTTTTCTATTAATTTTTTTTTTTTTATAAATAAACATGAGCATATAAGCACAAACATTATTTAAGCTAACCAGGGGAAAATATTATTAAAGAAAAATACGAAAAAAACAAAGATAAACAAAGACTTGAACATCTTAAAAGCATTTTAACAATTTACGCTTAAGCTAAGGAAAAAAAACACTTCCTCCGTTGTGTTAAGAAATTATGAAAAAAAGAACGCCGCACGTTTGAACCTTGATTTTTATACGCTCATCATTGTAAATGTGTGGCTTGGCTTATGCCTGGGAAAATTTAACTTAAACAAAAACCATCAACAAGCAATCACTGTTTGGTAACCCGCTACCCTCTGCAACTTAGCGTTTTATGAGCAAAACGTTTAAGATCTTAAGAGAACTTGGCATTATTGTTTACTATAATACACATACACGATGCTCTCTGTTTACATTTATGTTGAACTGCCTGCCTGTGGTTCTCAAATAATGCCCGTTTGTTTGTTATTGTTAATGGTATTTTGCTACATAATACTGTTGCTATTTTCTTCTTAATCTCTCTCTCTCTCTCTCTCTCTTCTAACTACGACTTAAGACATAAAATCCATGCTCAACCCATTGTTATTTAATTGTGGCATCTCTCATCATTGATTAAATTTTAAAATTTTTTATTTGTATGTTACACCTTTTTATTGTTGTTATTTGATTTTGTTTGAAATGTTTTAATTTTTTCCACTCACGTCTTTTCTTTATAATTTAGATATTTTATCTGTGTAGCTTTCTTGTTGCTGTTGTTGTAAATCATTGTAAGAAAAGCTAAACGTTTTATCTCTTTAACCTATAAGTAGTTGCACATACAAAGAGTGAGAGAGCAAAATATTATCATCAATGAATTAATAATACAGTACCCATGTTGTATGTTGTTATTTTCTTATTTCATTTTCTGTTTAATAGCAAAGAAAATAAAAATAGTTTTTTTCTTTCATAAATTAAACAACTATCGTATGAGTAAGTCATTCAACATAATCCTAATTTTTATGTTTTTATAAAACACTGAGAGAAATTATCGAAATGAAATCAACTCAGTTCGTAAGGATTCCATTCGCTGATTGCGATATTACTGAATAATACTGTAATTTCTGCGTCGAATCGTTACAGTCGAAGTGAAATCGATCCGTAATTTTTGTAATGAAAACCTGAAGTGCAAGAATCGTATGTGACTATATTCGATGGAACCAAATCATCAATGAGCTGCTGATATCCAGTCAGACGATCACGATTATAAATAGAATTTCGAATCAGAATTTAATTGAAACTAGTAATCGTAATTGATGCAAAATACAGATTTCCAAGGATTTTATTCCAAAGTCATTCTTGAGATACATACGTGTCTACTTTTAAAAATATGCTTCAAACAATCCCTTTATTTCTTTCAGTGTAGTCCAACTACTTGATCTTTGTTGCTCTCTCTCTCTCTCTCTCTCTCATACTGTGTGTGTGTGTGTGTACTTTATTTAATTTCTCTCTCTCTCTCTCTCTCTCTGCTACTGCTTCTTCTTGAAATGCTTAATGAATTTCTTTAACTTCTCACGGTTTACTTTTAACCCATATACTTACACTTTTTGTTGTTACCATTGTTGTATCTTTTGTTTGTTTGTATTATTCCTTTTGCTTTTGTTTTTTATTTTAAAATTATTTATTAACATTTTATTGTTGTTGTTTATCATTTATGAGTACAAACTCTATTGGAATAAAAATGATTTTCCTTTTTAAAAAGAAACAAAAATATGGCTTTTCCTTTTGTTTACAAAACGTAATTAGTTTTGAATTTTATTTACAATTTTTTTTGCACTTCTTAGAAAATCGTAAATCAATTATTAAATTGTTATCAAAATATTGATTTTGCAAAAGCAAACACACTTATCAGTAAATATTTGCGTTAAGGAGTTGTATTTTTTTTATCGAACAGTGTAGTTAGTATGCCATCGTCGTTGTGTCATTTACGCGTTGTGTTTTTGCCCCGTTTTTTAATAATCTTGTGAAATTTCGAAAGAGGGGGATTTACTGTGCTAGGAACTGGGTTTTTTGTTTAATATTATTTTAGTATTTCTTTTAAATTTTTAATTGATAATTTTAAAAACAACTTAATTGATTAGTAATTGATTTCATTATGTTAGATTTCATTAAAAAGCTGTCATTTACTGTCTCTATCTGCTTCTCAGTGCAAACCTAATAACATTCGTTTGGTACCAATTAATTACTTAATTGTTTTATTATAGTGGCAAGTCACAAGATCGAGCTAAAAAATTATAATACAATGTGGTTTAAAATTTAAATATTTAGTCCCGTTGTATTACGCAAAATACATAGTCACGTTTGAGTTAGCGGCGAGTATTCACATCGCATAAATCATGAGCTGTATAAGTTTTATACTGAAATGTCGGGCGTATGAGTGACGAAGCTCTGGCAAAGACACCTTTCGAATATCTACACAAGGGGAAATACAGAAGAGGGTGACCGAGGCTCCGATGAAAAGATCAAGTTTAGGGTGATCTCACAAAACTTTGTATGGAAAATTGGCATTCTATTCTAATTCTGGCTAAATATCACATCGATGTAATGTAGCCCCAAAAAATGGGGTTTAAAAGAAAGCATGTTATCGTTTATCGAAGCATAGCGGAACGCTCTCAGAACATTCTGTCTTTTGAGATTCTGTTATCCTTTTATTTTCTTGATCTTTTTGCGATTGGAAAATGCTATTGTGCAAAATACTTTACACATACATACATCAACAGCATTAATTTTCGTTGTTATTTTATACCATCAAATTTTATTTAATTTAATTTAATTTAACTTTGATCATGTTGTAATAGAGCAATATGCCATAAAGTATGCGCTTTTTAATTCGGTCATGCTCTTTATCAATAGTTAGTATAATAGATGCTAATATTGTTTTATTTTTTTAATTGTTCTTTTCAAGCGATAAGATTTTTAATTATTATGAAAATGTAAGAACTTAATAATACAATAGAATTGCGTCGTGACGAATTTTTTGCAATATAAAATCGTAGTTAAAAATTGTTGATAGATTGATTATAGTAGTGAAATATATTTTGGCAATCGTTTTTCTTAATCGCTTATTCAAATACCCTCAATCTCCGAACGATGTTGGGTGGTATACAGATGGTATTCTGTTTAATAATTTAATGGTGGAAATAATTATATTCTCTCTTAGCATTGTTTTGAAATTGTAGTAATTATATACTGTTATTTTTTTGACTCCTGTTGGCATTATTAAATTATTAAATGAGTATAATAAACATTATTTAAATTATTTTCTGTTTTAAAAATTGTATTCACTATAAAAATTTAGAAATATAGTTTTAATTAATTCTTAATTGCTATATTAAGGTACCAACTTCAGCTGATGTTTACCATTATGTTAAAGATGTTTTTGTTAATTTTTTTTTCATGTTTATAAAACCATCTGCCTTGTTTTATGGTGTCATTTATTAAAACTAGGAAAAAAAATGTTAAATGTTAAAACTTATTTTAGCCTTCATTTTTATTTTCCTATGTAGAATACATACATATTTCTTTTAAATGCTTTACATAAGGCTTTATTTTTAATTTCAAATAATTGATATTATTGTAATGGTTAACAGCTGCTCCTACATTTGTATGTAGAAGTATACATTTATAAATATTTAAGCCTGGATCTAGTAGAAACTACAACAATAAACATACCATATAATATCGACATTTATGTATCTTTACGCACGCGTTACGCTTTTCCAAATAACACACTTGAAATGACATGGAAAAATAATATAAAACAACAGTAAATGATTGAAATTCCTTTAGAAAAACAAAACGAAAAAGAAAAAGAAAACCGGCCCTCATATATATAAAACAAAATTTTGAATTTTGGAATTTTTATCTCACCTGCATTATTAGCAGGTATGTATGACGATCCAAGCATTTACAAGAAGTTTGCAGCTGTTTTTCTGTTCGTTAGGTTTCTTTTTGAAATTCTTGAAATAAACACAAAATTACAACATTTGTTTCTCTCTTCTTTTGTAACTTTATAATGCAACACACTCATACTTTACTATTTGGCAATATCTTTTTTAACTACATGCCACTTAATTATACATTGAGATTAAGTTTATTTTATTTATTTATTTTTCTCTTAATTTATGTCAGTCTGTGACTTTATTTTATTTTCAATTTAAATAAATTAACATTAATTTTCATTGTTGTGGGAGCTGTTTAGATACCTTATATTACGTTTTGTTAACCAAATTAACACCAACGATTGGCTTGAATTTTTAAATCTGTTTTAATATTGTGGGAATATTTATAAATTTTTTGTTGTAATGATTCACCAAAAAAACAAAACTTGTTTAAATACAATAAAAAATGAATGTTTATTTAAAAAATGTTTGGTTAGGCCTTAAAAAATGTTTATATACTTTTAAAACTGCATTCAATATTAGAAACTCTAATTAATTTTTTATAAAGATTAAGGAAAAACTAGACGTACTTACGTTTTATTGTTCAATTTCTTCACCTGAGTTGGTTTACAGCAGCATATCCTAGAATGATAGGATTGCCATCTGTCGATTCCTAAAACCAACACACTCTGTGAAAATGTATTAGTTGTAGTTGTAGGAAGCTTTTCTAAATGAGTCCTTTTTCTTTTTCCAATCCAACCTTCTTATGATATTCGTTGCTGTTGCTATCCCCCCCTCTGAGGGTTGCAATACGAAATTATGGAATTGTTGTAGTTATGATCATGCCCGAATTTAAGGTTTTATTATTATTTATTTTTGTTAAATATTCGAAATAAACGAATAAAATAGCTACTCAAAAAAATGCAGTGTTCTAAAAACTAAATTAAAGGATTTTCATTAGAGTTTTTCTGTAAAAAATGTGTTCACTTTTTTTAAAAAACTCTTGGGATTTTTCAAAATATTATTTTTATGATTTCTTTGGCAATTGCTTCTTAAATAAAACAAAATAACTTGTAAAGTTTCATTAAATTAATACGCTTCAGCGCTTAAATTGGCTAAAAACAGAAGAAAAAATTGTATGTATAAGATTTTCTATTTGTATTTATATTTGCTGTTAATTCGATACGAACATACATGTTGCAATGCTTCGATAAACAAAGTTTTTTTTTATATTTTTCTTAATTATATTTTTTTTTTCTCTTTTTCTTTAATTTATTTTGTATATGTGGTATATTATTTGAGATAATGAAACGGAAGAGAAATTTTTGTATGCATACTATTATACTTTAGATGGAGGCGAATAAACTTTAGTATATGCTTCTATTTTTGTATTGTATAGTTTTTATTTCTTATTTATTTTTCATTTCATTTATTTTGTTTGTATGTGTATTTTGTTTCAAAAACTATTTCTTTATGCTAAAACATAACATACAGCTGCGTTTGTGTAGGGATTCTTAAATACAAAACTAAAGTAAAAATAACTTTTTGTCATATTTATGGTTCAGTGATGCAGACAACTTATACCATATTAACTACTCTGCTGCATGTGTGTGTGTGTGTAAACTTAGTCAATGTGAAAACACTAGTGGAGTTACATATTTAAATTCTTAGAAGGGGTCTTATGCATCAGTGATTTGAAAGAAATTAAAAAATATTTGTCTTCGTTTTTTCTTTTTCAAAAAATATTTTTCTTTTATTCAAAATTAAAAATAAATATAAAACGCAATACACTACACTACATAAGCATAAAATATTTTATATTGTATTACTCATTAACATGTAATTTTGTATGGGTGTCTAGTTTAAATATAATTTTTATAAAACTTATAAAGTAAAGAAATGCTTACTATTCTATAACACAGTGTAGGTTGTGTCTTATATTGAACAGAACTAATGGTATAACTGGCGCTCAGGTCACGTGTCTAACCAGTTATTTAATATGCCTAGACATTATACAAACTTCTAACAATTACCCCCGCCCAACTCCCTGTTTGTTTTTTCCCCTTTCATGTAATGAGTTTTCCTGTTAATTGACTGAAAACTCAAAATCAATGTCAAATTAAAAAAGTTATTTTGTGAAAACAGCGTGTGTCAACAATTAATTTGTTTATATAAATATACAATGTATAAATATAGTATAAACAAATGAAAGCGATTGTAAATGTAATGATGCTCTTTAAATAATGAATGGCCTGTGAAAAAAAAAACCGGAAAACTAATAAAGCAACGGAAGTTGATTGTATAACATTTGAAATAAATTTAAAAATATTTCTAAAACAAAAAAAAAAACAACAACTCAAGAATTGGGAAAGTAACAAGCGACCTTTGAAGGCTATAATACAGTACAATATCAAAAGAGTTGTTATAGAAATTATCGATGTCATCTAAATTAAAACTACACCTACTTTTTTTCCAAGTAGTAAAAAAATTTACATTTTCATCAATGAATTTACGAATGAATGAATGAATTTTTACAATAATTTAACGAAAAAACAAATGCGTGGTGTTGTTTACTACACCTGTATTTTCATAACTCTAAACAAAAAAATCTTTTAAAAAACCGTTTTTTTATATTCTCTTAACCCTCCTACAGTTTTAATTAAACTATAGCAGCTAAACATGCGTGGTGTGCCATACAAATTAACTGTGTAAACTCTATGCAATTGTATTAAAATTACACCCAAACACTTTGTTTAACTAGATTTAACAATCGCTTTGTGTTTAATGCCAAGATATAAAGTTAATAATAAAAACATCAATATAACAATTTAAACACCAAATAAATTGGCCATTTTAAAATTATGTATACATATCGCTAATATAAGAAGCTGAGAGAGCGCGGGATTTCGACAAATGACTCCCACTTTAATCTTAGGACGATGGTCTTATTTTTAATTTTATTATTGCTTTCCCTTGTCTTAATTACGTCTTTTTACAGGCCTATCCTCTTCTCTAGATTTAAGCAGGTCTTATCCTTCCGCGTCTATTTGTAACTTCCAAACTATTGCATCATCATTTCATTTCACAGACTGTTATACAAATACTCTTAAATTGTTTACGAGAGCTCCGCGTTCAAATCTCATCCCAAACATCTTGAAATAAAAACTTCTGGCAAAAGCTTTGAGAGTAACGAAACTAAAACTTTGTGGAATATTGTATTTCAAAACATTTAAGTTCAAATTATAAAATTATATTAAAAATATTTTAATAAATTATCTCCAATTTATTTAATTATTTTTTAATAATTATTTAACACTTGGACATTTTTGACTCAAGATCTTTTGCATTAATTTAACCTTAAATTGCTTACCACAAATTGTCTTAACCTCTTAACCTTTAAATTCTTATTTTAAGTGTATTTTTCTTAATATTGTATTATCAAGAATAATAGTTTGAAACAGTAAACATCACATTACCCTATGCTGCTATGGTAATTAAAAAAATCATAATTTTAGTTTATTTTTTTACTTTTCTTCTATCATTTGTTTCATAAAACAACACCCAATTGTTTTATTCACTTAAAAGCAGCAGCACTAGCAGCTGACTTAAACAATGATAATAATTATGATGTTGATGATGATGATGATTTTTGAAGTAGTTTTAATTATATTGTAAATTTTATATTAAGAGCTCTAAAGAGCACTTATAATGTTATTGAGTTTGTTGTAATCCATCTAAAAAGGAAATACAATGAACTACTCAAAGAAGAAGACGAAGAAGGAGAAGAAAAACAAAGGGTGCTTAAACTCATTTGTGGTGTGCCATAATAATGTTGTTGTTGCTTTGTTTATCGTTTAAATAATAAAAGAAAATTTCTCCCTTTTAATGTTACAGTGCTGCTTGCAAGAAGTTTTACAAATTAACAGGCAATAAAGGGTTACCTATCACTAGTTTTAATTGTGTTTTAAAAGTATAAATGAACGAAATACGAAAAATATTATTAGGGACAAATCGTGTTTCAATAAGTATTCTCAAAAAACTTAAAAAAAGCTTCCAAAATCATGGAAATCTAGCGAAGCACATAGGGCAGCACTAGTTTCCTTAGCATTCAAAAGTAAGGAAATCGGATACTACACGAGTTAAAGTTGAAATGTCACTTTACAATTCCGAAATGCTGCTTGTTGGTGGAGGCGTTATTTCGTTGTCAAACTCCAATTTTTTATAATGTCTACAAGCCATTCAATTCACCCAAAGGCAAGGAATGTAATTACTACGCCAGTGAAAGAAAGCAATTGAATATCTATTACAACAACTAGAAATAATGCTTATGCACCTTGATTTCTTCTTGGCTACAAGAAAAAATTGCAGCTTCTTTTCGGTCATATGCATCAACATACTATTTAAAATTATGAACATATTTATGCTTTAATTCTTGACTTCTTGAATCAAAATGTACTTGTCAGAAGTGTTTAGAGCTTTGGACCACCGTATAAACAGTATCGAAACGCAATTTTGACGTTTACCAGCGAATTATGAAAGGGACAGCAAATATTACCAAAAAGTATTTCTGTCCCTTTCTGATTGTCTGTCTGTTTTGTTTATTTAGGTTTTGGGGTGGGTTTTTTATATTGGCGAGAGTTAATAAAAAATGTAATTTTTGTGTAAAACTATTAATAAATAATAAAAACTACTAGCAATAACAATTTTTAACTTTTTCTTTGAAGAAATTAAAAAATATTGGCAACTTTCAGCAAGAAAAATTTTTTATGAGCAGTACGTCTTATTTTGATCTTGTAATATTTAGCTTCTTAATAATCTCTTGCACAAGAAACTATATTCATTGTGACCGAAAATCACACACATTTCGATTAATATTTAAATATTTAAGAATCTTTAAACTTTTCATTGAAGAAATTAAAAAATATACTAAATTTTCCCTTTTTTAACACAAAATAAATGTTTATTTACATTTAATTTTTCTGCTTTATCCGCCAGTTTTCACTCTGTATATCTGTTGCTTCTAACACATTTGATTCGCAAAACATTATAACATTTTTTTCTCCCTCAAAATTGGCTAGTAATTTGCTGCTATGAGCGTTTGTCAAAAGTCAATGGTTTCGATACTGTTTATACGGTGCTTTGGACGAAATGTGAATTCCGTCTCAAGGGCTTTATTTTGAAAGAGACAAATTAGAACTTAAATTCAAATAAACTTATAAGAGTCACTATAATGAAATATGACGTCGAACGTTGTCTAAAACGAAAGAATGGGATTTAGAAGCCATAAAGTTTTTTTTTGCAATTTTTTTCATTCTAACTTTTTTGTTTTTCGTTTTTTAATTTGTTGTTTCAAAATGTAATTCTCATTTAATTTATAGCCTTAAGCCAGCTACTGATATACATGTTTTTTAAAATTTTGGCAACACTTAACAAATATTAACCGTTATTTGCTTTACTTTTGTTCAGATTATTTTAAAGAAAAATGTACCCAAATTTAGCATACATAACTAACGTTTAGCGATTTTTAAGCTTAAATTAAATTTTAATTCTCGAGGATTAGAGTTTATTGGGTTAATTTTTTTTTACTTTTTATCAAGTAATAGTTTTGCTTTGACTTATTTATTCATGTGTGCTGTTATCAAATTACGTGTTTTTTTTTTGTTTTACTTAATTGTGCAAGTATCATATACAACAATTGTTTTAGTTTTTTAGAATATACATACATATAACGCATTTGATAGTAGCTGCATAGTATAATACGGATAAAAAGTTTATTAAACTTGTTGTGTAGTAAGTGAGTGAGTGACCCATGTTATATTATAAATGCAATATTCTGGATGTTCTTTTTACATTTTTTTTTTGCATTTAATCTCTGTTGAGTTTTCTAGTCTGGTGCGTCATGTTTTAATTTTTTGCTTGCTGTAGTAATAAGCCTCAAACGGAAGTGTGTGCCTTTTTTTCCTGCTATCTTTCAACGCTTTTTGCTTCTCTTTTCTTTTACAAATTAAGCGGGTTTTTTTGTTTAGTTAAGAACTCTTATTTATTTTTTTTTTCTATGTATCAAAGGAAATTGTGGTTTTATAATGGATTTTGTATGGCTTCTTAAGTAGTTACGTAAGTTAAAAAAAAAATCCGTCTTAAGGTATTATACGCGTTCTAAGTTTAAAGGGTTTTATAGAGTAAGCATCCACACGTTATCAGTTATTTTTAAAATTTTAAATTTGATTTTTGGTGATTTTTTATTATTTTATTTGCAATAACCATTAACATTTATTTTAGTTTTTTTTTTTTTGGTAAAGTCTGTTTACAGTAACGTGGGAAAACGATATTCCTCTGCAATAAAACAACTAAACGTAGAGAAGTTACTCTCGTGTTAGTGGCTCTCCGTTTTGTCAAAGATTTTCTCTATTTCAGTGTCTTTGCTATGAAACCAACCTGCAGGTTACTTTTTTATTTTGCGATTTGCAATTGTTGCTCTTTTTTATTTTTAATGTGAAAAAAATAGAAAAAAAAAATAAAAATACTGTTGACTTGTTGTAAGAGTATTTGAAACTAACAACTGATTCACGATATCGGGCTACGAGCGTGGGAACTTTTTATGTTTGTTGCAAACACTTATTGATTGAACATTATTAAACAAAATAAACCAAGTGAATGCTGAAGACCAAAAAAATAAATAAAATTAAACAAACTGTAAATCAGGTTTCTTGTTACATGATATCATTTAATTTCAATATATTTTTTGTTTGTTTTTTTGGAACTGTTTAACCTATAATTGCTTTAGAAATGTGTGTTATAAATTTAAATTAAAATGCATTTAATTTATTTTGTTTCATTTGAAATTCTTCAGAATTTATTTGTCATTTTTATACAATAAAACAAATCAGTTTCTTTTGAACTGTGAAATATTCAAAGTAGTTTGGGGGAACATTCAACCCAAACCCTTAATTATTAGTTACAAATGCTTACCAGATGTTTTATTATCCATGGTAATAATGAATACTTGTTTTCGTAAATGTAAAGAAACCCTGGGATAATTTAACAAATGCTTCAAATAATGTACTCCATTATAACTCTGGTTTAATTTTCTTGTGTTACCTGAAACTAATTTGTAGTTCAACAAATAAAGTATGTATGTATGTATGTATTGTGTTTAATGATTTAATGATTATATATATTTAATCAAATGATAAAATCTTTGGACTTGTAATTATTTGGCGGTATGTTATAACGAGACTTTATAGTAAGTTATACCAATTGAGGCGTCCTAATCTATCTATTTAACCTAACCTAACCTTACGCTAAAACAGCAGCTAAATGGCTTGCTCCTTCTGCCATGATTGGTCAACCAATCACTAAACAAGTCCATTAAAAAGTGGTAAAAATTGGAATGATAGGCACGAATTACCAGATCGATCTTAGTTATACAGGCAATTGCTCTTATTATTGTTTCCACCACTGTATTACATGTTGTAATGAAAAAATACAGTTAGTTATTATTATTAGTGTCGTGTACAACCATTTGATCTATTGCCTCAATCCACATATAGGATAGGGTATCCCAATAATGTCTCCCCGAATCCTATTGCCTGGACTAACTTTAGAATATTGATCGGTGTCTGTATGAATAACATAACCCCTTGGATTTGATAAGAATACAGGTACGTGTTTCAAGTAGGTGTTCTGGAGATTTCCTTATCACAGAATCTACATATTGAAGCGAACAATACTTAGGCTACTTCTAGATAGTCTAATGCAGAACTTTAATCTCTTGTTATTGTAATTACACAACAAAAATTTAAATTTAAATACAAACCCATTTGACTTGAGGAGAATCTTCACTTTTCTCCATCTTTCATTGCACAGAGTAATCACTTCCATACTTCTACTAGCGCGCTGGAAGCTTATCTGCCTGCTCATGATCTGGGATGCAGCAGATTGTGAGCCTGTTTCATTTGACCAGCTGATGCAGCTTGTACCGTTAGTGAAAGACTAACATTTCCTTTAGGATATTAATAGTGGATACTAAATAATAAAGCGCTTAAAATTAAAAAAAAAATTGAAAAAATTTTATTTAAAGAAATTTTAAACAATTTCTTAAAGAACATTTTAATCAATAAAATTTATTATTGTTGAATTTTTATTATAGAACGAAATGTAAATAATATGTTTTTCGTAACTAATGACACCTTAAATTAAATTCTATGTCTGTAGTTCTGTATTTCTGATAAGAAATATAATCGATTTTAATTATATGTACTTTAATACATACAAGAATTTTATATTAAAAATAATTATTAATAATCTTTTGGTATTTTGCTGTAATAAATAAATACAATATTTCTTTAATAAATTTTCCATTTATTTTCGCATATAATATGTCATGTTTTCATAATGATTTCCTTAACAAATCAATTCATAAAATGCTTAAAACATGTATAAATATTTTTTAACTTTAATAAAAACAACACAAAACAATACATTTTTTATTTATAAGTGTTTAATGAACAAATTGTCATTAGAAGAATGATAAAAACAAAAAAACAATTTCTTTTAATTGAAAAAATTAAACAGTAAAGAACGTGATTTCCTTTTACGTTTGTTTTTTATTTAAAATTTCTTTTATTACTTTAAAGTCTGTTAAGAAAAACAAAACTTGAAAACCATGGAATTTTCTTTGCAACGTTGGAAGAATATTAATTTTTTTTTTCTTTTCTTTCAATCAATAACGAACGAAACTCTGGCCTAAATGTACGCAGAAATAAAAACATTTAATTTATGCGTAACAATTTTTATTTTTTTATACTCTTTAATCATTAGACAGAAGAAGATCTTTTGGTGTCTTTAATTTCTTAGAACGGAAGTAAAATCAATGCTTCTGTTCATTTTTTTTCTTTTTTCATATGTACAGCGTGTATTTAAAATTAGAGCGCTTAGGACGTGTTTAAACTTCCTTAAAGAAGTGGTTTGAACGAACATGTTTTTCTCCAATAAGTATAACAGGATTAGTTGTGTGTAAATGTTGATAAACGAAAGCGGAAGTTTAACTAATATTCATAATTTAAGGAAGTCTCAGACAATCTTGTATTCTTCTTTCGCTCTCAATCTTAAAGCTATTGAACTCTTGAAATATATCAAATTTCTTTTTGTTTTTGTTTTCTTTTTTTTAGTTATTATTTGTATATCTTTAGTTTGGTTTCAAACAAGAAAACATTCCCTTTCAAAATTTGTTTGAATTATTTTCAGATATCAAAAAGACATCTGTCGTATTTCTCGTTTACCCCAAAGCAAACAGGGAGAAATTCACCCTTAATATTTCGTTAATCTTTGCTAACACACTGCCTCTACTGCCCTATACATAAGTAACTAAAAATGCTCTTTCTTTATATTTTAAGAGACTTGGTTTAAGATCAACCCCTAAATTTTAATAAACAATTTTTATTATATATGTATGTAAAGAAGAACGAAAATGTGACACGACTACCTGCCCTATTTCATAACTTGGAAAGACAAACCTAAGCCTAAAAAATTTAAAAGTATTTCAAGATCTTTTTTTTTTCTTTCTTTGCTGTCTCATCTTAAATCAGGTTTTGTTTGAAGTGCTATAATAATTAAAAAGAAGCCAGCTGTTTTATGCTGTTTGTATATAAAATATTGCATTGTTTATATAGTTCTTTTAAATATTTCTTTATATGTACCTATAGGCTCACACAAGGCAAGGCAGGGCAAGTCAAAGCATACATTCTTCTTTATCTTTGCGTAATTTTTTCTTTCAGCAACATCATCAATTATCTGGGGGTAGATAGATGTTGCTTTTGTTCAAAAAATGCGAAAAACATGTTCATTTTTGATATTTGTTGTGTCGCCAGTTTAGTTTTATTTTATTATGTATGGCACGCGCCAAGACAAGCTATCATCCTTATGTTGTTGTTGGGAGTTTATTTTTTAAGCTTCTGTAAATGTTATTTTTGCACTTGTCATCTTAAGTTATTGTTTTTTATCTTTCATTTCGTCCCTTCCTTTCTGTTTTTATATATCAAAATACACATGTTCTTATTTCATGATCTAAATTTAACCCAAAGCATTTAACCACATCCTTCATTTCGTAACATTAAATAAATTCATATGAAACCGCAATAAAATAAAAGCAACACACTCACTATTTTATTTAAAACAAATTTGTATTTTTTTATGTTATTTGCATTACTTTTTAATACTCGGTTTTCTAACAAATAAAATAATAATTTTATTTAAACTGTGACGTTAAGAACAGCAGGTTTTAATAATTACATATTTTAAGCTTAAAATCTTGTTTTAATCGTGGTTAATTAATAAGCAATTTGGTGGCCTTTTGATCGCAAAAAACTGATCCACAAATTCCGTTTTGCAGGCCTCTTTAACATTTAAACTTTTGTACACCATTAGATGATAACTTAAAGGTATAAGGTTCAGGATATGTGATAGATTCATAAAAACTTCCCACTAATCATCAAAGGTGTTAAATTTCGTAGTGTCATGATAGAGCTCTGTACCTTATCTGTTGAAAAATTCTGACCGTTTCAATTGAATTCTTTACTTCAATCTTGGAACAGGAAGACTCAACTTCGATATTAACGGAAAGGTACCTACAGTATTGCTGTGCTCTGCTAATCTAATGTAATTAAGAACAGTGCCGATTTTATTCTTTCCTCAAATCAAATGGCCGTGTACCGGACTTGACATTTTCTGGAATGATTTGTGCCGGGGTTGTAGATCTGAGGAGGAGAAGCCGACTATTTTTCACCTCAGTGGCGGACTTCTGCTAAGAAGAAATGAAGGTTCTTGAAAATAAAAATTGCAGTTATATTGATGTTTTGTTTTGTTAGTGGGCATTTTTCCACAGTATTTGATTCAGGTTGGATATTGTATCGTGGTATCGTTATGGGCCTAATCTAACCTAATTCAGACGCGGATCATAACATAACGTCTTGTCATGTTATCCATCATAGAGATGGATGTCGTATAGGCTCGTTTTATCCTCTAAGAAGTTTTACTATCGAATATAAATGTGCCTAATATGGCAAAATATAAACAAACAGACTTGTATCGATCATTTATTATTAATGATATTTTTAAAATGTATTCTCTTTGACTAATTTCTTGTTATCTTTTTTTAATTTTTATTTTCAGTACGTCGTTCACCCTCATCTTGCCCTGGTCCCAATAACTTGCCGCCTTTACAGTTTCATCATGTTCATGGTGATAATATACGGATATCCCGCGACGGTACATTGGCCCGACGTTTTGAAAGCTTTTGCCGCGCCATTACTTTTTCGGCCCGCCCGGTGCGCATTAATGAGCGTATTTGTGTGAAATTTGCTGAAATCTCCAATAACTGGAATGGTGGCATACGTTTTGGTTTCACTAGCAATGATCCCTCTACACTGGAGGGTTCTTTGCCGAAATATGCTTGTCCAGATTTAACAAATCGTCCTGGTTTCTGGGCTAAAGCTTTGCATGAGCAGTACTGTGAAAAGGATAACGTTCTATACTATTATGTCAATTCAGCGGGTGATGTTATCTATGGCATTAATAATGAAGAGAAGGGTGTTATTTTGTCGGGCATTGATACTAGAGGTCTGCTATGGACTATTATTGATATCTATGGCAATTGTACGGCTATAGAATTTTTGGATGCACGCATTTATATGTATCAACAGAGTGGTGGAGTTGGCTTGCCGCCTTCTTTAATGACAGCCGGCATGACGGGTACCTTGCCGGGGCCACAAATATCTGCTGGCGGCTTAAATCCTCATCATCCAAATCAACAGTCTAGAAGATCTTTGCCTACAGCTGGTCAATACGAACATGAATTGGAACGTACTGTTATGACTTCTATGCAGTCGCTTAATTTGACCGGCGATCAAGTAGCTTTAGCTGCTGACTTAGCCAATGGCTTGCCACCTTTACGTTATAACAACAATGGACGTTTAATACCAGTACCCTTTCACATTACCAAAGGACGTAATGTACGTCTATCACATGATCGTTTTATAGCCTCGCGTACTGAAAATGATTTCTGTCAAGGTTATGTATTCACTGCCCGTCCCATTAGAATCGGTGAAAAGATTATTGTGCAGATCTTAAAAACCGAACAAATGTATCTGGGCGCTTTAGCTTTGGGTTTGACTTCCTGCAATCCGGCTGCTTTGCAACCAGGAGATTTACCCAATGATTCGGACTTTTTGTTAGATCGTCCCGAATATTGGGTGGTCAGTAAAGATATTGCTGCAGCTCCTCAGAGAGGCGATGAAATCGCTTTCTTTGTGGCACCCAATGGAGAGGTGACCATTAGCAAAAATAATGGCCCAGCGGTTGTGGTAATGCATGTTGATCAATCCTTACAATTGTGGGCCTTTTTAGATGTTTATGGTTCTACTCAATCGGTACGTATGTTCCGCCAACAACTGCCTAATATGGTCAATTATCCAACCTCAGCGGTGGCTGGCTCCTCGCAACGTATTGTCAATATTCCCGTCTCTGAATCGATCAATAGTCTGAATAGCCAAATCTCTGATAATCGCAAAATAATCCATCCCTCCCAATTAAATGTTACACATGGTACTATAAGTGCCTCTTCCTCTACATTGGCGTCGTTGCAATCGACAAATAATTTGGCAGCAGCCGGTACCACCTCAGGTATATTAAACGGTACTTGCTCACCGCCATCCACCGGAGGTGGAGGCAACGGCAGCAGTCGCATGATTAGCGTGCCATCGAATGGCGAAATGATACAAATACAACCCAACGGTGGAGGTACAGTTTTGGTCGTAAATTTACCGCCTGCCACTTCAGCCATGGATTTGAATAGTGCTTTGTCGGCTTCACAGGCACGTATCAATCAAACAACGAATATAACAAATACCAATTCTGTCGCCATTGCTGGCGTCTCAACTATTAACAACGCTGCCGCTGCGTGTTCAAGTGGGGCCAGCAGTAGTTCAAATGTTACTGCCCTAGTGGGAAATATTAATAACGCACAATTTATGGAGGTGAGTTTGTGTTATCTTCTATTTTTGGTTTTTAATTGCTTGCCCTTCTTAAATTTAATTTAAAAAATTGGCTATTTATTGAAAAGTCAAGGTCAATTGTTGTACATTTAAAGGAAGCAGATTTATTGTATTTGCTTTTTATTAATAAATTATTTAAATTTTTTTGATTGATTTTTAGCCCAATACTGCCTCTTCTATTGCCGCTGCCAATTGTGCCCCTGTTACCAGTAATAAATTAATAGATCATACCGATTCAGCTGCTGCGGAATGTACAATCTGTTATGAAAATCAAATTGATTCTGTACTCTATAGTTGTGGCCATATGTGCATGTGTTACGATTGCGCCATAGAACAATGGCGTGGTGTAGGCGGTGGCCAATGTCCTTTATGTCGTGCTATTATACGGGATGTTATACGCACATATACCACATAAATGTGATAATATGGCTGCCAATAAAGCATGTAAGAGAAACTTGATATTGGTTTCGTGTTCAGAGTATCGTTAAGATATGAATTGATTTGTTTGTAAAGGACATATTTTTTCTATTTTTTACGAAAACTGACTAAGATCCTATGGAAACTTGAACAAATTTTTATGACACATTGATTTTATATTTTAATGAAAAACAAGTAATGACTCGCAAAGAAAATTTAAATAAAAAAACAAGCAATGAAATTAATTAAAATAATGATGAAAGAAACATAATAATAAACAGCCATGTTAGAAAGTGAGTATAAAGGCTCAATTTTTGCATTGAATTTTGTATTTTGTAGGTTTTCTTTTTTATCCAACGAATTAAAAATTATACTTAATTATGCTTTAACTATTGTTTATTTGTTTTGATTCAACTTTTTTAATGCACATGGCTGTTTAATAAAATGTCAATAAACAAAAAAATAAAAAACTTTTTATTAAGTTTTGTATTATAAATATTTTATATGGACGTAATTTAAAGAATATTTCTATGTATTTGCTTAAATTATTTAATAAGTATTATGTGATTTTATTATAATTGTATTATAGTTTTAAATTAAAATAAACAAAAAAACAACATACATAAACAAAATTGTATTTAAACTGTAATTGAGTTTTGTATTATTAAAGCAAAACGAATCAACGCCTTTTATTTAATTAAATGTTATATTTTGTTAAAATTATCGAACTAATAAAAATATTTTTATTTAATTTAAAAACAAAAATTTTTTTATCACAATAATTTTTATCAAAACAAAATACAAAACACGATTTTTTTTTTATAATTATAATTATAAATTAAAAAGCAAGAGTCCAAATTAGTTCTTTTATAAGTCTTATAGTTTTCTAATTAAGCCAAAGTATTGTTTGTTTTGTTTTTAATAAAAAAAAATTCGAAACAACACATTTTTTTAAATTATTCTTTCCAAATTTATAAGTGCAAGATTTTTTTTAAATTTTTTTGTTTCATTTATAAAAACGTATAAAGTTTTGGTGCTGATTTCATAAGAAATTGAAATTAAAAAAATAAAAGTAAATTGAAAAAAATGTTTTTAACGAATTAAAAATATTAAAAATATATAAAAGTAAAAGCAAACAGTTTGAATAAAATTTTAATAATAGCAACAAAAAATTATATATGTACATATAAGAAAAAAATACACAAAAATTAGAAAAAAGAAGTTAAAATGGAAAACTCGTCTAGAAAAACAAATAATTTAATTTGTTTTAGAAATTAAACAGACTTAATTGTGTCCATATTCCAATTTTAAGTATTTATTACAGTTTCTAGAAAAAAAATTGAAATTAAACGTCTAATTTATGAAAGATATTCCATGCAAAAACTATGGATTAAAATCGTTTCATACACATGGTTTTCGACAATAACCTGATTCTGCAATTGGTTTTGTTTGAAAAATGTCGCTTTAATTTATTAATAAAACTGCACTAACGAACCTATTTGAAAATCCATAAGTAATTTAAGTTATTAAACTTTTAAACAAAGTTTTACAATGTTTTGTAATTATGTTTTTTAAAATGAACACTGAAAAAACGAAATTTATCTTAAACAAGTTTCGTTAAAATAATAGCAAAACAAAAATAATAAGAAAATAAATAGTATAATAGTAATTCATCACACCCACTGCAACCCAAATGCTCAATATAAACTATATTTATATGCAAAGATTAGCCCAAAACATTATTATTAATTTATAAATATTTAATTTAATTATTTTTATTTCTACATTTTTTTTATAATTTTAATTTATTTTAAAATATTACACGAGAAGAAAACTGGAAAACATTTTGAAGAATAACCAGTATATTTATACTAATTTTTAATTGTAAGTTTTTTCTTTTACATTAAGTTCATTATGGTTTAATTTAATAACTGTATTTTTTATTTCTAGTCACCTTACAATAATAACAATAAAACAAATAAAAAATATATTTTCATACCATAGAAAAACAAATTAAATTGGTTTTAATAAAAAAAATATAAAATGAATAAAATTGTAGTAGACACCACTTTAAAATGAATATTTACAAAAAAAACCGAAAAAACGAAAAAGTTGTTAGAATAACACTTTAGTAATCCCTCCTAACACAATTAATATATAATTTTTTTCTTTAATTTTTATTATACATATTTTTTATATTTCATTTAAAATATCGTTATTTACAACCACTTATGTTGTTCTGAATAAAATTAAAAAAAAAAACTGAATCCTATAAGAAATAATACTCAAAACCGTCATCAAAAAAGTAACTTTGTTGTAAAACAGTTAGAAAAATAAAAAAACAGACATGAAACTTTAAAAGAAGTGAAATTAAACTAATATTATAATGAAATTAAAAAAAATATATATATGAACTTACTTTTGAGGAAAATTAAATATATTATTGAAATGGAGAATAAACTAAACATGAAAAAATAATTGAAACTGTTTTTTTTTATTTAATTTAATCATTAAGAACTTTAGGTAGATAGGCGGGTAGAGGTGGCTGTCTAACTCAAAGAAGTTCGATAGATAGGATATAGAACACATCGCGGTATCTATTTTAACCTAGCCTCAAAACCATTCAAATCTTATCACATTAACAATATCCATGTCTGACAGTTCTTTTAGATTATCCATTTGGTAGACATCCAGGTAAAAAGCACCTGGACATCCTCCGACATATTGCTGGGCATGTACCAAATGACGAAGAACAGTTTCCTCCTCTTCTTCCTTATCTCTACAGTTCCTGCAGAAATCTTTTGTCGAGTGTCCAAGATCAATACTTTGCTTTGGAGTTTAAGCAGATTTTTCGTGAGTTCTTATGAGCTTTATATGTATCTTCTTCTTCTTTATTTGCGGATTCGTTATTCGGATATAAAGCGATCATAGAATAGTAAATGTTTTGAATCTCATCATATTTTATAGTAACTGTGACAGCTCTCGATATTTAGCATCATGTAGTATGTTTGTTGTATGATGACTGCAGCGTTTTTCAGACGGAGATTTTCGCAATCTTGAAGGCTATTGGGGCCATAGCTGGTTGCCCAGCTTCGGAATCCGAATCTTACATGATCTTCGTTGACAGTCAGGCTGCCCTTAGGGCCATTGAGTCGCTCTGGTGCAAACCACGGCTTGTTCGCGAGTGCAAGGAGTCGTTGAGGACTTTTGGACCAGACCGTATCCGTCTATGCTGGGTTCCGGAACATAGCGGAATACTGGGCAATGAGACGGCGGATGCCCTCGTTAGGCTAGGTTCGCTTTCAGGGGGCGATTTGATGGTTGGTCCTGACCCCCAGGTCTGCCACCTCTATGGCCTCATCAATGGATGGGTCATGGAGAAAGATCAGAGGCGTGGGGGAATGGATCGGGTTGTTTTGTTTCTAGGTGTCTATGGCCTGCTGTAGACAGTAAGAGAACAGGTTGGTTTCTGGGCTTGGGTAAGACCAGCTTAAGGTTGTTTGTCGGTTTTATCACGGGGCACTGCGAGATTAGGTCACTGACGGGGATCTGGAACAGATCCTAGCCGGACTATTGCAGGGCGTGTTGCGATGAGGAGGAACACCTCCTCTGTAACTGCCCAGCCCTTGGTGGATTGGGATTGAGGACCCTTGGCAGGGCCTTCTTGGGAAGCTTGAATTCGGTGTCGAGAGTCGACATCAAGGATCTCCACAGATTCATTAGTGGCTTAGGCTGGTTGAGAGGTGCTAGGACTTCATCGTTGTAGTCGCGCTCTCCCATCCTTTTGTTGTGTCTGGTCTGTGTGATTCCTCCGCTTCCCACTCCCCCCTTTTCCATATACCCTCCTTTCATCCTATCCCCTATACTCTCGTTGTACAATGGGTCAATCTGACCTCCGAGTACTGTACTTGTCTTGACTGACAGGTACACGTCCTCTAACCTAACCTAACCTAGTATGTTTGTTTCATCCCTGTATCCTGTCCAATCCTGAATGTTTCTAAGCCAGTATATCTCTCTTCTGCCTCTGCTTCGGCGTCCATCAATTGTACTTTATATACATATTTTAATTTAGGACACCCTGTTAGCCAATCTAGTGGGGAATGTGCTAGTCTATTAGTATGATGGTTGTAGGTACGACTCTTGCCTGTTGCACTTCACTCCGTTATAATAATTATTATTTGAAATTGTATATATATAAAAAAAATCTTATTTTATAACGGTCACTTTGGTTCCGGTATTGCTTTTAAATGGACAGCATTATAAAATATATTATATTATATTTGCCTATTATAAAACGTAAATATATAATTATTGAATTATAGAAAAATTTGAAACAATATTTAAATACAAATTCAAACAATTATATTCGAATTGCTAACGACCAGCTATTCTTTATATTATGATAGTGTTTCCTATTAGGTTGGCAACATTTACTTAAATTGTATACTGGCAATGATGGATTAAATTAATAGCTTATAATATGGCTGCAGTTAAATTTCGACAAAAATGGAGGCGAGAATCAACATTTTTGGAGCATTTAAGATATAAAAGATACTATAAGTTATTATATTAAGAGATTGTGAAGTGAAGTTAGAGAAAAAAACTTAATTAAAAAGCTACGATAAATATAAATTATATTTCGAACTATATTAAGAAGAACCTAAAAATGTCAATAAAAAATGTTGGTAAGTTGTGAACTATTTTATAACCTGTGTTTTCAGAACATCCAAATCTAATAATTTTCAGCTATATAAACAGTAGAGGATTTTCTTTATGTAATTCCTAATATGGTATATAGGATAGTTTCCATTATTTAAATATTTCATTTTTGCAATACGCTAACGAATCCCCCAAGGCATTTACATACAACTGCACAGATCCTCATGTAGAACATATCAACAATGCGTTTCCACTGAAAATTATTTAAAGCTAGTCTTTTTTGATTAATTGATCAGGTAAACCAGAATGTGGCACTTCAAGTTTTACGTAGTCTAACCAGTCAAATATTTCGACAATGTTTGACCCATCCATCTCCATTTGATTCGGCAAATCTGCACAGGATTGGCGCCTGATTCGATAACATCCAAAAATCTTCGTTTCGGAATTAACGATGTATAACCGAAAGCACTTATTGGCAAATATTTGCTATTTTGGCGTCTATTTAGTATATTTAGCCACGTTTCACTTCAATCTAATCTTTTTTATAGACTTGAATTTCTCCATTAGGCATATAAATTCCCAAAATTAAATGCAGCTGCTTGATGTAACTATGCCACCGAGATTGCAAATTTGATAACGTATTCAACTGTTTGGTCGTATTCAACTGTTTTGATCTTTATGCATGTGCTTCTGTTGTTCAATTGTATAGTCTGGATTTTTCTGATACTACTGCCTGCTTTTCTTACCAAATATACCAGTTGAATTGTCTTACTTTGGTTATCTGTGAGATTGTGGGAGACGTGACAGTTATCGTCCGCATAGTCTAAGTTCCAGAGATGTGTGCCAAACTCCCAAATTATTCATATTCTATGGGAGGCTACTTCTATTAATATTTAATCAAGCATAACATCAAAAGGTGACTGAGAGAGAGGAGAACATTGTTCTACATCCGTAAAAAATAATAAGCAATTGACAAAAATCGAGGAAAGAGATAAAACATACTAAGGATAGGTGGTCTAAATATGAAGAGAAGAGGAAAACAGAGAGAGAGAGAGAGCTAATGGCAAATGTCAGAAATCTTGGCAGAAGTTGGCCGTTGAAGAAACTCCGGCCAATAATTTTGAGTTTTCACTTTGCACGCCAGGGCAGGGACTGAATCCTGCAGAAAGAAGGGATATCCCTGTCTCAAATACTAGTGCTTTCGACCTTTAAAAACCTATCAATATCTCCTCCCCACATTCAGAACCTATTCTGTTCCACAATAGATTGCTCAAAGCTAGGCTATAAGAGATTGGATATATTGTAATTTGCTTTATTACGCCCCTCTCCGTCCCAGTGGTGGACTAATCGACCGCTCTCCACTAGATTCATTTTACTTTTTATTTATTTTATCTATTACAATACAATTACACAGAAATATTGAGTGATGAATTCTTTATTCCCGGTACAGTGTAAAGGACCAGGATGGTTTCAGTTTTCATTTCCTATTTTTATATAGTTTTGCCATTTACCCAATTTTTTTCTTCACTTACTCCAGTTCAATGTATGCTGTTTCTAAGTAAAGTTTTTTTTTACGTTTTTGGTCAATATTTTTTGTACACGATATGTAAGAGGGATAAACTTAGTGTGCTGTACACTCATACCCCCAAAAAATACATTTAAAATTTGAATACGATAAGATTTTCTTCTTTTATTGAACACTTTCTGTAATAATTTTATTGAAATTACTATTGATAACATTTTATATAACTTTAACAATATGTGAACATGTCTAATTCATAATTTCATGAGCTTTTCTTGTATAGGCAAGGTTCAACAGTAAAAATTATCTCAAACAAATTTGAATTGATAACCTTATTTTAATAGTATGAATATTATCACATGTCTAATGATATGAACGATAAAAATCACTAGGCATTTTATTAATTGACGCAAACATTTCTATGTGATAAAAAAATAAAGCATTTTAATGAAATAAATCATGTAAATGTACGATGTTTCAATTCTCCTTTGATTTTTGTTGTTATTAAGTCTAATCTTTAAAATGTTTTAATATTTGTTTGGCAAATGAAATATTTAGGTCAAACACACTTACATAAACATGTAAGCGGAATATAGAACTGGTAAAGAAACAGCTATTTTTACTTGAAATATTATAAAACTACTAATTAAATAGGGTTTTATATATTTCAGGTGCTTTATATTTATTTCAATAACTAAATTAAATTTACTTTCCTTCTTATACCAAACTACACTCTTATCTTTTTGTTGTTACTTGCCTAGTGTGAACGCTTATTTCCTTTTCTTTTATAATTCTTCAGTAAACTGTCTCGTTTTTGTAGACTTTGACCTAAATTTTTATTAACAAACATTTTTGTTTTTTATACATACAGCAATATTTTTCATGTATTTTGTTGTTTTAAATTATTGTCAATATCATTTTGAACTTTGCTTCCCAAATACGTTTAATCATAATCTCTGTATAGTGACGTACATAGTTTTAGTTGTTTACCAAAAAGAAAATATAAGCAATTCGAAGTTTAGGTTCACTAATATCACTTTTTGTATGTATATTTAATTTATTTCATTTCATTTTAATATAAAAATATTTAACAATAATTATAAAATTCTCGATTTAAACACAAAAGGTAATACTACCGATTCATTTATTTATTTACTTATTCTATAACGTGTGTTGATTTTACGCCGCCATGGTTTATAACAGCTCCAGCAATGGTGGACATATCCTTATAATAGTTAAGTTGTTGACCAGATGTAGCTTTTCGCAGATTTGTTCTGCAACTATCGTTGGCTTGATAACACCAAGCCTTTGCCATATTAAGTTCATGCTCAGCGGTGGGTAATTTATTTTTAACTGCTCGACTGGAACGTGATAGTACCACTACCATTGAGTAAATATCAATAGCTGCATTTGCCAATCTGTTGAGAACATTTTGTTCGTGTACTATATTCTTGCCATATTTCAATAGAAGTGATTCAACAGTTTGGCCAAACATATCAATGCATTCGGCCGTTGCTTTACCATAAGGCTGCAACTCTGTCACTACATAAGGTGACAAGTCTGTACCACCAATACCAACACTACTGGCAGCACGGCGAGAAGCTTCCTTAAATATTAAACCTAAATTAGCGGCCGGATTTTGGAAAGCCTTTTGTAATTCTTTCAAGTGGGAACCAGCATATTGAATGCCTGTCAAGGCCACAAACAATCGTAGAATATCGTTAGTGCCTTCAAAAATTCTAAATATACGCAAGTCGCGCATAACACGTTCAAGTCCGGTTTCTCTCATGAAACCCATGCCACCTAGAATTTGTATGGCTTCATCGCACACATACCAAGCAGCTTCAGAGGCAAATACTTTTGATATCGCGGCTTCTAAATGATAATCTTGGCTTCCGGCATCCATGTTTTGAGAAATTTGGAAAGCCATTGATTCAGTAGCATATTGTATCATATTCATTTGAGCAATTTTTTCTTGTATAGCAGCATACTCTTTGAGTTTTTTACCAAACTGTACACGATTATTAACGTGGTCGACAGCCTTTTCAATGCAGTATTTCATGGTACCAGCCAAAGTGGCGCCCATGCCAAAACGGCCGTTATTTAAAATGTTCATTGCTACTTTAAAGCCTTCACCTTCTTGGCCTAAAACATTTTCAATGGGAATTTTAACATCTTCAAAATAGACTTCTGCAGTATTGGAACACTTAATGCCCATTTTCTTTTCGGGAGCACCATTGGTTACACCGCCAAAACCTCTTTCTACAATAAAAGCGGTAACCTTGTCTTTCTTTTCGCCAGTAACTTCATCTGTGATTTCGGTTTGGGCAAATACTGTCATAATATCGGCTATACCACCATTAGAAATCCAAATTTTGGAACCGTTTAGAACATAATGTTTGCCATCAGCAGATTTAACAGCTCTGCATTTAATTGATCCAGCATCTGAGCCAGCACTTGGCTCCGTTAGAGCAAATGCAGCATACACTTTACCGGTAGATACCTGAGGCAAATATTTGGCCTTTTGCTCCGGTGTGCCGTACAACAAAATACCCTTAAAACCAATACTTTGATGAGCGCCAATTGTGATGCCCAAACCCAAATCATTGGCACCTACAATTTGACAAAGTCTACCATATTGGGTGTTGTTTAAACCTAAACCACCAAATTCATTTGGCACTTGCATGGAGAAGGCTCCCAACTCCCATAACTGATCAAGGGTATTATCATCGATTTTAGAATTTTCATCGTTTCTAGCTGCGTCATTGACTTCAGTAAAAAATTTCTCCACAGGATCAACTAAACTGCTCATCAGCTCTTTGTCGTCTTGTGTCATTACATCTGGATATGGAAATACTTGAGTCGACACTAAATTTCCTCGAAAAATGTTCGCCATAAAGGAGGCATTCGTTTTCGCTTCTTGTTTAGTTTCACGGTTGACATTGCTTTTGGGCACAGCAGATGCGTAATATCGTAAAAGATTATTTGTTTTAGGAACTTGAATAATTTTCTGTCCGATCTTCAACATTTTTAGTCTTCTTTTGCTTTTCTGCCTCTTTCACAATAAACTTCTCTAATTGGACTTTGGTCACTAACTGATTTTCACTGAGTAAAATGTGGAGGCCAATATCATTGAATTTAAAAATAACAAAGGGATAATGTTGCCATATCTTTGTTGCATAAATGTGGTGATGGTGATACCGTTAACATAGAGGTGAAAAATAAAATATCTCTAGTATAATATACTACGATGTGGTAATAGAATAATTTGTCTGAACAGATAATATTTAATCATTAACCTTATTTCAAGTTTACAAAACATAAAAATTATTAATATATTTATCGACGAAATGTTTGTCGGGTATGGTCTTTAATAGAAAACCAATTAAAATCTGGCAACAAAAAACATTTCGTGTTACCACTAACCCATTCTAATAAGAGGGTATTTTTGGAATAAACAAATGGTCGAGGGTTATTTTGTTTTTATCTCACTTTTCTTTTGTACGTAGTTTACCTCTCGCAATACTCTTGATTGCAAATAAACATTTATTAAAACGATTTGTTTGTGACAACAACTGAATCGAAGCGAACAAAGTCCAAGAACATTTTTAATTTCCTCTTATACGATACAACAAAAAAATTTTACTTAAAATGTTGAAAATCGGTAAACAAGTGATTCAAATACCAAGAGCGCAACAACAACTTTTACGGTATTCAACCGCAGCTGTGCCAAAAAGGAAATTGAAACAGGATGTTAAAGAAGAAAACAAAACAAATTTTTCATTTATGGCCAACATATTCCGTGGCAATTTGGTATCAAAACAAGTCTTTCCATATCCAGATGTTCTGAGTAATGAAGAGAAGGAGTTAATCCAAAGTATAGCAGAACCTATTGAGAAGTTTTACAAAGAAGTCAATAACGCTGCTGAAGGTGATGAAAATGGCAAAACTGATGAAAATACTCTAAACCAGTTATGGGACATGGGCGGTTTTGGCTTACAAGTACCTCAAGAATATGGTGGCTTGGGTTTAAACAATACCCACTATGCACGTCTGGGTCAAATTACAGGTTACGATGATTTGGGTTTGAGTGTCACTGTGGGTGCTCATCAAAGTATTGGCTTAAAGGGTATATTATTGTATGGCACACCAGAGCAAAAAGCAAAATATTTGCCACAAGTATCTACTGGCAGAGTATATGCTGCCTTTGCCTTAACAGAACCCAGTGCTGGCTCAGATGCTGGCTCGATTAAATGTAGAGCAGTAAAGTCTGATGATGGCAAACACTATGTACTGAATGGTTCAAAAATTTGGATCTCTAATGGTGGTATTGCCAATGTTTTTACCGTATTTGCCCAAACAGAAGTAGTTGATAAAACAACCGGCAATAAAAAAGATAAAGTTACTGCTTTTATCGTCGAACGAGGTTTTGATGGTGTGTCGAGTGGTCCACCAGAAAAGAAAATGGGTATTAAAGCTTCCAACACTACAGAAGTTTATTTTGAAGATGCCAAAATACCAGTTGAAAATGTTTTAGGCGAAGAAGGTGAAGGTTTTAAAGTCGCCATGAATATTTTAAATAACGGACGTTTCGGCATGAGCGCCACAATGTCTGGCACCATGAAGTTCTGCATTGAAAAAGCCGTGGACCACGTTAATAATCGTGTACAATTTGGTAAGAAATTAAAGGAATACTCTGCTATACAGGAAAAGATTGCGCAAATGAGTATATTGCAATACGCTACAGAATCTATGGCATTTACACTATCACAGAACATGGATTCAGGCAGTCAAGATTATCATTTAGAAGCCGCGATATCAAAAGTATTTGCCTCTGAAGCTGCTTGGTATGTGTGCGATGAAGCCATACAAATTCTAGGTGGCATGGGTTTCATGAGAGAAACCGGACTTGAACGTGTTATGCGCGACTTGCGTATATTTAGAATTTTTGAAGGCACTAACGATATTCTACGATTGTTTGTGGCCTTGACAGGCATTCAATATGCTGGTTCCCACTTGAAAGAATTACAAAAGGCTTTCCAAAATCCGGCAGCCAATTTAGGTTTAATATTTAAGGAAGCTTCTCGTCGTGCTGCCAGTAGTGTTGGCATAGGTGGTACAGACTTATCGCCTTATGTAGTAGCTGAGTTGCAGTCTTATGGTAAAGCTACGGCCGAGTGCATTGACATGTTTGGCCAAACAGTTGAATCACTTCTATTGAAATATGGTAAAAATATTATATATGAACAAAATGTTCTTAATAGATTAGCCGATGCTGCTATTGACATATATTCCATGGTTGTAGTATTGTCACGTTCAAGTCGAGCTGTACAGAAGCAGTTACCTACTGCCCAACACGAGTTGAACATGACGAAAGGTTGGTGTTATCAAGCTAACGACAGATGCCGTACCAATTTGCGTAATGCTACTTCTGGACGACAACTGAAACAATATAAACAAATGTCCGCAATAGCTGAAAAAATTACCGAAGCGGGCGGGGTAAATACGACCCATGTTATTGAGTAAGATGTATAGTGTAAAAATTTTGTTGTGTATCTTCTATTTATTCTATTAGTTAAGTATTTTCGAATTAAGAGCGAATAAACATTTAAAGTATATTTTTTTATAAACATTCCATATTATATTTTCAATCGGAATCTTACAAAAGAATTTAATTGACTGTAATTGACTTTTGTTGTGCATATATATGTGCACTAAATAGCATGTCGTCTTATATTTAGATTTGGAAGCGATTTGTGAAATTAGAAACAATCTTAAAGGGAATCGTTTAATATTTTATGTAAAAACAATTTTTTTTTTGTTTAATAAATTGAATTTAATATGATATTTAATATGCAGCAATATATTAAGAAAAATTATTACATATTAATGTTATATACATATGTATTTGTTTAAATGCGTAGAATTGATATTTTTAAAAATTATTATTTTAGCTTTTGAGACTTTATGAAACCTATACATATTATTATTTTTTATTATATATGTATGTATCTAATAAGATAAGCCAATAAGTAATGACAGCTACATATGTATGTGTATAATATTCATAAAGAATCTTAAGCTTAAAATAATTACATAAAAGGAAAGATTAAAAAGAAGTTCGATTAGGCTTCCAAACTTCAGTGGAAACCGACTTACATTACGATAACTATAAATACGGTGTAATTAAGGTAATTTTCATAAAGAATATTAAGCGTACAATATTTATAAAATAAAAAGGATGAAAAATGCCTTACTATTTACCGTACAATTAAAAATAATTGAAATTATGTACATGAGCAAAAACCAATAATTCGCTTTCGTTTTACCAATTCAGAGTTTCTACGACACTGTTTTCAGCATTCTTTATAATTTCTGGTAATTTTTGTTTGATTTGAAAATGCACTTCTTCTCGGCTTTGCTTAGCATCGATAAGATGCCAATAGTTTTTTTCCTTTTCGTAAATTGTGTCAAACAACTGAACAATTTTTTTCTGAAATTCTTTCTTTTCATATCTTTCCTTTCCAAAATTGCCACGGTCCAATAGATCCTCTACTTCGGCTTTCAAATAAAACACAGCATCTGGCCGCGGCAAACCATTTTCGGGACTCATACACCATTTTAACCGCATACCCTTCGCTGTACTATATACTATACCCGAATAGGAATACCGATCCACAACTAAAGTAGTTCCTGATTTTAATAGTTTCAATATTTCACTTTTGTGCTCCCATCTATTTGCCGTAAACAAAAGATGTATGGTTTCATCGCTTAACTCTTGCATATTGGTGAGATAATCATTGATAACTTTTCCAATTTCTGATGAACGTTCCGGGAATACCATGTGTTTTGCTGGAATGCCAGCCTTTTCAAGGTAGTTGACCAATAGCTTCGATTGTGTTGATTTCCCACAACGGTCACAACCCTCAAATACTATAAATGCTCCACGTTTTACCACTGAATTCATTTTTATTCCTGTTTTATTAATAAATTAATTTCACAATATATGTATCACTAATAACAATGGAGAAAAACTGTTAACAGCCCTAGTTCAGTTAAAAATAATCTTTTATTTAAATTGCGCTTAAAAAATTAGAAGTGTGAGTGGAAAAAGGTTAGTAGTATATTTTGTGGTTAGTAGTATTGTTACGAAGAAATTTGGCGCAAATTTTTATACATTTTTTTATTAACCCTTAAAAGCCTGACATTAATTTGTAAAAATAAAGCAAGCGGCACCATCTGGGGAATAAATTTGTCGTAACTTGCATATATAGAGACGTTGATTGAGCTTCTTCTATAGAATTTTTGAGTAAAACTTGGATTTTGTCACCGATCGTACATTGGCCTCAATCTTATAGGTACGAAACTAGTCCTAAGCATGACTAGGCGGGAGATGGTAGCTATTATAAGGAACTTTTAGACTTCGCTTCAGATGGAATAAAGATATCTCTGATATCTGAAATCATTAATTTGTAAAAATAAAGCAAGCGGCACCATCTGGGGAATAAATTTGTCGTAACTTGCATATATAGAGACGTTGATTGAGCTTCTTCTATAGAATTTTTGAGTAAAACTTGGATTTTGTCACCGATCGTTCATTGGCCTCAATCTTATAGGTACGAAACTAGTCCTAAGCATGACTAGGCGGGAGATGGTAGCTATTATAAAGAACTTATAGACTTCGCTTCAGATGGAATAAAGATATCTCTGATATCTGTAGGTGATGACAGCAGTGGATCGGATTTTATATCACTATCCTTGCCTACGGAAACTGGTGGACCTGAAGGAAGGCAAGCTTGAGGATTTAACAGGTGTCATAATCTGAATTGACTGACTAGAGGGGTATCTTTAGAATAATATTTATCTATAGGGCACTATCTTACAATTGGTCGCCTTGCTTACCCTTTCCAGCCTAATCTAACGTCCTCTCTCTTGAAGTTATATGATAGCTGACATATACAGATATGGTATCCGCAGAGTTTGCATCTTCGAAACAACAATTTGTACACTTGGTAAATTTCACCAGAACATTGTTGGTGAATTAATTAAGTGCGAAATTTATTAGTGGTTGTATCTTAGAGGGTACACAGATCATTTAAGGGTTATAAGACTCATATAGAATAAAACAATAAACTTTGCACAACGCTGAAATCAGATGTTCTGTCAACGTCACAATATAAAGTAAATATGCCATGCCAGAAATCGAAGTTGCCCATCCCAACTGCACTTCTTTCGCGGTGGCAACTCCTTCAATATACAGTGTTGCCAAGCTTGTTAGAAAAAGTCGCAATAGAAAATACGAGAATTGCAATAAAAGACAACTAAAAAGGAAAACAAATAGCAAATTTTAAAAAAAAAATTTGAAAGCTGGTGAACAATAATAAACAGTTGCTGCAAAAACATGGTTCACAAAATGGAATGGTATATTGGCTCTGAATGGCAACTGGAACGCAAAGGTTTGCACAAAAAGGTGTTGGAATTGCAATTTACTAAAGTGGAGAAACCGCATCCAGTTTCAGAAGTTGTAATTGTTGTTGAACGGATTGAAAATCTGAACGGAAGAGAAAGTCAATGGCTTAATGAAGAGACCATAAATACCGAGCAAACTGTGGAAATGGGTAGTGCTTTAACGCCAATTGATTATTATCTGGAGATACTTGTACAGCAAATGATGCCGGGTGAAAAGGCTTTATGTACTATAAAAACTAAAAAGCCCGAGGAAGAAGTCAAAATTATTTTGAGCCTAAAGGAAATTAAGGAATCAAAATCTATACAAACTCTTACCGTGCCAGAAATGTATAACTTGGCTGTCAAATACAAAGAGAATGGTGTAAAAATCTTTAAAACATACCCTCTATTTGCCCATGAATATTTTGCCAGAGCAGCTAAGTGCCTGATATCATTTAAGAAATTTGAAGGCTTAACCAAAAAGCGTGATGGCATAGCTGGCAAAGATATGCAAGATTTGTTTATTCAGCTACAAACCAATTTGGCTGCCTGTCTTTTAAATGAAAAACGCTATGATGATGTCATCTATCAAACAAATTTCGTAGATACCATGAATAGTCCCTCAGATAAAAGTGTGTATCGGCGTGCAATGGCGTACTATCACAAGAATGAGTTTGAGTTGGCTCACAACACTATTGAAAAGGTTGCAGATTATCGGGAGAAAAAAGATTTTGCCAATTTATATCAAAAGGTTAAAGACGGTTGGAAGGATAGTAATAAACAGTATAAGGGTATGGTACAAAAAATGTTCGGTTAAGTTTGTTTAGCGGATATAAAATAAAATCTAAGGAAAGCTACAACTTAAAATATTTGATTTAATTTTCAAAATCGTTTTTATTTTTTCTTGTTAAATTTAAAGGATTTTTTTTCTTTAAATCCATTCTTAAAACCCTTTTTAGTATCCTTGAAACTTTTCTTGTCTCTGTAGTCCTTCTTCTTCTTTGCTGGGTCACCACCCTTTCCTTCTAATTTTGGCTTTTTATTATTCTTTAAACTGTAGGGTAATTTTGATCGTTTTCTACTCGCCGGCTCTGTTGATTTGAACAGTTCTTCGTCAGGTTCTTCACCCACTTCCTCCTTATAGTAGACAGCATCATCCTCTAGATCACTGAATTGTTGTTCACCATCCTGGCCATTATCTGCTGTGGCTACTGAGTCTTGATTATGTTTTGAATTTTTATTTTTCTTTTCTAATTCCTTAAGTTTCTTCGCACGATTTTCAGCCTGTTGTTTTTTACGTTGTTCTTTTAGTTTTTGTTTCTTTTCGATTTGCTTTCTTAATTCTTCTTTTTCTTCCTCCGTCTTAATGATATGATCGTGATAGAGCACCTCACCGGTAATCAAACCTTCTTCAATTTTCATTAATTGCATTGTCATACGTGGACCAATTTCCTGTAGTTGCACTGCTGATTTGTTATTTTCCAAATTTCCTTTGCGCTTAAGAGTTTGAGGCAAAACTACTTGGGAATTTTCATCTTCTTCACCTTCGGATTCAGAAGCATTACCTTCTCTATAATGAAAGCGAAAGAAGAACATGAATTAGAAAATTCTTGTTTCTTTTAAAATACATTTTTTTGTTTGAACTTACTGCATAATGAAATCGGCTATATCCTCACATTTCGATAGATTAGGTACTTTACCCATAACCAATTTCTTTACACCTTTCGTCAAGCCAACAGGTACTACTTGTATAGCATAGTGGCGCATTTCCACTAAACTGGTTTGGGGATTATATGAGAACAGTACACATCTTCTTATAGTGGCTATATTAACCTGTAATTGAATAATTGGCAGTTAAAAACTACTTTCCCGTTTATTTTTTATAAACTTACCTCAGCCAGATTAATTGCCGGAAACATATTTTGAAACGTATGCGCCATTAGTTTCAAATGTTTCCCATCACCGGTGAAATTATTCATGACCACCAACGGCGAGTGCTTAAATATATCTGCGTCTACAAATTGTTTTTTATGTACGGAAATAACATCGCGGGCCAGTGTAAATTGATGAACTTTAAATGTTAAAGTGGGTCCTCTGGGCAGGCGCAAAATTTTAAATGACAATTGAGTGGCTGCCTTATTAAAGATACCCATGTGCGACACGTGGAAAAAACTACTAACTGCCACAAAATCTTTAATGCGATTCATTTTCTTTTCCTTAAGTTCACTGGCAGTAAAAGGTTCCATAATACGACGAAAATCCAAAGTTAAATCGGTTATATAGGGACATGAGAGACCGCGATGTATAATAAAGGAATGTGGTGCTTCCACCAATTCACTAGGTTCACTTTCTTTAAACGCAGCAGTACGTTTTTTGGGATGTTTCTTTTTTGTTTTACCCATTTTCCTTCTTAAAAGTTAAATACTTTACTTTGAAAATTAAAAATTTTTACTAAATTTCTTCACCGCGTGTTTTACCACTGAAATAGAAAATCAAAACAGAAAAGCAACATTGAAACGTCAAAAATTTTTAGTTGTGTTCATTATCTGTGCTCTTTTTTATCTTTGCTCTCTGTTTATATTTCCCTTGGCAGTGTTCATTAAAAATAACGGGTGCCTCAATTATGTATGGAAATGGATTACTCTGTGTTTTGGATGTGATTAGAATTAAAATAATGAAATTAGAAAAATTATTTAAAGTTATCCTTATCCAATAAACATTACAGGAAAGAATGGATCAGATCTTCGTTGAACAATATTTTCTTTTAGATCGAAACTTACAGTAACCCATTGTCAAGACGAAAATAAGATTTCTAAATAATTTAAATTATTCTACACAAAAGCATGCTAACACCGGAGCGTGGATATGCTTTAGGGATCTTCACACCATTCCTAATCCTCATTCCTCTCTAATGTGTGTAATTCCAGGGTCAGGAACTCCAAGGAAATGAATACGGTCTGGGAAGGGATCGAACCGGGTTGTAGGATAGCTATCTATACGTATAGCCATATTACCCGAACATTACATCAGCTCTAGATTGATATCCATTTGCAGGCGCCCACTGGGCTGTTTGAAAAGTATAGGATGGTACTGTGCCTGATTTAGGAGCAACTTGCTGGACAAGTGGAGCGGATAATTAGACCTTCCTTGGGGTACTCCTTTGGGATCAGTGAATACTTTATGGCGTTGCAGAAGACCTCTTCAACTTCGTCATGGAGAGTGTGCTGCGAAAGGCCGAAATGCATCGAAATGGCACTATTTTTCAAAAAAGTGTGCTGTTGCTTGCGTACGCTGACGACATTGACATCATAGGGCTTACCAAGCGAGATGTTACTGCTGCCTATAGTGCTATTGAACGGGAGTCTACTAAGATGGGTATGGTAGTAAATGTGGGCAAAACAAAGTATATGTTATCGACAAGTAGAGACGTGCGGCGTATATTGATTCACAGATTACGGCCGATAATTATACTTTTGAAACAGTCAAGGACTTTATTTATCTTGGCTCCGCCGTTACCTCCAAAAATGATGTCAGTCTGGATATCAAGCGCAGGATCACTCTTGCCAACAGGTGCTACTATGGTCTCAATAGGCAGTTGAGTAGCAGAGACCTCTCTCGTGCGACAAAACTAACACTCTACAAGACACTCATCCTACCCGTGCTCCTTTATGGCGCAGAGGCATGGACCCTATTAAGTACTAATGCAGCGGCATTGAGAGTGTTCGAGAGATAAGTCCTACGTAAGATCTTCGGTCCTGTGCGAGTTGGCGATGATTTCCGTATCCGATCCAACAGTGAGCTGTATGAGCTCCTCAACCACATAGACGTTGTGCAGCGTATTAATATCAGCGGCTGCGTTGGCTCGGCCATGTCGTTCGAATGGAAGAGGATGCTCCGGCGAGACGGATATTTTATGCGGGAATCTGCGGAAGTCGGCGAAGAGGACGACCTTGTATCCGTTGGAAGGACCAAATCAAGGAAGCCGTCATCGATTGGTGTGACCAACTGGCGTAGGCGCGCAAGAAGCAGATGCGCCTGGAAGGATGTGTTAAACGTTAAAACGGGTTGTTATGGCCAATTAAGTAAGTTGCAGAGGAGATTGTGCAATCATCAGGACATTAAGGCTTAGGCGATCTAGAACGGAATGTGTATTGAAACTGGGGCATTTATAAGAATAGTAGTAGATTTTTAACGTGATATTGTGTACCGATGGCAAAGACAACTCTGAGAGTCAAGCAGCCTTACTTTCTACAGAGTTCGCAGTAATGTGAAGGATCCTGAAACTGACGACCAAATTCTGTGTATCTATCCCGGCATGCGGATTAAAGATTCTTATCTGGCGTTTCTTCATTGGGCTGTGACAGGTAGTCTTTGTTAGTTCTGACGTTAAGGGTTGCCTCTCGTATCAGTTGGTTGGTGATATAAATTCGTTTCTTTATTTTTCTTCCTCTCTTATCCTTTGGGTCTTACAATAACGTATTCTTATATTCTCTTCGTTTATATTCTTCTCTGTGTTTTCTTTTTACATTTTTCCTGCTGTTTATTGAGCAACCTGTGATGTTTGAAGGCTCTTCTTGCCTCAGGGTATAGAAATGCATTCTTTCGCGGCTAACAGAACCTCAAAGATATTTGTGTTCATATTATAGCGTTTTATATAATAATCGATAAATTTGAAAATTATATCGTTTTGAAAATTAAATTTTTTGTATCCTTACTTTTTCTATCAAGTAAGAAGTAGATTTGAAAATATTGAACAAACTATTTCATCGATTTGATTTGGTTTTCGTGTATATGATTAAACGAAAGCTTACAAGTTTTTATATCATACTTCCATAAATTATATAAAATGCGTAGTCAGTAGTAATTTTAATTTTATTTCATTTGAAATTATATTTAAATTTTATTTTATTTTTCTTTAAATTACGCGCAAATATATATATATACTTATATATATATACTTTAATTTTTAATTTAATATTATATACTTTTGCTTTTAAATTTCTTACTTTTTTTGTTTTTATAAATTTAAAATGTAAAAATATTAAATTTATATATAAAAAAATGTTTTAAAAGGCAAACTAAAAACGAAAAGTCTTTTCAAAACTGAATTCTGAATGTAGCAAATTAAATAGAATTAAAACAAAATCATAACTGGAAATGAAAATAGTAACAAGACAGTTAAATTGTTAAATAATACGGAGTAAATTAATGTTATGAAAGCAAATAATAAAGAAAAAGTGTATGTTTTAAAGAATAGAGGAAAAAAAATCAAAAATCAGTTTTTCTCTTTCCTTTTTAGTTTATAAATTGTAACATAAGAACGGTATGGTTTTGATTTGATTTCATATCATGTTGTTGTTTATATACTTTTTATGTTTTGTTTTGGAAAGGAAATGTTTGCTAGTTTCTTTAAGATTGGTTTATTTTAATTTTCTTTTGAGGGGGAATAGAGTAGGAAATAATAGAGAAATAATTTAAAATATTTAAAAAAAAAATTATAATTTTCAATTGAAAACGAAGCTATTTTCTGTTTAACTGCTCATCTTGTATTTAACCAATTAATACTGCCTTCAAAGTAGATGGAATATTTGGAGGCAATTTTTCTTTAAATTAGAGTTGGACATAGTCGTGTGGTCACACTAAATAACAGCTTCTTAGAGAACAGTAATGGAAATTATATTTAAAAGATAACATGGGCTTTTAGCGTGTTCTTCTCTTTCTGGTTGTTGTTGTTGTTGTTGATTAAAGGTGTAATAATTGTGGGGGCAGCTATAAGGCGGTCACTGACAGCACTGTTTGCGTACATCATTATTTACAGTCGGCTTAAGATCAATGGGTACATCATTGCCCGGACGAATACGATCATCGTTACCTTCCGGAGGATCACGTATTTGTTTTTGAGAAACAATACGATAAATTTCTAGGAAAAAAAAAAATTGAAAAGTTTTAGTTTTAGCCTTTAAACTTTATATATAAAATTGATGCGGGTGTGTATGTGTTAAAGCTTTACCTGTGAGTATGTTCTGGAATGCTGTTTCGACATTAGTAGAATCTAGCGCTGAAGTTTCAATAAAACTTAGGCCATTACGTTCGGCAAATAATTTCGCTTCATCCGTTGGAACGGATCGCAAATGTCTCAAATCGGATTTATTGCCCACCAACATTATGACGATATTCTGATCGGCATGATCACGTAACTCCCGCAACCATCTGTCAACATTCTCGTATGTCAAATGCTTAGCAATATCATATACAAGCAAAGCACCAACAGCGCCACGATAATAAGCTGAAGTAATAGCACGATAACGTTCTTGACCAGCTGTATCCCATATCTGAGCCTTAATTGTTTTGCCGTCAACCTACATATACACGAATACATACATACATTTTTTATCATTTTTATCATTATCGTCATTGATGTTGGCGTTTGTTGGTTAAAGGATAACAGAAAGGAAAAAAAACAAATTTAAAAAAATTAAGGTGTTCCCTGGAAATTTATTAGTATTTATTTTCTGGTATTTAAACCTTTTATAAAAATTAACAAAACGTAAATGGTGTTGTTTAAACATTAACGATTTATAATGACCAAATATTCTTTGAACTATTTTTTACAAGATTTTATTCAAAAAAGCTTCCTCTATTTATTATAGTAGTTGGACTAAAGTAGTTTCTTAAAAAAATTTTGTCAAAAGGATAATAATTTATGGATATTTTTTTATATTTTATAATACTTCAGTAGTTTTATTAGCCTCTAAATGTTAATTTAAGAATTTCGTATTGCAAGACGATTTAAAAATTGACACACATATACTACTGCACAACATAGAGCATAAAATAATAAGAGATCACCATTTTAACTATTTTGAGGTATTGTTTTTTTATTGTTGGTATTATTTCTTATAACCATTAGACATTTATGTGATATGCCATTCGGGGTAACGAGATGGAGATGTACTCACAGGAGAAGGCGCTAAAAAATACGCTCCTTGGGACATTTTTTCGAGCTAATTGGCAAACGAATCACTCGGAGTGGGGTTGCAGAATCTCCAGGCTAAATTAACTCAGGCTCTTTCGAACGGTATGAATAAGGGACCTGGATATAGTATACTACGAAGCATTTCATTTTTCTGCAAGGTGTGAGGAAATATTACTGAATAAATTATTTCCTTAATAACCTCCGATAGTTAGTGTCTATTTACAATTTCAGACCTGGGCAGATTCATCTCGGACATTGGTTGGCTGATGAGATCACTCCCTAATAATTCTTTCTTTTTCACCATGCCAACTATCACCCTAACTTTTCATTTTTTTCTGATCTATCTGCTATACTGAACTTACGCACTAACCTCAATACTATTATTTTATAATGTTAGAATATCTTATAACCAATGTTAGCATTATTAAACTATTTTCTTTTTATTGGATTGAAACAGCTCGTGGTTTTGTCATTTCATGTCTTTTGGCTTCCTGAAATCCGTTTTAAATATTAATCGCTGTCACAGGCCTAGCAAATAGTAGGCAACAGGTACAATACTCAGTAAATAAGACACGGGTTAAAACACATGCCATTAAAAAAAGATCTTTCGAGGCCACGTTGTGAATTTTGTAACAGGTGGGCAAGCGTTGTCGTGCTGAACGATCACTACTTCCTCGTCCTTTTTGGTATACACTTTAGGCGCTTAATTTTCTAAATTCGTAAGTAAATTCTCTTTAGATTTAGCCTTAGTGGTTATTATCTCTAATATTTTTGTTGCACCATACCATACCCTCGGCTACATTAAATATGTTATTAAAAACCTCTATAAAATAGCGTCTTGTATTAATGTCCGATTCAAAAGCAAATGTAATAAGTTTATATAATACACAAATGGTTTTTGTTGCAACTTTAATCGGGTATTTTCTTTTTTGAAAATCCTTTTATTCTGATCCAAATGTTGTTGTTAATTTAGCAATTGATAAAGTTGCAAATTTATTTAAACATCAATGAACAGCAGCAGTACATAATATATTGTTGGCTTTTTTATATCCCTGACCTAAACAATTACTTTTGTTAACCTTTGGCGTGTGTGTGTTACACTAATGTTGTCTGTCATTGCAAAAAAAATGTATAAACTTTTTACAGAATAAAATGAACAAAAAAAAAACCGTATGATGTGCCGAATTTATATATTTAGTAAAGAGGGCTCTATACCGAGTACTATTTTTTTTATGAGCGTAAACAACAAAAAATAAAAATCAATAATAAATACCCCCACTATAGGTGAAACTTTCTGTTTTTTTCTTTGTCCTATTTTTTTACGTTTATTATCCTCCTATATTTCGGTCAGCGTTCTGCTTATGCATTAAAAAGTATTTTTCTTTTATTTACCTCTATGCTGCGGGTGGCAAACTCCACACCAATCGTTGATTTCGATTCCAAATTAAATTCATTGCGCGTAAAACGTGATAGTAAATTACTTTTACCGACACCAGAATCACCAATTAGTACAACTGAAAAGTAGATAAAAGAGAAGATAAATATGATTTAATAATATTATTTAAATTCTTATGTACATATGTATTTGCTGTTTTATTATTAGTTTTAATTTTGAAATATTTAATTATAATTCGTTTTAGTACTCAATTATTTTAAGGTTTCTCTTTAATCTTCATCATGGATGACTATTATACAGAACGAAATACACTGCATTTACATTGGACTGATTAATAATAGCAGTCTGTGTTGCCCGACTATAAATTCAAATAATATTGGTTTACAGGCTCGTTAAAGGAGAAAAGGCTTCCAAGATTTATAAATAATCCACCTAAAAACTTGTTCGGCTCTAGCTCTTTCTAGAGAGCTACAAGATCAGCAATGATAGAAATATCAAGAAGCAGCACCACCACTGGAGAAAGTCTAGAACTAAAACAGCAAAAGAAATGGAGGAAATTAATTTGTGGCGGTCCTATGCGCCTTAAAGAAACTAATAATAATAATAAATTGTGATTGCAACGGAATTTTAGCTTCTATGTCTGGAATGTGGTGATTAAGTTTAATCATAAATTTCTCTTCAAAGAATTAATTTTCAAACTTTTGAAATACACTGACGTGAAAAATAATAAGGACACTAACGTGATACATTGAAACTTGATAGGAAAATCTCTGGTAAGTAGCTGTACTTCTTAGTTTATATATCACATAAACAAATTTTATTGCGGTTTTATTAAATTAGACTTGAAATATAAATATGGGGAATAATATAATTATAATAATTTTATTCTAGAATGTGGTTAATATTTTGTAGTGGATGTGTTGTTATCTAGAACAGTTAGATTTTGTCATACTGAATCCGCAGAGTGCATTCATTTCTGGAGTTTATGAAAATTTATTGAGCACTATTCCCTGATTATTGTCTTTACTGTACTCCACAATCGGATCTAGAGATTGTACTTGTCAGTCTTAGACATTGATATTGTTATCTTTGAACCGTTTTTGAATGCACTTTATTACAGGAGTAGGCCACCAAAAGAATAATGGAGGAAAATTTCTATACACTCACAAATCGTGTATGGAGATGTAGAGTTTTCTGGACAAAACTCAGTCCTATAAAAACGAAACTAGTTTGAGCAGGCAGAAGCTAAGAGTTATTGCAGGATTACTAATAGGTTCAGGATAAGATAAAGATATATCTGATTTCTGAAGGCTATATGAAAAAGCAGAGGAAACGGGGAATATTTTGTTTCTCTGTAGTTGATTGAAGGTACGTAGGCAGAAATGTCTAGGCATTCTAATTTTCTTTTCCTTCATTCATTATCCTGCTGGAATACATTGTCATTTACTGATAAACGTTTAATTTGGAAATATATTGTAAACAATTGGGTGCTGGTCTTGGAGGCCACGGAACTGTTCTAGAATTTAATCATTCGAACCAAGCTAACTTTTAATAAACTCTCCCTCTTTTTTTACTATTCCATATATAAAAAAGAAGCTCATTTGTATTTAAATATTCAGTCTACAATTTGATTGTAAATTATTGAAATAGATCATCTGTTGTTTTACAAAATCTTGCAGGAAAAAGTTTAAATAGTTGAAATCAAAAAATCAATTGACAAAAGCCTTATCTAGCGCTTTTTGTTCTTTCTATTATATAAGTCCTTTTGAAATACTAATTTGTATCCATTAATATAACATTTCCAACATATTTTATTTAAATATCGTAGTATTATTGAAATTGCGATAAAAAATTCGTAACAGTCTAGTATATTTGACTCGATATTTGATTTCATTTGATTATGTAAATAAATATTACGAATTGAATTAATCATTGACAGGCTTTTTTCTTTTCGATAACAAAAAAAAAAAAAAAAACTAACCCGTTGACTACTTTAATACAATTTCAATTAAAATTAATAAGAATTACAGAAAATATTTGTAAATATTTTTTTATCAAAATTAAAAGGCGTAGTTTGGAAGTAGAAAAAATTTAATGACGAAAACTAAAATGGGAAAAAAATAAAAGAATAACTAAAATAGAAATAATCATTTTAAAAATATTTATTGAGTTTATTTTAATCTAGAAGACAGACACAAAAATATGTTATTTACAAAAGCTTGTTAAGTTTAAAGCATTTATGTACATACATATTTACATACATATGTATATTCCATATTTATTTTTCATCATTATTTCTTTTATTTTTAATTCAATCTATAAGAATTTTAATAAATTTGTTTCATAACGATTACTCAATTATATGTATCTAATTTAACATTTGAAAATATAAATAAACATTGTATTTCTTCTCCCTGAAAACCCTGTAGAAATTTTTACTCTAGAATATTATAATACAACGGATGGATATTTACAATGCAAAAATATTTATTTGTATACAAAATGTTTGGCATTAATTGATGATGCGACTAACGACAACTGTATTGTAACTTTATATAGTAAAACAAAATTCAAAGCTATTGTTGTTTGTATTTTTGTTGGAAACGGAAAATTTAATAAAACGGAAAAGTAGCATTTAATTGTTTATTAAGTTGATGAACCATAAATATAATAAGTAAACTAAGAAATAAAAAAAAAAATATAAAGAAAGTATTGCAAGAAATTACAGAATTGTGCAGCAGGGGAATTCAATTTATTAACCGTTATTAATTTAAGTATGTACATATTTAACTACGTATGTATGTGTATTTGAATAGAAGTAGTAAAAATAGAATTTGATAATAAGGGGTTCTTAAGCTAAATTCCAATTAAAAAGTATTTGACAATGTTTAATGTTTTCCAATGCATTTTATTAAAAATAAGTAATTTTTATAAAATATGTATAATAGTGAAGTTCTATTTTAACGCTGACAGTTTACAAAACTTTTGAAAGTTAAATACATATAAGGACCGTTGTCGTTCAACAGAAATGCTATTTCTATAAGTTTTAATCCGTTATACGCATCATCTACAAGCCCATTGATGCTTATCGTTTTGCAACATAATCAAAATATACCAAAAATGAGTTCGAGAGCAACAGTGGTATTGTTTTGCAATAAACTAGGACATTTACATATTATTAAAGCGTATGTATATCACTATTCGTACCGTAAAAATGGTTTTTAATGGCTTAACTTTTTGTTTAAACAGTGAATATATACATCCTAGGTAATATAAATGATTGCACAATTATGGATGTCAACTGTCAAAAATTGTATTAAAAACGATAACTGTCAACCAACATTTAATAAAATTAAAAAAAAAATGATTTCGGCATCTACATCGCAACTGAAGTTTGATTACTGTTCATAATACGCCCATAAGAAAAGATAACATATTTCATATTTATTTCATATTTAAATTCTTAATTAAATTAGTAAAATTGATATACTATATTTTTTATATTTATAAATTAATTGTCTGTAATGAATTTAAATAAATGAAATTTTTTTTTTCAAATTTTGTTTCAATTTTAGAAAATTAAGTGGAATTAATTGAGTAAACTTCAACTTCACATAATTGGTATGTATTCGAAAAACGAAATATTTATTTTTTAAAACATATTTATTAAAACATATTTTATTTATTAAAACATAGTAACCATTATATTTTAATTTTTAAAACTAAAGTCTCTTGTAAAATATTCAATAATTATAATCTAATCTAATATAATAGTTTTTATAAACCTATTGTTGCAATTGTAGTTAAAAAAGTTTTGAAGATATTTATAATTTTAATTTTAACAAATTCTTAAACATTTTTATTTCAGCCTAAAACCGGAAAACTATTAAATGGGTAGTTTTTAACGAGTGCTGCCACCTCGGAGTCATAGTGGAAGTTTATTTTATCTTCTACATGATATTTAGTTTCCATAAATGCCAACAAACATGATTATTTTATTCATATTCCAGAAGGTATAAAAATAAATAAAAAGTAATTCAAAAACAATCGGTTCATGCTCGGATCTTAAGAGGATAAGGTGATAGCGGTATTACAACAACTAAACTTGTCATTTTTTGCTCTTTTGCGTATCTTTCTTCCAAATCTAATTACCTTTAATTATGCTTACTTTTGTTTTATTTATTGAGTTTAAATAAATATTAAATAAGAAAATATTTATATGCAAAATAAAATTTGTTATAGAAATATGTGTTTAAATTTGAAAAAAAAAACTAGACGTAAATAAAGCGTTTAACATTTGGGGGCATTTCAAAAAAAAAAAAAAAAAAAAAAAAAAAAAAAAAAAAAAAAAAAGTAAGTAATATCATCATATTAATGCGCATTGCACTAAAACAGAAAATTTATATTTATTACAAATCTATCTTAACTTCTGCAGTAAATTTTAAGCCGGTATATTAAGAACAAATATTAATTGCACTCGATTTGAAGTAAATAAACTTAAATGATCAAATATTGGAATTTCGAGCATTCAAGTTCAGAGTTATTGTATTAAGCTTTCGAATGTAAAAGAATGACTTTTTAGACTTTTTTTTTTGCAAAATATAATTTTAGAAATATAAAAATCATTCCTTTTCTCTACATTAACAGTACATACATATGGTAAAATAATAAATGTTCTAGTGACTTGGAAACCTAATTATGACTACGTATCACAAACGACAAACACAATAGCCCAGCATTATTAATCACTTCAAAACCAAGCGTATATGATATTATTATCATATTTGCTTGATATGTGAGAAACAATTTTTGGTGTGAGTCATATGGTTTGCTGTACGATGTACGAATCCAAGTTACTGTATACATATATTATTAAAGTTTTTTCAAAAATGTATTAATAACTAGATACAGCATAAAGAAAAGGCAAAAATACAATATATAATCGCATATCAGAGTTAATATTGAGTTGCAAAATTAAAATTAAAAAGAAGGCAACAACAATAATAGAGCGATAACAAATTGAATCATCACAAGTGTGAAATGTGAATAACAAAAATATGCCAAACATATCGAAAGTATGTACAGAATTAATAATTGTCAAAAATAACGCTTTTGGTATACGATTAATTTTAATTAAAGAGACGACCGTATGTTATCTTAGCAGAGATTAACTAATTGTTATGAAAAGTCTGTAGAACAGTCAATTTTAAACTTCAGGTTTTAAGGAGCTAGGTCGTAATACTGACTAAAGACATTACAATTATGTATAAACAACAACAACTATGTATTTTTGTTATAAAAAAAAAGATGAAAACTGACTGTAAAACAATGCCTGTGGCAGAATTAAAAAATTTTGCATAAGTCGCCTTTGTATAACTCTGTAAATAGGCCTTTCACATGCAAACAAAGGACTATTTTTATACCATTAAGAAATGAAATGAAATATATGATATTTACATTGAAAAGTGTTTTTATTGAGACAGTATCCAGTAAATAGTCATCCTAAAATGCATAAATATGTGTATAAATCTGTATCCGTCCTATCAATGATTTTTTATATTTTTTAAAATCTTTTAACATCTTGGAAAGACAAAAAACTGCGATCTGCGAACTGAAATAAATTTTCGTTGGATTAAGAATGAAACAATTCTTGTTTATTTGGTATGCACATTATTAATGATTAATTATTGATATACATATAAGAGGGTAAGAATAAAACCGGTAACATTTATTTAACGTTCACTATCAAACTTGGTATTAATAATCAAATCTAATCGCAATTCAATACATTTATACAAATAACTCGAAAAGAAAATTTGTCAATTGGTATAACAAAGAAGAAAATAAAAAAGAAAGTAATAAATAATAAACCATGCCATAGAAGAGAATAAAATATATTAAGCAAACAAATACAAAAAAAAAAAAAAAAATAAACCCTCATTGTTATAGAATAAAAACAGCTGAGTAATAAGTATTAAAAAATATAACTGAGTTCCATGCAACGTGTCATAATAGTAAAAAAAAAACAATAAAAGAAAAAAATTAAAAGAGTTGAAGTTCATCACATTTTTTGTAGAAAATATTTGCGTACATATCTCACTCACTATATGCAAGTATATATGTATGTACATATTTAATATACCATTGTGGGGGAGTAAATGTTTATAGAAATTGTTGCAAATGGATGGGAGGACGACAATTAGCAGATTAATTTGCTGAAATTTTTTTTAACTAATTTAACAACAATTCTATTATAAATTAAGAAAATTTTTAAAACACTGAATTTTGTTTGCATGTTGTATATTAACTAATGACTTTAACAATTAAAATTTACTGTTTAAAGAGAAAATACAATAAATATAACGTTGCTACTCACACAAAAAACTACGTCATCGTATTAAATAAAAATGCCAATTAAGGTGATGCCAGATGTAAATAAAACTTTATACTGGTGATAACGTATGCAAAGAAAAGAACACACCCATGGAATTATTTGAAAAAAGTTAATGTTCATTTATACGGCCCCTACACGCTGCGATTAGTTGGACAACTAGTTGAATCAACGGTTGGTCATCTTCTTCACTTGTTTCTCTTTTTGTACCAAATTTATTTATAAATTGTTATTGTAGTAACGTATTTTTAATCGATTCAATGAAAATCAAAATTTTTTAATCTTCAACCAAAGATTATAAAGTATAATTATAAAGTTGTACATCCAGTCGCAACGCATAGGTGTCGCATTAGAAGGGAAAGTATTTATCATTTTTAAATTGCTAAAAGAAAATTGGATCTATGTTTATTATTTAAAATAGAAGTTAATCTGCTAATAAGATATTGATATAAAATTGTTGCTTAACAATAATATATATTTATACATATATATCTAGGTAATTCAAACGGTTAAAATCTAAATGCAACGAAACCAGGAACACGAAAAAATTAATCAAACAAAATCTAATATTGAAAAATTAGTCTACGATTTGGCAAAGCAGAACCATTATTAAAAAATATTGTTCTCATATACTTTATATTTAGAATATTTATTAAAACATTATGGTTTGAAACTGAAATTATCAAGATCTAAAAACGGCAGCTTAAATTTATAAATCTTGGACTAATTTAAATCAAATAAAGTTGTCTTCAAAATGTTAACTCATATGAACTTTAACATTTTTAACTCGAATTTAGTAAAAGTAATTAAAATTGTGTTGGCAAGCAATATAATATACATAATAATACAATATAATAAACATAATAATACAAAAAAATAAAAACAAACAATTGCACTGCATTTGAAGCTTAATAGTTAAGCTTCCCACTCCTAATAACTAGTTTAATCTGGCATCACTGCTGTAATCAGTCAATATTATAGGAAATGCTATTTGCATTTTTTCTCATTTTCAATAGAAAAATAAGTCATTTTGAATACACATAATTTTTTTTTTGAAATAACTTGAATTCTATTTGCAAATTATATTATTTTAACAAAATATATACCAATTTATGTATATTTACCTTTGAATAAATAATCATATTCATCTTCCCTTGTGCCCATTTTGTTGCTGTTGTGTTTCCTTTATTCTTTTTTACTACTTTCTTAATGTATTTTTGCTTTGACTTTAGAATTTTTATTATACTTGTTTCTTTTTTCTTGTTCTTTGATACAATCTTTTACAACTTTATCTTTTATTTTTAAAATTGATTTAAACTTTTAAAATAACTTTTTTGTCGTTTGTAATTTTCATGCATTTGTTTGTTAATAAAATGACCCCAAAAACACACACATAAACAATCACAACATATACACCAAAAACAACAATATCACCATCATATCCCGTTGTCGTATCGGCGAAATAACAGCATAAGCACCAACAAGAGCAGCAGCACCAATAGTAGTATCACACAACACAAAGGGAGCAGAAGCAACAAAAACAAAGCACAAGAGAAACGTAGATTGATATTTGATTTAGTGTTGTTGTTTTTTTAGTACAAATTACAAGTGCAGCAGCAGCCCCAAAAAAGAAGTAGAAAGAAAACACCGCACAGTGAGCAACGAACGACGAAGTCAACGATTAAACGACCAACAAATCATCACCAATAACAACAAAAAGTCCGTAATAATAGGGAAAAAAAGAAGAGAAAAAAATTTCTATGTTAATTTTTTGTTGTTATAGAAATTAGAAAATAAAACCACTGTGAAAGAAAGAAAATGTTGGGTACAATGACGGGCGGTTACTTTTTTTATTCGTTGTAATCACTTTCTTTGAAAAAGAAAAACTTGATTTTCTATTGTTATAACTATTTCTACTCAACACAAATTTAATTGAATTGTTTATTTTTTATTCTTATTATATTTCTTTATAATTTAACAATGTTCTTTAACGTTTTTAATTTTGCTAATTATAAATTACAATTCATTCTACGTTTTAATATGAATTAATCACCTTTTTTGCGACTTTTCGCGACGAACGTAGACACAAGAAAAAAATCTCTCTTTTTCCTTGTTCGTTTCTGTACAAGTTCAATATGGCCGTTCGTTGATTTTTTTCTTATTGCTGTCAATATGTTCCCAGAGTAACAGAGTTGTATCGAAATGTTGGCATTTATAAGCGTTACCAGATTGTAATTGGAATAAAGTAAAACTAATGCAATTTGTGTAGAAAATGTATATTTACGTTCCATTCATTCATTAATTTTGTATTATAATAAATAATTATATTTATTTATATTATTAAATATTTAATAATTATAATTTGTATGTGTGTCATATGTGAAAATTCTGTTTATTAATGTTTTTATTTTTTATTTTTAACAATATAATCTCATATAAACGAGTTTTTGCAATATAAATTACATTTTTTTTAATAAGTACAAAATATAATACATTTAAAGTATACTTCAGTATATAATACAGAATGTTTAAATAAATACAATATAAATAATAAAAAAAATCAAGATTATAATTGTACTTTTTGCAAAGCATACGAAGGTATAAATAACAATAGGCCACCCAACATATAAGTCATTTTGGAGCCAATGCACCAAAAGGCTATACAACCAACAACTGGACCTACAGCACGAGCTAAAGCACCCAAAGAACGGAAAATGCCTAAAACAGAGCCTTTTTGATCATCATTGCCACATTTCGAAACCAAAGTCGTCAAGCAGGTTACCGTAAATGCAGTAGCTAAAGAATTATTTTCTATATGAATTTAAAATTTTAATTATTTTATGTCTGACTTACAAATGGCATATAAAATCATGCCCAAATATAGTACAACAGCATTATGAGCCATGCCCACTAATATGAAAGCAGGTATCAATAAATATAAACTGAATACAGCATAGTTTTTAACTTTGTGCTCGGGAAGACGACGTACAACTGAACCTTGTAACACTGTCATTATAACACCTAAAAAGTGGAATGTGAATTAAAATAGATTTTCTTAATTTGTTATTCATCTATAGTTTATATGTATTTACCAGTCGTCAAAAACATTTTAGCTTGATCCATAGACGTATAACCAAATTTATGATACATTAGAAATGTTACCGTAAATTCTAAACCTGAATACAAGAAGAGGTATATAAAATAAATCAGTCCAATTGTTTGTAACGACTTGATTTGCTTTTGAGGCACATTCTTAATGGTGGCAAATCTGAAAAGATACAGAAAAATGGTAAAAATTTTTAATTGCAAATATTATTTCAGTTTAAATATTGATAGTCGTTTTTGTAGATCATAGCAAGTTTTGCATTAAGGTATTGGCTGAATATGTTCTTTTTGCCATACCTTCATTTTAATTTTTAATAATTCTTATTGAAATTGCTACAATTAAACAATTCGTAATTTTTGAAATTCTTTTCAATTGTTGAACAAACAGACTATAATTTGGTAAATGATTCTATGTTACTATAAGCAACTAAATGTTCAAATGTATTAATTAAGTGTAAGATTCTTTTTCGAACTTGAACGTTTTATCGGTGGTCACTTTTTTTTGCTTATGCTAAGCGCTCGAATGTTGTATACATAAATTAATTCATTTTCAAATGCTTTTGGATATTTGCGTAAAGATTAAATTCTTGTGGTATTTAAACAAATATGTTTAAAAATATTTTTTTCCATTGATAAGTGCTGTGTTAAACTGTAAGCCATTATTCATAATGATTTAGAACAATAACTATTTTTACAAATTAAAAAAGTATATTTCAGTTAATATTGTGTTTTTATCTTATGGAATACTTAATTTAGTATTGTGTAACAACAATAGTTGTGCACAAAAATTGTTAATTGTATTGTGCTTTTCGTGATAAGAATTGTTTGATTTATTTTTCACGTGAACGAATATTTCAATCTCTTTTCGAACGTGCGTTATGGCAACCAAGTTTGTATAGATAATGAGTACAAGTATTAATTAAAATTAAATTATATTTCGAAATCAACAACTACTCACCTAAAAATGGAAGATACATTTAGCAATTGCCAGGCATATAAAAGTGATGATGAGATTTCTTTAACACGTTTTTCCTAAACGAAAAACAATATTATTATAATTAAACTTTTGATATCTTTGTCAATATTCAAAAACAATTGGGAAATCATTGAACTATTTAAAATGGCAATTAAGTTTCACTTTAAAAATATTTTCTTACTTACCTTAGGTAATGTTTCCTTTAAACAAAAGACCAAAACCAATAAATCGCCCATAGCTAAGCCGAACGCGAGTAGTGAAGGCAAAACAAACCAGGGTCCTGTAGATTTATTGGAAAATATTGCAAACATGGCACCAATCATTGGGCCTACAATGAAACCTAAAGAAAAGGCTACACCAACTAAAGCCATACCACGGCTACGAGTCCTTTCACTAGACACATCAGTTATAATTGACATGGACAACGAAATATTGCCCTTACTAAGGCCGCCAACAAAACGAGCCAAAACAAAAATTGCAAAATTACGTGAAACGGCCCATAACAAATAAGATGCGGCAATACCAGTCTTATTTAAGTAACGAAAGCAAAAGTTAATACAAAAAAAGAAAATATAAAAAATATGAACAACAATAAAAATAATTAAATATTCGTGATTGTATTTAAATGAATTCATGCATGAACTTACCGCACAAACAACTATAACCGGTTTACGACCGTAGTAATCGGATAGGGCTCCCACCACAGGACTGGCTACAAACTGTAGAAAACTGAACATGGAACCCAGTAAACCACCAAATAATACTGAATTATAGCGTTCCGGTGCTCCTACCAACTCTTGGAACCATTTAATGCGTTCCGTTAATATTGAATATAAACCGGAACTATCATTGATTTTAAAGTATTCCAATAAGGAGGGCAGTAGTGGTAATATAATTGTAAATGCCAACAAATCAAATAATAAAGATATGAATACTACAAACACCATGGGATTGGTTTTTTCGTTTAGGTTGCTGCTATCCCCGTCAGCTTTCTTTCCTTTGCCCTCATTATTGTTATTAGTGTGTAATGCTGTTGCTTCTGTCGATGAATTAAGTCTTCTCTGTGTTAGAGACGACATTTCCGGTTGTTTGGTGGAGTGTTTTGTGGGCAAAACAAATTAAAATGTTTTAATAAAACTGTGTAAAATGTATACTCGTGCGTATATACGTGCTTTTACGCGAAATAACGATCAACTTCTGTTTGTTTAAATCATTACTTTATGTTTTCTCAAGAGCTTCTTTAAGACGATCATCGCTCACTCGCTAAGTAAAAAATTTAACACAGTAATTGCAAAGTGAAAGTTTGTGCGATTGATATTATCCAGTTTTGTTTTTGTTGAGATTGTATTTCCAAAACAAAACAAACCAAAACAAATAAAGTGTCAAAAGAATAATACAGAGCTGACAATGTACAAAAAATACACCATAACCCAATAAACAGTTAGTTCTTAATAATACAAAAAAAATAAATTGTAATCGAGGAAATACATTTTTATTTCATTGTCATAGAAAAATCGACTGCTTTTAAGCACTATCTTATGGTTCTATTATGACAGCTGGAAACAAAAAGTGTGGAATATAAAGTCAAAAATTATTGGTCATGTCAATTGTTGGGCAACCTATATATTCAACAATAACACACATTACTCAAATACTTTGAAACGCCTTTTTATAAAACGTTGGCAACCCTGTTTGTACAGCTGTTTGTCAGCTGTTTTGATTTGTTTGCATTTGCAAAATTTTTTCCTTCTAGTGGTTATTTTTATTTGAAAAAAGATAAATTTGGATAAATATCCCGTAAAAATGTCAAAAATTACAGTACAAGATATAGAAGCTGTTGATGATTACTGGGGTCCAACATTTCGTTCGATTTTAGAAGGTAAAGAAACGATTAAAATGCATTATTGAGCAGACATTACACACCCACTTTTTATTTTTCACCATAAATAGGTGACAATAAGGAATCCATATCAGAGCAATTGGAACAACGCATACGCAGTCATGATAAAGATATTGAAAGAATTTGTAATCTATCGTATCAAGGATTCATAGACTCTATACAGGAATTGTTACAAGTAAGAACTCAAGCTCATCAATTAGCCACGGAGGTGCAAACATTGGATAAGTCATTGCAACAAATTAGTGCTTCACTAATACAACAAGGCAATGACTTGGTTAAGGCTAGACAAATTGAATCGAATTTAGCTTCTGCAATAGATGCCCTACAAGAATGTCTGCCGGCTTTGGAATGTTACATTAAATTCTGCCAACAGGCTTCTAACAAGCAATACTATCAATCCTTGCGTACTTTAGAAACTTTGGAACTACAGCATCTACCAAAGTTGCAAAGTTACAAGTTTGTGACACAAATGCGACATGCCATTCCAGTAATAAAAGAGAATATACGTCGTTCAGCTGAATCAGATTTTCGTGAGTTTCTGGAAAACATACGCAGATTTTCACCAAAGATCGGCAAAGAAGCTATAGAACATACAAAAAAGCTACAGAAACGTGATATAAATACTATCATAGAAGATCATAAAAGGTCTTTGAAAACAAAAGAAAATGCTGTAGATGAAGATAATCTTTCCGCGCAAGATTTGATTGATTTCTCACCTATCTATCGTTGTTTGCACATCTATACCGTCTTGGGTCAAAGGGAATACTTTGAAAAGGATTATCGCCAACAGAGACGTGATCAGGCAAAATTAGTATTACAACCACCACCTGGCATGCATGACAACCTGGATGCTTATAAATTATATATTTGTGCTATTGTTGGCTTTTTTGTGGTTGAGGATCATGTTAAAAATACAGCTGGCGATGTTGTAACCTCTACCTATTTGGAGGAATTGTGGTCATCTTCTCTGACCAAATTTGTAAATGAGATAAGCATGAGTTCTTCCTCTTGCACAGATCCAAATATATTATTAAGAATCAAAAACTTGATAATGTTATCCATAAATACGTTCAAGTGTTATGGTTATACGGTAAATATTTTATGGGAATTGCTGCATAATATGAGAGATCATTACAATGAGGTAAGAAGTAATGGTGTATTGAGGAAAATCTATTTACTAATATATTTTATATACCTTTTAGGTTTTATTACAACGTTGGGTGCATGTTTTCAGAGATATTCTTGATAAGGAACAATTTCTGCCCATGGTAGTGGAAAATGTAGAGGAATATGAATCAATTATAGAACGTTTTCCCTTTCACTCGGAACAATTGGAAAATGCACCGTTTCCCAAGAAGTTCCCCTTTTCACGCATGGTGCCCGAAGTTTATCATCAGGCTAAAGAATTTATGTATGCCTGTATGAAATTTGCTGAAGATTTAACTTTGTCACCCAATGAAGTCGCTGCTATGGTACGCAAAGCTGCAAATCTTCTATTGACACGTAGTTTTAGCGGCTGTTTATCAGCAGTATTTCGTAATCCCAGTGTAGCTTTGCCACAACTTATTCAAATCATTATTGATACACAGTATCTGGAAAAGGCCAGTCCATTTTTGGATGAATTTGTTTGTCATATGACAAACACGTCGAGTAGTGTCACCCAAACACCATCTGCTATGTTTCATGTGGCCCGCCAGGATGCAGAAAAGCAAGTGGGCATTAGAATTTGTTCCAAAATTGATGAATTCTTTGAGCTGTCTGAATATGAATGGCTGCTGGTGGAGCCACCAGGCAAGGCTTCTGCATATATCACCGATATGATATCCTATTTATCCAGCACATTTGAAAGTTTCTCCACCAAATTGCCTTCCATAGCTCAAACAGCTTGTCATCGTACCTGTGAGCATATGGCCGAAAAGATTTGGTCTCTACTGTTCGACGATGACGTAAAACAGATTTCAACTGGCGCTTTGCAACAAATAAATCTGGATCTGTTGCAATGTGAATTTTTTGCCGCAAAAGAACCTGTGCCTGGTTTAAAAGAAGGAGAACTTGCAAAATACTTTTTAAAATGTCGTCAATTACTCGACTTACTTACTATGGAAGAATGGGCCACATATTTACATGACTATGGCACTAAAGAGGATCGGTATCATTTAGTACATCCTCAGTATATCATCATAATATTGGAAAAAATTCGAGAAGCCGATAAAAAGACCATGTTTTCGGGTTTACGTAAAAATGACAAAAAGAAACTACTGGAAACTGTATTAAAACAATTGAAAAATTTAGCCGAAAGGCAAAATTAATTATAAAATTTTGAATTATAAACATTCCTTTGAAAGGATTACTACTACTATTAATATTATTGTTTTTCAACGATTGGTATTATATTCTTAAACGACATTTTTCTATATTTACTATTTATGTGCTATTCTCATTTTTATTTATACGAATTAATTTATATAGTGACTAAAACAAAGTTATATTAAAAATAATGTATTCAAATTCATAAAATTTGTATATTTTTTTCTTTGTGGCGTTAACGGTTAAAACCGAAAGGTATTTCATATCTGAACTGACTAATCAAGAACTGTCATAAAGAATCTCGCTCATTTTCTTATTATATCTTCATTAAAAAGTTTTTTTCAGCTTACTAGATAATCGGTCTGGTGTATTAGGTTCAAGGATTTGATTTTTCATCTGTCGTTGCCTAGGAACAACGAACTCTGTGAACATGTGTTCTAAAAGGTATCGATCGGTCGTTACATATAATATCGGTATAGATGCGAAAGCAGTACTTTTAAGTATTATTTATATATCATGTATTAAAAAAGTTACCAGACAGTTACAACACAATTCGGTTTAATGAGACGCTTTTTCGCATAAGAAGGAAATCGTACTGACAGTTAACTGCGGCGAAGTGTAATTATATTTCTGTGCTAGATCTCAACCGGGTTTCTGCAGGGGATGGGGAGATACTGGGTAGAATATAACATTTTCTCTGTGGAATTTGACTACAATATTAGTGTACTAAAAAGTATGATTCACTTTAAGCTATTCGATATTAGAAATAATTTTTAATCTGGAATCTATTAAATTAATTGAATATAATAATAATTTGATGTGCTTAGAACCGTCTGTTATTTTAATTAAATTATAAAGAGCAAATTTGGTTTTCAAAATAAGAATCATTTAATAGGTTTTTCTTTAATTATCATGTTTAAATATTACTATAAAGATCATGGTATAAGAAATATAGAAATATATTTCTTATACCATGATAAAGATTATATACAAAGTGTATGTATGGTATGGTATATATATATTTTTTGTGTATGTGTGTATTAATTGTTATTTAATTTTTTATGTTTTTTTAATTATGCACGATTTGTCTTAAATATTGAATGATACAAACAAACAAATTTTCTAATTTAATAATTACGTACCATAAGAGTGTGTTCAATATGCCTTTGACATTTACTTATGTACCTATAATATAGGTCCTATATACATATATATGTATGCAATAGGTGTGTGTTTACATTTGTTTTTTTTATATATTTTTAAACTATATGGTTTTACTTTAGCTATTTAATAAAAAATTACATTTTTCGTTTAGCTGACTACAATTAAAAGACAAAAACATTTTCCATATACGATTTTAAAGAGTTCTTGACACGCTACAATATTATCTAATGCTTTAAGCTTTACTTACTAAACGAACGGGGGAATTGTTTTTATTTTTAATTATAATAATTTGTTTGTAATTAGAGTTTAGTACGTTTTGTTTATTTATTTAATAATAATAATATAATAATAGTAATGAACATTGTTATTTTCGTAAAGAGAAAATAAAAAACAAAAAAAGATTTTGAAAAGAGAAAAATGGAAAGAGGGTTTGGTTTTGTTTGGTATTGTAAACATAAAATAAACAAAAAAAAAAGTTAAAAACAAATTAAAAATAAACATTTGTAAATTGATTGTATTAAAAAAGATTGATGTTTTTTCATAGGTTTATCTAAGACACATAGAGATACTGTCGACGCTGTCAACTCTTTGCTTCTAAATGCTTGGGAGCATCAGCATACGTAAATTTTAGGCGAAAGGCTTCAGCAACTAACACATTGATTTGACGATCAGACCAATTGTGTGTAGGCAGATTTTGTAGCAGTAATAAAAGACCCTAGAAAGTAGGAAAATAAATGCTTAACAACTGAATTCTAACAGTGTTTCATAACATAGTGATAGTAACGAAGACAGGTATTAAAAGGTCTTAAGCACGCTTCTTTCTAGTTTCCATGTATAAATTACGATTCTTTTATAATTCCTTACAGTCCTAATTCAGAACTCACCTGAAAATCATTTTGTTGCATTAATTCTTCTTTCCAATGCAATAGGAATGCTGCACAAACGTATAAGTGAAATAATGCAAAACCATCTGATTCAGCTAAATATGTATCCCATAGGCGTATGGTACAATGCAGAGGCAATTCACGAGTTAATAAATTATTCATCCAACGAAATGAAAATTGTAAATAATCAACACCATGAGTTTGTAAATGACGATGTAATGTGCCTGCACAATATAAATATGAAATCAAATATTATTTTTGATAAAACAGTTTATTTTGTCTAAACACACCATCTATTCTTTGTATTAAATCTTTTAATTGATTCACTTTCTCCTGTATACCCAGTTGAGCAAATATATAATTATCCTGTATGCAATCCAAGAATTTTGATAAACACCAAAATGAATCAGCTTCAATGGCATCACGAATTTCAACGGATAACGATGCAATATCGAATTTTTCTATGTCAGTACCTTTTTTTTTTTGGGAAATAATAAAAAAATAAAATACTAAAAAAGAAAAGAATTTTAATTAAATAAAAAGTATTTACCTGGTGGCAATTGCTCTTGTAGAAAAACAATAAAGAATGGTGTTACTAAATCGTTTATACCCTGTACATAACCAGAGGCTGGATGACGTATAGACCAAATGAATAAGACACGTTCAAACATTTCTTGTACGAGTTTTTGTTGGAAGAGCGATATTTGTGGATTCATACGTGGCACATCGATATGTATCTGTTATAGTTGGTGTAAAATAAAACCAATTTCCTTTTAGTTTATTTTAAACTAAAAAATTAATACTTCTTACTTGTCTATAAGTATCCTGTTGTGTTTCATCTTGACTATCCACCTTAAAATAGTTTTGTCTTAAATCTTGATAACCCTGACGTTTGCTCTCCAATACCGCATTACGTCTTTCACCTGATGGTGGTAAATATTTCGATAATAAACGCCAACTAATGCCACGCATCTAAAATTATTTAAAAATATCATATTAAATTCAAGGAAAACGTAAAATAATATGTTAAATATTAACCTTTCTAGGTATACCCGACCAACTAAGTTTTTTCAAAGCTACCAAATCCAGGAGTGGCGAATCTAATAGTAACTCAAATTTTTCGATTTTCGTCTCATATTCAGAGTCTTGTGAATTTGTAGTGAACTTTTGTAGTTGTGGTCTTCCCGGCAAGGCTTGAATATGTCTTATACGAGGTCTGAAAAGTTATAAAATAATGAAACACAAATAATATTTCAACAATTTATTAATTAATGGGAGTGAAAAAGAAATAGTTAATTATTTAAAAAACTTAAATATGACGTTAGGACAGGGATGCGGTTTAGCATAGAAAATATCTTGTTTGGTTAAGCTAGGCGAGCTCCATAGCCATAGACCCTACCTAATTTTTGAAGTCACCATTCTGCAAAATGTTGAGAAATTGTGAATGAATGTATGTACTTCGCAAGTTTTAATATTATTTGACATTGAGATACTGCCAGATTGTATAATGACACTAATGTCTCATATTTGATTCAAAAGCCGTATTTGAAGCAGCATAGAATTTGTTTTATAAACAATAACTCATCTGGTAGTGATCAGTGAGGATATCACTCGGCCTTTGGCTATATTAGCATCTTGGAAGATGTAATCAAAAAACGTCTTTTTCGAAATGTAAAACTCACCTTTGTTCCTGTGTTTCCTTTTTGGAATTATCATTTAGTTTTGATGTTGTTTTGGCATCATAAGATTGTTGCTGTGCAGCACTATTCGATGAATCAGTATGTGAGTTGTTGTTACTTATATGGCCAAAATTACCAGCACCACCACTAGTAGCCGTTGATGTTTTGTGGATTTCGATTACATTTTGAGCTAAAGTTTGTGAGACTTGCCTTGAAATTCTAGTATCTATTTTATAAAAATTTAGAAAATGTTTGTTGAAAAGAATTTTTAATTCTTGGATTGTTATAGTTTACCAGTTTTATTTAAAGTTGTATCTGGACTTCTGTATAATGAATGTTGTTGTTGCTGCTGCTGTACTTCAGCGTTAGATATTATGCAAAACTCATCATCCCCTGTATCCCATGCATCACTAACCGAATTCTGATAATCACGAAAAGTTGCCATCATACCGCCTGCTCCACCGATGCCTGCCGTTTCGTTTGTGCCTAAGGAATTAACCCTCTTTGGGCTTGGCCTTCCCGGTACAATGCGATTACTATTCTTCCAAAATGAATTTGTTGTGGCCACTAATGGTTGGTAGTGTTTGTTTTGTGCTTCTACTGCCGCAGTTGTTGTTGTCGCTGATGAGGATGATGTTTTAGTTGCTGTAGTAGTAATTGTAGCTGCTGTTGTTGTTGATGATGCGTTAACGTTGTCTACATTATTGTCCATAGTCTTCTTCCACCGTCACAAGTGTTGTTGGAAAAAACTGCAATGAATAACTCTTGGTTTTGTCTTTTTTTAATGTCTTACTACGTTTTGTTGTAAAGAAATTATAAACACTTCTTTTTCTTAGTCAATAAATTAAAAAAAATTCTAGTTTTAGTTGAACAATTTATGGTAAAATTCGTAGTTTTTTATAAAAAAATTAAAAAGATTTCTTCCAATTGGAAAAAATAGCAACAGCAAAACACAGCAATAAATCACTATTGTGAATGGTGCAATTAATGACATTCATGGGTTACCATTGTGCTCTATTCGATTTAAAGTAATTATTTTAAAGTAGGAATGATTGAATTTTATGAAACATTAAGAACACATAATCATTGTGGATTCATATAAATAATAATTTAAATGTAAAGAATAATATTAAAATTTTTACTTTTAGACTTTGAACTCATGGAATTAGTCAAATGTGAAATTTTTTCGACTACTTGCTTTTTTGCAGATAACTACATTATGCTTCTCTCATACAAAACCTTGCTCTATGGTAAAAACGGGAATGATTGATTTTCACAAGCTTTTGTGGATTTTTAAGTGGGACTGCTTTAGTGTGTATAGCCTAGCATACGCATAAAAAAGACTGTTTACCAATGTTTGCTCTCTGTAGTTTATTATATATTATCGTTCGGAGTTCAGAAATGCATCGTTTGGGACTTATCAATAATTCTAATTTAAGCGTTTATAATTATGATTTGTGAATCATACGGCTTCATAATAACATTAATTTCCTTAAACAAATTAATTCCGGATGGTTACAAAAACATTAATATTAAACGCTATATTCTACATACAATAGCGAGCAGAAGAAGAAGCTGAGCTGTATCATATATACAGAATGACATCAAATCTTTCTGAGCTCAAACTGGAATCCCAACTTGAAAGCAGATTTGTAAGCTCTGTTTCACTTCTGTTCAAACTTTTTATCATTACACTGTCTGCTATACACGCACTGAACACTGAACATACCAAATGCATAACAAGTGTCAAAAGTTCTTGAAAGATTATTTTTCTATTTGTTGTTCTCGCCAGCGGTCGCGTATTCAAGTGTGAAGGAGAAAAAATATAAAATCTGTTAAAATAAAGATAATTTCATCATTTCAAATACGACTTAGAGCATAATAAAAAAGGAAATTCATGTTAAGTATAAATTTAAATGGTATATATCATATAAACCGATATAAATATGGAGGAACAACAACAGCAACAAATAATCGAACGTTTACAACGCATATTTGAAACTTTTCTGCAAAAAGATTTCGCCACTACCAGTAATGTTTACTTTGAAAAGCTTATAACACATTTAGCGGAAAAAGGTAAATAGAAACAAAATTAATTTTATTACTAAAATTGAAACGCTATTTCCAATTGTGTGATTAGAAAACCTGTATGTGCTGCAGGCACCCTTTGCCACGGATTGGGTTGACAAGTGTATCACGCTGTTGAATGAGGATTTCACTAAAGTTAATGCAAAAGTTACATCGTTTATGCTCAACTTTTGTAGCCTTCTAGTGCAAAATGAATGGATTCTACTAACTTTAAAGGAAAGAAATATTATGGATAGGTAAGTAGACTTTTATCTATAAGTGGGTGTTTAAAGAAGAGAAATCTTGGAGAAATCTATTGCTTATTCAATATTACGCGTTGTATAAATACAAGGAGTTCACTGTTTTATTAACAATATTTTTTTATTCATATGTTTATGGTTTTCATTTAATTTTTTTCGTTTCTTTTTTAGGGCTCTTACCATTATTGAGAACAATAAGCAGCGCTTTAGCCCATCAATAAAATTGGGTTTTATACGGCTTTTAGCGGCAATCTCACGTTATAGTATGGGTCTGGCCTACATACGTTTGAAAAAATGCTGGCATTTTCTTATTGAATTTTGTAGTCGTGATCACACTTTATATGTGGTTAGAGAAGCCCGTAAATTACTGTACGAATTGGTGTATAAATTCTCAGTCAAGGCAAAAGATGAGAAAATCGTTTTAGAAATGCTTAGTGAAATTATACAACCTATTAAGGAGAACGCCTATGAAGAGGGCGCCGATAAAATAACCATCAATGTTGATGATTCTCAAATACAGCATCGCTTATCGTCGACTCTGGATCTGCTATCGTTTCTATTCGAACAGACGTTGGAGTCAGAAGAGAAAACAAATATAACGTACTTGTGTCAGGTGTATCATAATTTGGAATTGGCCATATGGAAATTGGTTGATATGACCCATAATCGTTTCTTTTTATACAAAATTCTACATACTCTGGCCAGCTTCAATTACGCAATTTTGGTACAGGATCAATGGGACAAGGGCCAAATAGCTCCAGAGAAGTTTACACGCTTCGGCTTAAATTTCTTTAATATCGTGAAATTCTGTGTTTCACGTTTAGAAACAATAAATTTAATTAAAATAGCCGAACTCAACCATGTGCTGTGGAAGAAATTGGGCTCGCGTGCGCCACCTGAAATTCTTATTGAAAATGAATTGGTAAAATTCGAAAACCAATTGATTATTTTCCATTTATTGCCTGTGCTGGTCATACTGCGCAGTCGTGAAAGGCAAGAAGAACTTTTCGATAATTACCTAATGAAAATCTTTGATGTTTCCTCCGAACATACTCTTCGTATTTGCTATGGGTTCCGAGATTTAATATTGCCCTCGGAAGGTACAACTTTGGAGGCTATAGCAGACCTGGCCTATAAGTCTATACATGGTGTTTTATCCATGCAAAACATTTTGGAAAGAGAACAAGCTGTTATGGTTTTCCAGGCCATTATATATGCTCTAAAGGAATTTGTCAGCAATAGAAATATTGTAGGTGGCGAACATAATACAAACGTCGAAGGCAGAGTAGTGCCAGTTTGGTGTAAAACCTGGATGGGCACTGACTTTTTAGTAGCCATACCAAATGTTTTATATGCTTGCCTTATAGGATTGCATACGCTCATTAAACGTTATCGCATATCGTGGAAAGAAAGCATCGAAACAACTTGCGTGGTTAATACGGTAGCTGTTATACTAGAGAATCCTAATTTAACAGAAGGGGTAAATTTAAAATTTTAATTATAATTTAAGAACAAAATGTCCATGTTTTCATTTTGCTTTTTCAGTCCGCTGTGCAGGCGCTTAAATTGGTGCAACTATCCATAGAACATTTTTTATCACCCAATATGGCTTTATTAGTGGATAATCTTCAGGGTTCAGGCTTGGTATGCTTGGGCCCTATTATAGTTAAACGTTTTCATGACATTGCCTGGGAAGTACGGGATAGCGCAGTCGAATTAACCACCTCCATAGCCAATATTTCTAGAGTTAGTAAGTATTTTAAGAGAAATTTTGTTTTTATTTTTATACTGCAGGAGATTTTTTAATAAAAATTATTCGTTTCTTTAGAATTTCCTGCTTTTCAACAATTTTTGCATGATTATAAAATGTGTTCAATTGTCATGCAAATGGCCAAAAACGATCAAGAACCTTATGTAAGAGCATCAGCTTTAAAATGTCTTTCAAAAATGGTTATGATTAATATTATCTGGGATAATGATTTAAATAACCAAGATTTAATGGTAAGTATTGTTTTTTTTTTTTGTTTTGTTTTTGGTTCTCTTTATTAATTTTAATTAATTTATTTTTTATGTTGTTTTCTTCTAGGACCATTTATTTTACGTTTTGTTTAATGAAAGTGAGGGTATAGTACGCAAGGAAGCTATGAAAGTTTTGGCTACTATTTATGAACATCGCAGAATACCACCACGTTACAATGATACTTTGTACTCAACTTTGGCACATTGTGTCATTTCCGATTTACATTGGGAAGTAAAACTGGAAGCTTTACGCTTTTGGGAATTGGAATTTAAGAAACAATTTACCAATCAGGGCATGATTGATGGCACGTTTCCCACCGTTACTTTTTCCAAAGAATATAAAAAGATCGTTACACTTACTGAGAAGGAGATTAATTTAAGAATTATAAAAGTTTTCAATGAATTGTCTCAGCGCGGCTGCTTGGGAGTAATTTTGAAATGCCTTCAAGAAGAGTACGATTTAGAAGTTTTAAAAGCAGCTGTTTGCATGGTGCACTGTTTGTTGGAAAGACTTAAAAAATATAATTTCGAATCTTTAGTAGAGAGTTTGGATAAATTTAACTCCCCCACAAGTAGTAGTTCTGCTCCCAGTACTCCTATCTCTACACCATCTCCCTTGTCTACCAAAAGTATGGAGTTAAATATTGATTTTTCATATAGAAATGTACCCGTTGTGACCAACAATAATACGCATGAGCCCCTCACTGAGGTCGAACAGGCTAAATCGGATGAAGTTATCGAATCTATATTATCCTCTCAAGATATTAATCTTTTAGCGGCTTCTTATGAAACACAAATGCAATTGAATAACAATGGAAACAAAACTTCAACGCACATCGAGGACAAATCAATACCTAACATGAATACTGACTTATATAAGAACTATACTTCTGTAGATGTTAAAGAATTTATGCAATCCATCAAGAGTATAGATTTGGATCAATTGCTTAAGAATCATAATGATTGGTTTTTATGTTCGGAAAGTTTAATATCTCTTTTGGATGACATCAATTTTTCTATAAAACAAGAGGATGAATCTTTATTTGCTGATTGTTATTAGGTAATGCATTTATATACATACATATTTTTTTCACACATCATTGCATGCATGTTTTAATTCCACATTTTCTTCTTGTTTATAATAAAATTGTTTTTTAAGTATTGTAAAATACTAGTTTATATAACGAAAATATAAAATAAAAATTTATAGGAACTTTTTGAAAAGAAATTCTTTGCCTGACTTCTCTGTAAGGTCAACAATAACCAAAAATAGTGAAATTTGATAGTTGGAATGTCCGTTATGGACTTGACAAATTTTGGTTTAATTAAAGGGAATAATATATTTCGTATTAGCGGTTAAAAAGCAGTAGAACTATTGCTTACACTGAAGATACCATATCGTATGAAGTATGTTGTTGGTAAGTGTTGACACATTGTCAAAACAGGTTTCTACAATTATAAATAGTTTCACATCATCCTTTAAGTAGACCCCTGCACCGGTCCCAGCATTAATTTTCGAGCCGCCTATAGAGATCGCATGACCCTCCAGCGAAATACATACACTGCGCCATTGTTCCCTGTTACTATCGAGAAAAAGTCCTTATGAAGGTTAATAACAAATTTCAACAAGGCCAAAGAACCTTTTTATTGATGGAATAAAAACCGTTTTTCTAAATAAAATAATTATAAAATTATATATTATTATTAAATATAATGTGAGATTAAAAAACAACCTTTTTCTTCATCTGGCAACACCGTTTTACCATTACGCCATTCACAATGAAGAACTTCGTCACTCATTCTCAATAAACAAGTGAGAAAAGCAAAACCAAGAAGTAAAGAACTGATATTTTGCTCAGTAACTCAATGCAGTTTTATTTAGACGGGCGTCAGTCAAATTTAGTTAAACGCTAGTACACGCAATTACGGACGGTCAATGAGTGGTTACTATTTTAATTTTTTTTTCATTTCTAATAGAAAAAAATGAAGTAGTGCAAAAAGTTTTGAGTTTTAATAAATTTATTAAAAAGAGATAAATGCAAATTAATTTGAATGAAGGCCTTTTCTTAGTTAAAAAAGGAAACAAAAAGAAGTAGTGTTTATTTCAAAGAAAGATAAAGAAAAGAAGTAATTTTTCAACGTTCGACCAAAAGAAAAATTGCATTTTGCTCATACGTATGTGTGTATGAAGAAAAGTGAAAGAAAATTTTGTGGTAGTGTGTGTTTACATATATACATATATGTTAAAGAAAAAGCATTAGTATAGGTGAAGTTAGAAAATGAGAAATACAACCAGTGTTCAAAAAGAAAAAAGAGGTGGAAAACAACAACTAGCAAAAAAGTGTGTGGGGTGCTTGAGTGGCCGCTAAAAGGCAAAGAAGACGAAGAGCACAAACGAAACGGGGAAAACAGGAGCAGAACAAAAAAAAAAAAAAGAAGGCGAGACCCACGTCTCAAAAAACCAACACTTTATTTTGTTAGTTTGGCTGCTATAAGTGGAAATTAAAGTTAAAATTTAAGTTTATTGCATATTTTCGTTAAACCTACAAACATAATCTCCAACCATTCAACTACAACAAATATATGGAAAAATTAAAATGAGTTCAAGTTGCGAAAGGTGTGTATGAGTGCTGTTTGTTGTTGTGTGTAAACAATATTTTAATGGTCTAATAATAAGTGATATTTAAATGGTATTGCTGTTGCTGCTGTCGTTGAAGTTGTTATTATTACTTTTGTTTGTTTTAAGTGTTTTTGTTGTTGTTTTATTCTTGTTTCTTTAATAGTTTTTGTTGGGAGTTTTTGTTTTTCTTTCAATTAATCGGCTATAGAGCAGTTTGTTGTTGGTGTTGTCGTGAGTTTATTAGAGGGCCGCGAAAAAGCAAAAGAAGTAGGAGGAAAGTACTTTATAATTAGAAATTTATGAATAAACAAAAACAACAACAATCATCACCACCAGCTGTAGCTTAAGTTTTATCAACTACACTAACGATCAACTAATTATTAAATTTATTACACACTTATGCCTTAATATTGTTTCTTAATACCTATTTCACCTTAATTTTTTGATTTTTAAAAGAAAGTCTGTATTTTTTGTTTCTTCTTTTCGTTTGTAAATGAGGTCGATGGGTCGTTCGGTCGTCTATATTGTAATCAAATGTTTTATTATTTTTTTACCGTATACTACATATGTATATGGATAACAATAAAACCAACAACTGAAAAATGTTAATAAATCAACATGTCTATATTTCCTTGACTTAAATTCTTTTTAAAGTTTACTCCTCCCTTTTTGTCCTTCTTATTATATTCCTTCCCTTGAGTTGTTTTTTCTTGTTCTTGTTAATTTGTTTTTTTCTTGTTCAATTAATGCAGTTTTTTCCTTTTTAATTGTTTGTTAATCTCTATTTCTTTTTTGTTCCTTTTAAAATCGCACTTCATTATTAACCCAACCAACTCACATTACGCTCTCTTTTCACTCATTTCTCTCTTCTTTGCTCTCTTTATAGTTGCGTGTGTGTGTGTTCATTTTCATTTAATTTAATCGATTTTTTTCTGTCTTTTACCTATTAACAGAGTTGACAACTTGTAAGGTCCTTGATGTGATTTTAAGCATATGTTCAAAATTGAAAATAAAATCGCTAATTTAAAATAATTATTTTTATATTGATTTAATTCAACTTTAAATGTAAATAAGCGATTTTAATATAACTTCTATTTCATTATAATGCTTTGGACCTTGTCCTTATGTACAGAATATAGTTCGAAATTGAGGTAGTATTTGACAACTTTATGCGCATATTTCGGGCGGTAGCACGTCGATAACTTGATGAATATTAGTTAGGAGATTATCCGTGTAGGCACAGTATTTTCCACTTAAGTCTAAAGGTCTTAAACCGCATGATTTTGGAAACCGATTGACGTCGCCGAAACGTGAAATTGCTGTTTTGTATTGCTCTCATGCAATACAACCAAAGTTATGTAGCTCATGGCACCATCACAATCTTAATCTTCACTTGGAAGCTAAAAAAATTGTTCTGAATTGACGGTGGCAGTTCCGCATCAGACAGTAGTTTTTCTATACACAATGCCTTTTCTTTTCGATTTTAAATTCTCTGGTCCAGATATCCGACAATTTTACCTAGTGAAGTAACCATAGAGTATTGAAAGCCTGTTCCTCTAGCACCTACGACGTTCTGAATGGTCAATTAGATTTAATTGTTGCATACGTTTTACTTTATATTAACGGATGTGAAATTTCAAATGCAAAATATGCCATATTAACCTGTAAGACAGGTTAGAGCGGCGTGTAATCGATAAATTCAGATTGTCCACTACATTTTTAACATAAGCAATATTTTCGGCAGTGCTTACATTGCCTGGTGCACAGACCTGACCACATTTATACAGTTTTCAGTATCTTTTGTACAATGGGTCAATTCGACCTCCGGGTACTGTACTTGTCTTAATTGACAAGTACACGTCCTCTAACAATCTTTAATAACTTTCTTTATTATCTTGCTAATTCCTTGCACAAGCTATTGAATATGACGACTATAACGACTTGGGAATGCTTGAGAAGTAGTCACGTTTGAATCACCACTTTTGTTTACAGTTTTAGCTATGTTTTCTTCTTCTGCGGTAGTGGAGAACGTTTTACTAAATAAATCCTACATCCGATGAAGGATACAGCTATTGCCATGCCAGATCGGCGGTTTTGTAACTACAAATGAGATAAGGATATATTATGATCGACCTCTGTTTCTAAGTAAAATAATTTAGTTTCGGAAAAATACATGCGTTGAAGGAAAAAATATAGCGACCGAATTTTTTATCTTCAAATCTGTACAAAATTGCACTAAAATCGATCTATTTTTGAATGATAAGTTAACAAGTTTATTACTAACTACGGCGTCATGCATACATAAGTTTTGAAGCTATACGATGCAAACTCTTACAGTCAGATGTGACCAATAAAAGAGAATTTGCAATTCACTAGAAGAATGTCAGGCCCTACATAACAATAGTGATCGGCTTGAGGTTCTGTAGATGCATAAGATACTTCGCAGTCTGAACTTGTCACCAAGTGCTCTAAATTTGTTGATAAAAAATTCGCCTTAGGAAAATCGATTATTTCATATACTTGGCTATACTCTTATCTTCAGTCCTTTGAAGAACCTATTTGTGGTACTTTTAAAATCCTATAATATTAACTTTGCGAAAGCGCAGCTACGCCCTTTAATTAATCCGTTATCAGCATCTATTTTTAATCCATTTTAATTTGTTGTTTACAAACAATGCTTAGGAAATTGTTTTTTTAGCAAAATATTCGTACAAACTTTATAACTTTGCATAAAATGAAATATTTAATTAAATACTATCAACTGATGCTTATACGTTATCTTCTCTGCTTGGCATTTTGCAATTATTTTCTGTACAATTTATTGTTTACGTTTTTTATTAGTGTTCTTCGCTGTATCAGTATTTATAGATTGTGTTTACAAATGAAAAACAATTAATGGAAAAGACACACAAAAATTATTTTATTTTTTAGCGTACAAAGGCAGACACATTTAGACAAATTAGTTTAATAAATAATGGAAATGAAACTTCCGAACATTTCACGAATATTTAAAAACTATTTGTTAGAAATATTAATTCGATTTTAAAGGACTTTCTAAATATTTATAATAAAATATTTCTATTTCGAAAATGTTTAATCGTTAGTCTGTCCGGTTACCTAAGAAGAAGAATACTTGGACATCTAGAATTTAGTGACGAAACATGTCTAGCTGAAGGCGCTTTTAGAAAAATTCACACCTCCATGGATGATTGAGAGATGTTAACAAGGAGTTATAATTATATGACGGAATAGGCAATATCAGTGTTATAAACTTTGAAACTTTTAGGACCCAAGTAAGCTGTGCCCATTGAGGCGGCTACCATTTTAACCTAACCTAAGAGGACTAGATCTAATGAAATTACGTATTATTATTAACTGATTTTGTTCAAAAGAATGAAAACACGCCACGCTTTTGCAGAAATCATAGGGTTAATGCAAAATTCAGTTTAAACATTTTCATTTTTTGGAGAGTACAGGCGAAGTCTTCATCCCCTATGATCCTAAACCCAAGTATATTAGCCAAAAAGATATGATTTAGAAAATATTATAGCGTTAAAACTCAGAGTTCTATTTATCTTTTGCACTTAGTTGTGCGGCTATTAGGGATGTGTAGAGAGATCTAGTTTGTTGGAAAGCCAACTTTAGTCATTTAGTATTGAAGAAAAATGCTTCAATCGAATATGGGTATCCCAAATAAATGTCAAGAATCCTGAAAAATACCTATAAAAGAGTACTTAAAACTGCTACTTAAGTATTAAGCGCATTTTTATTGTTCATCTTTTTTTTCTTATCGTAGAAATAATCAAAACATATTCTCTGAAAAGTTTTCGGTTGACATCATTGTTGTTTCTATTTTTTTTAACGAGTGTCAGAGCAGGATAGAGTGAGAATTTTTAGGGAAAAATAATCTCAATAATAAATACTATTGTGAATGATTGAGTGCTTTTGATATGAATGTTTATCATGTCCTTTTAAGGAATACATATGTTTGTGTGAACATTTTAAACACATTGAATAAAAACGTGTCACCCATAAAAATATTGTATGACATGAAAACGAAAAGAAAGCCGGAACTATTGCTTGTTTTTGAATCTCTTTTTGTTTTTCTTTTCTTTGATATTGTCTTCCTATTTATTAAGTAGTTTTATTTTTTTTTTATTAAATTTCCTGCATTTAATAAAATTTAATATTTATGTGTACTAGTTGTTGTTAATCAATTATGAAATGTCCGTCAAACGGCTGTTTTTTGTGTTTCTTTCTTTTTCTTATTTGTTGGTTTCTTTTTGATGAATGAATTGGAATATTGAATGAAAACTACTTCTGTTCATATTTCCTTCTTGTGTTCGTTTGTTATTACTCTCTATTACATTTGTACTCTATTTTTGCGTACATTTTGCTCTCTCTCTGCTACTTTTTCTCTCTATATCGTTCGGTGTTTCTTCGAGCATATTGTTGTTTTTAAGTAAGGAATGAAGTAAACCAGGGCGTTGAGTAGTGTACCCAATTAAAGAGTTTTAAAGGAAAACGTTCGAATTAGATTTTTTTTCTGAAATCTTTTGTACCAATTTTTTAAATATTTAATATATATTTGATTTACTGCACATTTGCATTATATTATCATTATAAGGACGTATTTTGAGAGAGAATCGTTGAAAGTTTATTAAAGAAATTTCTTTAAAGAATTGTCACATGACGTCAATGACGATACCGGTCAGTACGGAATAGCCAATGCCAAAGAAGAACTATTGCTAATGCGTCAAAACAAATGTCCAATCTTCGCATAAATAGTCATAAGAATATATTCGAGATAGGTTTTCTATTACCAAGTATCAGTACATCAATGATGAATATAAATCTAAAGTTAAACGTCATGTGCAAAAAGCTAAACATAAAAGGCCATAAATTATGGAAAAGATGTATTTATTCATCGTGCCTGAACTTACATACATTTCTGCAGAGATTTAGCCACTTGAGAACTTTTGAAATTCTTTGAAATAAAATAAGGATTTATAAAGATTAAGAAAATATACACTACTTAGAGTATAAAGCTATAAAAGATAAAATATATAAACTGCTTCGAAGATACGGAAAAGTTTTGGCACAAAACAGCTGAGGGATAGTGTAGAGTATCCTAATCAAATTTTGGATGTAAATAAAATAGCTGGAAACTGTGCATTTCAGAAATGTTCATTATTTTACACGAATAAACTTGTCCTTACTTTCTCTTCCGTTATCGGATTTTAAAGCAGTGCATCAAACTGAAAATGAAAGGCATTCTTTTCATTTTTAAATTTCCAAATGAATTAGTTGTCGGATGAATTGTAATAATATTCTAATTCTAATATTCCTTACAAATATGGCTTATTAAAGCCTGATTTTGTTAATTTTTCGTTTGTAAATTTAGTACTATTCATACTTCCTGAAAAACTAGGCTAGCAGTTCAATACCTAAATGGGAATAAACAGTTTCTCAAATGCCTTTTAACTTCATAGTTTTACGATTAATGACATTTAGAAAACTGCAAGATAACATGTATTTTGAAAAATCTTTCAATTTGTAGTGAATATTAATTTTTTTGAATTAGAAAGACCCTGCATAATTTTTGTTTTAATTTTTTTAATACAAAAAATTCATCGTTTTCTTAATTAAATCTGCGTTTGGAACTGTTGCAATATGCGAAGTAATTATGACTGAAAATTTGTTTACATTTTATATACACCTTCATATGAATGTAAAAAATGTAAAAAGATGTGAAGTATTTTGTATGAAAATTGGGCATGCATTGTATTTAAAAAAATTAAATAAAATCAAGGTTTTATACATATAATTCCAATAATTTTATTCATTTATGCAAAGCTTTTGTTTACATTTTTCTCTCTCTTTCTCTCACTCTCAGTGATTGTGAAGTACGCAAACAAAGAACTCAGCTGGCAAAGTTAAGAGAGATTTTTTAAGGAGAAGAGAAATAAAAATGAAAATGAAAAAGGAATATATAACCGTTATTACGAATTATTGTGAATTGATTTTAATACAATAGTTATTTTTCCATAGAATTCTATTAATATATTAAATTTTTTTTAATAAAAAAATGTTTATATTGGTTTGTTCTCATTTTATATTGTTTTCTCACATCTCGTCTCATACATTTGTTTTCTTTCTAATTACAGAATAGAATGGGTGGAAATAATCGAACCCCGTACCAAAGAGCATATGTATGCCAATTTAACCACAGGCGAATGTGTTTGGGATCCACCTGAAGTAAGTTCTTTTGATTACTATTTCTTAGCATTTTTATTGAATTTTTTGTGTAGACGTGATAAAGCCAAACATTAAAAAACTGTTTTTATGCATATGAACGAATATGTATTAAAAAATCATTTCAACACTCTATTTAAACAAAATTAATAAAAGAAGAAATAAAAAAATGGGTGAATAAATGTGTATAATGCAGCAGCAGCAACAACAACAACCATATCATACTATATAAACACAAACATAATGTGTTCTAATTTTCTGCTCCCATTTGGAAAATACAGAGAAAATGGATACATACATACCTTTGTATGGATGTATATACATATGTACACACGTATACTCATGAAAGTAAAAAGAAAGAATTATGTATAAAGAGAATACAAAATTTGTATTGAAGTTTTATTTTAAAACCAAAAAGAAATAAACACAACACACACAAACACACTTCCATGCATACTCACTAAAATGCATACAGAGCGGGCAGACACGTTTGCATATTTAAGTAGCACTTTAAAGGATATTAACTGGTACTTCAAATGAAATAAACAAAAAAGAACAATAACAACAACAAACACAATATTGTTGACTAACAGAAAGAAAACGAAAAAAAATAGACAAGCAAGACAAGACAAGACATGCACTCTCACTTATGCACTTCAAATTGTTGTAATTTTAATTTCCGTTTTTCTTACATAGTTCATATTGTCTCCCTTTTTGTCTCTCTCTATCTCCCTCTTTCTCGTCCGTTCTCTGCTATTGTAAACATTTGTTTAAAATATGTACTTGAATATTATTGTAATAACTATGATGATGAGCGAGATAATAAAGAGCTGATCAATATCATTCATTGTTGTTGTTGTATTTTCTTTTGTGCACATTTCGTACACACATGTATAAGTGTTTGATAATGACATCTGTTCAGTGCCATTTCCCTCTAAATATAGATTATAAATCTATTTCAGTTTTTTTTTCTTTCTTAAGGAATTGAATAATTTTCTTTATTTGTAATAATTTTAACACAAACAATATCGTATGAAAATGCATGTTTATGTACAGTGGCTCAAACGTATAATTGCACACTAGGTATGAGATAATCAAAAAAAAAAATGTTGATGCGAATTAATAGCTAATTAAAAAAGCTTAAAAAATGTATAATACGTAGCATTTTTTTTATTTAAAAATTGTACTTCTAAAGCAAAAACGGAAAACAATGTTAACGAATTTCATGTCGAACGCATAATTGGACAGTCAAATAAAATCCATTGTTTTAACACTTGGAACCAAAACGATTTGTTTTTATTATTGCTTCCAAGTGTCGAGGCATGGGCTGTCCGAGATTGAGCTAAAAATCCGGGCTGACGTTCCATTCTCGCCTAATTCATTGTTGTAACTGCTCCACTGTGCTGATACTAGATTTATAGAGCTTACGGGCAAGTAAGCTCAATAATGTTACCAGTGTTTGGAGCTGTCCTTTTGGACCTCGCCACCTTATCTAACCTAATCTAGAGCATTTGAAATAACATAAAATTCTGTATAATATATTAACATATTATGTTAATACACTTTTTGGAAAGATTACAAAAAATCGTAGATTTTCTATAAAATCTTTCAAAGCTATTATCTAAAACCGTTCTGTTTTACTTTGCAACACACTGTATTTATAGTGCTTAAATCTTATTAAATTAATTAATTTGAAACTCTTACATATACAACAACAACAAAAAAATTGTTGTTGAATAAGATTTTGTTATATATTTATGTCTGTTTTGATATTTGACAGATATTTTATACTTCTACGTTTTTTATCCATTTGTTAGCCATTATCATTATTACTTGTTTCTTTTTCATTATACTTTTGCATTGTTATATTTGTGTTAATGTCAATTATTCTATTCTATTGACAACACTAACCATTGTTATTATTTGTAAATTACTGTTATTGTGTTCATTACATCCATAATTTGCCATTGACATCCTTTGCTCATGACAGCTTTTTAGGTAATGTCTTAAGAGACAGACCTAGAAAGAGAGCGAAAAGAAATTCTCTATTATCTTTTAGTCTCTTTGGAGTAAATTATGTGTTGTTTTTTCATTGTATTTGTTTTGTTTACTTAAGGCGGGTTCACCCACAAGTTTCTGAAACATTTTTGGTTCGCACAAAATTTTTTTTATATGGAGTTTGACGTTTCTCTCAGAGAGCGAGAGAAATTATTTTGTGCGAACAACTCTCAGTGTGAATTAAATTAATTTTAAATTTGGTCCGAACCATTTTAGAAAAGGTTGCCACACCATATGAAATTTATACAATACACAAATATTTGCAGAAGTTCATCGAAAGACCCAGGGTCCATGCGATGAAAATTTATAAATGAATCTACGTAATTTAAACGCATTTCGGAAACTAGTGAGTGAAAATACCTTTTGGCTTCTCTTTGTTTCAAAAGTGGTCTTACAGTCGTCCTCTTGTTTATCTTTGATTTTCGTTTTTCATAAATATATTTTGCAAGTAATTTCACTTTGGTCACTTCAATGGCGAACAAGAGTAGCAAATGATTTATATCCATCGCAGAACAAGATGTTTTTATTCTTATCAAATAATTCACCACAAATACTGTTTATTTTTTGTTATAAATATTAATTTTTTATTTCCTTATTTTGACACAAATATAATTAACTTTCTTAAGTTTCAATTAAATATGGCAGCAGTTCAATTAAAGATGGTAGCACTGTTTTTACGAACAAAGTTTCTGAAATGGGTGAATCATGCTGCAGAAAACTCTCAGTAAACAAGAAATTTCTCCAAACCAAAAATGTTTCAGAAACTTATGGGTGAACCCGGCCTTAAAATTATAAAGTAGATATTTTTAAATGGTGACAATTTTCTTGTTAGGAAAAGCCTCTTTTTATATTTTTTAATGGCATTTAATATTTTATTTTTTTTAAATTTACATGTTAATTGTCTTTAATAACATTACTAATACATATTTTATTAACGCCTACACTTACTTGTGAAGTTTTTATTGTTTGAGAAGTGTGAGAATTTTTTTCGTATTTATGGCTTTGAAGTAAAACCGTTTGTGTGCTTTTTTGTGTTTTCAAATGCTGTTAATTATGTTATGTTTTATCACTTTGTTTTAATAAAATGTAACACATAAATTATATTTTTAATAAGCATTTCGACAGTAAAGCAAATTAGATAATAAATTTTTTTGGTTGTTACTCAAACAAAAAAAAATAAAAAATAAAATTTGTAATGTAATACTTGTATGGAAACAAAATTTTAATTCTTTATTATTAGAAAATTATAGTTTTTTGTTGTCGTAGCACAACAACAAGAAGTAGCTTAAGACAATTTGTTATAATTGTTTAATTATTTCGCTAAATTTAACACAAACAAAACTTTCTGTCATAACTTATACAAAAGGCAACAAGGCAGAGGAAAAGCTTTGAAAAAACAAAAATTCTATGAAATTACTTCCCCAACAAGCAAAAAAAAACTTAAAAGACTTCAACAGCAACCCAGTCACTCTGGTAAATTTTCCTCTGTTATAACGGAGCTATATACATATCCATATGCATATACATATTCTTTCTGTCTCCTGTGTAAACATGTACGTAAAAATGTTTTTTGTTTCCTTTAACAGAACTTCAATGACTACTTAAGGTTTGCAAAAGACAGGGCAAATCGTTTAAATAAGTATTTTTTTCCAATTTTGTTTTTCAAGAGGTAAATTTAAATTCATAATCAAAGTTGATTCAATTTTCTGCACTACATATTTTACTAATTGGGTTGCCAGATGCTTGAGGTACTACATTGTACACCCAAATCTTTTTGTTACACGGTAGATACGTTCCAGTGGATACCGTGTAAAAAAAAACGCGTAAAAAAAGACAAATATTATGTATGTATGTAAGTGTATAAACAAACTGAAAAGATATACATAGGATTGGTGCAGCAGCCTACATATGCCTATAAAATTGAATAACTTTATAAAAACGCACAGATGTAGTTCAATAGTATCTCTCTAGGACGTTCCCCTTTTGCTAGCCTGTCCAGAATTTTTACCTTTTCTTCTAAGGAAATAGCGTTTCGTTTTTGTTTACTCATGGCTAGGTTAATGATTTTAAATTAATAACAGAAAACCTCCATAGATAGTAAAACTATTAACTTACTTTGTTAACATCTAAGATTAACTTTTTTTTTCACTTTAAATTACCGCTGAATAGCACTGACCTGTCGAATGTCAATAGAAACTGAAGTGTAAAAACAAGTGCACAGACAACTACATATGCAAATACATTCGTAATTTGTGAATCCCCGAATAATAAACGTAGAGGGAAGCTACCAAATCTAGTTTTATTTTTTAAAGCGTAAAAAATGAGGCCACATTATATTTTATGCACAAACTGGGAGTTAAACGGGATTAAACGATTTTATCCGTATAAAAAGGAACGAACAAAAAAAATGGTAAATTTGTTAAAAAAAAACCGTGTTATTTCAAATTCGCGTAAAAAAAACCGTGTAAAAACAGGTTTGGGTGTATTAGCTCTTTTCTTTAAGATGAGCAATTTGAATTGTATATGTATGTACAGTGGGTAGCAGAAGTGAGTACATGCATTTATCTTATTATAATAATATTATTTGCTTTTTAATATAAATAAATTTTAAACCAATCTTAAATTAGTTAATTAAATTAGTTATGTGTGTTAAAATTTGCACATTTCTCAAAAAATGTTAAGAGAAGGATATGAGGCATTGTCAGCTTTATTAAATCAATGTTCGCTTGTTTGTTGTTCTGATACCACATGAAGTGATGACCCCGAACTAACTGACAGGTTCTAAGTAACCGGTCTTAACGATCTGCATACTACTTCGCGCTTGTAAGATGGCTCCCTTAGGAACAAGATTAAAATCAGCTCAAAAGTTGAATGAATTTGGTGATCGATCCGGTATCTAGTAAGGATAGTTCCGATATACTGTCGACAAAGGTTGAGAATACTGAATTTGCCGATCGATCCGGTGTCTAGTAAAGATAGTTCCACTATAATGTCGACAAAGGGTGTGAATACTCCTTTTCTCCTCAATTGATCAATATATGCAAATAGGCGACATTTTTTCGTTTATTTAGCCATTAAGCAATGACCCTTGAGAATAGAAGCAGCGGCAGAGATGTCCCTTGCTTGCTATTGAATTTAGGTGAGGTGAATCTGGCCCTGAAACAAACTCCTTCCTCAGTTCAGAATTTGTATACAGCAAATAAAACAAAAATACCTTTGCTAATAAACAACTTAACGGAAGTAACAGATTTATTCATGAGTGTATTGAAATTCGGTAGGTGTGTGCCTGCTCCAGTATGTTCATCAGCTACACAATTGCCAGGGTATGCCTAGACGAGCATATACCAATCAGTTAAGACCTGATGGTTGTGCTAGAAAGATGTATACATATGTAGTGTCCTCCTGAATAAAAAGTCCAACTAACGCAACAGTTACAGTCGGCTGACAATTTGAAATGTCGTTGATATGCCTATTGGGTGCTAGGGTAACAAAGTTTCAATTTTATTCAACGATGAAGCTTATTTCTCACTCGGTAAATAAGCCAACAAGCAATATTGGCAGATATGGAGTTCGAAGAACCCAAAAGAGGTAGTGGAAAAGCTCTTACATTCGGGAAAAAGTTACTGTTTGGTGCGCATTATGTTCCGGAAGTGTTCTTGGTCCGAAATTTTTAAAAAATGAACCTGGAATGTGCGTAAAAATGGCTGAAAGCTATATCAAAGGCATCGAATAACAGACACAGTGACATTGTGGTTCGTACATAACGTCAAGGTTCAAGCATTATACTGAAATAAAAGTTTCAGCATAATTAATTAACCTTTACTTTTGAATCTGAAAAATAGAAAACTCTTTATTTTAAGTTTTAGGAAATAAAGAAATTAATAATTTGCAAAAAAAAAAACATTTAAAATTCCTGTTTAAAAATATAAAAAGGAATTTTTAGTTAAATTCCTAATTATAATGCCATAAAAAAGTTTATTTTTGAGAAACAAAATCTTAATTTTCTTAAAAGAATTTTTTACATCAAAAAAGAAGCTTTAATTTTATCTGTTCTTACATATTTAATAAGTTAAATTTTAAATCTGGCAGCGCTCATTATTACTCATCCTTTTTATTTGCATACAATTACATATGGCTGCTGTTTAATGCATATAGTACATGAGTATGTATTTTTGTATTGTGTGTTTACCTTTTGATTAGTGCACTTTAACTGTTACCATACACTTGTTTACTTCTTGTTCCCCTTTGCCTCTGTCTCTCTCTAAAATTTTCTTATTGTAGTTTTAAGCAGCAACAACAACAACGATAAAAAGGCTTTAGGCACGATATGTCTTGTTGGACTTTTAGTAACAAAATAAGGGCGCACAGAGAGAGAGGGAGAGACAAAAAAGAATGAAAGAAATATAATTTCCTGTTTTATAAAACAAAGAAGAAAAAAAAATGTAAAATGAAACAAAAAAATAGAAGGAGAGGGCTATTGTCCTTCATTGTTTCTATAAATGAAAAAATAAAAGAAATATGAAAGACTGCACCCAAACACAGTTGGCAGACTGTGCAAGAGAAGGTCCTTTTATTTTATTATAATACGTATGCAATATATGTACACACATATGTCCCCATTAAAGCAAGAGAAAAATAAACAAAACACAACTAAATCGGAATAAATGCACAAACACACGATCAATACAAACTATATATGTATGGATAGATATCTAGAGATATGAAACATTAGAAAAAAAATATAAATAAAATAAAAAGTAATCAAATGTTTTTATTTAATCAATTGAATTGACAATGAACCGTCCCGTTCAAAACCTTCAATTATTGAAAAAAATCGTTATTCATACGGCCATAGTGCTCTTAGTAGATGGTATGAACAAATGTAAAATATCCACCAGATTTTCACTAACACGAGTGACATTTTTAGCAGTGCATATGTTGAAATGATGCAGACGTCTGAACATATCTGTAACGCTTCCAATCTCTTAAAATTTCTTTATTATCTCGCCAATTCCAGTAGGTCGATTACACCGATCATAATCACCCAATAATGCTCGGGACATAGCGTAAATGACAAACATTTCACTAAATAAACAATCAAAGATGTTTAACAGGTGTCAAGCAACCTTGCTAAGTTTGTGGATCTGATAATCCGATATTCCCTATATGTCTGTGCTATATGCTGAATACATTGTCGTACACGATCCACTTTTTGTCGCCTCGATTCAGAAATGGTTCGATTGGAGATTCCGTCTATTTAAATTTTGACTGTTATTTCGCGGCTTCCAAATAGCAAGCTTTCTTGCGTATTCAGGCTTATAATGGAAAATAACTGTTTGCTTAGTAACTTTTTAAGTTTACCATGGTTTGTTCGATTTTTTCGTATTTGGTTGTCCAATGTGGAGTGCATCTTTTCTTTACAATTTTTTTTAAGAAACGTACAACTCATTCTTATTTTTCTGTAATGGAAAAGGGTATGTTTCGAATTTTGACGGATTTTTAAACGTAAATAACTTTTTTTCAAATTAATATGATTTAATTAAAGTTTTTCAATAAAAATTAAGCTGAAAATGTCACCTTTCAAACATATGTATACCGGAGATTAACCGAACTTTCAGCAATTACTCAAGTATTCCATTCCATGGATTTCATTATTTTACATCTCTGCCGATTAGAATGCTGTAAACAAGTTTCTACATGTTTTAACTTGACAGAGCACACATCCTTTTGTTTTTGCACCATAAGTGTATTGACTATACATACATATTCGTGTAAGCATGAATATATGCGAGTATGTATATGGGTGATTGCTCATGTTTAGATTTTCATATTCATATTTATGTGTAGGATTGCATTGTTATGCACGTTGTATAAACATCGGATGATGTTTTTTTTACGTTTCTTCTATTCGTTTTGTTTGTGTTTGTGTTTGTATTTGTTCTTTTCTTACTATTGCTTGCTGCTTCTTCTTATTTAACTTCTCTGTGGCAAATCATAAATGTTAGTGACAGGTTTCCTTGGTACTGTTTTGTATTGTTATTGCTTTTAATAATCTCTCTTATTTGATTTTTGAAATCCAACAACAAAATCATAAACTTTTAACTGTTCTTTGTTTACTTGGTTTTTCTTGTAGCTGTGGAAGAGCACAGTTTAGCCAGCAATAACAACAACTATTGTTTCTCTTTTTACCTCACCACTACCACCACTAAAAAGAACACCCTTTTTCTTTTTATTTGTATTACCAACATGGAAATATTTTAGGGTTTTTTTTTTGATAAAGTGCGAGAGCGTATGTTCGCCACTAATGCCAACCAACAACATATGCATACTACATCGCATGCCTTAAGTACGTGCTAAGAATTAAGATTTTTTCGATTATTTTATGAAAAAAAAACAAAATTTATAGAAAAAAATCTTTAATCACATCACATTTTTATACTCGCTTAAGATTTACTTCTTTATTCTTTTGACTATTTTAAGCCTTGTGTTCTTGTTACTTCCTCCCCATTTATTTTATCGTATAAATGAATCGCCATGTGCTGTTGTTGTTGTCTTTAAGAGTTGATTAGTGGCTTACACTTTGAGAAATTTTGTAATTCAATTTCCAACATTGCTTTGGTTATTATTTTTAATTTAGAGTGTTTTTTTTTATTGCAAAATAACAACAACATTAACCACAAATACTAAAAGAAATATTATCCATCTTCTCTTATATTTTTTATTCGCGAATTGTGGTTGCTTTTTAGCGGAACTCTTTGTAAAATGTAATTTTGTGTAAGTAATTGACAAATTTGTGTTAAACGAGTATCTATGGTGGGGGTTAATGTGGTATTTGAAATTCAAAACCAGCAAAAAAGTTTAATGAAAAGAATACATTATTAATTACGTATGTACGTGATTTTCTTGAAGGGTTATCCAAATTTCATTTTACAATATAAAATTAAATAAAACATACATAAAACTGTGATTTCGATGAAAATTTTATATCAGTACAATGCTTGAAGCTTGGCTTTCTGTATGAATACAATGTCATTTAATTGACCGTCTTTGAAATGGTTGCAGCATACATTTTCCTCTTTTCACACATTTCGGGTAATACCACGGTGATAACTTGAAGGATATTGGTTTTCAAATGCTTCAAAGTAATGAAGTTTTCTGCTTAGTCATGCTTTTTGCTTAGTTCCACAAAAAGCCCAATGACATTAAATCGATTGATTTTATCGTCGCCAAAACGACAAGTTACTCTTTCTAGAAACTTCTCATGTAATAAATCCAAAAACAGTCATGGTGTATGACTTGCGACACCCTATTTTTGAAATCACTTGCCGTCCAGTTCATAATATTCAAATGCATGCGAAAAAAGTCAGTTTTCAAAGAGCCAGCGCGCTCTGAATTGATGTGTATGGTCCTTCCAGTTTCGAAAAAATACAACTCAATGACGCCTCTAGACCATAATGCACTCCATATAGTCACTTTATCCAGAATAAATACCTTTTTCACCATCACTTTTGGATTATTAGAGGGCCAAGGTAAATTTTGTTAAAAAAAATCAGCATTGAATGCACTTAACCAGCATTTGCACTTAACAGGCGTCATGAATGGTCAGCCAGCTTTAATTGTGGCTTGAACTTTATATATGGAAGGGCAAATCCAAATACAAATTACGCCATATTGAGAATGCAGAGAGTGTCATGGTATCGGAGTATTGCATTATCCACCACATATTCTCTAACAAAAGTAAAATTTTTTGGCAATACGTACATCTGTCTCTTCAAATTTCTTCATAATTTTGCAAATTCCATAAACAGTAGATCAATTATACAAATTGATTTTTTCGTGGCTGATGTCCTATGATTTGTCATTATTCTGAGCACTAGTATGCCGAAAATGATGATACTTTTATTTGTTAGCTTTTCTTATTGTTTTACTTCTTACACGCTTTAACTTAATTTACCTTAAAATTTTTCTTTAAGTGTAATTCGGCTTCCAATATTAATGACAACATTTAGTGCAGTTTTATTGTTTGGACGTGAGTGAGAAGAGAGTCTCCTTGTTTTCTTCGACTAACAGGAATACGACGCGTGTGTGTACATACACGCAAACTTATACTTTGAGTAAAAGTTATTGTTTCTTTAAATTCTCAAAAAAAAAATCCCGTGTGGTTTCATTGTTATTTCATTCATTATTAGTTTTATTATTAAAAAATTTAAATAAAAAATTTATAAAAAATTAAACTTCCGGTTTTTAATTTCTTTTATTATAAATAAAATCAGTTTTAAACCGAAAGGCCAGTGGGAACACAAAACCTAGAGAGTAACAAAGCGGGAGATTGAGAGTAACGAATATTGGAGAATGAAGTAAAACAAAGTAACTGTTAATGTTACGAAAACAAATATTTTTCGTACGTATGTATAGGCGTGTGTGTGTATTTGTGCATAACCATTATAATTTATAATTTAAAAAAATGCAAAACAGAACACACGTTATTTTAATGTTTCTTCGTTTTTTTATTTGTTACACAGGTTTCGTTTTTGTTGTTGTTGGTGTTATCGTTTATTTATTTTTTTTACATTAACATTGCCATGGGTGTCGTTGTTAGTAGTGGCTTAGAAACCTTATTTTTGCTTTCATTTTTTAATGGCGCTACTAGCCCGTCACCCAGTTTAATGCAAAAATGAAAACTCTTTTTGGTGTTGGCCTATTTTTTTTTAATTCTTATTTTCTTTACATAAAACTAAGTTGCTGAATAACTGCTGCTGTTTACGGGCATGGCGTTTTATATTTTATTAAATTTAAATTAGTGACAACAACTATGAATGAAAGTAATGCGGGTAGTAAACTTCATAGAATTGTTTTCTATTTTGCTACCACTTGTTGTTGTTGTAGTGTTTTAAATTTATTGTCAGTTTACGTATAACAAGTGTTTTTAATTTAATTTTACAAAGAACTGGTTTTAAGCAAAAATTTAAGTAAAAAAAAATATACAGAGTACTTGAGTAATTCGTTAAGAGTTTTTGGAAAATTATTAAAAAAAAAATAAACAAAATTCATTTGCACCCTATAAATGAAAGTAAGGCATACTGCATATGGGAGAATAAATTTAATCGTAGAGTATTCTTTATAAAAACGAAACTTAATTGTAAAATTATTTCAATTTTTTTTTTTTAATTAAACAAAACATTGTTAAAGTTTAATTGCCTAAACACGATATTTAGCATTTACTACGCTCTAACAATTTTTTTTCTAGAATTTTTTCGTTTAAGCCTTTTTATTGACAGTTCTTAATTCATTTACTCAGCAAAGTAGCGGCAATTATTTTTTTAATCATAGCGGAAGTAGGTTCCAAAAATATTTCGTCCACACGTCCATGAGGTGTTAAGAGAAAACCTATTAGATTTTCGTTGAACTAGACATTCTCACAAAGCTATTTTATAAGCAAATCTGGCTCATTTTTTTCTTCGAAACGGGTTTGCTGCAAAACACTGAAATGCTTTCCTCCATTGCCAGTTGTTTTGAGGGTTGCGGTTTTTTTTTAAATGAGTTTCACTCGAAATTTAATATTGAAAAACTATTTCTGAAAAGAAAATGAAGAATTTTATTTAATTTCTTTTAATGAAAAAATGTGCGTAGATTTTAAAAATGTTCCTTAATACACTTTGTTACAACGTTTGCTATTTAGAACCATTTTCCTTATTTTTTATAAAAAAAAACTGCTCGTACTGTTGTATGAAATCATAAATTATTTTTATATTAACTTTTTAGTTGTAGTTGTTGTTTCTGCTGTTTTGTTTCCATATTTCATTTCATGACTTTATCAGTAGCCTTTTAATTTCAAATATTTTCTTGTTGCTGTGTTCCTATTGTTATTGTAGAATATTTTGTTGTTTTAACTTGAATAAGGCATTTTAAGAAAACGCAATGCTTTGGTGTATGAAGAATAACAAGTAGTAAGGAAAAAAAAACACAAATAAAGTCAAAAAGAAGCATGTCTGGCTTGCCTGCCTTACTGCATGCATACATACTTACACTCGTAGTTGTAGCTACTCTTTTATTTCTTTACGAAAGAAAAAATATAGAAACAACACTACAACAACTCCTCTCCTTACATCAATAACAATTTTTCATGTGTGTGTCCTCATACAACAAACCTGCATACACTCTCCCACAGCAAAGGCATTTATTACATGGTAAGTAAAGTAGAGAGCAGAGTCTATACAAACACTTATGCGTCTAGTGTGGTCATCATCACTAACAGACAGTATAACACTGCCTTTATAGTGTTAAATTTTTGTGCTTTAGTAGTTGTAAATACTTTCATTAGTTTTTAATTGAATTTCATTTCAGTGGTTTAATTTTTTTCTTAAATGTTCGATTATGGCAAGAAAAATCAAAACATTGAGAAAGAGACCAATGGCTTAGCAATAGTAATGTGGGTTTTTGTCTTAGTAAATGTGGTAATTTCATTGGGATTTCTTATACAGGACTCATGTCCATTTTGTCATTTCCGGCATCGGATTTTCATAAGTAGTTAGTTTTATACAGTATGTCAAGAATGAGTTTTCACATTAAAGAAATTTAAAATTTTTGTGTTATTTCTTTAAAAAAAAGTTATTCTTATTTTAAAACAAAAACATTTTTTAATTTATTCATATTAATAATACTATTTACAAAGATTTACAACAAAAAAAAAAATCACTTTGATAAAAAAAATAAGAAACAGTTTAATAAAAACGATCAATACTCAAATATTTCACTGTCAAAAAACTCTTTTCACAATATAGTTGTATTTGTCTTATTTGGAAATATTTAATGGTTAGCGGTATAATACCGTTAGTTTTGATGTGCATCTATTTTCTTTGTAGTTTCAAAAACATGTATGCCAATGTACCAAAGCATGTATGCCAATTTTTTGTAGTGCAGACGTGTTATAAAGAGTTAAAAACAATGTCCGTAAAACGATTATTGTACGATCCAATTTAACTAATTTATTACAATCACTATTTGGGCACAAGTGCTCCGGAGCTGTCAGAGATATTTTCGGTACCAAGAAGAACCATTTACAATGTGATTAATCGTGATGAAAAAGAGGGCGGGTTAGAAATAAAACGTGCAGGTAGTCCCACGACTAAAATTAACAATCGCACAGAGCGCTTATTTATGAGAAAAGTTGTCCAGGACCCAAAAATTTCAACAAGGACCCTTCGAAGGGGCATAAAGAAGAATGTGACGTTGTTGTATCCCATGAAACTTTCGGCAGGTTTTGTTAAAGACAAATATTCTTCGAGATCAGCCCGTAAAAAACCACTACTTTTCGCAGTAAAGAAACAAAGGCGTTTTTCATCTGCTATGAACAACATTTAGCAACCTGTGGCTTAATGGGACGACGTAATCTTCTGCGATGAGACCAAAATAATGTTACACTATAACGATGGCCCAACAAAAGTCTGTCAAAAGCCGTTAACGGCGTTAGAAAACTGAAATATAATACCAACTAAAATTTGGAAAAATTTTGATCATGATTTGGGGTTGTATCTCGAGTAAGGGAGTAGGAGATTTGGCCTTAATAGATACAACAATGAATGCACAACAATATTTGGACATTTTAAAGACAAATTTAAAAAGAAGTGCTAATAAATTCGGTGTCATGCTGGAAAATAAACCAATATTTGAATTTTATCAAGATAATGACCCCAAACATAGGTCGCATATGGTAAGAATGTATAGTAGCCACATTACATAACTGCGGCAAAGTCATGGACACTCCTGTCCAAACTCCGGATTTAAATCCCATTAAAAGGTGGGTCATACCAAGTACTAAAGCCGAATAATTCTTGTTTATTAGTTATATAATGAAATTAAAATAAATTTGTGAAAAGAGTTTTTTGACAGTGAAATATTTGAGTATTAATTGTTTTTACTAAATTGTTTCGTATATTTTGATCAAAGTCAATTTTTTTTTTGTTGTAAACCTTTGTAAATAATATTAATAACATGAATAAATTAAAAAAGTTTTTGTTTTCAAATAAGAATAACTTTTTTTTAATGAAATAACACAAAAATTTTAAATTTCTTTAATGTGAAAACTCATTCTTGACATACTGTATTTTTATAGGCGCAACGGACTGTAGAGGAATAAAAAAAGATCAAAAGACATCACCCACTTACACTACCCGTGTAAGAAATAAGAAGCCAATGGTCAAAAATCAATTTTTTTTTTTGTAGCTGTTCTGTTCAATGTTGCCGTTGCAAGACAACATCCACGGAGATAGCGCCCAGGACTTAAAGCTTTCAGTATTTACATAGATTATTACAAATAGTTCATAGATAGTTCAACTCAAAATATTATTTAATATTTAATCGTTCACTTGGTCAGCCAGCGGCATTTATTTCGAACTTTATAGATCTTAAAGGTCACAATGCCATGGCTAGTAGAATCCCTCTTTAGTCCTTATTGAGTAATTACAGATGTGTTAAGTTTATTCAAAAGGTCATATTAGTAGTAGGCCAGTGGTGATAATAAGGAAATGAATTGTAAATCCAACTTTATGGTTTATCACAAATTTTCCAATTCAAAAAATATAATTACGTTGCCAATAAAAAACTATTCATTAATTTCTATTTATTCACTAAGGTTCAATAAAAAAAACAATATGAAGGTGCTGTAAATCTATCTACTCTGACATACAAAATGTAATTTCAATTGAATTTCTTCGAACACTTAACAACACTTTAATTTTGTCTACTCTGCATTATTCCAACTTTTTTGCTCTCTGCAAATGCACACCACATGATTGCTTAGAAGTTGGCAATACACATGCACTCAACACTACGCTGAGTGTACATACATATGTATGTATGTACGTAAGAAAACTATTTGGAATTGCATTATAACGGTGAACAATTGCATACTCTCTATGTCTCCCTCGTCTTTGCCTATGAAATACATACATAATACGTTCTCGCATGTGTTTGCTTATTTTTATTTTCTTGCATAATATTTCTTGTTAATTGTAATTAATAATTTTTTTTTCTGTTGTGTTCACAACATTCTCCATTTATTTATGCAAAATAAATGAAATTATTCTTCGTATTGCAATAAATAATTTTAATTTTAATTGGAAAATTGTGTAAGAGAAAAAAAACGAAAACGGAAAGAAAAGTCGTAGTTTTTTTTTTAATTGCCAACATGCAAAGCGATATAAATATCACTCAATAAATTCAATGAAATTAATACGGATGGGTAATACATACATACATACATACATACATACATATGTATATAAATTGTATTAATTCTTGTTGTTTTTGTTTAATTATTAATTTTCTATGCAGAGCATAATGCTATGTGTGCTTGAGTATAAATACACAATAATCATGATACAGAGTTTAAATAACACAAAAATTAGGTCATCAACACCATCCAACTAACAGTCGTTATCGTCATCATCACCATCATCCATAGACATCAATATCAACATTGTTGTTGTTATTAAGATTATCATCAGCTATAGAAATGGCTCATGCTGTTTAAAACAGTATAATGAGTGGTCATTATAAGTAGGGGTATTCACAGTTTAGCAATATAATAGCAACGATTATAAAGAATTGTTTAATCGTGCATGAAATACAGATTTTACAGTTTGTTTTGCCTAAAAAATATCTTCCGGAGTTAATTATAAACTTCAAATCTAATGGATAACACACACAATATGTGGGTTACTATCAATAAAATAATATTTTAAATTGATTTAATTGACATGGATAATATCCTAACATTTGAAAACCAACGTTCTTCAAGTTATCGTGAGATATCGCACGAATCCTGCAAAAAAAATAGTCGAAAACTATCTGAAATGTTCGGCTGCTGCAAAGAATCCAGAGGCGATCACTTAAATATTATAGTTCATATACCTTAATGGTAAAGTCCAAGCATTATAAAAGAAAAGATTTTTTAGAAATAATGCCTTTATATGTATTTTATTATAATTTGTAAATTAAGTTACACTTTATAATTTAATTTCGTTAAGTGTACTCTCAGCTGTGGCATACGATGTCCATAAAATAATGAAAATCGTATTTAGTTAGGCCGTCATGTATCTTTTTTTCATATATGATCTGTGATTACCCTTATTATATATCACATACATAATTGTTTTCTGAGTACGCATATTCCCATACATTCATATGAAAGAGTTCATATATTTAGTACACACTAAACGATGTTGTTGATTTTAATAATTCTGTTATTTTTTATAAATTAACGCATTCGTTTAACCCTAAACCCTTACTTCTACACACACTCACACTTTTATATTATTCTCACATTTTAATACAATATGAGTAAAACATACATACGTATATTTTTCTCTCATAAATATAAACATTCTCTCACAAACAAAACAAACATACTGAATAATTCTCGTTAAGTAGTAAACTAGAACAGTAACATAGAAAAACGAATTAAATGAAATTAAATAATAGCTACAAACAACAACAATAACAATAATTACAGCGCCTAATAACAAATGATTATCCTCATCATGATTGGCCCAAATTCTTTTACAAATAAAAATATTTTTTGCACTGCTAAATTGTGTATCATGCATGTGTGCATGAAAGTGTAAGCGTGTGTTGTGTATGTTGTTAGTTGTTTTTATAAACAATGTACGTATTACAGACATTATTGTTATTCATTTACATTTTAATGTTGGGTCATTGAGTGCACTTGCAGAGCGAGTGTGAGAGCCAGAGATGCACAGAGATGCACCACAAAGTAAAGGACAAATTAAGCTAAGCATGCATGTGTTTTAACACAGCGACAATTTTCTAATTAAATGACCATGGATTTTATTATAATAATTTGTTAAGTTGTGTTTATTTGTTTATTGTATATTACATTGCATTGCATTAGATTACATCAAATAAATACTTTCTATTGTAATCATAATAAGTGATTCAAGACCTAATTCTTTGTTTCGGTGTCTCTCTTTCTCCCTATCTCTCTCTTATCGTTTTAAATGTATGCACTGAGGGAAATTTAATACGATAAAACATACAGTGTGGCAAAAAAGTAATACAAATAGAAATAATTTAAGATTTTTTTTAATAAATTATAATATTATGTTAATTTGTTAGCCTAGCTTAGAAAAAATATCAAAATATTTTATTTTTCTTAATATTTTCTTTTTCATCGATCATTACATACATACATAATTGGTCATTACCACCCTTCAGCCAGGATTACGACCTAGTTTCTAACACCACTTACATATACAGTGCACGCGCGCTAATGTGAATACCACATTATATGAACACCGCTTAATGTGAACATGTTTTTTGCTTCAGTGACTACTCTAAATGATGAAAAAATGTAAAAAGCCCTATAATTTGAACCGAATTATTTTTAATTTGCAACGTTAAACTTCTGTGTTTATTAGAACGGGGAATCCCCGTTTTAGGTGTACATATATATATATGTATGTGTTAGTACATCTGCTTGCATATTTTTTCTTCAATTGCTATTTAGATACTGTGAGAAAGTTTGTGAGGATTAAATTAAAAAATGAATTGAGAATTGAATGAATAAATAACGATTTTTGTTTAAAAGATGATACAATTCTGTTTTAAAATTTTCGGTATTCGGAAATATGAACAATTCGCAAAAGTGAACAACGCCAGTTTTAATTAGTTCACATTAGCGAGCGTGCACAATTGCATGCATGAGTGGCGGGACCTACCGGTTTAATGTCGACTCCGAACGACAGATTTTTGAAAAACATTTAATGTCAATTTTATTTACTCTTAGAGTTTTTGCCAGAAATCTGCCGAGAGGAAGTCGCCGAAGAAATACTTTTTGTATTTTGTTTGATGTCTGGCCTGGGGTTTGAACCCTGGCTTTTACGTCTAATAAGCCAACACACTACCTACTAGACTACGGCGACTTCGATCATTACAACCCTTTATTCAGGATTACAACCTAGCCTCTCATACCACGCATGGTGTGTGTGTTAATTTTAACCACGAGTGGTGCGACCTCCAATCTAACGTTCACTAAAAAAGAATATTGAGCGAAAGTCTCCAAAACAATATTTTTTTACATTTCGTTTTGTTCGGAATGCCTGAGCTGAGGTTTGAACCCACAAACTACCTACTATACTATCAACGCAAAATATTTTAATGGCGGTAATATTTCAAATTTTCACTCATTTTTAAACGCAGATAATGTGATTTTAATACAAAGTAAAGCTTAAAATGTCGCCTTTCAAACAAGCTATAGTGTCATGTGATTTAATTAATATTGCTACAGATGCCGTACTTTAAAGAAACAAAGAAAAAAAATATTTGAATAACATCAGGAGAAAAACTTTACTTTCTTATTATTGTTGCCATTACTGTATCAACACTGAGAGAAATATTATTTCACAATTACTCAGTCTCATTGATGTTAAGGAAAAAAAATAAAAAGAAATAACGGAAAAGCAGAAATGTGATCCAAAAAAAAAGGAAAAGAACGAGAGTAATAAAGAAATAGTGAGTAAGCGGGTGGGTAACTATAAATAAAAACAATAATAGAACTTTAGGCTCTATGCGTCTGCAGTTTATCAATGTCATTTTTCAATTTGTTTTTATTTTTATTCATATTTACTAAATACTAAAATCTTAATGTAATACATATGTATGTATTTATATGTATATCTATTTGGGTGTGTGTAGGCATGTATTTATTTATATAAATTCAAACAAATGTTTTGTTTTAGTATGTTAAGAGTTCAAGGTTACTTGCATATGTGCATACATTTACACCCAACAACCACGGCCAACATACTATCGCATACAATATCCCAAAACATACTCTTCGCATACGAGAAACTGCAAATATGTTTGCTAGTGTATATCAGAGATTTTTGTTAATGGCATAATACATATGTATATGTATGTATGTAGGCATAGAATGCATGCATGAATGTGTGTATCTTTTTGTATAATAATGAATGAGTATTATTTGTTTTCGGACTAGGCTATATCTTCTTCATCCTACTCACACTGTCTCTTTCTCTCACTCGATTATAATGATGATGTTGTTCTAAAAAAATTTGTCTTCAAACGGCCTTCATCATCATTATCGTCGTCGTAGTCATAGGCATTGAATGTCAGCAGTTTGTAAATGTTACACATTTAACAACAACAAACAAACAAATAACAAACAGCTATGTATATCTACAAGACTAACAACCATAGCAATAAGACCTTTAAGAACAAAACGGAAGCTTTAAAAATATTTACTATGATTTTGTTTTTCCATCGTTTTTCTCTTGTTTTTCTTCTTTTTTTTCATTCTACAGCAAATACTAAATATTTAATCTCAACTATTACTAACGTAACAGCATAAACAACAACAACAAACAAATCAATCAAATTATAATTTTTACAACAGGACCTTCACCTCGTCACTGTTTCTCTCATAATGGTTGATATCTTTGCTGTGTCGCTTTTTCTCTTTCTCTTCCTCTCTTTTAACGCTCTCTCACCAATTGATTGTTGCAGCAGTTGATCGTTCTTCTCTTCTTTATTTGCAGTGAATGTTAACAGAGACTGTTAACTTAACAGAATTGATAAATTTGGAAAAGTGAAGAAAAAAAAAACTTAAATAATGACGAAAATAGGGATAAATTTAAAAAAAAGTGAAAGGAAGTCGAAAAAAAATATGGAAAATAACAATTAGCTTATTGGAGATAATAGATAGAAGTCGCCGTAGTCTAGTAGGTAGTGTGTTGGCTTATTAGACGTAAAGCCAGGGTTCGAACCCCAGGCCAGACATCAAAACAAAATACAAAATGTATTTCTTCGGCGACTTCCTCAAAAACTCTGAGAGGAAATAAAAATTGTCATGAAAAGTTTCTCAAAAATCTGTCGTTCGGAGTCGACATTAAACCGGTAAGTCCCGCCACTCATGTATAAAATTAACACACACAACATAAGTGGTGTGAGAAACTAGGTCGTAATCCTGACTGAAGGGTTGTAATGACCAATTATGTTATTGCAGATAATAAAAAGTTGAAATAAATCGGAATAAAATTCGAAACGAAATTAACCAAACGGTTAAAAATCACCAGATAATTTCACTCTTTGTTTAATTTATTTACGAGAACTTAATAAAAAATCATACCTTTAATAAAAAGAGGAGAAAAGCGGGAAAGGGTGGGCAGAAGGGGATGTCTATTTCTTAAATATTTTTAAGTTTTATTTTCTATTTTTATTTTATTTATTTTTGCCTTTATTATGGAAAAAAGTATTTTTTGTAAAAAGACATACAAAATGTTTATCTCAGTGTTAAAGTAAATAAATGTACAATCAGTATTGACCGGCTATATAACACCCTGCAGCAGAATGCACGCTCTTCGTCTTAAGTCTACATAAGACATCTGGATCTTAAGGCGGTATAGGAAAAGAAAAATTTGTCTGGAGCATAATTGTATAGAATTTATTATCACAACTTGAATCAACTGTCATTATAAAAAATTCAATAATTTATAAGAACATCTATCCAAGCTAAGTTTTGAACGAAATACGACACTCTGTAAGAGTTTATACGGAAGTTATCTCAAATTATGAACGAACTAAGCTTTGTTTCATGGTGTTGTATAAGAGCCAACCATGTTTATGTAGAGTGTAATTACACATCAAATAAATAAACAACACTTACACTTACACAAACACTAACAAATTTTTTATAGTACATTTATATGCTCATTTCCAGAAAATCATATTCTTTCTGCTGCTGTTTTTGTACTATGACCTTGACTTATTTGTTGAGTGTGTGTGTATGTTTTCACTTTTCTTCTTCTGTTTTTTATGTTGCGCTCTCTCTCTCTCTCTCTACCTCCCTCCCTTATCTCCTTTATGTAGTTTATTTTTTTTATATTTTGTTTTAATATCAAATGTTAGATGGAGCTCATTAAACTAAAATAAATTCTGTTTTTAAATATTTTTTCAAGCATTTAATGCTAATAGTAAAATATTTTGTTGTTGTTGGGCAAACTTTAAATATAAATAAAGTTTGCAAAAAAAAATCCAATAACAATAATATAACTGTCTAATGTAATTTTAACGCAATATTAAAAAAATTGAGCCACAACTCAATCATTGCAGGAAGAAATGGAAAGAGTGCAAGCAGTAGAGTTTGCATGTATATGTGTGTAATAATGACAAAACTATATATTAAAAAGCAGAGGTGTAAAGGAAGGAATTCACAGCTCATGGCATGAATTTGAAATTTCAAAAAAAATTTTAAAAAAGTTTTTAACATCCCAGAGAGAATAATATCAACATCGAACAGCACAGGATGTTCCGGCAGCACAGCCTATTGGAAAAGACTAGAATTCGATGAGAAACTTTTCCACGATGGCAAGGCAATCCTCTTATTTTAGAATTTGCTACAATTGATAAATCACCCGTTTAACTGAAAAATGTAATTAATAGAATTGAAAGAAAACGACACACATTATGCGATTATTGGAGAACTGCTTTCTGACAACCGTGTTCAGTTCAAAGTATTGAAAAAGGAATGAATATTCCAAAGCTCGTGGAAAACGGTTTTAAATTGATAGGTTGTGCTGATGAATGAATACCGGCGCAGCTGAACATTGCTTTCTAAATATGTACTCTTTACGTTCTGGGATTAAATCAATTGATGACCAAGCTCACGCTCTTCAGTTGGAAATATAAGATCTCGTAAATCAATCAATCCTCCCAGCCGGAGGGCGATTGGTTTCGGTTTCTCCTTTATGGTCAAATATATGGCCATTATCCTCGATTCTTAATTTTTAACTGTAAGCCACACCACTCATGGATAAAATTAACACACACACAGCATGGGTCGGAGAGGTAGGTTGTAATGACCAATTAAATATGAAAATTCAACACTCACGTGAGTACGTAGAAGAGTACTGGGAAGTTTTAAAATTAGAATAAAGGACATTGTCCGGCATATAACAGAATTCATGAGCCTTCGGACAAACGACTCTTCCTAATGGAGCTTTTCATTGCCTTTCCCTTTGAATAACACAACAAAAAGGTTATAGTGATTATGTGATTCGACGAGTATAAACTGAATATACTCATATTTGAAATACAATATTCGATGGGCCTTTTTGGAACTAAGCATTCATAGTTTATTATTTTATTTTTCATGTTTTTATATTTTTAATAATAATTTTCGATTTCTCTAAGTAAAGTTAGCCAGTCTATTTCCTAATTGTTTATCATGTTCTATTTTTATAGTTCTCAACACATTAATTTATTAATATTTCTTTTGTTCTTTGTTTTCTTTCTTTCTTTTTTGATTTCTTTCTCTTTTCCGCTGCTCCCCTAAAATATCGAATTGGATTTTATATAGGATGTACCAATTAAGCGCACCGACTCATCGCAGTGGTGGGAATTATTCGATACGAATACGCAACGCTTCTATTACTATAATGCTGCCTCACAGAAGACCGTCTGGCATCGGCCTAGTAAATGTGACATCATACCGTTGGCTAAATTGCAAACGCTTAAACAGAATACCGATCCCAGTGATCGTCGTGAGATTAGTACGCAAACACTGCAACAACAAATGCTACAGCATCAGCAGCAACACCAACAACAACAGCAGCAGCATCTGCATCATCAATCATCACAGCATTCATCGCCCTCAATGCCTAAAATACGTTCTGCGTCACAGCGTGGCAGTAGCGGCAGTGGTCATCCACATAATTTTCATACGCAAAACAATAGCAATACGAATACCATAGGCAGTGCGGGGAGCGGTGGAGGTGGTGGTAATAAACGCAGCAGTGCTGGCTTGCCATTGCATGCCAGCTCAGAAGAGAAATTAACCACCGAAATACTCTCAAGTCCACGTGGGCGTCAAAGTTTTCGGTATGTATAGCATGGCATGCATGTGTAATAAATTTTATTGCTTTTGTTTATTTTTTATTCGTTTATAAGACGGTTTGACAAACAAACAGACTGACTCACTCATTCATTTTCATATTTTTTGTTTAAATTTTGTTTGTTCAACAAACGTGTATGACGGTTTGATGTACTGTATTACTGTTTTATTTCTTTTTTTTTATATTTAATATGTAAGGTGTAGTTAAAAGAAATCCATCATTTTGATTTCATTCAAGGCAAACATGCAACTATTTTTTTTTAGTATTAAATCAGCTGCATAATGTCGTTCACTTAGTGAAGGTAAGAGAGAAGGGAGAAAATCCTCCATCTAAGAACAAATCTTTACTTTTTATAACATCCAAAATACTCTCAAGTTAAGAATTTTCAACTTCAGATATATTCTAAAAAGTAATATGTTGCATTCTCGCTAGGTATCTCCCGCAGAAAGCAGACCAGCGACATAGAAGGTATGCTATACTCTCCGCTTCAATAGATAAGTAGAGGTGGCTGTCTACTCAAAAAAAGAATTTGGATAGACACACAAAAGCCACATGAGGCCCATTGTGATACCACAGTTTACAATTTTCCGCTATTCCCGGAACCATTTGGAGATTCTGACAAAGCGACTTGGTGTTATTATCCCGCGCTCCCACCATTTCGAGTTAAGCAAATACAAAATAGTTTTAGAAAAACTATTTTTCCCTCTGGGCTCGCACAGCACGATAGACATTTCTTAAGCTTTCTATTGGTAACAAAAAAAAATGGTTTTTATTTGACTGCATCTTATTCGGGTTCTCTCTCTCTTCGCCTTTCACTTCCTCAGTTACTTCTGCGGATCAGATCGGACCGATTTTACACTACAAAAATTAATTTTTTTTGTAATAAATTTATTTCTTGTTGTTCATTTCTTTTGTTTTTGTTTCTTGAAATTGAATAATTTTTCTTAAAATTTTCTTTACTTGAATTTCATTAATTTTTTCTCTTCAACTTCTCTTTCTTATTTGTTTTTCATGATGTTTTTCTTTTGTTTCTCTTCCTGCTGTTTTACGCTCTCCTCTGTATGCATATGCGTGCGTTTATGTGTGTGTATGATATACACTGAAAATAGCGTTGGCACTGGTGATTCATCACGTTCCATGGATATGCAACAAATCTCAACATCATCATCAAGACGTTCACAAGGTATGTAATATATACACATACATACACACGTATGTATGTATGGGTACAAATGTTTATACAGTGTTAGCAGAAAGAATTCATACGGAAACTAGGAATTTGTAAGAAAATTTAATAAATTTAGTTTAACATTCTAATTAAATTAAATCGAATCACTATGGATCACTGCAATAACGTTTATCCTGCATACTCTATTAAAAAGGGACTATTTTGTGGTAGAGCGGGAGTTTTTGATCTGAAGATAAAGTATTCTCATGGGGCTTATGCGATCGAAAGATGCGCTTAATTCAACTTGGATAAGAGGTATAACAGATAGGATATAACAGTACTATCTGGCAGTCAGGCCGCCAGGTCATTTGTATAATGAGCTCTTATGAGGTTAAATCGAAAATAGCATAAAACTGTCTGGGGAAGCTAAATCGGTTAGTAGGCAAAATAAGGTTGCTCTCTGCTGGAGGGTGCCGGTAATGTGAGAATCCTTGAGAACGGGCAAGCGTATGAGCGTGCGGTGATGGAGCTTCCACGCCTCTGATAGGTCCACAACCCTCCTGCAAAGTAGGGGCGGATGTTTATTCAGATATGCTCAACGAATGGAAAATTACAATAGAGGAGATCTTGGACTCCACCATTATGTACGAAATACAAATGTCCTTTTTAAAGTAGTTTTCGACAACTACATATTTTTAGCGGAGTTACGTCAATCACTTGACAAATGTAAGTTCTTAAATGTTCCATCGCTAGGGAATTATCCGCGTAGACACGGTATTTGAAGTAGTCCGACAAAAAAGTCTAATGGCATTAAAGTGAGTTTACTCTTTCTCGAAACTTCTCATTCAATAAATTTAAAATCGGTCGTGGCACCGTGTTGTTAAAATCGCATTCCATTCATGTGTGTGAAGATAAATTTAAATTTAACTAGCAAAGACAAAAACCAATAATTTTAACAGAGCTAATGTTACAGTAAACAAAGCAATTTTAAGTGGTTAACAGAAAATTCAAAAATGGACATGGAAGAAGTCACCCAAATATCCGATATCGGAGCATGGAATCTCTATTCCATTTCTTAAAAATTATGCCGCACACGTCCCTGAGTGGAACAGATTCTCTGGTAACTCTTTTGAAAATTGAAAAACTTAAACAAAAGAAAAAGTATTTGTTTTCACAATGTCTGCGGAGGATCATCGATATTGTGAAAAATGGGACTTGCTGCAGGTCCCCCCACACAAACTGTAACCTAAGGTGTCCCTAATAATACCCAATTAATAGCATATCCCAAATAATTTTAGAAATTGAGAAATCAAGTTTGAAAAATTCATTCTATTAACAGTGTCTGGGTTGGATGATTGATATTGTGGAAATTTAGAATTTGCTGCAGGTATACCACTGTACACAAATTGTAGCTAAGGTATCCCTAATAAAACCCAATTAATGTTATATCCCAAATAATTTTTCACAATGTTAACTGGGTAGGATGATTGATATTGTGGAAAGATGGGACTTGCTGTAGGTATCCCACTATATTTGTACATATCTATGTTATCAGATTTTTTTTTACGGTCGGGCGTTACTTGGGATCGGAGATATAGGCGACAAAGCTAATTGTTTTCTTCAAATGAGCAAAAAAAGTGCTCTGTATAAATGGGGCTAAATCGAATAAAAAGTGGACTTGTGGGAAAATAGACCTAGTTCTGAACATAGTGGGCTGAATAGCCATAGTATCAAGGATTCCATAACAGGTTTGCCTAAGGTCGTGCGTTAATTGGGAGATCTAAGATTTTTGTCAAAATTGAAAAAAAAAGCTATATAAATCGGTCAAAATCGGATAAAAATGGACTTGTCGGGGCAGTGGGCTGGATAGCCATAGTATCAAAAATTCCAAAACATGATTCCTTAAGGTAGTTCGTTAATTGGAAACGGAGATATAGGCGAAGAAGCTAACTAAATAGGATAAAATATGAAATTGTGGGTAAATAAACTTAAAAATTTTAATAATTCTCATTGAGTTAATATACATTTATTAATTATAGATTCAACAAAACGTTGTACTTGTTTGGTAGATGACTTGCATTTTTTTATTGATGATTGGCATGTTTTTAGTTGATAACTTGTATTTTTTATGTCGATGACTTGCATTTTTTTTTTTTTGCTGATGACTGGCAAGTTTTTGGATGCAGACTTGTATTTTTTTGGTCGATGACTTGCATTTTTAAGGTCGATGACTAGCTTTTTTTGGTTGATGACTGGCATGTTTTTTGTTGATGACTGGCAAGTTTTTGGTTGATGACTTGCATTTTTTTAGGTCTATGACTTGATTTTTTGGATGATGACTGGCATGTTTTTCGTAGAGGACTTGCATATTTCTGGACGATGACCTGCTTTGTTTAAATAATGGCTGGCGTGTTTTTGGTTGACGACTTGCATCTTTTTGGCCGATGATTTGCATATTTTTAGATGATAATTTACATTTTTTTGGTCTATGATTTGCATTTTTGAATGCATCGTTGCGTATTTTGGTCGATGACTTGCATTTTTTGATATTCGTCGATGAGAAAGATATTAGCCTGTATTAGTGTCAACACTTACATATATTTCTGGTCCCAAATAAAACGCGACCGTAAGAAAATCTGTTTCCGAATCCTTGATATCATTTACATACATATAGTGTTATACCTGTCCCATTTTTCCCACAAGAAATCACCCAAAACTCTGTATGGGTAGGATGATTGTTAACTACTTTTAATTTTGACATTAGCTCTGTTAAAATTTTTTGTTTTTGTCGGTTCGAAAAGAAAAAGAAAATCATAATACCACAACATTTAGAATTTACCAAAAATGTTTCCGTAATTTTTTGTTACACTGTTTTATAGGTTTAACGTTCCTTTATTTTTTGTTTTGTTCTTCATCGTCTTCGGAAGATTTAAGATGTATTTTCACCAGAGTCTTTTTTTATTATTATTTATGCTAATTTCTGAAGTATTTGAATTTGTTTTGTTTTTTGTTGAACGCACTGAAATATTCTTTATACAATTTAAACTTCCATAGGAATGCATTTTAAAAAAATGGACGGACGTGTGGTGCGAAGTAATGAAAATCGTTTCAATATTTATCACACATGGCTGTTGTGTTGTGTTGTGTTAGTTCGTTGGTTGGTTCTATGGATGATGATTTCAATTTTCAATTGCGATTGCAATGGCAATTTAAATGATTCTTTATTTACAAGCATTTAAAAAACAAAAATGGGAAGATATAAAGAATAAAAATAAAGAAAACGGTTTATATTTTAGATTCTAAAATTACTTAAGTATATTCATACATACATGTATGTATGTATATATGTATGATATGTACAAAATTAAACATATTTACTTACAGAGCAAAGAAAAAGAGAACGAGACTTAAAGTATTAAATTTCAATTATAAACGCCAAACGCCCACTGCTTTTCAAAAAAGAAACTGGTATTTATTTCTAAATTTAGATTAAAAAATTGCAAAAAAAAACTGAATAAAATTATGCTTGAATATGCTATAAAATTCCTATTATTGTTGTCGTCGTCGTTGTCGTATGGAGCATTTGCGAAATTTTTTTTAAGAATGTTTTTTTCCACATGATGATGTAAAAATAGTTTCTGGGGATTTTTTTCTTTTCTTTAGAAATCGTTAAAGTAAAGGATTGTCATTGACAGCGGGAATTTAAATAAAGAATTTGTATTTTTAGCACTTCAAATCGAGTTGAAATCTTAGTCAAATTTAAGATTTAATTTAAATTTTTCTGTTGCATTAAGTAAAAATGAGATATTTATTATCTGCATAGCCCATAAGCAGATTAAAACACAAGGATCATGCGTTATAAGAGAATAAGAAAATTAGGTCATTAACATAAAATCACTCCAGAAAAACAATGACTTAGATAGACACATAACTCTGGATATCAACGACTTCATGCATACCGGCATGCATATTTTGGAAAAGTCTTGCAATTCTCTTCTCCATTCGTAAATTAAAATTTGAGCAACCGATGTTCGAGTTTCAATTGAGATTATTAGTTAATGTGGTGACGTTAATGTTGCAGAGAGTCTTTCTTAAATTGCACGGTTTGCCAAGCGCAGGTTTACGGCATTGATAAAGCCAGGGGCTGTGTTCGGGACCTAAGTATCGAAATTTTGTTTATTGTGTTCTCTACTCCAACGTAGAAAAATCTTAGCATCTTGTTATCTGCATTCGATCCCTTTTCTAGCTTGGGTGATCCCAAATTATTCAAACATCCGAGGAGAAAGATGAAAATAGGAACAACTAACATCGTCCATAATCCTGTGATTTTTTTATGTCAATGAAAAGAACAAAAATTATTTTGTTCTTTGAAAGAGAACCCATTAGGCTTTTGAATACCACAAGGACTTGGCGCTCTATATGGTTGGGCGTAAGTCGGAATTAACGAATCGGTGCAGTACATTCTTTGAAACTAAGCCGCTCATCGGTGCCTTAGACTTAGGTCTAGGTGCCTATTTCTTCCATGATCTGATTTGTCTCAAGAATTTATCAGTTTCCGGTTAAAAATTTTCAGAGGGAAAACGGAAAATATCGAGATTAATGTACTCTAGCGAGAGAAAGCATCAACACTCTTTTGGCTTTTGGAAGGTATTCAATAATTCTCCTTACTGAACTCTATATGATTGGAAGTTGGTCTGGAAACATAGGCAGCCCACATTAAGTCTATTCTAGGAAATACTTGAATGAGGACAAAGAAGAGCACTTATGTATGACCGTCGTGCTCTATAAGAAATTATACTAATGGACGTTTGTGTAAATAGTTCCCAGGAAGGCGACTGCCTAGGAATTGTGTCACAGTCGAATCTGATAGGAGTTATGAGAAGTGCCAAACTCAAGGGGATCATATGTAATGTACACGAGACTGGACTAGGAAGAAGCGATTTTGAGAGTATTACAATTTTTGCTACAATGTTTACGTTCTTTGCGAAATAATCATGGAGGGATCCTGCAAAATAAACTTGAATAAACCTTGTATTTCTAAGTCTATTAAACCTCGTTAATATAGTTGAATAACTTGCCTTTGATATAACCAAGATTAAATTCTTCATTGATAGCCTGACGCATGATTAGGATGCTGTTGTATTCCTTTATCAACTGGTATAGAAAGGGCGGATAGAAAGGTTCTCGAGCACGTACGGAAAGGCTCTCTATAGCAACTAGACATGGATAGAAGCCTAAACTAAAAGTTAAACAGTAATTAATGTAAAACACCTCCGCTGTTTTTAAAGTTTATTCATTTCCTGTTAAAGATCGTTCAATACTCACAAGTTTGTAATTTAAAATTAATTTAGTTTATATACCAAAAATCATTTCAGATTCTTATAATCACTTTAAAGAATCGGGCAAATCCAGTGATTCTAGTCTATCCAGTATCCATGGCTATCGTCGGTTTAATGATGATCATATAACGGGCGGTGGCCTAAACACTTCAGTGCTGGGAAGCACAAATGAAAACCTGCGAGTTGGTTCATTACAAAAACATCGTAGTCGTAAAGAGGGTAGTGGCAGGTAATTTAATGTCTTCATATTATACATATACAAGCACGTTTGCATAATTTAAAAAAAAATAATTTTTATTTCATTACATACGTACCCTCAATTTAGTTTTGATATGCTGCAAGAGAGCATCAGTTCGCATAATATACCACATGTCAGTAGCAGTAGCAATAGTTCTCAACGTCAGCATAGATCAGTTGAAATGAGTTCACCTACAATGCATACGCCACAGCAAACGAAAAAGAAAATCTCACCGGATGCTCATCATTTGCAGCAACAGTCAACGTTTAATTCACAACAACGTTCGCTACTTGGCAGTGGTGGTGGCGGCGGTGGTGTAATCAGTGCTACAGGCTGTGTTGGCAGTAAACCATCGGCAACCGCGCGACAAGCTATGGAATATGGAGGCAATGGTATTAAAAAATTTCTTATTTAAATTTAAATTTTAATCCCAATTTACTTTTGTTTTAGAACGAGTAGGCGATTTTAAAGTATCCTTGGCTAGATCGGGCAGTTTCATGTCCTCGTCAATAAATCCCCAGGCTGCCGGCCATCATAGTAAATCATATCGTCGTTCGGCTGCTGAAACAGCTAATGGCGTAGTCGGTGGTGTTGGGCCTGCCAGTGCTGCTTGCATTGTTGGTGGTGGTAATGGTGGCAATGGGGGAGCGGCTAGCGATGATTCCATGCATGAGAAATATTTCAAGTCGGTGGAAAATACGCCACTCTCACGCCGTCGCCACACTACCACACCCAAAGGATCCAGTGGAGCCGCTAGTGCAAGCAGTGGCCATGGTACTGGTGGCAGTGCTGGCAGTAATATGAAACATTCTAGTGACTCATCACCCCAAAGTCCCATTAGTCCTCATAGTAATAAAAATAAGCCTCTCAAAATCTCATCAAACATAATGCCTGGGGAACGTGCCACACCCATGTTACATTCGCCCGGTGGCCATTCAAACTGTTCGGCCCAACAGATACCATCTAGTCATGCACACTTTAAACAGGATTCATCCTGTAGTTTAGAATTATTAAATTTGGATCGTCTCTCACTGAGAGAAGGTGAACGTTTGGGTTCGAGTAAAACCACTTCACCTCATTTGAGCGATATTACCGGTCACCATAATGTTTCGAATAATATGACTTCAAAGAATTTCCCATCATCCGATAATATTGGTATGATGACGCATTCCTCTAGGGGTTCCAATGATTCACGTGGAAAACATAATAAAGGCTCCACGAATACAGGTTCCTGGTCTCAACAACAGCAACAGGATAATCGTAATCGTGGCCACAATTCAATGAGTTTGGTAATTTAGTTTATTTGTAAACACTTAGAAAATCCTTTTGAATACAAAATTTTTCTGCAGGACAAGCAATCCCGACATTCTAATGATTATTATCATCACGATAATAAACGCAATTCTCGCAAAGCCAAAGACAGACAACATCATCATCATCTGCATGCCGACAATAGTGATGTAGAATACGATAATGGTAATATATCGCCATTATATAGCAACTGGGATTCGGTAAGTTTTCAAAATTCTTTACGAATTTCATAAAAATCATTTGAAATTACAAAAAAAAAATATGTTTTTCCCTCTACTTCTCTTCTCTTTTGTTTTTAGGAAATGCAAGAACATTTATTGCCTCTCAAACACTATATTATTGAGCAGGCAAAATTGTCGGGTCGTTATGTTTTTGGTGATCCTATTGATTCGGATTCGTATCATTCGGATAGCCAGTCAGAGCAATCATTGTCGGGCCATGAGCCCGATAATGAAGATTCCGATGGTGGTTCGGATACACATGGTGGCTATTTAGAGCACAATTATGGTATGATTGAAGACTATGCTAATATGGGCGATAGTGTCTCATATTATGCCTATCAATATCCACCATATGATCCAGCTGCCCGGGAAGAAATGTATGTTTTTCAATGTACTTTTTCTTCAAAAATGATTTCATTTTCTTCCTTTTTCTTTTCCAAAGATCTGATAATGTGGAGGCTGTTTTAGAAGGCATAGGTTCCAACGATGTAAAAACGAAATCGTCGCGTTATCAATATTACGATACTGCTACCCCACATACACTTTCTGCCAACACACAACACAATCAACAACAACTACAGCAGACACCTCATCATACAACCACACAAACACAACAACAACTTCACAATATTCATTCACAACAACAACAATTATATTCAAACGCACCACCTTTACCGCCTGGACATCCTTCATCATCTGCCTCTCATCATCATTTACAATTGGATGGCAGTGGTTCGGAGAAATCAAAACAATCACAAACATTACCTTCACCTAATCGCCAAATATCACGCATTGCACAAAATTCCCAAGATAGTGGCCATGGCATTGGCGGTCGCTTACCAATGCCACCGCCACCACCACATCCCTATGCCAAAGACGTTGATGGTGTTTCAAATATTGTGGTCGGCGGCGGTGGTAGTATAATGCGTCGTCCCCTACCACCACCCAATCTAAAGCCTACCATACAGCAAATCTTTCCGCCTAGTGAACGTGCACCACAGGGACTTGGTGGTATGTCGACGTTGGCCTGCATGAAAGAATGTGATATTGAGAAATTTGCAGCCGATAATTTAAATTTGCATTCAAAGGGTATATTTCGTAAAAAGGTAAGAGGTCGGAATATACCCTCCCTCAACACCCCGCCCCCTGTCTTTTTTGTATTTTAACTTAACGCTTAGGGACCATTTTCATTAATTCATTGCGTTCAAAAGATGATGATGAAGGAAACGATTTTCTTTTCAATGCTGGTCAAGAGTTAAAAGTGCAATTAAAAGGCTTTTTCATAAGCAGTGATGTGAAAGAAGAAAAATGTCGTAACAATTTGAAATAAACTTTACCTAGATCAATTAAAAAGGGAAACTTCAGAACAGAGCAGCCAAGATACTCGCTGATAACAACATACAAGAAAATTAATTATTCTCTCTTTAATTATACTCTCTCAAAACAGCGAGATCCATAATATAACATGCTTACAATCGCTAATGGTTATGTTAAGATGACCAACATAGATCGTTTCCATGGGCAGACCAAAATGCTTCCGGTTAGATAAATTAACGAACTACTGACTACGCAATTCCTTGTTGCATATTATCTGTTCTATCCCTTCAATCAAAATCCACCTACTCATGGACATTTATAGAGATATCTTAAAGTCACAATTTACTTCATAAAAACACCTTTTAGTTTATTTTCCTTTTAAAAGTACTTTTCGATTTTTTTCCAACTTTAATGCCAGCTTTGTTGTGATTTTATTTTATAAATAAAAAAAAAATTCTATTATTTATTCAACTTTTTATATTTCACGTATTGAAATGTCTTTTCGTAAATTTTATTTACAGTCTTCCGTGCGTGACATGTTAAGTTGGACATCGGAGGCCATAAGTCGGCCGATGTTAGCATTGTCGCGTGATAAAAACGATAAGAAAATTGCCATAGAACTGTTTAAGTTGGTGCAAATCTATATGGGTGATCGGAAAGCACGAGCCGGTATGAGTTTAAATTCTGTAGCCATTGATATAATAACCGCAGCATTGCCACAACAACAGTAAGCATATAAATTGTTAATTTCGCAAAGAAATATTTTTATATTAAATATTACGCTTTTTAGATTGCGTGATGAATTGTATGTACAATTATGTCGCCAGACTACGGAAAATCCTAAAAGAGATTCCTTAATAAGAGGTTGGGAATTAATGGCCATTTGTTTGTCCTTTGTACCACCATCGCCCACATTTCAGCCAACCTTACTAAAGTAAGTTGAATGAATATTTCCTCTTGTTATTAAGTTGTAAAGAAATTAATTTTTATTTTACATATTTACAGTTATGTTAACCGACATAGGGATACCACCTATGCCATATCATTTCCCGAAGTAGGCAAGTGGCCTATCCATGTGCAAATATCACATTATGCCACTGTTTGCTGTAGACGTTTAGATCGTATTGGCAGTCATGGTCGCAAACAGGCCAAAAGACCTACCGAAGATGAAGTGGAACAAGCCAGAGTGAGTTTTACTTTTCCCACAATAACATACTTTCACAATGATAACTTGAATGTTTTCAAATTTAGAATCAAATTTTACGCAACAGCATGTTTGGCAATACCTTAGAAGAGGTTATGCAATTACAAAAGGATAAATTTCCATTCCGTAAATTACCCTGGATACAAACAACACTATCGGAGCATGTGAGTTTTATAGAAAAAAGAATACCTTTATTAAGAAATTAAATCCTTTTTTGCTTTTCAATATATGTTTTATTCACATCAGGTTCTCCAACTTAATGGCAAACAAACCGAAGGTATATTTCGTGTTTCAGCTGATGTTGATGAGGTGAATTCTTTAAAAAATCGCTTAGATCGGTGGGACGTTCCTGAATTTAAAAATACTATGGGTACTCTTTCATAAATTTCTTTTTAATTTAATTGCTTTTTAATATTTGTTGTTTTTATTTTTATAGATGCTCATGCCCCTGCTAGTCTTTTAAAATTATGGTATCGTGAATTATACGATCCACTCATACCGGATGAACTATATGATGAGTGTGTAAATACCGAAGATCCCGATAAAGCCAAAGCTATTGTTGATAAATTGCCAGAATTAAATAAATTGGTAAGTTTGTCTGATTGCCTATCACATGTTAGCTCTAAAACGGCTAAATTAAATAGTTTTCCGCTTTTCCTGCCATTAAGCGTTATCAAAATCCCTTTGTGCACCATTCGTATTTTGTTTTCGTATTTCATTTTCTAAATCTGTATTAGAAAATTGCTTTACTATCGGCCATCATATGAGAACTTAGTGCTCTTACAAATCTCTTTTGGAGATATTGCTCATCCAATACAATGGTCTAGCCTTATCAAGTGAACGCATACATATACATTTCTGCCATCCTTGAAAGCATCTCTAAAGCTCTATTCAAAATCTTTCATGAGATGCCTATGTGGAACAAGTTCCTTGAAAAAACGTAAAGAGCGGTCGTATACTCAATGTTCTCAAAAGTTCCAATTTAATCAGAATTTCCGATTGACGCCTAGAGGCGTTGACTGACAGACATTTTACTGTAAATGTCCGGCGGCCTGACAATATATGTGTAATGCACCGATAATAATCTGCTATGTCAAGTTGAGGTATGTTTTCTTGCAGAGGGATTCCCACCATACCAGGCAAGATACCTGACTACTTCTGTGTAGACCCGATAGAGCCGTAATTAGGTCAGAAACAAGGAAAATGAAATTCTCAAATTCGATTTGAATTGTAGTTAGTTAGTAGAATTATTCCATTTTGACTTCAGCGTGTTGTTATTAATGTATGACTTTATAATGCTTAAAGTTTCTTGTTGTTGTTGTTATTATTATTACATACATATGTATTTAATTACAATTAATGTTAATAATTTAATGAGTTTTTTTTTTCTTCATTCCTTAGGTCTTAACGTATTTAATACATTTCCTACAACAATTCTCCCATTCGGACGTTGTTAGCGCTACAAAAATGGACTCCTCGAATTTGGCAATGGTTTTTGCGCCAAATTGTTTACGTTGTACATCGGATGATCCCAAAGTTATATTGGAAAATGCCCGAAAAGAAATGTCATTTATGCGCACATTAATCCAACACATGGATACTTCACATGTGGCCAATTTGGTGTAAATAAGTAAAAAAAATTAAAACGGAAATAGAATTTAAAATTAAAAAAATAAAAACAAAGAAAACAAAAACACATACAAATGAATATTTATATGTAGCTACAATAACAAGTAAAAAGAGAAAATCTATAAATATTAAGAAAGAAAAAAAAACGCTAAAATTAAAACCAAAGTATTTAAACAAAAAGAAAACTTCAACAACAAAAACAAAAAATTAAAACAAAACAAACAATACAGTACTTTCTATTGCGACAAAAAAAAGAATAAATAAACTCGGTAAATATACTCGGATCTTATTATCATTTCTAGACTTCAAAGGGAAAACAATAATTAAACTATAGATTTAAAACAAACAAAAATAATACTTCCTTAAACGATATTTTATTGAACTTGTTGTTTTATTGTTCGATAACCAATACTACTTGAAAATTGTTTGTCCAATAGATTAATAATTTAAAAACCTAAGAAAACTATATAAAAAATAACAAGAACCATTAAAAGCTGTAAAAGTATTGAATAGTTTATAAATGTTTCTTAAAGAGAGATTTGGAAATTGTTCCAATTCAGTGTTTTTAAAATGTATTTCGTTATGTTTTATTAATTCGATTAAATAAGAAATACAGAAATAGGCAAACATTCCAAATTTATCTATTTGAAATACTCTGTGGGAATCTAATTGTAATAAATTAAAATTTTAGAAAAATTTATTTTTGGATGTGCAAATATTCCAATTCTCCCTTGTAATCTGATAAGAATTTATTATTTATTATTTAAATAATTTCTATATGGTTTTAAGAACCTCGAAAATAGTTAAAAGTTTATGAATGATTTTATTTTATATTTTTCAATAAAATTAATCTCTTTTAAGTGAAATGAATGAATTTTTGTTTCAAAATTTTTACGGTTTTCTAGCCAATTGCAATGAAATAAAGTTTGAAATACTCGAAGTATGTATTCTTTTGTTCGTGAACCTTTTAAAACCGATTTGAGAAGACAAATATGAAATTTACCAAAAGTTTCAACTTTTATTTATTTTGATTACCTACAAGAGAGATTCAAAGATTTTCAATTTAAAATCGTTTTTAATTCACTTATAAACGTGACCTTCTGCTTTTACAGGCTTTCTGTTTAGAAATCATTATTATTTTTCTACTTAATAGTTCGGGTAGTTGTTTTGTATATTTCAATTAAAATTTTTTGTGGATCAATCTTTAAAAAAAGAAAAAATTTTTATATCTTAAAGGAAAGAAAGAAATTCTTAAACTAAAATTTATAACTTTTCTTTATCTAAATCATACAACTAAATTATATAGTATTAAAATAAAAATATAAATATTTTTTTCTATACATGCAAATATATATATTAGAGAAAAAGAAAGATAATTTAATTTTTATTTTATAGTATTTTTTTTTCTAGTTTGTATTATTAAATTTATTTTTTTTTAATTTTGAATTGTTTTGTTTAAAAGATATATGTATGTATTTTGTTTTTATTCCTCTTCATTTTGTAATTATTTCTCTAATGTATTTTAATTATTTTATTATACATATAAATATTTTATTTTTGTTTTTTTATATTTAATTTTTTTATTTAAGTGTTTTTTAAATACTTGCTTGTCTTCTCTTAACTATTAATCTTATATTATAGAAATGAAATAAATTTATAGAAATAAACCAAACTTATAAATAAATAGTATCAAAAGAACAAAAATAAAAAAACAAATTTATTAGACACAAAAAAAAACTAAAAATTGTAAAAGAGATTAAAAAAAACGTTAATATAATAAATATATATAATTAGCGTATATATACATAAAACAATAATTAATTATTAACTTTTTGTAAAGCTTATCTTAAAATTTAATTAAAATTCTTTCCTATAAATACCAAAAGAAAAAAAAACAAACAAATTCCTAAGAACACAATCCAAAACATGTTTAGTAAACATTTGTATTCTTTTTTTTTTATTACATTTATACCAAATTCTATAACTCATCTTATGGGTTCTTTATATCGAATTGAGCTGGCTAATTGAGATGAGAAACTGAGAACCATTTTTGTATACCAAAATATTCAAGAACTTAAAAAAATGACAGATTTCGCGGCCATCTTTGTAGTTTGAGTTTCGATTTCCAATCAGAATTTAAGACACTGTTTGATATAAAATTTCGCATATATACAGGGTCTTTTACTTATGTATGATAAGTAATATCAATTTAAATTGCTTCTGGTTGTAAACACTCTTTTATTACTTATACTGCCCTTTAATAAGTTTTAAATCTTGTGTATTATCAGTATGGCTTTACGGTTTTGAAACGCGGATTGTAACGAAAGAAACTAAAAATAGCCTACGAACGTTCGTTAACCGCTATTGACTTAATATCCTTTAAGTATTCTGCTTAAATAGTGTAACAAATGAGCAGCTGAAGACGCGAACAAACATTAAAGATGTGCGCTATTTACGTAAATATAAACTCGGCTGAATATAACGTACCAAATCCTTAATAAAAATTCCCCATTCCGTTGTTATAGATTCGCCGAATTGTTAATGTTACACACTGTGTTTATATGCAGTGATATTTTGTATCCTCTTCCAGAAGAAACTCAAACTTAATACCATAATTTAATTTTTATTAATTTCATTAAAATTACCAATTTTTTTATTTAGAAAAAAATAGTTTAAAAACAAAGAATAAACTTTAATATATTTAAAAAATTAAATATAATAAAATGAAAATTATATACAAACAAATTAAAAGTTGCAAATCAATAATAAAACAGTCTTTCCGTTTTTCACAGACAAAGAATATTTTTTTGTTTAATACAACTTTAATATACAAAAATATATTTTTTCTTCTGAATACTGGCGTGGCATATATATAAAAGAATGTATAAAAGAAAAATAATTTATATAACACTAACAAATTTGCAAAAAAAAAATGTAACTTGAAAGCTAAAACTCTAAATAATCTCATAAAAGAAATTAAATACTATAAATAATGAAATAAGAACCATGTTAAACTTTATTAAACAACAAAAAAGTTTAAAATCCAACAAAATAAATATAAAAGAAAATAAAAATTTAATGTTATTTTTAAAACGGTTTATTGAAAACCATGCAACATCTAAACGTAGAACAAAAATTCTATACGAGAGGTCTTAACGCAAATGACATCTGTCTAATAATGGCACATCACTTCGATGACATACATACATAATTGGCCATTACAACCCTTCAGTCAGGATTACGGCCTAGCTTCTCACACCACTCATGTTGTGTGCGTTAATTTTATACGTGAGTGGCGGGACCTACAGTTTAACGTCGACTCCGAACGACAGAATTTTAAGAAACTTTTTCATGGCAGTTTTTTTTTTTTTTTACTCTCAGAGTTTTTGCCAGAAATCTGCTGAGAGGAAGTCGCCGAAGAAATATTTTTTTTTCATATTTCATTTTTGATGTCTGACCTGGGATACGAACCCGGGCTTTACGAATAGTAAAAGCCAACACACTACCACGGCGACTACAACAACGACTACACTTCGATGACATAAACAAAAAAACTACGAAGGATGACTGAAAATATTGCAGGCATCGGTCTTAGAATTAATATTAAGACGACAAAATTAATGTGACCATCCTTAATACGACGACAAAATTAATATGACCATCCATAGTGTGAATTCTCTACGTTATCTAGGAATAACAATATTCAAAATTTTCAATTCTAAAGCCAACATTAAGGCCCCCCGTTCCATAAGGTGAAGACTTGAAACAGTGTTAGTCGCCAAATCAAACTACCTACAAAATGGGGCACAAGGAGCATCATTATGAATAAGATCCCAGTAGGTAAGTAGCTTCCTGAAACGTATACTATGCTTATATTACTCTAAGGAACAAGCTTTTGTCCAAAATAAAAATGTATGTAGTCGACCGTATTCTCAGAAAACCCAACAGCGATAGGTAAATAAACTAGGCAGAGCAAGTGTTAATTGATTTGATCTGCACGACGACTTGACACGCTATTTATAGCAGTCGCTAGATTTTTTACAGCGTTTTCTTGAAGTTGCGGTCGTATTCTGTTCCATCTTTCAATTACAATTTTTGTAAACAAGAGATTTGTTATTTTAATATTTTGTGTTATCAACAGTGTTGGTGAATGTCTAAAGTACTTGTGTATTCCGAACGCTTCCATTAGTCATATGATTAACAGCTGTTCAGTGCTTGATTTGTGGAAAAAATACCAGAAATAAAAGCAAAATTTTATTTACCCAATTTTTAGTTAAAAAAAAAAACTAAAAATGCCAAATAATTTAAGCGATATTAATACTTTACTCGATTCCCTTTATCTGGAGCTACTAAATTTAATAGAACAGCAAACAGCATGTCGCGTTAGTATTGAACGTACAAGTAAGTTGGTTGAGAGAGAAGAATTCTATACATGAATTCATTAACATTGTACATCTCGTTATGTCTCCATAGCTAACGCCGGTCACTTACTGTTGGCAAAAACACGCTATAATCAAGGCTCACAAACTATTAGTGTTGCCCAAGTGCCCACAGAAGACAGTGAAGACTTTAATGCGTTATGCCAAGTCGTAATAGGCTCTAACGATGATACAGTATGTGGTTCCAAAAAGAGTTTAGTGCGTCACAATGTTAACAAGGCTGAAGGATACATTGAACCTATGCACTGGTTTACCGCTTTGCCGTCAATGTCTTTACGCAATGCAGCGGAACAATTTAAAAAATCTTTGGATTTCGTAATTGACAGTGCCAATATACAAACCGAAATATTGGCCGTCATGAAGAGCATAGAGCACTTAAAAGCCTTAAAACAACAGCAAAAAGTTTAAACAAATAAAATACATTAATTAAGAAATTACACAAAATTCAGACAGTGCACTCAACTTATTTATTCATTTCTACATTTGAACTTCATTTGAATCAGTTTACCCATACCACATTCAATGACATCGCCATCTTTTATGGGTGACGAACCTTTTGGTGTACCAGTCAAGAGAATATCATTTGGTTCCAAAGTCATATATTGAGAGGTGTATGCTATAAGATCATCAACTTTAAATATCAAGTCAGCAGTATTTCCTTTTTGCTTATCTTCGCCGTTAACTTTAAGCCATAGATCCACATTGTGGGGATCTTTGATATCTTCCAACTTTATGAAACGAGAAACAGGTGTAGAAGTATCAAAGCCCTTACCCAATGACCAAGGCTCTCCTTTGGAACGGGCTACACCCAAAGCGCATTGAGCTGTCATATCTAAGGCCAAACAATAACCACCAACATAGTCCATAGCACTAGCTTTGGTAACATTTTTACAACGTTTACCTATAACAACACCTAATTCAACCTCATAAGCCACTTTGGTAAACACTTTTGGTATCTAATTGAAAATAAGATTAAATAGCAAACTTATAAAATACAATATCTGTTTGAAACTTACCACAATATCTTGGTCTTCTTCTATTAAAGATGTTGTAGGTTTTAAAAACATTAAAGGCACTTCCGGTACTGGCACATTTCGTTCCTTAACGATGTCCCTTTTAAAATATTTTTAAATTTGTTAATAAATATGATTTCTTAATGCATAGATAAAGTTAACATACATATAATTTAAAGCAGCACCAACAATCTTTTTGCAATTTTTTGCATAAGATTCCAATTCACAAGAGCTAGTAGAAGACATGGTTCTTTTGGTGATATTTGTTAACAAACGCGTTACAAAAACCACTAGAATTTAATTAAAAGAAATATTTTAATTGAAAATAAATTAATTCAAGTTTGCTACACTTTGTTATCGTCAGGGTCGTTTCAAAGTGAAAAAGACCTTGGGAATGAAACTGTTTATGAACAGAAGTTCGTTATTCTTCTCCACGCTCTACATTTCTCTTAAGCTCTTACTTTTTACTGGAAAATTTCTCTTAATGGAAGATAATAGAAATAGGTGATAACTTTTGACTTGGCCCACAAGGAAATTAGCTTCTTGTTATTTAGTTGATTGTATAAAAAAAGCTTTTCTTCTATAGCTATTTTTATTCTCATTATCGCATGAACTTCATTATTATCATAATTTTAAAGAGATAACAAATGTCAAAGTCAGCTGTTGATAATAAACTAAATCTACAGGGTTTCTGTGTAGGCATTTACGGCATGCATTGAAAAGTTTCAAGGTTCATTTTTATCTGTTTAAATTAAATTCATTTAAAATCAATTTGAATTGAATTAATTTTAAATAAATAAAATTGGATTGTAAGGAGAACAAGTTCACATACTTAGGAAGCTATAAGGATTGCCTAATTTCCATAAAATTCATTATGTGAGCGGTATTTTGGAGCACTTTATTAATCCAAGAGATTTTGTGTGATGACTTACGGGATAAATCATAGAAGAAATATTCTAAAGTAAAGTAAGATATATGGTTCATATGGTTCTTTAACCACAGACAACATTCAAACACTCAAAGTCCTCTTCTGATATTCAGAAGCCATGACAATTTTAAGTACAGAAATTCACATAAATACTGAGTGTGATCGCTCAACTGAAAGTCCAATTCACAAGGTTTAAAAATATAAATTTTACTTTCTAGTATAATATGTAGGTCTCGTTATAGCTGTGTTTATATTAACAGCAAAACGGACTGGATCAAGGCGAATTCATTACGAGGTGGGTTTTGTTTACCAGCTGATGTAAGTAACAATGTCAAAAAATTTTTGGTTTTTGTGTATTTTGTTTTGATAATCAATTTCGTTTTTTGTTATTGTGACAGAAGTTTGTATATTTTTCTTCTTTTTCTTTTAACATTTTTCTTCCCATCGTCATTCTTTAACAATTTTTATAAAATTTGTTAACATTCTTCTTCCCATCGTCATTCTTTAATCAACATTTTTCTTCCCATCGTCATTCTTCAACAATTTTTATAAAATTTTTTAACATTTTTCTTCCCATCGTCATTCTTAAGTCAGCTGTTTTTGACAACATTACTTCTTCTCAACAACAAAAAATGCCTGTTGTTCTTGTATTGTTGTACTTATTGTAATACTTGTCCCACCTCGTAATGAATTCGCCTTGGACTGGATTTGAAAATTCCCTTTCTTGAATTAAATACTCTTTTCTTCAACCCTGTTTGTAATGATGAAAAATACAACCCAATGATTCATAAAAGTGTTATTGGTCTGTCTCATTTCAGTTTTATTTCTTGTCGCGCCGAGTTTGGTTGCGGTTTTGTTATTTTTTTCCGTCAATTTTGGGTAGAAAACAGAAAAATTTATTTGAAATAAAATTTATAAAAGCAAAATTTTTTTAAACCTGAACGTCTGCATGTTTTATGCATTTGTAGTGCTGTGAAAATATGTTTAATTATAAAAAAAAAGCAATATAATTCCAGTAACAAAATTCAGCATTAAAGAATTTCTTAAGTGAAAGAAAAATTTTTAATTCTTAAGCGAATGACTTGCGCTTGTTCGTCGTGCCGTAAGCAGAAAAAAATCACGAACGAAGTATTTTGTGATAGAAAGAAACAGACTATGATCAAATTGGCCCATGGCAAATACAATAAGTGCAAAAGGGTGAGCTGTGTAGACACAGAACCTTAATTGAAGGCATTTATTTGCTGCAATAAAGAGAGAGATAACTACTGCTGTTATTTATCATCGCTCAGTTACGTTACTCATTTTTCTCTCTCTTGTCCATCTAAAATCATAATTGAAGTGTACATGTTGTTATTGTAAAGAAACGCGAGTGTATTTTTTATATGGGAAGATTACAACTTTTTATTTAATTTTTTTACACGAATCTCACTGTGATTTTAATTTCTTTTGCTTTCAATTTGTCGTAAAAATAATTGATTTCATAGTATTTGAAAACAAGAAGATAAAAACAGAAAACATTACACAAAAATTGTTAATTGCAATTACATTAATTTCTTTAGTGAATTATTTAATTTAATTCATTTTCTTTTAAAGAAAATCATTTTATTAGACTAGAGTTTAACTTTTAATAAAAACAAAAAATAATATGATGAAAATGGAGACTGATAAAATTATGGATGAAACTAATTCCAATTCACAACCTGTAAGTTTTACTTTCTTTTGTTCAAAAAATATAATGATTTAAATATATTTCGCTCAAAAAAAAAACAAAGTCGTTTTTGTTGTTTGTTTGCTGTATTTTATTGTTGTTTATTGAATATTCATTCGTTGTAATCCAAGGTTTTAGTTATTTAACTTTAGTTTCACCTTTATTTTAGTAAATTTTTTCTCTCTCTTTAAAATTAGTTTATTATTTCGAATATATTAAAATAATACGATGCGAAATTTAATACTTTTAAATAAGTCGTCTTTATTTAAAATTTGTAATACAATTACAAGGATTAAATTAAAAAAATTGAGTGAATAATGAAAACAGTTCCAATTGCAGTAACGAACGATTCGTTATTGTTTTTCTCTACTTTAACTACGGGACAAAATAAAATTATTTAAGTAAGGTTTTTTTTTGTTTTGGTAATGAGTATTCCCCAACAATGATTTGAAATACATATAACACAATAAATTAACCATCAAATAATGCAACCCACTACACTTATGGTGCCAAATTAGTTTTCCCTCATTGATATAATTATACAAGGAAAGAAATTATTTTATGTTATCTGTTAATGCAGTACAATTTTATAGATTTATACTTCCAAATGAACACCTATTTACATATTTGGTTAAGATAGCTAAGGAAAATTTATTTTTCTATTTTTCCCGCGACATTGTTTATATTTGGGTTGCAAATTCACTTTTCACTGTGAATGGGGAACTTTCAACACCAATTTTCACTAATAAGTCGAAACTGACCTAGTACTACAGCTTCATTTTAATTTATTTAATTAATTGGCAATTATCAATCCGTTTATCGAATTTCGACCTGCTTTTAACATACCCTTCAACTTCATTATAACATATGTACATACATAATTTTATACGTGAGTGGCGGGACATACAGCTTAACGTCGCCTCCGAACGACAGATTTTTAAGAAAATTTTCATGGCAATTTTATTTACTGTCAGAGTGTTTGCCAGAAATCTGCTGAGATGAAGTCGCCGAAGAAATATTTTTTTTTTTCATATTTCGTTTTGATGTCTGACCTGGGATACGAACCCGGGCTTTACGTCTAATAAGCCAACACATTACCTACTAGACTACGGCGACTTCATTATAAACTGCATGAAAACTTCAGTGATTTGAGGCAGTGCTCCAATTCGATTTTTTAATGTAAATTCTTACGTGATTTTCGTTGATAATCAAGCTGCCTTGAAAGCAGTAGAACTCTATATTAACCTTTGGATTGGATTGAGACATTTGCTGTTGTATTTTGGGGCATAGTTGTAATCCTAAAAAGAGATTGGGTTCTCTCTCGATTACAGATTTGGTTGTTGGTCCTAATTCACAATATGCTACTGCCATAGATTTATCAGGAGCTGTTTAAGAGGTAGAGCAGAGATGGCTCACTACTATGACTCAATAAGTCTAACGTGTGTCTGTTGACTGGTGCTCTTTGGAATGTCTTGATGTCTGGTCGAAGGCATCGCTGTGACATAGATTTCATCAGAATTAGTTTCATCTGAATATGTGGGAGGCGATAAAGCATTTTCTATGTAGCTGTCTCGTTTTTTGTAGGAGATATGGGATTAACAAGGCTGAGTGGTGCGCATTCATCTCGTAGCTAATCTCTGCTTTATTCTCTGGACTTTTCCTTACTACTCTCCATTGTATTTCTTTGATTTCATTTCTATACCCTTTCCAGGAAAAACACATTGTATCCCTTGAACTCCAGATGTATTTGCCACTATGGCTATATACATTCGCCCTATCCTATCAGTCTAGAGGAATGGAGAACAATTTTCAATAAGTCACTTCCACTTAATTAAAGCGTTTATTTCTAGGCCTAGAGAGCTTTTTACCTATTTATACGCATTTGCAACAAAAGTACATGGTAGAAACTAACCCGAAACTATCGTTAACCCTCAAATATACAAGCGCTTGTCCTATATTTTTCAGTATTCAACTTTACTGCAGTGTTGTTGTGGGCCTGACAAAAAAAATTGATGTTCGCTGGAAAGCGGTGTTGTGTAGCAGAGTATCAAATTCCATTTAACTTTTTAATTTATTGAAAATCTTTAATATTTGTATCTATTTTGCATCAAAAACATGTGAAATAGACATCATTATCATGAACGTCTTTCTTAATATAATGAAATGAAATCTTTCAGGGCAATTGTAGTAATTATTGTTCACGGTTAGCTTTTTAATAAAAATTATTGTTTACGAGTTTACTGATCGCACTGCTATAATAATTGGCTTTTAAACACTTTTTCTTTTAGGTATAGAAGCAGTTTTTTGATAATTGTTTACAAATTCTCATAAGAGAAAGTTAACACTTTACTAACAATGATCGTCTTTTAATTCAATTAGATTCCCGAAAAAAAGTTTTTTTTTTTAACTTTTATATGAAAGTTGAGTTTCATATCGCAAAACTGAAATAGATAGTTTAAAAGGTTAATTGAAATATTATTATAATAAATTTATATAATTAGACTTCGCAATTGTAGTAAATACAATTTTTTTATGACAAAAATAATTCATTTATGCTTGTCATTTGTTATCGATAAAAAACAAGGATTTGACTCAATGACATTTCTTCTTTTAATATTATCTTATCGACATTTTTAATCACTTTTAGGTAATTCACCGTAGAATATTTTACATTTTAGCAGAACTTGAATTTCTTTTTTCATTTAATGATTTAATACAGAACATATAAATTCTATAGAAAGCCATATTGCCTTTAACTATTTGTTTATTGTATTTTCTAACTACTGAAAAATTATATTGCGACAACAAGGTTATGCTTACACATTCATTTTTATTTGTATTTGTGTTTTTTTCTCAATTCACTCATTTTTCATATACAACATACATACGCGTATATTTTTAAATTCGTTTTTGGTTGTCTTAAATAATAAGCTGGCCGGAGTGACTGCTTATTACCTAAACACAAATACCTTCTTATTTACTTTTTATCAATTAAGCAAATTTGAAATATTTATAATACCATTTACTTTTTATTGAGTAATGTGTACATATGCTACACGTAAATTGAAACGCATGTTTGTATGAATTTGTTTTTAAATGAAATGCAATGAAAAAAAAATACAAACTTTCAAACCCACATTAATTGTTGTCTATATACGATGCTGGATTGGAAATTTATTAATAATCCTAGACCTAGAAGACTAGCTTATAATTGTTCCATATTAAGTTTGAACTTTCAAAGAAACCCTTTGCCAGAGTGTTCAATTTTCTTCTATTGAGAGCCGAACAGTCAGAGTCTCTGGTGGGAATCCAACCCCCACACTTGATTAGATTGGAACACTACCCACTAAACTATCGGAGTATCTCAGTATCATTTAAATAATTATCTTATTCTTTGAACCAAAGTTTTCAGTTCAGTGACTAAATTCGACATGAAAACCTGGTCAAAATCAATTAAATTTTATTATTGTTATATGTATATATTCAACTTCTAAATTAAGCCACGTAACTTGAGTAATGGTAGTTAAATAACGCATTTGTACATAGATATCTATTATATACATATGTACATATGTATATACCAATATTTTTATGTGTTTTACACATGATATAAAATATTTTATAATATAATTATTTTGAGTGTCAAGGTTGTAAATTTGATTTTTTTTTTTCTAAAAACTATTGTACTTACCTTTAAAAACTAACCCACATAACGTTTTCATTGAATTTTTAATAAAAATGTTTGATTGTTTCATTGTATCTTGGTTTTTTTCTTTTTTATTTAAAAATTACTTTTTTTTGCAATTATCTTACGGTTTAAAGCTTATTTTATTGCTGAAAATCACCTTCATACATACAGATATGCTGCTTTAACATACATATTTGACATTGTTCGTTGATTCGTTTAGAGTAGAATCGGGAAAAAATTAGTTAAAAAACACAGTACTATGTGATTGAGTTTTATTTATCATATTTATATTCTTTTTAATTTCTGTTTGTATTATTTATATCTTTATTAATATTTTATTTTAAATAATTTTTTATTATTAATATTTATTACAAACGAAAATAAACTTTTTTGTACAAATTATTTGAAATATATTTTGAATTTCTGTTTGTTTTGTTTATTCAGTTTACTTCAACAATGCTGTACGATCCAGTTCGCAAGAAAGAATCCTCCCCCACATTTCAAGTTGAACGTGAAACCTGTTTGACATACTTTTCACAATGGAACGAAGCTGATCAAGTAGATTTTGTTGAACAACTTTTGTCACGCATGTGCCACTATCAACATGGCCACATAGATGCGTTTCTTAAACCAATGTTACAGAGAGACTTCATTTCTTTATTACCGAGTAAGTATTATTTCCTTTAATAAAAAAAAGTTAAGTTTTCTTCATTCAATCATAAACATTATATATACAAAATGTTGGAAAATATAATTAATGCCTGACTAACCAAAAGGATGGAAATTTTATCAATAGTATAACATATCAAGTCGCCGTAGTCTAGTAGGTAGTGTGTTGGCTTATTAGACGTAAAGCCAGGGTTCGAGCCCCAGGCCAGACATCAAAATAAAATACAAAAAGAATTTTTTTTCGGCGACTTCCTCTCAGCAGATTTCTGGCAAAAACTCTGAGAGTAAATAAAATTGCCATGAAAAGTTTCTCAAAAATCTGTCGTTCAGAGTCGACTTTAAACTGTAGGTCCCGCTACTCATGTATAAAATTAACACACACAGCATAAGTGGTGCGAGAAACTAGGTCGTAATCCTGACTGAAGTGTTGTAATGACCAATTATGTTATGTATAACATATCAATTCTAATGTTCTAAACAGACAGGAAATTATAAATTGTGTCCATAGGGTTAATGCAAAGTATAAAAAACAAATATCTAAGGAAATCATTGCGTTTTACTTTGACTAATTGATAATCTACAGGATTTATGTAAACCATTATATATGTATTTTATTACTTCATGTTTGTTTACCTGGGTTAGAAACAAAAATCTTCATTTAATAACCTTGTGACATAAATATTTCACCTTCACTGTTTCTAATTAAAGAACTTCTAATCACACCTTTTTTTTTTTTGAAAGAAGAAACCCATACCCACCTAGCACAATATACATACATATATATATACATATAAATAATAATAAAGTTAGAGTTCGAGTTAATTCCTTATATTCTGTATACGTACATAAAATATATTTTCTGTATATACGAAATACAATCAATTTTTACTTTGTTTTCATCAGGTTATTTGTTATATGCATAGGTACAATATGTAGTAGTAGGATATAATTTACTGATGTATTTAACTTTTTATTTTTTATATATTTTGTTGTCTGCTAAATGGTATTGTGTTTATTTGCTTATAATGAAAGCAATGACCTTTAAGTCAGCAACAAATTTTGCAAAAAAAAAATTAAAAAAAAAGATAAATTTAATAACATGGTGTATATAAAACATGTGTATATGAATTATAAAACCTAACAAATGAAACGTTTTCAACATTACGAACATTGTTATTAAAATAACTTAATAATAATAAAAAAAAAAAACTTTTATTTTATGAATAAGCCGAATTTTAAATACGCTTTACAGTAGTTGACGTATTAAATGTGTATTTGAGATTCTATATAATTTGCTTAATTTATATGTTTCGGTATATAAATCTTATGTTTTTGTATGACTAAGAATTTCTCTAGAGAAATGTTTTTTTTTTTTTTTTTTGTTTACGAGCAAAATAAACATGCTTGTTTAGTGGTTTTATTAATTAACTTTAAAGCATAACCCCAATACTTTAAACAAAAAAATAATTTTTGTACGTTCCGAAATATATAAAATTTTTAATATTTTTGTGAAAATTGCTCAATTTCAATATAATACTGTTTGAAAAAGTTTATAATTTGAATAATGGATTGATGTAGTAATGTTTGTAGTAGTAAAATGCATATTTATACTAAAGTGAAAATGTATAATACATGTACATATCGTATACCTCTTTAAAATTTCAGATGTTCAAAAATTTGAACTTAATTCTTCAACACATTTTTCAATGTTTGAAATGTTTTCACAGAATGCTGTATATTTTAATAATTTTCAATGTTTAGATGACTAACTAATTGCAATTTAGCGCGTTTCCGGAATGTTCGAAAAATTCTAAATTAATTTCGAAAGTTTAAAAGTATAATCCTTTGCACTTTAAACGGTTTTATATAATAAAAAACAATTTTATGTGTCTAAATATTTTATTTAAGGACCATTTACGAAAATCCGAAAATTGTTTTCACAACAAACAATATTTATTCATTTATTTATTAATTACAATACAATTACAAATTATATTCTAATTATATACGAGCGGAGTAACTTGACCATATGCTCGGTGTAGTGTCGCAGACCAGAGTCCCTGGTGGGAATCGAACCTACGACACTCATGCTAATAGTATAGCACACTACCCACTAGACTACCAGGGCACCCCGCAACAAACAATAGATTTGCTTTGTTTTATTAAAATTCCAGTATTCAGAAAATGGTTATAAAAGGCATATTTGTAAATTTCAACAAAGTGCTTCATTTACTTTCTGCCTATAAGTACCCTATGATTTATGGAGAAAGCCGCTGAAGAAGAAGAAGAAATGAACGAATGTATCCTAAAGTGTATTGCCATATTTTCTTTTAATGGACCATGAAAAATGAATGCACCTAACTAAACGAATAATCTAAACTAAATTGAAATAATATCACCTACGACTCCAAAAGTAATAAATCGTATTTTAAACTGTTTCCAAGGTAGACTTCTCAATTTATTTTTATCTTCTCTATCTATATATATAAAAATGAATGTTTGTTTGTATGTAATTAATAGAATCGTAAACTATGCATTTGATGATGTTATGATCTTTATCAAAGTTGTTGCGCATGAGCCGGGGAAGGTTCCTAAGTTGGTATGACCAATTTCCGACAGGTGGCGCCACTGAAAATTATTAAAAATGAATTAAATCGTAAACTATGCATTTGATCATGTTATGATCTTTAGCAAAGTAGTTGCGCATGAGCCGACGAAGTTTTATAAATTGGTATGACCAATTTAGGACAGGTGGCGCCACTTAAAATTACTCAAAATGAATTAAATCATAAACTGTGCATTTGATCATGATATGAACTTTAGCAAAACTGTTGTGCATTGAAATTTTTTAAAAAAATTTTTGGGTTCAATTGGATTGGGTACATTGTGAGATTCTAATAAATTTACATTTTACATTTTTCATTTGTCGACCTACACCTCAAGAAGCATTGAGACCGGAAATCTTCGAGTACAAGCCGCTGAGACCCGTTCGCATGAATTACTTGAACAACGACAAGTGAGTTTAGAAACTGATCGAATGCGTTGCTACTCAGGCCCGTTCGTCTCAATCATCTGGACAACGGGAAACAAAATCCATGAAATGATTCAAGTAAATATGTATTATTTGCTGTTGATCTCTTAGGATCACAGGGCCATCGTTTAATATTAATAAGGAAATAAATTAAAACAAAAAATCCAAGTGCTTTTAATATGTAATCAAACCACTCGAAATGCAGAATATGCCGATAAACATTGATTTTTACCAATAAAAGAAAAATTGTATATTTTTTGCACACCATATATGACTCATTTCATGGTTTGTTTATTTTTAAAATAATTTAAAAAATTACATGATTGAAATGGTGCTAAAAAAATATTACATGTTATTTTTATTTAAATTTACAAGGCATTTTAGTTTTTCAACATTTAATATCACTATGAAATCATGCTTAACAAGGTGTTTCATTTTTGTATCATTTTTTTTTTTTTATTTTAGAGGCAATTTATAAATTATTTTCGTCATAAATTGTAAAAAAGAAATCTCTGCGATGGATGTTTATGTAAATACGTACGTTGCTAAACCACAATTAAAAAAGATAAAAAGAAGGATAGAGAAATAATTGTTGTGCACAAAAGTGCTTACTTTTAATTTTTATTAAATTCCGTGGGAATAGGACTCATGCATACTGCGTTATGAAAATTAAGAACTCTTATGCTTATCAGAAAAATAAATAATCTTTTAAAGTGCAAAAAAAAACTGGAATTTTAGAAACAATTTGTAGTGTCGCTAAAGTTTTTCATATGATTTGGTATTTGCAAATATTATTTAATTAACTTATTGCAAAAAAAATGACGTTACAAAATTTTTCTATTGCTCTTGATTAGTTTTTGTAAATTGAAAATGACAAATTAAGATCGTCTTTCTATGCACTGATTTTACAGTTCCACTGTAACAGGTAAAAGATTTGAAAGCCTTTAGATGTGCATACTTATATGCTTAAAATAATACATATGTACATAGATGCACGTGATTTCACCATATCCATATTGAAAATTAATTAGGTTCACTACTTAGTTGATTGATGCTTATGCTAGATGGCTAGCAATGCTTGTAATGACATGAAGAAGGATGAAAATGAATGAATGTGGACAGGAACCTGCTAAATACATCTTCAATATGTTTCGAGTGTTAAGTGTTACTATCGCTAATGCACGATCAGATTTCACTTCTATAATTTGTTTAACTTGACTTACCGTTAATGACGACAGTGGACCACCCTATGAGGTCAACGCAACCTACATAGGCTAAAGTAAAGTTGACCGTGGTATAACTCAATCAACTTATTCGCATACTTCCAAACAGTCTAATTAGCTTCAGACTCAGAATACTAGGCCACAACTTCTTAATGAAGTAAGAAATTAGAATTTTTAATTTCTAATACATCGACTGACAAACACTTGTTGTAAGCTTAACTTGTGATTTGCTGTATTCTACAGATTTGGTATAAAAATTAAACATGTTAAGCTTGGATTTTGTTGGGTATTGCAGAAATCTTCGATACTTAACGAAGTATACCAAATGATTAGAATCGCCTGTATTCGTTAAAATGTTTTATAGATAGCAGAATGCAATGACTTACTCTATAATTTTACTTCTTTCGAAGTTTATTTTAAAACCAAACATTGTTTAACTATGCGATAGGAGACAGCTATCGTCTGAACAGTCTAGGCTCTAAAGTTCGTGGTTGAGATCCCAATTGATGCCTCTATTTACTATAGCGTTAAGAACTCCAATAGCTACAACGACCACAAAATTGCTGTCCAAACCATTGCTTTGCATTTATCACGATAAAAAACTTGGGTAAGACCAATTGTTTGGAGGCTCTAAGCTCTTGCTTGCATTTTCTTCTCTTATGCGTAATGAATCACACGAAAGTGTATAATTGCACTTTAATTTTACATTAGAATTTATCAAAATTCTTAGTTCAAAAGAATTATGACTTGTATTTGCCAAAATTTGCTTATAACTAGCATAGCCAGATCACAATGCTAATATATTCTAAACAAGACTTAACCGAGTTGAAGTTCGATTTTTTTCTTATTTAATAGACTTTATCTATTATTTTAAGCATAAGTGTGCATTTAATAGTCATCGCTAAATCTAAAGCTCATTATTTCCATTAAATTTTTTATTATAGCTTTTATTGTGTAAAGTAACTTTATCATTATGACTTATATGTTGTGCTGTTTACCCTTTATATATTGAAAGAAAATATAGCGCAAACAAAGAAGCAACAGACATAACAAAAATCTTAAATTTAAAAAGAAGAAAAAAAAAATAAATAAACTTTTCGTAACACGCATACATACATATGTACGTATACTTAGTTGACTACCACTACACCTTAGTTTAAGCCAAATTTTTAAGAGCACAAGCTTTGCCATCCATCTATTCCGCCAGTTAGAGTTTAAGCGTTTACAACGTCTTCGTTGTAGTACATCATTACTAGTATGTATATAAGTCGAGAATAACTGGTTTACTACAGATGAAAAAAATTATTTATTTTATTTTTGTACGTCTTTTTCCTACATTTGATGATTCAAACTTGGAAAGGAGGTTGGGTAAAATTAAAAAAAGTCGAATCTACTGTCTGCTTTGCCTTTTTCTTTCCGGCATAGTCTTAGTTGATTCTCTAATCACAAAAATTGTCGAAATTTTTATTTCTAACAAAATAATTGCGTTTTCTCTTTTCAGTTTTCTTTACTTATTTTATTTCTACAAAATGTGGAAGTTTTCAGGTTTAACTATTCAAATGTCATTACAATCCTATCCTAAATGTGTCTTCTTTTGTTAAAACAAACAACCCGGTGTCATATAGTGTGTGTAGTTTTATTATTAGAAAATGACATTCTTGCGTCCACCGAGCTGCTAATGATAGAAAGTTCATATTCACAAATCAAAATTCAAAGGAAAAACAATATAATGAAAAATATTTCGATTGATTACTGCTTAGTTGTAGATTACGACGAATTCTAACCTTTACCGTGAAATCAATTGACAAAAAGTCTTAGTAGGCCTGCTCCCAAGGCTGATAACAGAAAGCGCGCTATGACCTCATAACCTACTTGCAGCATGGTCGTTAGAAACCAAAACATTTTTCATAGAACAATTTCAAATGTTTTTTATTACAACTATGGTTACCATATTCTCTGGACATTAGTCTAAAGGATAATTCCATTTGGTCCATTTGCTTTGAACATTTTCTTACATTGCGAAGTGTTTTTCTACCATTTGTCTACCATCAGAACACATTCATGCAGTGAATGAAGCTGACTCATGTCAAAAATGTTTGTGCTCAACTTGGCTTGAAGTTAAATATATAAAAGGAAATTCAAAACCTTAGAACCGCAATGAAGACTTAAAATGTTTTGTATAGCAAATAAATTGCATATGAATGGAACTGGTATGCTTAAGGATGGTAATGAAAAGAAAATGCGGCTGGATTGGGCGCAATTTCAGGAAGGGCAATAACCAAATCTGCTTTGAGCTCTTGAATATAATCCTCAGGGTAGAAGAGAAGGTAAAAGACTACGACGCCGGAGCGAATTAGGGAAACTTAACTCGCTCAAGAGAACAATAGCAACTCAGACGTTTCAAGTGAACAAATTTTGATGATTGCCAATGAGTGCTCATTGTTAAGAAGGCTCGAAATATGCCCCAAAGAAATGTGCTCCCGTTGTTATTGAAATTTCTTACAATAGGTTTCGATATGGAATTTATTTCAGTGTGAACGGTCTCCACGTGTTTTTGATTTTAGTTCGCCTTGCTGCATATTTAAGTAAGTGCCTATTTACACGTTTCCTTAGGATTGGCCAATCCAATCAAATATTGATTAGCGATATTCTGTTCTAAACCGTTACTTATTGTACGTGTGTAAATAATGGATTATTAACAATTTTTCGGAGGCAGATTTTAATAATAATTATGAATTACGCAATCGTATAAATCTAAAAAGCAAAGTTGTTTTTAACTGTATAAAATTTATAAAATTTTGTGCCGAAATCTGTGTTTAGCATTAATTGCAAGTACAGCACAAAGAGATAAATAGAGTTTGCTTGATATTTAGGTATTTTCAAAAGCGTCAAATATATTGTAATTCACAAACGCATAGAATTTTTTTTTTGTGTTAAGAATAATATCAAAATACTAGTTTTGGGTTATTCTGAAACTTGGCACTTTTTAAAACCACATACACATGGAAATGTTTTTGTTTTTTATTCTCAGCTAAGTGTAGAAGCAAAATTTAAGTAATTTTATTAAAATATGCGTATTTTGTTATATTTTACGTCGATGATATGTAAATATTGCTGAATTTTTGTTTGTGTAGTTAACACATATACTATGCACATACATATGTATGTATGTACATATGTATGCATGCTTTTTAAAATCGAAACTACATTGTTTAATTCTATATTTTGTTAGTTTATTGGCTGTTGTAAGTAAGCAAACAGCGTTGAGAGAGTTGAATACAGTATCTACTTATGATTGTTATTTTAAATTAGGTTAAACGTGATTTGACTTTTTTTTGTTGTTCGCATATTACAGTAATCATACAGATACGTTAGAAAGACATTCATACTTAGATGGATACGTTATGTACTTTAGAAGAGTGAATGTTGGTTGAAATTTGTGGTAACTAGAGTGAAAGATTTTTTTTTAGGAAGTATTACATATAACAGAAAACTAAATTTATGAACTAATTTATTGTAGAAATTAGGACAGGTTTTTTTTTTTTACTATTTATGACAAAATGGAAAGTTCATTTTGGCATACCCAAAACAGATAAAACTTAATTTTAAAATCAAATAAAAATCTTTATAAATACATCTACAACCAATCCCTATGCTTAGAATTTTATATATCTTTAATCATTAGCATAGGCGTTCATCATATCTACCTATCTTTGCGACAACAACAAACGTATCGGCGTTTGCGCTATGCTATGGTTCCAGTTGATATCATTTCTGGTGATATTCTTTGGTAGTCTGTGTAGAATATGACTAATTCAGTTCCACTTAAGTTTCCTTATGTCAGCTGCAACTTGCAGTTGCATTGTTCTTCGGAGAAACTGGTTAGCAAACACCTGCTACTGGATATCTCCGAGTTCTGTGTTATATGTTTTCGCAGCTATAAGGCAGGTTTTGATTCGTTTGATTCCACTCGACTGAAAAAAGTTAGTTAGCTGCAAACGGAATTCGAACGACTAAAATTTTGTTGCGCCCTTATAACTCGAATTTCAATGTCATCGTTAGAATCGTCTCTTTGCTCTCTGATGCTAAATAGCAGAAGGGGAGTGTACATCTTCCAACACGTGATTGTTGTCTTGCTTGCCAATGCCAAACTACTACAGTTTAGCTGGCATAGTACCAATGTTGTGTGTAATATTACTAAACTCCGTCTGCGTAATTAAGATTCCTTAGATTTCCATGCAAGCCACATTTATTACCTTTGCCATCCTGCATTGCTCTAGCTTTAATGAAGTCAAAGGGCACATGTTTAGCATACTTCAACGACCTAGTGTCTACAGAAAAGACAACGCAGACAACAAGTTAACAAACAAGAAGGTGTATATTTCTCCATCGATTCTAAATATCCCAAATAAATTAAGTTCATTTTACTACACTTTATATTATAAATCTGATTTCAACTCCAAGTTTATTGATTTAAAATTTTTAGCACATTATACCAGATACACTAAAACATTTCTTTTCCTTTCTCACTCTCTTGTTTTTATAGAAAAAGGTTTGGATCATATTGGCGAAAATATTTTATCATACTTGGATGCAGACTCATTAAAAGCTGCTGAATTGGTGTGCAAAGAATGGCTCCGTGTTATATCTGAAGGAATGCTATGGAAAAAATTGATTGAACGTAAAGTTCGCACAGATTCACTATGGCGTGGGTTGGCGGAGCGACGTGGTTGGATTCAATATTTATTTAAGCCACGTCCCGGTACTACACACAGACCTCATTCTTTCTATCGGGCATTATTTCCTAAAATTATGAATGTAAGTACATAGTTGGCATCACAAATACACATTTTGTGTGGAAAGTATTCTAAATTATGTATGTATTTAAATGTTTAATTACTTATTAAAAGTATTTCTATTTATTTTTCGCAGGACATTGAAAGTATTGAAAACAATTGGAGAACAGGTCGTCATATGCTGCGTCGTATTAACTGTCGTTCTGAGAATTCTAAAGGTGTTTATTGTCTGCAGTATGACGACGTTAAGATCGTGTCAGGCTTACGTGATAATACTATAAAAATATGGGATCGCACGGATTTACAATGCGTTAAAGTATGTGATTTATGCTTCAAAAAGTAACACAATTTATTTTTTTCTGTTTTCTTCTTTTTTTTTTTTCTTTTAGACACTCACTGGTCATACCGGTTCAGTTTTGTGTCTTCAATATGATGATAAGGTCATTATTAGCGGTTCATCCGATTCAACGGTACGCGTTTGGGACGTTAACACAGGAGAAATGGTCAATACTCTTATACATCATTGCGAGGCCGTTTTACATTTACGCTTTAATAATGGCATGATGGTTACCTGCTCTAAGGATCGTTCAATTGCTGTTTGGGATATGACTTCGCCAAGTGAAATAACATTACGTCGCGTATTGGTGGGTCATCGTGCTGCTGTCAATGTTGTCGATTTCGACGAGAAATATATCGTTTCAGCCAGTGGTGATCGCACAATTAAAGTGTGGTCAACATCATCCTGTGAATTTGTGCGCACATTAAATGGTCATAAGCGTGGTATTGCATGTTTGCAATATCGCGATCGTTTAGTCGTCAGTGGTAGTTCAGATAATTCAATAAGGTAAGTGCTTTCAGTGGTTTCTAGAATGATCTTATAAATATTATTTGTCTTAGACTCTGGGATATAGAATGTGGTGCTTGCCTACGTGTGCTTGAGGGTCACGAAGAATTAGTACGTTGCATACGTTTCGATTCTAAACGTATTGTTAGCGGCGCCTACGATGGCAAAATTAAAGTATGGGATTTAGTGGCAGCATTGGATCCTCGAGCACAATCTAATTCATTATGTCTTAATACCTTAGTGGTAAGTTTTAAAATAAAAAAAATTCAATTGAGAACTTGTTTTAACATATTCATACTATTGTTTATTAGGAACACACTGGACGCGTTTTTCGTTTGCAATTCGATGAGTTTCAGATTGTCAGCAGCTCGCATGATGATACTATATTAATATGGGACTTTTTAAATTTCACACCAAATGAAAATACAACTGTTCGCACACCTTCACGTAAGCTATACTAATCAATATCAAATTCCATAAGCTAGTAGGAAGATGTGAGTAAAATTTTGTATATCTTTTCCATGTATTTTTAGCTGCTCTTATGGAACATTAACAATTTGTAAAAGATCAATTGCTTACTACTACTACACATAACGGTTTTACTGTTTGCGGCAATTCTAGAAAGACGTAACACAGGTTGTGTGTGCGATTTTCGTTTTGTAATGTAAACAGCATTGTTATGATTGAACAAACAAATATATTCCGTTACAATTGCGCAACCGATCTCTCTCCCATTTAAGCTCTGCAAAATTCATTAAACAAAACTTTTCTAATCAAGCAATTGAAGAAATTAAATCACGTTGTCCAGTTATAAAGAAGAGTATATACGAAAATAAAATTATTATAAAAATTAAACTTGTTTAGTTTTTTAAGGCTTTAAGGATAATAAATGATAAACAAAAATTTCCAAGATATAATAATTGAGCAGTTTAGCTTCATATAATATATATATATATATTTATAGTATATATACATATATTCAAAATTCATTCAAATTAATAACGCTCAAACTTAATAACAACAACATTCATTATCTTTAACAAAATCATAAAAGTCGACGATCTAAATTTTGAATTTTAAAAATAAATTGTAATTATCCACAAACGGAAAATGTTTAATGTAAATCGTATAAATTCATAAACCCCCAGAACATTACCCTTTTGCAGCATTATTAATTTAAAGTAAAAATAATAAATGTAATAAAGCAACAAACCCTCAATCCTATAACGCAAAATATGAAAAAAGGAAACAAGTTATATAAACTTATTATTAAAATATATATTAAACAACTTTTAAACGATTCAGAAAAACAAAAAGGAAAAAATACAAATAAAAATTGTTTAAATATTTATATTTAAAAATAAATCATAAATTTATTTATAAAACAAAAAATTATATACATATAAAAGAAATATAAACGACAATTGATATACATACATATGTATGAATTTTGTTTAAAAGAAACAAGAAAAAAAATGTATGACCACAAATTCCGCAAATAGCTTGCATGTATTTTGTTTTTTTTTTTATTCGTTTTTTTTAATAATTGAGATCTTCCACATTTCTAATGATATTCATAAACAATTACAATTCATTGTATTGATTTATGAAACGTTTCTTTCAAAGATTTTCTATAAAATATGTTTATATATTCTATAAATAAAAATTATTGTAACGCAAACAAGACTTAGCCTTTTTAAGTGCTTTAGCTTTGTTCTTTTTTTTAATTATTTTTTACAATAATCATGATTTAAATCGTTGTATTTAAATATATAATTAATTACTGTTGCTATGTTAAAACAAAGCATTTTTTTTCTCTCATTTAACTAAAATGAATTATTGTGAAAATATATCAATTAAATAGGGAAAAGACAATTTATGAATAAAATTATAATTGTAAAATAATGGTTAAGTTGTGCAAAAAAGTGAGAATGATAGACAAAAATGTAAATGGAAACAATTTTGAGATTTAAAATCTTGAAAAAAGAAATATATACAATTAGCCTTGTTATAGACAGACAAAGTTTAGTTGTATTCAGTTTGCACATTGTGTCAAAAAAAAAAATAAAGACACGTTAATTTGTAATATCTTTTGAATTATTTTTTTTTAAATTTGGGTGAATAAAATTAAAGTGGGTTCACCTGTGTTTTTATATGTATATGTTATTGAGCAATAGGAAATGTTTTTTACGAACGATCCTAAGATAGAATTGGTTTAATTTTGTACTTTGCCTTATACATTATTTTACTTTATTTTTTCATATAAAGTTGAATGGAATTATCCATAAAAATTTGTATGTGCATTAAGATTGTCGTGTCATCTTAAGGATTGTCTGTGTGTTTTCTTTATGAATCGAGTTTTTCTCTGCATAAAGTATATAATTCATTGTTCGCAAATTGTCTAGGAAGTTTTAATTTCCATTTGAAAAATACGTATATTCACTTTGATATATCTGTTGCTAAACTTCTGATTGTTCTATTTAAAAAGCAAAATTTGTGTGTGGGCCTATTACTTTTTCACAGCAAATTTACTTCTATTTGCAATAAAAGAATAATTTAAGGAGAAAAAAAGTAAACTAGAGTTTAATAGGGAGAGTTTCATTAAATAAAAATTCGGCATACATATGCTATGTTTGTTGATTGACACTGCATTTCATTTAGAAATTATGTACCGATTGTGAAATTTCGAAACTGTATAGAATCTTTATGCTATAATATGTTTGATGCCCATTTTTAAGTATTATTTAAAATTACTTTAAGAAAATAATTAATGCTCTTTACTGACAATGATTTTGATAATATCTCAACATGTCATGCCAACAAGCTTAAAAACAGCGAATTCGTTTGGTGCAGACTGTTAAATTTTTAATTTTAAAAGGAGAAAAGATTTTAAGCGAATTTATCTTAAGGACTTTGTGTATATTTTCGGTATGCAAACTAATGATGACATACATATGGCAGTTGACGCCGTTCTTTTTCAATTAAGTTATAAAGTAATTTTCGCGGAGAAAATTAACTAAGTTTGAATTCTAAGATGTTTTTTAGAATTTAAAAACAGGATATAATCCGAATTGTAACAGAAAAAAATTTTCTAGTGGAAATTAAATCATGTTAGGCGAAAAAAGTCATAAATTTTTTCAAAAAATTATAATTCTTATTTGGAAGAATCTGAATTCTCTGTGGATCCGTAAAATATTTAAGTTTTAATTTTTTTGGTATGAGCATCTTACGTTTTAATGAGCGATATATGTAGCATATATACAATTATGTATTAGAAAATAAATAATAATAAAAGTTAACTTAATTATATATACATATATACCATACAATAAAAAAGAAACATTGTTGAATTGTTTAACATAACAACCGTATGATGTACTTGGAAAAAGGACAGACAAGTTGTACATAAGAGTATACGACTATGAAAATGAAAATAATTAAATTTTTTGAAGTTTGTATGAATATTGTCGTTGAAGCAAATATTGTATTTGCGTTAAAATGGATGAAATTTATTTTTATTTATGTATATTGAATTTAAATCGTTCAAAAAAAACTTAGCAAAAATTTAATTTTTAATTTAATAATTTCAAAGATTGGGTGAGTTTTATTACGTTTCGTAGAACAAAAAAAAACATTGCTTTGCCTTTTATCATTAGCTTAATTTACTTTGGAATTTCAAATTCATTTCTGTATATTCTTTAATTTCTAGATATAGTGTGTATTAATCTACCTGTATTTGTGCAAATAACAAGAATTAAATTTGTTTTTAATTTACTTTGAAAACTATAAAAGGAAAAAGTTTAAACAATTTTTAAAAGAGAGAATGCGTGCAAGAAATGAAAAAATAAAGTTAGTTTTTAGCTACAAAAATTTGTTTTATTTGAAAGACCATTATTCAAAAAGTAAAAGCTATCAAGTTAAGAAGCCCCAAGTAGTATCAATAAAAATTTGAACGTTTTGATTTTTCCCTATTGTCCGCTTTTGATTGTAGTATTTTATTTACTACCGTTAAATACAACTCTGTTGGTAAAGTAATTCATTCTTATTCATTCATAACAGGTACTTTGGCATTAATAACTCGTTACTTTCTTGACACTAGTGTACAGCCAAACATCACAAAATTTTCTCCGAATTGTCCAAATGAATCTGTGTAAAAAGTGTTATAAATTAAAAGTTTCATTTTAATAATTATAGAACATGTTATTAAAATACTTATTAGAATTCGAAAAATGTTGAAAATCAAAAAAGTTATTAATATACAGCAAATATATGTATTTATTTAAATAATTTGTATGAATATGCAACGAAAAGAAGAAAAAAACAACGTAGACAAAGCACCCTCATAAAAAAAGAGTATTGAAGCAGAGAGTAAAATTGACAGCGACAGCGAGGTTGACTGAGAAACATTGAACAACAACAGCAACGTAGAAATAAGAACGTAAATTGAATAAAAAGAAATTGAGAAAGAAGAAAGAAAAGTTGGTTGTTTTGTTGTGTGACCAAGTAAAGTGTACGAAAAGAAGTTAATAGTGTGTTTGTGTGTTCTATTCAAAAAGAGAGAATAAATAATTTTTTTATTTAACGACCTAAAAAAACTTTTCGTGGCTTTAACAGAGAAACTCATTACGAATTCTAAACATGGATGATCCCAGTATACAGGACAAGGAGCGGTATGCTAGCCGCGAAAATCATTGTGAAATAGAACGTAGAAGGCGTAACAAAATGACGGCTTATATCACGGAACTATCGGATATGGTACCAACTTGTAGTGCTCTGGCCAGGAAGCCAGATAAATTAACCATACTACGTATGGCCGTTGCCCATATGAAAGCACTTCGCGGTACTGGCAACACTAGCAACGATGGCACTTACAAACCTTCTTTTCTAACAGATCAGGAATTGAAACATTTGATTTTGGAGGCAGCAGATGGCTTTCTATTCGTGGTATCTTGTGATTCAGGTCGTGTCATATATGTGTCAGATTCTGTAACACCAGTTTTAAACTACACTCAGAGTGATTGGTATGGCACAAGTCTCTATGAGCATATACATCCGGATGACCGTGAAAAAATAAGAGAACAACTATCAACCCAAGAATCGCAAAATTCAGGTAGAATTTTAGATTTGAAATCGGGAACCGTTAAAAAAGAAGGTCATCAGTCATCGATGCGTCTGAGTATGGGCGCACGTAGAGGTTTTATTTGCCGCATGCGAGTGGGCAATGTCAATCCGGAGTCAATGGTGGCAGGCCATTTAAATCGCTTAAAGCAAAGAAACTCTTTGGGGCCTTCCAGAGATGGCACCAATTACGCTGTAGTTCATTGCACAGGTTATATAAAAAATTGGCCGCCAACTGAAATGTTTCCTGGCGTTCCCATGGATCGACATGGAGATGATGATATGCATGGGTCACATTGTTGCTTAGTAGCTATCGGCCGTTTACAGGTTACATCTACTGCTTCAAATGATATATCAAATTCCAACAATCAGTCCGAATTCATTACACGTCATGCTGTCGATGGCAAATTTACTTTTGTCGATCAACGCGTGATAAACATATTGGGTTATACGCCGCCAGAACTGTTGGGTAAAATATGCTACGATTTCTTTCATCCTGAGGATCAGTCCCATATGAAGGAGAGTTTTGAAAATGTACTCAAGCAAAAAGGTCAAATGTTCTCTTTAATGTATAGAGCCCGATCCAAATCTGGGGAGTATATTTGGTTAAGGACACAAGCATATGCCTTTCTTAATCCGTATACAGATGAAGTGGAATATATTGTATGCACGAATAGTTCTAACAAATCATCATTGCATGCAGGTACCGGTGGTCATGACAACAATAATCCTGAACAATCTGAACATGTTTATATTACGCCTGGTGTTGATTACACTTTGCAAGCCAGACGTGATGTAGCACCTTCATCTGGAGCACATGATCCAAATATTTATGGCACGCACAATATGCTAAGTGCTACGGGAACACATCCACCACTTTTAACTCAGGCAGCAACGCAACCACCGCCTCCAAATGTACAAAGACCAGCTTCTACACAAAATCCAATACCATATACGTACGACACTACACACTCACCATTGGCTTACAACACCGCTCCAGGAGGACCTTCACCCGACACTGCCCACATGGCAAAAATACCCAAATCTAACGCGTCTCCAACACCGCAAACAAGCAATTGGCCACTAAGACCACCACCGCCTCAGCAACAGCAGCAACAACCCGTCACAGAAGGCTATCAATATCAGCAGACCAGTCCTGCCAGATCACCCAACGGCCCAACATATACCCAATTAAGTGCAGGCAATGGTCGACAAGCACCTACATACCAAACGGGTCCCTCAAATGCAACTTCAACAGCTATGTGGGATTGGCAAAACGCCCAACATGCCCCACACGTAGCTCATCCGCATACGGCCATACATCCACATAGTCATCCCCATGGTACACATCCACATGCTCATGTGCCTGGACAGGGTCCACCACAGCAAGGTCAAGAAATATCTGAAATGTTACAAATGTTCGACCCAAGTACAGCTGTACAGTTTGAAGATCTTACCATGAATATGTTTAACTCCCAATTTGAGTAAGAAAATAATATTTTATAGTAAAATCTAAAAGCAAAAAAAATGGTAAATTAGAATAGAAAACAAAACCACTAACAAAATGTATATTTAAAATCATTAATTACATACTGTTTCATACATATTGTTTCAGTTAAAGCAATGCACGTATAAGATTATCGCGAATAATGAAAATATTAATGCAAATCAAGTTTTTTTTGTTTTTGTTCTTTAAAGAAATTGTTTACAAAAAATTTTGATAAACGTTAGCATTTTTTAATACAAATTTTTGTACTTCTTTAATTAAGGAAGTATATCAAAGTAATTAACATAATAAGTGTAAAAATTACACAATGCAATACAATAATTTCAATATCATAATCTCACAATATTTATGAATAGTTGTCAAGATCGCATATAAAATTTCAATATACATATTTTATTTTTTTTTTTTTTTTTGTATTTGAAATTAATGGGAATTCGAATAATCTTTATTAACAGTCTCTAAGCTTGGTTTGGACTGTGTTAGTTCTTTTATGTATGTACATACATAGATATGTCTGTATATTTTATATTTTCTTTTTAATTGTAGTTCTACTTCCGAGGTAACTATATTTGCCAAAAGCATTTTACCAATTTGAAAAATATCCTTGATTTTGTCTTCCTGTACCTGTACTATTGAAAATTCATTTCTTCAGTATGTAGTACATACTTTTAAAAAATAAATCAATTTTATTGTCTACTGATATGATTATGAAATAATTTTAATCATGAATCTTTAACGGAGTTGTACAGCTAAGTTGTTGTAAGGGGTTGTTAATATTTATTCCATTTTCAACTAATCTTTTCTTTAATATATCTGCGAACATGATCCTGTCCTGTCTTCATCACTTAAGTTAAAAAGTTTTCTACCGCTCCCTTAAAGTTTCACAAGAACTATATTTTCATCTTAGATATTCATAAAACGGCCTTGATTTTTTTCAATTACTTTGACAAGTGAAAACGCAATGACCTTTTTTTGTTTTTTTTTTTTATTAATGGTTTCTTTTGTCGATGCAGCACTTTTTAAAATGTCTTGCATGTTTTTCTTTATTGTTTGTTAAACTGTCCAGTATTTCCCATTATTTTTAAAATCTAAATGAATAATCGAAATATATTGTATGTATATATACGAGTACATTCGCTTTTTCTGCATTGTAAAGTTAAACAATTGTGAAAATTAGACACTTTTAGATATAAATTTTTAGCATTGTTAGCCATTTCTAAAGCAACGAACAAAATTTAGTTTTTATTAAAAATTATAAAATAATTTGGCGCAAAAAATACGTATCAAATAATGATAACAAAAATAATAACAATAATAAAGAAATAAACATTAAATTGTCTTAAAGTTAGAATTAATCAATGTATTTCACAATTTAGTTATTAAGAGAAATTATATACATACATGCATACCCATAAAATAAATTTATTTACGTAAGTCTGTCTAATTAAATATACTTTTAAATCAACAATTGTACATTTTTATTATAATTTTTCAAAAATAAAAAACTTTATAACTGCAAAATTTTAATAAAAAAAGGGAGAATCAAAATTTATTACTTCTATATGCTACAGGTTTGGGCAGAACAAAAAGAAATAAAAACGAAAACTAAGCGCCATTGCTCAATAAATCTCAGTCAGAAGTCAGTAAAAAATACATCTCTAAGCACTTATGAAGCAATGTTCTGTTATCATCACGCATATGTGGCTTCTATATATGATATATAGCCTCAGCAGATCAGTTATAATCGCAATTTGTGCCATATCCGCTGTTTTAGGGCACAAGCAGTTTCAGCAAAAATACTTACATATTACTCTTCACTTAAAGAGAGAGAAGCCTGCATATGTTCAGTCAAATCGGAATGTTATTTGGAGATATCCGACTCATCGTGTTTGATGTTGGTATAGAATCCTTTCATATACCAAAGTCTACAATAAAATTATATTTAAAGCCGATTAATGTTTCGGTTTATTATTTGAGCTTCAATAGATTTTAATTAGGTAAACAAAACATTTAAAATTTATGTGTTTGAAAATGTTATTCGAAAAAAGAAGTAAAAGATAAAATATGTTTTAATGAAGATATTTTAAAAATTAAAGTTCTATTTTTTATTTTTCAGCAGTAATTTTAAAATTATAATCTCTCTTTTGGTAACGAAACAACTATTTTTGGTAATCTTCTTCTAATCTTTCTTTTTTTCTCTATCAATGTCACAATTTGTATCAGGCATTTGAGCTTCTCCATCTAGGTTTTGGAAATTACGCAATGCTCTCTTATAATCACGAAATCTTGGACGTTTGACGGCAGATGAAATTTCTGACTCGCTTTCACTGGTAGTTCCTCCAGTTCCACTACTTTGATAACTTTGTGTTTCTTCATATTCGAAATCGCTTTCCGATTGTGCTAATGCAGCTTCTTTACGTTTGCGAACATTTAGCCAGGCAGACATCATTTTATTCATTGCTGGTTTAAGTGTTTTAATCATTTCTATAGGCTTATTACACTGATCACTTTTGTTACGAGAATTATTTACTATATTTGAAACTCGATGCCATTGTAGTTGTGTTGCAGGACGCAGAGCTGCCAAAGCTTGTTCATCGGAAACACGTTTAAAATCTAACCAATTCTAAAAAAAAGATATACATATATGTATAATATACATACATACATAAATTAATGATTATGATACTTACATTAACTTGTTCTTCAGTTTCTAAAATAGCTGGCATTCTGTGATGTAGCCAGGACATCTTTTTCGATGATTCAAATGTAATAACTGAATAGCTATAAATTTTGTCGCCATGTTCGTCTTCCCAAATATCGAATAAACCAGCCATTTTTAAAAGATTTATATTCTCGCCACTCCAAGTGTTACGATCATAAATTTTAACTTGTTCCTTTTGGGGCATATACAGTAAAAATGCAGCTCTTTCGGAGGGTTTTGCCGATTTGGTCGTCTGCCACTCGTAAAAACCTTCACACAAAATAACACAACGTTGACCGCGTTTGAAGGGACCTCTATATAATTTGGATTCTAACATATGTTCTAAGCGACAATTATTGGTTGTTAATCCGTGTTTCCGACAGTCTCCTTTATGCCAAAACGGTATCATACCCCACATCATTGGCACAATTATACGGGCATTTTCAACATTTTTCGTGTCCTCACAAAAATGGTTCACCGATACAAGTACGGGTGTAACATCTGTAGGTGCAATGTTATAAGAGGGTTTATATTCAAGACCACTATTGAACTCCAAACGATATTCTGGATCTAAGAAAGCACTTTCTTCATTTTTATCCTGAACTTCACCATTGTCTTCAATCTTTGTTTTAACTTCCTTCAATGTATTGCCGTTGGAAGTAAGCTTGTAGCGACAAGCTTTTCTAACTTCACTAGGTTCCAAAGTCCTGCGATTATTATTTTAAAACAATTAAATATTAAACGTCTCAGACTTATTTACAATTTATTTACTTACAAGCAAGTTCTTCCACACATTTTTTAAAATTGTTTACCAGAAACAAGATAAACTTGTTATTGTAAAACGTTGCCAACTGTCTAAAATGAAATACAACTCTATAAAAACAACGAAATAACCAAACAGAGAGAAACATCGAAAACAATAAATAGCACAGGCATAATAAATAGATAGTGTTACAATAATTGCAGCAACGGGGGAACAAACAAAAAATAAATTTTAAAATCAAAAAGAATATAAATTAAAATGGGAGATCGCTATAATATACATAGTCAACTGGAGCATTTGCAGAGTAAATACATTGGAACTGGCCATGCGGATACTACCAAATATGAGTGGTTGACAAACCAACATCGTGATTCTTTGGCCAGCTATATGGGTCACTATGATATGCAGAACTACTTTGCTATTGCTTTAAATGAAACAAAGGGACGAGTACGATTTGATCTAATGGAGCGCATGCTACAACCTTGTGGGCCACCGCCAGAAAAACCAGAAGAATAAAGTGTGCAGCAAAAATATAAAAATAAGAAATTGTATTATTGAAGATAGACATTGTGAACAGTGTTGCTGTGTGTGATTATTTCTAACCAAATCGTTCAATGTGTAGATTTTCCGGGTTTCGGTTACTCCTTTTGTTTCCAAAAATGTAATTTAATTAGTGTAAACTACACATAATTTAAATTTGAAAAAATGGAAAAATAACTATGAATTTAACTTTGTATATTTTTTCCTATTTTGGTGATTATTTTTTCAGACTGATTACAAAATGTTTTCCTTCCCGGCAACACTGGTGGTTGGAAAAATTCATTTGTTCGTTTCAAAAAAAGCAAACGTGTCCGGTTTGTTTAAATGAAAATTAATCTCTTGCTGTTTAAAAAGAGTTTATTTAAGGCGTGTGTGTGTTATGCGGTGGTGTGGTCCTTGTGGTAGGAGTAGTAATAGTGTGAGAGGTGGGGAAGGAGAAATGAACAAAATGGAAAAGTAGGTGTAGTTCTTGTTGTAATTGTGGTTATGTAGCTGCTACATCCGCTCTTCGTTGTTTTTTGAGTTTGGGTCCGTATACGACGGACGGGCAATTTAAAATAAATAGCTTTTTAATTTTTTTGATGTGGCGAATTTTGCTGCGGTGGTGAGTTTTTACAAAGTGTGGTGAATAAAATAGAAACTAATCAAAGTGCCGTTATTCGAAATTGTACTGCATTACCATAGACCAATGTGTTGTGAATTGGACGATGTGTCTAGAATATGTCATTTTCTGTTAGTGGATATATTTATCGACATGTCCGGTTATCACTATGTCATGCATTACCAAGTGCGTGGTTTGTGTTTGGATTAAGGATAATTAATCCCAATCAGTGGAGTGACAAACACTGAATAAAAAAGTCCAGTCAACTAATGAAGTGTCATTGTGATTATTGATTACGCAGATTTAAATTGTAAATAAATTTTTTTGAATAACTTTTCTTAAGGAATAAGCACATAGACGACAGATAACAGAAAGCTGCCAAGTTTAGAATACACACGTTTATATGAAAACAATTATATTGAAGGCAGAACAGAAAAAGCCAAGACAACAACCTAAGCAGTTTCTGCCCAAATTCAACTATTTTCTATTTTTGTGAGCAGCTAAAACCAAATTAGTGATGCCAATGCAATATAAAATCATAATAAAAAACAGCTAAAAATTCTTATATTATTGAAGAGAAAGAGCAATTCTCAAATTAAGAAATTAAAAGCAATCCATGTATTCATAATAAATAAAATAGAATTATAGATAAATGTTTTGTGTGTGCGGTTTTTTCATAAGTGAGTTTATTTTTGCATACAAAAAACTTGATAATGACAACAGTGAAAAAAACATTTAAATTCAATTGTTTTGATTTTGTGTCAGTCATTTTTTCTGCTCTGATTTCAAAAAATTTAAGCAGTCGGCATACGACAGAAAAAACAGTTGGCAGAATTTTCTGTCGAACTGCCGAATTGTTGTCTGTCGCCTATGTGTTTATACATTTACTCTTTTAAACTTCTTCAACGACAGAGTTTGTGGATATAAATTATGGGGATGAAAGCAGCAAATTTTCTTTTTGTCTTATAAATGGCCTACCTTAACCTAAAGATTTTCTGCAAATTTAATATAAAAGAGAATGAATGATAAATTTAACGACAGAAAAAATATGAATTAAATAAATTTGGTTTTATTTTCCCCTTTTGGCGATTTCTTTTTCCGTAGTTAGTTAAAAAAAATTTATTTCCTGGCAATGGCGATTGTCAATACAGTTATTGACTGCCAGATAGAGATGCCAGACTTCTTTTTTATTAAAATTAAATAAATTTTGCGATTTTGTCTAAACTTTTGTGATAGAACAGAATATATTAAAACGACAGACTTTCGTTTCATTATTTATATTTGTTATCATTTAAAAATACGGTAACTTTGACTAAATAAAAGTAAATACTTTGTGTTATTTAATTAGGAGAACATGAAAAAGCGCTATCAAATTTTAATATATTCCATCACCGCACAACGAAAAGTTACTAAATGGCGTTCAGCATCTTTATTTAGACGTCGTTTAGCAAACCTGCAAAAGAAGCTTCGGAGTCCCAAAGCTTACGGCGTTGGAACGCCGTCATTTTTGAGTCGGTCGGCTTGGATGCACTGAATTCGTCTCGAAATATTACAGAAATATATAAATTGTTTTATTTTTACTTCTAAATTTTTGTTCATTTTTAATTTAAAAAAAGTCAAGATACATAAAAAAGAACTAAATAGAATTTTTCAAAAGTAACAACACATTTAAAGAAGTACGTGTAAAACATATTACAAAGATTTTCCATCCATAATAATATGCAAGAAGCAATAGAGTGTGAACGAAAGAAAAGAAAAAAATACATAGAAAAATCCGAAATTTTCACTTGTCATGACAATTTAAATTTCAGAAAAAAGAGATGTGTTCGAAATAAAGGCAAAGATAATTAAGATGCATATATGTGTATAGATAAAGGAAGGCACTGTAAAAAAGTCAAAAAAGCTAACACAATAAGTTAAATAATTTAAAGAAAACTATGTTTGTGTCGATAAAAACTTATTGGTAAAAAAGTGCAAAAAATAATGATTATTTAATAATTGCTTGATGAGTGTGTGTGCGTGTGGAGCAAAACTAAAAAAGTATAACATTTTTACCTTCGCGGGACATAACGACGGTGACCCAACCAACCAATTCAAGTTCGTTTATGCACGATTATATTGTTGAGCCCCCTTGTCTTCTAAGCGCATTGTTGTTCTCTCATGAAAAATATTACCTTAAAATTAAATTAACAAAAAAGAAGAAATGAAAAAGAAAATATATGTATATGTATAAAAATGCGCCTCATTTTATATAAAAGAATTATAATATTGGAATATTTAAAAAACGCCAAAAGAATTTCGTTAAGCAAAACAGAGTAAAGAACGTATACAAAACAATAAATATGCAATTTTTGCATTTTTAAGTTGTCTGTCTCTTTTCAACTAATTAGACAAAACAGTTAAACAAGAGAGCGTAATATCTCAAAAGGAAAAACAAGAGAATTTAATAAAAACGGAGTGAAGTTAATAATTCTCATTAGTATTACAGAGTTGTATAAAATTAGCAGCAGTTTTAATAGAATGTAATAAAAAAGTATATCAAAAATTCATTGCCTAGGTAGTTCCATTCATAATGTAATTAATGTGTCTTTATATTCTTATTAATTTTTGTCTTGTCATTCTATAATATAAAGCCAAAGACTTGTCGGCATCTAAAAACAGACATCGACCATTGTTGCGCTATTGATATCTATTAAATGCCTTCATGAAAACTACCTAAATAAGGAAAAATAATAACAATTTAAACATTATTAGACCGATTGATTCATTATTTTATAAGTATTATTAAAATATCATATCAAATATGTCAAATGTTATTGTTTGTATAATTATATTATTTGTTAATTGGACGTTTCCATTTTTTAAGTTAGCATCACTGAAAACTGAGAACGTCACCCGAGAGAATAAAAAGAAAAAGCAACTCAAAGAAAATATATTTCATACTTTTTTCATTTTTTGCAAGTAAAGTTAAAAATATCGTTGTTTTATTGCTCGATATTTTCCTGCAGAAAAACAAATTACAATGAAAATTGCGCTGCATTTTTGGTATTAAGCAAATGAAGAGAAAATTTTATTTAATTTGGTGAATAACAAAGACATTTTTCATCAATTCTTTTGTGTGTATTTTTCTTTTAAAAGTGTGTCTGTCTGTCTGTCCGTCTGTCTGCCTTAATTCTCATATTCTTATTTTTTTTTCTGTGCAAAAACGTTTGTATTTTATCTATTTGAAAAAGTTAAAAACATATAGAATAACTAAAATAATAAATATTATAAAAATGAAATTATTTCGGTATGATTGCATGACTGAAATTTTGTTGATAGAGATTTACAAGATAATATTTTTCTATACTGATGGGCACAAAACAATACTTTTTACCAGCAAAAATTATCCGTGAATCAGAGTCATATATGTATATATATATATATATGTATGTTTGTAGTTACGTACTAAAGAAATAAACTTGTTTATATATAAATCCATCATTTACATTGCAAATAATGATTTCATAGCGCTTTGAAGATGAAATGCATAAAATTGTGCATTTTTAATATACATAATCATTAAAACACTAACTACGTGTGTAAATGGTATTGGTAAAAATCGAAATTTGACTTCAAAATATTCAAATTGTAGTCCTGTTAAAGTCTTTTTATGGCATATTTAGATTTTATTCCTGAAAAAGAACCAACACGAACAAAAAAAAAAAAAAAAATTTAAATCATTTTTCTAATTAACAGAAATTTTTATATTCGAAACCTTTTACGTACTTAAGGCAAGCTTTAGCATATACTACTACGTCTGTGGCTTGCAATTGTGTCAGATTAAATAGCGTTGGAAAGAGATGGTTTTGTGTATAAAAAACTTTCTTGAAAGCTTAGTGATTGCTTTAGTCAGACATTTCCAAAGCACGCGTTAATAATGCATACTTGCGAAGCAAAATACTCCCTATTTTACAATTTCTTTTCGTTAAAGGCGAAATCCCAAGCTAGAGTGTTGAAGATTAGAAAGTTTTTGAGACCCTGATATTAGCATTTTGTACATATTCGATACTGCTCTGAATCGAAATATTGTAAAAAAAAAACTGCACGAAGTTGAATAAGGCTTAAAAGTCCTATATGAGTCCTACACATGATCAGCGACAAATCTCTTGAATTAGGTTTAAATGTTTCAACGGTTATTGTTATTTTAGTTTCAGCGGTTAAGACAACAATCATTGGTCGTCATCCTGTGGGCATACAGCTGTTTGTAGAACCGATTATCATGGCAAAGTTTTGAAGCGGTGGGGCTTTTGGTGAAATGGAAGTGATTAGAACGAAGAGGGAGAAACCGGAGTACACAGTGGGTTGACGGTGGAGAAAGCTTTGCTGTGTATTAGGTACAATAAGCAGCAGCTAAACACTGAACTGAATCTACCTGCGTTAATTGCCATCGAATCGCAACAAAATCCACCCATTGTTTGACAATCCTTTGAGAACAGATTCGTTTCTGTTCATAGAGCCGATTATCATTGAAATGTTGTATGTATTGTATTGCGACTGTTGATAAGAACTGTCACCGACAACTTGAAGGGAAAAGACCAAGCAGGCAGAGGCAAAGACAATGATAATGATGAAGAATTAGCAGGAAATAATATTCTGATCTGTTTCCCCTACTGTCAAACTTTTAATTCCGATCTATATAACCATTAATTGGATTATCGGTAGGGAAGGTTTTGTGGTCCCTCAGGAAAACGCCAATTCACATCGGTTATGACTCACCTAATGCATATAGAACTTGGTTGGGAGATACATCTTCCATATGACGAATAATTTTGATGGTCAAAACTTCGCCTTAGTAGACGCTTGTAAAAATCGATATGCACAGAGTTGTCACGAAAGGGATGGGAATTTCTTTTGTACTAGCAAATTATAGTTATTATTATTAGTGATACTTCATAAAATCTGAAGAATCATAGTCATTAACAGCTAATATCTGTTTAATCGAAAATATGCAATGATTTTCTACAAAAATCTATTATTTGATTTTATTTTTTATTATTACACATAATATTTATATTATCGTATCATTGGATATATTGTTTTCAAATCCTTTAAACAATATTAAATTTCTTCACCAAATAATGTCTAATTATAAATTTCTTTTTTTACTTACAGACTTATTTGCTGCTATAAGAAAGTTGTATAAATTTATTCCTTTAAACTGAACCTCCCTTAAATCGAAGCTTATAAAACAGATTTGCTAAGAGTTTTTTTCGAATTCTAGTTCCTGTTTTGAAACGAACAAAAGCAAAAAAACTGCTCATAGCTAAATAATCATTGAAAATTATACCTGGAAAAAAAATTAATAAGTAGCCAGCCAACCAGCCAGCCATTTTTTGCGTAAGCAACGCTTTATTGTTCATTTGGAGAGCAAAACAAATCTGCCGCTAGTATTAAAAGATAAAGAAGACACAAGGGAAGGGAGGCAGGTGGAGGTGGACGAGAAGGACGTGTATTGGAAAACTATAAAGGTTTTCGTAACTGTATAATGAGTCGTCATGAAGGTAATATTTTGTATATTTCTTAGCGTTATTTATTGTAAATATATGGCCTTAACGTAATAATTGTTAAGTATGCAGATGGTAAATGGGGACTAATAATGCATATGTATTTACTTAAAGGTGTCAGCTGCGATTCATGTCTTAAATCGAATTTTAATGGTCGCCGCTACAAGTGTCTAATATGCTATGATTATGATTTATGTGCCGATTGTTATGAGGAGGGCGTTACCTCAACACGTCACTTGGTAGATCATCCTATGCAATGTATTCTAACACGTTCGGATATTGAGTTGTTCTTTGGTGGTGAGATGCTCAATTCGGAGCAGCCACAAAGTTTTACCTGTCCTTATTGCAAGAAAATGGGTTTTAGTGATGCTACATTGTTGGAGCATGTGTCGTCGGAACATACGGAAACTAGTTTTGAAGTGGTATGTCCAGTATGTGCGGGCCTGCCAGGTGGTGAACCGAATCTAGTCACGGATGATTTTGCCGGTCATCTATCGCTGGAGCATCGTACTGGACCACGGGAATTGATTTCATTTTTGATATCCTTTTTTCAACTCAAAAATTCTTTTAATTTTAATTTTCATTTCCATTATCTTTGCCAATAATTTTTTGTAATGTTTTGTTGTATGTATGGTTTTCTCCTTAACTCCTTTGCACGATGAACCATCAGCTATACGACATGGCGGTGGTGTACGTCGCATACCAGGACGTACACTTGGTGGGCCGCGGGCACGCCGGTCCAATATGCACTTTAGCTCTTCAAGTGGTCTCTCAGCATTATCCCCATCTGGCCGAGAATCGGTTGATCCGATTGCTGAGTTACTTTCACAACTATCAGGTGTAAGACGTGGAGGTCCTCCTACTTCACAATTACAACAACTGCAGATGCAAATACAATTGGAGCGCCAACAAGTGACGGCAATTATTTAGACAATACTTTATACACAGTGAACTGTTTTGATTTTACTAAATTTAAAATTTTATTCATTTTCTATGTATATAGGCTACACGTCAACAACTAGAACGTTTGCCTAGACGTGCGCATCCTTTGGTCTCATCATCGAATTCAAATGCAACCATGGCCGAGGTCATAAGTGGTGCTAGTGGATCAGGTTCTGGCAGTGGTGGTGGGCTTATAAGTGGCGGTGGGGCCAGTGCTAATGGAAGCGGCAGTGGTAGTGGAACATGCCGTACAAGCGAGTGGTCTGTGTCTGCGCAACATCAATCGCAGCAATCCAGTCTGGCTGCGAATGCTTTAAACACTAGAGAAGTAACGTTGAATTCTAGCAATTATTTGACTTTCAACGATTTCGGTTTGTCACCACAATATTCCTCCTTTCTACAGCCTGGGGGCATTGGAATCAGTGGTAGCAATGGCAACAGCATGCTGGGCATGGCAATTGGGGGCTCTGGAAGTGGCGCAAATGCTGGTTCTAGCGTTGGAACGGCAGGAGGTAGCGGCAGTGGAACAGATGGTGCACAATCGCAATTCTTGCTCACAAAATTCATGCAACCAACTCTAAGTGACGCTGAATGGGCTGAAATTGGCAGAGAACGTGCTGATCGGTAAGACCATTTCGTTTCAATTGTACCACATTAAATATTAATTTTCTGCGGTATTTTAGTTCGCAATTTGTACAGGCCTTATTGCTCTCAACATTAGCTTGTTCTTCTCTGGAGTTGGAGGAAGATCATGAGAAGCGCGCAGAATCCCAGGAGACTACCAACAGTGATAATGTAAATAATGAAAAAGCGGCGGCTGCTGCAGCTGCCAATAGCAACAACACAAACACAGCCAATGATAGTGAAAATTATGATGATAAGGATGTACGAGAATCGATGATGAACAACAATGCTGCTGATGCATCGGCACAAACCACAAATGCGTCAACTGGCGGCGGTAGTGGTCGGCAACAAGTTCACCAACAGCAGCAGACATCGCCTGACGATTTTGTTGTGGAAGATCTAAAACATCAACAACAGCAGGCCTATTCTAGCAAAAAGAAAGCTTCTAATACTTCATCCGGAATTAAGCAAACAAGCGGCGCCAGTGTTGGTGGAGGTGGTGCATCAACAGATAGAGGTATTGAAAGACGTGGCCGCCCACCACCCACTTCGGCTGGGGGCGCTGCTGCCACTGCTACAGGTTCACAGTCGCAACAACAACAACAACAAGGTCAACAACCACAAAAATACAAACAAAGCGCAGCCGCTACTGCAGCAACAGCAGCTATGTCGGCAGCAAATACAAATCAATTACCAGATACTAGGTAGTGTTATCATCTCCATAGACCCGCCAAAAAATCACTACAACAACATAAAATCAACATGAATTGTAAGAATAATAATAATAACAGCAGAGAACATTGTCGCAACAGTCGCAATAACAAAATTCACTCTTAGCAACCAATGATCTAAGAAGAACAACACAACTGAACAGAATAATACAGCAGAACAGAACAGATATAAAGAGAATATGTATAACAAATTAGCAACAAAAAAACAACATCTTTAATTTTAACAAACAAAACAAAACCAAGCAAAGCAAAGCAAAAACAGAAATTTTAAAGAAATTAAGCACATGAAATGAAATGAATTATGTCGTCTCTGTGTCAATGTGGTCTAGTAGCAAATAACACCGCTTAACTCAACAACCGAACAAGAAATACTGAAACTAATCGATTGACTTTGAACTCTCAGTTCTATTTGCCTCAAACAATGTTTTAATTACATTTCATTCACATTTGGAACTGAACGGATCAATGCTGTTGATGGTTTCTTTCTTTTTAATTTTGACGATCGATGTTCATAAACTCTCAACATGTGCGTGCACAGCAGCAGTTGTCGTTTATTAAAATAAATATAATATTATAACTATTTAAAAAATTTATATAATTATGAAACAAAAACAAAACAAAAACAAACAAAAAAATGAAAAAGAAAAACTCTTATTGTAATCATAACACTAAAAACAAAATTGATATTCTTATTCTTAAATCAATCGATAAAGAATGCCATTTTTATCAAAATTATAAGGGGGTGCGTGTGTGTGTGTGCGTGTGTAAGTAAAAAAAGGTTTTACGAAAACCAAATTAAAATTAAGCTTGATTGATCGATTTATAAACAAACATTGTTTAAATAGCTTGCCATGCAAGCAAAGAGCGGCTTATTTGAAGCATAGGTACCAAGAACACCTGGGGACGTATGGTACTGCAGGAAGTAGAATAAAGCGATGATGATGATGTGGAAAAGTCCACAAAGGAGGAGGGATGGGGTAATGGAAAAAGATGTTAACAGAAAATGAGTTTTTTTTTATTTTTTAATTTATTATAGTTTATTTGTATTATTAATATTTACAATGATATTATACTTGGCATATCTACGTCCAGATCCTCCAAGGACATAACAGCCTGATGCAGGCAAAAAAAGTTCTCTACATAGTTTCTAATCAGTGATTCATCTAAATGTATTAAAAAAAATCATAAAGTTTTATAATGCAACTCCAACAACAATACCAATTCTAAAATAATTACCTGGATATTGATTTTCCATAATAATACTTCGTGCTAAATGCTTAGCCAATTTTTTGAAAAGGAAACGATTGCCAATCAGACCATCGCGCATTGGTTTCATTAAGTGCTTGACGATCCAAGGTGAAATACGTCGTATACAACTGTCTATCAATACTTCATTTAATTCAATACTTGGACTGCAAGGTGTAAATTCATCATCGCTGTCTTCACCAAACAGTTGCAGAAATTTCCATTTCATGATATCATGCCAACGCAAATCCTCCTCTAGAAGACGAGCTAAAGATTCGCTTAACGTACGCTTTTGCATAAATAGCTCACATGGCCAAATGCTTTTACTTAAATCAACGTCTGCGAACGAGTTAATACGCTGTTGGGGCAAATGGTTTTGCTCTCGATAATTATTAGGATCGATAACATTATCTTCGCCATTCACATTTGGTGATAATGGTGGCTGCGTCTTTTCGCTATTTACTTGATTTACTTTAGCTGCCCTGATTTCTTTAAGGATTTTACAAATTTGTGGATCATCCGGTTCATCATTAGGATCGATACCAAAAATCTCATCTAATTCTGTTTTCTCTTCACTAAACATTCGCGCCAATTCTAAGGCAACACTATCATTTGCATAATCATCATCGATAGCTTTTGTTTCCACACTGTGAACTACTGCTGTTTCGGGGCAAATGTCTTGTTTCAACGCGGGAGGAGTTATTGGTGTTGTAGGCTGTTCTATAGATGGTGTAGGACTAAAATTAATTTCTTTCGGTTTTAAGCATTTATTATCATTGTGATGATGCCTATAACGCCGAGGATGAACAGAAGTATTACGATTTTTATGATATGTTTTCGATTTTTTGTATTCACCATTATTGCTGCTAGTGAACGAGTGCTTTTTGGCAACTTCTAGACATTTTTCTTTTTTTAAACGATCTTCAAACATTTTTATTTTATCATCCAAAGATATTGTGGGCTTATCGTAATCACCATCAAACGCTGGAATTTGAAAATTTTGAATGTCAGTAGAGTGTAAAAGACTGCTTTCTGTTTGTGTAGCTTTAGTTGAAGATTCTTCTCTAGCATGCAGACATCTTTCCAATTGATGCATTAACTTCTTCTCACGTGTTGAACGTCGTACAATTGCGATCTGCAAATGTTAATGAAGATAAGATTACCACTTAAGACATTATTGGGATATTTTAAACGCGGGATAAGAAACATGAATTGCATATGGAATTCGTATGCACAAACGAGAATACTCAGACCAGTCTATAAAATTGAATACTCAGCTCTTGAATGGGACCAACAAGAACAATGCAAACCTATATAACTAAGATACATTTTGGTCAGAACAACAAAAAAAAAAAGAAAAGAGTGTGAATCCCGAATATTTATCGCAGAACGTAGTGAAAGCTTAGAGAGAGTTTACTGGCGCACAACGATTACGATTTTGATATAATTTTGTGCTGTATTGCTCTTAAAGAGCAAGACTATCTTTTAAAATTCTACACAATTTCGAATTTTATTATAAAAAATGTATATTGTTTTAAGGGAAATTATATAAAAAGCTTTACCGAACATGAAAACTGTATTTTGTTTTTTAAAACTGTTGTTTTATAACAGTTTTAATTTTGAAATTGTTATAAAAACAATGATTGCATAATTTTAAGCTACAGTAGTTATGTTTATGTTTTATCATCATAGGTACTTACAATTTTGATCATTGCCCTTTGGTAGAATTTTGCTATCATACAGGCCTTAACAGCCTTATCCTCTAATAGTTGAGCAGTTCTTTTTATTGACATTTCATACAGTCCTCCATCGTAATCTTCATTTTGTTCATTGAAACATGAGTTCTGCAAATTCTCATTTAATTGTTTTTCCAAATACTTGAGATACTGTTTACGGACCTATAATGATGTATACCGTCTTTTCATTATAAACCATGAGAACATTATTTATTTTCTTACCATTTCCGATAAGCGTGTTGACTCAATATTCTGTTCATCTTCATCGTATAAATCTTGTAACAAATCGTTCTCATCTATATCTTCTTCAATGGCTTCCATGCTGTCTGTCTGTTGGCAATTTTTTTTGTATTATTGTACAGTTTTAATACTTTAAACTTTTACTTTTTTGTTTGTTTTTAGTAAAGAATAAACAAAAGTTTATGCATTTTCCGTACGCACAACAAATAAACAAGTGCAGTAAGAAGAAACCAATTTACAACTACAATTTAAAATGTTCTTAACCATAGTTGCTATTTTTAGTAGGGAAAATAAAGAGAATCCTGTTAACCCATTTGTGACAAATAGAACAAACAGACAGATAATGAGGAGCATGTACCATACAATCCGCTGTTATTAGAAATTCTCGAAAATTCTATGGCTTAATTATGGATGGCAATTGAGCTTCTGATGCACTGCTATTTGCGCAAAATGGTGCTACAGACGGCAGCAACTGAATTTACTTGTAGAAAACAACAACCACAAATTTTTGTTTGCACGTTCAAAGATTACTTCCCAAAGTCTTCGATTTGTAGGGGATAAAGAAGAACGGACGGGGCTGAGTACACATTTTGATTTATTTGCATAATGTATTAAATGGTGGATAAACTTTACAATGACTGAGTTATTTTCACGAACAGGTCGAAAGTGGAAACGAGCACGAAATGAGGAAGAACCATTGTCATGTAGTCTTCCAACGAAGTTATACGTTTTTCAGGCGGAGATTTTAGGGGCCATGGAACTGATCATGGATTATAAGCTTGAGGATCTCATAGTGTTCATAAACGAGATTGACAGGCTAGAGGTATATTTTTAGAAGAATATGTATCTAGGACTTTGTCACCCTGGGATATAATTGATATTGAATAGTTAGTTCTCTTTTCTTGAGGTTGTTTCCATTTTTCCTTTCTTTCCAATTTTTCCTGGTCTCTGGATGAAAGTGTGTTTCTACTAGCCTCTGAATACAATACAATTTGTAACAAAAATACAATCGATTTAAGCCTTTAATATTTTGCGCAATCAGCTAAAACACAAAGAGCAATATTTTTGTTTTACATTTTATGTATTTATATTTAATTTTCTTGTTTCTTGTTTGTTTTTTCAACTTTTATTTCGTTTTCAACTAAGCTAGATTATAATTAAATGTTTATTAAATATATTTTAAACGTTTTGTTTTTAATATATGCATATATTTTATCATGTTTAATGTATTTATTATTTATTTGTTGTTTGTTTTTCTTTTTTGCAAATCCAAATATTAGTTTAGAAACATAAGTTACATAATTTTGAAAAGTATAATATTGTTTTGTTTTTTTTTCTATTATATATGTATGTATATATTATTACTATTATTTTTTTTTGATAAATTATAAAAGATAATACAAAAATAATTTTTATTTTACTCACAAGATCATATAATATAATAAATATTAAAATAGCATTCTTTTTCAAAAACAATATCTCAAATGTTTAAACATAAGAAAGTTAATTATTACAGTGTTTTTTTAAATGGTTTTTCGTTATAATCAAATTAAACATTATAGTTTAAAATATGCATGTGTGTTATAAAGTAAAATATTATGGTTAATATTTTTCGATTTTTTCGTTTTTTTTACAGTTATAATGTATAATATAAATGAAAAAATATGTATTAGTTAAGAATATTTATTGTTAATATTATTTTAATGTTTTTTTTAATTTAAATTTTAAATATAAGATTGTTAAATATATATATATATATATATGCTTCTAAGTCAAATTTTGTATGTCAGAATAAAATGTAATTTTCATAATGAAAAACTTATAAGGTAGAGAATTAAAAAAAAATTGTTTGTTTGTTTTTTTAGTTTGTGGTCACAATAAAATTATACAGACGACATACAATTATATGAAGAAGGTTCATCAATAATTTTTTTCTTTCTTTTGTTTGTTTTGTTTATTTTGTGAGCTAATAATTTAATTTTTTTTAATAGTAATCTTTTGATGAACAATAATATTATCATATACATTCTAGCATTTCCAATGTAAAAAATTTTTATAGTTAAGTAATGATTTTGAAAAGAAAACTAATTTACACAATCAAATACCATATTAGTCATTTTGAGCGATACCCTTTCCTTTGTTTCTTGACATGATTCTTCATTAATAATTAACAACTATTTTTCTTTTCTTATGAACGTTCAAAAGTCACCTTAACCGTGCACACGACTTATTAAAAAAAAAAAAAAAACATTTTTAAATTTAAATTGAAATGGTTTAAGGATACAGTGGGCGAATAGCTTGTGTTTATACAAAACACACATATATGTAATAGTCATTTTAGTCTATAAATAAGTCTTATAATATGCAAATTATATTATAATACAAAAGCCTTGTTTTACAATCCAAGTCTATTTGTAAAATATGGTCTTTTGTTTTCCATGTTATTTATTTAAATGTCCTTTAAAATATCGTAAATGACTTAGATTATTTAAAAAAGATTGTTAATATTATAGAAAGAAATTAATTAAAAAAGGGGAATTATTTAAAAAGGAATTTTGGCCCACTGTACCTTAAATTTAATTTTTGTTATCATTACATACATACATGCTAATCGAGTTATCGAAAATAACAAATTCTTATCTTAATCCAAATCAACGCTGTCCATTTTCTCAAAACCAAATATGTTCTCCGATCTTTGCTGCTGTTGACGTAAATTGGCTGAAGCTGATGAAGGATTAGCTGTAGCGGTAGCAGCAGCTGCGCTGCTAGTGCCAGGTTCTACCGTATTGTTAACGGTATTACTTTCATTTTCATTTTGTTGTTGTTGTTGCTGCTGCTGTTGATGTATTGGACATACAGATGAAGTCGGCATTGAAAGCTGTTGTTCATCGTCGCTATCCATATGCACATCATAGTCGATATCTTCATCGCCATTTAACGATTTGCGGCAAATAGGGCAAGTTCCATGTAAATTTAGCCATGGCACAATACAATCCTCATGATATAAATGGGAACAAGGTAGTTTACGCACCTTCTCGTCAATTTTAAAATCTTCCCAACAAACGGAACATTGTAATTTACGCTCAACTTCTTCAGCGGTTACCTCTACCTTGGGTATATCGTCGATTTTTTCTTTTGCTAAGGGCGGAGGTCCTGAAGTTTCCATTTGATTAAGTAGTTGAGTGACAATAGTGTCTAAGCCCTCACGACCCCAAGCGTAATCACCCAAGTTTCCCATAAACAACAGCTGGGAATTGTCGAAAGGATTCATTTCTCCAGCTACTGCTCCACCACCCGCTGAAATCGATTGTAAAAAGTCTCTTAGCACATTGTCCAAAAAATCTAAATTCTGAGGTCGCACACGTCCTCCACCAGTGGGTACCGAACCCAACGAAACAATACCTCTCGGCTGGTTACGTACTGAACTCGGATGTATATTTATTTCCAAATTGGGACCATTGCGCGATGCCAAGAGATTTGCAATTTGTCCACGAAGGGCCTCTAGTTGTTCGTCATTTCCGCCGCCGCTAACGCCGCTGCCCATGAAACCAGAGCTACTGCTGCTGCTACTATTGCCGCCACCACCGCCACTACCAGCAGCAGCTGCAGTATTTGATGCCGTTGCGGGTGGTAATTCTTCCACAAATCCTCCTGAACATATGGGACAAATATAGTCGGTATTAGTGTTGGGAATGTTGATTTCCTCATCACACATATGACAATAGAACCTTGTGGGCACTGTTGGCCTCTCTTCAACAACAGCTTCAGCCATATTAACTATTTGGTTTCCCGATCTTATTGGGTGTACCGCTATACCGGTTTATTACTTATTGTTGTATGCGTTATTCTGATCAGAATACTTTACGTTTGATGTAAAGCACAAAAAGGATTAAATGATTTTCTTATTTATTTGCCTCCGGCTATGTGCAGCTGTATATTTATATGCCTTTTGACGTTTTGTTCTTTTCTTTTTTCTCCTTTCGGTCTTACAGTTATTAGCAAACCACACTGTTTCTATAGTTTCACAATTCGTCTAGAATTTTGCACAAGTTTTACTCAGCTCTAATTGGTTTTCATTTCTATATTTCATAAATTATTAATTTAATACAGATCTATACTACGTTAATTGGAGGTTATTTGTATTTGACAATTTTTTTATATTGAAAAATTTCGATTTTTCTTAACAAAATGTTCTTTTTTTGCAATCGCCCCACTAGTGCTATTTTGCAGTCACCGAAAATTGATATTTTAAGAAAAAGAAGAGGGTTGCCATATTAATACGATGTCATTATTATTGTCAAGAATTAAAATTTAATTAAATAAAATACAGCTGAATATTAATTCAATAGTATTAAGTAAATTGTGTCTAAAAATTAGTTAATATATATATATGTGTTAAAGATACATTGCAGTTCACCCTATTAAAAAAATTATACAATAATATGGCACTACTGTTTTACAGAGGTGTTTCAATAAGTATTGAACAATTTTACAAGTCAACAACACTGAAGAAACAAAAAGTCATCGTCTTGCTGAGACTCAAGCGGCATTTGTTTTGCAATTTTTAAGAGAATTTCTGCAAAATCATAGAATTTATTAATAATATTCAGCTTTTTAAGTACAAAAAGAAGCAAAGAACATGTCTATTTTGGCTTATAATGGTGGTTGCGTTGTTGCAATGCGTGGCAAGGATTGTGTGGCCATTGCTACCGACAGACGTTTTGGTGTCCAGGCTCAGACAATTGAAACCGATTTTGAAAAGGTGTTCCAGGTAAATCCACGCATGTTCTTGGGCCTGGTTGGCCTACAAACGGATATTTTAACCGTAAGAGATCGTTTAATGTTCCGCAAAAATTTGTACGAGACACGAGAGAATCGTGAAATGCAACCTGCCAGATTTTCTGCAATGCTTTCCAGTTTCCTGTACGAGCATCGTTTTGGTCCCTATTTCATTGAGCCCGTGATTGCTGGTTTAGATCCCAAGACAATGGAACCTTTTATTTGTAATATGGATTTAATTGGTTGTCCAAATGTTCCTGATGATTTTGTGGTGGCTGGTACATGTGGTGAACAACTGTACGGAATGTGCGAAACTTTGTGGAAACCCGATTTGGAACCTGATCAACTGTTCGAGGTAATATCACAAGCCGTTATCAATGCCTTCGATCGTGATGCTATAACTGGTTGGGGAGCTACAGTATATATTATTGAAAAAGACAAGATTACAACAAAAACTCTGAAAACTCGCATGGATTAAAGTCTGGATATTGCGAACTGGTTTTGTATAAAATTTTTTATTTGTATTTAGTTCTCAATGGAAGGATTTTTTAAATGAAAAAAAAGTATAATAAAAATAAAATTTGTTTTAAACAACAGATAAGTTTATATACACGATAGAACATGAAATAACATAAATGGTTTGTATTCGTAATTGCAGTATCATAGAAGCGGCACTTTAAGCATTTTAGGAACCATCAAGCATAAGACTGTGCCTAGGGCCATTATAATGTTTGCAGTTGTAAATTGTGCTCTACTATCAACCTTGAAATGCTATCTTCAATGTTTTGTGTTTGACTGATGGACGGATTGGCCATATGCCTATGTACCTCATGTGTGGCACTAATATAAATATTTGTAAATAGAAATAGTACAAACAATTCAAATCCTCAGTTTTTTACAAATTGATTTTAATTTAAAGAATTTTATTAATAACTGTCCACATTGAGGTATGTATGTATATGGGTATACCTATTTGAACTCACTAACTTCTTTTTATAAGGATTTCATAAATAAAGGAAATAATGTTTAAAAGCGTTTTTGATGAATATGTATCGCATGAATTTTATTGATTAATTTTGTTTAGAATCAAATTGGATGCTTTTTATGGCCATTTGTAATACAGCTTCTTTGCTTTTAGCTCCTCCAATAAAGCCGGTATGGTGAGCAAATGTTAAACCTTCAACACCTGCCATTTGCGACAGCTCTTCATCTCTTAAGCCTCTCCAAGGCTCTGGAAGGAATTTACGACCCAAAAAGCTGTCTGGTGTAATTGGGACACCAGCTACGCGCCAGCCACCAGAAGTATCAGTAAAAATAACTAATTTAGGTACGCCTTGCACATTATACTCCTTTTCTAAAGCAGCTAAATGATGTTTCCAAGGACAAAATTTATCCAATAGCAAAATCTCTCCGCTTTCATGTACACTTTTAGCAGTTTCTAACGCCTTACGTACATACTCTCGTGCTCTTATCCATGAGCCACCAATTGCAATTACGTTATCTATAAATTCTTTGCCGGCATAAGACATAGCCTCCTCAAAACGGGCATCCACATCAACATTAGTGCCTTCTTCTTCCCAACTGGTATTGAAACTGCCTACTCTCTTGGATAAATGTGTTGATATTTTATACAATGGTTCTTGGCCATCGGGACATATTGGTACCCCATTGTCAATGGCATCAATTTCACTAATAAAATTTGCATAAATCTGTGCAAATGTTAACTTTAAATTCTGCTCTGTAAGCGTTATTTCGGCATGTTTTTTTAAGATTTCATCTATAACACGTTCGCCATAAAAACAAAATACTAGGCCAGCACTACTCAGTCTAAAAAGATTCAAGAGTTTTAGTAATTTTAATAAACAAATTGAATTAGTGTAACTAACCTAATTTTATATTGGTCGCCCAATTCAGGTTTTAGGCTGCTCATTGTTTCCTGAAATGATTTTTGGTGATGATCATATAGTTTTCTTTCATGATCAAACTCACCGCCAACATCTACAATAATATCACACTTTTCATGTAGTTCCGCTTCATTACGTGAACGAAAAATCTTAGCATTTTTATATTCGGGCAATTGTTTTAACATAAAACAGGCCAAAACTTCATCACAGTGAAAGGTGCCATTGTGAGTTCCTATGGTTAAAGGTGTATCATCGGCGCGTAAACGTTTAGGACTTATAATGCTTGTTGACATTTTTACTACTAATAAAGGAGCTGTGTTTTAAGAAAAGTTTTGTGATAATTTTCATTTATTGTTGTATTAAAAAAATAAAGGGGAAAATTTACTTACGTTTTGCAGTCTTTGGAATTTTAAACAATAATTTACCAAAAAGTGGCAATGTACGCATAAAAATACTACTGCCGCACATGTTTACTTTTGAATTGTAGAGTGCTGCCAAGTTGAGTAACATTTAACCCGTTCTGAGGAGTTGGAAATGGAGAAAAAAAAATTCATGTTAATAATGAAAAATTTTGAATCGGACGATATCGCTAACAAAATAAATAAAATTTATTAAGGAGTATCAATCATACTTACAATAGGAATTCTGTAGCTTGTACAAGCTTCTTTATCACTCTCCAGTCCACTCCTCTGAGGCGATGTGTGTCTGGTATAGTATCATTCCTAAAATATTGGGATATCGAATTCACGAAGGCCGGATAATGATATAGAAAGTGTTCCTTCTTTTCGATGTCTTTCACATGCCTTGCATTCGTCATGTTCCATCAGGCCTATAGGGTGGAGGTGTTCGTATAAGGGGAAGAGTTCCGTGAGTATGCCCCCTCTACAGTCTTGTAATATACTTTTCCTCTCAGTGTATCTTTCTTATCCTTTCAACTGTAGCATTGTTTCCCAATTGTCACTGCGACGTTTCCGCTTACTTTTTCAATTTGGTCTTCAATGCACTGAAAGTCTCTGATTATATTAGCCAATTATTGTATTTCGAATCACTCCCTGATGACAAGGTACCCATAGTTATGCTTACCACGCCATGCCTAGAGTATTTGTTAATCGCCTTTTTACATTTCCGGACGGTGCTTGCTCATGTAGTCCTGGATGTTATCGCTCTAATTGTCATTTTACTATCAGTAAAGATATTTAATCCAAGTATACCAAATTCTTATTGGCCCAAATTATAAATTCTCTATTATGGCTCGGCAGCTGGAGGCGTAGTTTGGATTCTAGTTTCTCTATATAGAGTCTCAGTCCCAACTCCATGTTTAGAGTCATAAAACAGTAAGTAATTTGTTTAACATGTGGCGTGGGCTAAAATATCTGTGCCACCTCAACTTAGCAACGTTTTAGTCCTTCTACTCCCAGAGAAATCACTCTTTTCTTGTACAAGGAAGAACAAATTACACAGAATTGTCAATAAAGTAATCGTATACATATCTTTGATAAGCAATTAACAGATTTATGTAACGACTAGCCTGACAAAGGAACAGTTAGTTAGTGTTAGGTTATGTTAGGTTTGAGGACATGTAGTGGTCATTAAGAAAAGTACATTACAGGGAGGTCGAACTGATCCATTGTAAAAGGAAATATAGTAAAAGAGATATAATAATGGACACTGGCGATAAGAATTAGAAAAGCGTAGAGATAGAAATCGAAACAACAAAGTGAAAAAGACGATCACAAACACACAAGAGAGCGCTACTAGCGCCTAGATGTACTAGCACCTCCTATACCGTGCGTTAGCCATGTCAACATTTTGCCACTAATGCTTAATAGACTTTGAAACTGTTAGTCACGACGTATTTCTGAATTTATTACAATGTTAGGTAGTTTAAGGGAACATTATACTCTCAATCGAAATTCTATAACAACGATCACCATCTAAGATATTGAGTACACGTAACGGAATGTGGACGCTAGGAATATGTTCGTTCACCACTCCTTTCCATAAACGCACTCGACACCGTGATGATCCGTGCATCTCAAGATAATAGAGAAAAAACATGGGCAATTCGGGGCATCTGTCTTCTCGTACTTATGTGCATGAGAGTATACGGATTTTTAAATTAAGTTCTTGAAATTATTGTTTAAATATCACTGCAATTCAAAGAATTTATTTTGTTTTCCATTATTATATCGTAAACACATATGCATAAACATATTTAAAGTAAATTGTGTTTGTAGTATACAATCACTTTGTTCTAATGGCAAAATTTAACAAATATTTACTAAAACAAACACTCATACAAACGTTGTGTGTAAGTAAGTTTGAATCTGAATTTAAGCGTTTTCCTATATTTCATTTGTTATTTATTTGTAAGTGAGGGTATCTGATTAATAGCAAATATGTACATATGTACATACATATATGTATACAACGATCAAAAAAATAAGTAGACGAAAAAGCTAACAAAGAGCCTTAAAAAATGGTAGAGAGAGGAAAAAAAATTAATTATCACATGTGAACTAATTTAAAATCAAAGCAATTAATGACAAAATACTTACGAATACACAAAATTTAATATAAGATTTATCACACTTCACATAAATAAATGCGTCTTTATAGATACAGTGGAATCACAGATAGGTTGTAAGTGTTTAGCTTAGATACATATGTAGCGGGCTCATTTGAAGACCAAGCAGAGCTTATAAGATAACTGACGAGACTAAACTAGGTCACATCCTCGATGAAGTCACCGTAATTTAGTATGTAGCTAGAGAGAGTTTAAGCCTCAGGTTTGAGGTTAGGACTCAGAGGGTATTGTTTAGGAATGTATTGTCTAGGACTGTATATGTTACTTCTGGTGTTCCGCAGGGTAGCCATTTGGGTCCTTTACTGTTTTTATTGTTTCTTAATGATCTTGCTTGTGCTATTTCTGATTGTAATATTCTGATGTATGCTGACGACGTTAAATTATTTTATACTTTTGATGATAATCATGGTCAGGCTGTTCTTCAGCGAAATATTGATTTGTTTGTAACTTGGTGCAGAATCAATTTAATGGATCTTAACTTGAAAATATCTAAATGCATGGTTTTCTCTCGCGGGGGCGTAATTTCGTCTACTTATGTGATTGATTCTTGCCATTTGGAAACTCTGACTACATTTCTTGATTTGGGAGTATTATTGGATATGAAACTGTCTTTTATTGATCATATTAGTATGATGATTGGAAAATCTCGGGCTGTTCTTGGTTTTGTGAAAAGATGGGCTAGGGAATTCATTGATCCTTATATAACAAGACTGTTGTACATTGCACTTGTTAGACCTATTTTGGAGTATGCGTCTATTATTTGAAATTCATACTATCGTTGTCATAGTGATTCAATAGAGTCTGTACAGAGGCAGTTTTTATTATTCTGTTTACGTGGCTTAGGATGGGATTGTGCCAATGGGTTTCCGTCATATGAGGCTAGATTAGGTTTGATAAAACTTCCAACTTTAGAACGTAGAAGGGCTGTTTTAGGGATTTGTTTTGTTTTTAATCTGTTTAAAGGTGATATCGATTCTGAGTTTTTGCTTTGTAACCTGAATCTCAGTATTCCAGCAAGATTTCCACGGCACTATCGTCCTCTTTCTTTAGATTTTTATGGAACGAACTATGGATGTAATATTCCTTTTCGTAGATTATGTAATGATTTTAACTTATATTATGATTTTATTGATTTTAATTAATATAATAGTGTTTGTAATATAAAACGTAGCTTATATGCTGGCATTAATTTGTAAATTATTATATAAAAATGTATTTTCGTTCTTGTCATAGGTAGTTCCTGTTTATTGTTACTTTATTCAGCTTGTGATTAAGTTCTGTAGCTGATTTATGTTCTCGTTGCCATTACTTTTCCCTTACCCGCTACAGTCCGGACTGTAGTGTGTACGTGTCCCTACGTAATGGGGACGAGCCCTCCGCGGTCGGGTGAGGGTGGGTTAGTGTGAGGCCGGGGACGTTCGAAACAAAAAAAGATATATAAAAACATATTTCTGTCGGTGACTTCCTCCCACCCAGTGGTCTTCTGGCAAAAACTCCGACAGTAAATAAAATTGCCCGGAAATGTTTCTCAAATCTGTCATTCGCAGCCGTCTTTAAACTGTATAATCCGTTACTTATGGATAAAATTAACACACGCAACATGGCTGGTGCGAAAAGCTAGGTTGTAATCCTGACTAACGGGTTCTAGTGGACAATTATATACGTAGTATATCTCCGATGCATTCAAAGCCTTGTTATTCCAAGTGTTTCCCTCATACGAAACAAACTCAAACAACAGGCTAAAGAAAGCAACAGCTTTAAAGTCAATAAAGGAATAAAAAGGAATGTCAAAAACTCAAACACTGAAACAAATACAACGAAGTAAATAAAGTAGACGGGATTCCGATTGTATTACAAGTTGCGTTGGACTGGATTTCTCAAGGCTCAAAAATGCTCGTGATCGATTGCTAGAAGCAACTGGAGACGCACTATACTCCAAGATCTAGATGGAAGCATCCTTGAATAGAAACCTAGTTACTGACCTTTTTGTCGACATTAAAATGCGGGCATTAATAAGGAATTTTGTATAGGAAGTCGCCGTAGTCTAGTAGGTAGTGCGTTGGCTTATTAGACATAAAACCAGGGTTCGAGCCCCAGGCCAAACATCAAAACAAAATACAAAATGTATTTCTTCGGCGACTTCCTCTCAGCACATTTCTGGCAAAAACTCTGAGAGTAAATAAAATTGCCGTGAAAAGTTTCTCAAAAATCTGTCGTTCGGAGTCGACTTTAAACTGTAGGTCCCGCCACTCATGTATAAAATTAACACACACAACATAAGTGGTGTGAGAAATTAGGTCGTAATCCTGACTGAAGGGTTGTAATGACCAATTATAAAAAAGTATAGGTAGGTAGATTGGAAGGAGGAAAAATGATTATAATAGTGGACTACCCATGTCATATCGCCGTATACCTTAGTTATGATGTCGGGCTGTTGTGGGTTCGCTCAAAAAGATAAATCCGTATCGTGTATGCATTTCCTCAATTTCTTGCAATCCACCATTCTCGAATGTTAAATGGAATAAAAAATGTTCCATCGGTTTAATTTCCATGTGACACTTTAGTGCACTCCTGTGAGTGATTTTTAGTTTTTGGTCATAATTCGCCGTACTCTAGAAGGTAGTTTATTTGCATATTAGACGCAAGCCCGTGGTTCAAATCCCAGCTCAGACATTTCGGACGAAACGTCCATTATTACAACTTCCCCCTAAAGTTGGGTTTAGTTAAAGATAACTTTAGCTAAAGTGAACTTTAAAGTCACCATAAAATAAAGTTAACTTTTTCAAAAATATGGCAGTGCCGGAGCAATGTTGATGACACTGCTCAATTAAACAAGTTTTTTTTAAACGCAGTGACAACGACGGGCTTTGTTTTTGTGTTGTATTTTGTGTTGTATATGCTCATTTTGAAAATAATAACCAATATGGCAAGTTCAAACATAAACTTAACTTTAAAAGTTACCGGTAGGATGATCCTCCCTTTAGCTTAACGCTCACTTCTACCAAATTGCCCACTTCTAATAATGAAAAACAGTTTATCTGCCCGTTAAAATCCTCACTTTAGTTAACGGCAAGTTGTAATAATGGCCCTGAGAGTAAGTAACAATTGCCATGAAAAGTTTCGCAAACATTTGTCGTTCGGATTCGAAATTGAACTCTAGGTCGCACTACTCATGTATAAAAGTTAACACACTTAACATGTGTAAAACTAGATCGTAATCGTGACTGAAGGGTGGTAATGGCCAGTTAAGTAAGTAAGTAAGTAAGTTTATCACAATTTTATTTTTTCAATGCCACTGTGCCGCAGATCATTCTTTTCTTAAGGGAATTTGGGCAAATGTAGAGACTTTTTTCTTTTCAACAACAAACAAAATATCACTTTTGCCACTTAAATTACTTTCAGTACAGTAAATAAACTTAAAACGCATAGAGGTGAAAACAAAGTTAAGCGGATACAGTGAAAATAATAACGGATTAAATCGAACGTCGACAAACGAAACGTTAGAAACGTTTGCTGAAACTGCAATGGCCGAGACCAGATTAAGAAGAAACGTTAGTCGGCATATACCAACAATGTATGTAAACAAATAAAGATTTAATAACAATAAATAAATAAATTTTGAATAAATTTACAAAAAAATTTATGTAAAGAAATTATTTAAACTTATAACTTACAATTGTTAGTAGTTATTGAATGTGAAAAACGTACTTAAAATTTCGAAGAACTGAGTTATTATTTTCGCATGATAATTAGTTGTGAAATAATAAGAAAAATATATATACACGTGACATGTTTTAGTGTATTTCTCACAAAAAAAAAAAAAAAAAAAAAATTACATACTGATGCGTACATACATACTACAAATATATGTACATACAATGAAATTAATTTGTATAATATTTTAAATCAACACGGTTTTCGAAAATGACTAACATTTGCAATTGCATTTCAACAGGTCTAAAACAAAAGATAAAAATAAAAAAAAAATAAAACAAAAATATTATAAATAAAAAATTATATTTAAAAAAAAAACCGCAACCTTGAACATAAAAATTTTATATTTCAAGTTGAATGCATAGCCGCTAAGTCAGGCCAGCCAGTCTGACAGTAAGTCAGTGTGCAGAAGATTACGCTTGAATTAGCAGGTGTTTAAACCCAGTAGAGATCTCTTAAACAATCTATTTTTGCCACAGACTGTTTGGTAACATGCGTTTTTAAGTGTTGTCGGCATTTTTACACTCTACAGGGGAAGCATCAGGAGTTTGAAAACTACTATGCAGCGTTATCCCATCAGAGAGTCAGACCCAGAGTTTAGAGTTTGAAAAAACCAGTCTTATACGGAATTCGACCTTCACATACAAATAGCCGGACAGTCATTATCTTCAACAAGTTTTCATCGTACCTTACAATAATCTGGCTGAGATCATTAGATCGACCCTATTGTCTTTAGGGCTGTCTGACTGTCAACGAAAAATGCGTAAGATTCCGCATTAGAAGAAGCGGAGATCAGCCAAGGCCTCAAAAGCCTTCAGCAAACAACAAATACTCTCGCCTGAAAAACATTGCTGTTAATATCGGCAAGACTATTGTGGTTTTTTTTTTTTTTGTCTTGAGCCAGAGGTGGGAATCTTCGAAAGACACTTTTGTTCCAACAAAAGAGTGCACGATTCACCATCACTGGTGCCTACGTACTAAACCCACCCCCTACACACTTCAACCACTGTCCCCCCGCGGGACTGCCGTAAGGTATTACTTCGCGGAGGGCTGGTTAGCTTGAAAGCTTTATCACGTTAATTCAAATTTCGCCTCCGCAAGACTATTGTGGTAACACAGCTTGTGTGAGAAAGGGCGACTAATGAAATAGCAGCGAAGAAGCTGATCATACCGTATAACAATCCGTGCAGCGTTGTGACAGCGATTTATTTGAGTCTGCAGGTATTAAAGTATTGCGAATATATGATCTACTGTACTACACTTACCCTGTGTAGGATTTCCTTTTAAATTTTCTCTCAACCCTATTGCCTTGACGAACCCTAAGATGCTGTTCGGTGTCAGTAAGGATATCTATCTAAATTGACATCTCACGAGAGCCAAAAAAGTTCATGGTGATAATGTTTCCTTCGTCTGCTTACTATTCTCAAGGTACTCCTGGATAGTCGGATGCAAGACACTAACTACCTAGCAAAAGTTTAGATTATTTTATATCCGTCTGGCTTAACAAAAGCATTCGAATGTCTTTATCTTTCCTTGCATCAAGTGTAACTTCTGAAATTTCTCTTCCCATACCACAGAAATGTTTAAGCCATATTAGTGGGTTGAAAACAGTGGTTTGACAGACCGTCCTATATTTGTCTTGTTTCAAACTCTAGAAATTATGTGTTCGGATATCGGCCTGACTGTCAGATAGTATTGGCGCGTTTCATCATCAAGACAACGCAAGCAAATTAAATGATTATTGATGTATGTACATACATACATATTTACATACATATGCATTTGTATATAACATATTACATAGAGAATTTAATTGCCATTACTTACTAAAAGTAGGGTTAAATTTTTTTTATTTACATTCCACGTCACTGTGACATTTTAAAAAATAATTTTAAATGCTGCAATTCGATATTGCGGCTCATATATTAGAGTATCTATGCTTGTAAGACGTTTTTATGTAAAAATAATATGTATGTATGTGTAAGTGTATATCGTTACTTATTATTACTATTGTAAGTATGTACATATATAATATCGTATGTATGTATATTGTATGTTTGTTGCTAAAATTATTCGTTTTAATGTCTTTAAGTACAACAATACGTACATATGTATGTGTTGTATTAAATAACATTTAATACCGGAAAATTTCACATGTTAAATGATTTTATTTCAGTTTTAAATTAAAAATAAAATAAAAAAACTAGTACGAGTAGAGTTGTTTTAAAAATATATTTAAGCTTTATAAGGTATGATGATGATGATGTTGATGCAATTCTGTTTAACAGCTGAAGATCGATTTCAATTGTATTCAATAAAAGCAATTAATTTAATAATAAATTAAGTTTAAATCACGGTTTGTGTCCGTACAATTATTTACTAAGAAATGTTTGAATTTGTTTTAGATTAAAATTAGATTCTTGCGATTAAAAAAGATTTCAATTAAAATTTCTTATTGAATGATCGAAAATATTCACGTTAAGCGAAATGCAGTTTTCACATATTCACTCATTTAATAAAAAAAAATTGCCGCAAATCGGCTAAGATCTTTACTAGGTTTGATCCGCTTCTTAGTAATTGCTTCGACCGACATGCAACTGTCAGTTGACTTTAGTCAAGTCATACAAGCCGTGTCATTTAATTTGTATTCGGCAAAAATCATGAAACCTTTGACATTTTGTATTTCCCGTTTCTTCCCTAAAAGGGTGGCAATGCTCCTGTCACGAGGCGTCTGTCAGTTGATTGCAATCAAAATTTGAACAAGCTGCGTCATTTATTTTGAGTTTTACAGCCATTAACAGCAGACTTCCGCGTTATTTATGGAAAAAAATTCGTGTGCTTATTAACCATCAATCAAATCAAGTCTAAACCAAGCCAACACCATCCATTTCAATCGTAAAAATTGGTTGGTTAACTGAATTTCATTGTGGCCGATGCCAAACGTTCTCTTCGCCTATTTGAGGTCTCTACACCCGGTTCAATTAAACAAAATTATGATATGTAGTAGCGTGATCAGAGATTAAAAGTTCGAGGGTTTATCGATATCACAGTCATCTCTCATGGCTTAGAAGTTTTCATTTGGAATGATAATTTGGGTATCAAAAAAGTTTTCCTTAAGATAAATGACTTCTTTGGTCGCAATCACCCACAAATGAAATCGAGTAACAACTTGACGTGAATCCTTGCCGTTATTCATTTGTAATTTAAACAAATCATTACTCCGTTTCGTAATAATGGACCAACCGTGAGACCACTCGCTTTTTGGAATACAAGCGTATAATCCACATTTATTACCTTCAAAAAGGTGGGTCGATGTAATGAAAATTAAAAAAAAAATGGGATTGAAGGTGGCCATGCAGAGTCCGTAGCATAAGTCCATGAATTAAACTTAGAATTTCTCTTTGTTCTTGTCTAAAGCGAGTAATTTTTTTTAACAAGGAATTCACCTCAATGGACGATTGCGAAAAATGTTAATCTTAGTTTTTAGATGACAGGAACGGTGGTATTTCTCAGAAAGCTACCTGAGAAATGATAACAGGTTATCGAACAAATGGGTGGTACATAAAGCTTTAACTACACCTTTTAGTGTAATGTCCCTCTAATATGTTCTCGATGTTAGATAAACAGGCAACAGACCCCTTCCCCGTCATTCCCAGCCACCGGGCGTTTGCAAACAGAACAGAGAGAGTCTCATTCTAACTGCTATGAAGTTCCCACGATGAACTCCGATTATGTGCGATACACATTTCGTTCTGCTTTTATCCGTAGGAGGTCGTATTTGTCTGGTCTCTATAAAAATGCCGTTCATTATTCCATTTTTTTTTTGGCTATGCGGTAAAGTTTGTGTTAAATAAATTATTCGCTTCTTTGCTGGGAAATGTCACTCTCATGTATGAATCCATTTGGATTTTTTCTTGTGCCAGCCTTCGCAAGTATCTCAGCTTTGTTGTTACCGTCTATATGACGGTAACCGTTGAATGCCTTGCTATCTTCTCGAAAGATACCCTGCATTCTTGAATAATCTTCGATATGTCATGCTAATATAAATATGCTTATATCTCCACTCTATTATATCTCTGATACCGGTATCGCACAGCGAAAGTACATCAAGCGTAATGTTTTAGTTACTCTGCTCGTAAGAAGGACTGCGCACGAAAAAATTTATGCATAGCTTAGTGGTTAAATTATTTCAAACTATATTTAAATTAAAGTGAATATTGCTTAAATTCCAATGCTTAAAAAGTTTTTAAGAGATTCGAACAATTTTTTTTTTATATTTTCCCTCGATTTCCTGTAATTCCTCTTTCTATTAAACTTTTTCTGTCTTTCAAATGTTTTTTAATTACGCCCAACATTTATTCTTTATTACACTTCTACGTTTTCTTTCAATACTCAAGTGTTTTTCATATTTTTCGCAATCAATGAAATATATTTTCGATTAGCTACCGTAAACCATATCTCGGTAAGTGTTTTTATTTGTATTACGGTCAGTGTAAACTTTTTATCTTTATGTGTCAATTACACGATCAATTGACACATAAAGATAAAAAGAAAAAAAAAACGGCAAAAATATTACATTTTTACAGTTTTAAGAAACTTGATTTTGTTTCATTTAGAATAAACAATTTTTAGATTTGCATTTGGGAAACCACGATTTAAATATTCTAGAAATACTTACTTGCTACTGTTATACAGATGACCATGAAAGTGCACCATTACCAATTGAATTAAAATTGACATAGCCACTGATACAGGCATAGATAGAGACAATCAAAACTCGGTGAATAGACCTCTAATTGCAAGATAGAAAACAAAAAAAAGCTAATTTTATTGCATTAAGAACACATATGGGAATATAAACTGTTTGCATTAAAGTGATTAAAGCATTGTTCAAATGGTTATGAGATCTTAAAAGTATTGTCACTTTACCTTGCAAAAATTGTTGTACAATGGGTCAATTCGACCTCCGGGTACTGTACTTGTCTTAATTGACAAGTACACGTCCTCTAACCTACCTGACAACATTAGCAGAATAAGCTTTGTGAGGTTATTGTCACTCTAACAGCTCACAACAACAATATTCGCAGATAGTTGGCAATTATGTGAACAGATTTCGCTAAATTCGAATATCTGGCATTGTTATCATTGGCAGTTTATGTTTCTACTGGCAACACTGTTATATTTATTTATTTATTAATAATATAAAAATGAATGTTTGTTTGTATGTAATTAATAGAATCGTAACTATCCATTTGATCATGCTATAATCTTCAGCAAAGTTGTTGCGCATGAGCCGGGGAAGGTTTCTAAGTTGGTATGACCAATTTCCGAAAAAAATGATTTAAATCGTAAACTGTGTATTTGATCATGTTATGATCTTTAGCAAAGTTGTTGCGCATGAGCCGACGAATGTTTCTAAGTTGGTGTGACCAATTTAAGACAGGTGGAGTGACTGAAAATTACTCAAAATGAATTAAATCGTAAACTGTGCATTTGATCATGATATGATCTTTAGCAAAGTTGTTGCGCATAAGTCGATTAATTTACGATAGATGGCGCCACTAAGAATTATTCAAAATAAATTGAATCGCAAACTATGCATTTGATCATGTGTTGATCGGGCAAATACCAGACATTTTTTTTGCATTTATCATTTATGATATTAATAACATTTAGTATAACTCATTCCCGTAAAATTTGAAACATTTTAATTTTGGAAAATTTTTAAAAATGCTGCTGGGTTCAATTGGATTGGGTACATTGTGAGATTATAATAAATTTAACACATTTTTCACGTCGTTCCCGTGTCATCATGCCTCCAAAGCGGCAAGCAATTGGTCGACCTACACCTCGAGCACGGAAGAAAAGACCGTTACAAGCTTCAGAATTAGACGGACAACTAGCATTGATACTGGAAAATCTTCGAGTGTATGTCGCTGAAACCCGATCGCTTGAACCACTTGAACAACGAGAAGTGAGATTAGAAACGGATCGAATGCGTATACTACTCAGGCCTGTTCGTCTGAATCATCTGGACAATGGGAAACGAAATCAATAAAATGATTCAAAATTAATTTGATATTTGTGCAATGTCTTTCCTTTCAGGGTACAGCTAGTTTATTAATAAAAAATACAATTACAAATTATATTTAATTATGTACGAGCTGAGTAACTGTGATCATAAGCTCGATGTAGTGTAACAGTCGCTGGCGGCAATCGAACCCACGACCCTCATGCTAATAGTCTTCCCATGAGACTACCAGGGCACCTAACACTGTTATAAAAATAATCTAAAATAGCCAAAAACTATAAAAAATAAAACGTCCATCTTTTTTTTCAATGATTGTCAAAACTCGTACGATACGATGCAGTTTATTGAAACTGTTGCCCGAATAGGAAATTAAAGAATTCACGGTCTTGTTTATGCCCTTGCGTATAAAGTTATGATGAAGCAATTATTAGGCACTCAAATTTCGAACAAATTTAAATACTTAATAACTAACATAATAACAGTTTTCGTTTTGTTAAATTAATGTTCTTTTAAAACTTGTTATTCTACGAATTAGAGGAACTGAACTCGTAAATCAATTTCTCTTTTTTTTTTTTTAATAAACATTTCATAATTGATTAATGTACGCATACAGTGACGTTTATGTATATATGTTCCGGCAAAAAAGAAAACAAGTTTGTTTTTGAATTCAAAATATTATTTATTATTAAAAATACGCAGCAAGTTTTGAATTAAAAAAAAGACACATTCCGTAATAGAGAATTTTAGTATTTAATTTATTAATTAGAATAGATATTCAAAGTTTGTGTGAAAGGAAATAAGAAATGAATTCTCCATGAAATATTAAAATAATTATGGAATATGGCAACAGAATAACGAACATTTATATGCTTTTGCTGATTTCATTTCAAAACAGTCGATTACAGTATTGAGTAAAAGGTAGTAAGAAAAGTCTAAAAGTACGAAATTCGGTGCCCTTTAAAGGTGTTATCACTTCAAAAGCATGCTTTAACGTGCAAGTTTATTCACCCCTCATCCAACATACACATTTTTGCAGAGGGCAATAAAATTTAACAAGTTATCATTGAAATGCCGTAGTCTAGTAGCTAGTGTGTTGGCTTATTAGACGTGAGGCCTCGGCTCAAACCCCAGGTCAGGAATTTCCAACAAAACGAAATAGGAAAAAATATTTCTTCGATGACTTCCTCTCAGCATATTTCTGGCAAAAACTCTGATAGTAAAATTAAATTGCCATGAAAAAATTTCTTAAAAAACTGTCGTTTCGAGTTGACTTTAAAATGTAGATCCCATCATTCATTTATAAAATTAACACACACAGCACAAGCGGTGTGAGAAGCTAGGTCATAATCCTAACTCCAGGGTTGTAATGTGTATGCATCATTTTAGAACCTTCTACAGTGTAGCAATAACCTGACTTAAACTTGATCTCTATATTTCCGGCACTTAAAAAATACAACTCTGGCACACTACACTTACAATGCAGGCAGAAATGTGAATTGCAAATTCTCTAGGTTTGAACATTAGCTCAGCGAACGCTTTACACGTTGTAAAGTATAAACGATTATCGATTACTATTTTTATGTTATATTTTAGAATATTCGTCCTCATAATAGTACAATCATCAACTTGTAATGGTATGTGTATTCATTAATATTTCGGTTAGTAATTAAGACAGTCAGTTTTAAGTGCAAGTATGCAACCGTTGGGCACTCCTTCAGTATTGTGCTACTGTTCAGGACATCTATCCTAGTTGAGGATGCGATGCAAAAAATAGCCATGCAACAAAACAACCAAATAATGACGTATATTCAGTGGCTTTAGACTCAGAACTATTTTTTCAAAATTCGACGTGATTCAACCACACTATACGGATTTCGGCAAGATCTACACCGTATAGCTCTTTTAGTTATTTTTTTTCTTGTGAATACCTAAACCAACCCTCAATATGCGTTAACCATTTATAAGGACTATTATTGTACGGTATTATTTCGTGAAGGAATGGATAAATTTAAAGGCTTCTTACGCCAAGTTTTGCCTCTGTCAACCTTTTTCCGGAGTTCCAGCGTGACTTTAATAATGTGGTGACTATAATCGTTCCATTCAATTTCAGAATTCAACGTTTCACCAAGAAACTGCAATGAATTCCACATTTCCCAGGACCATGTAAATCTTTGACAGCTAAATTTATGTTCCACATCTTTATTATCATCTTTATCTGCACAGTTTGGTTATGTAGGAAATCTATTATGTTCAGATCTGTACCGGTATTTTTTCAAAACCGCTGTTCGTACTGTTTTTTCTCTATCCCAAGAGGTATGTATATTCCATCTTCACTTCAAATAGTCATCCCATTGTGACTGCAATTTGCACATGGAAATTATGGAATAAAGCTGCAGTTTGCACTGCATCTGCAAGACAGCGGAAATAAAAACGCCTTATTCCATATGCCAACATATCATTCGGCATTGATCTGACATTAGCAGTGCCACCTGATCGGATGTTGTTTTGAAGGCATTTTTCAACCTAAGAAATGAAAGTTTGTTGCCCTTAGAGTGATAATTTAACAAAAACCCTACCAATCATTTGCCTGACTGTTTTGTGAGTAGGTGTAACCCAATTAATAAATTACGAGTGCATTAGATTAAAACGGTGTATGAAAACACCCGTGATTATTTAATTATAAAATAAACTAAAATTCATTCTTATCTTGAAATATCATCGGATTTCTGTAAAAGTTTTCACATCATCAATTATATTTCAATAGAAATAAAAGATGTCGATTATTGTTGTTGTTGCTGTTGTCGTTGTTTTTATACAATATTTTCGAAAACTGTTTTCAAATTTGAAACGGAAGTTGCATCTTTATTTCTATTTTTTTTCCCCTTTTTTTTGGTTTGCACAATTAAAATTACAAAGTAATTAATTAACAAATGAAATTAAATTAAAAAATTAAAAATAAAGTGAGAGACTTGTTAAATTAAGCTTTAAAATAAATTCTCTCACACTTTTTGTTTTTGTTTTTTCAATTTTCAAAACTAATGTCTAAATATTGTTCAATGGATGGCTCGATGGCTTAAAAACTCAAGTAAAATATTCGAATTTTTATGAATACTCGTGAAATACATAAATTCGTTTAATTGAAGAACTCCACCCAGGGTTTCATATTCGATTGTGGTGGTATGGAAAATAAGCAGAAAAGTGTTTGTTTTCAGGCAACTTCTGAATGTTATCCGGAGAATCTTACGTACCTCCTTTGCATGATATTTAGATTCACCTCTCGAGTTCATCCCAAATAGCCAACAGGTATATTGCCATTCGAAATCCAGTTGTTTTACTTTATACTGGACATTACAACGATATAATCTTTTAAAGTTGCCGGCTTTGCTTTAATTTAGAAGCCAATGCGTTCTTGCTTGGTATTTAATATTATTATCGACGTGAAAATGTGCCACAATACAGCGAGAATACGATCTACTGTACATCCAATTAACAGTATGTGGTAGCCCTATTAAGCCCCCTCACAGATGTAAAATTGATGGAACGGTTGAAACAGAGAGTAGCCCTATTATGCCCCCTCACAGATGTAAAATTGATGGAACGGTTGAGACAGAGAGTGGACTTTTCATGGCGGAGAACAGGCGAATGGTTCCTAAAACTGGGAAGGAGATCTACTAGGATCTCGAAAGGTTTTTTGAGAACGATTACTAGTAGTCTGCGAGATAGGAGCATGTTTCGTTGGCCGGGTATGTTGAGAGTTTTATTTCAGGTCGCAGTCTAGTAGGTAGTGTGTTGGCTTATTGGACGTGAGGCCTCGGTTCAAACACCAGGTCAGACATCTCGATCCAATCGAAATATGAAAAAATATTTCTTCGGCGACTGCTTCTCAGCGGATTTCTGGCAAAAACTTTGAGAGAAAAATAAAAATTGCCATGTAGTCTCTCAAAAAAATTTGTAGTTTGAAGTCGACTTTAAACTATAGGTCCCGCCACTTATGGATAAAATTAACACACACAACATTAGTGGTGTGAGAAGCTAGGTCGTAATCCTAACTGAAGGGTTGTAATGATCAATTATGTATGTATGTATGTATATGTATATTAGGTTAGGTTAGAGGACGTGTACTTTTCAATTAAGACAAGTACAGTACCCGGAGTTCGAATTGACCCATTGTACAACGTCCTAGTTTCTCACACCTTTGGCTTTGCGTCTAATAAGCCAACATACCACCTACTAGACTAGAAAAATGTATATATTAAAAGATTGTGTTTTTTCTCTCTCTCTCTCTCTCTCTCTCTCTCTTTATTCTCTCCTTTTTTTAAGTTTTTACTATTTATACTATTTTTTTCTGAGTGTAACAATAAAGTAAACAGACTACAAAGGAGAAATAAAATTTAAAAAAAAGAACAAATATAAACATATTGAAACCCGGCTTACAATTGTTGCAAATAAACAAAAACAAGAAACAACAAATTCGTTTAGAAGAGAAAAAACAACAACAACAACAAGAAAAACATACTCATACGTGTTTGTATGTACTTAAGCCATACTATGACAATAGATGGCTTTTTGTACGCTTAAAACATGAACAACAACAACAAAAACAACAATAAATTGATTGTTTTTTGTTTTAAAATTGTTTTTGTAAAAAAAAAAACGTTATTAAATTTTGTTTTTGTTGCATTGCTGAAAGCTTTTAAGCCAAAATACGCTAAGCAATGCCAGTCGAAAAACAACCGCGGCGCGAAGATGTTCAAAAAAAGCAACGTTAACGTGAAAAAATAAAAAAAATTAAAAAAAATAATTAATGCACACATACATACATACGTACATAAACAAATTGCTTAATAAAAAATAATAAATTTACAAAAAAAAAAAAATATAATTCTTAAGTAATTAAAATAAAAAAATTAAAATTACAAGAAAAGCCATGAAAAAATTTCATGTGAATATTTTATAAAAAAAAAAAAAAAAAAAATAAAAAAAATTAAAACAAGTTACCAAACTAGTCTCAAAAACCGTTTAAACTACAAAAAAAAAAAAAAAACCAAAAACCAACTAAAAAGCATAAAAACCAAGAAAAAATAGTTGAAAAAAAAATTGGTCAATGGCTTTTACTATTGACAGGGTCTATAACAAGATTTCAATTTTTTCGTGTTTTTTTTTTATCAGAATATTTAAGAATATTTGCAACCAAACAAACAATTTCCTGTTTTAAAATGTTAATAAACTTTTATTAGAATTGTTGCTCTTATTTGAATAATTTTCGTTTTTATTTTCAAATTTCTGTTTTTTTAATTCAAATTCAGTTGTTTTTTAATCTAATAATTCACCAGAAGCGTGGAAAGTGCAATATTGTAACAGCCTTAAATGACAGATTTTGTAACTTTCGTTTGTTCACATTATTAGGTCTAACAATGATGGGAAAAGAAGAGCCCTAAAACAGAATATTTTAGGGGAAATTTATTATAAATGATTCGTGACTCACGTGACAATAAGGAAATTGCAAATGCTTTTTATTTGGGAATAAACATTATCATGTGGCATGGCAACAAAGCCACCAAACAATCCAATTTCGAATCCAGGAGAAAACAAACAAAGTTTTCATCAAGATTTCTTATTTAATTCAACATCACAATCTTTTTGGTCTGCATTTCAACCTAGAGTCTCATACGTCTTCATGAGTAGCGGTACCTAACATCGGCTCCGAACAACAGTTTGAGAGAACTTTTCAGGGAAATTTTTTGCCAGAAGCCTGTTTGTTTTGATCGAGATGTTTAAGCTTGGCTTTGAACCACGAGATCTCATATCTGTAATGAAACTAACACACTACCTATAAGACTAAGGAGACTTCATGGTTTTTAATTAAAAAAAACTCGGGATTAAATTTCCCTTCAAATAATCCTTACTGGAAATCCTCTGACCCCTGAGAGGATAATATCAACAACGATCCTCTCAGTTCAAGCTCAAACAATACATACATACATAATTGGTCATTTCAACCCTTCAGTCAAGATTACGACCTAGTTTCTCACACCACTTATGTTGTGTGTGTTAATTTTATACATGAGTGGGGGGACCTACAGTTTTAAAGTCAACTCCGAACGACAGATTTTTGAGAAACTTTTCATGGCAATTTTTATTTACTCTCAGAGTTTTTGCCAGAATTCTGCTGAGAGGAAGTCGCCGAAGAAATACTTTTTGTATTTTGTTTTGATGTCTGGTCTGGGGCTCGACCCCTGGCTTTACGTCTAATAAGCCAACACACTACCTACTAGACTACGGCGACAAACAATGCAATATTTTAGGTAAGAGTAAGTTTCAACGACTAGAGTGTCTCATCACCACAATATATCTGGACATGACCTGTCTCTATTCTGGACATAAGCTGTCAACAAGTTGTCTCGGTATATTTGGAAACACTACTAATACCATTGAGATATGGAGTTTATTTTCTGTAATAGCTCTGGTTCGTTGAATTTTTTTTCCTACCTTGAGGATTAGTAAATCGGTCATTACAATCCTCATACCACTTACGTTGTGTGTGATAATTTTATCCATTAGTAGCAGGACCTATATTTTAACGTCGACTACGAACGACAGATTTGACAAACACTTCATGACAATTTTATTTACCTATAGAGTTTGCTGAGAGGATGTCGCCGAAATAAATGTTTTTTCAGATTTCGTGTTGTTCGAGAAGTCTGAACAGGGTTTTGAACCACCCTCAGTTCTTTCATAACATTACTTTTGCGCTGCCTGAATAATTAGCAAAGTTGTTTTCGTTTATTTTTCTGAGTCCCGCGTCTTAATTGCTTTATTCTCCAATAGTCACTCATGGGTAGAGTGGTAATCTGTCTGTATGGTGGTTGTAGGCTTAATTCCCTCTGGAGAGGAGTGCCTGGCCTCTTACACGATTCTTTCTTGGTATATTGATCTTCACCCAAGACAATATAGTTGTTTCATTTAATTTAGAGACTATAAGCCCGTTTAATCAATGCCTACAGCTCCAGCTCTGTATTTAACGACAATAAAATTTCATCACAATAATTAATTATTAATGTGACGTTCCTATAGAAAACACTTGACATTTCTTTAATGGTTGTATGGACGGCTGTATCACATCGTAATTCTTTTCCACTTGCTTAATGAATTGAATGGTAAACTTCCATAGGAAGATTATTTACGTTTGTTGGTTCAATTCATTTCTATAACGAACTGGACTGATAAGCAAGCTGGTGGGTAAAATCCAATATGAATGAAAACAAAAGTTATAAAAATAAAAGTTTTGTTTTCAGTGAATAATAAATAGAAATAAAAGTGTTGATTACAGAACAATATTGTACGCTTGTAAAAATAACAAAGAATTAATCATGCACTTTACTTTACCAGTTTAATTACACAAATGAAAGCTTGAAAATTGATTGAAGTTTAGTTATCAATACTAAGAATATGTATTCTTATGATTCCAGTTTGATCTTGCGTTATCAGGTATTGGTGGGTCTTCTTTGCATTTGGCAACAATTGGTCAATACAGATCGATCTAATTCAAAAGCTGGATTTGTCGTTCTAATTTTGTGCTTAAGGCATTTAAATGGTTGCAGTGTGTGACTATTTTCCGGTATTTGTTATTATTCTTTAGAGTCGTTGGGGAACATAGGGCGGACACAAAGTATTTTCATTTTTGCTTTGTTTTATTTTCATTGATCAAGTTTTTCCAGTTAAGCAGCTCTACAGGAATAGGTTCTAGGATGATAGAGTTGCCATTTATCTTTACCTATAAGCAAAACTGAATGCAATGGTGAGCGACCTGTCTCATCACCGATCCTTTCCCAAGGCCTTTTTTTATTCATTTTTTCATTGTTTGATCTTATCCTCTGTAGGAGCTTCTGGATGGATTATTTGGAGGAGAAATGAAATTTGAAACAATCATGATAAAAACGTGTTTCGGTTCTGATATATTTAAAGCTAAAAGTCAGAGGTTTGCAGTCAAGTAATATAAACACTACACCACGCTACCTCTTATTCTAGTTTTTAGGGGCAGCAAATTGACTAATTTTTATGATACGGGATCGTTATACATATATCTAGACCATGGTATAATAAATTTTGCTTCTCTTTGCATTACAATATTGGAAAGTAGTCTAGGCCCTGATGATCTAGCTGATATCAAAATTAAATACATTCTTAGAATGGCAGGCTAGATCATGTGGTCTACACTCATTAGGATTTAAACGACTCATCAGAGTTTGAAAGCCAAAAGTGGCATTTCAAACTATGCAAGCCCAACGTCTATTAATGCCAATCTTAGACTATAGTTTCGTTTTATAGTGACCAAGTGCGCCAATCTAAGTGTTATGTCGGGCTTTTCGTAAAGTCATGTGGACTAAAAACTCCCATTTGCTTTGAAATCTCTGAACAACTTTTCACTATACATAGCTTAAAAAGAAGATCTAGTATTGAGAAGTGTAGTTTAACAGTGATCTAACTACCACCTTATCCATCGTATCCAACGATGTGTCTGCTAAAGCGTTTAGGATTTAGGACATAGGTGACGTGTTTTGAGAAGTACAGAATGTTATCGGAGATAATTTGCAAAAATTTTGGGGTATCACACAGCCAGGATGGCGCTATCCTCCCCAAAAGAAGTAGCCAGTTTCAGCTGCACTTTATTTATCCAGGAGGTGAATAGACTTGCGATGGATAGAGACAGTGAAAGTTTCATTATGAGACAGTCCAGAAAAATTGTCTGTGTGTTTAAATATTCGGAGATCCCACATTAACTCTTTCATTAGAGGCAAATACCACCCATCAGCATAGGTGGTAATTAAAACACCCTGTAAGGGTTGTCGTAGTCCACCACAAATGGATCTAATCTCCCGAACGAAACAAAAGAATGTCGATTCTATCTAGCAATTGTGAAGTTGAAGCAAATATTTCCATTTGAAATCAAGTCGTGGTAACAAGCCACAAATTTTTATAACAAACAAACAAATTCTTAGTGAAACTATTTTGGAAACCTAGATTATGGTGTCAAGCACAGTTAGCTTAGTGAGTAACGTTTCACTAGCACAACAACCTTATCTGTAGTAGGTTAGGTTAGGTTAGGTTAGGTTAGAGGACGTGTACTTGTCAATTAAGACAAGTACAGTACCCGGAGGTCGAATTGACCCATTGTACAACGTCCTAGTTTCTCACACCACTTATGTTGTGTGTGTTCATTTTATACATGAGTGGTGGGACCTACAGTTTAAAGTCGACTCCGAACGACAGATTTTTATTTATTGAGAAACTTTTCATGGCAACTTTTATTTACTCTCAGAGTTTTTGCCAGAAATCTACTGAGAGGAAGTCGCCGAAAAAATACTTTTTGTATTTTGTCTTTGATGCCTGGCCTGGGGCTCGAACCCAGGCTTTTGCGTCTAATAAGCCAACACACTACCTACTAGACTACGGCGACTACTTATCTGTAGTACGTGTAGGGTAATTTCCACTTGCAAGTCTAGCGTTGACTTCAGCAAGAAAACTTCACTTTATAATAATAATGGTCAATGAACCGATAGAATTATAAGCTTCAATAAGCAATAATAATTTGAATAATAATAATAACAATAATACTTATATTTGCACATTACAATAATTCCTAATGAAACAACTGATAACACGTCATTGTGTTCTTTAAGCATAAATTAGTGGAAAAGATCAAAAACCTCGTCAAATGGCTATTAAAACAATTGAAATTAATCACACAATAGACTGTGTTGTGTGTGTCAAAGTGTACAAAATAATATATGTATTTATGTACATACATACATACATACGTACGTAATAGACAGACGACACCTGAAGCTAAAGTTGATAAAGGCGAATATGGTTTTGTTGCTATTCAAAGTATGCAGACCCTGATCTACCATAAATTAAGCTTTAAGCGTCGATTTAAATAAACAAAATATGTACGTTTAAGCTGCCATAATAATGTATGAAGGGATGTATACATATGTACATAATAAATACTCGTATAACTTCTATTTTTATAGAAATAAACACAAATAATTAAAAAATAATAATTATTGTTATTTTTTTTTAATTTTTATTCGTTTTTAAAGAGTTCTGTTGAACAAATACACAAGCAGACAACAATTTTTCATTTTATGCGATTTGTGTCAATTTCAAACTGTGGTTTAATAATAACAATAATAATAATTGTTAATAACAATGGTTTTTAGTTACAATCGATTGTTTGTAAAGACAGGGGGAAAAAATAAAAAATTCAACACTCGTGACTGACAGAAATTACTGGAACCAACTTTGGTAATTATGGAGGAAGTACTCTTAATTCGGCATAAACGAATCCATACATACATAAAACAAAACAAAACAAAACTAATGTGCTAAAGTGTATTGCCAACCATTTGGTTGTAAATAATAAGTTTATAGCAGAATCAATCTAAGCAATGAATCGCGTGATATGCTTTGTAGCACGATATTCTCTGTGGTAATATTGTTTGTCCTCTTGGCTTTGGATTGCTTTTCAGATCTTCAGGTTTTGTACGAGTCCATTATCCATATAATCCAAGTCCTCTCCACTTTTTGCCTTCATTTCCTTCCCATGAAATTATGGCATCAATAATACCCTACATAGCATTAATAGACCCCAAACTATAGAGAAAGCCTAAAGTACCGGAAAAGATTACCTAAAAAGTCCACTATTTAATTAGAAACTAGGTTGCTTTCTGTCTTGCAGTATCTAATAAAGGGTCCGCCAAATAACTTTTTTTTTTGAAAATGCTTTAAAAAAAAAAACTACTGAATATTTTCTCAAATTTCTTTTTTTTATTTTATTTGAAAGTACAATCCTTCCGGTTAATAATGGAAAATAATTTCATTCAAATGTCTGCCTCGGCTGGCCATGCAGTAGCCTACACGATCGGTTCAATTTTTAAGCACATTATCGGTTGTGTGCAGCTGTATTTCACCAATGGCTTCACGAATGTTGTCCTTTAAAGCGTCAATTGTCTCTGGCTTGTCGGCGTAACACTTATCTTTGACGGCACCCCACAAATAATAGTCCAACGGTGTCAAATCACAGCTCCGAGGTGGCCAAACGACATCAGCTCTACGGCTGATAATGCGATCTTCAAAAACGGGGAGCAAAACATCGAGTGTAGCTTCGGCTGTGTGGCACGTAGCGCCGTCCTGTTGAAACCAAATGTTGCCAATATCCTCCTCTTCAATTTTTGTGAACAAAAAATCGTTCAACATGGCCCGATAACGATCGCCATTGACTGTAACGGCCACTCCTTGCTCATTTTCGAAGAAAAATGGCCCAATTATGCTTCTGGACCAAAATCCGCACCAAACAGTGACTCGTTTTTCAATGTATGCGTGCGGGTTTTCTGTGCCCCAAATGCGACAATTTTGCTTGTTCACATACCCGCCAAGAGTCAAAATGAGCTTCATCTGAAAAGATGATTTTTTTTTTGCCAAAATCGGCATCTTCTGGTGTAGGCTACTGCATGGCCAGCCGGGGCAGCCATTTTAATGAAATTATTTTCCATTATTAACCGGAAGGATTGTACTTTCAAATAAAAAAAGTAACTTGAGAAAATATTCAGTAGTTTTTTTAACGCAGTTTCAAAAAAAAGAAGTTATTTGGCGGACCCTTTATATGATGTTAATCGAAACACTATCTCTCCAGTTGTTACCAATGCTCGGTAACTTTACCAAGTAGAGTTTTTAATTTGGAAACGGCATTTATTCCTCTAAAGTCTAAACTTCTAGCTTAGCCGTTATTTGGTTATCAACGCGTACAATTTTTAGGAGCCTTTATTATCACATTTATACCAGGAGAGTTGCTGTCTAATAGTTCCTCACCACTTCCAATAAAATAAAAGACTGGCATTCTAGTGTTTGCTCCTGCTTGACAGCGGACACTTGTTTAATAAAACTGAAATATGGCAACGATAGCGATAAAAGTAAGTCGCGACCGTATAAAAAACATGCCTTCTGACAAGTCCATGCTCCTTAAAGGCACTAAAGGTATAATAAGACATATAAAATTGGTCATTACAACCCTTCAGTCAGGATTGCGACCTAGTTTCTCACACTACTTATGTTGTGTGTGTTAATTTTATACATGAGTGGCGGGACCTACAGTTTAAAGTCGACTCCGAACGACAGATTTTTTTGAGAAACTTTTCATGGCAATTTTTATTTACTCTCAGAGTTTTTGCCAGAAATCTGCTGAGAGAAAGTCGCCGAAGAAATACTTTTCATATTTTGTTTTGATGTCTGGCTTCGGGCCCGAACCCTGGCTTTACGTCTAATAAGCCAACACACAACCTACTAGACTACGGCGAAGTATAATAAGAATAGAAAAATTGCAATCTTACACAACAACGGAGAATTTTTTCTTTGAAAACTGATGGTATTGATTGATTAATAGCCTTCATATATGAAATTATCACATTAATTAAATTAAATTCAATTAAATATGTTTCATAACTTTATTGGCGATATTTGAATTCGAAATAAATGTTTAAAAATGTCGGACATCTTTGTTATTGACCCGTTAAAAACCTCAACAATTTACTTAAAATTTTAATTTTTTTTTGGTTTTTTCTTCTGTCAACAGTTTATTATTTAATAAGTTAACCAAGTATACGATAAATAAATAAAATTTAATTAAAAAAAAAATGCCAAAAAACTTCAACACATTCTATTAGAGTTAAACAAAAAAAAGAGAAATACTAGAGTATAATTCAACAATTAATATTCAATTATTTTGTTAAATATTAAATTATTTTGTTCACATCACACACAATTATGGATATGAATAAATCAATTGATATAAAAAATGGGTAAATATTTTTTAATTTCATTTATTTATTGTACATTAACAATTTAACAATCATTTGATGGCAGTATAAACATAATTTAAAGAAAAAAACGACAACACTTATTAACTAAAGCCCGCTATGTTTCGCTACTCTAAATATCTAACCATAAAATATTTTTTATTGTATTAAATTTACTAAGTCCTCAAGGTGCTGTGTAGTCCACCATGCAACTCCTCAGTTTTTACATCGCTTTGCCTTCTGTAGTATACTTTCTCGTCAGGACCTCAACACTAAATGGAATCTCTTAGGATTTCCAAGCATTAGAGCCGGTAAATACCAGTAACAGAAAGTAATTATATTTACTACAATGTTCTGAGGTTAGTCGTAGGCTGTTTACATGTTTAGCCCTAAATTTGAAGCTATTGTGATTATTGTTGTCATGTGGAGGTTCCGCTGCGATCATACGATCTCTTGTACTGCCTTCAATGCCTGTAATGTCTCCTCTAATCGTATTGAAATGACGAACCTTCATTATCCATTATGAACAGATGTTCTTGTATCCTGTAGATTCCGTTTTAAAAGTGGGTTACTACTGGATAGTCTGATGCTTAACTGAAATGTATTTTCATTGTAATAACCCAGCAAAAGTTTAGTTTTAAAATCCATTTGTCGCCGAGTTAAACTTTCTAAATTTCTCTCCCTTTCTAGGAACCTTTTTTTTCTCGCGAGTACATTTTCAAGAATTACCACATAACCTGGGACCCAGCAAAATGGAATTTCTTAGGATTTCCAAGCATTATAGCCAGTAACAGAGAGTAATTATAATTACTACAATGTTATGAGGTTAATCGTAGGCTGTTTACATGTTTAGCCCTAAACCTGAAGCTATTGCGATTATTATTGTCATGTGGAGATTCCACTGCGACCATACGATCTCTTGTACTGCCTTCAATCCCTGTAATGCCTCCCCAAATCGTGTTGAAATGACCAACCTCAGGATGCTGCTCGGAGCCAGTAATTGACAGGTACCTCCTAAGTTCTATTAGCACTGAACAGGTTTCTCATCGCTTGAAGCGATTTCTTCCATTATGAACAGAAGTTCTTGTGTTCTGTAGATTCCGGTTAGAAAGTGGGCTACTACTGGATAGTCTGATGCTTAACTGAAATGTATTTTCATTGTAATAACCCAGCAAAAGTTTAGTTTTCAAATCCATTTGTCTTGAGAAGAGTCAAAGATTCTCTCCATCTTCACTTTCGCCGAGTTAAATATTCTAAATTTCTCTCCATTTCTTGGAGCCTTCTTTTCTCACAAGTACATTTTCAAAAATTTCCACATAACCTGGGACCCAGCAGACAGGAACCCTATTCTCTCTGCTAGACATTCTATTCTTAAGTCAACCTCACACGAGTCGCGTAGTCAGATGGCAGCCTGACTGTCCGATATTATTGTTATTCCCCGCTGAGCATATCTTCTGAAGGCGTTTATTTTCGCTGGAAAAATACCTGTGACCGTACGCCCCTGTTCCTGTCCCATCATATATCCTTGATCCAAGATTCTCTATTTCAAAGAGTATGTAGCCTCCAAATTGCTTTTCAGTACAGGAGAGTTAAGGATGAAGCTGTTAACCACTCAATTTATAAAGTCACATTGCTCCTGACTAAATCTTAACCAAATTATCTAATTTTTAAAGGCCTATTAAGTGCAAGGGCAGTGCCCTTAGCGTCGCTACGGGGCAGGTTCTCATTAATCCGATTGTACCGAAGCATGTTAGAGGCTGTATCTTATTTAACTTACTTTGAGTTGTGTTCAAATTTATTCTACCTGCTCAGGCAATAGCTCCGTATGTCACAATTGGCCTGACCTTTAGACAAGAGTCTGAAACCTGTCTGTTTTGAATTCAGTAAATTGGATTGCTAATGTAATTTACTACCCGGCCTCAATGCTGTGCAGCTCTTTTACTACTAAGCTTTATTTCGAACTTTGCGGAACGATTTCCGTTTTACGTATTTTATTAAATATTGTCATTAGAAAGTCAGTGAGTGCGATGGGATCTTATCACTACTAGGCCTTACCATTTTAAGTTGAGAAAAGACTGCCACAATTTGATCTTTGACAGCAAATAATTGCCTAGCAAGCAGTCTGAGGATTGAAGAAATTTCTTTAAAATCTATGCGCCGACGAAAAGTCTGCGATATTTTCAAATGGGCAATTCACACGACTTTGTATCGTGTATGTTGTATTGAATACATTTGTATGTTTGTGAACGCTCAAACAATTTGATAGCCCGAAACCAACACAACTTTTTAAAAACATATGAAAACATATACACATTTTTTTCATTCACATAATTTGATAGCACGAAACCAATACAACTTTTAAAAACATATGGAAAAAATGTGTACAAGTGTATCGGATTTTTATATGAAAAATATCAACAACAATCATACACTGTTGTATGTTCTTCCAACAATACAATGAATACAACGATACAACGGCTTGTGTGAATTGACCAAATATTTTAAATGCATTGCAGCATTGCCAGAAGCTTAGATACTTTCAAACAAACAAATAGATATGTATTCTATAAATATATGTATGCATGTATAGGTTTACATACTATACATACATAGATAAATAATTATATAATGATGAATTTATAAAATAGAAACCGTAAAAATTATTAACAAAACACTGTAAAAAAAAACTAATAATTCCGTTTGAAATGAAAAAAAGAAACAATTTTGTTTGATATTTTTATAGAGAAACTGTTTTTATAAAGTAATTGATTTTTGTTGTTATTGTTTTTGGCTTATGTTTCGTTTCAGTTCGATTAATGATCGTCCATTGTTTATGCAAAATGGCAATCGGAGTTTTCCAGTGAGTGGGGATTCACAGGAAATCAGCAATTTTCGACGAGCGTTACCACAATTTTTAGCCGTTAGTGTTAAAAATATTTTACTTTTTGGTAATTATTATTATTATTACTATTGTTATTGTTATTATTGTTATATTTTTTTTTGTATTTAATTCAATTCAATATGAATATTTTTTCCGTTTTGGTATTATTTTAACTACGTGTTGTATTCATTGTTTATTATGGTATTTATCACGTTTAACACTTTATTTCATCAAAATTGGTATGTTTTTATGTTTCTTTTTTCTTTTTGTAGTTTATGGCATGACATTGGGATTCCCTACAATTGTTATACCAGCTATACAGGGCGGTGATGGCAGAGAGCCTAGTGATATTGTATTAAATAAAGATGAAATTTCATGGTTCAGTAAGTATATTTTTATAACGAAAAATAATTATTTAATTATGTCATGCCATGACCCGTAATGACTCGTATGTAAATTTATTTGTGGTTTATTTTTTAGGTTCTATTAACTTAATCTGTGTGCCATTGGGTTGTTTATTTTCGGGTTTATTAACTCAACCGCTAGGCAAGAAAAGAGCAATGCAGGTGAGTTCCAATCTCTTTAAAGTTTATTTAGGAAGAATACCAAACCAACTTATTTTGAAATTATAAAATGGGGTAACAGAATTGGGCAAGACATTGCTTATATTTATAACAGGACTTTGTTTTAATAAATGATTATATTTTGTTTAAATTTTTTATTTTATATAAAGTTTGTAAACTTACCCATCCTGGCATCATGGCTACTGTTCCACTTTTCAACCAAAACAGAACATTTATACGCTGCCCTGTGTCTGAGTGGCTTAGGTGGCGGTTTAATGGAGGCACCGGTAAGTAAAAATTTTAAAAAATTCCTGATAAGTAAGTGTGACAACCACACAATTTTGTAATTTTATTGGTTGATTTGTATTCAGTCGAAATTAAGCCAAAAACTTTCACGCCCAAAGGAAAATGCATACTTGAGCTTCCAAAAATATTGCTGTGGTTCTTTATACCCTGCAAAAGTAAAAGAAATGTATTAGAATTGAACTTTGGTGCTCTTCAACCTAAAATATTAAATCAGATGTTCAAAATAATGGAGTTTTTCAATTACGACCAACTTCACTGTCATTACAATACTTGAATGATATCGTAAACACTTTGATATGATTTTTCTAAGCTTCCGATCTATAATTACAGTACAACATATGAAGGGAACCACAATTAATTTATTTTTTTCATTTTCAGGTTCTAACTTACGTGGCAGAAATCACTGAACCCAAATATCGTGGTATTCTATCGGCTTTGGGCTCAACATGTGTCATAACCGGTGTTTTCATACAATTCATAATGGGCTCATTAATGGATTGGCGTACAATAGCAGCGGTCAGTTCGGCATTTCCCGTTATCTCTATAATATCACTATGTTTTGTGCCCGAATCACCGACATGGCTTATACGTGAGCAAAGATTTCGTGAGGCGATTAAATCTCTACAATGGCTACGTGGCTGGGTAAGCGAACAACACATCGAAGAGGAGTTCAATAGACTATACGATGAATTAATAACGCAACCCGCCTTAGAGGAACAAGCTGAGGAAGTACGCTTGCAGGAAAGTGGCGGTAGAACATGTTTCACACGTTTCAGGGTTTTTAGAAAGCGCTCGTTTTTAGTGCCGTTCCTATTGGTTGCCTTCACCTTCTTTGTGGGGCATTTCTCGGGTAAAACTTCATTGCAGACCTATGCAGTGCAAATATTTCACACATTAAAAGCGCCAATCAATAAATATCATGCGACTATACTATTGGGCGTAGCGGAGATGATTGCTACCATAATGTGTGTATTTCTGATACATTTTACAGGCAAAAGACCTCTAGTTTTGATATCAACAGTGGGTGTAGCTGTGTGTTTCTTTGGCACAGCCACCTATGCCCATTATCTGAAAATAGTACCCGGTTTTGCTGTTAACAATGTTGTGGTGAATGCTTCATCTTTAGTACCGAAAGACAGTATTATAACGCGTGAGAATATAACAAAAATCTTTGAGAGTGAAGAAAAGGCTTTGCTTTTAACTGATGCCAGTGAAATGCATATGAAGATGTTAAATGGCAATCTGAGTGATAATTTTATGGAGCATAATAATCGTTCAAAGAGACAAGTGATGGATGATGATATCTTAAGCACTACTCTGGAACCGTATAACATTTCATTTGTAGATTTAACCGATTTGGATTACAATGATAGCGGCTTTAATTATACGCAGACAACACCACAGTACGATTTAGAAGACTCTTATGAAAATAAGGATAAAACCACAACTGTAAACGTAGAAAGCTTTGGAGAAACCTTTCCTACCTCGACAACTACTACTAGCACCAGTACCAGTACCACGACCACCACCACAACAACATCAAAACCCCAGTTAGCAAAAGGTACGACTGAAGATAAACTAGGAAAAGACATTATTTTGAAAGTTCCCAAGCAGGAGAAGAACAATTTGGTGTGGTTGCCATTGATTTTATTATTAGGCGCTGCATTCTTTGCCCACTTTGGCATACGTATGATACCCTGGATATTGATTGGTGAAGTTTTTCCAGCACCAGTGCGCAGCACTGCCTCTGGTTTGGTCAGCGGTTTGGGTTATATTTTCGGCTTTCTAGCCAATAAATTATTCTTACAAATGTTATCCACCTTAACATTGCCCGGTACCTTTTGGTTTTACTCGGCCGTAGCCTTTGTGGGTGCCGTTACATTGTATTTTACCTTACCGGAAACGGAAGGCAGAACGTTAGGTGTAAGTATCTCTTGAATTAAATCAATTGAAATGAACTTTAATTTTGTGATTTTCTTTTTAGGAAATTGAGGCCCACTTTTCGAAAAAATCCACCAAAAATCTTCTATGCAAGAAACAACAAAAACAAGAAAAACTGGAAAAACAGCGTCAACTGACTTGTCCAGTGCATTTGAATAATTTGGAGGACTTACAGATCCCCATTGGGCCATATACGGAAGCAAAAATTATACAATTGCAACAAAGTGACTTTGTGCCAAAACGTAATGCGGATAATTCGCACAATAACAATAATTATAACGGTAATCATCACATCAGGCACGGTGGCATTATAAATCCGGCCTATGAAGAGAGCAACACAACACACTTGTAGCGTTAGTCCACTGATTGAAAATGATAATGATGGTGATAATTTGTGTGGGACGCATAGGATGGAGAACGCTTGTATATTTAAGTATTATGTGGTCAATTATTGCAATTCCTAAGCAAGATAGAAATTCTTTTGATCGAAATGTTAATGTGCCACAAAATAGTTGTAAAACGTTGCATACAATCATTTCGTAATAAGATAATCATTGTAGAGTTATGTAAAACAAAATTGTTGTGATTAATTTATAAGTAAAAAACAAATCCAAGTTTTTATAGAAAATATTAAAATATTGTTTAAGTTTTATTTGCTTTACTTAATTGGTCATTACAACTCTCCAGTCGGGGTTACAACCTAGCTTCTTACACTATTCATATCCATGCGTAGCGGGACCTACAGTTTAACGTCGAATCGGAACGATAGATTTGACAAACTTTTGCATGGTATTTTTATTTTACTTGGAAAGTTTTTGCGAGAGCACTGCTGAGAGGAAGTCGCCTATACAATTATTTTCTTCATATTTCGTTTTGTTCGCTTTGTCCGATCCGTGGGTTGAGCCAAAGACTCCCGTCTAATAATATAACTTCAAGTTGTTTTAGTCTATCTTACTGTCTGGTGACCCAATACGACAGTGAAACAAATTCCATATTTTTTTGCTTCAATTATGCTGTGACTGAAGCTCTCTTTTTAAGAAAGTAACTTAAAAACTTTCTTAATTATGTCATTCACTTTGTTAATGCTCTTCCCAATGGGAGATTCATACTGGCATCCAAGGGAAAGGCCAAGATTAGAAGAACGGTGCGCTTTGGAGCTCCTCAAGGGAGTTACTATTTTTGTTGTTGAATGCATTCACTAAAGCTGTCACTTGGCGTGAGTTTAATTCTCTTTACTGACGCCCAAGTAAAGGGTGTTTTTTATAGAGGTATAGAACTTTAAGTTGCAATAAAACAACGATGGATTATTCGATTGACATGAATTTTATTTATCCGAAAGATAATCTTGTGGCATTACATTTTAAATATGATTTCTGGCATATGACCGCCACGGTTGGAGTCCAATCTGGACGTCCAATTTTCGATGACTTTTTCCAACATTTGTGGCCGTATATCGGCAATAATACGGCGAATGTTGTCTTCCAAATGGTCAAGCGTTTGTGGCTTTACCGCATAGACCAATGACTTTACATAGCCCCACAGAAAGTAGTCTAGCGGTGTTATATCACAAGATCTTGGAGGCCAATTCACAGGTCCAAAACGTGAAATTAGGCGGTCACCAAACGTGTATTTCAATAAATCTATTGTGGCACGAGCTGTGTGACATGTTGCGCCGTCTTGTTGAAACCACATCTCCTGGACATCATGGTTATTCAATTCAGGAATGAAAAAGTTAGTAATCATGGCTCTATACCGATCACCATTGACTGTAACGTTCTGGCCACCATCGTTTTTGAAAAAGTACGGATCAATGATTCCACCAGCCCATAAAGCGCATCAAACAGTCAGATTTTCTGGATGTAACGGTGTTTCCACATACACTTGAGGATTACCTTCACTCCAAATGCGGCAGTTTTGTTTGTTGACGTAGCCATTCAACCAGAAGTGCGCTTCATCGCTAAACAAAATTCGCTTATGAAAATCGGGAACAACGGTAATCTCGTTTTGGGCCCATTCGACGAATCTACGCCTTACTTGATGATCGTTTGGCTTCAAATCTTGCACGAGTTGGATTTTGTAAGCACGCAAACCAAGATCCATAAAGTGGATGGACACAGATCCAATTCCTGTGCTCGATGGCGGATGGACTCATTCGGGTCTTCATCAATGCTACGCTCTACAGCAGCAATAGCTTCTTCTGCGTCTCTGGAGATGCGAGTTATCAATAAGAGTAAACGTGGTGCGAAAACGTTCCATGGTTAATCGAATTAACTGCTCTGATGGACGATTTTGTCGACGATAAAATGGACGTAGTGCGCGATACGTTTTCCGCACAGAACCATTATTTTCGTAATAAAATTGCACTATTTGCAAGCGTTGTTCAGGCGTGAGTCTATTCATGATGAATTGCCAAACCAAAATCAGAATAAATCACTTGACAGCTGTTAAATCGGTCGCCATCTTGAAAAGTAATGCCAACTTAAAGTTCTATACCTCTATAAAAAACACCCTTATATATATAAGCTCTTCCACAATACAGAGCCAAACAATCATGGAACTCTCACACGTCATATACTATACAAAATAATAGGGACACAATAAAATTTTAACATTTTCTTAAACGAAAATAAACGAAAAATTTTCATTCTATCCGTTTCATTGCTTTGTAATCATCATTTATTTGTGCGTTTCTTGGTTGTTTCCGTTTCCAAAAAACAATCACTTTGCGGCGGAAATGTCATTAATTTTAAATTTGATTTCCTTGGACTTAAGCATTGTTTGTCCAAAAAATTATAACAACAAGACCGTGAAGCATCAAAAGCCAACAACTATTGCTTGTCATGACTTGGCTTGGCTTGGTTTAGTTTAGTTTTTCTTTATGAAAGAGAAAAACTAAAAATTGCTTTGCCAGCACATCATAATAAAATTTTGTGCTTATCTTACAGTTACTCTGTGATTATCCTTGAAAAGGATGTACCAAGTCGATGAATAAAAATTAAAACAACAACAAAAAGTAACAAATAACTTAAGACAACACAACAGAGCAGAACCACAAAAGGAGTGTTTAAACTTTAGTTTTCATGCTTAGTTTTGTATCATAGCGAGTGTCCTTCTACTTCGTGTGCTGTCTTGTTTTGCCTTGTCTTCTGCAAAAATAATAAGAGAATAACTAAATCAAGTTATTGTCGTAGAAAATTAAAAGAAAAACAACAAAAACCAAGTTGTGGACGACTGGAAAAGTAAGAAAAAAAAAGAAGAAAGAGTTAAAAAAACTGAAAGGAAGGACATCCAAGAAGATGGACAGTTATGACGATAACAAAGAGAGACAAGTGAAATCAACGGATACGAGAGTAGTTTCGAGCAAAATTTCATTTAAAAAGTAAAGCCACACTTACAGAAATTAAGTAGGAGACCACAAGCAATGGAAACAGTTTTCATATAAGTTTTGATAGGAGATTCTCAAGAATTCCAAACAGTATTCCTCTGTTCCTGAACCTTTACACGAATGGTCCTAAACTCGAACATAAGGGAAGGTTCTGAGATATTTTCATTAGAAGGCATTACTTTAGGGTATATCTACTGTTGTGTGTTTCAGACCAAGGTAATGGGAATAAATCATGCTGCGGGACCGATCCTTAATAAGGGCTTTTCCCCTGGAAAAAAAGGAAAGAGTTCTTGTGAGGATATCACACTATGATGATTTTTTCTAAGTGTACTGCACAGCAATAATCTTCTCAATTTCTGTTTTTTACTTCCTAGACGAAAAGGCGACCAAATAACTGATAAAAAATGAATACCAACATTTGTGCAACGTTTCCTAAGAAGAACTTCAGTCTGGCTAACCACAACACTAAGAAGACAAGGTGTCTACAACATGTAAAAGGAATACTCCTTAGAAAACAATGCCCTTTCGAAAAAAAAAAGAATTTAATTCTGTTTCCTTGTGATGTTGCCCTGGAAAAGGATGAAACCTTCAACGATGTAGAAAATTATAAGTTTGTACACAACCATTCAATTTATATGATGAATTTACTCCTGCTCCCTTACAGCTTCTCTGTCTGTCGCACTTGTCCATCATAAACGAAACGTTGGTGTTGATGTTTGCAAAAAAGTTGTTGACATGGAGTTTTAAAGTGTTGATAATACATCCTGAGCTTTTGTACACTGGTTCTAACATGGTTTCCTAGTGGAGTTATATTGCGCAGGAAAAATAAAAGAAAAGCAGATGAAGATGTTGGGATTTCGCATCGCATCTGTTGTGTTTACTAATGGCTACATGAACTGTGCTAAGCGTGCTCCTTAGAAGTAGGAGCTGACTTCCGTGTGTTCTTCATTTAGCCTTGGCCAAATTGATGTGACGGCAATCAGGCAGCGCTATTGTAATCCATTACTGCATAATTAATTCTGAACTTGCAGGTTCTCAGTGGGGTTTCCAAAACTCGCGCGAAGTTTGAATGATTGCACCATGTCTTGCTAATTTATCCCTGAAACAATTTTGCCCACATGATGAGAAAATTCTACCACTCCACCATTTCGTAGAGAACCTTGCGAAAGCTGTAGACCTTCCTGGATGTCGATTTGTAGCAACGCAGCGCTCTGGCAGCCGCTTGACTATCAGAAAGTATTGTCCAGAAATATTGTCGTCCTTAATAATCAGCATAGCAGAAGGTCTGGCCAACAACTTCGCCTGACAAGGTTAGGTTAGGTTAGGTTAGAGGACGTGTACCTGTCAGTCAAGACAAGTACAGTACCCGGAGGTCGGATTGGCCCATTGTACAACGTCCTAAAGCAGGGAAGGATAGTATAGGGGATAGGATGAAAGGAGGGTATATGGGAAAGGGGGGAGTGGGAAGCGGAGGAATCACACAGACCAGACACAACAAAAGGATGGGAGAGCGCGACTACACCGATGAAGTCCTAGCACCTCTCAACCAGCCTAAGCCACTAATGAATCTGTGGAGAGCCTTGATGTCGGCTCTCGACACCGAATTCAAGCCCCCAAAGAAGGCCCTGCCAAGGGCTCTCAATCTCAATCTACCATGGGCTGGGCAGTTACAGAGGAGGTGTACGATAGTCTCCAACTCCTCCTCATCGCAACACGCCCTGCAATAGTCCGGCTGGGATCTGTTCCAGATCCCTGTCAGTGACCTAATCTCGCAGTGCCCCGTGATAAAAAACCGACAAACAGCCTTAAGCTGGCCTTATCCAAGCCCAACAACCAACCTGTTCTCTTACTGTCTACAGCAGGCCATAGACACCTAGAAACAAAACAACCCGATCCGTTCCCCCAACGCCTCTGCTCTTTCTCCAAGACCCATCCTAGCCTAGCGAGGGCATCCGCCTTACAAACTTTGCAATTATACGGAAGCCATATTCGTTCTGAACTTTCTCCAGAAGTTTTATTGGGCCGCCATTTGAACTATATTCCGGAAGATTTCTAATTCTGTCAAATTTCTTTAGTGATCAGCAATCCATTCGTGTCATTGTCCAATCGCCTATAGGCGCTGACTTGCAATAACAAATACGGTAGAGATTCAGCGAGAAAGGTCGTAAAAATGTCTCAATCCCAGACATAGGATTGGCACACCAATAATAACGGCGGCAGGTCTTTGTGTTCACCTTGTCAAATTGAGATTAGTTGTTCTACCAAACCAGTCAAGGTAGCTCTGACTACTGGCGTCATCCTAAGTCCGATACTTTATTTGCTCCACAACACTTTACTACAAGCATTAAGGGTAATGGGGGTCATTTATCATTCTTCACTTCCAAGATAGTATCCTATTCAAAATAGGCACCCAGAGTCGGAAATTCGCCCCGTACAATTTGAATTGACTTCTGATAGAAAGCACCACCTCCGTTTTCCCGGTGTTTACACTCAAGCCGGAATTAGGTGCCCACATAATTTTCTCAGTTTTATTCCATGCAACGTTTAGTTTTTCTGTTATCCCCTGTAATCTTCGCCGCCTTGGTCGGACAGTATTTGCGTTATAAAGCTCAGTTACTTTAAAGCAACGCGGAGTAAGTACTCTGATTGGCAAAATTATTGCATCAAATCCACTGTATTGCTGATGTTGTGGTCAGGTAATCGAATAATGTTGTAAACGGTTCAATTCTCTTCGTTGATCCCAAACACTCTCTCCCTCCCTCTCTCTCTTTCCCAGTACATGGATAAGGAAACTTGTACTTTCCTTGGCGTTTACTTAAAGGAAGAACACAAACTACACGTTTATTGGTCTTTGAGTGAAAACAAGTTTTTTGCCTTTCGCATGCTTTTATTCCTTTCTTGACTTGTGGTTACGAAGTCCTGCTACTTGTGGAGACTTTCATGCACTTTCATTTCACCACAACTAAAAGGATTAAATTAAAAAGAAAAGGAAAATGAGGAAAATAAGTCAACATGTTGATGACTATTTTTGTTTTTTTCAGCTTGTTCAACACATCACTCCTCTTCATAAATTGTAAGTGAATCAGTTTTATTGCTTTCTTTTGCTTGTGTTCGTTTTTTATAGCCTCAAGGATATTTTTACTTAATTTTCCACACTTTATTCATTTAAATTTTGCTGGAGTTTTTGCTTGTTTGTCTTTGCTTTGCTTTGCGGATAGTTGCTCATTCTTGCTCCTGTCATTTCTAGTCTGGACTGTCTTCATCATATTTTTTTGGTTATGTTTTTGCAGGAATGTAAGCAGAGTTGCCAGGTTTATTTTCACCAAATTCAATGTCAAAATTTGTTGTCAAAGCCAAGAGTTAAGAATTGAACGACCGTATGCTGTGAAAGTTAGGCCAATTGTGACCTATCGAGCCACTGTTCGGATAGACACGACGAATTAGAGGAGAAGCTCGTACGCATTACTATATTCGAAATAAAATATGCTGAATAAAATATACATTAGCGGACATCATAATTTCACGAATCTAGTGGCTGTCCGTTTCTCCTTACCTGTGTCCTGGACAGAAGCAACAAACACTATAATTTTGGAAAAAGCTTCACAAGAACACTGAGTAACGAAGCAATATGGAGGCGACGTAGACCTTTAAGAGATGGTATATATGAAGTCGCCGTGGTCTAGTAGGTAGTGTGTTGGCTTATTAGAAGAAAAGCCAGGGTTCGAGCCCCAGGTCAGACATCAAAATAAAATACAAAACGTATTTCTTCGGCGACTTCCTCTCAGCAGATTTCTGGCAAAAACTCTGAGAGTAAATAAAAATTGCCATGAAAAGTTTCTCAAAAATCTGTCGTTCGGAGTCGACTTTAAACTGTAGGTCCCGCCACTCATGTATAAAATTAACACACACAACATAAGTGGTGTGAGAAACTAGGTCGTAATCCTGACTGAAGGGTTGTAATGAACAAAAAAAAAAAAAAAAAATTATGTATGTATACATGAGGGTTCGGTTCCTAGAACGTAATATTCGAAACCCATTAGGATATTCTTGGTTGTGTTCCAAAAGAACGTATAGTAACGGGTGATTTTTTTAGCTATTATCTTTTTGGCAACACTGGTTTAAACAGCTCACGCACGTTTCGTGTTTTGTTTCACTGTCAAACATCTTCAGTTTGGTCCATAATTTAACCATGAATCGTCTTACAAACGAACAACGCTTGCAAATCATTGAATTTTATTATCAAAATGCGTGCTCTCTTAAGAAAGTTCATAGCGCGCTTCTTCGATTTTATGGTCAGTTTAATCGACCCACTGAAGCGGCTATTCGGGCTATTGTGACTAAATTTCGCACTAAATTTACATTGTTGGACATTAAACCACCAACACCCTTACGTAGAGTGCTAACTGAAGAAAATATCGCAGCTGTATCGGCCAGTGTTAATGATGACCATCAATTATCGATTCGTCGCCGGTCGCAGCAATTGGGCCTCTGTTACTCAACAACGTGGAAAATTTTGCGAAAAGATTTAGGTGTGAAACCTTTCAAAATACAGCTGGTGCAAGAATTGAAGCCGAACGACCTACCGCAATGCAGAATTTTTGGTGAATGGGCTCCTGGAAAGTTGGCCGAAGATCCACTTCTTTATCGAAAAATTGTGTTCAGCGACGAAGCTCATTTTTGGCTCAATGCATACGTAAATAAGCAGAATTGTCGATTTTGGAGTGAAGATCAGCCAGAAGCATTGCGAAAGCTACCAATGCATCCAGAAAAAGTCACAGTTTGGTGCGATTTATGGGCTGGTGGCATCATTGGACCGTACTTCTTCAAAGATGCTGCGAATCGTAACGTAACTGTGAATGGTGAGCGCTACCGTGAGATGATATCCAACTTTTTTGCCCAAAATGCAAAAGCTTGACTGGCATGACATGTGGTTTCAACAAGACGGTGCCACATGCCACACAGCACGCGTAACAATGGACTTACTGAGAGGCGAGTTCGGTTATTTCACGTTCGGGACCGGTCAATTGACCGCCTAGATCGTGCGATTTAACGCCTTTAGACTATTTTTTGTGGGGCTATGTTAAAGCTCATGTCTATACAGACTTCAGACCCGCTTCAATTGACGCATTGAAAGACAAAATTAAAGCATTTATTCGTGAGATACCGGCCGAAATGTTGGAAAGAGTATGCCAAAATTGGACTAAGCGGATGGACCATTTGAGGCGCAGTTGCGGTCAACATTTGCATGAAATAATCTTCAAACATTAAATTATATGGACCGTACTATCGATTCAAATAAAGATTTCATGCATTAGCATGCCACATGGATCTAGAAGTAAGAACATCTGTGGAGTAAGAAGAGGAGTGTAGAGGGAATGCATGACGAAAAGGCAGATGAAATCAAATGAAGACTTTTCAACCGAAGAGATGCAACAGATGATCAAAGGTAAACTGAGAGTAAGTGACGGCATTCAATTAAGTGGAGGATCAATTTGACAATGAGCTCAAAAACACTGCCAAATGTCTGACACAGTGACAACTCTGCATGTGAGTGTACATTTCATTCTCTCTGTGTCTTCCTTAAACCCCATTTTTCTTTCTTACACTCTTAAGCTTTTGGTTTCTCCTATGAAATTGAGGGAGGGAGTTGAAAAAATCCAAAAAATTCTTTCTCATATTCTTGTTAAGTGTAGTTGTAGTTGTTATTGTAATAATAATAATAATAATACATACAAACATTTATTTGTTAATATAATCAGTACAAGTTTATGATGTTTTTGTTTTTATGCTTCAACAAGATTGTCGTGCATTTGTGCCACCAAACATTTAATTTCATCAGATTTTATGTGGCAAATAAATAACAGAATTTTAAATGAATGAAAACTATTTTGAATTGGAAAATAGTTACGTAATCCAATGTGAAGACGACAGAATCGAATAGAAAAGCAGAATAGACAGACTATGGCCACATGTAGCACATTGTGATAAAACGTGCTTTCATTTTCCCTTACACTAGAATCTTCCCGAACAAATTCTCTAAAGTGACAGGTCAGTGAGATTCTCGTATGACACAATATTGGGTATCTGCCCCTCTCCCTCGTTTCAGCAACTTCAGCAGAAGTCATTGGTCAGATGGCCAATACCAAAAAGGTCATCTAGCTTTGACCTGATTTCCTTTACTATCTTGTTCTTAAAAAAGTCGCTTACGCGGTGTTAACGTAATCTTATACTTTCCAGGCACCCTTTATTTAGTCTTGGCCCGATTTGCTGTGCTATTCTGCGCGTATCCGAAGCCACTTACGTAGTGTTAACGTAATACTGTACTGCATTATCAATTCTTATCCTTGCTACTCTCAAAGGAATTCCCATTGTAAGGCAATCACCCAAAAGTTTAATTGTTGTGCTCTATCCTGCCAATTCACTTTCTACTCCCAAGAAATTCTTTAGTTTGAAAAATTTTGAGAAAAAATATTTCTGTCAGGACATTCTATTACATCTCTGCCACATATAGCAGCCAGCTCCGCTCTGCCACATGGTTCTGGTAGAATGAATCTGTGGTTCAGAGGCTGGCTTACTACCTATATTTCTCACTTTGTTTCTTGTCTATGCAATTTATATTTATGAAATTATTATCTTGTTATTGTTGCTGTTGTTGTAGTTTTACTCCACATAAATAATATATTTGTCTATACAAGAACATATATGTATATATGTACATACGTACATACCATCACATACATACAGTGGTGGCCTTATAATTAGAAACGATGTTTCTGGAACAGAGTTCTCTGGAGTGACGAATCTAAGTTTAATTTTTCCAAATCTGATGGAAAAACGTATGTAAGACGTCCTCCAAACAAAGCCTCTGATCCCAGGTACACAGTGAAAACTGTAAAACAAATTAAAAAACATACATGTTGCTAAGTCGTTTCTAATTATAAGGCCACCACTGTATGAATATGATGATGTTAGTTTATGTTGTCATTCATATTTCCATCATAAATAGTCACTTGCTTCTCGGATTTGATTAAGCCGTGTTGTTTCGGTACAAGATTTATCCTCCCTCAGGGTGAAATGTATGTCACTTAAGTTTTGATTTCGTTTATCAATTTGACACGTAAAAATGACAAACAAACAAACAAACAAACAACAACAACATGAAGAAATAAAAATAAATCATATCATGCAAGTCCTTCATGAGACTTAATAAAAAAAAGGAAAAAAAAAGTTCATAATTTTCTTGTTATTAAATCACAGAGAAACTTTAGGCACTTCGTATAATTTGTTAGCTTGTTAAAGTGATTTCTTGAAAGAAATAAGTACAAAAGGTTGTAATTTAAGTTAGTCAGAGTATTTTAACCATGAAATATCTGTGGCTTCGTAGATCGTATTAGAACTCCTAAGGATGACAATATAACCTAACTTTCTGCTAGTAAGGCATTGGGTTCTAATATAACGATCTCTAGGATAGTCTACGGATGACGTGAGGCTCATAACTAGACGGCAGAGCGGCAAAATTTTCATATTACATAGGCACCAAGGAATACCGGTATTTCGGGAAACTGCGGAGCAAATGAATTCGCCGGATAAAGTACAACCATCGAACCTTCGTGTTGGTTCTCTACACTGCAAATATCATTAATGCTGCATGGGTGACTACGTTAAGGGCAATATAACACAATAAATCTGGCGAAGGCTAGATGGAAGGTGCGCAGTAGGTCTGCTCAAACTTCAAAGGAGTACACTCCGTGTAGTTGGCTAATTTATTACTAGATATTTCATACTAGCTATTCATGCGAGAAATATTGGTCTAGGCCAATGGTGTTGAACAAAAGGGAATAAATTAAATGTCCACCAGTTTAGAACTGTAGCTTGTACATGAAAGAGATATGATGGCATCTTGGCTATCAGATGAGATGGAAACACTAGTAGTTCAAGATCTCTTATTCAGGATCAGTTTCGCAGAGTGATTTATGGTCATTAACTCGACTAAAAAGAAACACTGCAGTAGTCAAGGGGGCGGAGAAAAATTCTAAAGTTAAGACCTTCGGTGAAGTGACCGTAGTCTAGTAGGTAGTGTGTTGGCTTATTAGATGTAAAGCCAGGGTTCGAGCCCCAGGCCAGACATCAAAACAAAATACAAAAAGTATTTCTTCAGCGACTTCCTCTCAGCAGATTTCTGGCAAAAACTCTGAGAGTAAATAAAATTGCCATGAAAAGTTTCTCAAAAATCTGTCGTTCGGAGTCGACTTTAAACTATAGGTCACACCACTCATGTATAAAATTAATACACACAACATAAGTGGTGTGAGAAACTAGATAGTAATCCTGACTGAAGGGTTGTAATGACCAATTATGTACGTGTAAGACCGTCGGAGAAAATTGCACAGCCTAGATTTACACAGAAGATACAAAGCTGACCATAACAGAGAACCAATTTTCTCTTCTTGAATTACTGGAGCTTAATCTCTTATCAAAACCAGGTTAAGGGAATCCACAGATAGGATGGAGATGTGCCCTGAGAGAATATTTTGCGATAACATTACAACAAGCTGTCTGACAAGTAATATAAATGCAAATCAATTAAGCCTAACGAATATACTCAATTGACGAAGTGGGTGGTACGAAAAGCACCGGTAATCTGTATTGCAATAGATCTTTTTACTTTATCAAGCAGCTTGCAATTTTAGTAGAGGTTAGAGTCCTCCAGTTGACAACTCCATAAAAATATTAGGTTCTACAAACTTCGAATAAAATCAACGAGCCGCACCAGGACAAAGTCTCCGCCTTGTATTAACTGCACTACTACAGTAATCGATAACGCCAGCTGCTTTTAACTATATTGTTACCCCAAATTAAGCTTAAGATACTTCCCTATAAACATTCAAAGTTTGCTTTTAAGCTTAAACAAAAAAAATTATTTTTCTCCCCAATTTATTGTGGTAATTACTGTCTTTGGTTTTTATTTCTGCTGTTGCAACAGTAAAAAATCGTCTATTCAATTAACCTTTGCCCCTGCCAAGCCATATAGAAATGAACCTGTAAATAAGAGTCCGAAAGGAGGAAGAAAAAAAACCAATTTCCCATTCACACTGACCAGCCCAATAATAAACAAGAAAATGTAATCGAATACGCGTTGTAAGAACTGTGAGACTTTAATAATAAAAACAACCAACAAGGACCAACAGAGGTAGTAGAAGAGTAACAATACTACGACAATTTTGCGTTTTTTTGTTGTTGTTTTGTTTTAACAGTCCTTCCCAGTCACGTGCTAATGAATTAAATTAAATAATTTTCATACTCCCTGGACATTTATCCCGGTAAATGATTTCTTTTTTTTCTCTCTTTTTGTTTTTCTTCCTGACACTTGCATATACAACGAAAATAAAAAAAAAGAAAGAACGCTAGGCGACCATTTAAATGTATGACCACACTGTACGAAAGACGGTAATGCACAGGACATTCATGGCAACTAGAAATAAACGCCCAATCGATTTGTGACAAATACATGTAATACAGAAGAAAAAAGCAGAGAGAGAGGAGGAAAAAAATATAGAAAAGCGACAGGATGGCAGTTAAGGCATGCTTGGCATGATGATTGGGTGGTACTTGAATACAGCAAGCGTCATTTCCGGTTGCTGTCTTTAGTCAACTAATTGGCTTGGTGCCTGTGTTTATTTACAAGCGACGCTTTTTTTCTTCTTCTTTAGCATTATTTATAAACACACATATGAACGTATACGATTTATGTGCATACGGGTTTCTACGTATGCCTTTATATACAGGGTGTGGCCATAAATTTAATATTTACGCAAGAATCCAAAGAAAGGGTTCGAATGCGGATATTAACGTGATATTATCTAGTCATCCGCGACATAGATAAACATGGGGAAGATTAGTGACTTCAGTACCACGTGTTACGCTTGATCTCTAAGCTGACATCATGGTAACAGCGGATTTGTTGGCCGTAAAGTCCAGCATATTTCAAACTGTTGACAACATGTACATCATTTTGTGACTGTCTAATCACAGTCTTATACCCAGGACTTTAAATTTTGGTTATGCATACGGCTTGAAATGTAAAGAGGTATCCTTCGATCATTATGCATCGAATGCAAGCAGAATTGTGCGGCCTTACCCTGTGCGTAGAGAAACAATGTTTTGTTTTGATATCAACAACGATATAACGGAGTATTGAACTGTTCTTGTTTTCATTTTTTATTATTTTGCAATTCTTTGTTGTTTTATTTGTTTTGTATTGTTTTCTCTCTTCTCAATTGTCGTTATTGTTGCTCTCAATGTACGCTTTGTTGTTTTTGTTTTTTAAACTCTATTTGCTCGAAATGATGAACGATGCCAAAATGTTAACGTTTGCAAGTGTTTGTGTGTACTTCCTGTTGCTGCGGCCAACCAAAAAGAAAAAAAAAACAAAACAACTACAAGAACACAGCAACAGCTCAGCAAAAATATCAAGAACACTGCAACAACAACAATAACCACAAACAAACATATACGGTTTGAATTTACTGACGAGGACAATATAAGCAAAAAAAAAAAACAGAAAAGGAATATGAAAAAAGGGATACAAAACTCATAAAAAAGTTTCCTGAAAATGAAAGAAAAAAGCAACTCTTTCTATAACACACATACACATGCAGTTTATTACAGTGACTTCCATAACGAGAGTAAGAAAGATAAGCCACTGAATGACAGTCATTTCCTTTAATGTTTTGGTTTTTTGGTGTGCTGGCCATCAGCACAGACACTACTACCAATACCACAATCAGCATTATCCTCACCACCACTATTTAGGAAGGCAACAAGATTCCGTAACGTAAATACTGTTTCTTTCACTCTTTTTTATGGTTCAGGCCATGCTTTCCTGTTTTTCTCGATAAGTATTTTTATGACCAAAACAACAACAACAGCTGCAGTTCCAACGAAAACATTGGCATCTTCAAAGCCGTTTATAAAAAGGAAAAACAGAAAATCCTTTGGAAAAAAGAAACGATTGCTTTGAAAATTCCATATCTTGTTAGTGTGAAGCCAAAAAGGAAAATCCTTTTTGCAAAATCTAATGCTGTTTGAGATGCAAAATAGAATATTGCACGGAAAGGTAGTATTCTAGAGAAAAGAAAAAATTTCTTTAAAATTGTTTTTTGAACTTGAAAGAGAGGATGAGAAGGGTTGGGGGAACTTGTATAGAAAAGATTCTCAAGACGAGCGCAGAAGGTTGTTCAACGGCAGTCATTTTGTATCCTACGGTCGATACATCGATGAAACTTCTGCCTAATAAAGCTCAAAAAAATCTCTGGACAAATAAACCATGCTCAACAATTTGTTTGCCAGTAATGACGGTGCAACCTGCTGCCTACCGAAGCTTGCATTTCTTTGTCATTTATTATCAAAGCATCGAATACAAAATAAGAGCTCTTCGTTAGGCTTTACTATCTGGAAACATAATTCTGGACGTAGCTAAGATAGTGAAGTCGTCGTGGTCTAGTAGGTAGTGTGTTGGCTTATTAGACGAAAAGCCAGGGTTCGAGCCCCAGGCCAGACATCAAAATAAAATACAAAAAGTATTTCTTCGGCGACTTCCTCTCAGCAGATTTCTGGCAAAAACTCTGAGAGTAAATAAGATTGCCATGAAAAGTTTCTCAAAAATCTGTCATTCGGAGTCGACTTAAAACTGTAGATCCCGCCACTCATGTATAAAATTAACACACACAACATAAGTGGTGTGAGAAACTAGGTCGTAATCCTGACTGAAGGATTGTGATGACCAATTATGTATGTATGTAGCTGAGATAGGCATCTGACTGTTTGTCTTGGCAATTTCCTTAATCTCAGCGTGAAAGACGCTTGGCCATTTGCTCATAGATACAGAGATCCTTCTATTTGGTCCAAAGGTTTTCGCCTCTGCAAATGTGTCAGTCTTTGATTTATTCGTAAACCACTTCAGACCTATGGATCCATTAAAGGCATACCTGAAACGATTCCTGTTATCTACAATCGAACACACTGCGATACGAACATGGTATTGGGTGTAGTGGTGAGGAATATTGTCCACTGAGTCTCACTGTTTTCGAAGAGTTGACAGTGTCAGATCTTGACGTTGTAAAATCTCTAAGTTTCTATTTCAAGCCGAATGTCTTGCGATCCATAACAATTCGACATGATATCGCACAATCTGTGCCAGTGAGCGAATGCTTCAATCTGACTACATTAGAATTGAAAGCATTGATCGATGCAATTCTGTTTGATCTCCAGGCCAAAGGATTTTTTCAACGCCTGATGGCGCATCATAGCCCCCCAAAAAGACTGTAACTGAAAACAAACAAAAAAAAATCCGTATTTTTCTCCTCCATGGCTGTGAACAACAGTTATATGAAGTCTTTGTTGCTTATGGTAGTCGATAAAAATTTATTGAAAGCGTTTTGGCAAACAATACAATACTTATTATGATGTTTGTTGTTGTTGCTTTTGTTTGTTGCTATTTGTAGTATTCAGTGGGCGAAAAGACGTGCGAATAGATTTTCTATTTGCCAATATTGTCTCTGCAAAATTTTCAATACTCTACCAAACAGTTTTGAGTCGCCTCAAAACATGAAGGAACACATTCTTTGTGTTTGCCATCAAACAAAAATGGACAATAAAATGGCAATTGAACGTCTATCATGTAAACAAAACGATTTAATATATGATTTGATGGTTAAGTAAGAGATAGATGGAGTGTTAAAGAAACTTCGGAAATAAAACAGGGTATGGATTTGTTTATGGGAACGTTAATCAAAATATATCTTTAAATTGTCAAAAAAAAAAAAACTGTACTGTGTACTAACTTAATAGTTAAATCCTAAACCATTTTCTAATTTGCTATTTAAACGTTTACAAATCTCTCCTGTTTCACATATTGAAATTCTTGAATTTCAATTTGAAATTAAATTTTCTTTTGCCGACATGGCAAATGGGTGGGAATGGCAAAAAGTTTTCCAATAAATCATCATTCAATAGCAAGCAACCAACCACCAATGATTCTACAACAATTATTTTGTCCTAAATTGAGGAAAAAGGCAAATAAATCCAAAATGTTATGGAATTTAAATGGTTGTGTAATAAACAAGAGCCCCAACGAACGAGATTCCATTGAAAAACAAATAAAAAAAGAGGAAGAAAAAAATTGGAAAATTTACAAAGTAAACAGACCAACGAGTGAAAATTGATTTTTCGTTATAAATCTGTGTGTGAATGGTAAGCAGCAGCGGACAAAAAAAGCAGGAATTTATGAAAGCCGAACTGAAAATACACTACAAATGGGAAACAATTTTTAAAACAGATTTTCACATAAACACACATGATTTTAAATGAAAATTGATTTTAAAAATATGAAAGCAAAGCTTTTCAATTTCATATTTTAGTTGCAGTTCTTTAAGGCTTTTTCTTTTAAAAAATAAAACTTAATTTGCAGCCATAGCTCACCTTATAGGATCGCTTATGAAGACCCGAAATTTATCGCAACAATTAAAAGTCAACACAAATAAAACAAACGTCAATAAAAGAAGAAAAATGAATTGAACAAATTAAAAAAAAGAAATAAAAAATCTGTGAATATTTGTTTAGAATACGTTTAAACAAATTTTACCGAAAATTGAAATGGGAAACAATATAAAAACCGAAAAAACAGGCAAAGAAATCGATTTAACAAACTGTTACATTACAAGCGAGCTTAACTAGAATTTGTGTTACAAAGTAAACAAAAAAATCCCTAAGAAAACAGGACAAAATAAATTGAAATGAAATGACACAGTCTTGCTTTCTATAGACTCTTCTCTTTTTCTTTCTTTCTTTTTTGCTTTAAACAGTTTTATTGAATTTCATTAAATGTTGATCTTTTTGATGTTTATCCAATGCTTCTAGCAAAGAATCTAAAAAGTCAGCCAAAATGATTTTTTGTGTACAATCGAAATCCATATTAAAACAGTATGAAGCATGCGCTAGAAAGGGTAGTTTTCTTAAAGTACGGCCACTAAGACCTTTACTTCTTACAGCCAATTCTTGTATAAGACCCTCATGGCGATCTTTGTCTAAAGGCTCTTGGTCGTCCACTAAGTCCACACGCATTAATTCCATTAACATAGTTTCGTAGATTCTCAGTATAGCCTTCTCATTGGGCAGGCCTATGTATTGTTTTATATCGGCTCTATCCAAAAAAGCCAAATCAATCGACTCCGCCAAATTAGAAGTGGCCAAAATCAGGACATTGTTATGCTCCTTAATGCTGTCCAGTTGCGTAAGTAAAGCATTCACCACACGCATGGCATCTTTAGGCTCCTGGCCCGACATACAACTGCGCGCATAAGCCAAGGATTCAACTTCATCGATGAGCACACATACCAGATTGTTTTTATCGGCTATGATTTCCTTGATTTTCGCAAATAATTTCATTACCAATTTGCCACTTTCCGAAAACCATTTTGAGAATAAAGAATGCGAATTGATTTCAATCAGATGGGTATGCTTAAAAACAGGCCGACAACGTATTGCTAGCTTTTGAGCCAACGCTTTACACAGGCTGGTCTTGCCAGTGCCTGGTGGACCATGTAACAGTAGCAAACGATTGCAGGATATAATATTATGATTGACATTGTGCTGGGAAAATAGTAAAGCCGATAAAGCGAATTTCAAAAGTTTCTCTTTCAGACCCTTATCGTATATCAAGTTCTCCCAGAGGCCTTCGAATGCTTGCGAGGGTAATATCCAATGACTGGAGGAGGGAACCGTATCCGAATCATCATCGCCAGAAGCTCCTGCTTCTGCATCAAACATTTCCAATTCCATGGCTCGTCGTTGAGGCCAATAAAAGTGAAAAATAAAATGCTCAGCATCCTCGGGAGTAGTTAACTGCGGATAGTATTAAAAAATTGATTTTTTTTTGGGTAAAATTGTCGTAGTTTTTGTTTGAAAATGATTTAAGTAAACTGGGCGTGGGTTTTGTTATTAAGGAATGTTTTATTTCAATGAATTAAGGATATTTTAAGGTTTTAAATTATTTGTTTGGCTATGAGACAATAACCTTGGGAGTATCAAAAAGCCTCAAGTAAATGAATCGAAGAAAATATAAGACTATGAGGTATATATACATTATATTCCATTCCTACTCCTTTGGGGAGCTTCTGTTTTCAAGGGATCTTCTTAAGCTATTTCCAGGCCTACTTCTTCTATGACTCCTTCAGGAATTTCATTCTAAATGTCACTCTGTCTAGACATATCAACACTTGGCTCTTTAAACATATGACCATTTTCCCTCACGGTCAGTTATTTCTTGAATTATTGCCTTTTGCTTAATTACACTTCGTTATATTGCATTTGGTATTATATTTGGCCGAAAAGTACTCATAATTTTTACAGAATCCTATTTATAAAGACCTTCGGCGACTTTAAATGCTATGTTTCATGCGATGCTGGCCTGAGAACCTATTATCCTATTATTCAAAGCACTGATAGGACAATATGTTAGCACGAGATTGGTTTCAGTCTGCAGAAAACCCCATATGAGTCTCCTGGTAAAGTCCAGGATGCTAGATAAGCTGGCAAGAGAAGCACGAATCTGATGGAGTGGTCGGTTAGATCTTCCCTCGGACAATATCAAATGGAGAGTGGTCTCTACATTGTAGAATAGAGGATAACGCAGATCGCCATCAAAAACGAAATGGATCCAAAAATTGGGGAGGGAATCTATTAGGATATCGAGAGATTTTTCAACGGAAAATTTCGGCCCAGATGTGCTGGAACGCAGATTTAGGTTTGATGGTAAATTCGCTACCCTCAACTAGGATATCTGATATTGATAATTATTTCTTGTTTCTTTTCTGTTTTCCATCTGCTTTAGTTTTTGATGGACATTTTCTGGTCTCTGAGTTGAGTTGTCTAAACTATCTTCCGAAACTAATCTAACCCATGTTTATAAAACTACTTAACACTCTTTGAAATGGTTTTAAATAAAAGAAAAAAAAACTGAATAATATTTTTATATCACTGCGTTCAATATGCCAATTGAAGCATTAGTCCAATTTTATACCCGTTTACCTTGCCAATAACTTCATAATGTTGCATTATTTCGATTTCTTTGAGCACTATATCACGCCATATTACTCAACCCATTATTCAAAAGGGGGCCATTAATAGTTATCTTTGTTACGTTGTATAAAATAATAATTATCTCTAAAGTATTTGATTTTGGAGAGGGACACTGGATTGGTCTTGACCTTGAGTTTAATTAATTTTAATAGAAAACTTAACTTACCTCGTCCTCCAACTTGGCTTCACATTCCAGCATAACACTGTTTACTACGCTTAGCAAATCATTTTCCAATTCCTCTTTGTAAAGTTTAATGCTTTCATTGAAGGGCAATTGCATTTTACTTAGCATATCCTTTAAAGGATCCTCTAGTTGAGCCTGTACATGTTCTAGATGCCTGCATTCGATAGGATTTTTTCCACAATAAGCTTTTATTTTAATAATTTCCAATTCACTTACCCTGTTAATTGTTTTAAACACACTTCCACATGTACAGTACGTTTTGAAGCAATTAATTTCATAATGTTCGCTTAATTTAATGCAATTCCAAGTAAAATATTTTCCAAATGCTTTAAATTTGATTGAATTCTTTGTTTTGTTTGTGCATTTCGGCGGCCAGTTTTGGCGACCTCTACATATGAGATTGCATGAGAGAAGAGATCATTAATATATGATGGCATTGCCATATTGAAATATTTAAAATACACTATCATTAGTGTTGCCGTGGTACGGAATTAAAAAAACGTTATAACTTTTAAAAAGTTTGCCGGAATTTAAGACATTTATACAAATTATTCGTGTGATTTGCCAGAATAGCGAGAAATTAAAGAGAAAAATATATTTTCAATTCCTTAGAATGTGAGAAATTAATTTTGCAAACTTTTATGTTTCAAAAGTAATATTTTATTGTTGTTTTAATATATTATTTCCCTTATTTTAGGTTATAAAATTTTGTTTCTTTTTATTTGACGAATAAAATCTATGTTTGGTTGAAATCCACTCATGCCAAGCTAGAATTTGTCACAAATTTCCTTTTATAAACGTCTATTACATTATCGATTTAAAGGAAAGGTGCTAAAAAAAGGAGCAAAAAAAGAAAAGCAACATTTTTTAAGCAGGAAATAAAAGCAAAAAGTACTTAAATTAACTTTAAAAACATTATTTTCTATATTTAATATGCGAAGTAACTTATATGTTGTTATACTTACTATTTTGCTAGTGTTTGCGATTGCGAGACATTTGTAAGAAATTGAAAATTGAAAAATTTTCAACATTTATGCTTTGAACGTGACCAGAAATACGATGTTTTTCTTTTATGCTCTAAAAAATACTCAAACCCTGACAAAAACGAAGAAAAAAAAGCAGAAAAAATATGAGTTTCAACTTGTTTATTTAAAATACAATGTATATGAATTTGTACGACCTTTTTCACCCTCTCTAGGATAAAAAAAAAATAAAATATAACAGAAAAAAACTGCACATTTTAAAATGGATATGACATTTGCTCATACCAGCTACCAACTGAAAAAAAAAGAAATGGCTAAATTGTATAACAAAAGCAAGCAAGGATATGTCATAGTATTGAAGGAACGGAGAGTGAGGAAAAAAAACAAAAAGTGTCAAATACAATATAGAAAATGTAATACATTAGGACCGGAAGCCAAACAGGCAGACATATCAGCTTCACGACCAGAAAGCGCAACAAAATAATTTTTTTTATTTAAATTCTTTTTGTTTTAATAAAAAAAAAACAAAATCCTATTTTCTTAAGAACATTTTTAGAAAAACTATCAATACCAACCAAGAGTGCGCCAATTGTCAATATGTAGGAAATCGCCATTTTTTTTATTCAATTTTATGAAAATATATCCTCTACACAATAGCTTATAACACATGGAATGTGGAGATAAGATTTTAGTTTTTTTACAGACTATTAATGAGCTCCTGCAGTCCTTTCTGAAGGGATATTCTCTTCCTTCCTTGTCATTTCTTCTCTCTTTCCTGTTATTTTGCTCTTTTTCTACCTTAGATTTTGATTAGTAACTCTGATTGACCTATTGCCATGAAAGTTACCATAAAAGATGGTTTCTGCTCTCATTTAAACCTTTTTGAAATTATTTGAAATCAAAATGAAAAAAAATCTAAAACAATATTTTTATATCACTTTCAACTTGTTTCATATGCCAATTGCAGCGTAAGTCATTTCCCAATTTTATACTCATTCGCCTTCCCAATTACGATTTTCTCTGCAACTTTAGCTTTCTTCGCATTGTTGCATTAATTTTTCAACAATTTTTCAAGCATTTGAACGATTTCTTTATTGACATGTTGGATATCTCATATAAATTCACCATGAGCGTGTGTACGTTAATGTATGTGTGTTTCTAGAACAATAAAAGTATTGTTTAGAGCATGAGGTTTAAGTTGCTGAAATAGAAATTGTTAAAAGGATACTATTATAGAGTTCTGGTCTAATAAGATTTTGTTTTTTATGCTTTCAACACACTCATATCCCATCCGTTTTGAAGAGTTGTGTACTCAAATAAGCGAATGAAACCAATTTTTCCTATTTTCTAATAAGAAAACGAATGAAATATTTTGAAAATAAATAATGTCAACGATTGCCAAGTAATAAGTCAAATAATATACAAAAATTTCATTTCGTAAGAATGGCAACAATAGTTTTTTTTCTTCTTCTTCTACTTCTACTCTAGTTGATAAATAAATTTTGTTGTTGGATTTTTTTATATTTTCTTTATTTAGAAAACTAACTTGACTGGAATTGAAAGTAGAAATATTAAACAAATGAAAAATTCCATGCAATTGGTTACAAAGTAAGAAAAAGTCATTTATTTTATTTGAAATTTTCTTTTTTTCATTGGTTTTCTTGACATTTTTAAAAATTTTTCGTTAAAAATCAATTCAAGGTCCAATTACACACTATTTCCGGTTTTATGTTTACCAAATGGCAACCCTTTCTGGTTAACGGTCTTTGATTTGCTCCCTTCAGTTATTTAGGTAAACACACAAGAACATATCGTTTTCGTTTTTGTTTTTATTGTTGCTTTTAGTTGTCATTGTAATCGCGCTTAAAAGTGTTTGTGTTTTTGCAGAGAAAAATCTTAAATTTGCATAAATCACCATGAATTTCATAAAATTTCAAGTGAAATTATTAAAAAAAACATGGAAATTTATGTTGCAAATTTGTGTGAAACTTGAACGAATTGTTAAAAAGTATTTTAATTAAAAAAATTGTGCGGAAAAAACGTTGGTCAGGAAATTTTTGCCGGATGTTGACCAGCATCCATCATTCGGGGTTTTTATTTTATTTATAAAGTTTGTGCGTGCGTTTGTGTATGTGAAAAGTGTTTTTATGTTCTAGAAAAAATGTTAACAAGCGAAAAAAAGTTTAAATTGGTGTTTAATAGTGTAGTTTTTCAATCTAATTCCACAGCGGGGAAAGCAACATAACCTTAAATTTGGCTAGAGATCGAGCATTTCTTTGACGATTGTCGCCAACAAAACAAGTCGGAAAACAAAACAAATGCTTTTATTAAATCTCTTAAAGAACTATAAGTTATTGCGTTAATTTTTATTCTTACTTATGAAAACTTTATACATTTAATTTCATTTGATTTCTTAAATACTTGCGTTTGAAGGTGGTCTATTTAGTGATTTATAAGCCTTCGAAATAAAAACAAATACGTCACTCAGGGTTTTTACACTGTTGACTAAAAACTTTCTTTCCTTTTTTGTTGTAAAAATAGTTTTTATTTTAAAATATTCTGGTACTCATGAATTTTCTTTTAGCATTTTAATGGTAATGATTTTAATTTCCTGTGTTGTTTTTAATGCCAACTCTACAGAGTTGTCCATATTTTGGTGTCATGTGAAGTTAAATAAAATCCATATAAAGCTATGATTGGAAGAATGGATAGGTATGCTCAACGAAAGGAAAGATAAAGAAAATAAGGTGGAAAATATCTGAGACATGCACCAGACTATCTAGAAATGCATATCAGGTGCTAGGCAGGGAATTGTCATTATTGACACCGAACAGCATCCTGAAGTTTATAAGGGCAATAGGCTTGGTGGAAATATTATATGTATGGTCGCAATATTACTGTCTTCACGACAAATCATAATGATGCGATTAGATTTTTATAACTGCCTTTAGGTTGGTTGCAGCAATTGTTAGGGGATTATCCGCATTGATGTGGTTTTTGACATGGCCCAAGGTGGAATTATTTTTTCTTGAAACTTCTCATGCAATAAAATAAAGCCAAAAATGTGTGTGGCCCGTGGCACTGTCTTGTTGAAACCACATGCCATTCACCATATAATTTTTAATTGCAGGCCAAAAAAGTCCTTTATTTCACGTTCATAAAGCTCTGAATGCTTGTTTTGATACTTCTGAACCGTAATGACAACCAAAAAATCAGTTTTTCTAAATTTTATGCATTTTCCACAATCACATCTGGGTTCTCGAACACCCATATGCGATAATTTTACCTGTATTTGTAACCATCGAGTGAAAAATGAGCTTAATCGCTGAAGATAATTTTATTCGCAAAATCAGTATTGAAGGTCTGTTCTCGAGCGCCCAATTAGTATATTTACGGCGTTGAGTATCATCAGTCGGCTTTAATTAAGGCCTGAGTTTGGACTTTATATGAATAAAAGTGCAAATTCAAATGGAAAATAAGCTGTAATAAATTGTAAAATATTCGTATACTGTACATATATGCAATGGAATCAATAAGTTAGAATTATTCGCCATATTTTGTCTAACATCAGCGATATTTTCGGCAGTGCATACATTTCGATGATGCATAGGGCTAACCACATCCGTAACGCTGTTAGTTTTTAAAATTTTTGTATAATCTTGCCAATACCTTAAACAGTACTTGATTATGACGTTCATAATTATCCTGTGATGTTGGAAATTTTGCCACATTTAAAATACAAATTTTGTAATCAGTTTTAACTATTTTTATGCGTTGCTAAACGATCCATATATGTACGTATGAAAATTCAGATAACTGTTAAGCTTACCAGATCAGTGGCAAGTATACCCAGAATAAAAAAAACTACAATAATAACAATAACAAATCAACTGTAAGGTTCTAGAAGTTGACAAACCATAAACAAATGAAGTAGAAATAAGGCAAAAGGTAACATTAACGACGTATAAACGCTGTGGTGTTATACTTTGTGAAGTTTGATCCTTTTTGCAAAAGGAGCGCGTAATAGAATTGTTAAAGCGGTGTTAAATTTAAATAAAAGTGGATTTATTGAAATAAAAAATTAACATTATTTTATTTTAAACCGTAAATCCTCATGGAATATGTACTCAATTATGTAACAATAATTTTCTAGAACCAATTATTGCTCTGGCAAAAACAAGAATTTCATATAAACTTGATATGAGAGAAAAAACACAAAAAAGACCATAAATAAACTGGGTTACATAATTGCAAAACACCACATTTAGACATGCCAGCATTTCGATAACAACATTTCAAAATGTTGATGTTGATGTTGCTGTCGCTGTTGATGATGGTGACAATGATTGTTAACAAATTCAACTATTTTATTAACAATATATCACTCAAGTACTGATGTTGCAACACTAATACTAACAACAAATGTTACGTTTTTCTATCACTATATTTCTATACAGTTTTTATTGTTCCACTTTTTTTTGTATTTTGTTTTTGTTTTTATTTTATTTTTATAAAAACATTATTTTTAAATAAAAAACATTTTATAAATATTTTACAATGTACAATAGTTAACAGTAAATATTTATTTAAATTTCTATTGCACACAAGTATGTGTGCACATCTACGTATACATGTATGTATGCATGTACATATAATGTCGGCCAATCCTTCGGTGTTTGTGTATATCTGTGTGTATTGTGTAGTGTCTATTTGTTTATACGTATGTTTATAAATATTTAAATATATTTTTTCCACTATTTCGTTACGGGTTTTTGGTTTTTCTTTTAGAATTTTTCCTGTAACAGAGCAAAGGTTGGAGTACAGAGCCTTAGGAAAAAGCCTTTTCAAGCAAAAATATGTCACATTACTAACTTATTTCGTTTTTAGGTTAGGTTGGATTATGGACCTTTTTTGGAGGTTAGGTTATGCCCATTGTGAGACAATAAAATAATATCTTAACAGGGCATTTAACACAGCCCCATTTAGCGCCTAGTCTGTAGTGTTCACCTATTCGATGGCAATAATAATGCCTGTCTCTGAATATTTATTTATTTTCTATGGCATGTAATTCATATAGAAATTGATTGGTTTTTTATAGAGTTTTTCCATTATTTTAAAATGTTTTTCTCTATGATGATAGTTTTTTAATGTTTTTTCATTCATACTTTTTCTCTTTGCCTTTACGTGAGTATATTTTATTTTATGTTATTTCCTTTTTTTTATTTTATTAAATAGAAACTAACTGCTGTATTTAAATATCGATTTTCTGTTTTCAATTTTTATTTTTTCCCTCACTGCATCCCTTCAAGGCATAATCATTACATATCTTAAAATGAAAATGTAATGCAGAACTTGGATTTCAACAATCCTCAAGACTTTAATATGTAACTCAACAAAATCCATATTTAGCTTAGGAACCTAACGCCTGTTCGTGATGGAAAAAAATCAATTTCTTTAAGCCTTCATTTACTTGAAAACGATTTTAAAGCACTGTCTTGGATTTTTTGCTCAATGACTTGCCTTTTTTTTTTGGACCATGGCTTGCATTTATTTGATCGATGAATTTAATTTTTTGGCCGATGACTGCAGTTTTGGGTCGATGACTTGAATTTTTTGGTCGATGACTTGCATTTTTTCGCCGATGACTTGAATTTTATGGTCAATGATTTACATTTTTTTGGTCAATGGCTTGCATTTTTTGGATGATTTATTATACGATGACTTGCATTTCTATTTTTGATCGATGATTTACATTTTTTTGGTTGATGACTTGCAGTTTTTCGTCGATGACTTGAAGTTTTTGGTCAATGATTTGCATTTTTTGGTCAATGACTTGCATTTTTTTGGATGATTTATTATACAATGACTTGCATTTCTATTTTTGGTCGATGACTTAATTTTTTTTGGTCGATGACTCGCATTTTTTCGTCGATGACTTGAATTTTTTGGTCAATGATTTGCATTTTTTTGGTCAATGGCTTGCATTTTTTGGATGATTTATTATATGATGACTTGCATTTCTACATTTTGGGATTGAGACAATCCCATTCTAAATTAGAGTACGAGTACTCTGAGTCAATCATGCCCTATTAAAAGACTGGTTATCAATCTCAGGTTATTTCTTGATGCATGACTCATATTGATTGCCTCAAGCCCATTTAATTTAGGAAGAGCCTTTGTTTTTCTCTTTTGTTGAGCATAGCTTTCCAAATATTTACGCCACTCCTCTCCTCCCAAGCACGTGTGCTTGCTCATTGCCGGGAATTCTCACATGACATGGGACTGATGCAGTTTCCCCAGAGAGTCACATACTATCATCGATTTAACCTCATTAGAGCCTAGTGCTCGAATGGCGGAATGGCTGCCAGATAATATTGCTATGTTCTGTCCTTTGTACCTCCTATCCAAGTTGAATTGAGCACATCTTTTGATGGAAAAAACTCGCGCGTAGTATTTCATTCTGCTTTCTTTACCCATCTGTATACCACAAAATAATTATTCCTTTAAGAGAGTATGCAACTTTTACCTCGTAGCAAGTAGTCTTAACGTCAATGTAACGTTAAAGGCTAATGTACTTCCCAAAGGTCTTACAACCCAAGGCTTTGAAGGTTTTGAAGGTTATTGAATGCCGCTGTGTATCGAGTTGAAAGTAAGAAAAGTTGGTGTATTTTCTTTGTTAGTTTGGCATATCTTGGGATTACCCTCGTATATATAATACCTTAACTTTTTCTTTACATAAAAACAACATGAATTTGATGTTCTAAATCGAAATTTTCACCATGCCAAAGCATTTATTTTCTGGTAATATTTTTTAATATTTCAAGTCATCAATTATTAACGTTTTAAAACGAATGTAACAATAACATGATTTTCCATTGCAGGCAAAGCCATAGCAAAGGTATTGTAAGGTTAGGTAAGGGAAGGGTCAGGTCATTCCACTCATCCACCTTCATTCTTCAATTCCTATTGAAATTCGTTTTATTTTTTAATTTCAATTCCAATTTTTATTTTTAATTTTCATTATTCTTGTTGCTTTCTTTCGATATTTCCTTATTTCCTTTACATATTTCTATTTATGGAGTGTAAGTACTCAATTGTAAAAAAAGGGAGTTGAAATAATAAAAAAAGGAAAGAAAAAAAAAACGGTCTGCTCCATTGATTTTTAATCACATTTACAGTAAATCATCATTATCATCATCATCATCGTCATCATCGAACAATATTTGTTTGTTTTGTTTCTCCTTTTTCCATTTATAGGATTGTATCCACCCATCCTTGTTTAAAAAATGTACAAAAAAAAAAAACAAAAACAAAAAAAGAAAACAAAATACAATAACAACAACAATAATAAGTACGAAAAATATTTACATAATAAACTTTCAGAAACTTACGTAGAAGAAAACACAAATTGTTGCAACATTTTTTCGTTTGAATTCAAGTGTTTTTTAACATGAAATAGTTTACTTACACCATTTCCCAACGATAGTTATAGTTGTGTGTGCTTGGTACTCAAAAAACTTTAAATATATGTCAGATTATTGCCCTCAGCCTATAGGGGATATCCGTATAATGTTTCCTCTGTTGCCCTATCTTATCTCACGAAGTTGTTTCGGTATCTGCAAGAATAACTCTCTGGTTAGTACTCATTGAGCCATTCAGAGATGTTTTAACACCGCATAGATTCCAAGTATGTGTCCTGATGGTTCGTTCTCCTCATTACAGTATCTACACATGCTACACGCTTCGCACTGTCTATAGTACCCGCTTCAAAGGTCGTTTACTAAGCTCTCATTGCTACCATATACTCGAATGAAAATCTCTTCCTATTTTAATTACCCACGAAAAGTTGAGATTGTTTCAAACCTCTTTGGCTTGAGCAGCGTTGCCGTATCTTCTCTTTGGCCATGTAAACAAACATCATTTCTCTGGTTTTATACAGTTGTAGAAGTGCAGGCTGGTTGGCCTTAATCTCCATATCAGCTCACAATATCTTCTGATGAGTTACGTGTTAGTTTTAACTCTCACTATCCTAATCTTAGGCTCCATAGTTCTGGTGCTCACTACCATATACAGTAGATATGGCCTTTAGCGCCACTGTAGGATAAGATGTCACTTCTTTGGTTATACCAACACTTGTCAGTCTTTGTTCTTATCTTATATAACTCCATCTCCACAGTTTTCAAATTCGCTCTGTGTGCATAAACAACAGCCCCAAAGATTACAATTCACCTGACCATCATACTCTACATCCAGGGCATAATGCTTGTAAGACACTCTCAATATTTTGCCATTATCGGCCTTACATAAAGTGCTTTTTAAATGAGCCTAATATTACTAGACGTTCTATGATATTACCTCACTCAGGAGCTGAATATTCTTTCATTTAGGATTTCCTTCTGCTCAACCTGAATATCGATCCCTATCATACGCAATGCTCGCTTACAATCTTAAGACCCCTTTGAATAAAGTTACAAAGTGTCTCTTCAAATTTGTTTCTTTGCCATCAGAACAATGTCGTCTTCATAGGATTGGCAGTCAATGGCTGTCCCAGACAGTTTCAGCAAGAGCTCATTCACAACCACGCTCCAAATTAGCTATGAAAGAGCCGCATCTTGTGAGCAGACCCCTTATTATTTCGTCCTCATTAATACGGATATCATAGGATCTAAAAACTCTTCTACATATTTAAAACCACGTCTAAAAATTCCCGGGCGGAGTTATCAAATGCGCCCTGCATTCCACGAATATCGATAACAGTCACCTTCTGGACTTGCTCGTCTTATAAGTGTGCGGCTCCGAATGCAGTGGACTTAAATAGCAGTGCGAGTGTTAAATATCTCAACGAAAATCTAACTTGCTGTACGGATTGTGCAAAAAGTGTCTCAACAAGTGCTTTCACGAACTTAATGAGACCCACACTGAAGTACATTACATGTAAAGAATGGAATTCCACAGTCTTTCCATAATAAAATTAAACCGTGCTCCTCGCAAGTGGTGTTTTGTATAATCGCCAGTCGGAGAGAACAGAATACTGACATAGGAGTGTTCCTCAGTCTTAATACTTCATAGCCATCTTTTGAATTGTATTGGACTGAAAAGGATCAGGCTGGATGTTGAATAATATGGGTCATCTGATCTTTTCCTATCGGATATTGACTAGACTTGGATCCTGGAGTTGGAAAAATTGTTGTGCACGGCTTTCGGTCATGCATGGAATAGTATCGTTAGACGACGGTGATTAACGGTGTTTCATTCGTGGTAGGGGTAGTTGCAGTAATAATTCTGTAGAGGCGATCATGTGGATTCACCACTGGTGAACATCTGATTGTTATAATAAGAAGAATTTATGTATTTCAATGGGAGAGGACAGTAGTAGAGGGCCTCTTCGTGTTACCAGTATGGCTTAAGGCGGCCATCAACCATTTCAAATTCGGTTTTCTGTTGTAAACAGGGTGCGTTATTAACTTCTTAGAAATTTTATTTTCTGTAAATGATTTCTTCTCTTGGTTTTCTTTTCTTTTCGTTTTTTTTTCTTCGAATTTATATTTTAAAATCTTTTAGTTTTTTTGTTTGTTCTCCCTTTACTCTCTCAACTCCTCTATACTTTGTTTGACTACTTATCGACATGAGTTTATGCACGCTTGAGTGAATGTCGTCCAAACTCCAGAAAGAAAGGAAAAAAAAGAAGAAAAAAATTTGCAATTGATTGCAGTCTACAAAATTGTATTGTATTGTATCAATATGGAATAAGAATGAGAAAAAGAATAAAAAGAGAACATGAACGAAAAGAAAAAAGAGAGAAACATTGTATTGAATTGTTATATGGATTTGGTTTGGTCTTCCATTTTTTTCTTTCTTCTGTTCTGTTGTTTGCAAAACGTTAAAATGTAATATAAATGGGGCTTGAATGACCAAAAAGCGAACCAAGCAAGGGAAACCATGCGAAGGCCAATCCTAAAGTCAGCCAATATATATTGTGGCAGCAACATTTGGCCAATTGTTGTAAAGAAAATCATAAAAAACTGAGAAAAAAAAAATGTCCAGAATAAAAATAATAATGTTGGCCTCGTAATTGAAAGTATGAAGTACAGAAAAATAACTTGAATTCAAACAAAACGGTTATTGAAGAAATTGAAACTTCCAAAATGAGTCAAAGTACCAGCCATTTTCATTACAAGCACAGTCTGCATTTCTTTCCTTGTTGTTGACCATTAAATTGAAGTTGAGTTCAGTTTTAAGTGGATTTGGCAAATACCATGTTTATCTTACAGATGATGGAATCCTTAAAGAAAAGCGTTTTCAAAATTGTTGCCATCAAAAGGGTTTTTCAAGACATACATCCTTTAATTTCGTAAATTTAAATTGAATTATTGATTTGGAATCTGTGAAATGGGTATCGATTCTATTCCTGAGTTTATTTAAATACTTCAGCACGCATACTAAGGTTATACGATCAAAACAAAGAAAATTTGGGAAAATAATTATGTTGGCTTATTTGCATACACCTGAGACTTAAGAAAACTCCACAAGAAAAAGTCTGACGCGACCAAAGCTCACGATTTCGATGCTCAATTCACATCATCTTCTCGTGAGATGACCAAATTTTGTTCGTGCAGAATATCCAATGTGACATGAGCAGTGTGGCAAGCACCACATGACGATGGTGTCAAAAACATTGATTTCAGGCCAAAAGAAGTTGGTAATCCATGATTTATAATGCTTGCCGTTAACTATGATGGCCTGGTCAATATCGCTTTCATATAAATATGAACCAATGACGCCGCCAGCCTAAATTCCACACCAAGCAGTGATTTTTTCGAGATTCATTGAACGCTTTTAGATCTCATGGGGATTAGAGTCGTTCTAAATTCGTTAATTTTATTTGTTCGCGTACCCATTCATTCAGGAATGGACCTCATGGCTGAAGATGATTTTTTGATAAAAATTAGGTTCACTTGGCAACTGCTCCAGCGGCCATTTAGCGGCAACACACGTCGCTGTCTATGGTCGTTAGACCTTCTAACCCTAGGTCAGTTGTATTTTGTACAACTGCAGACTTAAGTCACAACGCAAAATTCTCCAAATTCTGGTCGGCGAACAGCCGAAATCTTGTAAGAGATGCAAAATCGACAGCCTCAAATTCTTTTGCAGCTTTCACGTATAGCGGCGATTGCGAATAGTTTTCTCGATAGGAGGATTCAGATGCAAAGTATTTAACAGCTTAAAACCCGTTACTTTGCCTAACATTTTTTCAATTTTGTTTTTCCCTTCAAAAAAATAGGATTTTCGGGAAGCTTACATCGTAAACGTCGTAGTCTACTAGGTATTGTGCCCATGATGCAATTCCCAGGTAACTTGAATAATAAAATTTCCATGAAAAGTTCCTCAAAACTGTAGGTCCCACCACTAATGGATAAAATTAATACACACAACATGGGTGGTGTGAGAAGTTAGGTTGGAATACTGACTAAGGAGTTGTAATAACAAATTAAGTTAAGTATGTAAGAGGAAGAAAATCGAAAATCCAGTGGAAGGATCAGATTAAAGAAGAATAATAGAAGCTGATTGGAGAAAACGTTGATGATAAAAGTTATTTATTACTGCTTTACCAATAAATTGCATTGGCATGGCAATAATTTTGAAAATATTCATTCACTTCGAAACAAATTAATGTCCACTCCAACTCCTAAATCCTTGTATTGATTATTATTTTATCACACTGTACGGCATTATCATTAATTTAATTCTGGCATCTTATTTTTATTATTTGTAACTCAACGTTAAAAATAATTTTCCTTTCATACCGAGTGGACATTTCATTTTCATTTTAACATTGATTAAATCATCGTTATTTTGCTTTAAACGTTTGCCGTTTAATCAAATGAGATTAGAACTGTGATCTCTCTCTGTTGAAGCCTAAAATGTAAAGAAAAACAATAAGAACAAGACGGAGAAGAAGAAGAAATGGATTCATTCATTAAATGAAAAAAATGAAAAAAATTATTCTGCTATTCATGCAGTCATTTCTTAATCGTCATGCCAAGTTAATTGATTAAGAGAAACACAAAACAACGCACATTTAATTGTTGGTAATTTGTAATGTAATTCGGGTTTTCTTCTCTTTCTCTCTCTCTCTCTCTCTATTCTTTTTAATATGCGCTCAAAAAAGGATATCAACAATAGCATGAATAACAACAACACCAACAATCTAATCATTTTCATTACATTGGACTGTTAAAAATAGCCACCGGAATAACAACAACAAATAAAGGAATTAAAGTAGATTGAGAGAGAGAGAGGGAGAGAGAGAAAGAAAGTTGAGAAGTGATGTGATGTGTTGTGTTGTGTTGTGTTGACATGACACTGATGATATTTAACATTTAATTACAGCAACAATAAACAATTACAAATTACAAGTAAAATAAATAAAGAAAAACAAAACAAATAAAAACAAAAGAGAAAAATCCGCAGTAACTGTAACTGTAAAAGTAAGAGTTACATACCGAAAACAATTGTAATTAAATAAAACAGTCATTTCATACCATTAAGGATTGTATTACCATGGTGTGGTGGCTGCAAAGGGTATAGAGATGGAGTACATTGGTATGAGTAGAGCGTGCACGCATCATCAACAGCAAAAATGACCAACAAAAATCAGAGAGAAAAAACAAAACAAGAAACAACAAAAGTTCATGCCCATCATTATGAGAAATACCAACCAAACAACCCGTTGCTATTCACCACTACCACCACCACCACCACCACCACCATCACACACATTAAACGGGCTTTAATTCTCAAGGCTTCAAAGAAAATGTAACGCGAAATAAAAATAATTACGCACACAATACAAACTGCAACGTTTTTTCTTCTTCGTTTGCTTTTCCCACTTTTGTTGTTGTTGTTGTTGCCTTCATCTCTGTAACACATTTTCATTTTAAATGAATAATGGCTTGGCCAAGAAAACCGGAAAATTATTTATGAAAAACACAAACAACTACAACAACAACAACCAGAACAAAAACTAAAAGAAAATATATTCGTTTGTTTTGTAAAATTAGAGCCAAAAATTCAAAGAAAAAAATAAAACGAAAAAAATTATAGAAATGCTGGGCTAAAAAAAAAATGGGAAAAAGAAAGAGTATTAAAAGGAAATGAAAATAATTAACGGAAACTTCAACATGCAACACTGTCAGTTAGATGTGCGTCGTCAGTCACTTTTTCAATTTCAATTCCATCCTTTATGCTGCCATTCTATTGGTTGTTGGTTTGTTTTTACCAACACCGCCATTATACGAATAATTTTTTTAAAATTAAAACACGATTATAAACTTGGCTGGAGATGTAATAAGGAACACTGTGAATCAGGTTTTTAAATCGGTTGTACTTCAATTCAGCGTATCAAATGAAAAAGCGTTTCCGGTATTGTACGATGGCAATGAAAATCTGTGCAATAAAGACGTCAGATGAAAATAAATTGTAGTAGGCCTTAGAAATATGTATGTATATTGGACAGAGTGAATCAGTGAGAGTCTGTGAGACATTCCGCGTCGCTGACAAGAACTCGACTTTTGCGGACCACAACTTGGCGAATTTTATATCGTGACATGGGCCTACCACCCATACAAAATTCAACCGACCCAGAAACCTAAGGAAATCGATCAGAGACAACGACGTGTGTTAGCTGAATGAACTCTGGAGCAGTTGGCAATTGAACCCAATTTACATTGAAAAATCATCTTCAGTGATGACACCCATAAATGGGATTAATGTGTACGTGAACAAGCAAAATTGCCGATTTTGGGACGGTACCAATCCACCTGCAATCCTAAGCATCACGAACAAGTCACTGTTTGCTAAGGATATAGGGCTGATGACGTCATTGGTCCATATTTCTTTGAGTAATCTCATAATTGTCAACGGCGAGCACTATAGGTCGATGATTGTTAACTCCTTATGGCATTAATTTAATGTTTTGGAAACCAACGTCATGGGGTTTCCATGGGGTGCCACTCTGCCCGTGTCACATTGGATATTCTGCACGAGCGATTTGGGGGCATGGTCATCTCACGTGAAGGTGATGTAAACTGGCCATCGAGATCGTGTGAGTTTAGTTCGTTACACTTTTTCTTGTGGGGTTTTCTTAAGATGCAGGTGTAACGAACAAGCCACAAACTGCAACGCTTCTCAAAACCAACATAACCAATGCCATCGGTTGAATTCAGCCTAACTTCGGATGGGCTCTACTCAGAGAAGACGGGGCGATGTATATATTCCGCATATAGAGGCATCAATAGTGGCATCAACCACATATAGTGTCATCAATAGGTCCTTCAAACGAATAATAAAATTCGATTACGCCTCACACACACACATACATACATACATACATAATTGGTCATTTCAACCCTGCACTTAGGGACTTCAAATTTTTTTTATTTTAAATTTAAAGTTAGGAAGCGCTTAATGAAAGACCCGTTATAATTATAATAATTATAACAACAATGTAATGGCTAAACTATATTCGGTTTGGCTTCTCATTCTCATTCTCGCAATTCGTTTTCAAATATTTTAAATTCATTTCAATTCTTATTTCTTTTCTTTCCCTTCCTTTTGTTCTATTTTTTTTTTACCCTGTGTGTGCTATTTTTAGCATTTGTTTGCTTGAGTATGTGTTTGGCTGACATTTCCGAATAATTTTGCATATTTTTAAAGTTTTAATTACGAATTCCTTGAATGGCAAATACTAATAAGCTAAACGAATACTGTTGTTGTTGGTTTTTTTCCTTCTTCCTTACTTTCTTTTTTTTGTATGTGATTGTAACAAATACAAGAGGTGTTCACAGCCACCGTAGTCTAGTAGATAGTGGATGAGAACACGTGTTAGGGATTCAAACCCCAGCACAGACATTTTGAACGTCCCAGCGGTCTACTTGTAAAAACCCCTTATGATAAAAAAAATTGAAGTCGACTTTAAACTGTAGGTCATGCCACTCATGATTAAAAATTAACACACACAACATGGGTGGTGTAAGAAGCTAGGTTGTAGTCCAGGCTAAAGAAGTGTAATGATTAATTAAGTAAGTAAAATCAAAGACAATAAAGTATAAAGAATGTGCTTTTTAACATATTTTGGAATATTTTTCAAAAATATTTCATGACGCGGGGGGAAATATAGAAGGGAAGGATACAGAAACCAAGAGCGTAACAATGCGTTGTTGTCATCGTGCGTTTTTGTTGTTTTACCACTTTCTTATTTATTTTTCTGGTGTTAAAAACAGACGTCGGCACCAATGTCCCTCAGGGGAAGAACATCTTCGGCTTTTTAAATACATAGGACAAGAACATCAAGAATGTTCGTTAAAAAGAGCGTAAACATCTTGTCAGCTTCTAAAGAAGAAAGTTCATGTCGCTTTTTTTCAGACTTCAAATATACACCCAAAGAAATATCACAGTAGCATTCACTAATATCAATGAGAAATGATTTCGATTTTTGGAAGAATTCTTGCCAAGTTAAATACGGTGTCTTTAGAGATTTAGTGCCGTACAATTTTTCTATATTTTCCGATCACATATACATATCATTGGGTTAATAAGTAGACTTGAAATTATTACTAACAATTTTCCTCTAGGTTAACACATGCCTTTGGTTATGGATTGGTGAGTGAGAGAGAGAAAATAAGTTGAGAGAATTTATTTATTTACAGCCATATAAAAGTGTTAGTAATACACTCTATTTTTATTTTCATTTCATCAACATACATATGTAAAGCTGTCTATCTTTGTCTTAATAATTTTAGATAAATACAAATAAAACAAAAAATCGATTTTATTATTAAAAGAACATAAAGCCATCCATCTTTGGCTTAAAAGTAATGCCATGTTTTTTAGAAAAATAAAAAGAATAAAAAAACCATTTGTTACTAAAAGAAAAAAACGAGCATTCCAAAGCATTTAAAAAAAATTATACTATGAGGCAAAATAAAAAAATGAAATACGCCCAGCTAATGACAAAGAACATTTTTAACACAAAGTATTCTTCGAGTGTTATTCTATTCTTGTCGCAGTCTGATCGACAACTAAATCAAAAAACACAAGAATTCATACACATGTACATACGTACGATGAGAGCAACATATTGTTACGCTCTTTGTTTGTGTTCATTTCCTTCTGTCTTCCACTCCCCTCATCGAGAAATGATTTTTAAAAAGATTTTGGTGAGAGCGGGTCGTAATGTTACAACCCGCCATAAGAAATTTTACTTCTACATGATGCGTATTCTTTATATCCATATTCTTTGGTAAAACTGAACTCTCTTCTGCAAATGACACTTTAGCGTTGAAATGAAACTTTTTGAAAGCAAAAAACCCTCATTTCGTTAACCATTTTATGGGAGAATTAGGTTTTACCGTTATTTATACTACAAAATGACTTCATAAGTTATTAAAAACACAAACCTCAAACACATGCTGTGAATTCGGCATTTTTAAGTTGCGCTGCTGCTTTAGCATTCAAATCTATTTATTTAAGCTAAACTGTGAACTGTCTTAATATGGTATTTAATCCGTTTATTGGTCTCCCTTTTCCTCTCTCTCTCTCTCTCTCTCTCTCTTTATTTATGGTACTTGGCTTTGTTCGTCGGTATTTTTAATTGAATAACTGACAGCTTTAAAGCGGAGAATCTGTTTTTCTTTTTTTGTGCAGGATTTTTGGTGTCTTTTTGTCGTTACTTTTGCGAATATAAATAATTTTCCTGTCAAATAATTGAAATTACATTGTAATACAATTATGCTGTGATAAAATTTTAATGAGCTCTTTGACAACAACAATAACAACAACACAAAGAGCTATAACTATTACAGCAAAAATTTCATTAAAATGAAGCAAACGATAATTTTCTGCATAAATTTTCTTTATTTTCTTTAGTTCCACAACAACAAATACAACAACAAAAATTCCACGATAAAAAAGTCTACTGATTGACATTTATTTTCAATGAAATTATTTTGGCACACAAAGAATTTTAGAAATTGAATTCCGTCGAAATAATGTTTTTAAAAAATTGAATTGAATTGAAAACAATAGTCGTCCAACATTCCGTAACAAACAGGGAAATAGGCCTCGTAATTATAAAAATCAGCGATTTTGTTTAAGGCTCTTGAAAGATGATTTGAAAATTAATTTTTGCTTTTAAATCACATCACATGCTTTCATGGTGTGAACAGCAGTGAACAGCACTTTTCCCACTGAAGTACGAGAGGGGCTCATATCGGGACAAAAGGCACAATAACTATCCAGGACAAAAAAAAAAAACTGGAGAACTATCATACTGATGGTAGCCGCTGTAGTCTAGTAGGTAGTGTGTTGGCTTATTAGACGTAAAGCCAGGGTTCGAGCCCCAGGCCAAACATCGAAATAAAAATACAAAAAGTATTTCTTCGGCGACTTCCTCTCAGCAGATTTCTGGCAAAAACTCTGAGAGTAAATAAAAATTGCCATGAAAAAGTTTCTTAAAAATATGTCGTTCGGAGTCGACTTTAAACTGTAGGTCCCGCCACTCATGTATAAAATTAACACACACAACATAAGTGGTGTGAGAAACTAGGTCGTAATCCTGACTGAAGGGTTGTAATGACCAATTATTATTATTATCATACTGATGACTATGAGTCAAAATCCGCATGTTAGTTGCCACCTTTATCCACATCAGAGCTTGGAAACAAACAAATCGCCTTTAGAACACACAGCTGCCGCACCGACCTCACGTGTGTTATATCGGGTCTGCCATCTAACTTTTTTTTTCAACTAGTGCTTATTTCGTCAATGGTAACAATCAGCTCATGTCTGATTTGACGGATAATTAGTTTTATCCTTCCGCTGAACGAATATGGACCATCCAATGCGTTTTCGCTTCGATAAGTGGGCCTGCGATCGTCTTACAGAAGATGCCGATTTTGGCAAAAAATCATCTTTTCAGATGAAGCTCATTTTGATCTTGGCGGCTATGTAAACAAGCCAAATTGTCGCATTTGGGGCACAGAAAACCCGCACGCATACATTGAAAAGCCGACGCACCCAAAACGAGTCACTGTTTGGTCCGGATTTTGGCCCAGAAGCATAATTGGGCCATTTTTCTTCGAAAATGAGCAAGAAGTGGCCGTTACAGTCAATGGCGATCGTTATCGGGCCATGTTGAACGAATTTTTGTTCACAAAAATTGAAGCGGATATTGGCAACATTTGGTTTCAACAGGACGGCGCTACGTGCCATACAGTCGAAGCTACACTCGATGTTTTGCTCCCCGTTTTTGAAGATCGCATTATCAGCCGCAGAGCTGATTTCGTTTGGCCACCTCGGAGCTGCGATTTGACACCGTTGGACTATTATTTGTGGGCTGCCGTCAAAGATAAGTGTTACGCCGACAAGCCAGAGACAATTGACGCTTTAAAGGACAATATTCGTGAAGCCATTGTTGAAATACAGCTGCATACAATCGATAATGTGCTTAAAAATTGGACCGATCGTGTAGGCTACTGCAGGGCCAGCGGAGGCAGCCATTTGAATGAAATTAGTTTCCATTATTAACCGAAAGGATTGTATTTTCAAATAAAAAAAGCAATTTGAGAAAATATTCAGGAGTTTTTTCTTTAAAGCATTTAAAAAAAAAAAGTTATTTGGCGGACCCTTTAGCAGAGTAGTCGTTTGGGAGGCTGTATCTGTTGTGTCTGGTTTTCAGTGATTTCGCCAAGATATTTGACATGCTTGCAAGGACAGTATTTTACTGAATAGCAATCGCTTAGTCTTAAAAAATTGTTTTTATCTTATTTTAGTCACAATCGACGTACCACCCTATGCCTATAGAAATGATATACTTATTCGTTCGCCGGTACCGTTCTTTAGGAATTTTCCCTCTTTTTAAAGGGGCAAACTGAAAGACATGTTCGAATAGTAATTCCTCTGTTGTCAGAAGAGATTCCAATAAATCTCCGATAGTAATAGACCTGATCGTATCCACATCTAATTAAAAATGGATGCAAACGTGTAACATGGTTCTAGTCAGCTAGACAGAGCCTGCACTTCGTCTCATCCAAAACCTATTTAGCTGATATCTCAGGTAGTGGTCTACCGATAAAGAGCTTATCCTTCACTATAGGAGTGGAAGGTGGTTCTAGTCAGCTCGACTGAGCCTGTCCTTAGTCTCATCCAAAACCTATTTAGCTGATATCTCAGGTAGTGGTCTACCGATAAAAAGCTTACCCTTGTTTAGAGGAGAAAATTCTTACTAATCCGTTGGTCTGATGAATTCATACATTCCGTCAGGATTACGACCTAGTTTCTCACACCACTTAAGTTGTGTATGTTAATTTTATACATGAGTGGTGTGACCTACAGTTTAAAGTTGACTCCGAACGACAGATTTTTTTGAGAAACTTTTTATGGCAATTTTTTTTATTTACTCTCAGAGTTTTTGCCAGAAATCTGCTGAGAGGAAGTCGCCTAAAAATACTTTTAGTATTTTTGTTTTGATGTCTGGCCTGGGGCTCGAACCCTGGCTTTACGTCTAATAAGCCAACACACTACGTACTAGACTACGGCGACTTCTTGGTCTGATGAATTGGTGGTGCAATTAAGTCGAAAATAGAGTTTTAGGTCAACAAAATCTGTTGCATATCCATGCCTTACTACTACAAAAAAATTTCCAAGAGTCCCGTTGCTTGCACAATGGCAGATATAGAAAATGCAAGTTATCGATACATTGACGTACTCCTCCGTAAGTACTGTGCAGCGATTTCAAGAAAGTCTCCGATATTATCTGACGGACTGCCGCGGCAAGCCGTATCGAAAGCGTTGAGAAGAAAAGTTGTGCCTTAGAAAAAAACACCTGGAGAAGAATTAGGAGAAGGACTAGGACAGTAGCCTACCGTGTAAGATGGCGAAGCTTTGCGGAAGCCATATGCTTTCTACAGTGCAATCAAAAAGAAAGTTCACATAACTGGTGACAATCCTCGCCTTAAACCGGGAATACTCCATGCAACACTGCATTAGCATTGAATGTTAGGTTGTAAGTGCATTTTCTTTATGAATATAGTTTCTCTAGACTCTATTTAAAGCCCGCCAAATGAGTCTCTTAATAAACGAACCGCATGTTTTCTTTAAAAACATTACTGTCGAGTGAACATTCTTTTTTGCTTTTCTTGAATTGAATTTTTTCTTTTGTTTTGCTTTGAAGAAATTCTGTTTCTAAATCCGTTTTATAAACACAAATCACGTCTGTTATTAAGACTTGTATTCTCTACTCTCTCCCCTGCTCTCCTACTCCCAGATAGACGTACAGATTAAAATGAATTTGATAAACAAGAAACCAAATCACATTTTACGCTTTGTTGCTATTTTTCATAGGAAACATTTTTTCCAAAAAAAAGAAAAAAAAAATGAAAACAAAAAAGTTTGGGAGAAAATAAGTGAAACTTTTTAATGAGTTTAACCGCTTGAGGACAATATGACTGACAATACAATACCATATCCACACACACATACACACATAGACACACGGTAATATCAGCTGAACAGAGACGAGAGAAATTTTAAAATAAATTTTCTAAAATAAGAATCGTAAGCAGAAAAGAAAAAAAAAACGAAATTATTATTCCTCATGTATGTGCGTATACATACAGTGAGTGTCAATGAAAATCGTACAGCATGCATTAAAGTAGTGAAGTGTGTTAGTAAACACACTAAACGTTTAATGCTCCTCGTTAAAATCCCTCAATAACTGGTTAAACGATTCCAAGATAGGCATGACTTTTTGTCAGAATTTGAATTGGCCAATGAATGTCCGAGCAGACATCTCTGTAGAAAGACAGCTACTGTGTACTGGTAATTCTACGCTAAACTTTCACCGACCAGTTAAAAGGCTTAAAGGCAGCCAAGGCGCTTTGCCAGATTGTTAGTTTGACAAAAGAGGATTATCCTCTAATGGCCCCTATGCATACTAGAATTTGCTCTCAATATCCCGGCCCTGATGCTGACAATGAATACCACTGTTCCAACGCAATAATTGATACCACCAAATGAGCCATCAAGTATAGCACCCGGCTTTAATTTCTGTTGTCTGTAGGTAGCGCCCCCTTGGAGGCGTATGAGTTCCAAAAAAGTAGCACCATTTTACATGGTTTTCTGTTGTTATTTTTGCTGTTCACTCTTCAACGTTTGCCGTATGAAACTGATTTACTCAGAATGCATAAGAACGTCAACGAGTCGTCTCGGTACTTGCAGGATCACGTGTAACGAGCAAACGCGAATGAATCTCAATGAACGTCATATCGAAATTTTGAGGATTGCCGATTTCAGCAAACCTGAGACCAGTTTCCACGGATTATATCGGTATTTTTGGACAGGAAGCAATGGTGTGGTGTAGACAGTTTACTTCGGTCTTTATAAATGGTTCGAAAATGAAAGCTGGCACTGTTGGTACAGCCTACTTTAGCTTTTTTAACAACGCATTGTAATTTGAGGGCAGCGACGGCTTGTGGAATATAGTTATCCCTTCTTTCTGCCGAGATGGCTTTAATGCGAGAGGACCTGTGTAACTGTCAAACACATTTGGTGTCTCTACTCTGCTGTGCAGTGGCAAAGACATGGGATTCTGGAACGAAGGTTCTTCAATGGTCTTGTAAAGTTGACCTCTGTTGAAATTTTTGGAAATTTCTTGTAAAATAACTCCGTTTCATATTTTTTTCTATGTCCCCTATGTATGTTTCCATTCTCTGATTCCAAGTAGGGATGACTGGAATCCTAATACGGTCGTCCCCCCGGAAGTCCCGGATATATATACCGACGGCTCTAAAGTAGATAACGGGGTTGGAAGCGGTGTCCACTCTGGGAAACTGGACCTAAATATTTCTCTCCGTCTGCCTGGACTACTGCAGTGTGTTTCAGGCGGAGGTGATGGCAATTTACCGGGCCGCTCAATGGATCCTCGTCAACGATGCTCCTTTCACTCTCGTCTCGATCTTTTCTGATAGTCAGGCCGCGATAAGATCTCTATCGGGTTCCGCTGTCTCGACCTTCTCTCGGGGTGCTTCACCAGTGTCTCTCTGGTGTTGGTCCTCGGGCACAGTGAAATTCCGGGAAACTGTAGGGCCGACGAGCTCGCCAGAGCTGGTGCGCTCCTTCCGGAATCCTCTTCTGTTGAATTGGGTATGCCACTTGCCTCGGTCAAGTTGACCATTGCGCGGAGGTTCTTTCGGGACGCCAACCTATCCTGGGTCAATGAGGAGTCCTGCTCCACCGCTAGACTGACCTGGCGTACCAACCGATTACTTGGTCTTGGTCGTGATGTCATCTCGACTACAGTGGCCGTGCTTTATTGCGTCATGGGTAGACACGCGGAAAGAATGAGGCTCCCTTTCAACGACTTCTGCCGTGGATGCAGGTCCACTGAGGAAGAGGAGACTGTTGTTCACTTTCTTTGCCAGTGTCCGTCTCTTGCTAGGTGTAGATGTAGATTATTTGGCTCCCCATTCCTTGTTAGCTTAACGGAGCTATCATCTATTGACATCAAGGATACAGCTTCGTTCATCAAGCTTTCTGGCTGGTTTTCCAGTGCGGGGTAGTCGTGCTTTTGTTGTGCAGCCCTTGCGCTGACCAACTTCTTCCTTTTCCCTGATTTTGGTGGAACTTGGTTAGTACAGGGACTGCATTCACCCGTGACATCTCAACGGGCCGCTATGTGTGCTCAAGTGAGCTTTGTGATAACAGAGCTACCACTCCGACCTAACCTAACCTAACCCCTATGTCTTCCTATTCGAAATTTTTGTTTTTGATGATTTCTTTCCTCATTATCCAATTTTGTCTGGTTTCTGGATGAAAGCTTGCTTCTTCACACCGTGACATCGTAACCAATCCGAAACTAAATTTGCATAACATAGGGAAACATTTGACACCAGTAAACTTGAATCTTTTTTCTTAAATAAACCTTCGTTACATGTACGATTTTCAGTGTCTGCCCCATATTTCTGGGGTTTTCAATAAAACTTAATTTTCTACCTGCTTGAATTAAAGTATTGTTTGATGCAGTTCCTGTATTGTTATGCTAAAATTTAAAAATCATGTGTACTTGTACGATTTTCACTGAAGCTCACTGTACATCTGAGTTAATGTCGATACAATACGTGTTGCTGCTTGCTGGTTATGTTCAGCTCCTAGGCCTAAACACTTTCTGGTAATAAAGTCTGCTATTTTTGTAAATTAACATAAGAAAACAAGCCTTGAACTTCTCTTATTTCATATGAATGCCTTTTATTTTCAAAGGATTCCTTTTAATTCTTCTTTCTTTTCAACCAGACATACCTCACACATACCCGTTAATACAATACAATAAAAAAAGTAATGAAAAACCCTCCTTAAATTTAATACAACCAACAAGCAAAGAAGAATATCAGCTCCTTAATAACACCTATGAGTTAAGGGCAGAGAAAGAATGTTGATTCCAAGAGGGTAAGACGGTGTTTGGAAAAGTTTTAAATGAAAAAAAAGTTTTCCTTTCTGCTGTCGTTGCGCTGCTGTTTGTAGACTTTGTCGGTTTAAAGGATTTCTTTTTTAATTTCCCAGAATTCTTTTATTAAAGATTTTAAATTAGAAGGACTTTTCAAATGTTTTATTATGGTTTTGTATTTGGAATCAATGTAATGATGCTGCACATAGAACATGAAATGTGCGAGATTTTATAATGTACGAGGTGTGTTCAAACACAAAAACTATATTTTTGCCAACTAATATACTAATACTATGCACTGTAGGACAGGGTAATCCCCTAAGTGTTGGTCGCATAATAAAAAATTAAATCACAGACTACTGGTATTTTTTTTATAGGAAAACTGTGTGTTGAACCAAAGAAAATAAAGTATAAAGAATGTGCATTTTAACATATTTTGGAATATTTTTCAAAAATATTTCATGGCGCGGGGGGAAAGATAGAAGGGAAGGATAAGGAAACCAAGAGCGTAACAATGCGTTGTTCTCATCGTGCGTTTTTGTTGTTTGACCACTTTTTTATTTATTTTTCTGGTGTTAAAACAGGACGTCGGCACCAATGTCCCTCAGGGGAACAACATCTTCGGCTTTTTACACACATAGGACACAAACATTAAGAGTGTTCGTTAAAAAGAGCGTAAAAATCGTGTCAGCTTTTAAAGAAGAAGGTTCATGTCGCTTTTTTCAGACTTCGATTATACACGCAAAGAAATATCACAGTAGTATTCACTAATATCAATGAGAAGTGATTTCGATTTTTGGAAGAATACTTGCCAAGTTAAATACGGTGTCTTTAGGGATTTAGTGCAGTAACCAGCAAGCAGCACTTCTACTCAGAAAAACAATGAAACACTTACGACATACGATTTTTAAATTATGGCACAGCCGTCCATAAGAGACTTTTAATATATCTCACAATACTTTACTTCAATACTTTAGTTCAGACATGAACCTTAATTCATTCATTATAGTGGACTTAAATACAATAGCATATCAGGGACAAAAGTAAGTTTTATCAAAAAACCCAGAAATATAACCCAGTCAATGAAAATTGTGCAGAGGATTTAAAAATCAGGATTTCATACATACTCTCGCATCTCTATACTGTTTTCCAGACGAAAGTCATGGATATCCTGCTGGCGATTAAGCCCACTAACAAAATATCCTCATAGATTGTACCGTTATAGTCTGACAGTGAGTCTTTATGAATGAATGTCGTCTATTTGTCCAAGCAATGACGGATGGTAGAATCTGTGTTAAGGATTACTAACTGTGCACTGACCCACACGCCTCCTGCACCTATGTGATCTGCGTGTAAAGATCTTCTTGGCTGGCAATTAGAGAGAGGATCTGTTCCAGAGATCAGCAATGAATCGCTTTTTCGCTACTCATAAGTATTCATGACATTTTGAGTGTGAGTGAGTCAACAGTATTCAAATCCAACTACTCTGATTCATTCGTACTCAGTACAACATTGATTTATAAGTACAAGTTGCAACGAGTATGAGTACAACGTTGACATCAAACTCATAACATTCTAACTATGTTTGATTCATACGCCTACTCATTCAGATTCATAAATTTAGAAAAATACTTCTTATAATACTTATAAATGATTCGAGTGATTTGAATCATTCGTCAAAATTTACAGTCTTAGTTGTTGTTGCATTTACAAACAAAGAAGAAAGACACATAAACAAAAAAGACGAAGACAGCAAGCAGAGCAAACACACAACCTTCTTGTGAGTATTGTAGTGTTCGTACGCGAATCATACTTATTTTGTGATTCGTGTATACGATGAGTGATGGAGAGTCGAAATCAATAACATCATGCGTATTGTTAGGCATGAGTACCATGAGTATTTCCAACTTTGAATATGAGTAGTATGAGTATGACATTAAAATAAGTATGAATGCGTATAAGTACCAGAAATTATAAGTATGATTCGAATCTACTCATCGTTTTAAATACTCGTTGCTGACCTCTGATCTGTTCAACTTGTGTCGTGTGTGTTAAATTTATACATGGCGTGACCTACAGTTTTATTTTGACTCCGAACGACAGATTTCCGAAAATTTTTAATGGCAATCTGAGTCGATGGAAGAAATGTTCCTTTCATATTTCGTTTTGTTCGAGATGTTTGAGCTGGGATTTGAACCACGGACTCTCATCTAATAAGCCAACACAATACGATCTCCTTGGTCAATATTAGGCTGGCAATTAGGGAGACAGGATCTGTTCTACCTCTGTCGTGTGTGTTAATTTTATACCTGGCGTGACCTACAGTTTAATTTTGACTCCGAACGACAGATCTCCGAAAATTTTTAATTGCAGTTTTTGTTAAGAGTCTGCTGTGAAATCTGAGTTGATGAAAAAAGTGTTTTTTTTCATATTTCGTTTTGTTCGAGATGTTTGGGCTGGGATTTGAACCACGGACTCACATCTAATAAGCTAAGACACTACCTACTCGACTATGGCGACTTCGACTTGGTTCCTTCTGGTATGCATTAATGCCTCACAGGTTGCAAGCAATTATTCTGAAGATTCATAATCAGTATCACAGAATCTACAAGTTGGGTTCGAGACAAGATCCCCATTCTGAATAAGTGTACAGTGAGTCTACAGTGCCCTCGTCTAATATGCCAACACACTGGCAGCATTGCACGAATAGCGGTTTTAAAGCCACTAAATGGATAACCCGAAGTCGCCGTGGTCTAGTAGTAGGTAGTGTGTTGGCTTATTAGACGAAAAGCCAGGGTTCGAGCCCCAGGCCAGACATCAAAACAAAAATACAAAAAGTATTTCTTCGGCGACTTTCCCTCAGCAGATTTCTGGCAAAAACTCTGAGAGTAAATAATAATTGCCATGAAAAGTTTCTCAAAAATCTGTCGTTCGGATTCGACTTTAAACTGTAGGTCCCACCACTAATGTATAAAAATTAACGCACGCAACATAAGTGATGTGGGAAACTAGGTCGTAATCCTGACTGAAGGGTTGTAATGATCAACTATGTATGTAAATGGATAACCCGACACCGCAATATTTTAAAACAATTTCTTTTAACCGCCCTTCAATAAATTTCATTCATATTTTTTTCTACCATAAACCCGGATTTATTAACGTCATTGGCGTTAGAGACTCCCCTTAAAATCATTCTTTCTATTGATGGACAAACAGCTTTGGATTTGGCTTTTATACGGCTCATTGGATCTCTGGTACAGTTAAACAGATTGCTTTACTGAATACACAGGACAAAAACCCCACCCTAACTTTAAATTCATTTTTCAATTCTTTTTCCTCACTTTACCATCCAACCCCGCCCCTCTGTACATGCTCGTTTATTGATGGTATTGGCTGCAACAGTTTTGTTTTGTAACTGATTCCATAAGTTTTTTCTCTCTTTTTCTTTTTCTTTGCCATTTTGTCTGTCTGCGTGTCTGTCTGTCCGTCTGTGTATTTCTCTTTGTGATTTTCCATAAATGTCACATTGTTATTGCTGTTTTGAGCAAACAAATAAAGTTTCAACAAAAGAATGTATGTATATATGTATATGGGGCTGTCCATCATGCTAAATAAATTGAAACTGAAAAGAGTAAGGAAAACATTTCCCAAAAAACATGCAGCTTTTGTAGGTGATATGACCCCCACTTAGATTGGAAAAGTTGCAAGCATCACACACAATAGATTTGAGTTTATCAATGAATTCTGGTGTCATATAAACTTTTAGTCCGTACAACAACCTAACAACAACAGCAACAACAATTCTTTATAGTTTTTTATGGTTGAAGAACTAAAAAACTCGATAGAAAAAGAACAAAATCGAAAACTCTGAAGATTTTATTTTGAATTCAGAAAAGTTTAAAAAATATTCCACACATCATTGGGTTTTATGTGAGAGAAACTTAAATGAGAGAAATTTCTCAGATGGACTTTAAAATTTAAAAAAACTGGGAATGAAATTAAAAACGAATAAAAAAGAAAACTTAACGATAAGTAGGCCTAAACTAGACCGATGTATACATCTTGACACCTTCTTACTCCCATGGCAAACTTAGGTCCACCACAAAGTCATTCCCATCAGAGCCATCCTATTCTATCCGTCCTTACTGCTTCTGATTTCACTGATGTTTTCCAGCCAAGTTGCAAGATCCCTTGTGCGGCTCTTGCGCTGACCAACTTCTTCCTCTTCCCTGATTTTGGTGGAACTTGGTCAGTACAGGGACTGCGTTCACCCGCGGCATCACAACGGGCCGCTATGCGTGCTCAAGTGAGCTTTGTGAAATCAGAGCTACCACTCAGACCTAACCTAACCTAACCTAGCAAGATCCCTTGTGAATTCAATGTCAGTTCCAGTGTTGTCCCATCTAAGAGACCTTAAAGTCTTAAATTCTCTCAAGATTATGTCTTACAATTGCTTAACATGATTAGTAGTCTTCTCGGTAGCATTTACATCAGTTCCACATGGTATGCAATCCACATTCCTTAACCCCTCCAATTTGAACTTTAACTCATTGATCTCTTGCATCACAATATCGGATGTGAGTTAGGTCAAGAACTGGCCAGGAAATGCGGCCTTTTTCTTTAACTTCAACACTTAAATGCTGCAACTGGTTAACACAGTACTCGTCATCAGACAGGCAGATTTTTCTTTTACAGGAGAATCAATAAAAAAATCCCACATGCATCTCCAAAAACAAGGTAGCTAAAGTGTAAGTGGTTGGCAATAAATCCAAGCATCCTAGGTTCGAATATAGGTGAAGACAATAACTTTTTTTTATCATTTTGATTCGAAAATCAAAGAAGAAATTACGAGCCCTTTTTCCTCTCCAAAAAATCCGTCTAAAATCCCTTTGACTCTACAAATTAAGTGAAAGTATGACAATCTAACCAAGGTGATGAAGTCTTAGTCTGACGAGTACAGGATGATAATAGAAATTGTACACAAGAGCGATAGAGTTCTTAGGAAGACCAACTTAGTTCAAATGCTCCCAATGGCCCCCAACTTTCTAAGCATTTTGCTTCTGTGCCTTTTGCGAAGACCTCGGAAAGGTTCACAGCCATTTGTTTCTTGTTTTGACAGATAATCTGTCATCTTATTAGCTTCATAGCCCTGATGCCAAGGAACTCTCCCAAACCAATGTTGGATTTCTAAATTTGCCTATCCGTATCGAGAAGAGTAGGCCACTCACCCATCATTTTTCAGGGAATCGTGGTCGATAAGAGTGCTTTAAGAGCCACTTGACTATCGTTTCATTCTTGTACGAAGACATTCACTTCTGCGGAGACTATGTAATCCGAACGGCATAGAAAGTCCCTCATGTCTTGAATTTTCATCTGAGGAACACCCTTTAATTCCATACCATTAGAAAGAAACACCTTTTCAATCACAATCGAAATCTAAAACTATCTCTCTTTGTACTCTCTGAGGCCACAGACGCGTAATGACAAAGTTGCTTTAGTACTGGTAGCCTCCTCAAACTTTATAGGGCATTCCTCTAATGTCTTTTCAAAGACTGACAAACTTTATAATACTGCAACGAGGACAATTTCCTGCCCAGCACGTGATATGCTGCCACGTGTTTTCTTGTACTTAATTGGTTTGTACAACCCTTTAGTCAAGATTACAACCTCGCACACCACCCATGTCGTGTGTTAATTTTATGCATGAGTGGCGGGATCTCCGATCGCCAGATTTGAGAAAATTTTCTTGGCCATTTGCAATTCAGATTTTTTACCCGAAACACTGCTGAGAGGAAGACGCCACAAGAAATATGTTTTTCATATGTTCGTCGTGTTTGAGTTGTCTGAGCTAAGTTTTGAACCACGTACTCTCGCCTCTACCTATTAGACTACAATGGTTTGGAGTTGTTCCTTCTGGTATGCAGTAATACCCCACGGATTCCAAGATCCGTTCCGATATTCTGATCATTTTCATTGTCACAGAATCTATATGTTGAGCTCTAGATGATCCCCGTTATGAACGAGTGTATCTTGAGTATAAAGTGCCCAGAAAGACGGGTTATTGCTGTATAGTCTGATGCATAACTTAAATCTCGTTTTATGGTAGAAGAGAAGAGAACTTCCTCTTCGTCGAGTATGTTCCTGCAAATATTTGTCTCCAAAGCACAGACAGGTTTTTGGCACGGCTTTAGTATTTATTGGACGTTGATCAATTTTTGCCGTCTTTAAAAAGATTGTTGAGATTATTTTTTATGGTTTTAAACTGCTGGCGAATATAGTTGAGTTAAGCGTTGTATTTTTAATTTAATTTCTATCCTGGTAAATAGGCCTTTGATAACCTAATTGTTGGAATTAAATTTTTTTCTTTATGTTCTCATGTAACTTGACAAATTCCTTTATCAAATGAATTTTAAAAAAAAAAAAAAAAAAAAAAACCAAAACTGACAATCAAATTGAATACAAACATGACTTCAGCACTCGAAAGAAGAAAAAATTAATGCAACTGCAAAATGAATTCAAATCCACAATTAAAGGAAGAAAAACACGGAGAGAGAGAGAAAAAAGGGTGAAATGATTTGCTGCTATACGACAGGATATTTGTGCCTAAAAAAATCCCCTGGTTTCCTTTTAATTTTTCTTTTTTTTTATAAAAAATCGTTTTAATTCTAATCCAATTAAACTGACACATGATTCTGTCCGTTTACGTTGTTCTTGTTTTTGTTTTTGTTTTTTTTTGTGTTTTTATCATCCTTTGAACAAGACTCGAGGCTAAAATGCCAGGAAGAATGGTGTGCTATGACAGACACAGTAGAGTAAAACAAACACACACACACACACAGAGAACATGAATAATTTCAACAGGCAGGACACGCAATAACGAGCACAGGACAGACAGGAAGCAATAAAAATACGAAGAAGAGTAATTAAATGTAATTAAAATGAAATCCACTCTACAATTATTCTATGCAAGTACATGTATGCATGTATGCATGTGCATGTCTCTCTTTGTGTGTTTGAGTGTGTGTGTATGAGAGAGAGAGAGCATAAAAAACACACATACTCCCAATAAGAAATCTAAACTGCAAGAAGAAGGCTTAAACACTACGAACAGGAATTTATTTTTAAAAGTATACGAGCCACGTTACTTAAATTACTCGTTCTGATTGGCGTGTAGAAGTCGCCGCAGTCTAGTAGGTAGTGTGTTGGCTTATTAGAAGTAAGGCCACGGTTCAAATCCCAGGTCAGACATCAAAAACAAAAATATAAAAAAATATTTTTTCGGCGGCTTCCCCTCAGTAGATTTCTGGCAAAAACTCTGAGAGTAAATAAAATTGCCATGAAAAAGTTTCTCAAAAATCTGTCGTTCGGAGTCGACTTTAAACTGTAGGTCCCGTCACTCATGTATAAAATTAACACACACAACATATGTGATGTGAGAAGCTAGGTCGTAATCCTGACTAAAGGATTGTAAAGACCAATTATGTATGTATGTATGTTTGTTGTGTGGAGAAAGATGTGCATGAATTTGTCAAAAAAAAAAAAAAATTTCCACCTAATTTTACAACCATCCTCGTATAGGCATTTCGCCAATAAATTGCTAATGATATATGGTTTGGCAGACGCCACATACATACCTATGCAATATAATGGATTTTAATTTAATTTACTTAAATTGACCATCCCGTCTAACATCCTGCCTACCCTGTTGGCATAAACCCACCACAGCTACACGTACAGGTGCATGCATATAAAGGCGCATAAGAAATCCTTTTTCCTCTATTGTTATGGCCGACTTTAAGTCGCTCCCAATATTTCATTTGCTTGTCTTTGCTTGAATTTCATTTCGATGGATTTTAAAAGTTTAAGTGTGTTTGAATTATTATTGTTTCGTACCTACAATGATGGCTACTTCATAAGTGATAAATTAATGGCCGAAAACACTATCATGCTGATGAAAAGATTTATAAACAGTTAAACTCAGACATTTAGAGAATTTTTAATGCTGCTATTCCCTCTCTCTATCTCCTATAGGGAGAGTAATTGGTTTGGAGTTTCTCGCCTTCTCCACCATTGATAGGCAAAATGAACACACACAACATGGGTGCTGGGAGAAGCTAGGTCGTAATCCTAACTGAAGGGTTGTAATGACCAATTAAGTTAAATATGTAAGTGACCGATCTGATAACAAGTAATGCTTGCTCTGGAAGGCTATTGAGAAAGGGTGAAAGTATTGTTACGCAAATTGAAACGACCTAATATCGTTTAACAACAAAAACGATAAACAAAAGCCACACGATACAACTAATACGATACACTAAGAATACAATGAACGTGTTGATTATCTAAAGCTGCACACACACATATATACGACGAACCTGGTTGCGCCTGGTACCAACAACAACATGTATGTGATAAAAAGGGATAGACAACATAAGCAAAGTACACAAACAACAATGTGTCGAGAAGGCGAGATCACGAACCTTCCACTTCAAGAATGTTCATTAGACTGGTTGTGTCGGACTATAAAAGGGCTGGACATAGCAGGCAGCAGTCAATAAGAATTCAGTCAGCCTTGTGTGAAGTTGCGCGTGAACAAAACAAGTCGTGATTGTAAAACGAATAGTTGTGTGATAAGAACTAGTAAAGTGAATAAACAGATTATTATTGTTGTAACGTTAAGTTGTATACGGTGGTACACAAAAGTAGTGTAAAGAATAAAGAGAGTTTAAGAGAAAATAAACACATATTTGTTTTTACTTGGTTTGCAATTAACGAACTCATATTTAAACGTTTTTAAAAAGGTAAAAACGTAACAGTATGCTCACTGATCTAGAGCCTGTATAGAACCTGTCTTGTGAAGATAAGCGAAGTCTCTCTCTGTGTGTCTAACCATTAAGCAATGACCCATGACAATATATATTGAGACAGAGATGTTCAGTTTTTGAAAGGCTCTCTTTACAATATAGGCCTGTTATCAGTCTAGGATATTAGCTGTCAATGCATACCTATTTCTGATGGGCAAACTGAGGAATTTGAGGCGGCAAGTGTGTCTGCTCTAGCAAGTTCAGTAGCTTCAAAATTACTCTCAGCAGCACTGTACTCAGCAGGATTGCATGCCTTCAATTACGTCCTCAATCAGTATTGAATTCGGCGCGCAGAAACCTGTTCAAACTATTATGCCATACGAGCATTAGCTCGTATCAGCTATGGCCTTAAGCTTCCTTGGAACTACTATTACATCTTCTCAAAGTTTTAATTTTGATTTTGTATCTTCTTCTTCTTGTTGTTGTTGTTAAACAAGAAGCTTTTTCCCCTGATATCTTTTAAAATGTTGGCCAATTTAGTTTGTTGTTTTTTTTTTGTCTTCGGCCAGTTTGTTTTATTGACGTTTTCCTTTTTCTTTTTCGGAAATTGTCCTAATATTTCTGTTTTTTGTTAACATTTTCCACAAAATTGCGTTTTATGATCTCTTACTTTTGGGATGGTTTTTATTCACTTCTTCTCTTCGTACACTTCTTTGGTGGTTAACATTTTGTCTCTTACTTTGTAAGTCGTTTTCCATTTTTTGTTTCCTTTTTCCAGTTTTCTTTCTTTCTATTAAAGCCATGCGTTAAAAAAGTGTTTTTTTTTGCACATTCTTGCTCATTTTTCTTGCATTTTTATGCACCAAAAAAAAAAAACAAAAAAAGTTGCTTAAATCGTTTGCTTTACGTTGCGTTACGTTACGTTAATGCTCCTGCCACTTTCTTCAATTGTGTTGTTTTAGCCAAAATTGTTGTGTTCTTGGCTTATGCAATAATTTCATTTACTTTTCGTCCTTCTCCGTTGTCCTTCCTTGACTCTGTTGGGGCATTTTTTTTGCTGTTGTTTCTTGCAACCGCAAGACTAAAATTTCATTATGGAATATTCTTCTAAAGCTCTATAGTGGAAGTTTTTTTCTTACTCCCTTGTTGCATTCCATTTTTTCTTTTTTTCTTCTGAGGGGGTATGGTCTTGATACCCTACTTTGGCTAAGGCTGGCATTATTGTATCATATTGTAATTGTTTATAATCATATAAAGGTGGGTGATAGGATCTATTCTCGGTGGAGCCTTTATGCTGCTTTAAAAGCAGTATTAATAACCAACCTCAAGCAATGAGTTTTGCAAATTTGTTCATCATTTGATGCACAACTGCACCAAGAAAGCGGCCAGGCACGATGTGACATGAAATGGTACGACAAGACATGATATGACGTGCCATAATACGAAATGACATATACATATACTCAGACACAAAAGTATACATACGGTTAACAAATTTCAGAAATTTTTTAACCAATCCGTTTTCGTTTAAAATCTTTATAATTGTCTGACAACTTTCCTCGATTTTAAGACGGTCTTGGTTAAAAAATTTCTGAAATTTGTTAACCGTATGTATACTTTAGTAACTGTGTACATACATAATTGGTCATTACAACCCTTTAGTCAGGATTACGACCTACTTTCTCACAACACTTATGTTGTGTGTGTTAATTTTTATACATGAGTGGCGGGACCCACAGCTTAAAGTCGACTCCGAACGACAAATTTTGGAGAAACTTTTCATGGCAATTTTTATTTACTCTCAGAGTTTTTGCCAGAAATCTGCTGAGAGGAAGTCGCCAAAGAAATATTTTTTGAATTTTATTTTGATGTCTGGCCTGGGGCTCGAACCCTGGCTCTACGTCTAATAAGCCAACACACTGCCTACTAGATTACGGCGAAATGACATATAACACCATCTTAATCATAATCGTAAGTGGTGGAATATCTAAAACTATCTCTCATTGTACTTTCTGAGGCCATAGACGCACAACGACACAATGGCACAATGATGCAAGTTCCCTTAGTACTGGTAGTCTACTCAAACTTTATAGGGCATTCCTCTAATATCTTCTCAAAGACTGACAGACTTCAGAATATTGCAACGAGGACAATTTCCTGCTCAGCAAATGATATGCACCCACGTATTTTCTTCTTTTTCTACTTAATCCGTTTTTACAACCCTTAAGCCAAGATTGCAACTTTTCACAGCAATTTATCAATTTTATCCTTGAGCGGGGAACCCCCGATCGACAGATTTGTGAAACTTTTCTTGGCCATTTGCAATACAAATTTTTTTGTCCGAAAGACTGCTGAGAGGAAGACTTACTTACTTACTTAATTGGCCATAACAACCCGTTTAACGGATTTCGGCCTGCCGCAACACATCCTTCCAGGCGCCTTTGCTTCGTGCGCGCCTACGCCAGTTGGTCACACCAATCGATGACAGGGCTTCCTCGATTTGGTCCTTCCAACGGATGCAAGGTCGTCCTCTTCGCGGACTTCCGCAGATTCCCGCATCAAATACCCGTCTCGCCGGAGCATACATACATACATAATTGGTCATTACAACCCTTCAGGCAGGATTACGACCTAGTTTGTCACACCACTTATGTTGTGTGTGTTAATTTTATACAAGAGTGGCGGGACCTACAGTTTAAAGTCGACTCCGAACGACAGATTTTTTGAGAAACTTTTCATGGCAGTTGTATTTACTCTCAAAGTTTTTGCCAGAAATCTACTGAGAGGAAGTCGCCGAAAAAATACTTTTTTTGTATTTTATTTTGATGTCTGGCCTTGGGCTCGAACCCTGGCTTTTCGTCTAATAAGCCAACACACTACCTACTAGACTACGATGACTTCTCGCCGGAGCATCCTCCTCCATTCGAACGACATGGCCGAGCCAGCGCAGCCGCTGGATATTAATACGCTGTTCAACGTCTATGTCATTGAGGAGCTCATACAGCTCACTGTTGTATCGGATACGGAAATCATCGCCAACTCGCACTGGACCGAAGATCTTGCGTAGTACTTTTCTCTCGAACGAACACTCTCAAGTCTGCTGCATCAGTACTTAATAGGGTCCATGCCTCTGCGCCATAAAGAAGCACGGGTAGGATGAGTGTCTTGTAAAGTGTTAATTTTGTCGCACGAGAGAGGTCTCTGCTACTCAATTGCCTATTGAGACCATAGTAGCACCTGTTGGCAAGAGTGATCCTGCGCTTGATCTCCAGACTGACATCATTTCTGGTGGTAACGGCGGAGCCAAGATAGAGAGGAAGACGCCACAAGAAATATGTTTTCCATTTGTTCGTCATGTTCGAGTTGTCTGCGCTGAGATTTGACGCTCGTGCTCTCGCCTCTACCTATTAGACTACAATGATTTGGATACCTTCTGGTATGCATTAATACCCCATAGATTCCATGGCGGTGTTCTGATGATTCACTTTCATTGTCACAGAATCTACAAGACATGATATGACGTGACATAATATGACATGACATGTTATGGCATGACATGATATGACGTGACATGATCTGACGTGACATGATGTGACGTGACATGATATGACAGGTCGTGTCATGGTATGACATGACTATTGAAAGTGTTTCAAGCATTATCGGAGAGCAGGAAATATAGAGAAGATTGATTCTGACTGCTTTTGTTCTACTCCTAAAGAGTATAAGTGATTAACACATATCTGTTAGGACAAAAGTAAGCCTTTTTTCCTTATCCCCTTTGCATTCGACCGCTCTCATTTATAATATGTGGTTTCACGTCAAAATAATGGTCATAAATCACTTTGTGGAACTGACCCTGAGTATGAGATCTTCAACGCTCAGTATATCTATCCTCTCTGTTAGTCAGGTGGCAATAAAATCAATTTCGAATGAATCCTTTCAGATCCAAACTGGTTAGAATATGCCGTGCCATCTTTGATCGACTCTTACGGCAGTATTGTATTAGTCTAAGATGGATAGACATAGCATGGGTGGTGTGAGAAGCTACAAGATGTTGTAATTCTGACTAAAGCGTTGTAGTGATCAATTACACGATCAATAGTGCGCGAGTTCTCCCATTTGGCTCAACCCAGCAATATAGTCTAACGGAGCTGTCGTTGCTAGCTATCGAATTGATTTTTGGATGCATTAAACTTTCTGGTAGTTAGCTCTGGGTTATCGCTTTATGTGGTATCTTAACGGGCCACTATGTGTGCTAAAACCATCTTTGATTTAATAAAGCTAATACTTGCACTTAATCTATCTTTAGTTGGAACAAAATTTGATAGTAACGCACACAGAAAAAGATTGCTTCGGGTTTAACAAATTTAGGGTTAGGTTAAGGTAGGGTTAGGGAAACCATTAAACCATTCAAGATTTTCACATCAAAAATGAACATTTTAAGATGGTAATACAATGCCATCTATTGCGAAAAGATTACACCGCTCTACACTACACTAACAGAACAATAACTCTTTTCAGGGGACGGTGTTTTTAAGTTGGAAAGAGGGCAACCCTATCATTCCAGAACCTCTTGCAAAAGACTTTAATACTTCAATAGTACTTTTCAAAAATATTTTCCAAAAATGTCCTGTGAATAGTATCCTTTTGAAAGTCTTTATTGCCGTTTCTTTTTTTTTTGATTTGCATTTTTTAGAATAGCCAAGACACGCATAATCTAATATTCCCCGAAGATGACTAAAACGACACGCAAGGGTAAGAAACCAACAAATTTAAGTGCAACACAATAAAATGCGCTATAAATTCAAGTGTTATGGTCTATCAAGGAGTTAAGGGATTGCAAAAGAGGAGAAGTATGGAGCAAGAAATGATGCCTTGTCCACGCCACATAAACGCTTCAATATCTTTGAAGAATTTCAACAAAAATTTTTGAGAGTTTTTTTTTGCGTGGCACATTTTGTTTTAAATTGATACGCTCTTCGGCTTGGTTTTCATGCCACTGCCACTACCACTGACAGTTTTTTTTGTTTTGTTTAGCTTTGGCCTTTCATTTGCTGTGAACAAGTATTCGGCAAAAAAGAAATAAGAAGACTAAGAAGATGGCGAACGTAATAAGAAAACTGGGTGAAAACGCATTTTAATTGAAATTCTTGGCTTAAGAAATTTTTGAAGCGAATTTCGCGTTGAGTTTTATGTTTTTTTGTTGTTGTTCGATTACGAAATTTATTGAGGAAATTATGCTTCAAACCATTAATTGCTATAAATTGTTGCGGTTGTAAAAATAAATAAAAATTTTGAATGTTTATTGGGTGTCTACACGGTCATAGTGTGGTGTTCATAGCAGTAAATTTGGTTCTGGTCTTTGCTAATTTATAAGGCACTGACTTTATAAGCTGCTATCCATCTTATCATATTCCATTATAATGCCACGAATTCATTATCTGATCTGAACAGTCATTGCCTTACGTGCCAAAAACACCACACTTCAGAACGGCTTAAACCTTACTTACTTAATTGGTCATTGCAACCCTTTAGTCAGGATTACGACCTAGCTTAGCATATCACTTAGGTTAGAGGACGTGTACTTGTCAATTAAGACAAGTACAGTACCCGGAGGTCGAATTGACCCATTGTACAACGTCCTAGTTTCTCATACCACATATGTTGTGTGTGTTCATTTTATACATGAGTGGTGGGACCTCAGAGTTTTTGCCAGAAATCTGCTGAGAGGAAGTCGTCGAAGAAATACTTTTTGTATTTTGTCTTGATGTCTGGCCTGGGGTTCGAACCCTGGCTTTACGTCTAATAAGCCAACACACTACCTAGTAGACTTATTTTGTGCGTGTTACTTTTAAATATGAGTGGCGAATCATACTTATAATTTCTGATACTTATACACATTCATACTTATTTTAATGTCATACTCATACTACTCATATTCAAAGTTGGAAGTACTCATGGTACTCATACTTAACAGTACGCATGATGTTATTGATTTCGACTCTGCATGACTCATCGTATACACGAATCACAAAATAAGTATGATTCGCGTACGAACACTACAATACTCACAAGAAGGTTGTGTGTTTGCGCTGCTTGCTGTCTTTTTCTTTTTTGTTTATGTGTCTTTCTTCTTCCTTTGTAAATGCAACAACAACTAAGACGGTAAATTTTGACGAATGATTCGAATCAGTCGAGTCATTTATAAGTATTATAAGAATTTGTTTTTCTAAATTTTAGGAATCTGAATGAGTAGGCGTATGAATCAAACATATTTCGAATGTTATGAGTTTGACATCAAACGTTGTACTCATACTCATTGCAACTTGTACTTATAAATCAATGTTGTACTGAGTACGAATGAATCAGAGTTGTTGGATTTCAATACTGTTGACTCACTCATACTCAAAATTGCATGAGTGCTGATGAGTAGCGAAAAAGCGATTCATTGCTGCTCTCTGGTTGGCATGCAGTTTTATTTGTTTTCAGAGTTTTTTCTAGAATACTACAGAGAGGAAGTCGCCCATAAAATATTTTTTTTGCATTTTGTTTTACCCCAATTGTCTTTAGCTGGGGTTTGAACCACGGCCTTTCGTCTAAGAAGCCAACACACTACCTAGTACACTTCTAGACTTTGCTCAATACATACTTTGAATAAATTTTTATTGTGTCCTGAGAGAATGTTTCACAACAAAGACCTCAACATTTTTGCACTGACTACCACATATTTTAAGTTTCAACACCCAATATACAGTTTGTGATTGTATGTATATGTGTGTGAACGAGTTTCCGTTTCCTTTCAGTTTTTTTTAATATTTATGCTCTGCTGGCATTTTAAAAGAAACATTTTGAGCTGCATCAGCTTAGTGGAATTTAATTAATTTTTTTTTTGTAGAATTTTTCGGTTTTTTTTCGCAGTCAAGTGTTGGAAATGCATTGCCTTTAGCCAGATTTATGACTTGAAATCTAATTTATTATGAAATAAAGACAGGCCAACAGATTATGGCTTATATAACACAAGCCAAATACAATAAAAACAATAAAAACGAAAAAAAAAATGAAAATTTATCCCAGATATTTATCCTTAACAAACCCTGTAATTGATTAATATCCTGCAGTTGTTTCATTTAAATTCGGGTGTGTGTGTGCCTCAGAGAGACAGAGAGAGGGAGAGAGAGAGAGAGTGGGGTACAAAGAGTGTTTGGTATTGGTTGATGTTATTGTTTATTCTTTAACTTTATTTTTCTTTTCATTTCTTTCATTTTTTTGCTTTCGTTGCTACCCTTCTTTTGTTAGTTTTTCTTTCTTTCCTTTTTTTTAATTTCCGTTTTAAGTTTTTTTGCATTTTCATGCTGATTTCTTTAGTTCTTCGTGTTGTTGTTGCTGTTGCTGCTGTTGTTTCAAAGCATTTTTCTTCGTTTCATTGAAAATAATTGAAAAACATTCCTTCTATAGTTTCTTACAACAAAAAAACAAATCCTTGAAATTCTTGAGCAAATATGAAATGAGATTCCAAATGTAATACACTTGAGCAGTTAAAAAATAGTTGTGTTGTATACAAGGATGTGTGGTATTTGGCTTAAATCGATGATGACATGATTAATTATTGGCTATTAAACGCCGCCACATTTTCAACTTTAATTAGAACCACAGTGAGAGTGACACGGAAACAAAAAAACTGCCGACAATCAATGCTTAATGCTGTCACACCTTAAGGATTTGTAAGTGGTCACCAGGGACAATAGCAGGAACAAAGGTTTTACTGTCACTGTTTCCCAGCAAAAAGATGAAATTAGTTGCTTTAACTCCTTTTAATAAGAGAAAGCACTGCATTGCTATGATTAGGTAATAGGGGACAGAGAGATAATCATGTGTGTGAAGATAAATTCAAATTTAAAAATCCAAGACGCAATCCATAAATTTTAGCAACGCCACATTTGGCGTTAACAGTGCAAATTTTCTCTTAACAGAACAAAATTTACCCTTAACAGAGCACCGTTAGCTGTTTAACAGTATTCATCTGTACAAGCTCACTTGTTTAGAAGGTTTTTTTTTTTTTTTTTTTTTTTTTGGCGTGTGAGGTGGGGTTTAAAATGCCTTCGCACTTACAGTGACCGTCGACGGCTTCCACTAAAACAATCCCTCCTTCTCTTCTGGAGATACTCCCTTCCCGGGACGGCTGTCTGCATTACTTCGGGAAGGGTCCAGAACAACGTCCTGTTAAGGACCATTGTCTACTCTGCCACGTCTGGGTACGCCATATTTGAAGCCAGCCTCATGCTATTGGCTCGTCTTCTCATGTATCATTCTGTCGTACTGTATCAAGGTCGACCCTGTTCCTGCGGAGTACAAATTCCACGTATCTTCTTACAGCGCTCCACTTCGCCTCGCTTTCGAGCATTGCGTCAACAATGTTGTCGAGTGTTAATTCGCCAATCTGTTCCATCAACACATTCTTCTCGTCTTGCCATTTGATGCAATGGAAGACTGTGTGTTCAGCGTCGTCACTCATTTCCTCGCAATGGATCATTCACCTTGCCCATGCGGTGTAGATATTGTCGGAAATAAATATGACCGGAAAAAAACTGGGTCAGCAAGTAGTTCATTTCCCCAAAATTTCTCTGTGTCCCCTGCTTCTATAGATGGAATAAGTCTAGCAGTCCATCCTCCACTTGTTTCATCGCTCCATCTACTTTGCCATCGCGTGTATAGTTTGAGATCTGATATCTGCGGTACTAATGGCGAGGTTTTCCCTCTTCGCTTTCCATAACCTGCTTCGCTCGAATGCCATCAAGTCGATAGGTGTCTCATCGGTGATCACGAGGACTGCGGCGCCCGAGACCGTGCGATAGGCCGAAGCGACTCTTAGTGCCGCTGTTCGTTGCACCGCTGCTACTATTTTCCGCTTGGATTTAAACTCCAACGCATCTCCCCATATCTCGCTGCCATAAAGCAGTATCGAGTTAGTAGTTGCCATATTAGAAGCTAATGTTAGGACGTATACTAGGTCTATGAGTACCATATCATACCCAAAAGAAAGTTTCCAAAGCATCTTAATAAAGGGTGATTTTATAGAGGTATAAAACTTTGGCATTACTTTTCAAGATGGCGACCGATTTAACAGCTGTCAAGTGATTTATTCTCAGTTTGGTTTGGCAATTCATCATGAATAGACTCACGCCTGAACAACGCTTCCAAATAGTGAAATTTTATTTCGAAAATAATGGTTCTGTGCGGAAAACGTATCGCGCACTACGTCCATTTTATTAACCATGGAACGTTTTCGCATCACGTTTACTCTTATTGATAACTCGCATCCCCAGAGACGCTGTACGGTGCGTACAGAAGAAGCTATTGCTGCTGTAGAGCGTAGCATTGAGGAAGACCCGAATGAGTCCTTCCGTCATCGAGCACAGGAATTGGATCCATTGTCCATCCACTTTATGGAAGATTTTGCGGAAGGATCTTGGTTTGCGTGCTTACAAAATCTAACTCGTGCAAGATTTGAAGCCAAACGATCATCAAGTAAGGCGTAGATTCGTCGAATGGGCCCAAAACGAGATTACCGTTGTTCCCGATTTTCATAAGCGAATTTTGTTTAGCGATGAAGCGCACTTCTGGTTGAATGGCTACGTCAACAAACAAAACTGCCGCGTTTGGAGTGAAGGTAATCCTCAAGTGTATGTGGAAACACCGTTACATCCAGAAAAACTGACTGTTTGGTGCGCTTTATGGGCTGGTGGAATCATTGGTCCGTACTTTTTCAAAAACGATGGTGGCCAGAACGTTACAGTCAATGGTGATCGGTATAGAGCCACGATTACAAACTTTTTCATTCCTGTGTTGAATAACCATGATGTCCAGGAGATGTGGTTTCAACAAGACGGCGCAACATGTCACACAGCACGTGCCACAATAGATTTATTGAAAGACACGTTTGGTGACCGCCTAATTTCACGTTTTGGACCTGTGAATTGGCCTCCAAGATCTTGTGATTTAACACCGCTGGACTACTTTCTGTGGGGCTATGTAAAGTCATTGGTCTATGCGGTAAAGCCACAAACGCTTGACCAATTGGAAGACAACATTCGCCGTATTATTGCCGATATACGGCCACAAATGTTGGAAAAAGTCATCGAAAATTGGACGTCCAGATTGGACTACATCCGCGCCAGCCGTGGCGGTCGTATGCCAGAAATCATATTTAAAATGTAATGCCACAAGATTATCTTTCGGATAAACAAAATTCATGTCAATCGAATAATCCATCGTTGTTTTATTGCAACTTAAAGTTCTATACCTCTATTAAAAACACCCTTTATAATCAGCATATACGAAGTGATATGGTATTGTGAAAATTGGCTTTGAAACTATAAATTTTTTGCATGAAAATTCTCTAGAAGATCAATGACCATTCGGGAACATATAATAAATAGTACACCTATCCAACTGTGTGAAAATAGTAGTGCAGAGGGTCCTCTTTTGAAACGTGGTAGGATTAATTTTGAGATTCGAGAAAGTTCGCCCCCTCCATTCTCCACTAACCTCTTTTATTTACGCATCGAATACAGTTACCCGATATATGGGCATCATCATCTTTCAGTTATGGAGTCCCAGTGTTTCAATATTTTCAAAGGAGCAGCTAAGGAGCTGGTTGAACTTCTGCAATAAATTCATGGCAAGTGGTTTACAAAATAATTTTCGAGTGCATTTCCCTTGTTTTCCCCCTTTTAATGTGTGTAAAACAAAAAAAAAACTCTCAATTCGAACCAATAACGAGACAAATTAATAGAATTCCCTTGTGCGACATAAATCATGTGAAACTCTTTTTTGGGTTGACAGCCAACGCACCGATGACAATTTAATGTAAACACTACTCATCGTGTGTGTGTTGTGCCAGTAGCATATGTCACGTTTATTAAAATGCATGTGAATAAGCGTCTTCATCTACTGTTTATTAAGTGTATAATAGTGTGTGTGGGTCTCCGTGTTTATTTCTGTTTGTATTTGTATTTCAATACAAAGAAAGTGTCACTAATACTAGATATCTCTATACTTTGAATATGTATGTATAACGCATGTGATACACAATACATATGTATGTCTGTCTGTCTGTCTGTCTGTCTATCATCGTGTGTATGTGTGTACATTAAGTGTAACGATTTGATTAAGAATGAGAGAAATATTGAAGAGAATTGTTATAATCGAGCTGTCATTGACATGCTGCTGTATGTCACAAACATAAATACACACACAGAGAGATACGCGCACAATACAATACACCAATAATTGCAACTGTGAACCCAAGCAAATATATTTCTCTTGTAGACATTGATGGATACTTGGAGGACAACAATACCAACAGCTGCGACACACACATACACACGCACACACACATAGAGTCTGTCATATTTTAGCTGTGTGGTGCACAATACATGTCATGTGAAATTTTATTAAATTATTATTTGTTGTACAATAATTTCGTCTTCCTTTTTTGCCCCAATCATTACCATCGTCATCGTCATCGTCATCGCCACCACCATCACCGTCACTATCATCTTCATCAGCGTCATCGTCTTCGAGCTTCTTTTCTCAGATCTCCTCGGTTGCCTGTTGGGTTGTTCAAAAACGTAATTTAGCAAATGTTTGTCCTTTATAAGTAAAGGGTGTTATTTACAGAGGTATAGAACTTTAAGTTGCAATAAAACAACGATGGATTATTCGATTGACATGAATTTTATTTGTCCGAAAGATAATCTTGTGGCATTACATTTTAAATATGATTTCTGGCATATGACCGCCACGGCTGGCGCGGATGTAGTCCAATCTGGACGTCCAATTTTCGATGACTTTTTCCAACATTTGTGGCCGTATATCGGCAATAATACGGCGAATGTTGTCTTCCAAATGGTCAAGCGTTTGTGGCTTTACCGCATAGACCAATGACTTTACATAGCCCCACAGAAAGTAGTCCAGCGGTGTTAAATCACAAGATCTTGGAGGCCAATTTACAGGTCTAAAACGTGAAATTAGGCGGTCACCAAACGTGTCTTTCAATAAATCTATTGTGGCACGAGCTGTGTGACATGTTGCGCCATCTTGTTGAAACCACATCTCCTGGACATCATGGTTATTCAATTCAGGAATGAAAAAGTTAGTAATCATGGCTCTATACCGATCACCATTGACTGTAACGTTCTGGCCACCATGGTTTTTGAAAAAGTACGGACCAATGATTCCACCAGCCCATAAAGCGCACCAAACAGTCAGTTTTTCTGGATGTAACGGTGTTTCCACATACACTTGAGGATTACCTTCACTCCAAATGCGGCAGTTTTGTTTGTTGACGTAGCCATTCAAGCAGAAGTGCGCTTCATCGCTAAACAAAATTCGCTTATGAAAATCGGGAACAACGGTCACCAAACGTTTTGGGCCCATTCGACGAATCTACGCCTTACTTGATGATCGTTTGGCTTCAATTCTTGCACGAGTTGGATTTTGTAAGCACGCAAACCAAGATCCTTCCGCAAAATCAGATCCAAGTGCTCGATGGCGGATGGACTCATTCGGGTCTTCCTCAATGCTACGCTCTACAGCAGCAATAGCTTCTTCTGTACGCACCGTACAGCGTCTCTGGGGATGCGAGTTATCAATAAGAGTAAACGTGGTGCGAAAACGTTCCATGGTTAATCGAATTAACTGCTCTGATGGACGATTTTGTCGACGATAAAATGGACGTAGTGCGCGATACGTTTTCCGCACAGAACCATTATTTTCGAAATAAAATTTCACTATTTGCAAGCGTTGTTCAGGCGTGAGTCTATTCATGATGAATTACCAAACCAAACTGAGAATAAATCACTTGACAGCTGTTAAATCGGTCGCCATCTTGAAAAGTAATGCCAACTTAAAGTTCTATACCTCTATAAAAAAACACCCTTTATGTGTGTTCATATGAGTATGTTTGCATATCTGTCCGTGTGTGTGTGTGTGTGTGGGTGTATTGTATGTTTTTCCTGCTGTGCCAAGAGAATGCAGTTGACAGTACAATTGTTAATTGGCATGTGTATTTCGGTTTGTTGCCATTCTTACCCACTTCTCCCTTCTTTTACACACACACACACACTCTCGGGCATGCACCCACACACTCGCACAGGCACTTACTCCATTTGTAAGTATTGGTGTATGCGTGTCTTTTGATGAATGTATGCAAGTGCCACGAATGTATGACATCTTCTTAGATGATGATGATGTGTTGTCTGCCATCAAAATTGAAAACATTTGTTTGCCTGTGTGGGTGTATGAAATAAAGCAATGATACGACAAGAAAATAATAATTGCTGCCAAAAGGGTGGCATGCTTTTGGTCAAAATACATGTCGCATTATCGCTTTCTTCCTTCTGGGCACAAATTTTAAAGAATTTTGTACGGAAAGGAAACTCTTTACCAAATTCCTTTAGGCAAAAGCCCCTTAAACGTATTAACACTCCATAATCATGTTTAATAAACTTCAGATATTTGCCTTAATCATCTTAAGAATTTTTTTTGCCAGAAATCAAACATGTTTTCATCATTTAAAGCCGCTCTTTGGTTGGACAATTTTTTTTGCGTATCATTAGAAGAGCGTTTTAGACAATCAAACGAAAGGTAGCCAGACGGAGCCAATTAAAAGCTACAAGATGAGTCCAGTGCAGTACATTTTTGGAGCGTCATAACCAATGACATGTGGAGTCTGTCTGGTGTAGCCTTGATGGGACACAACATCTCTTCTGAGAGTTAATTTTGTTAGCTCTCAAGAGCGTTTTAGACAATCAAACGAAAGGTAACCAGACGAAGCTAATCACGGCTATATGATGTGTCCAGTACAGTTCATTTTTGGTGGGTAATCACCAATGACATGTGGAGTCTGTCTGGTGTAGCCTTGATGGCAGACAACATTTCTTCTGAGAGCTAATTTTCTTGATTATTTCGTTCGATAGATTCTGGGCCTTATAAAACGATATTTCATTACGGGCTTCATATCTTCAAATTTAACAGCGGTAAAGCAGATTGTGTGGACGATATTATTGAACTTTCTTATTCATTTCAACAGTTCTTTTGATTCTATTATGTTTGGACTCATCCTTTAAATATCCGCTTCTTTGGATGCAATTTTGTGTGACTCTCGCGTATACATGAGACTGAATTCGAGCGATGGCATGGGATATGTTGTGGCTTATTCGCATATATCTGCGTCCAAAGAAAACTCCACAAGAAAAAGTCTAACGGGGTAAAATCGAATGATCTCGGTGGTTACATACATACATAATTGGCCATAACAATCCTTCAGGCAGTATTATGGCCTAGCTTCTCACACCACTCATGTTGTTTGCTTTAATTTTATACATCAGTGGCGGGACCTACATTTTAACGTCGACTCCGAACGACAGATTTTTTCAGGGCAGGTTTATTTACTCTCAGAGTTTTTGCCAGAAATCTGCCTAGAGGAAATCGCCGATGAAATATTTTTTTGTCATATTTCGTTTTGATGCCTGACTAAGGGTACGAACCCGGGCTTTACGTCTAATAAGCCAACACACTACCTATTAGACTACGGCGACCTCTCGGTGGTTCGTTCACATTATCTCCACGTGAGATAACTATGCCCTCAAAATCGCTTGTACAAAGTATCCAGTATGGCATGAGCTGTGTGGCAGATAGCCCTATTGAAACTATATATCGTTGGTGTCCAGATCATATAATTCAGTCGAAAATAAGTTGGTAATCAACTACTGGTCTCAGTTGACAATGATGGCGTGGCAAACGTCGTTCCCAAACAAATATGGACCGATGACGGCGACAGCTCAAAAACCGTATCAAGCTGAGACTTTTTTGTGATGCATTGAATGCTTTGGGATCTTTGATGGATTAGTATCGACCCAATTTCGATAATTTTGTTTCGTCACGTAACCATCCATCCAGAAAAAGGGCTCGTTTTCGATAATTTAATAATGCAAATGCATTCAACACACGCCGTTGTATATGGTTTAGAGTTAAATATGAACTATTTTCTGCAATATGCCCTTACCATAACGCTTAGCTTAAACGCCACGGTTTTAGCTATTTTTCTTGTCCTATTTGTCTTAGTTCCATGTCCCGTTTTCTTTAATTTTTATCACCAATCATTGAAATGAATTTGAAATTAAAAATGCATACACGTAAGGCGAGCAATTATTATAGCATACTTTAAGGCAAACTAAATGTATAACTAAACAACGAAAATTAATTTAAAAAAGAATTTAGTTTTTCAAATTAAAACGTCAACCGCACACTTATGTATATTGTCCCCGTTCCCCCCAAACAAATTGAGAAAAAGAGAACAAAAAATCTGAGGGTAAAATAACTTCATATAATGGTTGTCATTGTCAACACAAGAGTTGTTATTGTTGTTGTTATTGTAGTTGTTAAAGGAGTTGATATCTTTAAAAATGTCACTCACTTACACGCCTTTACTGACAATATTATGACAACAAAAGCAACAACAAGAGCAAAACAACTTAAAAAAAAGAAAGAAAGGCAAACAATTTAAAGAGATAAGCCTTTTACGCCCTACTGTTATCTTTAAACTCTCACTGTTGTCCCCAAACCCCATCGCGCTCTTACTTACTGCTGGTGTTTATGTGTGTGTCTTTGTCAACCTATCCGTTACGAATATGCATGTGTATGGCAGCAATACATAGAGATTTCAAAAGTACAAATAGAAGTGAGAGCACCCAACAGACATTTGGAGCAGGTGACGACAATGTATACTATTTTGTCATATGTTTGGCACTTGCAATCTAATCAGGGGACTATCTAGAAGCCCTGTGAACCATCTGGGTACAACAAATATAATAAGAAAGACGAGTAAGACCATCTCTTAAGAAAGAGAAGTTCTTTATGCGTTTCTAGAAAACAGTAGATGGCAACCCTATCATTCTAGAATCTATTAAAGCAGACCAATCCCCACCTCTAGCAATCCAGATAACATGAAAGAATTTCTTCAAAAATATCCATAATCTTGTGAAATCTAAAATCTGTTTGAATTTGTAAATCCAGTAGCATGGTATCCTTCCCCCTGAGAACTGCAGGGTAATTACATAACCCAACTGATTTGTTTATTGTATATGAAGCGACAAAAATTTGTTGTGCTTCAACCAAAACCGAATTGTAAAAATCATCTCCAACTCATCTCGATCCCTTATCGCTTGCAAATGTTATACCACAATGATTCTCAGTGTATGTGTGTGTGTTTGTTGTCTATGTATGTGGTTTTCTCTACTTTTATTGCGAATGCCAGAATGTATGAAAAGAAGAAGAGAAAAAAAAAGAATTTTTTAAACGTCTTAAGCCTGTAAGTCGTTGTAAGAAAAATAACAACAATCATGCTGCCACAGAAGTATCAGCAGCAACAAGAACACCAACCAGCGAACAACAACAGCAACAACAAACACCATCAATGGCAATAGCAATGATAATAACAAGAATAATAAGAATATAAAAATCAAGGTATTTTATTATGCTTATTTGCCTTAACAAGACAACAACAGCATCAACAACAGCAACAACAACGACAACGATGAGAACAACAGCAATGAGGACAACAGCATCTACAGTAAAACAATATAAGACTTCTGTGAAAGAAAGATAACTCATCAGGGTTTGCATTATGGGCGTAAGGCCTCTGAAATCTTATTAACGAACGCAATAATCTCAACCGGAAAATCGGAAAGAAATTGTCATTAGAACAGAGAGCACAGCAATGGCAAACACACAGCTCATATTGTAGTTGACATTTAAATAACTTGTAAACAGAACATGTACAGGCAATACCGAATAGCTAGGTTCGATATACTCTCGAATCCAACCTGAGAACTAAATTACTTAGCTGCAGGCCCTTTATAAAGGGTGTTTTTATAGAGGTATAGAACTTTAAGTTGGCATTACTTTTCAAGATGGCGACCGATTTAACAGCTGTCAAGTGATTTATTCTCAGTTTGGTTTGGCAATTCATCATGAATAGACTCATGCCTGAACAACGCTTGCAAATCGTGCAATTTTATTTCGAAAATAATGGTTCTGTGCGGAAAACGTATCGCGCACTACGTCCATTTTATCGTCGACAAAATCGTCCATCAGAGCAGTTAATTCGATTAACCATGGAACGTTTTCGCACCACGTTTACTCTTATTGATAACTCGCATCCCCAGAGACGCTGTACGGTGCGTACAGAAGAAGCTATTGCTGCTGTAGAGCGTAGCATTGAGGAAGACCCGAATGAGTCCATCCGCCATCGAGTACAGGAATTGGATCTGTGTCCATCCACCTTATGGAAGATTTTGCGGAAGGATCTTGGTTTGCGTACTTACAAAATCCAACTCGTGCAAGATTTGAAGCCAAACGATCATCAAGTAAGGCGTAGATTCGTCGAATGGGCCCAAAACGAGATTACCGTTGTTCCCGATTTTCATAAGCGAATTTTGTTTAGCGATGAAGCGCACTTCTGGTTGAATGGCTACGTCAACAAACAAAACTGCCGCATTTGTAGTGAAGGTAATCCTCAAGTATATGTGGAAACACCGTTACATCCAGAAAAACTGACTGTTTGGTGCGCTTTATGGGCTGGTGGAATCATTGGTCCGTACTTTTTCAAAAACGATAGTGGCCAGAACGTTACAATCAATGGTGATCGGTATAGAGCCATGATTACTAACTTTTTCATTCCTGAATTGAATAACCATGATGTCCAGGAGATGTGGTTTCAACAAGACGGCGCAACATGTCACACAGCTCGTGCCACAATAGATTTATTGAAAGACACGTTTGGTGACCGCCTAATTTCACGTTTTTGGACCCATGAATTGGCCTCCAAGATCTTGTGATTTAACACCGCTAGACTACTTTCTGTGTGGCTATGTAAAGTCATTGGTCTATGCGGTAAAGCCACAAACGCTTGACCATTTGGAAGACAACATTCGCCGTATTATTGCCGATATACGGCCACAAATGTTGGAAAAAGTCATCGAAAATTGGACGTCCAGATTGGACTACATCCGCGCCAACCGTGGCGGTCATATGCCAGAAATCATATTTAAAATGTAATGCCACAAGATTATCTTTCGGATAAATAAAATTCATGTCAATCGAATAATCCATCGTTGTTTTATTGCAACTTAAAGTTCTATACCTCCATAAAAAACACCCTTTATAAGGCTTGTGGCAGTTTACTATTTAGTTTCGGAGTATTTTTATTTTCTCGGACTACTGTCAGATTGTCTAAGGACTGACTTAAATGTTTTGTCATTGTAAGTACCGAAAATAACTTTGTTTAAAACCCTCTTTTTACATTTTACCACTTGAAGAGTACAATATATTCTTCTAAACATCTAGATCCACAGGACAGAAAGTTTCTAACCCCATCAGCATCGTGAACACTCCCCTTCTTGTGAACGCATCTGCATGCTAATTGCTGTGAATTATCAAATGACCTGTGGTGGATATGAGCCGAGTGCTCGGATATCTGTCAGATGTTATTGTTGCGTTCCTCTTTGTACCTCCTGTTCAAATTGAATTAAGCACATGTTTCGATCGCGTAGATTTTCGCTTGGAAGATACTTACTGCGTTCTCAGTATTTCACTCTGTAGATGAATACCTCCCCTACTGTCCCACTATCTGTTCCAAAATTGATTTCCAATATCCTAGTCTCTACTACCTCTGTCTAGGAGACAGCTAGTGAAGTAGCTGTCAGCTACTTTTCAGTTCATATCACGTTGTATGACCCCTAAACGTCAGTTTACTGTGCTCCTAAATATTTTACCTCAATTTTCCATGATGTAACCTCGACCGGGAGTCGAATATTCCGTCGAATTCATGTGAGGTTAATTGGTTTAAAGGATATAGGATTTTGGCGTCATTGGAAGTTCAAGGTATACGTTATCGATTCTTCGTACTTTGTTATTATGGAAAATGAAAACAATGCCTAAAGGTATGCAACATTTGTTTGATAACCCTTACATATATACCCTAAGAAATTATGCCACTTTCACCTCTGTTTCATCTCACTGTACCTGTTTTTTTGTATTTGATTGTTGTCTTCTGTCTTCTTCTTAAGCAGTTATCATATAAAATACCTACTTAAAGAAAATACAAGTGCTGGTGGAGGAGCTGGTGGTTATTTGTGAAAAAATACTGTGCATATCATCATCAGTTATACTTACGAATTCAACAGATATTGTTGTAGAACGAATTTTATTTTCATTATAAAAGAATGAAACTCAAAGGGAAAATAAGAAAAAAATTAAATAAAGAAGAACACTTTTAGGCAGTCGATATGCATAATCAGTTGACAATTCCACAACATGTACGAAATGAAAGCGAAATCTTATGATAGCAAGACAAGCACTCTTCTATTTACAAAACTCAACTGAATAAACAAACCGATAAGACACTTAACAAAACTAAAGAGACACAACAACATACTGCATAATTTTAGGCTTCTACTTTTGTTAAAGCCTATAATATGGCTGATTTTGTTGATTGGTAACCAGCTAACTGCTCAAACAAATTCAATAATCTTGTAAGATTTCTTTCTTTCGTTCGTTTTGTTTGAAATTCTTTTAAAACGTGAAGCATATTTACAGGACTTTTCGATAGAAGATTTTGTGGCCTATAATTGAGGGTGGCAGATTGCTTTTGTTTTCAAGTGGAAAACATATTTTGAAATCAATTTAAATTTAGGAATTTAAAGACAGTTTTTTTGTTGTTGAAATCAATTGATATTTTAAAGCCTATCTTAAGGTGTTATTATTAGGGTGTAAATAGATATTTTAAGGCATATTTTAGGGTATTAAAATATTCTTTATTTGTGGATACTATGCGCCATACGTTGGCTTATTTATGAAGTAAATTCTGGTAGTGAGAGTGTTATTCCTTGTGGCCATAAGAGTTGATTGAAAAAGTCTTCTGTAAGAAGAGCATTTAACGCACGAGTGGTGCAATCCACTGGCCAATTGATTACTTTGGGATATGTTCTATGAGGCACAAGAACACTATTTTGTTAGAAAACGTTCGGTTGTAGAATACATGGTTTGCGTTGATGCTCTGCTAAATCACATAGAGTCACATAGCATAGCCAGCGGATTTCCTTCCTTTTGAATGAATTCTGTTGCTCAACTTAGCTTTTGCTCCAATTTTCCTGAAGTCAAGCATAAAATTCGTCTCTTCTGACAGACCTGGATTGTCTTACGTATTAATATTACCGCTTTTAGTACTGCCAAAACCACAGCTTCCACATTGAAATCCTTATAATATATTCAGGATAAGCTTTTTAAGCAAAGCTGTGCGTTTTAACTCTATATTAAAATATATTTTTAAATTCCTGGCGACATAAAAATTAAAGCATACTTTAAGGCAAAACGAATACACATTTTAAAGCATATGGTAAGGTTACCCGGTTTCAATTTTTTTTTTAAATCAAACTTGGAGAAAATTTTTTTTCCTCAAACGGTCTTCACAACAATAAAATTCCTTTTGTTGCATATCTCAGGGAGCAAAGACTGCATATTAGAATTTAAATATTAGATTTTTCGTTAAATATTTATAGAAATTTTTTCCTCTCAAGTTCTATGCAAAACATGTATTCTAGACAAATATTAGGGTTCAAAAGAAATGTTGTCTCATTTTATTACTTGCTTCTAACACTAGTGCATGCTTTAAATATAATATTTCCATGTGTGAGTATTAGGGTGGGGTTTATGCAATAAAATCATCCTAAAAGTATGCAAATATTGTATATAAAATGTTAACAGTATGCTGATGTCAACATATTATAACTCTACTATAGTGCTTTTAAGTCTCGTTCTATCTCTCTCTGTCTCTTTCTTTCTTTAATTTCTTTTCTTTTTATTTCCAGAGCTGTTTCGTTGCAATAACACATGTATTGCTTTGGTTTTTTTTTTTGGTTGCACATATTCGTATACATTTGAAAGCAAGTGACGAAAGTTTTTGATGTAAAATTTATAAGATCCTGAGAAGCTCTAAAATGGGCACGTTAGCTAGGTTTAATTAAAAAGTAAAGATTATGAAATAATTCATTGTATACTTTGAGTGATCGCCTTCGGTTTTAAGTGGCAAGACACTAATCGTTTGACGAACTGCCATAAGTGCAGTTGCTACATCTATCTAGCCTTTCGTTGACTAGGCTTTCCTCTTTGCGTAATTATTCATGCAGGCATTAGAATGTCTTACAATCTCATGAAGGAATATCCGACATTCTCATCATCAAATCTAGTTGGATGCCATGTAAACACCATTCAAACTTTTTCAGACTTCCGGGCAATCCGTAGGGATTTGAAGATCTCTATCGCCAGTTCACTACCCTATATTAAGGCAGGGCCTACTTATTACAGCTCCTAATCTAGAACAGACCTGCATTACTCTTTAAAGAGTACTTAAACTCAGACATTAGAAAGAGAGTAAACGTATGCCAGCCATAAAAAGGTATAGAAATTCAAATAAAACTATTAAACATGGTTACGTTGGCGTTTATTTTACAAAGCATACCTTAAGGCGTCTTTGTGGTAATAAAAAACGTTGCATTCATAAAAGTGGGGGGGCTGCATTTAAAGCAGCCCGCGTGAATTTTAATATTTTCCATATGAATTTGAGTTCTTTTTTTGCTTTGCTATAAAAACTCAACAAATAAAGGATGAAAGAAGGAAGGAAAGAAAGAAAGAAAGAAAGCGTAATGGCTTGGCAAAGAATAGTCTGAAAAAAGGCGGTAAGAAGGGTATTGTACAGAGCGATGTTTTTTTATTTTCTTTTGCTTTTTGTAAAGATTTCAGGTGTAGAAAATTGTGTACTTGGCTGGGTTGCATTTTTAATTTGTAAAATTGTTTAAAAGAATTATTATTATTTTTATTAAAAAAATATCATGTGAGAAATTAACAAATAAAGGCGAGAAAACAATTTTGAAAAGAAATCCCTGGAATTCATACATTAAAGTGCTGTGGTGGGATATGGGTGGAATGCATGAAGAAAATGATATGAAATATTTTTCTTCTTTAAATTATACGAGTTTTATTCCATTGCTGTTGTTGTAGTTGTTGCTTATGTTATTACAAGCATTTTTTTCTGTTAAATATGCAAATGCATGCATTTTAATGCAGGCTACTCTTTCATTTACAAGTGCTGCTATGCTTTAAATGCGAGGGTAGTGAATAGTTGTTGAAATGTTAAAAATGCTTTTAAAATTTCGTAACTTCCAATATATTATTAAGCAGTAGCATGCTTTAAATCTAGCCCTTTTGTGTATGCACCGGTTTTTTGTTTATTACTAAAACGCCTTAAGGTATGCTTTCACAAATAAATGCAAACATATCTTTTTTACGTTTGTCTTACGTATATTCTTTGTAATATTTGAACGGACTTTATTGCTAAAGGGTGTTTTTTATACAGGTATAGAACTTTAAGTTGGCATTACTTTTCAAGATGGCGACCGATTTAACAGCTGTCAAGTGATTTATTCTCAGTTTGGTTTGGCAATTCATCATGAATAGACTCACGCCTGAACAACGCTTGCAAATAGTGCAATTTTATTTCGAAAATAATGGTTCTGTGCGGAAAACGTATCGCGCACTACGTCCATTTTATCGTCGACAAAATCGTCCATCAGAGCAGTTAATTCGATTAACCATGGAACGTTTTCGCACCACGTTTACTCTTATTGATAACTCGCATCCCCAGAGACGCTGTACGGTGCGTACAGAAGAAGCTATTGCTGCTGTAGAGCGTAGCATTGAGTAAGACCCGAATGAGTCCATCCGCCATCGAGCACAGGAATTGGATCTGTGTCCATCCACTTTATGGAAGATTTTGCGGAAGGATCTTGGTTTGCGTGCTTACAAAATCCAACTCGTGCAAGATTTGAAGCCAAACGATCATCAAGTGAAGCGTAGATTCGTCGAATGGGCCCAAAACGAGATTACCGTTGTTCCCGATTTTCATAAGCGAATTTTGTTTAGCGATGAAGCGCACTTCTGGTTGAATGGCTACGTCAACAAACAAAACTGCCGCATTTGGAGTGAAGGTAATCCTCAAGTGTATGTGGAAACACCATTACATCCAGAAAAACTGACTGTTTGATGCGCTTTATGGGCTGGTGGAATCATTGGTCCGTACTTTTTCAAAAACGATGGTGGCCAGAACGTTACAGTCAATGGTGATCGGTATAGAGCCATGATTACTAACTTTTTCATTCCTGAGTTGAATAACCATGATGTCCAGGAGATGTGGTTTCAACAAGACGGCGCAACATGTCACACAGCACGTGCCACAATAGATTTATTGAAAGACGCGTTTGGTGACCGCCTAATTTCACGTTTTGGACCTGTGAATTGATCTCCAAGATCTTGTGATTTAACACCGCTGGACTACTTTCTGTGGGGCTATGTAAAGTCATTGGTCTATGCGGTAAAGCCACAAACGCTTGACCATTTGGAAGACAACATTCGCCGTATTATTGCCGATATACGGCCACAAATGTTGGAAAAATTCATCGAAAATTGGACGTCCAGATTGGACTACATCCGCGCCAGCCGTGGCGGTCATATGCCAGAAATCATATTTAAAATGTAATGCCACAAGATTATCTTTCGGATAAATAAAATTCATGTCAATCGAATAATCCATCGTTGTTTTATTGCAACTTAAAGTTCTCTATAAAAACACCCTTTACAAAAATATAAAAAACTTGAATGAATCAGAAGCTATAATTCTGTTACAACCCTCGTTCGACTGCCATACACATTATATGACAGACATACATGCATACACTTGTATGTAACTATATAGCACTGAATGCATTAAAATTTCAACATTTTTAATATGATTTTTTAAAATCTATCATCCCTCCACCCCCGTCCTGCATATGCAAAACATATGTATGTGAGAATCATATGAAGAATACACTTTATTCTTTGCCATCTTCATGCGTGTTCTGTGGATGAAGCGAAAAAAAAAATAAAAATAAATGAATGAACGAATGAATGAATGAATGAATGCAAAAATAATGTTTCTCTCTTATTATTACAATCAGAATTTTTTTTATATTTTTTTTTTAATATTTAATGTTTTAGTTCTTGTTCTTGTACTTGTTGTGTTTACTTTATTTTAAATGAATTGAAAATAAAGAAAAAAAATATTTTAAAAACCCCTATTTAAGTATTCATTTCTAGAGTTTATTGCTCTTCTGTATCTGCTGCTCTTTAAAAGTATCTTTTGTGTCTGTTGTTGTTGTTGTTGTATTCATTGTAATGCCATGCCTTGGCAAAAGGCATAGAAAATCTGATCCTTTTATGCCGCAGATTATTAAATGAACGAATAAAAGAATTTAAAAAGTCTCGTTTAATCGCCGCCTTTAATAGTTGTTGCAACATTTAATTTTAATCAGCATGTAAAATGATGTAAAATAGTAAATAGGCCTGCTTGGTAAATAAGGAATAACTTGAAAATGCAAGATATTTGGTAAATCTTGTTTTGTTTCCATTTTTTTCTGATAACATACGCCTAAAAAAGTTGCTCTTTTTTGGAGCTCAATGATGAGCTAAGACCATGTCTAGTATTACCAAAGAATATGGATATAAAGGATACGCATCATGTAGAAGTAAAATTTCTTATGGCGGGTCGTAACATTACGACCCGCTCTCACCAAAATCTTTTTAAAAATCATTTCCTGATGAGGGGAGAGGAAGACAGAAGGAAAATGAACACAAACAAAGAGCGTAACAATGTGTTGCTCTCATCGTATGTATGTACATGTGTATGTATTCTTGTGTTTTTTGATTTAGTTGTCGATCAGACTGCGACAAGAATACATGTGCTGCGGTTGCTTTATCATTTTATTTCAGAAGAACACTCGAAGAATATTTTGTGTTAAAAATGTTCTATGTCATTAGCTGGGCGTATTTTATTTTGTCTCATAGTATATTTTTTTAAATGCTTTGGAATGCTCGTTTTTTTCTTTTAATAAAAATGTTTTTTTTATTCTTTTATTTTTATTTATCTAAAAACATGGCCTAATTTTTAAGCCAAGGATGGATAGCTTTATGTTCTTTTAATAATAAAATCGATTTTTTATTTTATTTTTATTTATCTAAAATTATTAAGCCAAAGATAGACAGCTTTACATATGTATGTTGATGAAATGAAAATAAAAATAGAGTGTATTACTAACACTTTTATATGGCTGTAAATAAATAAATTCTCTCAACTTATTTTCTCTCTCTCTTACTCACCAATCCATAACCATAGGCATGTGTTAACCTAGAGGAAAATTGTTAGTAATAATTTCAAGTCTACTTATTAACCCAATTATATGTATATGTGATCGGAAAATATAGAAACATTGTACTGCACTAAATCCCTAAAGACAGCGTATTTAACTTGGCAAGTATTCTTCCAAAAATTGAAATCATTTCTCATTGATATTAGTGAATACTACTGTGATATTTCTTTGGGTCTATAATTGAAGTCTGAAAAAAGCGACATGAACCTTCTTCTTTAAAAGCTGACAAGATTTTTACGCTCTTTTTAACGAACATTCTTGATGTTCGTGTCCTATGTGTGTAAAAAGACGAAGATGTTCTTCCCCTGAGGGACATTGGTGCCGACGTCTGTTTTTAACACCAGAAAAATAAATAAAAAAGTGGTAAAACAACAAAAACGCACGATGAGAACAACGCATTGTTACGCTTTTGGTTTCTGTATCCTTCCCTTCTATCTTTCCCCCCGCGCCATGAAATATTTTTGAAAAATATTCCAAAATATGTTAAAATGCACATTCTTTATACTTTATTTTCTTTGGTATTACTTACCTTTAGCCAGGATTAAAACCCAGCCACGCATATCACCCATATTATGTGTGTTATCGATAGTTTAACGTCGTCACTTTGGCAGACTGGGGTTTTTAAAACCCCCCCTGCATAGATAATTCAATAAAACTCATTTGAAATAGACCTCTCAAGAGAACAATAAAAAAAATTTTCAGTTTTTTCTATTTCTTTAGGAAATATTTTCAAAATTCACGAACAAAGCTTCTGTTAATAGGCGTATGCAATAACAATAATAACAATAATAATGATAATATGGTGATAATTAATACAGATTATTTATTTAAACAAATATACAAACGCATATATTGTAGCTATGCTATCTGTGTATGAATGTTTATATACGACGATGACGATATATTGATAAAATGATTATTTTTATGTTTATCGATAACACATTAAAATGATTGCATTGCCTTGTGTGTACGTGCCAGTGTCTGTGTGTGTTTGTGTGTGTTCAAACCCATCTAAAGTAATCATAATGGATGTTTAACTGTCTGCGTATATGTTTGTTTGTGTATAATTTGTAGTGGTATTTGTGTAATAGATTTAACTGGCTGACCTATATGTGTACACACAAAAAGATTTACACTCAAAAATTATGGTCAGTGAGCCGCTACATCAGGTATGCTCCTTTATGGGCATTCTACTGCTTTATTTTAGAAGGAAATGATATCACTTTCTATGGTGCTTTCCATAGTGCTGTGTAAAAAAATAAACCAAACTGTGAGGTTTTACTTTTTTCTATGAGTGTATAATGTTGTAATTTGTTTATGCATTTCTACTTATAAGCTGTAGATTTAAATGTAATTTTCATTTCAATTATTATAACAGAACTAAACTAAAATGGTAAATTGATGCACATTCTGAAAAATATATTCACTTTTCAATGGCTTTTAATAAAATTACAATAACAACAACAACAACACCAACAACAATGAAAAACCAATATAAAACGACATTATAAACACTCTGTTACAGTGAAGAACAAAATTAAGGGAGACACACATACATACATAATTAGTCATTACAACCCTTCAGTCAGGATTGCGACCTAGTTTCTTGCACCACTTATGTTGTGTGTGTTAATTTTATTGTAGTAGTGGCGGGACCTACAGTTTTAAAGTCGTCTCCGAACGACAGATTTTTGAGAAACTTTTCATGACAATTTTATTTACTCTCAGAGTTTTTGCCAGAAATCTGCTAAGAGGAAGACGCCGAAGAAATACTTTTTGGATTTTGTTTTGATGTCTGGCCTGGGGCTCGAACCCTGGCTTTTCGTCTAATAAGCCAACACACTACCTACCTAGACCACGGCGACTTTAAATTAAGGGAGACCGTAAATTGAAAAATAATTCAAAATTATTAAAAAATGGTAAAAGTTTTGTTTTTTGTTGTGAAGGTTTCGTTCTACCGTTTTCAGTATTGCGCCAACTCTGCAGAAGTTATTCAAGGAAATGCTAGGGTTGTCGTTATGTCTTTCAATTGAGGACTGCGGGAATCGCAATATAGGTATGGCCATACGATTTATGGAAAGAAGTCAATAAGTCATCTTCTTATCGTTAACAATCCAGCACAGTCTAGTAAAATTGCTCGTATCCTGAGTTTTATTCTCTCTTATTCTGGTTGTCGTCGTCGTCGTCGTCGTCGTTTTTGAGTCGATATCGTTTTCTATCGTCGTCGACATCACTGTTTTGGTATTCTGTAACACTACTGTCGACTGTTTATCGAAAATTGTAATAACACAAAACACACATCTCTAATATTTAAGTCAGCCGATTCATTTTATGGTTTATTTAGAAAAAAAAAGTTTTTTTATCATCAGGCCTGTCAAAATCAGTGATGTATTGATCCATGTACAGGAATACGTGGCCGTTTTGCGCTTTGCGATGTTGTAAACCACAGTCCGTTCTGTACTTGTATTCAAGACTATACAGGAAATCCATTTGTTCAGTGCCAAAGAATGAGTAAGTTTGATAGGATTACAATTGCTGCGAAAACTTAGCTATTAATACGATTTTTAATGTCTGTAGTTGAACCTCAAAAGGATGTTGTTGCTTCGAATTCTTAACCTTAACCGTGTGGTCCGAATTGCATTTGTAAGGGTATAGGGACAACACCTTCATGTACTTGCTTAACAAAGTATACAGGACAACCACCTAATTGCCGCCCTGAGTGCGTTACAAACTCTGAATGTCCCTCGCAACAAACTTGTATTAATCAGAAATGTAAGGATCCCTGCTCAGAACTTTGTGACCAAAGTGCAGTTTGTCGTGTTAATAGCCACACTCCAATGTCTTATTGTGAGTCTGGCTATACTGGTAATCCATTTGTGCTATGCTCTCCCATACAGCAAAATCCACCTGAAGTTGTCGACCCTTGCAATCCATCGCCTTGTGGACCCTATGCTCAATGCCGTCAACAAAATGGCGTTGCATCTTGTCAATGTTTACCTGATTAATTTGGCAATCCTTATGAAGGATGTCGCCCGGAATGTTTGATTCCGACTGCCCGACGAACAGGACATGTGTTAATGAGAAATGTAGAAACCCATGTCCTGGTACCTGTAGGCAGAATGCCGAATGTTTGGTTAGAAATCATTTGGCGACGTGTAACTGTATTTATGGATATCAAGGCAATCCATATCGCTATTGTGCTAAGGAAGAAAAACGTAAGACAATAAAAATTCACAACAAGAGTTAATTTTTTAATGCTTGTCGTTACCAAAAATGACGTCGACAAAATCAGAGTCAACACAACACAATATCGACTTAGTATTGACTTACAGAATACCAAATGTGTGTCGACAGTCATCGATAACTGTCAATAACGACAAACAGAATACCAATTTTAAATTGTCGACGCAAGTCGACGTCGTCTTGCGTCGACGACGACAACCAGAATAAGGGTGATTGAGAATTTCTTGGCATTAACATCAGGGTTCCAATAAGTAAGTCTGGCTTAATTGGTAATTACAACCCTCTACACAGGCTTACGACTTTATTTCTTACACCACCCATATTGTGTGTGTTAATTTTACGCATGAGTAGTGGAACCTACAGTTTAATATCGACTTCAAACGATAGATTTTTGAAGAAACTTTTCCTAGGTATTTTTTTTCACTCTCAGAGTAAGTCGCCTAATAAAATATTTTCTTTCATATTTCGTTTTGTTTCCATTTGTTTGAGCCAAATGCTTAAGCACGTGCTCTCGTCTAATAAGTCAACAATAATGCCTACTGGCATCTTTCCCTCTATTTACACTTTATTTATTTTCAGTTTGGCAACTTCTAGAACGTCACTGTTGATTTGTTATAGTTGTTCTAGATGACAGTGACTTCGCAGTCTGCCTATTCAACATTACGTTGCTTTAAATAAGGCCACAGCAGTGGTGAGGCAAAACGTATTTGAAAGTCTAATGTCAGAATTCTTAATATATCCTACAGGCCACTTTGTATAGCATTTGGGCAGTCTTGGTTATATAGTCCACAGGGAATCTTCTGACTTCTAGACCAGAAGTCCACAGTTTTAATCCTGAAATCTAAAATCCTGCGGTACAGCAGCTATGGCATTCTGTTATGATTTCCACATTTGATCGACACAGTATCGATTTCATAGCACACTTTCAGGGCCACAAAAGCCTCTTAAAAATATTTATGACAACTTGAGTTTGTGTGTAAGTGTTTATTACATTGTGTGAGTGCGTGTATGTGTGTGTGTATGCCTAAGTAATTTAGTATTTATCCTCTTACATATTAAAATCGTGTGTTAATTTAATAGAAATCATAGACAAATTTAATAATTATTTTCTAAAGCTGGCCTATATTTTACAATAATTGAGACCATAATTTTAGATATTCTTAAATCCAATTTCTTTTTTATTTTCATTGTTATTGTTGCATATTTTTAAGCATTTGACTATAAATTTTATGCAAAAATTTAAGGCTTAAAGCTATTTTCTCTCGTTATTATAAGCAAAACAAATTGACAAATTGAACACCCACCCAGATGCACGCTCTCTCTATTCTATTCAACTCTTTTCTATTCGATTCGATTCTATTCTATTCTGCACTCATTTACATGTATTGCTAGATGTATGTTAATGTGTGTGTGTGTGTGAGCATATATGCGAGTGTGTGTAAATATCTCTAGATGTTGTAACCAGGCAACATTATTATTGTCATTGAACACAAAAACGTCAACTCATTGAATGCAAATGCTGCTGCAATTCACTATTTTAATATCTGTTTTTAATTAATGCCCCTAAAAGTATGCACAAGAATAATTGTTTATGTTATATCTATAGCTCTCCGTTCTTCTCTCTCTCTCTCTCTCTTTCTCTTGCTCTCTCTCTCTCTCTTTGCTAGTGTTTATTTAGGGCACTGTTAATAACCTAAAAGGATATTATTATGGCCATGGTTTATATTTCTTTTGTAATATTGCATAGCCCATGTAATTTATTTTACCAATAATATCTACAACACAATATACCAACAACAAGAACAACAGCTCAAACACACACACATACATACACACATTTTATTAATTTTATGCATAATACCAGGGCAATTAATAAAGAGTAGAAAATGATTACAAAATACATGCACACACACACACAATAATCATTGCATATCTTGCAGGGATATTTGAAAGGGGCCACGCCCATTTCAAATATTAACACAGATTTTAGGGGCATATTTAAAGCACAATAGAATTATAATTTCCAACAGAAAAATACTCTTCAAAATAAACAAATAAAGTGAAAAACATTTTTCAACTTTACTTAGAACACTTGCGGCAGAGATAGTCTAGGACACAATTTATAAATATTTGATTCATAGAAGTAATAATGAATTGCTCGAGCTATGTTAAGGAGCGTAATTTATAAAAGCACACCGCCTCAGGAGCTTTGAAAGAGATGGAAAGTCTGCAAGGAAAGGGACAAGACGAATTTCGTCAGTAGTCCAGTAGGCTCTTTAATTTTGAGAAATGCTTGGCAACGAGACTTAGTAACAAAAGCGAATGAAATAATCTAGAGGCCACATACTCTATTAAAAGACCGACCATTCTGTGGCATATGTATGGGTCAAGAGCGAATATTGGAACAAGAGTGAAAGTTATTGGTTTCAAAGTGAAATAACTCAGGTATCTTCTAAGCAGGAATATATACATACATACATACATACATACATACATACATACATACATACATACATACATACATACATACATACATACATACATACATACATACATACATACATACATACATACATACATACATACATACATACATACATACATACATACATACATACATACATACATACATACATACATACATACATACATACATACATACATACATACATACATACATACATACATACATACATAATTGGCCATTACAACCCTTTAGTCAGGTTTACGGCCTAGCTTCTCACACCACTCATGTTGTGTGCATTAATTTTATACGTGAGTGGCGGGACCTACAGTTTTAAAGTCGACTCCGAACGACAGATTTTTGATAAACTTTTCATGGCAATTTTTTTATTTTACTCTGAGAGTTTTTGCCAGAAATCTGCTGAGAGAAAGTCGCCGAAGGAATACATTTTGTATTTTGTTTTTATGTCTGGCCTGGGGCTCGAATCCTGGCTTTACGTCTCATAAGCCAACACACTACCTACTAGACTACGGCGACTTCAATGCGAAAATGTAGGTTGTAATCCTTACTAAGGGGTTTTAATGGCCAATGAAGTAAGTAAGAGATTTGGAAGGTCATCTGCACGGTACAGCTATTACGTTGGACAATATTTTTTCATCTGCACTTAACCAACTGCATTGTAAGCACCTACTAATTAATTTTAAACAGTTCTAATGAGAAGACTTTCAACTGATATGTCATTACGACCATGTTGTTAGTCCTTTTCCTTTGTTTTTATGATTTTTGTTTAGTTAGTGTTGTGATCAGCTCCCACCAATTACTACTCTTGTTAGGCGGACCTCAACAATGGACGCTTTTGTCCGTGTTTTGAGATATTGTCGGCACTTGGTATTACAGGAACCCCTTAAGAGAGCCTGCGCATTACTGCATTTAATAAGTCTTCTCTGCTCGATTAAGTCGTATACCGAGTGAAACGGATAACACCAGTGAACCAGACTACGGTGTTTTGTGAACGCAGCGTTTTTTTTTTTTTTTTTTGGTTGAATCTTAAGTGATACATGTTTGATGCATATTTTCGAATTAAAACGAGTTATGTAAACATGAACAGAACTTTTCTCTATTAAGGCCGATGTTTAATAAAAGCATAGTAAGGACAATAACTTTTTTAAAAACAGTAAAAAAATATAAGTCAGGTTGTGCTAAAATTTTTTTGGGTGCACTCCTTAATACTGTATGGCGCACTATGTGGCATTTTGCCTGAAAACCTGGCCAAAATTAATAGAAGTGTTTAATGAGTTAATGGCTGGAATTTTTTGATAGTGTTAGTGATAATTAGGCCCAAGGATGAACCCAACTGATTTTGGTTCAAATCGGTCCGTGATTTCGCCTAGCTCCCATACAAATTCCCCTCGAAATTGCATTTATTTACACATAATTATGGTAATTATGCAACAATCATGATAAAATTTAGCATGAATCAGTTCTGTGTACTAAGAAATCATGGTGTAAAGTTTGGTGAAAATCGGATCACATTTGACCCTAGTCCTCATATAAAGTCCCCTTTAGAAATTCACGTTTGCGCTTATATATGGCTTAAAAACATCGGTATCGTGATGAAATTCGGTATGAACGTGTATTTTGTACATCTAAATCATATTACCAAATTTTGTTATGGTCGGTCCATAATTGCCCCTAGGTCTAAAATAGGGCCCCTTAAGATTATAATTGACTTAAAAACTTTATTACCTCGATGAAATTCGACATGAACATGTTTAATATGAATGTGAATCATTTTACCTGATTTTATTATGATCGGATCATAAGTGCCCCTAGGTATCACATACGGTCCATTAAGAAAATCAAGCATACATCTCATATTGTTATAATAGTCGATATGCATATGTAATTAAGTTTTTAAACTTCTATGATAATTAATATTTATTCATAATATTTATTTTACACTATTTAATATCGAACTTAAAAAAAATATTTAAAAAGTGAAACTAACTACAATTGTTAAAATCGTTATCATTTTCATCATCAATGTGAGGAAGGAGTAATTAAATAGTATCTGATGAAAATGCTTTTCTATTCCTTCGCGATTTTTGTGTACTACAGCTTATAAAAGGGTCACTGCTTAAAAGTAACCTATTCAGGACATCTCCATTGTTATCGCTTCTACTGAATTTCCTCGCACAATTCGTACGCTTTATTGCCTATGGCTTTATTACACTGCGTCTAAAATTTTTAATTTTTCAAAAAAAAAGTAAAATTTTCAAAAAATCGCCAAAAATAATTGCGCAAACTTGTGCAAACTTTTTTTTTTGTTCCTGAATGTAGAGAGTTCATATTTTCTTGTGGTATATAACTTTAAACTACTAAAAACTACTTTCACCTTTAAAATCCTTATCTTTTTTTGGGTAGGGTAAAAAACTGTGGAATTTTTATTATTTTTAAATTTTGAACGAATAAGTTTAACATTAATATATGAGATATATATATAAACTATATATATATATATAAACTGAAAGTAGCAGTTGCTCATATCTTTCAAATAAGAAAAAAAAAATCAATATAAAACCTCTATTCGTTTAGCCACAACAAAATATCATATAAACCTATTAAAATTTCAAAAAAAACACCAAAAACGCATTTAATTTTCTTCACTTTCCTGACTTTGACATCGTCTCAAATCTACAAATTTCAACTTAAAGTCGTGAAACTTCAGTATATAATGCAGAATTTTGTTATCTATCGAACTGCATACTCAGTTTCTTAAATTTCTTTAAATCCATTTTTGCCTTTTTGGCCAGCTTTTCGGGGTAAATGCCACATAGTGTGGCGGTGCGGCAGAAGAAAAAGTGTTAGAATATCGGCTGCATGTAATAATTTCGAAAATAAAAGATTTAAAGAATATGTGAGAATGTTAAATATTTATTTTTTTAGTTAATAAATAGGCCTGATGTTTAAAAAAAAATAAAAAAAAAATAATTGACTTTAATAAACGATCAGATGATGTTTAAACATTTTGAGACTCTTGTTGTTCTACTATTCCTGTGTGTGTGCGTGTTTTTTCTCAACCAAAAAACACAAATTTTCTCCTGTTAATTCCTGCATACAGAGAAATCACGTATCAGTTGTATAACTCTGGCATAATTTGTGTTTTTGTTATGCCTCCTTCTTCCTTTGTTCTCATCTCTCGGGTAATTTCTTGAGAATTCTTTTTTCTCTTCATTTTCGAATTGTTTTTCAAATACCTTTCGGCCTTTCAATGTTTGTCTGTGTGCTGTCAATAAATACAAGAAGATAACAAAAAAAAAAAAAGACAGCAGAGAGAGAGAGAGAGTGTGTGTTTGCTATAGTAGTGACAAGAATGCCTTTGTAAATGCATATGAATAAACAAATCCCAGCTGTGTTGTTGTAGACGTTGTTTCATAATAGAGCCCCCCAACGATACACAAATGAAATGAAATGAATTTAAGACACATATACACACATACACACACAAAAGAAAACATAAAAATGAAATAAACATCAATACATACAAAGAAACAAAATTAAATGTGAAAAAATTTCTATACTTTGGGGATTTTCAATATATTTTCACATACAAGCAGTTATTGTGTAACTTGATTTGTTTTCTTCTCTTCCTAGCACTATCTCTCTCTCTCTTTCTCTCTCTCTCTTTCTCTCTCTCTTTCTCTTGGTGTATGTGCTCAATTATACACCCACATTGACATGCATTTAATGCAGGCTGATGGCTGTCAATGGCTTATCACATGTACTCACGTAAGCTGAGCAATGACTGCATGTTGTATACGTGGAGACCAAGTGAGAGTATACATACATATATGTATGTGTGTGTATGTGCAAGTAGTTATATAAATTCCCCTCTATATTCTGCATGAAATTTGATTGAGCATGCATTACCCATAATGATCATCACATGAATAAAGACTCCAGTTGTTGTTGGTTTTGTTTTCATATTTAAATCGTATACGGAATAAAAGGCAAAAGAAGCCATGATGAGTCTCATGAAATGAATGAATGATGCTGATGATGATTTTATTAATGTTTGCCACGTAAGTTTCATATTTGTTACGTGTTTCTTCTTATTGCCTGCCTACGTTTCTTTTGTTTTCTTTCTTTTCTCCCTTTTTGGCCTTGTGTTACGAAGGAACACCAAATACGGAGGAGGTTTTTTTTTGCATAAAAGTTTTACTGAAGACCCATCAAATCCTATGAAATAAAAATTGTAAACCTAAAAGTGAAAGAAAAAATGTTGCAAACGAAGGCACACTTTTACCGTAAACGTGTTCATACAAAATAGTATTGACAGGCATTATTAAAATAAAATCATCACAAATGCAAGCATATGCCTCAATATTCATTGAGTATGTGTGTTAAGGCCGTTTTATTTGACCGTAATGTAGACTTATATATTCGTTAACCTCATTTGGAGATTTTGAAATTAAAGCTTAGTCTTAAATTTGTTTTTGGGGCCTATTTACAGAATTGTGGTTTCTTACACCACCTATGTTTTGTGCGATCACTTCATTCATGTGTAGCGTAAACTACAGTTTAACTTGAGATTTGAGAAACTTTTCACGGCAAATCTTATTTACACTCAGAGCTTTTGTCTCGTCTCTAGTAAGCCAACAAACTACCCACTAAATTACGGCGATCAGAACTATAGGCTTGGAGAAGACGTTATAGGGATACTCTACATAGATTAAGGGTCATGCAGTGACACCTCTATACGATGAAGATGCCGAAGAGCAAAAGGTTCCACTACATTCAACGCTACCCGTTCGAATGGTGCTCCCACTTACTGGACTTTTGGCGGCAATATTACGTGCACTATCCAAAAGAACTTCTGTTTTAATTTTTTCAGTTAGGTTAGGTTAGGTTAGAGGACGTGTACTTGTCAATTAAGACAAGTACAGTACACGGAGGTCGAATTGATCCATTGTACAACGTCCTAGTTTCTTACACCATTTATGTTGTGTATGTTAATTTTATACATGAGTGGTGGGACCTACAGTTTAAAGTCGACTCCGAATGACAGATTTTTGAGAAACTTTTTCATGGCAATTTTATTTACTCTCAGAGTTTTTGCCAGAAATATACTGAGAGGAAGTCGCCGAAGAAATACATTTTGTATTTTGTCTTTGATGTCTGGCCTGGGGCTCGAACCCACGCTTTTGCGTCTAATAAGTCAACACACTACCTACTAGACTACGGCAACTTCAATTTTTTTTCAGTTAATCTGTGGAGTTTTTTTCTTAAACTCCCTGGCTACGCTATCCTCTATTTATACTTCATTTATTTTTAGTTTGTCAACTTCTAGAACCTTACTGTTGATTTGTTATTGTTAACTCGTAGTTTATCTATGCAAGGATTATTAATTTTTCAGTTTTACAAGCAAACTTAAAAAAGGCACTTATAAAGCAACGGCTTCGATTAGCTTTTTTTGCCATTACATCATACGCAATACGATCACTTTGTGTGCCATCGATTCTATCTCTATCCCACTTTTTACTATCAATTGTTTGCCGTAATCCACTTGTTTGTTTTCCGGTTATGGTTGCGGATCAACTCCTCTTTCTATTTCTTTGAGGCTTCCATTCAATAGCCATTATGTATATATCACACATGGTCTTCTCAAAATGTAATCTTTCCAATTCCATTTCGGCTTCCTTTCTTTTACTGCTATTAGGAGACGAGCATCTCTTCTAAATTATTTTGAATTTAGACAACCAAACACCCTCAGCAGTAGTTTAAAGAATTTCCTTCAGTTATTTGAAATGTTTTGTTTAAAATATTTGAAATTCCAAGAACAGTTTTATTTTTCGAATTTCAAATATGCTTCAATGTATTGAAAAAAAATCCTAAAAAAAGAAATATAAGAAGGAATTTATAAATATTTGCTCAAATTTCAAATTTTTTAATTTATACAAGCATTTCAAAAATTTACTATAAAATATTGTAGCATATTTTAAGGATGTATAGAAATCAGATATTCCATTGCATATTTTACGGGGTATTTTTAATATGTTTTTATTTGTTTTGGTTTTTTTTATTCAAAAACGCAAAATTTAATTTCATTAAAAACCAGAATGAAGGACAACATCATACACACGGCATATGTTACATTTTCATACTCAAGTTAACACAATTTTAATTTTATTTTGAGAGAAATGCATTTTCAAATTAAAGCATATTTAAGGGCGCTTAGGTTGTGTAATCTATAGCCTGACGAGATTAAATAGGATTCCTGAGGAAGAACTATTTAGAGGAACTGTGATGCTGGTTTAACTTTAATTCATTGATTTTTTGTGTTAGGAAATGCTTGTCTTTTTTTCTAGTTGATCCAACTTCGGATCATTTATTGATAATCTAATGCATGTCCCAGGTCTCCTCTTATTGGAATGCCGCAACAAAACTTTTGATTGCCTTAAATTCACTTGGTTTGAGAAGAGTCTTTGCCTCTTTCTCAATTTTTTCTTTCCCTGAACATACCATTCTAAACATCTGCTTCCATTCTACAGAAGGTTTCTGGTCCTATAAACGGCGTGGGAGCTCCAAAGCTCGTCTGTTTGCAGTAGTTGGTAACCTTATTTTCCCTACAGTCCCATTCTATCTCCGATTTAACCTCATACAAATGATATCGGGCATATGAGTTTCCTTCAGAAAAGTTATCGAGTTCATAACTTTCTCTGAAATAGTTATCGATTATTAAATTTTTATATTGAAAAGTTATGGATTTCATAAATTTTGTATAGAAAAGTTATCGAATTCGTATATTTTCAAAGGGAAAGTTATCGATTTAAAAAAAAATTCTTCGGAAAAGTTATCGATTTCAAATTTTTCTTTATAGCATTTATCGATTACTAAAGCCTTATTTACAAAAATGTTAAGAGACTGTCAGATATGCTATGTCTGAAGCTGAATTGAGCACATCTTTCGCTGACATAGACTTCCGGTTGAAAGATACCTGCGTGTTTCCGCATTGACTCGAAATATTTCATTCTGGAATCAAAAGCTCATGCTTCTGTTCTAAGATCCAGAAAGTACTTACTCTTTTGAAAGAGTATCAAGCTTTAAGATTACTAAAGGGTGTTTTTTATAGAGATATAGAACTTTAAGTTGGCATTACTTTTCAAGATGGCGACCGATTTAACAGCTGTCAAGTGATTTATTCTCAGTTTGGTTTGGCAATTCATCATGAATAGACTCACGCCTGAACAACGCTTGCAAATAGTGCACGTTTATTTCGAAAATAATGGTTCTGTGCGGAAAACGTATCGCGCACTACGTCCATTTTATCGTCGACAAAATCGTCCATCAGAGCAGTTAATTCGATTAACCATGGAACGTTTTCGCACCACGTTTACTCTTATTGATAACTCGCATCCCCAGAGACGTTGTACGGTGTGTACAGAAGAAGCTATTGCTGCTGTAGAACGTAGCATTGAGGAAGACCCGAATGAGTCCATCCGCCATCGAGTACAGGAATTGGAAATGTGTCCATCCACTATATGGAAGATTTTGCGGAAGGATCTTGGTTTGCGTGCTTACAAAATCCAACTCGTGCAAGATTTGAAGCCAAACGATCATCAAGTAAAGCGTAGATTCGTCGAATGGGTCCAAAACATGATTACCGTTGTTCCCGATTTTCATAAGCGAATTTTGTTTAGCGATGAAGCGCACTTCTGGTTGAATGGCTACGTCAACAAACAAAACTGCCGCATTTGGAGTGAAGGTAATCCTCAAGTGTATGTGGAAACACCGTTACATCCAGAAAAACTGACTGTTTGGTGCGCTTTATGGGCTGGTGGAATCATTGGTCCGTACTTTTTTAAAAACGATGGTGGCCAGAACGTTACAGTCAATAAGCCACAATAGATTTATTGAAAGACACGTTTGGTGACCGCCTAATTTCACGTTTTGGACCTATGAATTGGCCTCCAAGATCTTGTGATTTAACACCGCTAGACTACTTTCTGTGGGGCTATGTAAAGTCATTGGTCTATGCGGTAAAGCCACAAACGCTTGACAATTTGGAAGACAACATTCGCCGTATTATTGCCGATATACGGCCACAAATATTGGAAAAAGTCATCGAAAATTGGACGTCCAGATTGGACTACATCCGCGCCAGCCGTGGCGGTCATATGCCAGAAATCGTATTTAAAATGCAATGCCACAAGGTTATCTTTCGGATAAATAAAATTCATGTCAATCGAATAATCCATCGTTGTTTTATTGCAACTTAAAGTTCTATACCTCTATAAAAACACACCCTTTACATCAATTTTTGTTATGAAGTCTCTTTACGTAGCACTTTCCAAAGTCAAAGAGTCAACTGGGACAGTTAAGAAGGGAGCCGTTAGCCTTAAGTTGATTCCTTAGGTCCCGAAATCCCCTAATGATTTTCGTATTAGACTTTTTTCCCATCAGTCTAACCATAGGCTTCAAAGTTTTGGTCTTTAGTATCATGTGCAGCGAACTTAAACATCACAGAGAATTCTACGCCACTGTAGGACAGTTTATCATTGCCTTTGTTATTCCAACACGCGTCAAAGTCTCTATCTTGTTCAGCTCCAATTGAGATGCTTTCAGATTCATTCTGTCTGTCCAGACAATTGCCCCATCATGGCATACATTCAGTGCATAAACCATGGGTTTCCCTTGAAGCCTTCTGCATGCCATTTTGCCTGAGATGCTCTCTATTTTGAGTCCGGCCTGTCCACTGTTATTCCTAGATATCTGACCTCCATTTTTTGTCATATTATCTCTGCCAGGAGTCGACTATTTTCGCATTTCGGAAATTTTCTTCTTCTTTAGTTAATCGCTACAAAAGAGTATTTCGAAAGAACTGTAGGGAAAGGGCTGCCGCTCTCTAAATCTACACATTTTAAGAATAGTTTTCACTAAAAAACTAACGGCATATTTCTGTTCAACACTAACTTGCTTTACAAAATACTGCCATGTCTTTCAAAGAATTGTTTTTTTTTTCTGTTTGTTGTAACATTTTGAAAATTTTCAAAATGTTCATGTGTTTTCAACACAGATACGAGTATTCATGTTTTCCCTCTATTAAGATAAGAAAACGCGAATAATACAAACGAAATAAAAAATAAGAAAACAGCGAAGGATAGAGAGAGAGAGTGAGAGAGAGACAAAGTAGATGTATAAGAAGAAGAGAATGTTTAAATGAAAATTTTAATTTATTTTATTAAAAAAAAAAGAAAAAACAAAATTGTTGTCCTTTGGGATGAAATGTCATTTAAATTAAAATTCATTTTATCTTGTATTTCTAACGAGCGCACAAGGATCAAATGCACAGACAGACGGTGGAACGTACATACAGGCAGACACTGTGACAGAAGCACTTAGCCATTAACATTGTACAACAATTACAACACGACACGACACGACACGACACAACGACAACGATAACGACAATAAAAATTTCCACAATGAAAATTTTAAAATTAAAATGAAATGAAATTGTCATTAGAAACACACACACACACACACACAGAGAGAGAGAGAGAAATGATAAGACAGTTTGATGGTTAAAGAAACCTAAAAGTAGGCTTTTTTTATTTTTTTTTTAATAAAACATAATAGAAAAGCAAAATTTTTAATTAATTAATCAATAAATGAATTTTTAATTAAAACACAAACATAACAGTAAAGTAAAGTGAAGAATTTAAAGAAAAAATTGCCTAAAAGTATGCTTTAAAATGAAGCAAAACAAAATGAGAAATATGAAATCTTTATTCAAGAAAGAAAGCAATGGAAACCAACACTGAGGTGTTAACTGACTGACTGGGAGCTGAGGGAAAGTGCAAGGGACTGGCTTAGGAATATGAAATATTCAGGGTATCCAAAATATTTCAGAGTTCATGCGGACTTCAAAGCTTGCGAGCAATGCGTACCATCAAACCAAATCTAGCTTTTGGCAAGTTTTTGCAACGATTTGTAAGTCTCAGCTGAGACAAAAGAACAGTGAAAACAATGTCGTGAAAGAATCGTGTTAAAGGAATGAAAATATGGTCTTGTCTATTGACAATAGGCTAGACCAGGTTAGCTGATGTTACATACATACATACATAATTGGTCATTACAACCCTTCAGTCAGGATTACGACCTAGTTTCTCACACCACTTATGTTGTGTGTGTTAATTTTATACATGAGTGGCGGGACCTACAGTTTAAAGTCGACTCCGAACGACAGATTTTTGAGAAACTTTTCATGGCAATTTTATTTACTCTCAGAGTTTTTGCCAGAAATCTGTTGAGAGAGGAAGTCACCGAAGAAATACTTTTTGTATTTTATTTGATGTCTGGCCTGGGGCTCGAACCCTGGCTTTTCGTCTAATAAGCACACTACCTACTAGACCACGGCGACTTCATGATGTTATCACACATAAAAATACGTGAACTTTCCATTTGTTTTGATATTAGGTAAGGCCTCTATGCTAAATTCAGCACCCCTTTATGCTAAGTTTTGTTAGGTATAGCAAGAAAAGGGTTTCCATTATTATCGTACTCATTTGCGCATCTCTGACTAACTTCTACAAGGAAAAAGGAAGCACCTAGCCATTGTGCATACAATAGTTTCTCTTCAAAAAATAATAAAAGAATCAACATGAAAACGAAGGTGTTGTTTCAACAAAACACGGATTCCAGTTTACGTATCCACTCTTAGAGTGGAGAATACAAAGAATACAGTTTGAAGTGCTTCACTGCGCACCTTATAGGCAAGATTTGCTCAAGATGAAGAGGTAAGGCCTAAGTTTGATGGCTATTTTAATTATTTTATTTATTTATTTATTTATTTATTTATTTATTTATTTATTTATTTTGTAGCATATCACATACAACAAGACATTAATCTTTTAAATTACAGTATGTGATTATATAATATATTATTACAAAGAATGAAATATATATAAGACAAGTAATTAAGAGTAGTAAAAGCAAATAGTATCGAAATAGTAATATGTAAAAACAAGAACGCAAATATATGCATGTAAATATGTAATAATTATAGATTAGAATTTAGAAAATAAAATTTTTATAAACTGCAAAGCGTTGCCATTGATTTGTAATGAGTTTGGTAACGAATTCCACAGCCGTATTGTATTTGTAAAGAACTGCCACTCAGATATCAAAGTTCGATATCTTAACTGAATGATTTGTTTTCTTCCATTTGATCTTGGAAATTGAATCCGATTAAATAGATAAGACAGTTCCTGCGTGTAGATAAGATTAATGTGTAGTAAGATTAATGCTTTAATTTTAAGTAAGTCCATTAACTCAACACCATATAACAATTTCGAATACCGATAAGTACTATCATATCTTCGTATGCCGTAGACATATCTAAGAATCGCGTTATACACTACTGTTAATCTAGCTTTACAAGCCGAATCGCAATAAGCAAAAATTTCGCAGCCATACAACAACCTGGGCATTAAGTAGGTTTTCGCAAGAAGCACACGAATATTAAGAGGTGTAATGTGCTGTATAGGATATAACGTCCTAAGCATAGAAAAAATTGTTCCCGGAGACAGAATTTATATGGGTATTCCATTGAAGGGATTTGTTAAAAATTATACCGAGGTTTTTCGCTGAATCCACTACCGAAATGTTCCGAGTTCCCAATGTGATCGGTATATCAACAACAATATCCTGATTTCGCCGTGCTATGATCAGGCATTTTGACTTCGTAGGGTTCAGGTATAAGCCATTCGAAGACGCCCAGTAGTGTATTCTGTCAAGGTCCTCATTAAGTCTTGCACAACACTCATCGATTGAGTCTCTTCTACAATTCATATATATAAAGGGTGTTTTTTATAGAGGTATAGAACTTTAAGTTGAAATAAAACAACGATGGATTATTCGATTGACATGAATTTTATTTATCCGAAAGATAATCTTGTGGCATTACATTTTAAATATGATTTCTGGCATATGACCGCCACGGCTGGCGCGGATGTAGTCCAATCTGGACGTCCAATTTTCGATGACTTTTTCCAACATTTGTGGCCGTATATCGGCAATAATACGGCGAATGTTGTCTTCCAAATGATCAAGCGTTTGTGGCTTTACTGCATAGGCCAATGACTTTACATAGCCCCACAGAAAGTAGTCTAGCGGTGTTAAATTCCATATAGCCATTCAACCAGAAGTGCGCTTCATCGCTAAACAAAATTCGCTTATGAAAATCGGGAACAACAGTAATCTCGTTTTGGGCCCATTCGACAAGTCTACGCCTTACTTGATGATCGTTTGGCTTCAATTCTTGCACGAGTTGGATTTTGTAAGCACGCAAACCAAGATCCTTCCGCAAAATCTTCCATAAAGTGGATGGACACAGATCCAATTCCTGTGCTCGATGGCGGATGGACTCATTCGGGTCTTCCTCAATGCTACGCTCTACAGCAGCAATAGCTTCTTCTGTACGCACCGTACAGCGTCTCTGGGGATGCGAGTTATCAATAAGAGTAAACGTGGTGCGAAAACGTTCTGCTCTGATGGACGATTTTGTCGACGATAAAATGGACGTAGTGCGCGATACGTTTTCCGCACAGAACCATTATTTTCGAAATAAAATTTCACTATTTGCAAGCGTTGTTCAGGCGTGAGTCTATTCATGATGAATTGCCAAACCAAACTGAGAATAAATCACTTGACAGCTGTTAAATCGGTCGCCATCTTGAAAAGTAATGCCAACTTAAAGTTCTATACCTCTATAAAAAACACCCTTTATGTACATCATCTGCATAAATGTGGATATCACTATGCAGGAGACAATCAGGTAAATCATTTACATATAATGTAAACAATAATGGTCCAAGAATAGAGCCCTGCGGTACACCCTTAGGCACAGGCAAGGGAGTAGATACAGTTCCACCAGCAGAGACAGACTGGATCAGCAAGATAGGTTCTCATTAGCAATGATGCACTCGAAGAAAAATAAAAATTGTCGTACATCTTCCTACAAAGTATGTCATGGTTCACAGAGTCAAAAGCTTTCGAATGGTCAAGAAGTACCAAAAGTGTAATACCACCATTATCAATATTGGATCGTATATCCTCAGACACACTTAACAGTGAAGAAACACAGCTATGACCTGTTCTAAATCCTGATTGTTTGCCAAAGAGCAGCTGATGGTCATTCAAATAAGCAATAATTTGGTTGTATAATAGTTGTTCCGAGACTTTAGATAAAAATGGAAGTATCGAAATGGGGCGATACTCATTCGACGATTTCGGCACGGGAATGACCTTAGTATGCTTCCAACAGTTAGGAAAGTGGCTGGTAGTGATAACGGTGTTATATAAGTGCGTAATATAACGTGATATCCTAGGCAATAAAAGTCTAATGAACTTAGGATGGATCTGGTCAAAGCCAACTGCATACGAAGTCACTGATTTACAGCATAAAATAACGTCATCTTCAAAGACACGAGAAATCTCGAAACGGTGTAAAGGAGAAATTTCCGGAGGTTGTTGCAATTTTTAAATTAAATTTTATTGAAAAATGTTTTTAAAGTTTAATTTTTATTTGCGATTTAATAGTCGTAGCCAATATTGCAAAAAAAATTTTTAAGAAAAACTGTAACAAGCTTACTGTGTCATCAGCAAATACTGACAGTAAAAATTACATTTAAATACTGAATCTTTGTAGCCATTTAGTGGCTTCAGTTGTATGGTTTAACCCTTTACTTAAAGTTTTTTTTTTTGTATTTTTAACAACCACTTTAACTGAAAATATTCGTTTGTAATCCAGCTTGCAACAAACGTTTGAAAAAATCTCACGTCATCATATCAACCAACCTTTGGCAAACAAAGTAAAATAAAAAAAATGTTTTGTTTGAAACACTTTTTTCCCGTAAAAATTTGAATAAAAAAAACAGAAATTTGCACAAATTTTTGGTAATTTTTTTGGTTTCTTCACTCTCGAGCTGTTATTTTAAAAGGGGGCAGAGCAGAGAGGCTACGCAAAAATATTTTCGCAATTTATTTGATTATAAATTTTACTGTGTTGCCAGTGTTGCTTTTATGCAACAATGTTTTTTAAAAACAATTCTTCTTTCTGTACTGAACTAAAATACCACAGGAACAAAAAAAAAAAATTAAAAAAAGTTGATAAAATGGACAAAAAAATCTTTGAATCCTTTTTGAATATGATAAATATGACCGCAATATAGTAAAAATTGAAAATGGCTTATCAGAGCAAAAGAGTGCAAAAAAATCAGTAAAAATGGAGAGAATAAATGTCAGCCAGTACATTTACATGCAGAGAGACAAAGAGAGAGCGACAAAAAACCACAGACAAATTGCTGAGTAAGGACAGCAATAGCAGCAGCAGTAACACAATGTTACCAACACAGTTCACATAATAATGTTACAGTGACACTCGAAAACAATTCAAATTTATTTTTTTAGAAAGAATTTTTGCGTTTTCCAATGGATAAGTTCAAGAAAAAAGTTGATTTTCAAAAAATTTCTTAGTTTAAAAGATTTTCGAAAATTCGAATTTAAGTTCGAAAAAATTTTGTAAACTTCGAAAGTTAAAGAAATAGCAATTGAATGGGTATAAAAGCTTGGAAATATATTTTTATTTATTTAAATTTATATAATTTAGGTCCAATTGGCAGTTGCCTTGAAAAGAATAGCATATTGGGAGTCTTATAAGGCCCTATTGTAATAACGATTCAATCTTTTATGTTTAACTACTGTTTGACATTGCCTAACCGACTCGATAGGGTTATGAAGGTATGGATTTTTATTCAAATAATGTTTTGATAGCCAGACTCAATCCTTTGTCTCAAATTTACAAGTGTAGGTTAATGACAGAGAAGATGTTCTGTGGTCTCTATTTTCCCCCCTGTAATTATAGGGCACGTGTCCCCTAAATAGCCAGTGTTCCCTAATAACTGCTATGAGGTTCGTAGCCATTATTTCAATCTAAATAGTTGCACAGTAAACGGGTAGTGCAAAGCACAATCGAAGGTTCAACATTTCCAAAAAGATTTCACATCCAACTTTGTCTGGGGATCTAGATCTGCCAGTGAGTACTTAGATGACGTTCTCATATTTATATTGTAGTTTAGTTTGCCAAGATATTTGCCGTGATTGGATATAGTAAGAGCCTATTCCATTGACTGGGACGTAGTTGTGCAAATTCAGGGATTTTGTATTTCCTTGTGAATTTTAACAATTTCGAAGAGCCACAATTCGAAAATAAACGCTTATTTAGGCCATAATCTTTCTTTTTGGTTTAAGCAAAGAAAATAAAGTATAAAGAATGTACATTTTAACATATTTTGGAATATTTTTCAAAATATTTTCTTGACGCGGGGGGGAAAGATAGAAGGGAAGGATACAGAAATCAAGAGCGTAACAATGCGTTGTTCTCATCGTGCGTTTTTGTTGTTTGACCACTTTTTTATTTATTTTTCTGGTGTTAAAAACAGACGTCGGCATCAATGTCCCTCAGTGGAAGAACATCTTCGGCTTTTTACACACATAGGACACGAACATTAAGAATGTTCGTTAAAAAGAGCGTAAAAAGTTTGTCAGCTTTTAAAGAAGAAGGTTCATGTCGCTTTTTTCAGACTTCAATTATACACCCAAAGAAATATCACAGTAGTATTCACTAATATCAATGAGAAATGATTTCGATTTTTGGAAGAATACTTGCCAAGTTAAATACGGTGTCTTTAGGGATTTAGTGCCGTACAATTTTTCTATATTTTCCGATCACATATACATATCATTGGGTTAATAAGTAGACTTGAAACTATTACTAACAATTTTCCTCTATGTTAACACATGCCTATGGTTATGGATTAGTGAGTGAGAGAGAGAAAATAAGTTGAGAGAATTTATTTATTTACAGCCATATAAAAGTGTTAGTAATATACGATATTTTTATTTTCATTTCATCAACATACATATGTAAAGCTGTCTATCTTTGGCTTAATAATTTTAGATAAATAAAAATAAAATAAAAAATCAATTTTATTATTAAAAGAACATAAAGCTATCCATCTTTGGCTTAAAAATTAGGCCATGTTTTTTAGATAAATAAAAATAAAAAGAATAAAAAACCATTTTTTATTAAAAGAAAAAAAAAACGAGCATTCCAAAGCATTTAAAAAATATTATACTATGGGACAAAATAAAATACGCCCAGCTAATGACATAGAAAATTTTTAACACAAAATATTCTTCGAGTGTTTTCTGAAATAAAATGATAAAGCATCCGCAGCACATGTATTCTTGTCGCAGTCTGATCGACAACTAAATCAAAAAACACAATAATACATACACATGTACATACGTACGATGAGAGCAACACATTGTTACGCTCTTTGTTTGTGTTCATTTTCCTTCTGTCTTCCTCACTCTCATCGAGAAATGATTTTTAAAAATATTTTGGTGAGAGCGGGTCGTAATGTTACGACCCGCCATAAGAAATTTTACTTCTACATGATGCGTATTCTTTATATCCATATTCTTTGGTTTAAGTAACAGCTTTTGGAATAATTTTTTTTTTGTTATTTTAAGAAAAACCAGTTTTTTGTGTAATTGTACAGATTTTCGAAAATTCGAAATTATGTTCGAAAAATTCGAAATTTTCAGAAATTCAAGACAAAACAACTTGAAATATATTTTCAATGTTAATTATCACAATTGCAAAGATTCATTATACAAAAACATAGTGTTGCTTAGATTATAATCATATTTTTCAATGGATTTGAAATTATTCGAAATTAATTTCGAATTTCTTAAAAATAGATTTTTAATATTGTGTATATGTTTTAACATATTTAATCATTGAAATAAATTTTCTAAAATTCGATTTGAAATAATATTCCTTTTCTTTTCTGTTTTCTTGTAGATCCAGCCACGAGATTTGTAATGAAACGAAATCTGCCTTCTTTAAAATGTAAGTACATTTGCTTTATGACTACCCTTAAATAAATTTCTTTTTTCGATTTTATTTTGAAAATTTGTGAAAAATTTCCCTTGAATTTGCTTCTCACTGTATATACTCTGAAGTATATACTTTGAAGTATAAAAGCCTCAACTACATTGATTTTAAAGTTTCAATTATTGATATCCACTTACAATAAATAGGGACAATCGATTGCACAGATCTTTAATTGAGATAAACAGATTCACTAACAAAATTGTTCATCACAGATCGCAGGATAGATTGAAGGTCCAAATGAAGATTTCAGTCTTAGCGAATGTAAATTCACTCATTGAGATGCCTTGCGATTAATTCTTGTCTGATTCGTTTACTGAATGCATTCCTTACAAGATTTCAAATATTTTCTCCAAATTCAACAAATCATTACGTACGTGCTTCCTTTATTCTCTTTGCCATCAATTAGATTCCATCTCCATCCCGAAAGAAGTGCTCATCTTAGGGGCGAAAAACGAAACCAGTAAATTTTTGATAGTGAAGTGAAACTGTTCTAAATACTACAGGACAAAGTGTATTCTGATTAGATGAGGTCTGAATTCCTTTCATTATATTCTAAAAGATTTTAACTGGTCTGGCGGCAGAATGCCCAATGATATCATGAGGAAATGTTATGGCCTTTTGTCCAGATGGTTTTCGAACAGAGATATCTTCAAAGGAAGCAACTGTATTCGGTATAGATTCCCTCTGACCGTTTTTCCCAGAGTTTTGTGGTAATTTATCACTAGTTTAGGGTACTAGTGCTTCGCTTTTCATAGTCAGCCATGATTTGACTCAAAAATAACGCTTCTATATCGTTAAAACAGCTTTTTGAACAAAATCTTCGTTTTTCAACATTTCACAGCAGGAACTCTTCTACTTCGCTGTTTCGCGGTAGTCTAGTAGGTAGAGTGTTGGCTTATTAGACGTAAGGCCACGGTTCAAACCCCTAAGTCAGACAATTTCCAATAAAACGAAATAACATGTTCCTTCATAAAACATAAAAACCTTCATAAAACTTCATAAAACATAAAATGTTCCTTCGTTTACTTACTCTCAGCAGATTTCTGGCATAAACTCGGTGAGTGCATAAAATTGCCATGAAAATTTTCTTAGAAATGTGTCGTTCGGATTCGACTTTAAACTGTAGGTGCCGCCACTCACGTATAATATTAACACACACAACATGAGTGGTGTGAGAAGCTAGGGTTATAATGTAAGTATGTATGTATGTCCTTGAGTCTACCTTCTATCGCGCATAGAGCACCAATTTTTAAAACCCTAGCTGGCTAAAGGCATGCACACAGAACTCCCATGATTCATGGCTTGCATATTCGGGAAACTGTTTTGTTTAACCAAACTCTACTGTGTCAATATCAAAATGTTATTAACGTTCAGTCACTGTACTGTACGGTTGCATAAGCTCGCTTAAAGCGAGGTTGTTAGAATAAAATAGTAGTCGTCGTAGTCTAGTAGGTAGTGTGTTGGCTTATTAGACGCAAAACCCTGGGTTCGAGCCCCAGGCCAGGTATCAAAGACAAAATACAAAAAGTATTTCATCGGCGAGTTCCACTCAGCAGATTTCTGGCAAAAACTCTGAGAGTAAATAAAAATTTGCCATGAAAAGTTTCTCAATAAATAAAAAATATGTCGTTCGGAGTCGACTTTAAACTGTAGGTCCCACCACTCATGTATAAAATTAACACACACAACATAAGTGGTGTGAGAAACTAGGACGTTGTACAATGGGTCAATTCGACCTCCGGGTACTGTACTTGTCTTAATTGACAAGTACACGTCGTCTAACCTAACCTAACCTAGAATAAAATATATTGGAAATCTGCCACCATGGCCAGACGCAGGATTGTGTAGGACGATAATACCAACGATGTTAGTACCTCTTCGAGTAACTGGAAATTAGTTGCCACCTCTGCTTAAATCGAAGTTTTGTTGAGGTTTTTTTCATCCACCAAAGTCAATAGAAATCCTTCTAAACATTTGCTTTCAAATGAAATAAAATTTTTAACGGTTAACGGTTTACTACGAACATATTTTTCCATCATGCCCAGAACTTCTCAATGCATTTAAGTAAAGTATGAGTGAGAAAGAAACAAAATAAAAAAAAACAAAATAAAAAACAATAACAATAACAATGTAAAATATTTAGTGATACTTGAACTCGTCCATGGTCAATGGGTAGTTATAAAAATAAACAACACATACGCACACACATTTTTATACACAAAAGAGAGCAGGAAAAAGAAGGGCGAAAAATGCATTATGGATTCAAAAACATGCACACAAATATTCAAATATGCCAACATTAATATGCACTGGTTATACATACGCTCTCTCTCACTCTCGCTTGTATTTCCAAAGAGAGCGCTCTTTGCTTTTTATTTTTACAAATAAGTTTACATACCCCAAGTATAGTGACACGCACACCAGAGTAAAGTATAGTTAAAGCAGCACTTAATCAAAGTGTCATATGCATGCTTAACCAAATACAGACAATACAACAGGACACAGGACAAACATTGACATACACACACGCATACACATATAGTTTACATATGAAAGCATTCCTATGTTTTCATACAGAAACTGGTTTTTATTTATTTTAAACTCTCTTAACACACAAAAACATATTGGCTCTCATAAAATCATTTTAAAAACCAGGCCTACGGATAGGGCTATGGCCATGGCTTTTATGTTTTAATAATAAAACAACGACAAAATATTAATGCAACGACAATTTATTAATAAAAAAATAACAAGAGAATTTGATAGTCTTTTAAAAAGCATGCATCACACACACACACATAATTGAATACAGCATAGAGTGTGAGAGAGAGAGAAGGGTGTGTAAGCAACAATTGTTACAAACATATTAAGAGTTTCATTTTTGTTGTTATTGTTTTTGTAATTTTTTGTGGTTTTTGTTGTTATTGTTGTTGTTATTGCTATAAATAGAAAACTTGTTTAACAAATTATTTTAATTGCAACGTTAAATAACCACGTAAAAGCCTTCAATAAATTATTATTCACGCACACGCACACAAAGATAGACTTATAACACCTTGTATAATAATTATTTCAATGTATTAGTGGTGTAATGAGTTGAGGTTTTTTTTCTGTTTGTTTATTTGTTTGTTTGTGGTATTTTCAACACACATACGCCGACCGTACTAGGCAGAGTGTTAATAATTACATGTAATCCACCACGACTATAAATGATGGGTGTGTGTGCGGGAGAAATAATTTGATTTGTTTTATTTAATATTTGTTTACAGCCTCATTTTTGGCACACTTGCACACACACATACATAACCATAGGTTTGCTGTTTTGCTACAATTCAACAGTCATTTTATGCTGGTGCATATGGGCAAGAAGCATAGCCATTGAGAAATTCTTTCTATTGGGTCATATAAAAAGTATTTGAGGATTTTTTTTTGGTTTAGGGTCGGCCAAATAACTTTTTTTTTTGAAAATGCTTTAAAGAAAAACTCCTGAATATTTTCTCAAATTTCTTTTTTTATTTGAAAGTACAATCCTTCCGTTTAATAATGGAAAATAATTTCATTCAAATGGCTGCCTCGGCTGGCCATGTAGTAGCCTACACCAGAAGATGCCGATTTTGGCAAAAAAAATCATCTTTTCAGATGAAGCTCATTTTGATGTTGTCGGGTATGTAAACAAGCAAAATTGTCGCATTTGGGGCACAGAAAACCCGCACTCATACGCAAAACGAGTCATTGTTTGGTGCGAATTTTGGTCCAGGGGCATAATTGGGCCATTTTTCTTCGAAAATGAGCAAGGAGTGGCCGTTACAGTCAATTGCGATCGTTATCGGGCCAAGTTAAATGAATTTTTGTTCACAAAAATTGAAGAGGAGGATATTGGCAACATTTGGTTTCAACAGAACGGCGCTACGTGCCACACAGCCGAATCTACACTCGATGTTTTGGGCCCTGTTTTTGAAGATCACATTATCAGCCGAAGAGCTGATGTCGTTTGGCCACCTCGGAGCTACGATTTGACACCGTTGGACTATTATTGGTGGGTTTCCGTCAAAGATAAGTGTTACGCCGACAAGCCAGAGACAATTGACGCTTTAAAGGAAAGTATTCGTGAAGCCATTGGTGAAATACAGCTGCACACAATCGATAATGTGCTTAAATATTGGACCGATCGTGTAGGCTACTGCATGGCCAGCCGAGGCAGCCATTTGAATGAAATTATTTTTCATTATTAACCGGAAGGATTGTACTTTCAAATAAAAAAAGAAATTTGAGAAAATATTCAGGAGTTATTTGGCGGACCCTTTATATTTTTGAAACCCTAGTGTCAGTTAAAATTAAATTTCCCGTTATGATCTAAAGTTCTCCAATATTTACAAGAATTTAAGGGATTTTATAACAGCTCTACTGCTGGTGGTGGCGAGAGTTCTTGTCTAATATCTTGAAATAAAAATGAAGAAATTAAAATACGGAATTGTATGCGTAATTAGATCTGCTGTGGTAGGAAACGTACAACTTTTAGCGGTCTTAGCAATAAATTTGTAAGGACAACGTAAAAGGTGTTTCGAGTCGTGGGGTTTTGTTTGTTTATAGTTTGGATAACAGTTCAGAGTTCCGGATATTATTCTCTCCCCGTAAAAACAAAGAATAGAGTACCTATCGGATATTAGTTAAACCAGGCAGAGTCTCCTCTGTCTAAGTAGGAAACTCTCAATTTCTGTAATGCCCGATGAATATCCGTCAGGAACCGTATTACATTCATATTCATTAACGCATGTAACAACATTTGTGAATTGTGTCGTTTGTGCTCATGCCAGAGAAATGTCTCTTTTTCAATGGAAAGACCCCGTATCATTAAAATATCATCGTATACGTATGTCTGATATTTCGAGGATGTGAAACTTTAGTTATTACCTCATAATTTTGTAGTGAAGGGCAGGTGGGATACGGCCAGGAATTGCTAGATCAGTTGTATGCGTTGTTGCTTGACCCGAAGCATTTCCTTCTCGTAGTTGATCAATGATAGTCAATCAAAAGTGTTGACTCTGCCAGTAGCGATTTTGAGAATATAATGCTGAGTGGTTTGGAATGTCATGGCACCCAGAATTGCTAGGTCAGCTGTATGTGTGGCTGTTTGACCCGAAGCATTTACTTCTTGTAGTTGATAGTCACGTTGACACTGCCAGTAGCGATCTTGAGAACATAATGCTGAGTGCTGAGTGGTTTGGAGTCTCTTTTAGTTGTGTGACTTAGAAATAGGAGTCGTAATTCAGTCTCGAGCAACCAAATGGCTTGTAGGTAGTCGTGGTAATATTTTTTTATCATGCCGCACGAGGAATCAGAAATTGCTTTAAGGTTTATATTACGAATCTAAGCCTTTCCGTTGACGAAAGTGGCACGTGATGAAAACTGCAAATTACAAGCACATGTTGGTAAGTGTCTTCGCTTATCACGGACATTCATCAATAATGCCTAGTTTTAACGAGCTGAAATACGCTGCCTTAAGATAAATTGAATCATATCAAATGGCATTGTAAGGTGTTTTCAGTTTTTGATTATTTCAGTCTTCAAGCTCGGAGGCTCGTTGAGGCTCCTATCATACTCCTAATGTAGATCCTAGGTTGATGTAACGTAAATTGTGTCCCCCATAAACTTTGTAAAATCCAAAAATCTGTGCCTGAACAGTTTTTTTTGCCCTCAAGCAAAAAACCATCAATCTCATGTGTGAATTCGCTGGAATTACTGGTTGTACTAAGTACAACACGCGTCAACTTTGTTCGTTACCCGCATTGAGTACTTGTTTAACCTTCTAAAATATTTAAAATATTTAATATTAAAAAATAAAATATTATTTACGATTATGAGTGTAATTTGGAATGTTTTCCCATTTGCAAATGCTCGACTAAAATTGCTGCTACTGATTTGTAATGTTTCGGCATAAAATTTTTGTTATTTTTGCTATTTTCTATCGCACACATACATACATAGATCGCGTAATGCGTGTAGTTCCATATCCGAAAGATAGGGGGTGAAAAAAGAACATATAATGCCGTTTGTATTTTTGAAAAGAACACCAAAAATTTATTTATTCAATCGCACAAATGCATGAACAAGTTTTTCTATAAAAATAAACCATACACTGGATAGTGGGTAATAAAAATTGTGTAACAAAAATTGAAACTAATGACAGTGGAGTCTCACAATAACTTAAATTACGATATGAAGACGCCCTGGTCTAGTAAGTTGTGTGTTGGCATATTATACACGAAACCGTGATTCAAACTCCAGCTCAAAAACACCCGAATGAAGCGAAATATAAAAAAAAAAAATATTTCTCTCGCTGACTTCCGCTCAGCAGTCTCGGAGAGTAAAATAAAATTAAGCTGAAAACTTTCTCAAAAATTTGTCGTTCAGGATCGACTTTAGACTGTAGGTCTCTGCCACTCATGGCTAAAATTAACACACACAACATGAGCGGTATGGAAGCTATGTTGTGATCCTGACTAAAGAATGCAATTAAGTAAGTTTGTAAGGGAAGTTTAAGTCTTTGTCAAGGAAATTATGTTCTTTACAGAACGCAATCTCCGTTTTATACTTAGTACCCTTTGACGTGCCCAAATCAATGTCGTGCACATTTCACTCTTCTAAAGGGTGTTTTTTTTATAGAGGTATAGAACTTTAAGTTGGCATTACTTTTCAAGATGGCGACCGATTTAACAGCTGTCAAGTGATTTATTCTCAGTTTGGTTTGGCAATTCATCATGAATAGACTCACGCCTGAACAACGCTTGCAAATAGTGCAATTTTATTTCGAAAATAATGGTTCTGTGCGGAAAAGGTATCGCGCACTACGTCCATTTTATCGTCGACAAAATCGTCCATCAGAGCAGTTAATTCGATTAACCATGGAACGTTTTCACACCACGTTTACTCTTATTGATAACTCGCATCCCCAGAGACGCTGTACGGTGCGTACAGAAGAAGAAGCTATTGCTGCTGTAGAGCGTAGCGTTGAGGAAGACCCGAATGAGTCCATCCGCCATCGAGCACAGGAATTGGATCTGTGTCCATCCACTTTATGGAAGATTTTGCGGAAGGATCTTGGTTTGCGTGCTTACAAAATCCAACTCGTGCAAGATTTGAAGCCAAACGATCATCAAGTAAGGCGTAGATTCGTCGAATGGGCCCAAAACGAGATTACCGTTGTTCCCGATTTTCATACGCGAATTTTGTTTAGTGATGAAGCGCACTTCTGGTTGGAGTGAAGGTAATCCTCAAGTGTATGTGGAAACACCGTTACATCCAGAAAAACTGACTGTTTGATGCGCTTTATGGGCTGGTGGAATCATTGGTCCGTACTTTTTCAAAAACGATGGTGGCCAGAACGTTACAGTCATTGGTGATCGGTATAGAGCCATGATTACTAACTTTTTCATTCCTGAATTGAATAACTATGATGTCCAGGAGATGTGGTTTCAACAAGACGGCGCAACATGTCACACAGCTCGTGCCACAATAGATTTATTGAAAGACACGTTTGGTGATCGCCTAATTTCACATTTTAGATCCAAGATCTTGTGATTTAACACCGCTAGACTACTTTCTGTGGGGCTATGTAAAGTCATTGGTCTATGCGGTAAAGCCACAAACGCTTGACCATTTGGAAGACAACATTCGCCGTATTATTGCCGATATACGGTCACAAATGTTGGAAAAAGTCATCGAAAATTGGACGTCCAGATTGGACTACATCCGCGCCAGCCGTGGCGGTCATATGCCAGAAATCATATTTAAAATGTAATGCCACAAGATTATCTTTCGGATAAAAAAAATTCATGTCAATCGAATAATCCATCGTTGTTTTATTGCAACTTAAAGTTCTATACCTCTATAAAAAGCACCCTTTATTTAGCTGGCGTGTGTCATTTGACCTTAGAAGCATGGCAGTAGAGCCAATTACTTGCCACTTTGTGGGAATATTGTTGTCCTTTACCTGTTGCAGTTTCAGGAATCTCCTTGAGTGTCATTTAAATTTTGTGTGCCACTGTAAATTGCCTTAAAAACAATAGTGACAGGAAGGTGGGGTGGGTGGTGCAAAAATAGCCCCACGAAACATGTAATAATTGTATACAAAATAATATCAGGACTCATTTGGCCAAATATCCCCCTGTTTCCGCGTATGCAAATATTCAAAATATAATGCCACACATACATACAGCACACATCTAAACAGATGAACATGTTGTTGCCACAAAACATGGCATACAAATGCAAGCGACATGACCAAAAACTAATTGATCATCATGTTGTGTGCGTGTGTGTGTGTGTGTGTGTTAGAGTGTTGGTATGTGTCTATTTAATAATGTTGCATTTCGCAAATAGAATATCTAACAGGCAGTCAGGCTCACTTCACTGGCTGAGAAGTTGGCTGGCGGGCTGACAGGCAGGCAATGGAGCTTAAAGTAGACATTTTGGCCATCAGTTATTCGGTCAGGCAGGAAGGTGAGGCCTGCCACATGCTAAATTCGGCAAGTGCATGAAATGCATTTCATCTACTGGTACTACTCAAGCATTGCAAGCAGCGCGTTTGAATGCCAACCAACCCCATTTTAAAACACACACAAGCACACGTACACATACATATGTATGCATTAGTAGTACGAATAATGGTAAGCTAAAGTTTGTTTCTAAAGCGCCTACAAGTATGCTTAATATTTGGCAACAGATTTAAATAAAATGAGTGTGTAAGAGAGAGAGAGAGAGAGTGGGGGGAGGGCTTAAAGACGAAATTGGTTTTAAATATTTGCTCTCTCTCTCTCTCTTTCTCTGCAGTATTATTTCGAAATTAAAATATTGTTAAGGAAAGCCTATCACAAGAAAGAAAGAAAGAAGAAGAAGCAGGAGTGGAAATCATAGACAAGGTTTACAAATTAAATTTAAAAAAAAAAATTTTCTTTTGACTTCAATTTCATTTAAAGGAAGCATCAGGGCCAATAATCTTACAACACATTGTAGCACGTATTTGTTGCATGCTTTTGTAATGCATTCACAGGGAAAAAAACGAAAGAAAAAATGCTTAGTATTGTGCTGTACAATAGTCAGCGAAGGAATGTTTTCAGATTTCAACGAACATGAGAAATATTTTTGCAAACACACGACAGACACACATAAAGTTAAGATTGAAAGAAAAAAAAGAAGAAATGAAAAGAAAAATTCAATTGAAAGAAGAAATTTTTAAATGGCTTTTAATGCGGGAATCTGCTTAAAAGTAGGGACACTTGCATAGACAACTTCATACACTCTTCAGTGATTTCTTGTAACTACCCAAACTAAGGGTCATTATTGGGTTAAAGGTGGTTAACTCCAATCCAGTGAAGGACATTCCTTGTCATTGTAATAATGTCCTTTAGAAAAAAGCGCTTAAGAACCTATTAAGAACGCACTAATGATGCCCAAGTTTCTCCACGAATGTTGCCAATTTCTCCGAGAAATGTTGGATTATTCTAAAGTCTCCATTATTTGGGTCCCTGGGCATTGAAACATACACGGAAATTGTATTGTAGAAGCACTGGCCAGAATGGGTATCATTGTGGAAACACAAGCATATAATCCAAGCATAGGGACTCCTAAACCATGACTAGGAGGCAGGAATTTAATGAAAAATTCCGCTCTTTGATTGATGCCTTTTCGAATGTTCGACCGATTGCTTGAACACAGCTCTGCATTGTGTGCTTTAATAATTTTTTATTTATTTCAGCCTGAAAGTAGACTTTAATTTTTAAATTCAAATTTCATTCATTAATTCTTTTCAATATTTTTCCCAACCAATTCATGCCAATTTTAATTTAATTTATTTTTTATTTTTGTTTTTGCATTTTTAATCTGCTAAATTTAAAGCATGATTTCAGGCGAAAAAAAATTGAAGAAAAAAAAAATGAAATAAAAACAACAATAAAACTAATTGGCTAGGCATGCAACATGTGTGTACATGTGTTGCACGATTAATATCTACATGAGTATTTAAACGCGATACATTTAAATAAAAAAAGAATTGCATACATTTGGGCTCACGTAAATAAGTGCAGATGAGTGCACAGCCAGCCAGTTGAGTAAGGAGAAGGTGTATAAAATGGAATTTTTATCACTCAATTTCATGCATAAATTTGAATTTCTTATCGAAAGTATTGCGTCAATTTGAAAACATTCCGCACTTACAGTAAATTATTGCACAAACAATCTTGCCACATCCTGCTTACCTCTCTGTCCTCTTTGGTGTGACTTTACTGTCTGTCTGTTGAATTTAATTTTATTTTAATTGTTGTTGTTATTGTTGTATGTTAGTTGTCGTATTTACATTGATTAACTGCCTTGCCTGGTCGTAATTTAATTAAAATATTTGACCGACTGCCAGCCTATTAAAATGTAAAGCATTGCGTTGCTTTACGTTGCATTGCATTGCATGTTATCGTTTTTATCGTTAAACGTGTTGTTATCGACAAATTTTCGTTGGATATAAATTTATGGCATTTTGATGGTTTAAAAATTAAATTAAATTGTGGTCCGCATAAATAAATCAATTAAAACTATACCTGCCTGGTATATGTATGCGTGTATGCATGTTCGTCATAAGCCTTATGCATTAAATATGGGCCATCAAGCCAGAAATTAAAAAAGAGAGCAAAAAATAAAAACACATTGACGTTACATAAAAAAGGGATTTAAAATGGATTTGAAAATCATAAAACGTGAAAATAAAATGAAAGACAAGTCATAATAAATAAAATAATTTTATTTATTAACAACTCTGTATGTTTTCTACAGCATATTTTTAGGGTTAATAATCGATTTATAAATTACTGCATACTTTTAGGATCGGGTTTCTAAATTTATTTTGAATACATGGTACGAATTAAGGCATTAACAACTCAGTATGTTTTGTACAGCATATTTTTAGGATATAAATCGATTTATAAATTACTGCATACTTTTAGGATCGTTTTTTCTAAATTTATTTGGAATACATGGTACGAATTAAGGCACTAACAACTCTGTATGTTTTCTACAGCATATTTTTAGGATATTAATCGATTTATAAATTACTGCATACTTTTAGGATCGTTTTTTAAAATTTATTTTGAATACATGGTACGAATTAAGGCATTAACAACTCAGTATGTTTTCTACAGCATATTTTTAGGATATAAATCCATTTATAAATTACTGCATACTTTTAGGATCGTTTTTCTAAATTTATTTGGAATACATGGTACGAATTAAGGCATTAACAACTCAATATGTTTTCTACAGCATATTTTTAGGGTTAATAATCGATCTAGAAATTACTGCATACTTTTAGGATCGTTTTTTTCTAAATTTATTTTGAATACATGGTACGAATTAAGGCATTAACAACTCAGTATGTTTTCTACAGCATATTTTTAGTTTATAAATCGATTTATAAATTACTGCATACTTTTAGGATCGTTTTTTTCTAAATTTATTTGGAATACATGGTACGAATTAAGGCATTAACAACTCAGTATGTTTTCTACAGCATATTTTTAGGATTAATAATCGATTTATAAATTACTGCATACTTTTAGGATCGTTTTTCTAAATTTATTTGGCATACATGGTACGAATTAAGGCAAAAAATTTATAAGACAACTGTACCAGCTGGAATAGAAAAAAATTAAATGAAATTGAAATTAGAATATCGTGTGGCACAAGACTATTCGGGCAGATTGCTCTTACATCAGTCATGGTGGGCAATGAAACATTTACGAATGTGGTGGCCTTAAGCAAGCCTGTCTTTTGGGATCTCTGTATGATTTGTATCAGCATTTTACGATAACGTACATCGGTATGGAACCAGTTATGTTCGTATACAGCATGACCAATGCTTTCACTCTAAAAAACAAATAAATTCAACTTGTCTTGGCTGTTATTAACGTGACCTTTGTACATTACCTTCGCTATTAGCTGCTGGCCATAGTTGCAAATCATTAAGATCTGTACTAAAGAGCAGAAGAGAAACATAAAGAGCATGATTAAAGCATCAGGCTGAACGCCAATTGTCATTTGGAAACCCAAGAAACACATGATAAATGAAGACGAAATGAAGTTCACCAACAAACTGACACCGAATACTTCATTCATGTAGTTGGTTAGTCTGAAAATGAAAATCCAAATCAGTAGACTAAGAGGGCATCGCGATCACTTACCTTAATATTTGCTGGTGGTACTGAATGCATTCCTTGAGGAATTCTTTATTTTCCTCATAATCTTGCTTAGGCTGATATGCCCTAAGGCGTTTTGCCAAATACCGATAGTGCATAATGATTTGGTTGGCCACTATGCACAGCATTAAATCATTGGCCAGTTGACCCGACATACAAGTATGACCCGCCAAATCCTGGGAGGCATACAAAATGTAATACGACCAATGACCCTGCCATTGCCAAGGCACCCAACAGTAATATGGCAAAATGCGTGGCACGATTCTCAACTGCAACCAGTATTCGTAAATCAAATAACTCACGGCCGTATACAGATTATAAGACCAGATCAGTATCTCATGTATGAGTACAAAACCAAAGCTTATCAAATTGAATTTCCATGCATAGCGTTTGATTTCGAAAGTCGTTTGCTTTTGCCTATCATTCGGATAGATTTCGCGTATCTCACGCATTAGTACGGTGAGTAAAGGTTTCTTTTGTAAGACACTGAAAATTTTAATGCCACCCACGAATACAAAGCCAATGTACGACAAATTCATGGTGGCCTCTACGAAATGCTCACCATGTACCATAGAGAGTATGACAAACATGCTTTCCGACAGCAGCACAAACGTCATGTTAATGATCTGAACAATGAAAATCCATTTCATTAGTCGTGGATACCTCTGTGGCTTGGTCTCATCGTCGTAGGGTATAAGGCCTATGGACTTGGCTAAAATATCCGCTTGTATAAGAAATGCTGTTAACTTTACAGGTTTTTCCATTGCAATACTCCTTAAAATTGAAGTGGCTTTAAAGGCGTACGTTTGAAAACTAAACAATGCCATGAGTATTCAATTATTTTTCGTTTTTGTCTTGTGGTTACGCAAAGGCATTAGCCAGTAAATGGGGGAAAAGGTATGGTGGCTAGTCTCATTAAGGTTTATTAATAAAGGGTTATTAGAGACTCATCATACACAAGAAGTTGGGCGTAGACAGCATATGTACAAATAATTGCTAATTACACGCTTTGAAGTCAATGGAATTTTTTTAAATCAATTCATTAGTTTTAGTTCATATTGTTTTAGTTCCCAGTAACATAAAAATAAATGAGTCTTTTAAGTGCTAATAAAATCAAAATAAACCTGTACTCACAAGCCCTTAATCACTTACAAAACTACAATCCCTTTAAAAAGGTTTAAAAGCCTTAAAGTATGCCATAAAGCCTTAAAGTATGCCATTGTTTGAAAAAACACACTTTTTTGGTTTCCCTGTTGAGGATTCCAAATTCTGTACATCAGTTCTGACATTTTAAACAAAAGTTTTCTTGCCTCGGTGAACTGTCATGCAAGCAATGACAGAAGCTAGAGAGAATCAACCATGAGGTTGATTGAAAATTAGTTTAGGACTGTCTGGGCAATCTGAATCGACAAGGCATGGAAATAGAAACGTTCTTTGTTGAATCCCACATCTATGGGACATTCAGAACAACAGATAATCTACCCAGATAAGGAGCTTCTAGACAGCTTATGGAAATTTATAGCCATAGCACATCGTAAACTCTTCAATCTTTCAGTGGAACGTCGCTGCTAGACTAGTTAAGGTCAAGTTGCCAGTTTGCCGTTTTCCTCACTTAAACTTCTAAAACGGATCACAAGTTTCAGATGCTAGTGCGGACAAGAACCTACTAAAGCTATAGATCAGCAAATTTGGCTGCTCTATGATCACAAGAAATCATCTGCTTTAGCCAGAATTCACAAGTACTCTAGTCTCGTAATGTTTAGGGACATCTTTTAATGAGATTCTGGATATTCTTGCCGGAATTAATGATAAGCAATGGGAGACACAGTTGCCATATTCTTGTAGTTAGTATGTTGGCTTATTAGACGTAAAGCCGCGGCTTAAACCCCAGGTCAGACAATCTACAGCAAAACGAAATAACAACAATTATTTCTCCGGCGACTGTCTCTCAGCAACAGTTGCTCAAAAATCTGTTGTCCGAAGTCGACGTTAAACTGTGACCTACTCATGCCACTTATGGATAAAATCAACGCAAGTGATGTGAGAAGCTAGGTTGTAATCCCGACTAAGATCACTCGCAGAGCAAATAAAATTGCCATGAAAAGTTTCTCAAAAATTTGTCATTCGGAATCAACTTTAAACTGTAGGTCCCGCCACTTATGTATAAAATTAACACACACAACATAAGTGATGTAAGAAGCTATGTCGTAAACCTGGCTTCGGGGAGGTTGTAGGTCAAACAAAACGATTGTATTACTTCAATGGAAACGTTAGTTCTTCTGTTACATCTCTTAGTGCATGCTTAGCATTGGAAAAATGTTGCTGAAACTGTTTAATTAAGAACAATAAAAATAAAATCGCTGTCTACTTTTAGGAAAACATAACCCCCGAAAACAAATATTTTGAAAAGAGAAAAAAAAAATAATTTTTCTTAACGAAACATATTTAATTAAAGACCATTCAAGCATGGCACTTGTTTGGGGCTTAACAACCCTTTAAGTGGGTTAAAAAAATGAAAAAAATCACAGCATGCTTTCAGGAAACAAATTTGCCTAAAATAATATGACATTTTAAAAGAGAGAAAAATTGAGAAAAAAAGAACAAAAAATAAAATGAAAAATCCTATGAAATCTGTTCAAATGGAAAGCAATTATTGTTAAAAGCCGGAAATACTAAAATTAATTTCTCTCCTTCTTTCTTGCTTTTCTTTCTTCTCTGCACATAGAAGGGAGGAAAGGGCTTAAAAATTCGAAAAAAAGTGGCCAAATATTTATGGGGTTTTTTGCCTATCCTTTGCAGCTTACAACAACACAATATTTTATATAGTTTTTGTTATTGTTATTGTTGTTGTCTGTGTCGATTTATTAAGAACATTTATAAAGTGTTACATGGCTTTAGCACATCCTTTTTTTTCCGGCCCAAATCCTTTTAGTGTGAACAGACGGAAGCAGTGTGGGAGGCGGTATGCCAGTGTGGGTGGGTGGGTGTTAGTGATGGCATTTGAAAACAAGAAAAATATCTTTCAACAGCCTATTTAAGCAACAGTTGTTGCAACAAACCCAAACCTTTTTACAATATTTTTCTTCTTCTTCTGTTGTCCGTTCATATTTTTTTATTTGGGGGAGGATAAAATAAGAAGCAGAACAATTGAAAGCATTTAGTTGGGATTTATTACGTCTCTTCTCTCTTTCTAGTTCTTGGTTCTCCTTTGAGATTTTGATTATTCCTGCCATATATTGTACATGCAAGATGAAAAAGGGCTTAACCAGCTTATACGCACGCATATGTATGTCCGGGCAGTTCCAGAGTTAGCCAACCTAAGATTTCATATTGTATGACACTGGACGTTATTTTAATTTTTTAGTTTACGAAACGGTCTCCTCCATAAATAAAGGGTCCGCCAAATAACTTTTTTTTTTTTTGAAAATGCTTTAAAGAAAAAAACCTACTGAATATTTTCTCAAATTTCTTTTTTTATTTGAAAGTACAATCCTTCCGGTTAATAATGGAAAATAATTTCATTCAAATGGCTACCTCGGCTGGCCATGCAGTATCCTATACCAGAAGATGGCGATTTTGGCAAAAAAAATCATCTTTTCAGATGAAGCTCATTTTGATCTTGGCGGGCATGTAAACAAGCAAAATTGTCACATTTGGGGCACAGAAAACCCGCACGCATACGCAAAACGAGTCACTGTTTGGTGCGGATTTTAGTCCAGAGGCATAATTGGGCCATTTTTCTTCGAAAATGAGCAAGGAATGGCCGTTACAGTCAATGGCGATCGTTATCGGGCCATGTTGAACGAATTTTTGTTCACAAAAATTGAAGCGGAGGACATTGGCAACATTTGGTTTCAACAGGACGGCGCTACGTGCCACACAGCCGAAGCTACACTCGATGTTTTACGCCCTGTTTTTGAAGATCGCATTATCAGCCGCAGAGCTGCGATTTGACACCGTTGGACTATTATTGGTGGGGTGCCGTCAAAGATAAGTGTTACGCCGACAAGCCAGAGACAATTGACGCTTTAAAGGACAATATTCGTGAAGCCATTGGTGAAATACAGCTGCACACAAACGCTAATGTGCTTAAAAATTGGACCGATCGTGTAGGCTACTGTATGGCCAGCCGAGGCAGCTATTTAAATGAAATTATTTTCCATTATTAACCGGAAGGATTGTACTTTCAAATAAAAAAAGAAATTTGAGAAAATATTCTGGAGTTTTTTTTTTTTAAAACATTTTCAACAAAAAAAACTTATTTGGCGGACCCTTTAATAAACATCATTTGTTGAAGGTTCAGCAATGTCACATGTTCGGTTAGAGTGGCATGCAATGAAAAACGTGGCATGCAATGAAAAACATTTTTGTGCTACATTGTTGTTGTTGTGGCGCGATCTATAGTTTAATGTCGACTCTAAACATAACTTTTCATGGCACTTTTTATTTACTTTCAATGTTTTTGTCAGAAGACTGCTGAGGAGAAGTCGCCGACCGGAGTCGATGGTTGAACCACGGGTCCCCGTCTAATAAGAGAACACACTACCTATTATACTCTGGCGGCTTTATTTTAGAAGTGAATCTCATGTGGAAGTTTAATCCATTAAAGTTTTCACTTGTAATTCAGGTGACACCTAAGCATTGAGCATTTGTTTGTACTCACGGCCGCGTACGGCCACCATTCTGCAAGGCAATTAGAAGTACATGAGTGGAGTATGCATTGCATGTGGAGAGCGTTCAGAAATTGTTTTTCTTCTTCTTTTGGTTGCGCCTAAACACATGCTTTAATTTATTGTTATTTCTTCGTTAAAATGGACTATGAAGGTGGTGATCCAAATAGTGCTGCTTGAGGTCATCATTATCGACCTACTGCGGAAGGAATTGTCCTGATTGTAAAGAAATTAGAAGCGTTACAGTCGCCGTAGTCTAGTAGGTTCTGTGTTGGCTTATTATACGTAAAGCCAGGGTTCGAGCCCCAGGCCAGACATCAAAATAAAATACAAAAAGTATTTTTAGGCGACTTCCTCTCAGCAGATTTCTGGCAAAAACTCTGAGAGTAAATAAAATTGCCATGAAAAGTTTCTCAAAAATCTGTCGTTCGGAGTCGACGTTAAACTGTAGGTCCCGCCACTCATGTAAAGGGTGTTTTTTATAGAGGTATAGAACTTTAAGTTGCAATAAAACAACGATGGATTATTCGATTGACATGAATTTTATTTATCCGAAAGATAATCTTGTGGCATTACATTTTAAATATGATTTCTGGCATATGACCGCCACGGCTGGCGCGGATGTAGTCCAATCTGGACGTCCAATTTTCAATGACTTTTTCCAACATTTGTGGCCGTATATCGGCAATAATACGGCGAATGTTGCCTTCCAAATGGTCAAGCGTTTGTGGCTTTACCGCATAGACCAATGACTTTACATAGCCACACAGAAAGTAGTCTAGCGGTGTTAAATCACAAGATCTTGGAGACCAATTCACAGGTCCAAAACGTGAAATTAGGCGGTCACCAAACGTGTCTTTCAATAAATCTATTGTGGCACGAGCTGTGTGACATGTTGCGCCGTCTTGTTGAAACCACATCTCCTGGACATCATGGTTATTCAATTCAGGAATGAAAAAGTTTGTAATCATGGCTCTATACCGATCACCATTGACTGTAACGTTCTGGCCACCATCGTTTTTGAAAAAGTACGGACCAATGATTCCACCAGCCCATAAAGCGCACCAAACAGTCAGTTTTTCTGGATGTAACGGTGTTTCCACATACACTTGAGGGTTACCTTCACTCCAAATGCGGCAGTTTTGTTTGTTGACGTAGCCATTCAACCAGAAGTGCGCTTCATCGCTAAACAAAATTCCCGTATGAAAATCGGGAACAACGGTAATCTCGTTTTGGGCCCATTCGACGAATCTACGCCTTACTTAATGATCGTTTGCCTTCAAATCTTGCACGAGTTGGATTTTGTAAGCACGCAAACCAAGATCCTTCCGCAAAATCTTCCATAAAGTGGATGGACACAGATCCAATTCCTGTGCTCGATGGCGGATGGACTCATTCGGGTCTTCCTCAATGCTACGCTCTACAGCAGCAATAGCTTCTTCTGTACGCACCGTACAGCGTCTCATGGGTATGCGAGTTATCAATAAGAGTAAACGTGGGGCGAAAACGTTCCATGGTTAATCGAATTAACTGCTCTGATGGACGATTTTGTCGACGATAAAATGGACGTAGTGCGCGATACGTTTTCCGCACAGAACCATTATTTTCGAAATAAAATTTCACTATTTGCAAGCGTTGTTCAGGCGTGAGTCTATTCATGATGAATTGCCAAACCAAACTGAGAATAAATCACTTGACAGCTGTTAAATCGGTCGCCATCTTGAAAAGTAATGCCAACTTAAAGTTCTATACCTCTATAAAAAATACTCTTTATAAAATGAACACACACAACTTAAGTACTGTGAGAAACTAGGTCGTAATCCTGACTGAAGGGTTGTAATGACCAATTATGTTAAAAAACAATTATGTAGGAGCGTTACAGATGTGGTGAGATCATCATAATTTAAACGTTGCTGAAAATATCACATCTGTTAGGGGCTAACCGAATTTATCGATTCGTCATTGTTCTCAGTAATCGCGCCTCTTTAATCGGTCTTAACGGCGTGTTTTTTTTTCATTCAAAGTTCAAATCTTGCAGCAATTAAAGCCGTCTGAGCATTTACAAGCTTTCAAAGCCGATTTTTCGAACAAAAACTTTCTTTCATTTTTTCTTGTAAAAGCTTAACGAAATAACAGCAAAAAACCGAGACCTATTTCAGGAGCAGGGAATCTGATGGGATAAAGAATTTTTTTTTCAATTGTAAATTCCTTTCCTTTCCCATTTTTTCTTTGGTGAAGAAAATATTTTCTTTTTATTATTTTCTTCTGATGATTATTTTCTGATGTTGTAAGGCTTTTGTGGCCATTATAATTCTTAATATAATCCTTAAAGTATGCAACAATTAACATTGACCTTGAGAGCCATAACAATAGGCAACAGTCGTAACAACAATAAGTCATAAGAAAATGAAAAAAATAAATACGAAAAGCAAAGTTTTGCTTTTAAATCATCGTTTGAAATCTTCTTTTAATTTCATTTTTCTTTGGAATTCAATTTGATGATGGAGTGAAGGGATGGATAATGGAGAAGCAGATGTTCAAAATAAATCCCATAAACAGAAGCTGTGCCTTCATTCATTCACCCGCCAACCAACTGCGAAAGTGTCATTCTTTGTGGAAGAAAAATATTCCGACTCCTTTTTTTCCAGCCATTCATATTCAATTATTTGTAAATCATCTGAAGACTTTCCTTTACTGCTTCTGTTTCTTTTTTTTGGGGAATTTTTTCCCCTCCCTTCGCCGCTTTGAATAGCATTTTATTGATTTACAAACATGATAATCTATAAACAGGGAGTTATCGAAAGTTTTGGCTAGAGAATGTTAACGAAGACAGTGGCATAATAGAAGCCATAAAAATGGAAACGTATTTTAAGAGAATATTATTACAACAACAAGAAAATCATTTTTTTTAAAGAACTTTTGCCTCAACATGTTATTCAAATTCAATAAATTTATCGAAAAAGGAAACAACAACAACAACAATTTCAAGTTAAATACATATTCATCCCTTGCATTTACATTCAATATTTCGAAGTGTGTGTGAAGAATTGGACAGTAAAAACGTGATACAGTGTGTAACAATAGTTGTGGTACAGTAGTTATTCTGGTCGCAGTACTAAGGCCTGCGTTTCTGTCATATCAAAAGCATTATGAAGAAAAGCAGTGCCACAGAAAATAATACAAATGCTCAGAGCGATAAACTAGAATGCCATACGCTCAGTAGAACAATTTACCGGGCCGCTCAATGGATCCTCGTCAACGGTGCTCCTTTTACTCGCGTCTCGGTCCTTTCTGATAGTCAGGCCGCGATAAGATCTCTATCGGGTTTCGTGATTAACTGTAGGATCGTTAGGGAATGTCGCCGCTGTCTCGACCTTCGCTCGGGGCGCTTCAGCAGTGTCACACTGGTATGGGTTCCCGGGCACAGTAACATTCCGGGAAACTGTAGGGCCTTCCGGAATCCTCTTCAATTGAATTGGGTATGCCACTTGCTTCGGTCAAGTTGGCTATTGTGCGGAAATTCTTTCGGAACGCCAACCTATCCTGGGTCAATGAGGAGTCCTGCTCCACCGCTAGACTCACCTGGCCCTTCATGGATAGAAAGCGTATCAACCAATTACTTGGTCTTGATTGTGACGACATCTCAACCACAGTGGCCATGCTTACAGGTCATTGCGTTATGGGTAGACACGCGGAAAGAATGAGGCTACCATTTAACGACTTCTGCCGTGGATGAAGATCCACTGAGGAAGAGGAGACTGTTGTTCACTTTCTTTGCCAGTGCCCATCTCTTGCTAGATGTATATGTATGTTATTTGGCTCTCCATTTCTTGCCAGCTTGACGGAGCTATCATCTATTGACATCAAGAATATAGCTTCGTTCATCAAACTTTCTGGCTGGTTTTCCAGTGCGGGGTAGTCGTGCTTTTGTTGTGCAGCCCTTGCACTGACCAACTTCTTCCTCCTCCCTGATTTTGGTGGAACTTGGTTAGTACGGGGACTGCTTTCACCCGTGGCATCACAACGGGCCGCTATGCATGCTCAAGTGAGCTTTGTGATAACAGAGCTACCACTCCGACCTAAACCTAAACCAGTAGAATATTACGCTAGGTTAGGTTAGGTTAGAGGACGTTTACTTGCCAATTAGGACAAGTACAGTACCCGGAGGTCGAATTGAACCATTGTACAACGTCCTAGATTCTCACACCACTTATGTTGTGTGTGTTAATTTTATACATGAGTGGTGGGACCTACAGTTTAAAGTCAACTCCGAACGACAGATTTTTGAGAAACTTTTTCATGGCAATTTTCTATTTACTCTCAGAGTTTTTGCCAGAAATCTGCTGAGAGGAAGTCACCGAAGAAATACTTTTTGTATTTTGTCTTTGATGCCTGGCCTGGGGCTCGAACCCAGGCTTTTGCGTCTAATAAGCCCACACACTACCTACTAGACTACGGCGACTTCAAAACATTACGCTAACAGCTGTCATTAATTTTATATCAAGACTGGTATAAAACAATACCATTCATCTGCAGTGCCATCTGTTGTCGTGTGTTAACACGCATTGGGTGTAGTGGTTAGAAATATTTCTCATTGTACCTGTTATCGGTTTCTTTTTTGTTATGCACTGTAATCAATTTTCTAAAAAAATAATCAGAAGAACTTTTTAAAAGTCATGCCATGTTATGAGCCGGATATACAATGGCCAACAACAAAGAAACAAAAACAAATAAAGTCTTTAAATAAGTAGTGGTTGTGGGGAACAAAAAACACAGCTCAACACAGCTCAACATAACTCAACACAGTTCAACTTAAAACTTCAAAACTCAACCATCAATGTTTTGTAAATAAATTTTTTTATTTTCTAAGAATTTTTTTTCAATTTTTTTTAAAAGAAAACTTTTTTGATTCTGCAACAAAAAAAGAAAACGAAAAAAAAAGAAGTTGTAGCGGTTATGGTTCTCAGGAAAGTAAGTAATCGAGAACAAAAATGGAACAAAAAAAACTTAAAGAAGATGAACCAGAAGAAGAAGAGAAAGACGAATAAAAAAAGAAAGAAATAAAAAACACAGAAACAAATTAAGTTTATGAACCATAACGAGTCAGTGAAAAAAACTAAACTTTCAATGAAAGAAAAACAAAGAGAGAGAGATAGAGAGAGCAAGAGGGAAAGACTGCCAGTATTATACGTTTTTTTTCTTTTTTGTACGTATGTACATAGGTAAAGGGTGTTTTTTTATAGAGGTATAGAACTTTAAGTTGGCATTACTTTTCAAGATGGCGACCGATTTACAGCTGTCAAGTGATTTATTCTCAGTTTGGTTTGGCAATTCATCATGAATAGACTCACGCCTGAACAACGCTTGCAAATAGTGCAATTTTATTTCGAAAATAATGGTCCTGTGCGGAAAACGTATCGCGCACTACGTCCATTTTATCGTCGACAAAATCGTCCATCGGAGCAGTTAATTCGATTAACCATGGAACGTTTTCGCACCACGTTTACTTTTATTGATAACTCGCATCCCCAGAGACGCTGTACGGTGCGTACAGAAGAAGCTATTGCTGCTGTAGAGCGTAGCATTGAGGAAGACCCGAATGAGTCTATTCGCCATCGAGCACAGGAATTGGATCTGTGTCCATCCACTTTATGGAAGATTTTGCGGAAGGATCTTGGTTTGCGTGCTTACAACATCCAACTCGTGCAAGATTTGAAGCCAAACGATCATCAAGTAAGGCGTAGATTCGTCGAATGGGCCCAAAACGAGATTACCGTTGTTCCCGATTTTCATAAGCGAATTTTGTTTAGCGATGAAGCGCACTTCTGGTTGAATGGCTACGTCAACAAACAAAACTGCCGCATTTGGAGTGAAGGTAATCCTCAAGTGTATGTGGAAACACCGTTACATCCAGAAAAACTGACTGTTTGGTGCGCTTTATGGGCTGGTGGAATCATTGGTCCGTACTTTTTCAAAAACGATGGTGGCCAGAACGTTACAGTCAATGGTAATCGGTATAGAGCCATGATTACTAACTTTTTCATTCCTGAGTTGAATAACCATGATGTCCAGGAGATGTGGTTTCAACAAGACGGCGCAACATGTCACACAGCTCGTGCCACAATAGATTTATTGAAAGACACGTTTGGTGACCGCCTAATTTCACGTTTTGGACCTGTGAATTGGCCTCCAAGATCTTGTGATTTAACACCGCTAGACTACTTTCTGTGGGGCTATGCAAAGTCATTGGTCTATGCGGTAAAGCCACAAACGCTTGACCATTTTGGAAGACAACATTCGCCGTATTATTGCCGATATACGGCCACAAATGTTGGAAAAAGTCATCGAAAATTGGACGTCCAGATTGGACTACATCCGCGCCAGCCGTGGCGGTCATATGCCAGAAATCATATTTAAAATGTAATGCCACAAGATTATCTTTCGGATAAATAAAATTCATGTCAATCGAATAATCCATCGTTGTTTTATTGCAACTTAAAGTTCTATACCTGTTTAAAAAGCAACCTTTATATTGTGTTAAAACCCCTAAAAGTATGCAAATGTTTTTTTTAAATTACTTACATAAGGATATCGTACGGCATATGCAATACGAAATAAAAATAAAAATGATGAATAAAACAACGAAGCCAAAACCCAAAAACATATGTTAAAAAATTTATTAAGAAAGAAATTTTGTTTTTGTTGTTGTTTTTTGTTTTTGCAGACAGTCGTATTTGCATGAACACCTTTTTTCCAATAAAGTCTGGTAAAGAAATCGGAGTCAAAGAACCATAAAAGTTATGAATTGAATAATGTTTTGCATAGAGAAAGGAGGTTTTTCTTTTTGGTAATTATTTTATATTTTTAAGCCTCTATTTTAAGAGAATAGGACGGTAGCGTATAATCTGCCAGTTTATTTGAGTAGCATTTTAATTTCATCTTAAAAATTTTGTAACTGGTTAGCCTCACGCTCACAATTATTAGCGAAAAGTTTGTACCAGTTAAGTTAGGAAATTGTGTGGCATACAAAGCTAAAACTGAAAACTTTGAAAGGCAATTTTGAAGGAAGTGTCTGGTTTCGTTGTTATCAAAGCTCACTGGAGGACACATACTACCTCGTTGTAATGCCATATAAAGCACTGCCTCTGTGCAATAATCACAAGTCCGGTTTAGACTGTCTCTACTATCATATGTTATCAAATTTCTAACTTGATATCTCCTTATCAGCACGGTTTTAGAAAAAAGTGTTCTACTACAACAAACCTTCTTCATCTCTCAACAGTTGTGTATCGAGGATTTTTTCATCAGCAACAAACAGACGTTATCTATACGGATTTCAGCAAGGCCTGCGATAAAGTCAATCATGTACTTTTGAGGAAGAAACTTTATTTATTGGGATTTTTCGATCTTAGTCTAAAATGGATTTACTCGTATTTAACTAACAGAAAACAAATCGTACTTTTTAAAAACTGCTGCTCCAGAAGTATTGATGTCCTTTCTGGGGTACCTCAGGGTAGCCATCTTGGACCGCTTCGGTTTTCATTGTTTATTAACGACTTACCTGATACGATTCACTATTCCAATATCCTAATGTACGCTGATGACGTAAAAATTTTCTTAAGTTATCGCCAAAGTTCCGACCAGAAACTTCTTCAAAATGACCTAAATTCGTGTCATTTATGGTGTAATTTAAATCTAATGCAGCTTAATCTCAAAAAAAAAAAAATGTAAATACATGAGATTTGTAAGAAAGAAACCGATTCCTGCAAACTATGCTTTTGATGGATACGAGCTTGAGCTGGTAGATAACTTTCTGGATCTAGGAGTTCTATTTGATCCCAAACTAAATTTTATCCCGCACATAACTATTCCGGTAAATAAAGCTAGAAGCGTTCATGGTTTTATAAAACGGTGGGCAAAAGAATTTAACGATCCTTATGTTACTAAATCGTTCTACACATCTCTTGTAAGGCCTATACTCGAGTATGGTTCCATAATATGGGATCCTCTATATAAAAAATATTCCGACGTCATCGAATCTGTACAAAAGCAATTTCTGATGTTTTGTCTCCGAGGACTGAATTTTAATCCTACAAGTTTACCTTCTTATTCTGCCAGACTAGCTTTAATTAAACTTCCGACACTTAAAAGCCGCAGAACTATGTTAAATATCTCGTTCATATTCAATGTAATTACTGGTGATATAGGCCTTCTGACCTTCACATTAACATCCTGTAGAATCAAGATCCAAATTGATTTGCAATTTAAATGAAGTGATACACAGCCCTGCAAATTTTGACATTTTTTTGTGCAAATAAGATGGCTCCAGGTGTTTCCGAAGGCATTTTGCGCGATGATCACGAATCTGGTTTCAAGTAAATCTGCTAAATTTTTATAAACCTCGACCGTCATATTGGAGCCGCCATTTTGAATTTTTTAAATCTGAATAAAGATCTGTAATCAGCGACCCCTAAAACCGCTGAGTAACAATTTTCAAGTAAACCTCATTAATTTTTAAGGACCTCCGTAATGTGTTTCTTTTTCTCTTGCACCCCTTGACATAAACCCGCCCCCTACTTTAAGGGCTCATGCAAACAATTTGGCTTTGGGCTCATTTTAAAGAGCAAAGATCAATTGTCAATTTCTGACAATAGCATTGGTTCTAGCACGTCAGTGTTTAGCTCTACAATGTTTCAAAAATGGCCAAAAACGCTATTTTTAGGGGTTTCAACCCCCCCCCCCCCCCCTTTTTTCTCGAAAACCTGACGTGATGGAAAGTTTTTGAAACCAGCGCAAGTTTGCTCAGCGCGCAAAATGCCTTCGGAAACACTTGGAAGCCATCTTATTTGCAAAACCCATGCAGGGCTGTGATATTGATGGACAACAGCTTTATTAATCAACAATCTTTAAGGCGTAATACCTAACTAAGCGGTCTTAGTGTTTCCCATGAAACATATTCGTTTACAAAAGCAATATCTATGGCTGCTCTGATACAAGAAAGTTCAACAAGCTATTTCATTCGACAGTTGTAGGACTTTTGCAGGAGTACTTACACTCTTAAATACCATAAAATCTCATTCTATAAATGTAGTTTAGCTTTTGCATTCAAAACAATGTTTAATTATGTGCTTAAATTTATATAAAAATTTTATTTCTTCAATCATAGCAAATTTAATATCCAATACAAAAATTTTCATATCCCAAAAGTATGCTTTAAATTTTTTCAACAATATTTATGCCCTAATGATATGCTTTAGAAAACAAAGTTTGATGTTTTCCAATTACCATACAATGGCATTGCATCAACAATGCCACACACAAGCATTGCATAAATTGCAAATTCTAACTTTCTAACAGCAAAATAATAGGTAGAGAGAAAGGGGGAAGAGAAAAAGAATTTATTTTTGCCCCTAAAAATATGCAATAACATTAGTTTTTTTTTTGCTAAAATACAATTAGAGAAATAGCATAAATTTTATATGTGAAACGAACACACACACACATACTAAACAAAATAATAAAATAAAACAGGGAAAGGGAAAAAACAAATTGAAATTCGAATTTTAAAATTATAGAAAAAAAAATAACATTTATTTTGACCAAAAACAGAAAACAGAAATTGAAAAACTAATGGCTGCATAAAAAAGGTTATTGGTGGTCAGCAAAAGGGCAAAAAAAGAACAAGAAAATATTGTATTTCGTTTTCATTAAATATAAAAGACAAACCAGGAAAATATATTAATTTTCCAACAGTAATTACAAATTATTCGCAGATGCTGCTAAAATTGAATATCTCTGGTAGTATTAATGAAATCCGATCATACGATAGCTTGTTTGAAAGCTGACAGCTCAAGCTTAATGTTGTTAGAAGAGTTGATTAAATTGCCAGGGTTTAAAAATCCGCGAAAATACTACATTTTGACTTTTTATTACAAGAGTTGAATAAAAAAAAAAATTAAAGGGCTTAAGCAACATGGACTAGACAATGCTAGTGAACCAGGCCTTCTTCGACCATTTGAACAAAGCTTGGTATATTACCGAACTAATCTACCCCACTTCCCACTTTTATCTCTCGATTTGTCTTCAACTCGTGCGTCTACCACACAATAAGTGTTGTAGTCTAGTAAAGGCTGTTTTTTATAGAGGTATAGAACTTTAAGTTGGCATTACTTTTCAAGATGGCGACCGATTTAACAGCTGTCAAGTGATTTATTCTCAGTTTGGTTTGGCAATTCATCATGAATAGACTCACGCCTGAACAACGCTTGCAAATCGTGAAATTTTATTTCGAAAATAATGGTTTTGTGCGGAAAACGTATCGCGCACTACGTCCATTTTATCGTCGACAAAATCGTCCATCAGAGCAGTTAATTCGATTAACCATGGAACGTTTTCGCACCACGTTTACTTTTATTGATAACTCGCATCCCCAGAGACGCTGTACGGTGCGTACAGAAGAAGAAGCTATTGCTGCTGTAGAGCGTAGCATTGAGGAAGACCCGAATGAGTCCATCCGCCATCGAGCACAGGAATTGGATCTGTGTCCATCCACTTTATGGAAGATTTTGCGGAAGGATCTTGGTTTGCGTGCTTACAAAATCCAACTCGTGCAAGATTTGAAGCCAAACGATCATCAAGTAAGGCGTAGATTCGTCGAATGGGCCCAAAACGAGATTACCGTTGTTCCCGATTTTCATAAGAGAATTTTGTTTAGCGATGAAGCTACGTCAACAAACAATGGCTACGTCAACAAACAAAACTGCCGCATTTGGAGTGAAGGTAATCCTCAAGTGTATGTGGAAACACCGTTACATCCAGAAAAACTGACTGTTTGGTGCGCTTTATGGGCTGGTGGAATCATTGGTCCGTACTTTTTCAAAAACGATGGTGGCCAGAACGTTACAGTCAATGGTGAACGGTATAGAGCCATGACTACTAACTTTTTCATTCCTGAATTGAATAACCATGATGTCCAGGAGATTTGGTTTCAACAAGACGGCGCAACATGTCACACAGCTCGTGCCACAATAGATTTATTGAAAGACACGTTTGGTGACCGCCTAATTTCACATTTTGGACTTGTGAATTGGCCTCCAAGATCTTGTAATTTAACACCGCTAGACTACTTTCTGTGGGGCTATGTAAAGTCATTGGTCTATGCGGTAAAGCCACAAACGCTTGACCATTTGGAAGACAACATTCGCCGTATTATTGCCGATATACGGCCACAAATGTTGGAAAAAGTCATCGAAAATTGGACGTCCAGATTGGACTACATCCGCGCCAGCCGTGGCGGTCATGTGCCAGAAATCATATTTAAAATGTAATGCCACAAGATTATCTTTCGGATAAATAAAATTCATGTCAATCGAATAATCCATCGTTGTTTTATTGCAACTTAAAGTTCTATACCTCTATAAAAAACACCCTTTAGAAGTCGCCGTAGTCTAGTAGGTAGTGAGTTTAGAGGTAAGGCCACGGTTCAAACCCCCAGGTCATACAATCTCCAGCAAAACGGAAATATGAAAAAATATTTCTTCGGCAGCTTCCCCCCGGCAGAGGTCTGGCAAAAACTCTTAGAGTAAATAGAAAATTGCCATGAAAAGTTTCTCAAAATATCAGTCGTTTGAAGTCGACTTTAAACTGTAGGTCCCGCTACTCAAGCATAAAATTAACATACAAAACATAAGTGGTGTGAGAAGCTAGATCGTCATCCACACTAAATGGTTGTAATGATGTAAATATGTAATAATGTAATGTATGTATGTCCACCACACAATAGTTCCTCTCTTGCAAGAGTCCGTAACCTACAAAATTTCTTCATTCCTCTTATTATTCAGTTCCGTTCCTAAAATAGTAGAGCTTACTGGTCCTAACAGCCACAATCAAGTTTTGTCGGGTAGCGATGTCTAATTGTATCCTAATTACGGTGCCTTTAACTGCATTTCAATGGAGCTTAAACTGTTGCTGTATGACTGGTTCCCACCATTTCATATTGGAGACTCTGTATTTTATTCAACTCGATCAGATCTACTTTCAAATTCGTTCTGCCTTCAAAACCATGGGTTGGTTATAGGTTACAAAATGTGTCTGACCATCCTGGTACACACCGAGTGCATAATTCTGATGAAGATTTTGCTGTAAGCCTTCTACATATGATTATGATGTGGCCCCACTTCCTTGGAATGCTCTCTATAAGAGCTCTTATTGTCAGTTTCTTATCTAGTGTTACTCGCAGATAATTTGTTTTCTATTACCGCGTTGTCATTTCACGCAGAAGTCATTAAAGTTTCCTCTTTCTCTGAAATGGTACTTCTGTGGTTTTGTGGGCTTTCTTCAGCAGAGGAATGTTTATCTCATGGCCAAATTCATTCGAACTGGTAGTGCATCGTCTTTTAGCTCTCTCTCTCTCTCTGTCTTTTTCTCTTTGATCGCGAACAAAACTGTAAATTTTAGAGTGTAAATAATACCAACAACTGAAAAACATGTGTAAGTTTATAAAACAACTATAAAACATGTTTTATTTTCACTCTCTCTCGCTCTCTCGCTCTCTCGCTCTCTCGCTCTCTCGATCTCTCTCTCTCGATTCTCTTTCTATTTTGTTATGATTGTTTTGTATAATGGTTGTTGTTGTTGCCATTTCAAACCATCAAACATTGAAATATCTCTCGGACATTTATTGATCTGTGTTAAAAACTTATTGCAATAACAACAACAACAAGAACAACAAAACTATAAATAAATGGAAACATTGCATTGCAATGCAAAGCATTGTTTTTTGTTGTTTTTGTTATTGTTTAATAGCCACAGTGTAGGTCACACCACCAGTGACCAGCATAGAAGCATAACAATAGAGGCTGTAAGGCATACGAATACACACGAGTACCCCAAACTGTTTTACTGACTCACTCACAGTGCGCTACACACGCAACTTTGAAACCATATGCAAGTGTATGTATGCATGTATATGGCATAGTCTAATCGATATACAATAACAATATTGTTGTATCGAAGAGAGAGTAGTAATAAAGAGTAAAAGTTTTTAACTGTTCTTGTATTGTTTTACTCATGTGTAACGAAAAAAAAAATATTAATTGTTGTTGTTGTTGGTGTAATAATACGAAACAAAACTAAAAGTCGTGCATAAAAACATCAATAATAACAATGAAGTAAACAACACATATAAACAAGTGTAGAAACATAACACACACACACTTGAATGTATGTACACGTATGTATACGGTTTTATTTTTCTTGTTTAATGACTCGTTATACACATGCATACCTTTACACAGCGTAACAGAATGATTTATGAATGTCTGACAATTATTTGCATTGTGTGTTGTACGTTGTGTGACGTTGTTTCGAAACAGAAACATTGCGACAATACAGGGTGAAAAATTAATGCCAGTGAAAAAGGAAAAAACAAACTGACTGACTCTTGTTATTATAGAGAGAGAGAGAAAGAGAGAGAGAGAGAGAGAGAGAGAGAGAGAGTAACTGACAATTCGTCAAGATATTATTTCGTAGAGCTTAAAGAATTTTTAACGGTATTCTTGTTTTTTTCTCTCTTTTTTTTGATTTTTCGCAACTACTGTTTGCGAAATCAGTGCCAATAGTAAAGTACAGTGCGGCTGAATATGAAATTAAAAGAAATTTTTTAATTTAAAATCAAAATCAAAATCAAATTTGAGTTTTAGCTTATGCGCCGATGCTCTAATGCTTCATTGACTTCTCTTCATTACAATAAAACCTGCAGCTACTACTCTCGGATATACTCGTACTGTGGTAGTGCTTCTTTTACATATAGTGACCAGTACCTGCCACCTATACTTGTGATCTGTATTAATGACCTTTTCTGCTTAGTTTTAGGGCATAGTCCGCTCTCCAAGCCTTGAAGCTTGTTATTTCACTATTTCTCTCCGATGGATGTTGATCATTTCCCCTTCTCTCCATTCAGGTAACCTCTGTTGAACTCAAACAATCTTTTTTTTATTTTTTTTTATCAATAGTTGGTGCTAAAACTGAAGAGATAAGACAGGCGTTGGTGAGTTTAGTGCCGAATATTGCTGACGGTCTGGATGAAAACAGGCGACTTTACTGGTTGTTTTAAATTCCACCGTACTTCACGCAGGGCGAACATGAGCACTTGCGGAAATGTATGTGGCAGATAATACAGCATTATTAACGCTTTGCGTTAAGACTCCTCTGCACATATACGACAGTGTTCGCGGAGACAATTGCTTTAATATCTCAAACGATATAAAAAGATATCCAAGCGACAGAACTTACTTGGCTTTATAATATGCAAGCTGCAGTCATGTAACCGCAAGAGAAAGCAGAAGAGAAATTACGATCTTGTAGAGAATGAGAGCGTAGGTGGGAAACACATCACAAGAGTAGGTGAACATGTGTGTGATCGCACGGCCAACTGAATTACTAAATCATACCGAGTTTGTCTGGATGAAAGTGATTTCGATAATATCTGCATCGATTTTTAAATCGACCCTTGGGTCCACACTAACCGTGTGAAGTTGACACAGTGATTGATTTCGAATGCGATTGATTCACCGAAGAATGTCGTGCTTTAGAAAAGGTTTTTCTCTGCAGAACAATTGTTGAAAATTTAGTTACCGAGATTTTCTGAATCCTTCATATCTTGTTGTTGTGGTTGACTTCGTAGCCCTTGTGATACATAGACATGCAAACCTCTGTACTGTACACTAAGTTTCGAAGCTTCATTTTGGGGCTGACATACCTGGATAGATCATTCCTATTCGGAATTCTAATATAAAACCCTCCACCCCCGATAATAAAGGGTGTTTTTTATAGAGGTATAGAACTTTAAGTTGCAATAAAACAACGATGGATTATTCGATTGACATGAATTTTATTTATCCGAAAGATAATCTTGTGGCATTACATTTAAATATGATTTCTGGCATATGACCGCCACGGCTGGCGCGGATGTAGTCCAATCTGGATGTCCAATTTTCGATAACTTTTTCCAACATTTCTGGCCGTATATCGGCAATAATACGGCGAATGTTGTCTTCCAAATGGTCAAGCGTTTGTGGCTTTACCGCATAGACCAATGACTTTACATAGCCCCACAGAAAGTAGTCTAGCGGTGTTAAATCACAAGATCTTGGATCCAAAACGTGAAATTAGACGGTCACCAAACGTGTCTTTCAATAAATCTATTGTGGCACGAGCTGTGTGACATGTTGCGCCGTCGTTTTGAAACCACATCTCCTGGACATCATGGTTATTCAATTCAGGAATGAAAAAGTTAGTAATCATGGCTCTATACCGATCACCATTGACTGTAACGTTCTGGCCACCATCGTTTTTGAAAAAGTACGGACCAATGATTCCACCAGCCCATAAAGCGCACCAAACAGTCAGTTTTTCTGGATGTAACGGTGTTTCCACATACACTTGAGGATTACCTTCACTCCAAATGCGGCAGTTTTGTCTGTTGACGTAGCCATTCAACCAGAAGTGCGCTTCATCGCTAAACAAAATTCGCTTATGAAAATCGGGAACAACGGTAATCTCGTTTTGGGCCCATTCGACGAATCTACGCCTTACTTGATGATCGTTTGGCTTCAAATCTTGCACGAGTTGGATTTTGTAAGCACGCAAACCAAGATCCTTCCGCAAAATCTTCCATAAAGTGGATGGACACATTTCCAATTCCTGTGCTCGATGGCGGATGGACTCATTCGGGTCTTACTCAATGCTACGCTCTACAGCAGCAATAGCTTCTTCTGTACGCACCGTACAGCGTCTCTGGGTATGCGAGTTATCAATAAGAGTAAACGTGGTGCGAAAACGTTCCATGGTTAATCGAATTAACTGCTCTGATGGACGATTTTGTCGACGATAAAATGGACGTAGTGCGCGATACGTTTTCCGCACAGAACCATTATTTTCGAAATAAAATTGCACTATTTGCAAGCGTTGTTCAGGCGTGAGTCTATTCATGATGAATTGCCAAACCAAACTGAGAATAAATCACTTGACAGCTGTTAAATCGGTCGCCACTTTGAAAAGTATTGCAAACTTAAAGTTCTATACCTCTATAAAAAACACCCTTTATTTTGCATTCCATATATCCTGGTAATCTTCAGATTGAAAAGAGGAGTAGCCACAACGTACAATATGCCACAGTGACACGTCATTTACGCTCGTTCTGAAACTAAAAATAATTGTAGATGAGTAAACAAACACAATACATACATTAGATTCCTATTGTTTTAATAAAAACAAACTGTTTCGATTGAATACTTTTGACTTACACTGTGTTTATTAAAAAGAAATAAAAAAAATGAAAAAAAAAAACACACGGAATTCATATCGAATATGGATGAGTAGCCAAGGCTAAAAAAACTGATGATGACTAAACTGACTTCGAAATGTTTGTACGTTCGTTTGTTCTGTTACATTTACAAAAAATAACAAAAACAACAATAATAATATCATACAATACAAAAAACTCTCTCACTCTCTCTCTCGCTCTCTCTTGTCATATGTTTTATAACCATAAATGGAACGACACATCTGTTGCCAATGAAAGCGTGAGAGAGAGAGAGGGAGAGAGACAAAGGAAGAAGGAAAGCAAACATATTTTTTTTACGTGTGTGAATGCGTGCGTATGTATAGGGTCCGCCAAATAAGTTTTTTTTGTTGAAAATGCTTAAAAAAAAAACTCCTGAATATTTTCTCAAATTTCTTTTTTTATTTGAAAGTACAATCCTTCCGGTTAATAATGGAAAATAATTTCATTCAAATGGCTGCCTCGGCTGGCCATGCAGTAGCCTACACCAGAAGATGCCGATTTTGGCAAAAAAGTCATCTTTTCAGATGAAGCTCATTTTGATCTTGGCGGGTATATAAACAAGCAAGATTGTCGCATTTGGGGCACAGAAAACCCGCACGCATACGCAAAACGAGTCACTGTTTGGTGCGAATTTTGGTCCAGAGTCATAATTGGGCCATTTTTATTCGAAAATGAGCAAGGAGTGGCCGTTACAGTGAATGGCGATCGTTATCGGGTCATGTTGAACGAATTTTTTTTCACAAAAATTGAAGAGGAGGATACTGGCAACATTTGGTTTCAACAGGACGGCACTACGTGCCACACAGCCGAAGTTACACTTGATGTTTTGTGCCCCGTTTTTGAAGATCGCATTATCAGCCGCAGAGCTGATGTCGTTTGGCCACCTCGGAGCTATGATTTGACACCGTTGGACTATTATTTGGAGGGTGCCGTCAAAAATAAGTGTTACGCCGACAAGCCAGAGCCATTTGGCGCTTTAAAGGACAATATTCGTGAAGCCATTGGTGAAATACAGCTGCACACAATCGATAATGTGCTTAAATATTGGGCCGATCGTGTAGGCTACTGCATGGCCAGCGGAGGCAGCCATTTGAATGAAATTATTTTCCATTATTAACCGGAAGGATTGTACTTTCAAATAAAAAAAAAAAGAACTTTGAGAAAATATTCAGGAGTTTTTTAAAAAAAAAAATAGTTATTTGCCGGACCCTTTATTTGTGCATATATTTGAAATGACCAGTATATGTTCATACATATTTACATATCGAATGATGTGTTGCATCATCATTATCATTGTAATCATTCCATCATCATCCATAGCTTGGTATCGATATGGACATCAGAATCCGAGTCAGCAACAGAATCATGTGAAAAATATTTTTTTTGTTTTCCAACAAAAATCTCTACAAAATGCCGTTATATTTTCCTTTTTAAGGATCTTTTTTATTTTATTTTTTATTTGTTGTTGTTGCTGTTGTTGCTACTGTTGCTGCTGTACCATATCGATTGATGATAAATTTTTTAAAACGTTAAACAGCATTGTCTTTAAGCCAAATGAAAAAAATAAACGGAAAATCATGTTTTTCAGCTCGTATGTAAAGGAACGCTTTTTAAGCAGCATAATCAACTTTTTTTTTCATTTCAAACCGCCAGTCAGGCTAGGCTAACAGCTGTTCAGTAGCTCTTATCATGAGATCTGAATGGGGTTGACAACTACGGTGATAGTCCCCCTAACGTTGGAGTATTTGGAAAGCAGCATTCGTCACGAGGTTATCATCGTCCCAAATTTGTGAAAAATTTGTCTCAGGCTACCTCAAAAAGATCGATTGTTGCAATCAAGAAAGAGGCCGTCAAGTTTAAATGACTCTGTGCGTGTAGTAATGGCAAGATGGTACACCCGTTATAAGGGAATACAACGAAATCATGTGTTTTAAACCCTCAACAAAAAATCACCCTTTTATTCTTTATGCGTGTGAATGTGTATGTGTACACATATTGGTATCCATTTTTTTTTTAATAATAAACAGTAACGAGAGTACTGGCCATAAATATTGGGGTCATTGGGTTAAAATGAATGAATAAATCTGTGGCTGAATGGTTGATTATTGTGGTCTTAAGTTGTATTATCGGCCTTTAATGGTGGATTTCATATTGCCAACTGAACAAACATTTTTTATATTTTAATCTTATTCTTCTTCTTCTTTCTGTTATTTGTCCATTGCAATGATTCAATCTGTTATTTTTTTCATTTAAAGGCTTACAGTTTTTGCATCTCTTTTCAAGGACGATGCCAAGGGTTATGAAGAGATTATCAATCACGATTAGGAGACGTTGTAAAATCCACTATAATGACATGAAAGAACGCTCCTACAGGATTGAAATGGATTAATATATTTGTGTAAAGGTCGATAGTTTCTGATTTAAACTCCATTATTGGTCTAGTAGTATAGTAGGTAGTGTGTTGGCTTATTAGACGAAAAGCCAGGGTTCGAGCCCCAGGCCAGACATCAAAATAAAATACAAAATGTATTTCTTCGGCGACTTTCTCTCAGCAGATTTCTGGCAAAAACTCTGAGAGTAAATAAAATTGCCATGAGAAGTTTCTCAAAAATCTGTCGTTTGGAGTCGACTTTAAACTGTAGGTTCCGCCACTCCTGTATAAAATTAACACACACAACATAAGTGGTGTGAGAAACTAGGTCGTAATCCTGACTGAAGGGTTGTAATGACCGATTATGTATGTATGTATGTATGTATGTATTGGGATGAGCTGATCCTGTCATCTGTATTGCTGGTGTTTTTATGTCGGAGTACTAAAGTACGGCATTCAAACGATCTATTATTTTCCCGTAGTCTGTACATAGTTTTCCTGTTATGTCTCTCCCTCAATCCTAAGTCCCTGGCAAACCTCAGGATGCTCCCACAAGTTCCACAAGTATTGTTCTGTGATTCGTTTTCCTCATCACAAAAGTTCTTCATATTCTAAGCAAATATTCCTTCTGAAAGCTGTTTTGATTGTCAAGAATCCATCTGGCTTGAGAGGAGTTTCTACATTTCTCTCTATTTTCGGTTTCTTTCCTTTCCACAGACAATTTCTGGCGGCACCAGCAGGTGTGAAAGCTCCGGTCTTCCCTAAATTCCTACGTGACCTGAGATGACGAAGCTATTCGACCTGCACATCTGATTCAGTTTGTCAGGATAGTCCCTTACTAATCTCGCATTCATCTTATAACGGGTGATTTTTTTAGCTATTTATCTTTTTGGCAACACTGGTTTAAACAACTCACGCACGTTTCGTGTTTTGTTTCACTGTCAAACATCTTCAGTTTGGTCTATAATTTAACCATGAATCGTCTTACAAACGAACAACGCTTGCAAATCATTGAATTTGATTATCAAACTGCGTGCTCTGCTAAGAAAGTTCATCGTGCGCTTCTTCCATTTTATGGTCAGTTTAATCTACCCACTGAAGCGGCTATTCGGGCTATTGTGACTAAATTACGCACCAAATTTACATTGTTGGACATTAAACCACCACCAACACGCTTACGTAGAGTGCGAACTGAAGAAAATATCGCAGCTGTATCGGCCAGTGTTAATGATGACAATCAATTCTGGATTCGTCGCCGTTCGCAGCAATTGGGCCTCTGTTACTCAACAACGTGGAACATTTTGCGGACGGAAGGAAGATGTGAAGCCTTTCAAAATACAGCTGGTGCAAGAATTGAAGCCGAACCACCGAACCGCAATGCAGAATTTTTGGTGAATGGGCTCTCTTGGAAAGTTGGCCGAAGATCCACTTCTTTATCGAAAAATTGTGTTCAGCGACGAAGCTCATTTTTGACTCAATGGATACGTAAATAAGCAGAATTGTCGATTTTGGAGTGAAGAGCAGCCAGAAGCATTGCAAAAGCTACCAATACATCCCGAAAAAGTCGCAGTTTGGTGCGGTTTATGGGCTGGTGGCATCATTGGACCGTACTTCTTCAAAGATGCTGCCAATCGTAACGTAACTGTGAATGGTGAGTGCTATCGTGAGATGATATCCAACTTTTTTTTTGCCCAAAATGCAAGAGCTTGACTTGCATGACATGTGGTTTCAACAAGACGGTGCCACATGCCACACAGCGGGCGTAACAATGGACATATTGAGAGGCGAGTTCGGTTTCATGTTCGGGACCGGTCAATTGGCCGCCTAGATCATGGGATTTAACGCCTTTAGACTATTTTTTGTGGGGCTATGTTAAAGCTCATGTCTATACAGACAAGCCCGCTTCAATTGACGCATTGGAAGACAACATTGAAGCATTTATTCGTGAGATACCCGCCGAAATGTTGGAAAGATTATGCCAAAATTGGACTAAGCGGATGGACCATTTGTGGCGCAGTCGCGGTCAACATTTGCATGAAATAATCTTCAAACATTAAATTATATGGACCGTACTATCGATTAAAATAAAGATTTCATGCATTTTTCTGAATTTTATGTGTTTTTTTTAAAATTTTTCCTATAGCTCCTAAAAAATCACCCATTAGAAGCTAAGAGCTCGGACAGTAGCTTGGCTATTGCTATGACCCATCCCATATATTTCCGGTCCCAGTATTTTCTGCAATAGGTTTCGCATAGAACACTTTGGAACCGAAATTCCCCCTTTTCTGTCCCACTGTTTGTCTTTAAGTCAAGCGTCTACCACAGACTGGTTCCTCCTTAAGAGAGAATTGCGATGCATTTTCTAAAATCGTAGAGCTTACTGGTCCTAACAGCCACAATAATGTTCTGTCGGGTGGCGATGTCTAATTGTATACTACACTGGAATCCAATTGAGCCTCCACAGGCGTTCTATGTTAGTATGTAAGTATTGCCCCGATTATATCAGCGCAAGCTAGACTCAATACTTCGTATTGCCTGCAAAACCATGAGGTCATAGGTCATAATTAACCTGACTATATTGGTAGACACGCAGTGCATAATTCTGATCAAAATTTTGCTGTAAGCCTTCTGCAAATCATTACGTTGTGTACCGACTCCCTTGGAATGCTTTCTATATGAGTCCTTCCTGCCCGTTTCTTGTCCAGTATTACCCGCAGCTAATATGTCTTCAATTTCCGTGATAGCACCTGACCAAGCAGTGGAAAATTTGTTCTACTTAAGTTTCCGTGTTCAGTGGTTTTGTGTATTACCTTCAGGAGAGGAATGCCAATTTCACATTCAAATTCAAACGAGTTAGTAGTGCATAAATAATCTACTATTGCCTCCAAACAATTTAAGCATTCTTGATTCTTGGTTCCTCTAACAAGAAATCTTTTTTTAATAAAAAATCTTCATCTGGACACTGTCCTTAAGCGTTTCTGTTTGCGACTACACGCACTTCAATCAATTTTTAAACTGAATTTTTTACATTCGATAATAATTTTTGGTTTCAATGATAATGTAATCATAACCACCGGCTAATAATCACGTAATTATAGAGGCGTTACCATTACAGCCTACTTTAAGGCACACAAATAAGCACGACAATTTGAAAAATAATTGAAATTAAGCCTAAGCACACACGATTATTTTCTACTTCTTTTCATTTCAATAATTTCCTTAATGTGTGTAATTAGGCGTGCATTTTATAGTTTTTTTAAAGTATATTTTTAGGCTTTTAATTTCAATATTCATTGATTTATTAAGCAATTTTTGAAGACTGCTGTTGACAGCTGATGGATACAAAAGAAACAATATTTCGTAAAACTAATCAAGTTATTGGCAGGGTAGAGAAGTTTTTAAGTCTTGTAATCGATATCAAATATTACTGTAAGGAAGAGAAAAAATTTTGTAAACATTTTTTGAAGGCCTACGTGTCTACGCTGATAATCCCATAACACTAGAGCAACATTCGTCATGTTATCTGCAAAATACTGCATTAAATATGCGATAAATTGTTCGAAAACTGTTTTAAGGAGATCAACTGCTGCAACCAAGCCCGACGCAGGATCCAGGCATTAGAAGGACACAAAAATTTCACACCATACATGCTGTGTGTGTAAATTTTGTCCATAGGGACATTTTAAACTCGTCTTTGTGCAACCGATTTGTGAAGATTTTTTCCCTCAGAGCCAATAAAGCCTACAGACTTCCATCGGGCTATTTTATTTTTTATAATATCAGAGCCGAGCCACCAACTTTCCTACTTACTTAAGAACATAACAACTGTTGTTGGGCTGCCATTCTACTGATAAAGCAACTGGACCGAAATGTGTACCATAATCTTTAATCAATTAGGAAGTGAGTCCAAGTGTGATCTTAATATATCACACTCGAATCTTTGGTGGGCGACTGTTCTCCTAATTGCAGAGACTGCATGAAGTTGTCTGTACTTGTGTTTTTTTTATAGAGGTATAGAACTTTAAGTTGCAATAAAACAACGATGGATTATTCGATTGACATGAATTTTATTTATCCGAAAGATAATCTTGTGGCATTACATTTTAAATATGATTTCTGGCATATGACCGCCACGGCTGGCGCGGATGTAGTCCAATCTGGACGTCCAATTTTCGATGACTTTTTCCAACATTTGTGGCCGTATATCGGCAATAATACGGCGAATGTTGTCTTCCAAAATGGTCAAGCGTTTGTGGCTTTACCGCATAGACCAATGACTTTACATAGCCCCACAGGAAGTAGTCTAGCGGTGTTAAATCACAAGGTCTTGGAGGCCAATTCAAAGGTGCTCTGATGGACGATTTTGTCGACGATAAAATGGACGTAGTGCGCGATACGTTTTCCGCACAGAACCATTATTTTCGAAATAAAATTTCACGATTTGCAAGCGTTGTTCAGGCGTGAGTCTATTCATGATGAATTGCCAAACCAAACGGAGAATAAATCACTTGACAGCTGTTAAATCGGTCGCCATCTTGAAAAGTAATGCCAACTTAAAGTTCTATACCTCTATAAAAAAAACACCCTTTATAAGATTAAAATGCCTTAGATTGTAGGCCCAACGTTCGACTAGCGTGTAGTAAATTTATCGTTTGCAGCATGATGACATGTGCTCCGTATATAGCATCGAAGGAATGTGTTGCTTGTGACGTAGAAGACTTATTTACATTTCTCTGCTATTTCTTAAACTTTTGATGTCACATTTTCTTCTTCTTCTTGTTCTTATTTTTATTCAGAATTCATTCAATTAAGCACTTATAACTGCAACAACCTTTATCTTTTCCTTACTGGCTGTCTGGCCTTGCATTTAATGCCTTCATTCGCAAGTTGTTTGGCTACATCGTGTGAAAAGTTTAAGACTGAAGAAGGAATTTAATTTTCAATGAAAAAAAAAAGAAAAAAATTTTAAATAAGCATACGAACAACGAGTCGACCGATGAAGCCTTCATTAACGTTTTAATAGCAAGACTGACTGGCTGGCCGTGGTTCTTGTCACTGCTTGCTGGATGTTGCTGTTTGTTGCTAATGCAAGCACACTTTACACACGGAAGAAATGTAAGATTGTTGGGCAATTTATTATTATAGTTGTTATTTAAGGTATTAACACTAATGATGTTGTTGTTGTTGCTGCTTATTACCAATACTATTACATGTTGTAGTTGTTCTTGTCGTCGTCGTCGTTGTAACTGTATGGTGTTTAACACCATATCAGGGCATTAATTAAATACAAACGAATGAGTAAATAAGCAGAGCACACACACACACACACACACATCACATGTGAGTGGGTGGTAAATGAAGAGATCGAATGACAACAACAGTTTTAACGAGAAAGGCGAACGAAATGGTTAATGGAAATTAGAAAATTATTCTCCACACATTTAACAACGAGTGTGTGTGACTGTTTGTGTTTATGTGTGCATATAACGAAGAGATTCATTTGTAAAACAGTTATTAAAGCTCTCTATCACACAGGCGTACATGCACACGTTAACAAATAGCAATAATAATAAGCAACTACAGTGGGTGATAAAAGAAATTAATGCAGAGCGTAAAATAATCTTAGAAAAGCTTTGAAAGCAAATGAAATTGATGGTGGTTTGAAACTGGCGGGAGCTATTAGTGCTGGGGTCTTTTGAAATAATTTCGAAGTGGAACTCCATTATATGTTGATTGGTTTACAACGGCAGCTCCTTTTAGGTGAAGTTATTTGCATTTAAAGAGCCTTCAATCAAATGCGAATTCATAGGAGATTTTTCTTTCACAATTAGGCAGAGTGTATATTTTTATAACAAAACTAGCAGATTGTACCCGGCATTGCGCGGGTTATGTAGTTTGGATTAGTTTAAAAAATGAAAAATGTTTTTAAATTAAAAAAAAACAGTGATTTTTTGTTGTTGTTAAAGAAATTAAAAATTTTTTATTATTAACACTTAAAAGTATACAAAAATCAACTTAACTTATAACTTAAGTATATAAAGGGTTTTTTTATAGAGGTATAGAACTTTAAGTTGGCATTACTTTTCAAGATGGCGACCGATTTAACAGCTGTCAAGTGATTTATTCTCAGTTTGGTTTGGCAATTCATCATGAATAGACTCACGCCTGAACAACGCTTGCAAATAGTGAAATTTTATTTCGAAAATAATAGTTCTGTGCGGAAAACGTATCGCGCACTACGTCCATTTTATCGTCGACAAAATCGTCCATCAGAGCAGTTAATTCGATTAACCATGGAACGTTTTCGCACCACGTTTACTCTTATTGATAACTCGCATCCCCAGAGACGCTGTACGTTGCGTACAGACGAAGCTATTGCTGCTGTAGAGCGTAGCATTGAGGAAGACCCGAATGAGTCCATCCGCCATCGAGTACAGGAATTGGATCTGTGTCCATCCACTTTATGGAAGATTTTACGGAAGGATCTTGGTTTGCGTGCTTACAAAATCCAACTCGTGCAAGAATTGAAGCCAAACGATCATCAAGTAAGGCGTAGATTCGTCGAATGGGCCCCAAAACGAGATTACCGTTGTTCCCGATTTTCATACGCGAATTTTGTTTAGCGATGAAGCGCACTTCTGGTTGAATGGCTACGTCAACAAACAAAACTGCCGCATTTGGAGTGAAGGTAATCCTCAAGTGTATGTGGAAACACCGTTACATCCAGAAAAACTGACTGTTTGGTGCGCTTTATGGGCTGGTGGAATTATTGGTCCGTACTTTTTCAAAAACGATGGTGGCCAGAACGTTACAGTCAATGGTGATCGGTATAGAGCCACGATTACAAACTTTTTCATTCCTGAATTGAATAACCATGATGTCCAGGAGATGTGGTTTCAACAAGACGGCGCAACATGTCACACAGCTCGTGCCACAATAGATTTATTGAAAGACACGTTTGGTGACCGCTTAATTTCACGTTTTGGACCTGTGAATTGGCCTCCAAGATATTGTGATTTAACACCGCTAGACTACTTTCTGTGGGGCTATGTAAAGTCATTGGTCTATGCGGTAAAGCCACAAACGCTTGACCAATTGGAAGACAACATTCGCCGTATTATTGCCGATATACGGCCACAAATATTGGAAAAATTCATCGAAAATTGGACGTCCAGATTGGACTACATCCGCGCCAGCCGTGGCGGTCATATGCCAGAAATCATATTTAAAATGTAATGCCACAAGATTATCTTTCGGATAAATAAAATGCATGTCAATCGAATAATCCATCGTTGTTTTATTGCAACTTAAAGTTCTATACCTCTATAAAAAGCACCCTTTATTAGGATTTTACAGAATACTTAACACTGTAACATAATTTTTGCCCGCCACTGTAAACTAAAAAAAGTAAAAAAATAAGCCAAATAATCTCTGGCAACACACGTACATTTTTTTTCTTTTCGTTATTATCGCACAGCAAATTTTTTTTTAATGCAATTATAGTATCTTATCACAAATACAATAACAACTAACGAACATCACTAGACAGTACATACGCTGTGTGTGTGTTGATAAACATGCATATAGGAGAGATAGCGAGAGAGCATGAGACGGCGGCATTTAAATTGTATAACGAAAGAAACACTTGTTTGCTTAAACAAATAAAAACAAAACCAAGAGAAAAATAAAAACAACAGAAACAACAACAACATAATCGACATTCTAACAGGCACACACAGAAATTTACAAATTCTGCGGTTGTATCTTGTCGTCATCATAATCACCAGCAACAGCAACAGTAATAATAACAAGCAAAGTATTGCATCAGTATTCCTCGCATTGCTAAAATATGTACGACGCCATACAGTCTCTGTGCTCTTTTATTATGATTTCTCAGTAAATTATACGTACTCTTTTTCATTATGACTCTGGTTGGTTTTGTTGTTGTTCTTGTTGTTGTTGTTGTTATGGCACAGAATATTAGAGAGTAAAAAAGAAAAATTCAGCTCAACGTAGTCAACATAAGTTTCGTGTAACACTTTAACACAGTGTGTACGTGTGCGTGTATGTATGTGTGCCTGTGTTAATATTGCACAAGTATTCTTATAACTTAATTAAAAAAAATCGAAAGAGAGCGTGAGAGAGAGAGAGAGAGAGGCGAAGAGGAATCGAGATAGCAAGAGTATGATGCTTAATTAAATGATAGAAATCTAGAAACCAAAATTATGTTGAAAAATATTTTTTTTTGTCTGCTTCTCTATTTTTATTTTTTTCTCTTTTGTTGCTGCAACATTTTTCTTTTTATTACTGTTACCAAATCGTTTATATACTTGGTTAATATTTGTGCGTGCGTATATGTACTTATATGTGTGTGCATTCGTTTAGATAAATAACTGATTATCATAATTAAGTCAATATGAGAGAAATTCTTACTAAGAGAGAGAGAGAGAGAAAGAGAAAGATTTTCTTGCAAGTATTCCTTCTAGTAAATGTGTTTAATTAATTGTGTTGCATACTTTTGGGGGCACATGTTAAGTGTTGTGATACAGAGTGTAAGTGTTTCATGTGGTTACCAAGATAAAATTTTTATTTTTAGCAAAAGATTGTATTCATATGGTCTTAAGCAAGATAACACATACAAATATAAAGAGTTTACGTTCATATTTAATAAAAATGTAGCATAAAGACTCATATAACTCAACTTGTGTTATATGGCAAAATATATCTATGTATAGTTGACTTACACTGCACAGTTCAAGCCTATAATATAGGCTGCTGAATATTAAAATGCCTTTCTCATGAACATATAGTTTCTGTGCAAGTAGAGGTTAGAACCACCGAATATACTTTCACGTATGCAAAGAAAAATGGCAACCCTATCATTCTAGAATCTGCTAAAGTACATCAATCAAGAAACTGAAAAGGGGGGGGGACTTTGGAAAAAGTTTGAAAATCCAATAAAAAGTTCCCTAAAGCAACTAAAGGCTAATAAAAAAGGTAGAACTGATTGAACACAAAGGAAGCCAGTCTTAAACCGGCGGTATTACTTTTAAAACGAAACATTTTCTAGTTTCCCAAAGTAAAAACCGGTTCCTGAAGTGTTGCGACATTAGGGTTTGAGAGTATTGCTAGTCTGATTCTTTATTGTGACAAATGACGTCATCAGAAACAGTTTGTTTCAGAAGCTTCCAAGCAATTGTTAATGACAATGACCGATAGAACCAGAAAATATAGAAAACTGATTTGGAACTATTTTCTATTCAGAAATTCATTCTATTGGAATATTTTAGAGGCAATGTCTCCGAAAACAAATACTACGGATACTTTTGGATATTAAAACGGTCTTAAAACTATTTACGTCCATTCTATTACAGTCGTTTCATAAATGTATGTGTGGTATGGCACCTTCCTGACATGTTATGGGGCTTCAACGATTTTATATCGGGCTGGGCTCCTAGACATTGCAGCCTGGATTTCAATGAAGTACAAATTTGCCTTTAGAACCAATGTCTCCTCTAAGGCTCAGGAACGAAATATGCTACTTACTGGCATAGTTCTGCCAAAACGTGCAAACCGTTTCTGAAAAGTGAATATTGAATTGGCCGCCAGTAGCAGATTTAAGCCTCTTACGCGATAGTTTATACGTCATTGCATACCAGTAGTACGAGAAGTATTGGTTGGTTTTGTTTCTAAACTTTAAACAGTTCGTTTAGCGTGTTACTAAACGGAGGATAATGCATTCAAAAACTTTCTTAATTTACATTTTTTTTCGTATAACACAACCACCGATGACTGCTACAGTGATTTCAATAGTACAATAGCAAGTAATTTAGCTCGCATTCATTTAATTTAAATGAACTTAATAAAGAAAACCCCCCTCTTATGCCTGACAGAATGTGGCACATTTAATTCCAAACCAGCACCGTTTGGCTCAATGCATCCAAAGTAAATGTGATTTGGTGCGTAAGGCAACTTGTGGCGTTGGCTGTAGTTTTTTTTATTTCTCTTCTTCTTATTCTATTCTATAAAGGTTTGGTTTTTGTGTTCAGCAACGCATTTTTAATGTTCTATTCATTGTACACAAACACACACTCGTACTTATATTTAGCTGCACACACACATAGAGAGAGGGAGAAAGGGCTAGAGAGAAACAAAAAAAAAAAGGTTACAGTTTAAAAAATAAAAATGTGTGCGTGAGACAAGCAACAAATGTTAACAAAATTTACAGAATATTACGAGCAATAACAGCAACAAAGAAAAAAAAAACAAACAAACAAAACAAACCGAATGCTTTTGTTCGATACACTTGGATTAACTGGAATACGTGTTACACTCTCAGTCTCTCTCTCTCTCTCCCCCACTCTGGCTTTAATGTTTTGCTGTGTTCTTTCGGTTTTGTTCCTATTCAAGTATGTTTTTCAACCATACAACTGGCAACATTTAAAAAAAATGATGGGAGACGAAAAAAACATTCGCATATTTGCATGTGTGCTGGCATGTGTTTATGTGCATGCAAATGCAAAATGTGTTGAGCATGGCTGTTCGTTGTTTTACGCATTTATGCCTCGGCTGTTTTTGCTGCTGCTGCTGTTCCTATTAATGTTGTTGGTTATTGTTGTTATTATTGCCTCAGCATGCAGATGTTGTATTGCTTGTTGTCGCACTTGTTTGCTGCTCAGTTGTTACAATAAAAATGTTTTCTACAGATTTTCAATTTGTTTTCTTATTTTTCTCTCTCTCCACCTCACTCTCTCACTCTCTTTCTCTTTTTGAGTTTTGCCTTTTGTTGTGTTGTGATGTGATGTTTTTTGTTTTGTTTCTGTTGCATTTAATGATGATTGCATTTAAGTGCTTGGCGTTGGTGTTGTAAACAACAATTGCAGCAAGGAAAACAATAGCAATGACAAAACAACAACAATAAAAACAACAACAACATAAAAGCAGCAAACAAATGTTAAAAGTACACAATAAATGCTTAACTAAAATACAATAAATTTGTTGTTATTATTGTTGTTGTTGCATTGAAATTTGTATGAATGAAGTGTGAAAAGGAAAGGAGGGAACAATATGCGAACAAAAAAACAACAACCGATATTGTACACCCCTTTGAGGGGCTTTTTAATACACTTGGAAAGCTTAAAAGAGCGCGTTATTGTTTAACTTTTTCCTGAAGTATTGACCGTCAGAATGAAATGAAAGGAAAGATATTCCGTCAAATATTTGATTTTCGATGCGAAGTTCGGTTACATGGCTCTTTAATGTAATACCTCCGGTAATATTTATCGCATCAGACAACACTGTAGCTTATTTGAAGAGCGACATTTTAAGCTTTACTTGGTGGGAACACATTTTTCAAATCACTTCTGTCTGTGTAAAGTTATGTTAGGTTAAATTGTCAACCGCCTCAAAGAGCATGGCTTACTTGGATGCAATAAAGTCCCATTGGAACACCGATAGCACCTTTTCTCTCATTCATCCTGCATTGATTGTTATCTGAAGATTCTGATAATTAATTCTGGATATAAAAGAATCCTTTGTCTCAAGTTTTGAAAAACGTAACAAGGAACAATGTTTTGTGGTTAACACTTCCTTGTCGCCATTACAGTTTCCGTGCGAAGACGTTGTGAAGTGTGTTTAGAGCTCTGGTGAGAATTTTGCGCATAAATCAGGTTGAATTTGATCGCTGGCATGGATTAGATTGGCTTTGGGGTCCCCTGTGGTTTGTGGCTAATGCACATACACTTGCGCCTTAAAAAAATCTCACAAGAAAAAGTCGAATGGAGTTAAAACCCACAATATTAGTGGCCAGTTGATGTCAACTACGACGTCACGGTAGATGCATGCGGTCCCTTAAACCGCTATGACAGACTATCCATTGTGACATGAGCTGTGTATCGTATAGCGTCGTTCAGTTGACACTACTTGTAATGGGTGATTTTTTAAGAGCTATAGGAAAATTTTTCAAAAAAAAAAAACGCATAAAATTCAGAAAAATGCATAAAATCTTTATTTGAATCGATAGTACGGTCCATATAATTTAATGTTTGAAGATTATTTCATGCAAATGTTGACCGCAACTGCCTATCAAATGGTCCATCCGCTTAGTCCAATTTTGGCATACACATTTTGGCCAACATTTCAGCCGGTATCTCACGAATAAATGCTTCAATGTTGTCTTCCAATGCGTCAATTAAAGCGGGCTTGTCTGTATAGACATTAGCTTTAACATGGCCCCACAAAAAATAGTCTAAAGGCGTTAAATCGCACGATCTAGGCGGCCAATTGACCGGTCCCGAACGTGAAATAAAATGTTCACCGAACTCGCCTCTCAATAAGTCCATTGTTACGCGTGCTGTGTGGCATGTGGCAAAGTCTTGTTGAAACCACATGTCATGCAAGTCAAGCTCTTGCATTTTGGGCTCACCATTCACAGTTACGTTACGATTCGCAGCATCTTTGAAGAAGTACGGTCGAATGATGCCACCAGCCCACAAACCGCCCCAAACTGTGACTTTTTCTGGATGCATTGGTAGCTTTTGCAATGCTTCTGGCTGATCTTCACTCCAAAATCGACAATTCTGCTTATTTACGTATCCATTGAGCCAAAAATGAGCTTCGCTGAACACAATTTTTCGATAAAGAAGTGGATCTTCGACCAACTTTCCAAGAGAGCCCATTCACCAAAAAATTCTGCATTGCGGTTCGGTCGTTCGGCTTCAATTCTTGCACCAGCTGTATTTTGAAAGGCTTCACATCTTCCTTCCGTCCGCAAAATTTTCCACGTTGTTGAGTAACAGAGGACCAATTGCTGCGAACGGCGAAGCAATCGATAATTGATGGCCATCATTAACACTGGCCGATACAGCTGCGATATTTTCTTCAGTTCGCACTCTATGTAAGCGTGTTGGTGGTGATTTAATGTCCAACAATGTAAATTTGGTGAGAAATTTAGTCACAATAGCACGAATAGCTGCTTCAGTGGGTCGATTAAACTGACCATAAAATGGAAGAAGCGCGCGATGAACTTTCTTAACAGAGCATGCATTTTGATAATAAAATTCAATGATTTGCAAGCGTTGTTCGTTTGTAAGACGATTCATGGTTAAATTATCGATCAAACTGAAGATGTTTGACAGTGAAACAGAACACGAAACGTGCGTGAGCTGTTTAAACCAGTGTTGCCAAAAAGATAATATAGCTAAAAAATCACCCTATAGTTGATGTCGTTCGATTCATATCAATGGAAGTAATCGTATAGTATAGCAGTCGTCGTCCTAGATCACACGTCATTCTCAAACAAATATTGAAAGATGACGCCGTCAGCCCAACTGTCATGCAAAACAGTGACTTTTTAACGATGCTTTGGACTCTCTGGGATCTCTCATAGCGATTTCGATAATTTTTGTTTTGTCACGTAAACATTCATTCAGAAATGGGCCTCATCGCTGAACATGTTTTTTCGTTGAAAAGTAGGATCACATGCCCATTGCTGCAGAGCTCATACAGCGAACACATGTCGTTGCATTTGCTTGGCCATGGTGATTTGCCGAAACAGACTGCATAAATGACAATCAAGTTGACAGATGTAGCTTCAACTGTCAAATGGGCTGTTGTCAACTGTCAAAGTTCGGAGGTATAGTATATAAGCTGAAAGCTACTGTAGAAGCTGACATTGGACAATTTATGAGAGTATCGGTGCGATGTTATCTCAAATTATCATCACGAATAAACTGATTCTGTCTCAGATTCATTTTCAAGCCAAGGAATCATTCGATCGAACTGAAGCACAATTCCAGTGATGCTTAATCTACTTTGAGGTTGCAACTTGGCTACACAAAGTGTTTTTTAATCTCTTTACTGATGGGCAACGGTGGACATTGTCAAAGGCAGTGGATTTTAATTTTCTTCATGCAATTGTTGCTGTTAAGAAAGTAGTGAAGCGGGAAATCGGTTGTTCTGCCATAATAAAAGCAGTGACTAGTAATCACTCAAAGAAACTCACTGTAGTCAGCAGTCTGAAGTACATGCTTCGCTAGCCTGTGTGTTTAAAAAACGACAATTGAAATGCTATTGGTGCAGGCAGTAAAAAAATTTCTGAAAATTGTTTTCTCTCGCATGCAACAAATAAATCTTTGAAGTTTTTTTTAACCCTTTGCCGGACACTGACGTCTATTGACGTCATAACAAGGGTTTCTGGGGGGACATGACGTGTATACACGTCATAATTTTCGTATCTTGACAAATAACGGAGATACAGCAAGTGTCCCACGGGAAGGCCTCCTAAAATTTTGGTGTCCGTCAAAGGGTTAACTAAGGATTTTCTATTTTTTCTTATTATTGTTGTTGTTGTTGTTGCTGCTATAAAAGAATTGTTTAATCTTTTATGTTTTGCAATATTTGAACTTCGCACTCATATTTCAAGTAATTTTTACTGATGTTTTCAACTCTTTTTGTGTTTTTTTTTGTCGTATTTTTTTTCTGTTTCAATGCAAGTGAATATATTTCTCTTGCTCTCATAAAACTACATCCGTTGCCAATAAACCCGGTTTTAGCTTGTCTTTTTTTTGTGCTTCTGTTATTCGCTAAAAACATGTTACCGATAACGAGAGGAGCTAAAAAAAGAACTAAAATGCGAACAAAACAATGACTTTCAGATACCCTACGGTATCACACAAAATGGGGAATATTTTAAACGTTTTTAAAAAGATTTCTAAGGGATTTCTATTGAAGAAAAAAAGCAGGATTTTGTGCTTCAAAAAAATCCTATTTTAAGGGCGTAAAAAAACGGTAAAGTTAAGACGATTAAAATAATACATTCCCAGGCGTCTTTTCAGTGTGCTAAACGGGCTACCAACGGAATAGTTTTTGAAAAAGTTTCTCGAAGAATCTGTCGTTCGGAGTCGACTTTAAACTGTAGGTCCCACAACCATTCATGTAGAAAATTAACATACACAACATAATTGGTGTGAGAAACTAGGACGTTGTACAATGGGTCAATTCGACCTGCGGGTAATGTACTTGTCTGAATTGACAAGTAAACGTCCTCTAACCTACCAACGGAATATGTTGACAGAACGAACAACTGAGACCACAATTTGTCCTTCTTTCGATTTCTATTGTCAACTCTGAAAGCCTGACTTTAGATTGTTACGTAGAACTATTTTTTCGGCGAGTGCTGTACTGAATGCCTTGTAAGCTGAGGTATTTTACGATGTTATAGCCGCTCTGATGCGAACCATCTATGTGAAGTTTCAAGAGACCATCACAATATACAAGCCTGGGTTGCCTATTGAACTTTAACAATAATTTGCCATAGAAATCAGAAATTGGAAACAAAAGTACCCATTAATATGTGGATATGGCCTACTCTGAGAGATCAAAAGGTATTCAAAAATTAAAAATCAGGCAAGCCAAGTAGCAGATTATAAGGCAGCGTTTTAATTTTATTTTTCTCTCGATAACTTCGTATGTGTGAGTGAACTTGAAACCATATGGCAAGTTGTGTTATTTGTTGTTGTTTTATCCATTTCCTTTTACAATTTCCAACACCGTTAGTTTTTAATCAACTTTTTATTGTTTTTTCTTTCCTTTACTTTACGTTTTTTCTTCCTGTTTTTCCCCGTTTTTTTTTTTGAAATTTTAGCAGAATTGGATTTGAGCCCAAAATTGGTGGCTGTGGCAACATGGCAAAACAAAAAATGCCACAATTTTTTTTATTGTTATCAATATTTAGTTGTTGTAGTTGGAAGCATAAATAAATCAAAGTGGACGACAGTTTAGAAAAACGAATGTTTTTCGCGATATCTGTTCTCTGAGTAAATGGCCGATTTTGTTAACTCATCTCCAGCACGTGTTAGAAGGGGAGGCAAGGAAGCACTAAAGCATTCAAAAGGGTACACTTTAAGGAAAACAGAAAAAAAATTAAATTTACATGCAATGATGCAGTGGCATGATGTATTAATGGTTAGAATGCTCTACCTAGTCTAAACTAGCGCCCTTGAGACTGTTCTGCAGTGATGGAAACGAATCATAATCGTAATCCATCATCAAAACGTACCAGTCAAGCCAAGATTAGTCAGTTTCCGCCAGGTCTGGCCATACATAATTGTGGCCATTTAACCAGAATTATTTGCCTGGCTCGAAGTCGCCGTGGTCTACTAGGTGGTGTGTTGGCTTATTAGCCCCAGGCCAGACATCAAAACAAAATACAAAAAGTATTTCATCGGCGACTTCCTCTCAGTTTCTCAAAAATCGGTCGTTTGGAGTCGACTTTAAACTGTAGGTCCCACCACTCATGTATAAAATAACACACACAACATAAGTGGTGTGAGAAACTAAGTCGTAATCCTGACTGAAGGGTTGTAATGACCAATTATGCATGTATGTATGTATGTTTGCCTGGCTCTCATTAATTGTTGACATTAGAGATCACTAGGTTACACAATGAGGCACACTACCAATCCACATGAAGTACAAGTGAGTCCAATGCTTCCCGAAAAAGTCACTGATCTGACGGCGGCATCTCTTCATATTTCTTTGAGAACTATGTTGGCTAGTCAATAACTGCCAACAGCGAGCACTATGGGTCGATGAATTGCATGATTTGGACACCAATGACATGTGGTTTCAACAAGACGGCCATACGTGCCATACAGCTCATTCCACACTAGCGATTTGAACTGGCCACCAAGATCTAGATCTAGTCCCCATTTTCTTATGCGGTTTTCTTAAGTCGCAAGTGTATTTGTATGTGTCACAAACCACAGCGCCATAAGCCATGCTATCGGTCAAATTCGCCGCGATTTATGCGCCAAAGTCATGGAAAAGTAGACATTTTGGTACTTTCCATCCGGAGAAACTTATCCAATTCCATCTAAACTGTCTACAAATTTGTTCTACCTGCACAAATTGTGGCCTTATGGTCTAGAAGTTAAACAAAAACAAAAAGTTACTTTATAATGCGGTATATACTCGTACGTTTCAGAACGTGTGCTTCCAACAGGATGGATCACACCTTGCAACCGCAATTCTGAAGGCTTTTGACTGATCCGTAAGACTGTATGATTTGATCATTCTAGACTTATTTTTTTGGGGTTTCTATCTTTTAAAAACGTTTAAAATATGAGCTCGTAGATTGCAAATAAAATAAAAATAAATTTGTGTTTAGTTTTAATTAAAATTCTTTATTATTCGCACAATTCTGCGTGTCACTGTTCACAACTTAATGTAAACAACAACAATTGCTTTACTTTATTATTTCTTTGTTTACACCCTTTGCATAAACAATAACAATTACAAGGCAATTGTTCGACAGGTCTTTGTAATGGAGATCTTCAAACCACGATTATTCTCTTAGAACGCACAGTGTCTTCACACAAGACTGACTGAACTTCACTAACTGCAGTCGCCTGCTTTGCCTTGCCTTTTATATGGCAGAGTAAACAGTCTGATGCATGTTCTTGAAAGAACGTTCATGACTTCGCCTTCTCGAAATCTCTATAAATGTAAACATCGTTATTTACATTTATTCTTGTAGTATTGTTTGTGGATTTTTGTTTACTTGTTTACCATTTTCGTTTATGCTGGTGTTTGTTGTTATAACAGGTGATTTTTTAGCTATATTATCTTTTTGGCAACACTGGTTTAAACAGCTCACGCACGTTTCGTGTTTTGTTTCACTGACGAATATCTTCAGTTTGATCGATAATTTAACCATGAATCGTCTTACAAAACGAACAACGCTTGCAAATGATTGAATTTTATTATCAAAATGCGTGCTCTGTTAAGAAAGTTCATCGTGCGCTTCTTCCATTTTATGATCAGTTTAATCGACCCACTCCCTCCCTGAAGCAGCTATTCGGGCTATTGTGACTAAATTTCGCACCAAATTTACATTGTTGGACATTAAACCACCACCAACACGCTTACGTAGAGTGCGAACTGAAGAAAATATCGCAGCTGTATCGGGCCAGTGTTAATGATGACCATCAATTATCGATTCGTCGCCGTTCGCAGCAATTGGGCCTCTGTTACTCAACAATGTGGAAAATTTTATGGAAGGAAGGAAGGTGTGAAGCCTTTCAAAATACAGCTGGTGCAAGAATAGAAGCCGAACGACCTACCGCAATGCAGAATTTTTGGTGAATGGGCTCTTGGAAAGTTGGCCGAAGATCCACTTTTTTTTATCGAAAAATTGTGTTCAGCGACAAAGCTCATTTTTGTCTCAATGGATACGTAAATAAGCAGAATTGTTGATTTTGGAGTAAAGATCAGCCAGAAGCATTGCAAAAGCTACCAATGCATCCAGAAAAAGTCACATTTTGGTGCGATTTATGAGCTGGTGGCATCATTCGACCGTACTTCTTCAAAGATGCTGCGAATCGTAACGTAACTGTGAATGGTGAGCCCAAAATGCAAGAGCTTGACTTGCATGATATGTGGTTTCAACAAGACGTTGCCACATGCCACACAGCACGCGTAACAATGGACTTATTGAGAGGCGAGTTCGGTGAACATTTTATTTCACGTTCGGGACCGGTCAATTAGCCGCCTAGATCGTGCGATTTAACGCCTTTAAACTATTTTTTGTGGGGCTATGTTAAAGCTCATGTCTATACAGACAAGTCCGCTTCAATTGACGCATTGGAAGACAACATTGAAGCATTTATTCGTGAGATACCGGCCGAAATGTTGGCAAAAATGTGTATGCCAAAATTGGACTAAGCGAATGGACCATTTGAGGCGCAGTCGCGGTCAACATTTGCATGAAATAATCTTCAAACATTAAATTATATGGACCGTACTATCGATTCAAATAAAGATTTCATGAATTTTTCTGAATTTTATGTGTTTTTTTTTTCTTGAAAAATTTTCCTATAGCTCTTAAAAATCACTCATTATTATTGCAGTCTTGTTGGTACATTTTTGTTTACTTGTTTACGATTTTCTTTTATGCTGGTGTTTGTTGTTATATTAAGCAGTACGATAATTTGTAAACAGGTTTGTTTACTTGCATTGTTTTGTGTTTGTATTATTTGTTTATGATTTTAATGTTAAGCGATGTAAAAGCAAGACGTCAGTATCTAGATTTTTCCATTTTCGTAACAGTATTATAAAAATTTATTAAAAAACTACCGCAAATGATAAGTTCTCTTAAAGATTTAATATGAGAATGAATAAAACTTTTGCGGAGATGAGATTTCCTTTCGATTAGAAAAGAATTTTCAAATTTTATTTTTATTTCAAGCAAAATCTGATAAATTATTGCTGCTGCTGCTGCTGCTGCTGCTGCAGATCTTTATTTTCAGTTTGTTTATCTTTTCAAATAAACAGTTATCGTGGTAATTTGTTATTCTCTCTGTTTTCATTCTCCTTTCTTTTTTTTAACAAATAAAAGCGAGTTTTTCTCCCCCTTTTTTGGGTTCTTTTTTTAGTTTAACACGTCGTGCAACACACAAACACAGAGAGAGAGTCATTTTTTACTTTTCTTTTACTTTCTCTCCTCTCTCTGGCTGTATGTTAGATGGGAAATGTGAAAATGACAAGACAAGTTTAAGCAAATCAGTCACTGTGTGAACCACTTTTCAAGTGGACGTGATTTGAATTCAATTGATAAAATAAGAGAGAGAGAGAGAAACAACCGAACCAATATCAAACAGGCAATTGGAAATTGGTGTTACAAAAATGACACACACACACAGACAAGCAATTTGCTTCTAAGCTAAGCTGTGAACAACACCAACAACAATTACATTCAAATTTTTTCATATCTTCGGTGTTCTTTAACTGCCTTCTCTTTCACTCCACTCCAGTGCACTCCTTGCCCCTGCCTTTTATGTTTTAATCATTTACTTACAAATGTCCGATGGTATCGTCGAATCATTTTGATTTTTTTATATCCTTTTTTGGTTTCTCTTTCTCCGTTTTATTTCGTGTTTTTTTTCTCGTTGCTCATTGCGTTTTGTGTAGATTTTTATCATCATCATCTCATCACTTTCTGTTTTTTTTTTATTTTTTTTTTATTGGGTTTGTGAACCCAGGAAAATTAGAAAAATCATTTGCTAAACAAATAACACGTATTGGCCAAAATGGTAATAAAAAAAAGAAATGAAAACATGGCAACGAATGCAAAGAATTGCTAAAGGAAAGCGTATAACAAATGAAGGAAGAAAATAAAAAATCAAATGAACATATTGAAAGGAAATTACAATCATTGCGTATATACGAAGATGGTCACAGTGATGAAAGGGGCCATGGGGTTATCAATTGAAATTGACTCCATCGTTTATTAACTAGAAACCATGCACCCTCTACTTACACAAACAGGCAGAGATGTGCTGTGGTTACATGTGACAATACGAAGGCGTTGCTATGAGTGTCACTATGAGTGTGTCGTAAGCTTAAAGTGGATGTCATTTGCAGCTTAAAGCATACTTCATTGCAGTATTAATCGAGGAAGAAATGCATGGCGATTAAAATGGCCTCATTCCCACCAAAATTATAGGTGTTCTCTAGGGTAAAAACACATGTGGGAGCCTAATAGGAAAAGGATTATCCATTTTGGAATTTCAAAATGAAAGTTAAATAAAGTAGGCGCTGTGTTCTTCTCTGTATCGTTTCAATTTTAGTATATGTTCTGCCGAAGCAAAGCCAGATAAGGCCAGCTTAAGGCTGTTTGTCGGTTTTATCACGGGGCACTGCGAGATTAGGTCACTGACGGGGATCTGGAACAGATCCCAGCCGACCTATTGCAGGACGTGTTGCGATGAGGAGGAGTTGCAGACTATCGAACACCTCCTCTGTAACTGCCCAAACCTTGATAGATTGAGATTGAGGACCCTTGGCAGGGCCTTCTTTGGGAGCTTGAATTCGGTGTCGAGAGCCGACATCAAGGCTCTCCACAGATTCATTAGTGGCTTAGGCTGGTTGAGAGGTGCTAGGACTTCATCGGTGTAGTCGCGCTCTCCCATCCTTTTGTTGTGTCTGGTCTGTGTGATTCCTCCGCTTCCCACTCCCCCCATTTTCCTTATACCCTCCTTTCATCCTATCCCCTATACTATCCTTCCCTCCTTTAGGACGTTGTACAATGGGTCAATCTGACCTCCGGGTACTGTACTTGCCTTGACTGACAGGTACACGTCCTCTAACCTAACCTAACCTAGGCGCTGTGTTCGCTGAACAGAACGAATGATGAAAAAATATTTCCTTTGGCGACTTCCTCTCAGGGAGGACTTGTTCTAGATCGGCATTCTGATAACTCATACCGAAATTTCTTTGACTGCTTTGTTAATGCAGCAATCTAAGGACCACTTTTAATCGAGTAAAATGTCAAATAAGCCTGCAGGTATAATGCTGCATAGACTATGTGTGGCAAATTGAACGACGAAGCGCCCAGCCCAGTGCCCGCTTTTCTTTGTTTGAACACAGCCCACTGTAGTTAAATTAAAACTGGAACAGATTGGATTTCCAACGTCATTTCAGACATTTCTTGCTGACGTGTCTTACAATTTTTACAGTAAAGCGAAGTTATTTCATAATCTTATCTTCTAACAGCTTCTGCAATAGATTATCTGGTTGCCTATCCATTAGTAGCCTACCACAGCATCCAACTTAACTCCTTAATTAAAAGACTACACAGGAGGCAACTTAGCAGTCTCATTATTAAGGTAGCCTGCAGAACAATCGTAGCGTACTTCTCAGTTTGTTTTTGGTCGCCATAGTCTACTAGGTTAGACACGAACCCGTGGTTTAAACCTTAGCCTAGGCATATCCAAATAAAACTAAAAAAGGCAGAAACTCTGAAAGAAAATTGAAAATTCCATGAAAACGTTTCTCGAAAATTAGTCGTTCAATGTCAACTGCAGGTGCCGCCCGCCATTTATGGATAAAATTAACACACACACACGACATGATTGGTGTGAGAAACTAGGTTGTAATCCTGAATAAAGGGTTGTAATAATTAATTAAGTCAGTAAGTAGAGCTATGCATGGGTGGAGTTGCAATTCAAATGCAAAAAATTTCAATCATAAGGTCCAATTGCTGAGAAGACCATGCACTGCCACACTTTCTCTAGGAAAGCTGATATTTTCTTTCGTTTGTACATTGTAATGATGCTGAGACCTGATCTTATCTATTAAGTTTCCAGTCTTTTCAAATTTTTTTTTATAATTTTACCGATTCCTTGCAGTGTAGGACCATAATTTCTTGTAATGCTCGAAACATGGCCATGCTGAGTCATCATTTCTGCAGCCAGATTAAAAGTGCAAGTTGGTCTTTTGATTAACAATCCATATTCGTAAATGGCTGACCTTTGACTAAACAAATAACGCTTTACGTGAGACATGAAACAGCTGCCAGCTTTCCCAGGTTTGCTTAATTAAAAGTATTGTTAGGTTTTTACCTTTAAAAAACGTTTAAAATATGAGATCGTGGATTGCAAATAAAATAAAAATAAATTTGTGTTCAGTTTTAATTAAAATTCTTTATTATTCTTACAATTTTGCGTGTCAGTGTTCACAACTTTATGTAAACAACAACAATTGATTTGTTTGTTATTCCTCTGTTTACACCCTTTGCATAAACAATAACAATTACAAGGCAATTGTTCGACAGGTCTTTGTAATGGAGATCTTCAAACACACCGCGTCTTCACGCAAGACTACCTGAACTCCACTAACTAACTCGCCTGCTTTGCTTTGCCTTTTATGTGTCAGGGTAAACAGTCTGATGAATGTTCTTGAAGACGAATGTTCGTGGCTTCGCCTTCTCAAAATCTCTATAAATGTAAATATCGTTGTTTCACTATTGTTGTTTGCGTATTTGGTTTACATTTATTGTTGTAGTTTTTGTTGTTGCATTTTTGTTTACTTGCTTACCATTTTTTATGCTGGTGTTTGTTATTGTTAGTCGCCGTAGTCTAGTAGGTAGTGTGTTGGCTTATTAGACGTAAAGCCAGGGTTCGAGCCCCAGGCCAGACATCAAAAGCAAAATACAAAAAGTATTTCTTCGGCGACTTCCTCTCAGCAGATTTCTGTCAAATACTCTGAGAGTAAATAAAATTGCCATGAAAAGTTTTTCAAAAATCTGTCGTTCGGAGTCGACTTTAAACTGTAGGTCCTGCCACTGATGTATAACACACACATCATATCTGATGTAAGAAGCTAGGTTGTAATCCTGACTGAAGGGTTGTAATGGCCGATTATGTATATGTTTGTTGTTGTATTTTTGTTTACTTGTTTACCATTTTAATTTTAGGCGCTGTAAAAGCGCAATACCAGTATCAAAATTTTTTATTTTCGTAGCAGTATTCTCCTATTATGATTTCATTCCTTCATATTTCTGTTCAAAGCATATCCTGTGTTTTCACTTGAAACTGTTTTTAGCTGCAATTTTTTGAAAAATAATTTGAAACAATTGTTTGTGTCACTCCCTATAATTATTTTTTATTCTTAAGCTACTCTATTTTCCTTTTCTCTTTCTCTCTATCACTCTCTCTTTGGGGCTATAATTCTTTTGCAGAATATATTGTTCCTTTACATTATTTTTTAACGGCTACTTAATGTTCTTTGTTATTACTCTTACAGTGTCATCCATCTCTCTCTCTCTCTCTCTCTCTTTCTTTTGCACTCAGTTCTTCATGTGTATGTGTTAATTTCTACGATTTCTTTGTATGCATTGTTATACGGAATTACTTTTTCTTTTAAAACACACACGCGTGTGCTCCTTTACAGCTCTATTATGATTGTTTATATTTATTCTTATATCAGGTAATTCATTAAGCGTTTCTACTTTTAAATTTCAATAAAAGAAAGTGTGTGCAAGACAAGAAAAATCGTCTTTTGAAAGACCAATAAAATCGTTTAAATGTCCTCAACGGCTTCTCTGGATCGAAAGCATCCAAAGTGTCCTGTTTTCCATGGGTTATGTTGGCTTTGAGGACAGCTGTGGTTAGTACAACTTAAGAAAAGAAAAGTACAACACCAGAAAGAGACTGCCCCGCAAAAAAAAATTTTGATGACCATGCCCTCATGTAGAATAGCAAATTTGATATGAGTCCTGTTTAAACTACATGTCGTTGGTCTCCATATTATCTAATTTAGGCAAAATAAGTTGGCACCCTTTGACTATTCCCATAAAAAATTCCCAAATTTCCTCATTTCCTATTGTGAATCATTACCAAAAAAATTTTTTTGGGAGTAAGTTCACAAACACAAAAAATATTGTATCGCCAATGTTTATTCCCAAGAATTATTTTGTAAAATTAATGCGCAACACTTGCCAATGGGAACAAGAAGGGAACATGTAAGTTATAAGTTGTTTTGGTGTTGTTTTTATAAAACTAAGTACATTGTTTAATTTAAGGAACGCAAATGTAATACTAGTACAAGTTGGAGTGTGATATTTTCAAAGAAGACTGTTTTTTAGGTTTAAGTATTCCAGAGAAGACTGATTTTATTTTGTTTTGTTTTTATGTATGTACATATATGTAAAAGTGATGAAAGTGAACTTGCTATGCTAGTACGAAAGACTTCAGCTTCATTCAGACGTGTTCCTTGAATAACTTCATCAAGTTACAATATATGCATAAATTATATAACGCACTGCAAATATTAACCATTTGAGCATTTTTCTTTGGGGAGTAGTGTAACTCTCGTGCACCACGCAAACAACGCCATCTGTTTTTAAGAACTCCGTTGATCCTTTCCACAATGTAACGCGCTCGAGAATGCACTTCGTTAAATTTTGCTTCTGCTGATCCGTCTGCGGCATTTCTATAGGGTACTAGCATCCATGGCTCAGAGGCATACCCGCCGTCTCCTAAAGTATATTTGTATTATATGTATATGTAATAATTATTACAAAAGTATACCTAGATATTCGCTGCAACCTCTCCATGGATTGTTTCTCCTCTTCCTGCACCAAAAAACGAAAATATACACTAAATTTCAAGATTTGTATTTTTCTTTGAAAAATTGTTGATAGGTAATTCATAATAAATTTTTTTGTTTATACACCATTTATAACATACTCACAATAAAAACTTTCATTCCCAATATATTCGCAATACCGATTTTTTGGGATGGGAAAAAATTTAATCCCAAATAATTTATTCCCATAATATACACGATAGGGGTGATAGTGTCGTCGCTGTTAAGGAAATATGGACGTATTACGCCATCAGCCTAAAATCCACAGCAAACACTGAATTTCTCGTTATAATAGACTGAATAAATGACAACTCGTACATATGTACATACATAATTAGTCATTACAACCCTTCAGTCAGGATTACGACCTAGTTTCTCACACCACTTATGTTGTGTGTGTTAACTTTTATACATGAGTGGCGGGACCTACAGTTTAAAGTCGACTACGAACGACAGATTTTATTTACTCTCAGAGTTTTTGCCAGAAATCTGCTGAGAGAAAGTCACCGAAGAAATACTTTTTGTATTTTGTTTTGATGTCTGGCCTGAGGCTCGAACCCTGGTACTTACATGGTGTGCAAGTACTTACATGGTGTGCAAGTACTTGCATGGTGTGCAAGTACTTACATGGTGTGCAAGTACTTACATGGTGTGCAAGTACTTACATGGTGTGCAAGTACTTACATGGTGTGCAAGTACTTACATGGTGTGCAAGTACTTACATGGTGTGCAAGTACTTACATGGTGTGCAAGTACTTACATGGTGTGCAAGTACTTACATGGTGTGCAAGTACTTACATGGTGTGCAAGTACTTACATGGTGTGCAAGTACTTACATGGTGTGCAAGTACTTACATGGTGTGCAAGTACTTACATGGTGTGCAAGTACTTACATGGTGTGCAAGTACTTGCATGGTGTGCAAGTACTTACATGGTGTGCAAGTACTTACATGGTGTGCAAGTACTTACATGGTGTGCAAGTACTTGCATGGTGTGCAAGTACTTACATGGTGTGCAAGTACTTACATGGTGTGCAAGTACTTACATGGTGTGCAAGTACTTACATGGTGTGCAAGTACTTGCATGGTGTGCAAGTACTTACATGGTGTGCAAGTACTTGCATGGTGTGCAAGTACTTACATGGTGTGCAAGTACTTACATGGTGTGCAAGTACTTGCATGGTGTGCAAGTACTTACATGGTGTGCAAGTACTTACATGGTGTGCAAGTACTTGCATGGTGTGCAAGTACTTACATGGTGTGCAAGTACTTGCATGGTGTGCAAGTACTTACATGGTGTGCAAGTACTTGCATGGTGTGCAAGTACTTACATGGTGTGCAAGTACTTGCATGGTGTGCAAGTACTTACATGGTGTGCAAGTACTTGCATGGTGTGCAAGTACTTGCATGGTGTGCAAGTACTTACATGGTGTGCAAGTACTTGCATGGTGTGCAAGTACTTACATGGTGTGCAAGTACTTACATGGTGTGCAAGTACTTACTTTACGTCTAATAAGCCAACACACGACCTACTAGACTACGGCGACTCAAATATAAATGACAACTCATGCGGGAGAAATCGCCGTAGTCTAGTACGTAGTTTGTGTTGGCTTATTAGACGAGAATCTGTGGTTCAAATCCCAGCCTTGACATATCAAATAAAACGAGATACAAAGTCGTCAATATTTCATTCGAGAGTAAAATAAAATTGTAATAAAAAGCTCCTCAAAAATTTTTAATTCGGAGTAGGACCCGCCATTCATGGATAAAAATTACTCACCCAACACGGGCGGGGTGAAGAACTAGGTTGAAATCCTGACTAAAGGGTTGTAATGACCGATTACTTAAGTTAAGTAAGAACCTTCAATAAACTGGCAGTTCTCAACTGTCAAATTTGTGCGCTGCCAGTTGGAAGACCCTTTGGAAACAAAACCTCAAAGTTCTGCAAACGAAAAAAAAAAAAAAACAAGAGAAAGCAAATTGTGTAAAGTAGTCGTAATTTTATAATTTTCCTTCAGAGGAAGAAAAAGCAAAAGAGGGAGAGAGATGGAGAGAGGGAGAGGGACGGAGAGAGAAATTGTTAAAGGATGCATTTAAATCATTTTCATATTTTTCAACTTCACTTTTTCTCTTCATTTTGTTTCCTATTTTCGTTTTCATGGCTATTTTAATAAACAAAACCCCGTTAAAAACTGTAATTTACGTTAGTAAACGTCATAGCAAGAGAAGTGGCGTAATAGAGAGAGAAAGAGAGAGAGAGAGAGAGAGAGAGAGTGAGACCGTTGAGTACAGTTTCTTTTAATTTTCTTTGTATTCGTTAATGGCTGCTCCTTTTGTAATTTGAAATCATTTTTCATGACGATTTTTTTAAAATTTCAACGGGAACTGTTGGTTTAAGCCTCGTTGTTATGAAATGGAAAAGTTTAACGATTACATTTTATGGAAGGAAGGAGGAGGGGGGGAGGTGAGGTATTATTTGCAATAAATAAATGTAATGTTAATGCAAAGGAAGATTAATTTTATTTAACAAAACTAAGGGTTATTACTTGCTTAAGCACATGCATTAGGTTTTCAAATTGAATTTATGAGTTTGAGGTCTAAAGGAAGGAAATACACGTCGCATTACTTGCTGCTTTTTGTTTTTGTTGCTGGCCATTGCTAGCCAAAAATGATTATCTTCGGGGCCATATTTTTATATGTGAACCCAACACCAATTTCTGATTTCTATGCCAACATTTTTTTTGCACTTTTTTAACTTTTTTTTAAATTATTTCAGGGGGAAAAGCATCAAAAAGTTGGAAACAATTTTAAGTTTTTTTTTGTTTTTTTTTTTTGTTAATGTTCAAACGAAAAAAAAAGCCACAAAATCATAAATTTTTCATTTGTTGCAAAAGCACTTTTGATGCCACTGTTTTTTTGGTTTGTTTCTGTTTTCTGTTGTTTTTGTAACCACACTTGTACTGCTTTTTGCTGGAAAATAGTTTTGAAAAATAAAACTTTTTTTGTTATCAGGAGATAAAATTTTTATGAGGTGCAACAACAGCAACAAAAATGAAACACAAAAAGTGAAAAGCGAAAAAAAAACCTGACCCGACAGATAAAGTGATTCAAAAAAAAAGGAAAAAAACGAAACCAAAATTACAAATAAAATAAAAATTATGTGTGGCGTAAAGTATACTTTTGAGCGCCAGCTTAAAATAACAGAAACATACTTTTATTTCTCCGCAATTTTTTTTCCTTCTCTTTTTTATTTTATTTAAAGAGACCCGACAGTTAGGCCTGAGGTTATATTTTTACATAAATTCTCTGGGGATGTTGGAAAAATAGTTAAAAATACAAGACATTAGAAAGAAGAACATAAAAAAACATGAAAGATGATGCCAGTTAAATAAAGTAAGAAATTAAAGCCAAAAAGTATGCAACGGTTTTTGCAAATATTTAGCCTTGATGTTAGGCAACACCATGGAATACAAGCTGATATACATACATACATAATTGGTCATTACATCCCTTCAGTCAGGATTACGACCTAGTTTCTCACACCATTTATGTTGTGTGTGTTAATTTTATACATGAGTTGTGGGACCTACAGTTTAAAGTCGACTCCAAACGACAGATTTTTGAGAAACTTTTCATGGCAATTATTATTTACTCTCAGAGATTTTGCAAGAAATCTGCTGAGAGAAAGTCGCCGAAGAAATACTTTTTGCATTTTGTCTTGATGTCTGGCCTGGGGCTCGAACCCTGGCTTTACGTCTAATAAGCCAAAACACTACCTACTAGACTACGGCGACTTCACAAGCTGATATAAAAAGGATCAATATGAGAAAAAAGTCCATAACTTCTTGCATTTTCCCCGAATTCCTAAACAGATCTAAGAGATCTAGTTTCTCACACCATTCACTTTGTGGGTGTTAATTTTTTATGCATGAGTGCCGAGACCTACAGTTTCGATTTCGATTTCGAATGACAGCTTTGATCAGGAAATTCTTGAATGAGATGCCTTCGTTTTGTAGCAGCGGAGGTTGTTCTAAAATTTCTCATTTTAAAATATGAAAATAAATAGAAAAGGAAATAAATGATGCCATTCAAAGAGAAATTGAAAGCCACAAAGTATGCAACGGTTTTTCAAATATTTCGCCTTGATGTTAGGCAATATAAAAACAATATCAAAAGCAATGCATTAAAAAGAGACCCTAAAAGCCCAGAATAAAACAATAATTAGCGCAAAACACAAATAAAAATACAAGAAAAGTAGAAAGCAATTATTGTTTAACAAATAGGCCTCCATCTGTAAATAGAAATGCACATGTTTCGCCCAAACAATGGCTCTGTTGTTACAAAATAATTAAAAAAATAAAGGGAGAGAGAGAGAGAGAGAGAGAGATAAAAAATAGGGAATGTGTGTTTATAATTATAAACATTTGCCACACACACACACACACATACACACAGGCAATAAGTACCCTTTAGTGGCAAAAACTCAACAAAATTTGGTGTTTTACACAGCAGTGTGTGACAGAGAGCAGAGAGAGAGAGAGAGAGAGAGAGATAGATGGATAGCGAAATACTTTCAAATGATGCTGAAAACAGAGGGGAAGAAGAACAAAAGAAGTGTTAACAAATTATTCAAATTACTTGCTGCATGCCACAAGGCACAACATTTTACAGTTTTAAGGAATTCTTGTTTATTTTTTGTTTCTATTTTAACGTTTCAGGCGTTCGTTTTACAGTAAGAGCAAGTGTATAAAAGTGGGCGCATGAGAGAGAGGGAGAGGAGAGTGTGCGTGTGCGACTATGTATGTATTTGAAATATTTCGTTTTTAATTAAACAAAATACCAACGCTAATTGCAACAAAATATTTTAAGAAAATTAGAGTAAATGAACCTGAATTGAATTAAAGAACTTAAGAACTTTATACGGAAAATTTCCGGAAAGATTTGAAAAGAGCAGCTCTTAAGGTAATCATGTGCTATGATAATAGTTGCTACAGCCAATGACCTCAATTATTGGCCTGTAACTGTCACGGGCACTCTTGTAGAACGAGCATAGCCGCACACATTCCCCTTCTAATTACAGTTGTCGTATCACGAACAACATTTCATCGGAGACAGCTTTCGACGTGTGCTATGCTTGTAAAGGGTCCGCCAAATAACTTTTTTTTTGAAAATGCTTTAAAAAAAACTTCTGAATATTTTCTCAAATTTCTTTTTTTATTTGAAAGTACAATCCTTCCGGTTATTAATGGAAAATAATTTCATTCAAATGGCTGCCTCGGCTGGCTATGCAGTAGCCTACACCAGAAGGTGACGATTTTGGCAAAAAAAATCATCTTTTCAGATGAACCTCATTTTGATCTAGGCGGGTATGTAAACAAGCAAAATTGTCGCATTTGGGGCACAGAAAACCCGCACGCATACATTGAAAAGCCGACGCACCCAAAACGAGTCACTGTTTGGTGCGGATTTTGGTCCAGAGGCTTAATTGGGCCATTTTTCTTCGAAAATGAACAAGGAGTGGCCGTTACAGTCAATGGCGATCGTTATCGGGCCATGTTGAACGAATTTTTATTCACAAAAATTGAAGAGGAGGATATTGGCAACATTTGGTTTCAACAGGACGGCGCTATGTGCCACACAGCCGAAGCTACACTCGATGTTTTGCGCCCTGTTTTTGAAGATCGGATTATCAGCCGCAGAGCTGCTATTTGACACCGTTGGACTATTATTTGTGGGGTGCCGTCAAAGATAAGTGTTACGCCGACAAGTGTTACGCCAGACAATTGACGCTTTAAAGGACAATATTCCTTCCGCTTTAAAGGACAATAGCCATTGGTGAAATACAGCTGCACACAATCGATAATGTGCTTAAAAATTGGACCGATCGTGTAGGCTACTGCATTGCCAGCCGAGGCAGCCATTTGAATGAAATTATTTTCCATTATTAACCGGAAGGATTGTACTTTCAAATAAAAAAAGAAATTTGAGAAAATATTCAGTAGGTTTTTTTTTAAAGCATTTTCAAAAAAAAAAAGTTATTTGGCGGACCCTTTACAACCACTACTCTTTTATAATTGAAATTGAAGACTCTATGCTGTCACAGCATGTATCAAATCGAGTCATGGTTTGAGTGATTGATTGTTGTAACCTGTTGAAGCTAGTCAATGCGGATCATACCGCCTACATCTTTAAAACAATTGTCATGGCTGATAAACCCGAACAGGTCTTCTTTGATGTGGATTTGCTCAGAGAAACTCATTGTTTTGATAGCAATTTGATGCCTGTTAAGTTGTGATGGATGCCCCATTTTGCTTACGGCTACGAAATGCCGTAAAAACTCTTCCATATTACAGTTGAACAACAGCAAATACTTTTGCGATGTTGTTTTGCAATTGTGTTTGCCATCGAAAGCTTTTCATATCGCAGTGAACATTCAAAATTGCAATCACTTAGCCCGGGGGTACTGGCTATGACCGGCACAATCTTTCACATTTTCAATTCAGTCTTCTTATCGATAACTTTTCTCAATTTTTAGGATATTCGGCATATTCCGTGTAATCATTCAGCCCCAAAGGAAATTTGGTAAAAAGACTTTTTTTTCATTGATACTTATCGTTTAATATTCCTCTAGTAATTATTAACTTTAGCCTTGACATGAACGATGCTTAATAATCACAGAAAACTCTTGTTTTTCTTTTTCAGCTCAAATCACATGGCCAACTGCTGTTAAACACAAACTGGACTGCCCTTTATTTTTAGGTAAGTTATAGCCATGTAAAGGATCCGCCAAATAACTTTTTTTTTTGGAAAATGCTTTAAAAAAACTACTGAATATTTTCTCAAATTTCTTTTTTTTTATTTGAAAGTACAATCCTTCCGGTTAATAATGGAAAATAATTTCATTCAAATGGCTGCCTCGGCTGGCCATGCAATAGCCTACACGATCGGTCCAATTTTTAAGCACATTATCGATTGTGTGCAGCTGTATTTCACCAATGGCTTCACGAATATTGTCCTTTAAAGCGTCAATTGTCTCTGGCTTGTCGGCGTAACACTTATCTTTGACGGCACCCCACAAATAATAGTCCAACGGTGTCAAATCGCAACTCCGAGGTGGCCAAACGACATCAGCTCTTCGGCTGATAATGCGATCTCCAAAAACGGGGAGCAAAACATCGAGTGTAGCTTCGGCTGTGTGGCACGTAGCGCCGTCCTGTTGAAACCAAATGTTGCCAATATCATCCTCTGCAATTTTTGTGAACAAAAATTCGTTCAATATGGCCCGATAACGATCGCCATTGACTGTAACGGCCACTCCTTGCTCATTTTCGAAGAAAAATGGCCCAATTATGCCTCTGGACCAAAATCCGCACCAAACATTGACTCGTTTTGGGTGCGTCTGCTTTCAAAGTATGCTTGCGGGTTTTCTGTGCCCCAAATGCGACAATTTTGCTTGTTTACATACCCGCCAAGATCAAAATGAGCTTCACCTGAAAAGATGATTTTTTTTTGCCAAAATCGGCATCTTCTGGTGTAGGCTACTGCATGGCCGCCATTTGAATGAAATTATTTTCCATTAATAACCGGAAGGATTGTACTTTCAAATCAAAAAAAGAAATTTGAGAAAATATTCAGGAGTTTTTTTTTAAAGCATTTTCAAAAAAAAAAAAAAATAATTGGGGGAACCTTTATGTAAACTATTTTTCAATTTGAATAATCTTTGCATTCTCAATGGAATTCGGTGATAAAATAAAATATGATTTTATGATATGATATTTTTTCTCTGAAATTCAAAATTTTTCGATTTTCAAATGCTTGTCAAATTTAATGAAAATAAACTTTCAAAATTTAAAATCATGATCATCATTAACATCATCATTATTATCATTAGTAGTACTGTTAAACAATTTTCACAAATCTATTTACACTCGTATTTACAAACAAAGGAATTTTTACCCTTTTATTCCAATTCATTTCACACTTACATCGTCTTTTCTTTCATTCATTCATCCATTCAGGCATCCCTGGCATTAGCATTTGCAGTCTATTTGTGTAAGGAATTCTCTTCATCTCCTTTCCTTTATACTTTATAACACAAACTGTTCTTTATTATGTCTGACTGTTAAAATTACAGTATTTATAGCAAATACAACAACAACAATACGAATAATAATAATAGCAACAGTATTTAACAATTTTTGCAATTTGTTTTCAAATGTTTATGTCAGCTCTCGTCTGTCAGTAATTGTGTGTCAATTTTTCAACAGAACTTAATCACAACAATTTGCTTTTGCATGGTAAACAAGTCTCTTTCTCTCTCTCCTTCTTATTCTTGTCGAACTAACTGTGTGTGTGTTCTTTCCATATCTTTAATTTTTCTCTTTCCTTTGTTTCCGTGTTAATGTATTGCTTTCGAATTGTTTCTAATTAGTGCATCCATGGACATCAACGTAAAGGAGACTGTAAAAATAGAGCATAACAACCGTAAATTCATTAAAGCTGGGTATCAGTGTAACAATAAGAGAGAGAGAGAGAGAGAGAGAGCGAGAGAGACTGAATGAGGGAGAGTACGGTTAATTCAACAAGTAATGGATTTTACTCACTATACGGTTGCAAAAGTAAAACCAAATAAAACACACCCATAAAGCGGTGATTTTAAGGAAATTTTGCCACATAGTGCGCGCATTTTGCCTGAAAACATGGCCAAAATTAATAGAAGTGTTTTATGAGTTAATGGCTGGAATTTTTTGATAGTGTTAGTGATAATTAGGCCCAAGGATGAACCCAACTGATTTTGGTTCAAATCGGTCCGTGATATCGCCTAGCCCCCATACAAATTCCCCTCGAAATTGCACTTATTTACACATAATTATGGTAATTATGCAACAATCATGATAAAATCTGTTCTGTGTACTAAGAAATCATGGTGTAATGTTTAGTGAAAATCGGATCACATTTGACCCGAGTCCCCATATAAAGTCCACTTTAGAAATTCACGTTTGCGCTTATAAATGGCTTAAAAACATCGGTATCGTGATGAAATTCGGTATGAACGTGTATTTTATAAATCTAAATCCTATTCCGAAATTTTGTTATGGTCGGTCAATAATTGCCCCTTGGTTCAAAATAGGGCCCCCTAAGGAAATATGTTTAGCAATTATAATTGGCTTAAAAATTTTATTACCTCGATGAAGTTCGACATGAACATGTTTAATATGAATGTGAATCATTTATGATCACATTTTATTATGATCGGATCATAAGTGCCCCTAGGTACCACATACGATCCATTAAGAAAATTAAACATACATCTCATATTGTTAGAATAGTCGATATACAATACATATGTAATTAAGTTTTTAAACTTCTATGATAATTAATATTTATTCATAATATTTATTCATAAAATTTAACTACAATCGTTAAAATCATTATCATTTTCATCATCAATGTCAGGAAGGAGTAATTTAATAGTATCGGAATTCTTTCGCGATTTTTGTGTACTGCAACTTATAAAAGGGTCACTGCTTAAAAGTAACCTATTCAGGACATCTCGATTGGTATCGCTTCTACTGAATTTCCTCGCATAATTCGTACGCCATAAGGCTTTATTGCCTATGGCTATTACACTGCGTCTAAAATTTTTAATTTTTCAAAAAAAAAAGTAAAATTTTCAAAAAATCACCAAAAATAATTGCGCAAATTTGCGCAAACTTTTTTTTTTGTTCCGGAATATAGAGAGTTCATATTTTCTTGTGGTATATAACTTTAAACTACTAAAAACTACTTTCACCTTTAAAAACCATATCTTTTTTTTGGGTAGGGTAAAAAAATGTGAAATTTTCATTTTTTTAAATTTTGAGCGAATAATTTTAACATTAATATATGAGATATATATGTATAAAAAAAAACTGAAAGTAGCAGTTGCTCATATCTTTCAAATAAAAGAAAAATCAATATAAAACCTCTATTCGTTTAGCCACAAAAAAATATCATAGAAACCTATTAAAATTTCAAAAAAACACCAAAAACGCATTTAATTTTCTTCACTTTCCTGACATTGACATCGTCTCAAATCTATAAATCTCAACTTAAAGTCGTGAAAATTCACTATATAATGCAGAATTTTGTTGTCTATCGAACTGCATACTCAGTTTCTTAAATTTATTTAAATACATTTTTGCCTTTTTGGAAAGCTTTTCGACATCAAATACAATTTCAATAACAACCTTTAGCTGATTGCTTTAGCAGTTGCTCCTTTTTAAATTATTTTCTATAATTTTTTTGCATTATTTTAGTCTGTATTTGAACAATAACTTGAATAATGTTGTTTTTCAAATGCTTAAACATTAAGGATTATCCTCGTATACTTGCAGTCTTTAACATAGCTTAGCAAAAAAAAAGTCTAACAGCCTCAAAATGCATGGTTTTGGTGGCCAATTGACATCGCCTAGTTGCCAAATTACTTGTTCTGTGTACTTTTCATTCAATAAAAAAACAAAAAAAAAAACAAATGCCGTGTGGGTCATTGTAGTCGCCATAGTCTAGCAGGTAGAGTGTGTTGGCTTAATACGAGGGTTGCCTTTTATATTTCGGGTTTTTATCAACCCTAGTGTTGCAATCTGCCAACTGACAGCTCTATCGTAAAGCTTGACATTTTTAAGGTTAGTAAAGGGTGTTTTTTATAGAGGTATAGAACTTTAAGTTGGCATTACTTTTCAAGATGGCGATCGATTTAACAGCTGTCAAGTGATTTATTCTCCGTTTGGTTTGGCAATTCATCATGAATAGACTCACGCCTGAACAACACTTGCAAATCGTGCAATTTTATTTCGAAAATAATGGTTCTGTGCGGAAAACGTATCGCGCACTACGTCCATTTTATCGTCGACAAAATCGTCCATCAGAGCAGTTAATTCGATTAACCATGGAACGTTTTCGCACCACGTTTACTCTTATTGATAACTCGCATCCCCAGAGACGCTGTACGGTGCGTACAGAAGAAGCTATTGCTGCTGTAGAGCGTAGCATTGAGGAAGACCCGAATGAGTCCATCCGCCATCGAGCACAGGAATTGGATCTGTGTCCATCCACTTTATGAAAGATTTTGCAAAAGGATCTTGGTTTGCGTGCTTACAAAATCCAACTCGTGCAAGAATTGAAGCCAAACGATCATCAAGTAAGGCGTAGACTTGTCGAATGGGCCCAAAACGAGATTACCGTTGTTCCCGATTTTCATAAGCGAATTTTGTTTAGCGATGAAGCGCACTTCTGGTTGAATGGCTACGTCAACAAACAAAACTGCCGCATTTGGAGTGAAGGTAATCCTCAAGTGTATGTGGAAACACCGTTACATCCAGAAAAACTGGCTGTTTGGTGCGCTTTATGGGCTGATGGAATCATTGGTCCGTTCTTTTTCAAAAACGATGGTGGCCAGAACGTTACAGTCAATGGTGATCGGTATAGAGCCATGATTACTAACTTTTTCATTCCTGAATTAAATAACCATGATGTCCAGGAGATGTGGTTTCAACAAGACGGCTCAGCATGTCACACAGCTCGTACAGCACAATAGATTTATTGAAAGACACGTTAGGTGACCGCCTAATTTCACGTTTTGGACCTGTGAATTGGCCTCCAAGATCTTGTGATTTAACACCGCTAGACTACTTTCTGTGGGGCTATGTAAAGTCATTGGTCTATGCGGTAAAGCCACAAACGCTTGACCATTTGGAAGACAACATTCGCCGTATTATTGCCGATATACGGCCACAAATGTTGGAAAAAGTCATCGAAAATTGGACGTCCAGATTGGACTACATCCGCGCTAGCCGTGGCGGTCATATGCCAGAAATCATATTTAAAATGTAATGCCACAAGATTATCTTTCGGATAAATAAAATTCATGTCAATCGAATAATCCATCGTTGTTTTATTGCAACTTAAAGTTCTATACCTCTATAAAAAACACCCTTTACGTACTCAGAACGTTTTGACATACGAGCGCTATTTGTGTTGTTTACAGTAACTTCGTGCGATTATTTTTTACAACTTTCGACGTGGGTTAACTCAACAACAGTGCATTGATGAACTTAATTTAATTTTTGGCGATGAAGCACCATCAAGGACCAATGTTTATCGAGGTCGTAGTTCACTCCAAGACGAATTTCGTGAAGGTCGTCCAAAATCAGTTGTTGTTCCGGAAACCATTGATGCTGTGCACCAACTGATATTGCAAGATCGTCATGTGACCTATCGTGAGATTGAGACAACCTTAGGCATTATTGGGACCAGCATACATTCAATATTGCATGAACATTTGACTGTCAAACAAATTTGTTCGCGTTGGATCCCACACAATTTGTGAATCGCTCAAAAGAAGGCTCGTGTCGATTGGTCAAAAGAAATGCTCCAAAAATACGAGATCACGTTGCTTCGAAACAGGTCAATGACATCGTGACAGGTGATCAATCGTGGATTTACGCGTATGAGCCCGAAAGTAAACAGCAGTCGACTGTATGGGTGTCTCAAGATGAGCCAAATCCAACAAAAGTTGCTCGCGCACGAAACACTTCCAAGCAAATGATCGCCTGTTTTTTCGGAAAAACTGGAAATGTCGCAGTCGTACCACTAGAACAACGCAGAACAGTCAATTCTGAGTGGTGCACAACCATTTGTTTGCCAGTTGTCTTCCAAGAAATCAGGAAAACCAACCGCCGAAGACGGATCCCTCTTCACCACGACAATGCGAGCTCTCACACATTGGCTCAAACAACTGCATTTTTGAGCACTCAAAACATCGATTTGATGAGTCATCCGCCGTATAGTCCTGACTTGACACCGAATGACTTCTTTTTATTCCCGTACGTAAAAAATAAACTGGGAGGTCAACGTTTTTCGACACCTGAAGAAGCAGTTGACGCGTTCAGAATGCAAGTTTTGGAGATACCTCAATCAGAGTGGCAAAAGTGCTTCGACAATTGATTCAAACTCATGCAAAAGTGTTTAGATCTTAATGGGGAATATTTTGAAAAACAATAAAGCGATTTTCGATGATTAATATTTGTTTTTCTTCTCTAATCCCGTAATATAAAAGGCAATCCTCGTAGTTAAAAATCATGGTTAAAAACCCAGCTCAGACATTTCGTGCAAAACGAAATATGCAGTCTTCTGGCAAAGACTTTGTCAATAAATATAATTGCCATGATAAGTTTCTGAAATCTATCATCCACAGTCGACATTAAACTGTAAATATCGCCACTATGAATGAAACTAACACACAGAATATGGGTGGTGTGAGAAGCTAGGTTGTAATCCTGACTAATGGGTTAAGTAAGTAAAGCAAGTTGTGTGGCTTGTGGTATCGTCTTGGTGAAACTATACGTTGTCCAGTCAGTTTTAAATCTTCAGTTGAAGGCCAATAGCGTATTGAACTAATGGTTTCGGTTTTTCCCAGGGTAATTTTCTAAAAAATAGGAATCAATGACATCTCTAAGGTAAAGGGTCCGCCAAATAACTTTCTTTTTTTGAAAATGCTTTAAAAAAAAAACTCCTGAATATTTTCTCAAATTTCTTTTTTAATTTGACAATACAATCGTTCCGGTTAATAATGGAAAATAAATTCATTCAAATGGCTGCATCGGCTGGCCATGCAGTAGCCTACACGATTGGTCCAATTTTTAAGCACATTATCGATTGTGTGCAGCTGTATTTCAACAATGGCTTCACGAATATTGTCCTTTAAAGCGTCAATTGTCTCTGGCTTGTCGGCGTAACACTTATCTTTGACGGCACCCCACAAATAATAGTCCAACGGTGTCAAATCACAGCTCCGAGGTGGCCAAACGACATCAGCTCTGCGGCTGATAATGCGATCTTCAAAAACAGGGCGCAAAACATCAAGTGTAGCTTCGGCTGTGTGGCACGTAGCGCCGTCCTGTTGAAACCAAATGTTGCCAATATCCTCCTCTTTAATTTTTGTGAACAAAAATTCGTTCAACATAGCCCGATAACGATCGCCATTGACTGTAACGGGCACTGCTTGCTCATTTTCGAAGAAAAATGGCCCAATTATGCCTCTGGACCAAAATCCGCATCAAACAGTGACTCGTTTTGTATGCGTTGGCTTTTCAATGTATGCGTGCGGGTTTTCTGTGCCCCAAATGCGACAATCTTGCTTGTTTATATACCCGCCAAGAGTCAAAATGAGCTTCATCTGACAAGATGATTTTTTTTTGTGCCAAAATCGGCATCTTCTGGTGTAGGCTACTGCATGGCCAGCCGAGGCAGCCATTTGAATGAAATTATTTTCCATTATTAACCGGAAGGATTGTACTTTCAAATAAGAAAAGAAATTTGAGAAAATATTCAGTAGGTTTTTTTTAAAGCATTCTCAAAAAAAAAAAAGTTATTTGATGGACCCTTTATAATGCATACCAAGCACTCAAGTTTTCCGGATGGAATGCCTTTTCCACAATCACTTCTGGGTTCTCTAAGTTCCCCCATAAGCAACAATTTTGCTTGCTGGCGTAAGCACCAAATGAAAAACGATGAACGATGAAGTTTCAGTCAGCACTGAGAGCCCGTTATTCTAGCATACAATCAGCATTCGAATCCATCTTTGAAGTCAACTTAAGTGGAAATTCATTATGATTTAATTTCCAATGAAAATCTTTAAAGAAAATTAATTTTTCTTCTTGCTTTTCCGCTGTCAAAAAGAAATTATTTTGTTTGCGGGAAATTCCATTTGAAAAGTTCAGTTTGTTGTTGACCCCATATGCAACATATGTGCCCCATATATTGCTCCATTTTAATGGGTGATTTTTTAAGAGGGACATATAGACAAATTTTTCAAAAAAAAAAAACACATAAAATTCAGAAAAATGCATGAAATCTTTATTTGAATCGATAGTAGGGTCCATATAATTTAATGTTTGAAGATTATTTCATGCAAATGTTGACCGCAACAGCGCCTCAAATGGTCCATCCGCTTAGTCCAATTTTGGCATACACATTTTGGCCAACATTTCGGCCGGTATCTCACGAATAAATGCTTCAATGTTGTCTTCCAATGCGTCAATTGAAGCGGACTTGTCTGTATAGACATGAGCTTTAACATAGCCCCACAAAAAATAGTCTAAAGGCGTTAAATCGCACGATCTAGGCGGCCAATTGACCGGTCCCGAACGTGAAATAAAATGTTCACCGCACACGCCTCTCAATAAGTCCATTGTTACGCGTGCTGTGTGGCATGTGGCACCGTCTTGTTGAAACCACATGTCATGCAAGTCAAGCTCTTGCATTTTGGGCAAAAAAAAAGTTGGATATCATTTCACGGTAGCGCTCACCATTCACAGTTACGTTACGATTCGCAACATCTTTGAAGAAGTACGGTCCAATGATGCCACCAGCCCATAAACCGTACCAAACTGTGACTTTTTCTGGATGCATTGGTAGCTTTTGCAATGCTTCTGGCTGATCTTCACTCCAAAATCGACAATTCTGCTTATTTACGTATCCATTGAGCCAAAAATGAGTTTCGTCGCTGAACACAATTTTTCGATAAAGAAGTGGATCTTCGGCCAACTTTCCAAGAGCCTACTCACCAAAAATTCTGCATTGCGGTTCGGTCGTTCGGCTTCAATTCTTGCACCAGCTGTATTTTTTTCCTTCCGCAAAATTTTCCACGTTGTTGAGTAACAGAGGCCCAATTGCTGCGAACGGCGACGAATCGATAATTGATGGTGTATCATTAACACTGGCCGATACAGGTGCGATATTTTCTTCAGTTCGCACTCTACGTAAGCGTGTTGATGGTGGTTTAATGTCCAACAATGTAAATTTGGTGCGAAATTTAATCACAATAGCACGAATAGCCGCCTCCGGGGGTCGATTAAACTGACCATAAAGTGGAAGAAGCGCGCGATGAACTTTCTTAACAGAGCACGCATTTTGATAATAAAATTCAATGATTGGCAAGCGTTGTTCGTTTGTAAGACGATTCATGGTTAAATTATAGACCAAACTGAAGATGTTTGACAGTGAAACAAAACACGAAACGTGCGTGAGCTGTTTGAACCAGTGTTGTCAAAAGGATAATAGCTAAAAAATCACCCGTTACTTGGTAAAGAAACATTTTCAAAACGCCTCTAAACAGAATGCAACAAACTTGTAAGTGTTGCCTGAAAGTATGCCCAAAAAAAGTATCTCAAATTCATCTCAAATGTATTCACGTTTTTTTCTCTTTTTTTTCTTTCAGTTTTTTTGTAAAGCAATTGTCTTTTTAATGCACAAATAATTGTTGTTGCTATTGCTGGTTTTTTCCTTTATGCCAGTTACTGTACTCATATATGTAAGCACTCACACACATACACTATTATTACGCTACTTATGGTTGTTGTCTCCATTACTACCAACAGTCATAGCATCTCAACGCGCAAACATGTTGAACTGTGTGACACATGTTTTCTGGTGAGTGTGTGTGGCTGTGTGTTGTAGGAGTGTTGCCAACATGTTCTTAAATGTCTATGTTTACATGTTGTATAACAATTTACTTTTGTTGTTTGTGTTGTTGTTGTTGTTGTTTTTTGTTTACAAACGCATGAACAGCATTAAGAGTGTCACTTTTGATGGATTTTTATTGTTTAACATGCGTGTGAGAAACGTTGAAAAAAAAAGAACAACAAAAAAGGGAGAGGGAATAAAAAAAATAACGAAGAACTAAACGAAGTTTCAAATAAACAATCGTCTCTTATACTACTTACACACACATATATACATACACGTCACACACACACATATAACTTTTTCTTTAGTTGACACAGGTTAGTTGCGTGAGGGAATTCACATAAAAAGGAAGCCAAAGAAAAAAAACTGTTTTCAGTAGGAATAGTTGCTGCAACGGTTGAATCAAACCATGGGGTACACTACACACTAAAGATAGCAAGTGACTGGGTACTGCAGCATGGTGTCTACTGGAATTCGAGTGGGACACGCCTCAAACAGCAGCCAATTTAGACTAACCCAAGCAAAATATCAAAATTTTCTTTCTGCTTCAAAACTGTTGAATTTGAAGGCATTTAAAGTCGAAACTGCAGATTATCCCGAATATATTGCAACGACTTCAACGTGAAGGATAAAAAGTGATGCACGTGCAAAAAAATTAAGTTCGGAGATTATCTTTTGTATGCTCGACTCCATGAAGAAGAACTTTTAAAATGAGCACCAGAAATCTACTAAAAGTAATCAAAGTTGTCTGCGTCATGAAGCCTCTTTTCAAGTCTGTTTGTGAGTTGCTTTTTAACTCATTTTCAAAGTCATTTTCAAATGGCTTTGTAAGTCCCTTTTCAAGCACATTTGAAGTAACTTTTCATGTGCTTTTCAAATACTTTTTCAAGACATTTGTCAAAAAAAACAAAGGTTTTCAAGTTCTTTTGAAGATCATTTCAAGTCGCTTTTCAAGAACATTTCTAAGTACCTTTTCGAATAGTTTTTCAGGCCCACAAGTACCATTCAAGTCTTCTTGCAATTCGTTTTCAAGGACTTTTCTAAAACTTTTTCATTCTCTTTTAAGGTCCAATGTTTAATTAAGACTTTGAGCGTCTTTTCAAATTGATATCATGATTTGAAGTTCCTTTCTAAGTACTTTCTTTAATACTTTTCAAATCCCTTTACAGGTACCTTTTAAAGTACTTTTTAAGGTACCCTTTGAAATACTTTTTCAGCAACTTTTTTCAAGTAAATTTCAGAGGATCTCTCTACGTACCTGTTTCAATAACTTCTTAGTCCTTACCAAGTCTCATTTCAAATCACTCTCCAAGTGCCTTTCTAAGTACTTTTGTTACAACCTGCTCAAATTCTTCTCAAATCCCTTTACCGGTACCTTTTAAAGTACTTTTTAAGGTACCTTTTCAAATCCTTTTTCAGCAACTTTTTTCAAGTAAATAGCAAAGAATATCTCTACGTACCTGTTTCAGTTGCTTCTTAAGTCCTTACCAAGTCCCCTTTCAAAACACTCTCCAAGTGCCTATTCAAGTTTCTTAAGTACCTATGTACCCAACTTTTTGAAATATCTCGCTAGCAATTTTTGAATGTGCATTCGAATCTTGGTTACTCAAATTCTGGCATTCGATTTTAACCAAACCATGCAAATCAGTTCGCCAATTGCCTTGAAATTATTTTGGATATTCTGGTCGGTACGAGTACTATGTTCCCTTTGAATATTCATACGCGTGGCTTTACTGCTGTAATACATCTAAGACCTGTCTAACCTGTCCATATGGTAGGTGTGTAGAGTGTAATTATCTTTAAGAAAGCGAGAAACAAAAAGAAAAAAACAAAGGATAACAAAGTTTAATTAAATTCCTGGGGCCATTTGATAAGTTTAACGTCAAACTTTTATTAGGCATGACACTCATTGGCCTGCCTGCCTACATGTCTGTCTGCTTGTCAATCTAGCAAACAAGTGGTCACTTGTCAATTGAAAGTTTGTCAAGAAAATAATTAAATTGGGAAATAATCAACGATGACAAATAGGACAACAAGAACAAGAGCAGCAGGAGTAGGATAATCAATGGGGAATACCGAAAAGGCGAATCAAAACAATCAGCAGGTATAGAATGGATTTTGTTTGATACGTATGTGTATTGATCTGATGAATTGGCAACATTTTTTTTTGGAAGCGTATTTATGCTACTGAAGACTGCAATTGCAAGGACATTTTAAGCGCATGGGAAAGAAATCATTTTGAAGACATGAGTAACGTCATCGTAAATGCAACTACTGAAGTCGTTGATAGAAGAAGAAATTAAGAACATTGTGCAAGCCTTACATTCACAATGTGATAATAGAGGCCATTGGGAAATTAAAATGTAAAAAGGCAGCAAGTTAATCTCAATTGAACTGTTACAGCCTTAAGTCACTTAAGCCGGGAAGGTAGAGAGGCAGCCTTCAACCTAGATTTGGTATGAAGAATATTATGCTACAACTCCAAGTAAACGCATACATAAAGAACTTTCGCTTCTGCCATCTTACTTGTCTAATTGGTCATTGCAGCCCTTTATTCAGGACTACAACCCAGCTTGTCACACCAACCATGTTGTGTGTGTTAATTTTATCGATGAGTGGCGGGACCAACAGTTTAAACGTCGACTCCGAAGGACAGTTTTTTAAAAAAAAATTTTATGACAGGGTTTTTGCCAGAAAACTGCTGAGAGAAAATGGCCGAAAGAAATATTTGTTTTCGTATTTCGTTTTGTCTGAGCTGGGGTTTGAACCACGGCATGTCTAATCAGCCAAAACACTATCTGTTAGACTACCGCGATTTCATTTACGAATATGGATTGTTTAATAGCCGAAGGAAGAAGAAATCGCCGTAGTCTAGTAGGTAGTGTGTTGTCTTATTAGACCTAAAGCCAGGGTTCAAAGCCCAGGCCAGACATCAAAACAAAATACAAAAAGTATTTCTTCGGCGGCTTCCTCTCAGCAGATTTTTGGTAAAAACTTTGAAAGCAAATAAAAATTGCCATGAAAAGTTTCTCAAAAATCTGTCGTTCGGAGTCGACTTTAAACTGTAGGTCCCACCACTCATGTATAACACACACATCATATGTGATGTAAGAAGCTAGGTTGTAATCCTGACTGAAGGGTTGTAATGGCCGATTATGTATGTATGTATGTATGTATGTATGTATGTATGTATGTATGTATGTACGTGGTGATTATGAAGGGTCCGCCAAATAACTTTTTTTTTTGAAAATGCTTTAAAAAAAAACTTCTGAATATTTTCTCAAATTTCTTTTTTTTATTTGAAAGTACAATCCTTCCCGTTAATAATGGAAAATAATTTCATTCAAATGGCTGCCTCGGCTGACCATGCAATAGCCTACGCGATCAGTCCAATTTTTAAGCACACTATCGTTTGTGTGCAGCTGTATTTCACCAATGGCTTCACGAATATTGTCCATTAAAGCGTCAATTGTCTCTGGCTTGTCGGCGTAACACTTATCTTTGACGGCAGCCCACAAATAATAGTCCAACGGTGTCAAATCGCAGCTTCGAGGTGGCCAAACGACATCAGCTCTGTGGCTGATAATGCGATCTTCAAAAACGGGGAGCAAAACATCGAGTGTAGCTTCGGCTGTGTGGCACGTAGTGCTGTCCTGTTGAAACCAAATGTTGTCAATATCCCCCTCTTCAATTTTTGTGAACAAAAATTCGTTCAACATGGCCCGATAACGATAAGCCGTTGACTGTAACGGCCACACCTTGCTCATTTCCAAAGAAAAATGGCCGAATTATGCCTCTGGACCAAAATCCGCACCAAACTGACTCGTTTTGCGTATGCGTGCGGGTTTTCTGTGCCCCGAATGCGACAATTTTACTTGTTTACATATCCGCCAAGAGTTAAAATGAGCTTCATTTGAAAAGATGATTTTTTTTTGTCAAAATCGTCACCTTCTGATGTAGGCTACTGCATAGCCAGTCAGTTAAATGAAATTATTTTCCATTTTTAACCGGAAGGATTGTACTTTCAAATAAAAAAAGAAATTTGAGAAAATATTCAGTAGGTTTTTTTTTAAAGCATTTTCAAAAAAAAAGTTATTTGGCGGACCCTTTAGTTGTCTACCGCGACTTTACGATGAGAAAATGAAATGAAGCAACTAGAGATGAATTGGCCATGCCATAAGGAGAAACGTATTACAAGTATTGCCTTACAGAGGATTCCTTTGAGCCCATGAAGCCTAGATACGCCGCTACTCCAGGATCTGCGGTAGTGCGGTTCTACAAGATTAGACGCTAAAATCACATCAGCCAGCAGATGGAATAAGTTGAGAGTGCATAAAAGGGTTTTGGAATTGAATAAATTATTAAATCTCTCTTACTCTTACTCTCTCTCGCTCTATCTCTCTTTCACTCTCTCTCCCACATTTTATTTTGTTGAACTACTTTACTTACTAGAGTTTTCCATTCTAACATTTGCTTCAAGGTATTGCATTTAAACTCTGGATTTCATTTAATCAGCAAATCAGTTTTACTTTCTCTCTCTCTCTCTTTCTCGCTTAAAGTTGTATAAAGAAAATGAGAAACATAGAGACAGAGGGATAGAGCGACAATCAAATGGAATATTTGCACCATATGTGACACTCTAGTAATGTTTCATTTTCTTTTTCTCCCATAAACACATGCAAAAAGTTTTAAATTTAAAAACATTACCAATAAACTCTTAACATACACACACACATACAAACACTTTAAATTCTTCTTACTTTCACATACAATACGTAGTGTTAGCAACGCATAACCTCTGGTACTCTCAAGGAATTTCTATTCATGTAAGCGTTTGTATATGTGTGTGTTTTTTAAGTAAAAATTATTGTTGCATTCCTTCTTTATTTGCTTGTTTGTTTGCTGGTGTTTCTCTGTTTTTATCTTGAGAACAGAGAGTATGGGTGTTCGTGTGTACTCGTGTAAATGCTGTTGTTGGCTGTTGTTTTATTACTCACAGTGAGTAAGTGCTTGAGTGTCAATGTGTAGATGTATGAGTGCAAAACATCAGTTGTAAAGTTATTGTGTGAAAAACAATAGTGGAAGAGCGGGAGAGTGAGAGAATGGAAATAAAATGACAAATTCTAACATCAGTTGATGTGACAGATTTCTTGGTTTTGTATTCTTTTTAACGAAAAACAAAAACAAAAAAAAACCTGCTTGTTGTTGTTGTGTGTTGTTCTGTATTGTTTCAAATGTCAAGCAAACAAAATGATTTTGAGTTTTACAAATCAACTAAAAACGACATACAACAACAGCACAGCACAGCAACAGTACAAAACAACAACTGAGGAGTGTCACTCCTTTTGCTTAACAAACTAATGGCAACAGTAGTAGCAACAGCTGCTGCTCCTGCTGCTGCAAGCACTACTCAGACTGAGGTTGTTTTACTACTTCTACTCGACAACAGCTGCAATATTTGTTTATTTCTTGTTGTTGTTGCTTTTATTTTATCATAATAAATGAGCATCTTAAGAGTGTACAAAGCAATGGCGAAGACGAAGTGTTTTCTTTTGTTTTTTTCAGTTTTCAATTCATTTCACGAACAAGTGACTGCGAAAACATTGCTGGTTGGTTAGTTGGTTGGTTGGTTGTAGGGGGAATGCTGAAAATATGGAATTAAATGTGCAGGATGTTGATTAAAACTAAAGACAGTTTCTTTCTGATGCTTTCTTTTGTTCGTTTTTTCTTTTCTTTTCTTTTCTTTATGCTTTTTATTAAGGAAGTAATTAAAAAGAATTTCAAGTGAAAGGATTTAGAAAAATTAGTGACTTAAATTTATATCGGGTCTTGCGTTAAGCGCATGCAATTTTTCAATTTAAGCAAAACTAAGTATGAAGTTAAGAAATTTTATTTATTTGGAAGTCCAATTGATGGCATTATGTGTGGAATATAAGATCGTTTATATGTCCTCCACGGTTTCTCTGTGTGGAAGGCATCCAAAATGTTAGATTTTCTCTGACAATGGCTTAAAAATCTCGATGTATTTGAACGATGGTATGGTTTATGTTCTCTTTGAGGGTCGCAAAGGTTTGTATCTTCTTCGCATGAACCTGTAACGTAAGAAAACCGCACAAGAAAAAGCCTAAAGGGATTAAGTCGCTGTAGTCTAGTAGGTAGTGTGTTGGCTTATTAGACGTAAAGCCAGGGTACGAGCCTCAGGCCAGACATCAAGACAAAATACGAAATGTATTTCTTCGGCAACTTCCTCTCAGCAGATTTCTCGCAAAAACTCTGAGAGTTTCTCTAAAATCTGTCGTTCGTAGTCGACTTTAAACTGTAGGTCCCACTACTCATGTATAAAATTAACACACGCAACATATGTGGTACGAGAAACTAGGTCCATAATCCCAACTGAAGAGTTGTAATGAACAATTATGTATGTATGTCATATGTCATCCACGGTTTCTCTGGGTGGAAGGCATCCAAAATGTTAGATTTTCCATGACAATGGCTCAAAAATCTCGATGAATTTGTGTGATGGTCGCAAAGGTTTCTGTTTTCTTCGCATGAACTATGCCACAAGTTCAGAGAACCCCACATGAAAAAGGCTGAAGGAATGAGAATCAAGTGAGATGACCATGTCCCATGTGATCGTGCAATTTAACCCCTTCAGCCTTTTTCTTGTTCTTGTCTTCAAATTTCTCGTGTGGAATATCCAATATGACATGAGCTGTGCAGCACGTAGCATCCTCTTGTTGAAATCACATTTCGTTGGATACCAGGTCATTCGATTCAGTCCAAAATAAGATGGTAATTATCGACAAACAGTGTTTGCCATTGACAGTGTTGACCTGGCTCTCAGAGAAATATGAACTGATGACAACGCCAGTCCAAAATCCACAACAAACACAGGATTTTTCGGAATGTATTGTGCGCTCTTAAATCTCATTTGGATTGATAGGCGTTCCAAATTCAAAAATTTTGTTTCTTTACGTACCCATTCATCCAGAAATGAGACCCATCGTTGAACATTATTTTTCGTTGAAAATTTTGGGTCCCGAACCCGCTCAGCAAACACACGTGATTGCCTATGGTTGTCCACGTTTAAATAAATCCTTTAGTATTTTTCAACTGTTTTCTACCACTTTAATACGACTAATTTTTGAAAGTTTAAAGGCTTTAACTACTGTTTTAATGCTTTACTTGCTTTTAAAAATTTTAAACAAAATTTAAAGCGAATCCATGTAAATCAAATACGCTTTGTTCACTTTAACTCTCCTTAAATTATTTGAAATATTTTTTGAAATCTGATATGATTTCAGTACAGTTCGTCTCCAAATACATCAACACACAGATACAGGGACAGGCACATGTACACACGCAGCCACAAATCCAACCACAAAAACAAAAATTTTTAATTATAAAGTTTCAACAACAACAACAATAACAACAACAACAACATCATCGTTATCATCATAATGTTGTGATTTAAAATGAGAATTTTGAAATTTGTAAAGCAACGCTACAGTAAGTATTTTAAATATTTTGAATGGTTGATGGAGTGTTTTTTTTGGTATTTGGAAGGACATAACAAAGTTTTCTTTACTTCGAAAACTTTATTCGATATCAGCATCATTCTCCAATTCTTGAAAAGAAAAGTGCAAGCAGTGCTCATCTACAGCTTTGGAGAGACGTAGACCGCCCAGAACAAAATAGAAAAGTTCGGAGATGTTGAACTGGTGGCACTAAGCCATAGCAGAGTGCTACCAAGCTTAAGAAAACATTGGAAGCAACCCCAGTAGTGATTTCAAAACGTTAACAAGCGGTAGGTTTCATACAAAAGGCAGAAAATGGAGTTCAAGAAGAAGTTGCATGAAGGGTTAGTGGCTAAGGCGACTCCTTTTTATTCAGCTTAGTCCCTTTAGGGTCGTATATAAACGTTTCAGGTATTACACTTTTGTCTGGCCTCGTGGAATATTATTGTGGTGTAGAGATGCCAGATTATTGCAAACATAAGCTCTATTGTACCTCCTTAAGCCTCCTCCTATAATGCCTCCTCCTGCGTCAATTCTGTAGCCCTGACGATCTTCAGAATGTTGTTCGATGTCTGTAAGGCTTACTCTCTGCCTCTTTTCTAATAAGCACCCGAGTATTTTGTTCTGAGATACATTAGGCTTCATATACATATGTATTCTGGTGATGCGTTGTCCTCAACGCAGCAGCTACATATTGGACTTGAAATGATTCCTTTCTTTCCTTTTTGAATGAATATCACTAGTCTGCTTAGAGATATTCTGAAGCACAAGTTAAATGTCTTCCGCTCTTTATCCAACAAGAGTTTTATCAAAACCCAATTGACTTAAGAATTCTCCTGCCATCGTGTATACTCTTCCGTATTTTCTCTTCCCACACTACAGAAAAGTTCAGATCCTACCAGTGCACTATAGGCAGAATGACCAGTTTTTGAGGCAAAAAGTCCATTTTTGAAGTAAACAATTTTCAAAAAGTAATGGTGACAAATAATACATAACATTTGGGAATAGAAAAGTGCAAAATATTAGAAACAGGTGGCAACACATAATTTGACATCAAGCTGTCAAAGTTGAATGTTCTTTGTTTGTTTTGTTTTCATACATTTGGCGCCCAAAGTAATAAAGAAAACAAAATTGTGACAAACAAAAATTCTTCAGCTTATTAATTTTTTGTAAAATGGAAAGAAAAAGAAATCTAGTGAAGGCTGCATGATAGCTGTTAGAAAATAATTAACATTTTTTGTGCACGTGCTAACCAAAAGTGGATCGCAAACCGCAGAAGCCGGATTAGATTCGAAAAAAGTGTAAAATTGTGGTTATCTGGTAGGACTGAGCTTACTTTAACACACAGTGATGTCACAAACAAAAAAGGTCGCCAAAGTGTTAGATATAGCGAATGAAGTGTGCGGCAAAAACGAAAACTTGCTTCTGTAGTCTCGCCAGCACAGGGAAATGACATCAAGTTATTGCTTCATGCTACTTCAATTGCAGCTCATTCATCAAAAGAAAATGAATTTTGAATTTTGTTTTGAAAAAAGCAGTTTCATCTCCCTCACGGCCAACTGAAATTAGACAAATGCTTAGTTGTGATGACAAGAAGCCGTTAATGCTGTCACCTGAAGAAGCCTTTGTATTTTTGATAGAAAATAATTTGATAAAACGACAATATATTAATATGAGGGAATTGAATAAATCACATAACTGTGACATTTATCCTAGCTACCAAAAAGTTCAAGAATACAAGCTACAATGTAGACCGGAAGGATTAATTGCAACAGATTCGTTAGCAGAAATTCCTCTACAAAAATTGGTTAATCACACAGCGAAGAGAATATTATTATACCAAGAAGAAGTTACAACTAAACATTTTCACTTATTTACTGAATATAATAGAAAATGATGTTAAAAATCTTTATTTTTGTAAAGTATTAATTATGAAAATAAAAAAATGATCTCTATCAAAATTACTTGTCGATAATGGCTCGCCCACTTTTAGGTGGGCATGGTAGTAAGTGGAGTAACTTTTTATTCTTACTAAAGTTTTAAAATTTACTATTAAAAGCAATCTTAATAATTAAACTTCAAATTATTTCAAGTAATATTTTTTTTACTTAGATGCATTGGCACATTCCTCTAAAAGTGGGCGTGGCAGTTGTCGATCGTCATGAAATTTTTACTGTACTTTTTGATTGACCTAATAGTCAGATGTACAAAATTTCAAGCGTCTAGCTACTTCGGGTGATTTATTGCCTCAAAAACTGGTCATTCCGCCCATAGTGCAGTGGCGTGGAAACACCAATTCTCCGAAACTAAACTGCCTGCTGATTGCCTTGAATTTTCTTATCATCTCTGAGAAATTTATTTTTGAATGCCTTAAATTATACTTTGATTTTTTAATGTAAACAACACCTAAGTGTAGGCTTTAGAAAGCCTAGCAAAACCTTGTACAATTAAAAATAGCTTAAATGGCTGCTTTTTGCAATTGCTTTACACTTCGTTTTATGTCAAACTGGTTACCATTTCTTCTCTCAACTCTATACACGGCTTTTAAAGTCGTCTAGGCCTGTGTATGATGGTTTCGTTATTAAAAATTTAAAAATTTTTGTTTTTACTCTTCGTTAACCAATGTTACAGAGTTTTGTATTGATGATGTGGTTGTTGTTGTATTATTTGTATTTTCCGTTATAATAAGTAATTAATAACTGTCAAAACTCTGTCAATTTATGAAATGAGTTATACACACACACACGCACACACACATACTCTTATGCTCATGAGACATTGTAAAAGAGAGGAGGCAGCAGCGCTTATTGAAACAAAAACTGAAATTTTCTGTTTCTGTTTCTGTTTTTTTTGTTGTTTATTTTTGTTTTTGTTTTTGTTTTTAAAAATATTGTTTAAAAACCAGATGCAAAATTGATTTCCAATCATAAAGTTTGACAGTCTTTTGAGTCTCAAGGGAGGAGACAAATGAAATATTTTTCAATAAATTTTTGTGGGAGTTCTTGGGAACATTGTGTTGAAAGAGATGCCTTTTGGATGGGATTAGCGTGTCACACATGAAAATTTTTTCTCTGTGCATAGGAGGTCAAAGGAATGTCATACACAGGACCTTAGCTAAGATACTAAGATGCTTAGCTGTGGTGAATCATAATAGAAATTCCGCACTTGATCTGAATGACGTGCATGTGTCTACAAATCTAGGCTTAATATGCTGCCTGCTGCTGTAATAGACAGCAAAGGTAATAGAAGCAAAGGATAAATGTGTTTAATTCCCGTATCTATCTGAACTGTATTCATGCGGAAGTCCTATGAGGTCAAAGACACATTGGAGACGATTACAGGGTTGTTGTATCCCGAATTTTTCCGTTTGTCCTTGGCCGGGAGGTAAGCCTTTGGTTTCCCGGGAAAATTTTAAATCAATCAAACGTAACTCTTAAATGGTTTCCACGCCATAGGGCTGCCATTTAAAATTGCATTGCTAATGACCTGATAAAAACGGGGGGCAAAACTCCCAATTGTTGATCTGTTACCAGGCCTAGGTGTAGCGCTTGTCTTTGGATATTGTCTGGCAACAGTAGAAGTGGAATAGTTGCCTTCGTTTCTTGAATTGTATGGCTTTCCATCGAACTATTGCGTGCCAATAAACTTGGCATTCTATTCAATAAGTTCCATGCGTGCTATGTTTCTAAGAGGGAGAGGAGAAGACTATCGTCCACCTTATGTAGCAGAGCCAGAGCCTTCTTGCGATAAGAAGCTAGTGTTCTTAACCTCTTATTTCCTCTGATCTTTGACTGAAGTCAACAAAATAATGACGGCCGCCATAAAGAGTTGAATATTATAGAAGGAGTGAGTATTTCACAAGTAAAGGGTGTTTTTTATAGAGGTATAGAACTTTAAGTTGGCATTACTTTTCAAGATGGCGACCGATTTAACAGCTGTCGAGTGATTTATTCTCAGTTTGGTTTGGCAATTCATCATGAATAGACTCTCACGCCTGAACAACGCTTGCAAATAGTGAAATTTTATTTCGAAAATAATGGTTCTGTGCGGAAAACGTATCGCGCACTACGTCCATTTTATCGTCGACAAAATCGTCCATCAGAGCAGTTAATTCGATTAACCATGGAACGTTTTCGCACCACGTTTACTCTTATTGATAACTCGCATCCCCAGAGACGCTGTACGGTGCGTACAGAAGAAGCTATTGCTGCTGTAGAGCGTAGCATTGAGGAAGACCCGCATGAGTCCATCCGCCATCGAGCACAGGAAATGGATCTGTGTCCATCCACTTTATGGAAGATTTTGCGGAAGGATCTTGGTTTGCGTGCTTACAAAATCCAACTCGTGCAAGAATTGAAGCCAAACGATCATCAAGTAAGGCGTAGATTCGTCGAATGGGCCCCAAAACGAGATTACCGTTGTTCCCGATTTTCATAAGCGAATTTTGTTTAGCGATGAAGCGCACTTCTGGTTGAATGGCTACGTCAACAAACAAAACTGCCGCATTTGGAGTGAAGGTAATCCTCCAGTGTATGTGGAAACACCGTTACATTCAGAAAAACTGACTGTTTGGTGCGCTTTATGGTCAAAAACGATGGTGGCCAGAACGTTACAGTCAATGGTGATCGGTATAGAGCCATGATTACAAACTTTTTCATTCCTGAATTGAATAACCATGATGTCCAGGAGATGTGGTTTCAACAAGACGGCGCAACATGTCACACACCTCGTGCCACAATAGATTTATTGAAAGACACGTTTGGTGACCGCCTAATTTCACGTTTTGGACCTGTGAATTGGCCTCCAAGATCTTGTGATTTAACACCGCTAGACTACTTTCTGTGGGGCTATGTAAAGTCATTGGTCTATGCGGTAAAGCCACAAACGCTTGACCATTTGGAAGACAACATGCGCCGTATTATTGCCGATATACGGCCACAAATGTTGGAAAAAGTCATCGAAAATTGGACGTCCAGATTGGACTACATCCGCGCCAGCCGTGGCGGTCATATGCCAGAAATCATATTTAAAATGTAATGCCACAAGATTATCTTTCGGATAAATAAAATTCATGTCAATCGAATAATCCATCGTTGTTTTATTGCAACTTAAAGTTCTATACCTCTATAAAAAAACACACTTTACATGGACATACATTCTCTCACCATTTATTGTTATTGCTGTAGAGCAAAACGTTCTAAACTACGCTCCATACACTCATGTGACTGAGCGGCATTTCTCTTTTCTCATGCTGCTTTGAAAAGCAAGCCTGTGAGTGTGTGTATGAAAACGTTGTTATTGTTTAATTTTTCACGATACAATACCGTTGTGTGTGTGTATATAAGCCAGTGTATTACTGTAGAAGAATAAGTTTAAAAACAATATTACCCTGGTATTCGATTAGTATTCTCTTAAATAAACTTCCGTATATTTTTTCTATGAACATTTGTGTTGTGCTATTACAAGTAAGAAAGAAAATAGCGAGGGAGAGAGAGAGAGAGAGAGAGAGAGAAAGAGAGAAAGAGAGGAACATCCATACATAAACAGAACATTTTAAACATTAGAACGGCATGTATAAATATTTTACTGTGTGCCAGTAATTACAAGAGCTACAGCTCAAGCTCAAGCTCATGTTGTATTTGTGAAGGAAACTTATCTGCAACAAATGTAGGCAATAAAACAAAAAGAAAATAATTGCAACAACAATACAAAAACAAAAACAAATGAAATAACAAAATACAAGCATTAGTTGTCTACCTGCAACTGATGAACACCAGAGTCTTTAAAAACTGCTGCTATAAGTAGAGTATGGCCTTAGAAAGTTGTTAGGGTTGATAAACAGGGTCTGTAGGCACTGTTTTTTTATATTACGTTCTTAAATTTATGGTTCTAAGACCATGTTAAGAGCGTAAAGCAAGGGCAAGGTAGAGATTGTAGACAATTTTCAATATTGTTTAACCAATAGGCACTTTTTTGTATAAAAGCATGCAAGTAATGAGGATACTTACTTACTAAATTTGGCATTACAATCCTTTAGTCACGTTTATAACCTAGCTTCTCACATCACCCATGTTGTGTGTGTTAATTTTATCCGTGAGTGGTGGTGTGATTTGTAAGTTAGCATTGACTCCGAACGATAGATTTTTGAAAAACTATTCATGGAAATTTCATTTACTCTTAGAGTCTTTTGCCAGACGTGTTCCCGTGGTTCCAATATGCCATCTCAGATATTTTGAACAAAACGAAATATGTGCAGCTTTTGCGCTGACCAACTTCTTCGATGAGATTGGTGGAATTTTGTCAGTATAGGGAGTGGGCTTACTCGTGGCGTCACAAAGGGCCGCTATGTGTGCTCAAGAGAGCTTCGATAATCGAAGCTACCACTTCAACCTGCCTACCTACCTACCTTTTTGCAAAAACTCTGATAATAAAATAAAATTGCCATGAAAAGTTTCTCAAATCTGTCGTTCGTAATTGACGTTACACTGTAGATCTCACCACTCATGGAAATAAATTAACACAGACAATATGGGTGGTGTGCGAAGCTAGGTTGTAATCTTTACTAAAGAGTTGTAATGTACTCAATGAGCAATGCATAAAAGTGCTTTACTTCCAAAAGCTAAGTAGTTAAAGAACCGTAAGCCGCTATGTTTTATATTTTCGAAATTTGGAAAAGCCTATGAGAACTCTAGAAGAGAAATTTGGATAATAACTTATTCCAGAAGCCTAAGAAGATCGAAATTTAATACATAAATGGAGACAGCTTTAGTGGAATCAAACAATCTATTCTAAGCTGATAAAATTTTCTCTACACATTATTGATTTATAATTTGTAAGAATAATTGCCAATTGGGTTATTTTTTTTTATAAATTTCATATTTCAACTGTTTAAGTAGTTTCTGTCTTTCAATGCCCTCCCTCTCTTTCTCTCTCTCTGTCTTTCTATCCCTTTTTTTAAATATTTATATCGTAGGAAGAAAATTGTGAAATGCAATATGAATAGCAGCAGCAGTAGCAGCAGCAGCAATAATAATAACAACAACAAATTTAATTGCATAACTAAGCATAACTTTCCAAACTACAACAACAATAGAAAAATATGAACTTACCTTTATAACGGGTGATTTTTTTTTAGCTTTTATCTTTTTGGCAACACTGGTTTAAACAGCTCATGCACGATTCGTGTTTTGTTTCACTGTCAAACATCTTCACTTTCGTCTATAATTTAACCATGAATCGTCTTACAGACGAACAACGCTCGAAAATCATTGAATTTTATTATCAAAATGCGTACTCAGTTAAGAAAGTTCATCGTGCGCTTCTTTCATTTTATGATCAGTTTAATCGACCCACTGACTGAAGGGGCTATTCGTGCCATTGTGACTAAATTTCGCACCAAATTTACATTGTTGGACATTAAACCACCACCAACACGCTTACGTAGAGTGCGAACTGAAGAAAATATCGCAGCTGTATCGGGCCAGTGTTAATGATGACCATTAATTATCGATTCGTCGCCGTTTGCAGCAATTCGGCCTCTATTACACAACAGCGTGGGAAATTTTGCGAAAGGATTTAAGTGTGAAGCAAGAATTGAAGCCGAACGACCGAACCGCAATGCAGAATTTTTGGTGAATGGGCTCTCTTGGAAAGTTGGCCGAAGATCCACTTCTTTATCGAAAAATTGTGTTCAGCGACGAAGCTCATTTTTGGAAAAAGTCACAGTTTGATGCGGTTTATGGGCTGGTGGCATGATTGGACCGTACTTCTTCAAAGATGCTGCGAATCGTAACGTAACTGTGAATGGTGAGCTCTACCGTGAATTGATATCCAACTTTTTTTTTGCCCCAAATGCAAGAGCATGGCATGTGGTTTCAACAAGACGGTGCCACATGCCACACAGCACGCGTAACAATGGACTTATTGAGAGGCGAGTTCGGTGAACATTTTATTTCACGTTCGGGACCGGTCAATTGGCCGCCTAGATCGTGCGATTTAACGCCTTTAGACTATTTTTTGTGGGGCTATGTTAAAGTTCATGTCTATCTAGACAAGCCCGCTTCAATTGACGCATTTGAAGACAACATTGAAGCATTTATTCGTGAGATACCGGTCGAAATGTTGGAAAGAGTATGCCAAAATTGGACTAAGCGGATGGACCATTTGAGGCGCTGTTGCGGTCAACATTTGCATGAAATAATCTTCAAACATTAAATTATATGGACCGTACTATCGATTCAAATAAAGATTTCATGAATTTTTCTGAATTTTTTGTGATTTTTTTGAAAAATTTTCCTATACCTCTTAAAAAATCACCCATTACATATACATATACACACCCATACACCCAAACATACATACTAATGAATTTGCAAAGCAAATATAAACATGCAGTAGTCCATCTAGTAATTTACTGCCATTTCTACTTCTGTAACTGTGTGTGCAATTCTTATTTTCTTCTCTGCTTCTGTTCTGTTCCGTTTTTTTTCACTCTCTGCCAATAACTTGAGCTTATAAATATTTCAGAAGAGGTATGTATGTGTGTGAGTGTTGTTTAAAAGTGTGTAAAATATTATTCGTTTGCCAACACTGTGTGTGTGCATAACTTATGAGAAACGAATACAAATTCAATACAAAAGAGATGCTTTACTATATGCATTCAAGAGTATTTAAAATGAGTAGATGGGTGTATACAATCATAGGGTTTATCAAGTTCAAATTTCTGTTGCCAATTGGGGTTTTCGAAAAATGTAAATTCAACTTAACACGTGAGTAGTATGAAATGTTGTCCCAAGGAGTGCTTAACAAAATCGACAATCTCGATGTCCCATACGCCACAATGCCCAGAAACCCAGACAGAAACCGGCCGTATTATACCACGACATAGGCTCCGCATGTCTCAAACGCCATCCCTCAACTTTCTTGCATTACCCTTTCATATAGAGACTTGAACGTAAAATACTCCAAAAGAGGCACTCGCCTACAGACAAGAAGCATAAAATTTCTAATGATTTAACAAATGAGAGGTGCAATGTAATGCTTTTTCCCTTTGATAAGCTACAAAATAAATGATATACTACACAACATACACACCCACACCCACACCCACACACACCCATACGCACGCATGCAACGAGAGAGAGAGAGAGTAATAGAGAGTAAATAATGCAAAATAATAATAATTATGAATGCAAGGTTTACTATTGCAATGCAATACTTATTTGTTTATTGTTGTAGTTGTTGTTGTTGTTGTTTTTATTATTATTATAGTTCATGTTGTTTAAAATACTCAGAGAGAGAGAAAAAAGAAACAGAAAGTAATTGAAGAGAAATACCACACATGTTGTATAGTAAAGGGGGGGAAAGGGTGTTAAAATAAATACTTTTTCAACATAAAATAACTTTTTGCTGGCTTTGTTGCTTATGGTACTCTCGTTCGTTCGTACATTCGTACATTCGTTTGTTCGTTTGTTCATTCGTATTGTATATTGAAGGGCAGCAGGCAGCAGGCAAACATAAAACATTTCCAGTTAAAATTGGGTCGTCGTCGCTTCTAATTACTGTGTTGCCAATGCAATGAATCAATGAACGAACCAGTGAACCAGTAAGTGACTGAACAAGTGAACGATTGAACGAGTGCATAAGTGAGTGAGTGTGTGTGTGTATATGGAACTGCAATGAAGTAAATTTTATTTTAAAGACAGTAAATCTTTCTTTCTTCATTTGCTGACGTTATAGTTATGTGTCTGTGTGTGTGTGGTCGTTGTATTTATTTGGTATCTCGGCAATAATTTATGCATGACTGACCGAACGACCAACTGACTAAGTGTACTAGTTGTACGCTTTGGCTATGTACGTATGATTAATTTTAATTAAAATTTATTTGCAAAATTTTTATAAATTTTGCATGTGTTTGGCATGCCATTCGTTGTTATTGATATTTCTCTAAGGGAGTGTTTTAAAATTTAAACTGCTTTTCATTTCATTTCATTTATGAAAGACATAAAGAAGCGAGTATTGCTTAATAAGGGAAAGAAGAATTCTGGGGAACACTGAAATTAATTTGTTTATTACCGTATACATATAGAACCAGAGATTGTTCAAAGAAAGCATTTGTTGTTATTGTAATGTTCTCCCTCGAATTTCTTCTTCTGTGAAGTTTCTATTTGGTGTGCTCATTGAAGGAACCAATATATTGAGGCTATTAACTCATACCAAAGAAAATAAAGTATAAAGAATGTGCATTTTAACATATTTTGGAATATTTTTCAAAAATATTTCATGACGCGGGGGAAAAGATAGAAGGGAAGGATACAGAAACCAAGAGCGTAACAATGCGTTGTTCTCATCGTGCGTTTTTGTTGTTTGACCACTTTTTTATTTATTTTTCTGGTGTTCAAACGTCGGCACCAATGTCCCTCAGGGGAAGAACATCTTCGGCTTTTTACACACATTGGACACGAACATCAAGAATGTTCGTTAAAAAGAGCGTAAAAATCTTGTCAGCTTTTAAAGAAGAAGGTTCATGTCGCTTTTTACAGACTTCAATGATACACCCAAAGAAATATCACAGTAGTATTCACTAATATCAATGAGAAATGATTTTTGATAGATTTTTGGAAGAATACTTGCCAAGTTAAATACGGTGTCTTTAGTGTCTTAGTGCAGTACAATTTTTCTATATTTTCCGATCACATATATATCATTGGGGTTAATAAGTAGACTTGACTTGATTACTAACAATTTTCCTCTAGGTTAACACATGCCTATGGTTATGGATTAGTGAGTGAGAGAGAGAAAATAAGTTGGGGGATTTTATTTATTTACAGCCATATAAAAGTGTTAGTAATATACGATATTTTTATTTTCATTTCATCAACATACATATGTAAAGCTGTCTATCTTTGGCTTAATAATTTTGGATAAATAAAAATAAAATAAAAAATCCATTTTATTATTAAAAGAACATAAAGCTATCCATCTTTGGCTTAAAAATTAGGCCATGTTTTTTAGATAAATAAAAAGAATAAAAAACCATTTGTTACTAAAAGAAAAATATGAGCATTCCAAAGCATTTAAAAAAAAATATACTATGGGACAAAATAAAATACGCCCAGCTAATGACAATTCGAGTGTTATTCAGAAATAAAAGGATAAAGCATCCGCAGCACATGTATTCTTGTCGCAGTCTGATCGACAACTAAATCAAAAAACACAAGAATACATACACATGTACATACGTACGATGAGAGCAACACATTGTTACGCTCTTTGTTTGTGTTCATTTTCCTTCTGTCTTCCTCTCCCCTCACCCAGAAATGATTTTAAAAAAAATTTGGTGAGAGCGGGTCGTAATGTTACAACCCGCCATAAGAAATTTTACTTCTACATGATGCGTATTCTTTATATCCATATTCTTTGCTCATACCAATAAATTTGTGTTAAAGTTCCAACTGCAACTACTGGAAGCCCTTTCATGGTGATTACTAAAAAGGCTTCGTTACCCTCCACACTGACTCCCCATATGTAAAACATTTCAGGTGTAGCAACTGAATAAATTGTTCTAGGCTTCGCAGTTGAGGTAGACAATATCGAAGTCTTTCACCTTTACAACTGAGGGGCACAAGTCCGTTCTAAGGATACTCTTTATCACCTCAATTGTTCGCCTTCGTATTGGACGATATCATTAGCAAAAAGGCTAAAGAGGCGTTACCTTGATTCTGTCATGCTAATGCGATTATGCGACTTATATATGCCTACTTTCGTTTACGATCCGCAACTTGTTAGCAAAACTAGAAGGACCTGAAAATATTTGCGTAAAATGTTGGCCTTAAGATGAATTGCAGGAAAAGCAAAGCCAATGGAAATGAGTAGAGTATACCTCCAGATCATGGTGCAGTTAAAAAAGTAAAGAACAATGGATTCCCTCATGTGTAAATGATAGGATCTCTAATACAACTTCTTGATTGGAGAACGCTGGCTGCACTACCTAACCAGACTGTGTGTGTTTGAAATTGAAAGAGGCAAACAAACATTTTTCAATCCCTGGCCGCGGTTCGTGAAGTGAAGTGTTGGAAGCGAGTATCATATGGCTGTAGACGTGCTGGAACTTTGAACAGGTACAGGGGAGGTACAGGCAATATTTGCCGTAAGAAAGCTTTAAAACAGTATCGTGAACGGCAAGTGCTACTTACTTAATTGGTCGTTATAACACTGTAGTCAGCATAACAACTTAGTTTCTCACACCACACACATTGTGGATGTTAATTAAATTCATGTGTGGCGAGAACTACAGTTTAATCCTAGATCACGATTGGCTGATTTGAGAGAGTTTTCAAGGAAATTCAAGGAAATAGCCGAAAGGAATATTTTTATTCATAGGCTTTTGTATCAGAGCTGGGATTTAAACCATGGGTTCTCGGTTATTAAGCCAATATTTTTATAATATATTTATAATTTATTTATTTATTTATTTATTTTATTCAGAAGAAAGACAGCATTTAGCATTTTACGACGGCTTTTTAAAGTTGCTAATTTAATGAGTGCTAGGCGTTTTTCATAAGGTGGTAACCTTTCATTAGGATCCCATCCATTCCCTAAACCACGAAGACAAAATAATAAGAGCTGTTTTTGAACTGATTCAATTTTGTCAGAGTGTACAGCGTATTGAGGGTCCCATATTACAGATCCATATTCAAGAATTGGGCGAACCAGTGTGGTAAACAATTGCTTAGTAACATAAGGATCAGAAAACTCTTTAGCCCATCGTTTGATAAATCCCAGGGTACATGTAGCTTTGCTAACAGTTGATGTAATATGATTTCTGAAGTCCAATTTACAATCGAAAACTATCCCTAAATCGTTAAAGGTATTAACCATTCATTGTGTAAAATCCATTGGTCCATTGGTGAATACTTGGTCTTCAATGTTATTAAATGATAAAAATATTTTAACATCGTCTGCATACATTAATGTGTTTGAATTTTTGATAACAGAAGGGAGATCATTTATAAAAAGAGTAAATAGGAGCGGCCCAAGATGACTGCCCTGTGGTACGCCTGACAGTACATCAATAAAGTTAGATTGCTGAAGATTCCTGAATTTAACGCACAGCTTTTAATTTTTTTTAATTAATCCAATTCAATAAAGATGAACTAAAACTGCTCCAAAGAAACACGCTGAGTATGGTTTTCGGAATTGGCTTTTGCAGAAGTAGTAAGGATGAGGAGGAAATGGAAACTATTCTTCAAGTATTAAGCAGTACTATGTAGGAGGAGATATGTAGGAGGAGATAAGTAAAGGTGTTTTTTATAGAGGTATAGAACTTTAAGTTGCAATAAAACAACGATGGATTATTCGATTGACATGAATTTTATTTATCCGAAAGATATTCTTGTGGCATTACATTTTAAATATGATTTCTGGCATATGACCGCCACGGCTGGCGCGGATGTAGTCCAATCTGGACGTCCAATTTTCAATGACTTTTTCCAACATTTGTGGCCGTATATCGGCAATAATACGGCGAATGTTGTCTTCCAAATGGTCAAGCATAGCATAGACCAATGACTTTACATAGCCCCACAGAAAGTAGTCTAGTGGTGTTAAATCACAAGATCTTGGAGGCCAATTCACAGGTCCAAACGTGTCTTTCAATCAAATCTATTGTGGCACGAGCTGTGTGACATGTTGCGCCGTCTTGTTGAAACCACATCTCCTGGACATCATGGTTATTCAATTCAGGAATGAAAAAGTTAGTAATCATGGCTCTATACCGATCACCATTGACTGTAACGTTCTGGCCACCATCGTTTTTGAAAAAGTACGGACCAATGATTCCACCAGCCCATAAAGCGCACCAAACAGTAAGTTTTTCTGGATGTAACGGTGTTTCCACATACACTTGAGGATTACCTTCACTCCAAATGCGGCAGTTTTGTTTGTTGACGTAGCCATTCAACCAGAAGTGCGCTTCATCGCTAAACAAAATTCGCTTATGAAAATCGGGAACAACGGTAATCTCGTTTTGGGCCCATTCGACGAATCTACGCCTTACTTGATGATCGTTTGGCTTCAAATCTTGCACGAGTTGGATTTTGTAAGCACTCAAACCAAGATCCTTCCGCAAAATCTTCCATAAAGTGGATGGACACAGATCCAATTCCTGTGCTCGATGGCGGATGGACTCATTCGGGTCTTCCTCAATGCTACAGCAGCAATAGCTTCTTCTGTACGCACCGTACAGCGTCTCTGGGGATGCGAGTTATCAATAAGAGTAAACGTGGTGCGAAAACGTTCCATTGTTAATCGAATTAACTGCTCTGATGGACGATTTTGTCGACGATAAAATGGACGTAGTGCGCGATACGTTTTCCGCACAGAACCATTATTTTCGAAATAAAATTGCACTGGAAACAGTACGTTGATCAATAAAAGGAATATAATTTTGATTATTGGCGTTAAATGTAGATGATGAGTAGGTAAAGGCAAAAAATTCCGCAAACAAGTCACTTATAACCTTATTATCTGAAGATTCATGACTACCAAGCTTCATAACAGAAGGATAATCCGCAGCTCGACGTTTAGAATTAACAAATTTGTAGAATGATTTAGGATCACTCTTGAATTTGTTTTTTACCTTAATTAAGTAGATGTTATAAGCCCTTTGGTTGGCGATGGTGTATTCAGATCTTACTAAGCAGTATTTGGAATAATTTATTAATGATCTATCCTTTTTAAAATTTTTATACAATTTATTTTTCTTGTTTTTTTAATCTTGAAAGATATTTTGTATTCCAGGGCGGACCGTGACTAGAATGTGGTAAAACTTTTGGCACACAAGCTAGCAAACAATTGTGAAGTAGTTGATAAAATTTCATAATGCACTGGTCCAAATCATTGCCATAGCCAGATAATTCATTTATCCAATCGATTTCAGATAGTTGAAGATGCAGTTCATTGTGGTTATACTACCTAGTAGACTGCAGCGACTTCAGGAAATTCGTTGACGGAAATTGAGGAGGGGGGGGGGGGGAGAGCCATGTATGCTTGTGTTGGCAAACGTGAATATCTTTTGAAGATACCCAGATTCAGAATAAAGAAAAAGCACTCCATGAGTGAAATCTCTGTTGACTCTGCGTAGATCTGATCGCAACTCTAGCTAAACGCTGATTACTTAGGATTCATGTAATGAAGACGCCAATTACACTGTATAACGAAAGACAGTTTCATTCGAATGTGTTCCACATGTTTGTGATGGAATTTACACTTCCAATACGGTGTCTAACTCAATGGTCCACCTCAAATACGGCGTCTAACTTAATGTTCCATAATTTTGCTAATAAAACAGCAGCGTATGTAAGACTGTTCTGTCTTGTTTAAACAGCTACAAGCATATGCTTGTACACAATATTGTATCTCTGAGCCAATAGAGAGAGAGAGAGAGATATGGAGTCTAAAGCTGCAGAGAAGATGAGAAAAAACAAAAACTAAGAAAAACGAAAACTTTTGAAATAAAAACATGATGAAGAAAGTTTTGCCAACAACAGCAACAACAACAACAATTGTTTTAATTATAACAACTTACAGTTCTACCTATACACACTCATACACACTCATACACATGCATATGTACTCTGAAATATTGCTTTTCTCTCTTCCTTTCACTCTTTCTCCCTTGTTAGATTTCTCCCACTCTCTCTCTCTCTCTCTCTCTCTCTCTCTCTCTCTTTCTCTAGTATGAAATGAATTGTTTTATGTTTTCCGGGAACTTGTATGAGAGCGTTTGTTGTATCACTTCATTTTGAAAATGATAAAAACTTTCATAGTGAGAGTGAGAGAGAGAGAGAGAGAGAGAGAGAGGGAGAGAGACGAAGCGGAAGTAGAGAATGTAGAAAATTAAGCATAAACTAGCGATTAAAATAAGTCGCATTCTGTAAAATTAATATGAAAATGATGGCAGAAAAAAAAAGGAAAACAAAAAAACGAACTCAGAACAACAACTGGCTGAAGCATGTAAAACAAGAATACAAATAAAAGCTTACAATCTGCTTAATAAGACAACAAAAACAACAACAACAGCAATAGCAACAATAATAGTTTGCTTATTATTGTAAATTAAAAAAGAAAAACAAAAAAAAAAAAAGAAAAGAAAACATTGCAACTCTGAAACATTGAAGCATATTGTCTGAAATCTAAGAAACTTGTGTAGACAATAATAAACCAAAAACTGCTGCATTAAGTCTTCTCCTTTTTTTTCAGCATCTTTTTTATAAGGAAAAACAAAACAATTACAACAACAATAACAGTAGCAATAACAATAATAACAAGAATAAAATCCTCATAATAATACTCGCATGCTCCTACGTGCATACATAGCGAAGCAGAACTGACAGCAGGCACTGAGAAGAATTCATCGTTTTATACTTGTATTCTTGTATTGTACTACGACCTAGCTTCTCACATCACTTATGTTGTGTGTGGTGATTTTATACATGAGTGGCGGGGCCTACAGTTTAAAGTCGACTCCGAATGACAGATTTTTTGAGAAACTTTTCATGGCAATTTTTATTTTACTCGCAGAGTTTTTGCCAGAAATCTGCTGACAGAAAGTCGCCGAAGAAATATTTTCTTGTATTTAGTTTAGATGGACATATCTGGCCAATAATAATAAGTTAACACACTCCCTACTAGACTACGACGACTTCTTGTATACCTTACGACAAATTACGAAATTATTCAACCCAATCGAGATGGGCAAGTGTTTCATGATGGGCAAGTGTCTGCATTGTTATGAATAAATATTGTTGATCAACATCCATGACTGTGCTTAGGTTATGTTAGGTTAGGTTAGAGGACGTGTACCTATCAGTCAAGACAGGTACAGTACCCGGAGGTCGAATTGATCCATTGTACAACGTCCTAGTTTCTCACACCACTTATGTTGTGTGTATGTTAATTGTATACATCAGTGGCGGGGCCTACATTTTAAAGTCGACTCCGAACGACAGATTTTTATTTGTTGAGAAACTTTTCATGGCAACTTTTATTTTAACGCTCAGAGTTTTTGCCAGAAATCTACTCAGAGGAAGACGCCGAAGAAATCCTTTTTGTATTTTGTCTTTTGATGCCTGGCCTGGGGCTCGAACCCAGGCTTTTGCGTCTAATAAGCCAACACACTACCTACTAGACTACGGCGACTTCATGACTGTGCTTACTTTGCCATGAATGTGCTCGGCAATGCTCGAATGTATTTGAGAGCAGATCAGAAACAAGCTCTTCGGTTTTGAAAACGCTTAGAACAACAATTACGATTGTGCTCCTAATAATTGCAGTAGAGCTACCTATTACATCACAGATCTCCTATTCTTCTTTGTTGGGTTGGGCATTAAAATTTGGAGTTAAGTTAAGACAGTTTCTGTGCAGCTTCCACGCTGACAAATTTCTTCGATGGAATTTGACCAGTACGTGGACTGCGCTTATCCGTGGCATCACAACGTGGCCTAGCGATGCGTGCTCAAGTGAGCTTTTGGTCACAAAGCTACCACTCCAACCTACCTAAAGACAGTTTCTTCTGTTGCTTTCTTTTCTTTTCTTTGTGGTTTTTTTCAGGAAGATATTAAAAGAGAATCTTAAGCAAAAAAAAAAAAAAAATTGCGAGCTTATATACGTCATGACCATAGCTGCCAGATTTGACGATTTATCGTCATTTTGACGATTTTGAGCACCAAAAATATCATATTGACGATTTGACGATTTATGCCCTTATTTTGACGATTTCAAAAAATTAAAAATCATATTCTTTACTTTAGTACATTAAAAGCCACTTTAAGCCACTTTGCATTTACTTTGCAATTGTTACTAATCAAATTTTCCATCAACACATTCAGCAGGTATTTGAAACCTTCTTTGTTCACCCTGTAATAATGTCTTGAATATAGCCTAGAATCGAAAAATCATGTTGCTTAATTCCAAATATATGGAGAGTATACATTCTTTTTAATTGTATTGAGAAATATATTACTCATACGCATCATACATATTACATGTACTAGAATAGTTACCCTGAAAAGTATGCAATAAAAAAAGCTTCGATTTTGTCATGTATGAAACTAATGGAATTAAATATAACTCATACGTCACATATGTATGTTCTCTGCATTATGAATTTTACATTGTATTCGATATGAGCATCACTGATCTAAAAGTTTAAATTTAAAAATAAAAAAATAAAACAAGAAATATTTTGTTATTTTGATAAATTTATTGTTTTGCTATGAACTACAAATGCTCCGGTTGGAAATGGATTTTTATTTCATTTATGTATATGACTGCCGCGGATTTATGCCCCTTATTTTGACGATTTTTTCGAAATTAAATATTTACATCATATTCTTTACTTCAGTAAATTAAAAGACTCTTTAAGCTTTATATTTACTTTGCAATTGTTACTATTGGAAATTTATGTTAGTAATAACGAGGAGTAAAGTATTATACTTAATTTTACTTTCGAATACCTGTGATAATGTTTCTGTATTTTATTCCTTTTTAATCCCTTAAAAGTCAAAAAATTATAACTCCAAAATAACCTCGTAGTTGGGAATAACCTCGTATTTTATCGCTTGTTGTTGCAGACAATCTTAAAAATTCAAGTATAGCTTCTAATATTACACTCAGGAGATTGATGGCATTGTGTTTGGAACTATTAAAATATGTTATGGGAAGAAGGAAAGAGAGAACAGTTTTTATGGACACTAGACTTGTATATTTTTATACAATAAGTTACAGGAAAAATCTCTGCAGGAATTGAGTTCCACATACGAATAAGACGACTAAAAAACATACTTTTTCTGTAATGCATTGTGTAATCCTCTGTTCAATCGACCACATACGGATGTGCTGGCCGAGAAAGACGAGCGTCGCGTAGGAATACATATATGATTTTCGGGAACAAGTCCCCTTATTTCGTTCAAGCAAAACCATTTTATAGTAGCGACAGAACAGTGAAACTCAAACCACATTGCAACGATGCTCCAATGATTCAATGGCGTTGGATACACTACCGTCGTTAACGAGCTACGACGGCCTCTCCTGTACACGGTCGAGAAACCTTAAAATAGACATTGAGGCACCAACCCATACATGAGAGTTGTATTCCATTCTCTGTCAGCTATAAATGGTGTAAATAGTATGATCGGATGGTAAGAACTTAAGAAGAAACTGAAAAATGTGTCCGCATTACACTAAATTTTCATGCTGAGAACATCAAAAGCTTCTGACTCCCTAATATCTACACCGCCCATAGATATAGATGATGTAATATTATTGCTGCGCTTATGTGTAAATAAACAACGCTGAGATAGATTGTTTAAATCTTAAAAAATTTTTTCCTGAAAATGATCCCAATTTCTCCATTTTTGGAAAAAAAATTAATTAAGATGAGGGACACGCTAGCTTTTGATTTCTAATTTTTTGTTAAATGTTTTATTTTTGAACTCAGATATGTAGAGACATTTGGTTTTTAAATAATTTTAATTTATTTATTTATATTTTCTGACGATTTTGACGATTTTTTCTGAAATATTTCACGATTTGGTGCCTCATTTATCTGGCAGCTATGGCGATGCCTACAGTTTAACGTCGACTCTGAACGACAGATTTTTTTTGACGAACTTTTCATGGCAATTTTTTTATTTATGCTCAGATTTTTTGCCAGAAATCTGCTGAGAGAAAGTCGGCGAAGAAATATTTTTATGTATTTCGTTTTGATGTCTGACCTGGGTTTTGAACCGTGGCCTCAACACAGTACCATACTAGACTACGACGGCTTCTTGTATTCCTTACGACAAATTACAAAATTATTTTGGACCATCGAGATCGGCAAGTGTTTCAGGATGGACAACTGTCTCCATTGTTACGAACACATGTGTTGATCAACATGCATGAGTGTGCTTAATTTGCTGTGAATCTTCTCGCCAAAGTTTGAATGTACATTAGAGGAGCTCAGGAACAAGCTCTTCGGTTTTGCAGACGTTTAGAACAACTATTACGATTGCGCTCCTAATGATTACACCACAGATCTCCTATTCTTCTTTGTTGGCTTGGGCATTAAAATTTGGAGTTAATACAGTTTCTGTTCAGCTCCTACGCTGATTAATTTCTTCTATGAGTTCCATGGAATTTGATCAGAACGAGGACTGTGCTTACCCGTGGCATCACAACGTGGCATAGCGATACGTGCTCAAGTGAGCTGTTGGTATCAAACCTACCTAAAGACAGTTTCTTCTGTTGCTTTCTTTTCTTTTCTTTTCTTTTCTTTATGCTTTTCTTAAAAGAGAATCTTAAGCAAAAAATAATTGCGAGCTTATGTACGTCATGACTTCAATCATCATTTTGGCATATGTGGCGTATACGTTATGGGAAAATAATGTTTCATCTGTTATAATATTCCTCATACGTACTGTTGTACTACCACTTTAAGTATTGAATATCAAGCCTTAAGAATTAAATTTTTAGATAAAAATTAAATGAATAAGGCTTTCTATAAGACTCCTTATCTTTATGAGGACTTCTCAGGAGGTTAGTCTCGAAATAATTCACGAAAAAATTGAATTGTTTGTAAAGCACCTGCGTTGCGTGTTTATTTCGAAGGTATGCAATAATACGCTGCCAGCTGTCAGTCCCTCTATGGTTTGAATTTTATGAGATTTTGGAATAATTTTTTCCAACTCCTTGTAAAGAAAGCTGCTGTGGTTGATAAAATCAGCAATAGAATGCTTATATAGCCGCCTTATATAGCCATGAGGATTATGCTCTTCGCTTCAATGCAATCCAACATCATCAATACTAAAGAGGCTGTTGTCTTCGCTTCAATGCCATCTAACGTTGTCAATACTAGAGAGGTTGTTGGTAAGCTGTACTTTAGGTCCAAAACTTTTAATTAATGACTGCGACTTTGTAAGTAATTAGCAGCCGGCGTTTCACAGGGCAGTATTCTCTGACCAGTTTTATATTTAACTTGTACTTTGGATATGCCATTGAGCATTCATACTCAGACTCTGCCTTTATTTGCACCCACCATGGCCTCTCGGTATTTACAGGAGCACATTTTTCAGCTGGGGATGTGGTTACATCTTTGCAGACTTAACGTTAATGAACATAAACGTGTTCATATGAATTTTACGTTTCGTAGAGAAACTTAATGGGTCCTTACAACACTTTAGTCAGGCTTACGAACTAAACTAGCTTCTCACACCACCTCTATTGTGTGTGCAAATTTACACGTTCTACTGTTTTGGCTGCCGATTATTATTTAAATCCTTAAACGATTTTTAAAGCAAAAAATCATTCCGTTTAGCAGCTATTTCTATGCGTATAATTATTTCGGTGGTGACTGTCTTGTTAATATTTGTTAAAAAAAATCAAAATATGGGAGAGAGACAAAGCAAGAAGAGTTTTTATTGCCGTTATTAATATGCTTGTATACCAAGTGGAAATGATTAAAGGAAACAAAAATTTATGGTCAGGGTTTATGAGTACATTTACACAAACACAGTCTCTCACATACACACCCATATTCATATGCAAATATAAATATGCCTTCACTTAAAATTTTATAGAGAGAAAGAAATATTTACAAAAAGAGAAATTTTTGTTGAATCTCTCTCTGCTGCATGACATTATAAAGTGTACAGCAAAAATAAAGGAATTCCTTCCATGCATACAACAAGAAGTAACAAAAAAACAGTGTCTCTTTGTGGCAATAGAGAGTGTATGTTCGTGTTGTTACAGCAAATAACAGAAATTAAAATGCATTTTTTTTTTAAATGTCAAATGCAATTAACATATCAATCGATAACACGGCGTAATCACGATCGTTTTTACTACAGAAATTCAAGTTCACTATGGACAAACGGTGTTTCACAACAACCGACTGCCGCCTTTATCTGTAACAGAACACTGCTTTAGACCTAGTGATGTAATAGGTTTCTATACATTTTACTGCTTTAGCTCGAAAGTATGTACTGAGCAGAGTTGCTGATATCTTTTCGAGTATTTTTCTGATCCTAAAAGTCCTTCTTTATCTGATTATCCAGTAAGATTTACTTGTATTGTATTTACATGGAAAATATAGAAAATTATAGTTATTGAAAATTTAAGTTATCGAAAATAATAAGTTATCGATAAATTTAATTTTCTTTAGAAATATTTTTGATAACTAAAACTTGATTAACTGAAACTTAAAATTGTAAGCTAAATAAAATTGAGAAAATTTTAGTAATCGAAAATTATAGTTATCGATAACTAAATTTTTTCTGATAACAGAAGTTATATTGTAAGCTAACGAAAAACATGGAAAATATAGAAAATAATAGTTATTGAAAATTTAAGTTATCGAAAATAATAAGGTATCGATAAATTTAACTTTCTATAGAAATATTTTTGATAACTAAAACTTGATTAACTAAAACTCAGAATTGTAAGCTAAATAAAATATAGAAAATTTTAGTTATCGAAAATTATAGTTATCGATAACTAAATTTTTTCTGATAACAGAAGTTTTTTTGTATTGAAATTGTAAGCTAACGAAAAAAATTGGAAAATATAGAAAATTATAGTTATTGAAAATTTAACTTATCGAAAATAATGAGTTATCGATAAATTTAATTTTCTATAGAAATATTTTTGATAACTAAAACTTGATTCGTTAAAAGTAAACATTGTAAGCTAAATAAAATATAGAAAATTTTAGTTATCGAAAATTATAGTTACCGATAACTGAATTGTAAGTGAATTTCATTTTAAAATAACAATAATTTTTCGTTTTAAACAACCACTTCATTACAGTCATGTTTTCACTTAAAAACGCGTATACAATGCATTCTCAACAACAGCAATAACAATAACGTGAAAAATTCCAATACACTACCATACATGCGCTTCACAACTTGAACAGGCACTGAACTTAAACATGAACTTGCACATGAACATGAACATGAACACACACACACAGAATAGCAACTGCATTAGTAAAGACGTAGTGGTAGTCGTAGCAGTGACTTATGCATTCAATACTTATGCTGGTGAAGAATTTTCTTTTTGAATTTTTTTTCAAACGCTCTCTTGGTGGCTGTACAGTTGATGCTGTTTGTTGTATTGTTCTGTTGACATTTTTTTCGCCAAAAACAAATTGTATGAGAGTGTGTCTACTCTCTCTCTCACTCTCCGGCCCTTTGTTGCCGTTATATCTACTCACTGTTGTTAAATTATTTATAAATACCAGCGTATGAGTGTGTATATGTGTGTATATTAGTGTATAAATAAATGAATGTAAACAAACAATAAATAGCAACAGCAGCAGTAGCAGTAGCAGTAGCAGTAGCTGTAGCTGTACCAGTAGCAGTACAACAGCATCAGCAGTCATAGCAGATGTTGTTGTTTATTTATTAATATCAATTAAATTTACAACAATTACATTAAAGTCATGCTCATATACTCTCTTACTCATTCCACATACACATACCCATACCAATAAGGCTTGCACAACTACTTTTATTCATGGAACTATTGCCAAAGCAACATGCACTCATGCCGAATGTACATACGTTCTAGCCTGCGTGTGTGTGTGTGTGTGTTGAAGTTCAACAAATATTTTAAAAACAATTGTTTAAAGATGACTATGGTTGTTGTTGTTGTTCTGGTTGTTGCATAAAGGGAGCTGCTTTCAGCAAAAGAGAATGAGAGAGGGTGAGAGAGAGAGAGAGAGAGAGACAAATAATATTATAAACAATGTTAGTAAAAATATACGAAATATTTATTCTTATATTTTATTTTACTTGTACTCTTATACACATGCATTCTTGCTTTCTCACATTGACATAAACAAACGAAACGAAAACAAAAAACAAAAAAAAAGAAAAGAAAAAACAACACAGAAACAAAATATTTGCACTGTGGCAGACAATCAGTCAGTGTCAGTAACATGCAGTTCAGTTGTGTTTCATGCTGTAAAAATAATTGTTTTCTCCTTCTGCCTCTCCCACTCTCTCTATCTCTCTCTCTCTCTCTCTCTGTCTTTGTTACTCATTTGAAATTGTTTATTTTTATGCATTTTTTAGTTGTTATTTATATGTACGTATGTGTGTGTGTGTGTGTGTATGTGTATGAGAGTATTTATGTTCACAATATATGTATGCTATAAGGCAGCAAATACATGCATATTTCAATGTGTTATTGTGTATCTGACTGTAAGAGAGCGAGAGAGATTGTGTTTTATTTTCACAGGCTTAAACAGTAGCAAACAAATAAATAGCAGCCACTTTAGTAGCAGAAGTAGTAGAGTTAAGCTCTTGATCTTGATTAAATAAGATTGGAAGGGTAGCGCATCACTGTATCCACAGTTCCACGCCTTCACCCAATGGATTGAATAAGATTGGAAGGGTAGCGCATCAATGTATCCACAGTTCCACGCCTTCACCCAATGGATTCATCATTGTGACTTTTCATAAGAGAAATGATTAAACAAATGGGCAAACGATGAAAAGAAAAGAAAAAGTAGAGAAAAAAAGTGTAGAAACAATGTAGAATTGAACTTGGGCCACAAAGCTCTTGCAATTCGCTCTACATTCTCATGTACGGTTTGCGAATGATTTGAACTTTTCCGCAATAATTTCAAAGAAGAAACCTATTGGTGTTTTCATCAAACCGTCTCCTCATATAGCTTCAAAGCTGAACCTGATCTTGCCAATTCATTCGCAATCTAATTTGATAATCTGAGATAAGAACGCTTAACAGCCTTTTATACCTACCAGACCACCAGAAGTATTCTAAAAATAGGTTCCCTCAAAGCTTTTCTCTGATTATCTACATAAATTCCAACTAAATGGCTCTTCGATAAACAAAACTTTCATAAATAGTACGGTGGACTTAACAAGGCCCAGAACATACCCCTGAAAATTACTACATTCCCCCAGAAGCTTGTATGAATACCTGATATTTGTGTGTCTAAAAGTGAAGATTTCTGCATCGGTTTTCGTTTCTAAAGGGTGTTTTTTATAGAGGTATAGAACTTTAAGTTGCAATAAAACAACGATGGATTATTCGATTGACATGAATTTTATTTATCCGAAAGATAATCTTGTGGCATTACATTTTAAATATGATTTCTGGCATACGACCGCCACGGCTCGCGCGGATGTAGTCCAATCTGGACGTCCAATTTTTGATGACTTTTTCCAACATTTGTGGCCGTATATTGGCAATAATACGGCGAATGTTGTCTTCCAAATGGTCAAGCGTTTGTGGCTTTACCGCATAGACCAATGACTTTACATAGCCCCACAGAAAGTAGTCTAGCGGTGTTAAATCACAAGATCTTGGAGGCCAATTCACAGGTCCACAACGTGAAATTAGGCGGTCACCAAACGTGTCTTTCAATAAATCTATTGTGGCACGAGCTGTATGACATGTTGCGCCATCTTGTTGAAACCACATCTGGACATCATGGTTATTCAATTTAGGAATGAAAAAGTTAGTAATCATGGCTCTATACCGATCACCATTGACTGTAACGTTCTGGCCACCATCGTTTTTGACCATAAAGCGTATCAAACAGTCAGATTTTCTGGATGTAACGGTGTTTCCACATACACTTGAGGATTACCTTCACTCCAAATGCGGCAGTTTTGTTTGTTGACGTAGCCATTCAACCAGAAGTGCGCTTCATCGCTAAACAAAATTCGCTTATGAAAATCGGGAACAACGTTTTGGGCCCATTCGACGAATCTACGCCTTACTTGATGATCGTTTGGCTTCAAATCTTGCACGAGTTGGATTTTGTAAGCACGCAAACCAAGATCCTTCCGCAAAATCTTCCATAAAGTGGATGGACACAGATCCAATTCCTGTGCTCGATGGCGGATGGACTCATTCGGGTCTTCCTCAATGCTACGCTCTACAGCAGCAATAGCTTCTTCTGTACGCACCGTAAAGCGTCTCTGGGGATGCGAGTTATCAATAAGAGTAAACGTGTTGCGAAAACGTTTCATGGTTAATCGAATTAACTGCTCTGATGGACGATTTTGTCGACGATAAAATGGACGTAGTGCGCGATACGTTTTCCGCACAGAACTATTATTTTCGAAATAAAATTGCACTATTTGCAAGCGTTGTTCAGGCGTGAGTCTATTTATGATGAATTGCCAAACCAAACTGAGAATAAATCACTTGACAGCTGTTAAATCGGTCGCCATCTTGAAAAGTAATGCCAACTTAAAGTTCTATACCTCTATAAAAAACACCCTTTATTTTGCATCCGCCAGTCCAAATAGCCCCGTCATTGAAAAATTTACTGGAACACACATATCGAAGGAGTGTAGTTCTGTGGCCCTGCAATGCGTTACTCCGACTGTCGAAAAAACTTTCTTCAGCCGTGCCGAGTGGGCCACTCTACAGAAATTCATTTCTAAAGACGCTTCTAGATGCCTTCTTCCTCACATATTCCTCAATCGGGAGTAGTTAGAGAATGAGGAGAATGACATCTAGAGCTGCCTTCTACTAGCAATTGTGATGCCAACAGAGGCATATCTTCGCGCTTTAGAAAGAATTTTTCAATTGCTTCATGTCTTCATTGCATTCCACCATCCATTCCACCATGTATCCTTGAGATTAGTAGCTTTGGATGCATGCAAGTTATGTATGCCTGTGCTAATTTTTTTCCCAATTCTGTTTTTGTAGACTGCATACTATTGTGTACTGCTAGTCCATGTGTCACCAGTTGCTCAACTATGAGCAAATCAGTTATAGATGATCCCCTAGATACCCTAGAATAGGCAGTTTGGTTTCGACTTCCAGTTCTAAACGTATGCATAGAGCGACCATCATGTCGGTCGGTGTTGTTCTGTGTTCTTTCTTCTCTGTTTGAAAACTAAAGCGAAAGATTTGTTGTCATAAAACAAACATGAATATACGTGCGTATGTGTATGTTTATGTATGCGAGTGTGTATGTGTTAAGAAATATTTTTATTTTAAATAATTTTTTTTTTTTTTAATTTTGTTGTTGTTGTTATTTTAATTTTAATAAAACTAAAAATATTAAATACCCAACACAAGATTGGAGCATTAAAAATGAAAAATATTCGAAAACAGCTACAGGGAGAGAAAGAGAGAGAGAAAGAGAGAGAGGCAGAGAAGCAGGAGAAAGCATATGTGATTAAACAAAACATTCTTTTTTCTTGAATGATTGAAACTTGTTTCAATATTTTTCAATATTTTAGAACCAAACCGAATAGAAGCAGTGAAACAATATTTGGGTCACATATAAATACTGCATCAGGCTTTGGGAAAAATTAATTTCTTACGAAGAAAAATAAAAAACAAAATTGAAATATTTTTATTTGCAGGAAATTATTGTATTATCCACATAGACTGATAGAATATTTATTTTATTTTAAGGCTTTGAATACAAATTTTAGTATAAAAAATTTCTAAGGCAATTTTTAACTGTAAAATAAATGTCAACCTCATAGTCAAAGTTAAAATGAATATAAATTGAAAAAAAACCAAAGAAATCATATTCATTCAATTAAGCTATAGTAAAGATAGAGATATATACAATTGATAGTTATCGATTACTTTTTTTTTTGGAATAATTTTCTAAAAAGATTAGACTTATTAAATTATTTGATATAAGACTCTATACCAAAAGTTTTGTAAAGAAATTTATAATTGTTATCGATTATTTAGATATCGAAAAGTTTTAAATAAAAGATTTTCTATAGAAAATCATAGGAATCGAAAGTTATGTACACAAGATTATACTATTTATAAACATTTCTATAGCCAATTACAGGTAAAAAATATTTCTCTATCGAATGCAACAGTTATCGAAAAATTTTCCATAAAAAATATTAGTTTTTCTATTTTTTTCGATTCGTTAAATAAAATTTTTTATTAAATATTTTTCGTTAATTAAAAGAAAAGTTTACCGCAAACTTTTTTAATTAAAATTTCTATGGAAATTTATCATTAACTTTCCATAGCTTTCGTTAGCTTTCGAAGCAATTTTAAAAAAGAAAAAATATTTTAGTTATCAATAAAAATTTCTATAGAAAATATTAGTTATCGACAGCTAAAATTTTCTACAAGTAAAATTTTCGATAACTAAAATTTTCGATAACAAAAATTTTCGATAAGTAAAATTTTCTGTAGAAATTTTTAACCAATATTTTTTCTATTGAAATTGTTAGCTAACGGAAAACATAGAAAATATTGAGAATTACAGTTATCGAAAATTTAAGTTATCGAAAATTATTAGTTATCGATAAATACAATTTTTTATAGAAATTTTCTTTAATAGACAAAATATTTTCTATTGAAATGTAAGCTAAATAAAATATAGCAAATTATATTTATCGAAAATTATAGTTATCGATATATAAAATTTTTTATAGATATAATAAATTTTTTTTATAGAAATTTTAATTAATAATTAATATTTTTTTCTATTGTAATGTAAGCTAAATAAAATATAGAAAATTATATTTATCGAAAATTATTAGTTATCGATAAATAAAATTTCCAAAAAAGTTGTTTTTATTTAATAAATAAAAATTTTTCTATTGTAATTTAAGCTAAATAAAATATAGAAAATTTAAATTATCGAAAATTATTAGATATCGATAAATAATTTTTTTTATAGATATAATACAATATTTTATATAAATTGTTTCTATTGAAATGTAAGCTAAATAAAATATAGAAAATTAAAGTTATCGAAAATTATTAGTTATCGATAACTAATTTTTTTTATAGATATAATATAATTTTTTATAAAAATTGTTTCTATTGAAATGTAAGCTAAATAAAATATATAAAATTTAAGTTATCTAAAATTATTAGTTATCGATAAATAAATTTTTTTATAGATAAAATATAATTTTTTATAAAAATTGTTTCTATTGAAATTTAAGCTAAATAAAATATAGAAAATTTATGTTATCGAAAATTATTTTATAGTTATCGATAACAAAATTTTTTCTGATAATTAAAGTTTTTTTGTATTGAAATTCTAATTAACTAAAAATTTTGAGTTATCGCAAACTTGTCTTTTAGTTATCGAAAAATATTTCATAAATATTTTTTATCGATTTTTTTTTAGAATTTTAGTTCTTGATATCTTGAATCCATGATTTTTGAAGATAAGATAAATATCACAGCCCTGCAAATTTGGACTTTGGATGGCTTCAGGTGTTTTCGAAGGCATTTGGCGCGCTAAACACGAATCTGGTTTAATAAATTTTCCATCACGTCAGCTTTTCGAGAAAAAGGGAGTTGAAAACCCTAATAAAAGCGTTTTTGGCCATTTTTGAAACATTGTAGAGCTCAACACTGATGTGCTAGAACCATCGCTATTGTTAGAAATTGACAATTGATCTTTGCTCTTTAAAATGAGCCCAAAACCAAATTGTTTGCATGAACCCTTAAAGTAGGTCGTGGGTTTATGTCAAGGGGTGCAAGAGAAAAATAAATACATTACGGAGGTCCTTAAAAATTAATCAGATTTACTTGAAAATTCTTACTCAGGGGTTTTTGGGGTCGCTGATTACAGATCTTCATTCAGATTTAAAAAAATTTAAAATGGCGGATCCAATATGGCGGTCGAGGTTTATAAAAAATAATCAGATTTACTTGACCGCCATATTGGGCCCGCCATTTTGAATTTTTTAAATCTGAATGAAGATCTGTAATCAGCGACCCTTTTTCTCGAAAACCTGACGTGATGGACAATTTTTGAAACCAGATTCGTGTTTAGCGCACAAAATGCCTTCGGAAACACCTGGAGCAATCTTATTTGCAAAACCCATGCAGGGCTGTGTATTTTGCATTTATTTCCTGCAATTCAATTTGATTTCATTGCATGATCTTAAGAGACTGTCAATATTTTATTTCCGTTATTTAATCTTTTGAAATTTACAAAAAAATAAACCAAAAATAATTGTCTTCCAACAATTATCATTTGCCAACGATTGTTGGAGCCATTCTTGAAACATTTAATGTCACATTAAAATTTCATTTTATTTTTGTGGAAGAAAACAATCCACATGGAATTAATTAAGCCATTGAAGAAGAAAAAACAATAACAACAATAGCAGCAGCAAAACAAGAGAGGATAAAGGAGGAAAATTGATTAAAAAAATACAATAACAACAATATGTCCTTAAAGGCCTTCAAGCAATGAGCGTAAGAATAAGAAAATTTAAGAAAAAAAAAATATCTACTCTGGGATGGAGAGAGAGAGCTATGGAGAGAGGGGGAGAGTGTGTATAATTTAACTCATGAATAATTATGTTGATAACCTTCATATACATCTTTTGCTCGTACAATATATTTCTCTCTCTGTCGTATTTTATATACAATTTATTTTATTGTATTTGTTGTTGTAGTTGTTGTAGATGGATGCTGTTGCTGTTGCTGTACATCATTGTAGTCATCATTGTGACTTTATTGTCATCACGTAATGTCAACAAAGGAACTTGTCCAGGCAGACACAAACAGCATCAATAATAAGAGGAACACAGTAAAAAAACAAGGAAAAGAAAACTATGGGATGATGATAGAAATACGTACATATGTCACATACATATGGAAACAGAGGCAGAGAGAAAAGGCAACATGTAAGCTTATATACTCGTACATACATACATATGTATATCCTAACTTGTATGTGTTTAAAGCAATAAAGTTATGAAGAACTATAGGGTTTGTCCCGTAGAAGGTTTTTCACATCTTTGCAAACAATTTTACTTCCTCTTTATGGTTTACTCTCTAAGTGTAGTAAATTTAATACCATATACGTCGTGTATACTTGACAGTATTTAATACAGACGACAGTGTCATCTGTTGAAATCAGTTTTCTTCATCATCATCAACATCAAGCTCCATGCAGTAAAAGTTGGACTTACTTTCTCTACGAGAGAAAGAGAAAAAACGAAAAAAAAAGAAATTGAAAAGGAAGGAAAGACAAAAAGTTTTGATTATTAATTAATATTTTATAAACTTAAATACATTTACGCGAGGGTCGTTCCCAAAGGAAAAAAATACAATTTGGTTTTCGTCGATTTAGATAAATCACTGCGGATCATCCGATGCCGTTGCATCGCGCATGTATAGGTAGTAAGTCCACTAAGAACATAGAGTCCTTAAAGTTTCTCTATCCGGAAGCAAGCAAGTATTGCTTCGGCTATAGGTTGATGGTATTCTATGCATATCATTAGTGACCTGCATACAGGCAGCTCTGTGATCAGGCAACTTCATCCATAGGACATACCACGAGCACTTTTGTAAAAATTTCCCTTTCAACAGTTATACAACCCAATTTTCTATATTTTTCATCATCAACATTTCAAGAATGTGTGTGTTGCGTTATTAAAATCTCCATCACCATGTAAATAATCAGGATCTTCACCTTTTTCCACCCTAAAGAGGTATTTCGGTTTATAACCAAGTCATTCACCATCCGTGCTATAAAGACTGATGATAGATGCTCTTGCTGTCCACATTGCTTTCGGAGAGTCCTTTGCACTTAATTTTATTTACATGATACGTCATTAGATCCTTTTAGCCAGGGTTACAACCTAGTGTCGCACTCCACCCATGTTGTGTGTGTTAATTTTATACAAGAGCGGTGCCAAATAATTTTTTTTTTGAAAATGCTTTAAAAAAAAAACTCCTGAATATTTTCTCAAATTTCTTTTTTTATTTTATTTGAAAGTACAATTCTTCCGGTTAATAATGGAAAATAATTTCATTCAAATGGCTAACTCGGCTGGCCATGCAGTAGCCTACACGATCGGTCCAATTTTTAAGCACATTATCGCTTGTGTGCAGCTGTATTTCACCAATGGCTTCACGAATATTGTCCTTTAAAGCGTCAATTGTCTCTGGCTTGTCGGCGTAACACTTATCTTTGACGGCTCCCCCCACAAATAATAGTCCGACGGTGTCAAATCGAAGCACCGAGGTGGCCAAACGATATAAGCTCTGGGAGCAAAACATCGAGTGTAGCTTCAGCTGTGTGGCACGTAGCGCCGTCCTGTTGAAACCGAATATTGCCAACATCCTCCTCTTTAATTTTTGTGAACAAAAATTCGTTCAACATGGCCCGATAACGATCGCCATTGACTGTAACGGCCACTCCTTGCTCATTTTCGAAGAAAAATGGTCCAATTATGCCTCTGCACCAAAATCCGCACCAATCAGTGACTCGTTTTGGGTGCGTCGGCTTTTCAATGTATGCGTGCGGGTTTTCTGTGCCCCAAATGTGACAATTTTGCTTGTTTACATTCCCGCCAAAATCAAAATGAGCTTCATCTGAAAAGATGATTTTTTTTTTGCCAAAATCGGCATCTTCTGGTATAGGCTACTGCATGGCCAGCCGAGACAGCCATTTGAATGAAATTATTTTCCATTATTAACCGGAAGGATTGTACTTTCAAATGAAAAAAGAAATTTGAGAAAATATTCAGTAGTTTTTTTTTGAAACATTTTCAAAAAAAAAGAAAGTTATTGGGCGGACCCTTTATTAGACCTTTTAGGCATAATTGTATACTATTTGTGTTCTTTTTTTTTGTTAAGAATTTAAAGAACTTTCTCACACATCCCCTGTGCTCGCCAGTGTACGTCTATGATCCTGATGTATCACAATATTTCAGAGACAATGTTGCCACTTCTCTGTCAGAGAGTTTAAAAAACATTCTTTACGTTTTTTTTATGTAAACCACGTCCACTATAGCTTCACTACAACTAAAATAGATTATGCTCTGCCACTCTCATTTCACATTCCCCCTCTCTGTCTGACTCTCTTAAGTTTTAAGGTCATAAGGTTGATTTTAAAGTCACTCTTTCAAGGCAATAGATTGGTAGTCACAACACATACAGTCAGTCAGTCACACATCGTACATTGCATATGCATATGTAATGCTAACACTTAATATGTCTGCTTTAAATGTGTGATGTTTTTCTCTATATTCCCTCTCTCCTCTCTCTCTCACGAAAGTTTTAAGTGAATTATTATTAAAAAAAACAACTGTTATTAAATAATGTCTGCGAGTAAACGAGTGTGTGTGTGTGTGTGTGTGTATGTGCTATAAGTAATCCATAATGTATGTGTATTAGTGCATTTAATATTAATCATACGTACAGGTTGTGCAGCAGCATATGTTTGAAGAGTGAAAAGAAAAGCTGAAGAGATTATAAATTCAACTCGTTAATCTTGATTGAATTATGAAACACACTCAGAGTATTCAAAAGTGATTTAAAAGTAGGAAAATAAATCTTGGCGGTAGTGGTGGTGGTGGTGGTGAAGACGTTCGAATATTTTAAATAAATTAAAAATTATTTTGAATTTAAAATAATTAAAAATAACCGAATAGCCGAATAACCAGCAGAATTCATAAAAAAAATATTTCTTTTCCGCTTCAGGGAAACATTATTTATTTGCCTGAATGGCCACTATAACCATGTAGTCAGGATTACAACTTAGCTTCTCACACCACCCATGATAGACAACAAGTTTATTCATCAGTGACGGGACCTACAGTTTAATATCGCCTCCGTAGGACAGATTTTTGGAGAAACATTTCAGGCATTTTTATTTTCTCTCAGAGTTTTTGCCTTCGTATTGTTCGAGATGTCTGAGTTAGGATTTGAACCACAGGCTCGCGTCCTATCAGCCAACTCACTATCTACTAGACTACGGCGACTTCAAATAGGTTGTGAAGTACAGTTTTGACGTGTTTTCCGAACAACAGATTTTTGGGGAAACTTTTCATAGCAAATTTTATTTACTCTCAGATTTTTTGCCAGTAATTTGCTGAGAGGAAGTCCGCGATGAAATATTTTTTCATATTTCGTTTTGATGTTTGACCTGGGATTTGAACCATGGCGCCTTCCCATAAGCCGTAAGATTATCCCAATTGCTGACAACGCCGTAAAATCGACAAATTCAGATTATTCCATACACTTTCCCTTACAGAAACGATATTTTCACAAGCACATATACTGTAATGCAGTATTGAAGTGACTAAATCTGCAAGGCCACCATAATTACCCCGTGATCCTCGAAACGTAAGCATAGTTTGAATTGCCAGTTCTTTGTTTGTTTGGCCTCTAACATTTTGGAAAAAACTAATCCAGTCTTCTGACAAAAGCTCAGACAGAAATAAATAGTTGAATTTGTCTGCCGGTCTCAACGTTGTACTACAGATCCCGCCATCACACACTACATGAGTGACCGTTATGGAAAAAAAAAGAACTGATACCGACATTTTGTTGTTAGCATTGGTTCAGAAGAGCAACAACTCCACTTTGCACGAAAATAAATGTGTTTTCGTTTAAAAAATACATCAAATTGCGTAAAAGTATGATGATATCGTTCGGACATTGCATTTGTGAGAACACAATTAAGAGTGTTAACAAAAACGGCGTATTTACCGACATTTCTAGGAGAACATATTTGTAGAAGAATTCCGCACGACCATATTCTGCATATGTAGTAACAAAAAACACTTCAAAATATAAATAAAATCTACTTCAAGAACGAATTTTATGACATCACGTTTGTATTCTGTTCCTACATTAATTCAATTTTGCTCACATGTTCACAATATTTGTATGAAAACCAGAGGTCAGCAATGAGTATTCAAAACGATGAGTAGGAATCGAATCATACTTATAATTTCAGATACTTATACGCATTCATACTTATTTTAATGTCATACTTATACTACGCATATTCAAAATTGGAAATACTCATGGTACTCATGCTTAACAATACGCATGATGTTATTGATTTCGACTCTGCATGACTCATCGTATACACGAATCACAAAATAAGTATTATTCGCGTACGAACACTACAATACTCACAAGAAGATTGTGTGTTTGCTCTGCTTGTTGTCTTTTTCTTTTTTGCTTGTGTGTCTTTCTTCTTTCTTTGTAAATGCAACAACAACTAAGACGGTAAATTTTGACGAATGATGCGAATCACTCGAATCATTTATAAGTATTATAAGAAGTATTTTTCTAAATTTATGAATCTGAATGAGTAGGCGTATGAATCAAACATAGTTTGAATGTTATGAGTTTGATGCCAACGTTGTACTCATACTCATTGCAACTTGTACTTATAAATCAATGTAGTACTGAGTACGAATGAATCAGAGTTGTTGGATTTGAATACTGTTGACTCACTCATACTCAAAATTGCATGAGTACTCATGAGTAGCGAAAAAGCGATTCATTGCTAATCTCTGTTATGAATACAAAATTAACACACACCGCATGGTTGGTGTGAGAAGCTAGGTTGTAATCTTAACTAAATGCTGAAAATGACTGAGTAGGTGAGATGGGGTAGATGAAGTATAGGCGGAGATATTAGAGCATTTCGCCTTTGTTTATGGTAGTTTTAAGATTTTGAGCGTTTACACACTCTAGCTGAAGTCCACCCTTTCAGGAGTCAATTTTCTCGTGTTCCAAGGTAATTTTAGACACCACAAATAGAGTTTTTGCGTAGACACCTTGTGACTACCATATTGTGGCGTATGAGTGCTCATCCATACTTTCGTGAAATTGCTTTTGATTGCTTCAAAAATTTTTCAATATTTTACAAGAAACAATTTCTTTCAAAGTCAATATCAAAGCATTACAACAGGAACCATTTTATCAATTTTATATGGATATGGTGCAAAAGTCCTGGGCCTGGAAAATGTCATAAAATTAGTTCCTACATAAATCAGTGATTTCGCATGGTTACCATTCAACCGTTAACAGTGCTCTGTTAATAAAGGGTCCGCCAAATAACTTTTTTCTTTGAAAATGCTTTAAAAAAAACCCCTGAATATTTTCTCAAATTTCTTTTTTTTATTTGAAAGTGCAATCCTTCCGGTTAATAATGGAAAATAATTTCATTCAAATGGCTTCCTCGGTTGGCCATGCAGTAGCCTACACGATCAGTCCAATTTTTTAACACATTATCGATTGTGTGCAGCTGTATTTCACCAATGGCTTCACGAATATTGTCCTTTAAAGCGTCAATTGTCACTGGCGTGTCGGCGTAACACTTATCTTTGACGGCACCCCACAAATAATAGTCCAACGGTGTCAAATCGCAGCCCCGAGGTGGTCAAACGACATCAGCGATAACGATCGACATTGACTGTAACGGCCACTCCTTGCTCATTTTCGAAGAAAAATGGCCCAATTATGCCTCTGGACCAAAATCCGCAACAAACAGTGACTCTTTTTGGGCACATCGGCTTTTCAATATATGCGTGCGGGTTTTCTGTGCCCCAAATGCGACAATTTTGCTTGTTTACATACCCGCCAAGAGTCAAAATGAGCTTCATCTGAAAAGATGATTTATTTTTTTTGCCAAAATCGGCATCTTCTGGTGTAGGCTACTGCATGTTTAGACGAGGCAGCCATTTGAATGAAATTATTTTCCATTATTAATCGGAAGGATTGTTCTTTCAAATAAAATAAAAAAAGAAATTTGAGAATATATTCAGTAGTTTTTTTTTTAAAGCATTTTCAAAAAAAAAAGTTATTTGGCGGAGCCTTTATAATGTTAAAATTGGCTCTTTAAAATATTTTGGTTTATGTCTTGGATATTCAAACTTAAAATTTATCTTCTTAAAGACTTAATATTTTTGGAAATCTTTTTTTTATTTCTATTCAGCACAGTAAAAACATATTTTTTTTTAATTTTTCCTTAAGAAATAAGAGATAATAAAAGATGAACAACAACAACAATCAAGCAAACCTTATATGACTAACAGCTCCATTAAATTTACTTCATAGTTACGGCTGAAAAGAAAAGAAATGAGAGAGGAGAGCGTTAACTGTTCCATCCTAATTTATTGAATTTGAAGAAAATGAGAAAATGAATCGTTTTCCAGTGCAATTGATATCGAAAGGAAAAGCTTAATCGGAAGTCAAGTGGAATGTAATGATAAACGATGGCAAAGGATGGCAATCCATAAATACTTCAACTAAATACAGTTGCACTTGAAAAGAGCCGACTAAAGGCAATTGCTTTTCTCTTTTCAGTGTTTTCTTAGACTTTCTCTCTCTCTCTGCTTCTTTACTTTCTAAAGATTTATTTTAACTGTGTGTGTGTGTATGTGTGTCTTGTTTTTATCTGGTTGTACTTCCCACTCCAGCTGTTTTCTTTCTTCTTCTGTTTTTTCGCTGTTATGTTTTTTTTGTTGCATTCATTATTAGCCTATCTAGTTAGCCAAAGTACGAGTATATGCCGTATTAATGTCAATATTTGCATTAGAAATGTTCTCTTTCAAGCAGAGAGGAAGAGAAAAAGAGAAAGTAAATCACACAACAAAATTAAATTATTTGTTTCCGTTGTCATGTTTTGTACAAAGCCGTCCCCATCCATTTTATTATGAAATCTTTCTGGTGTTTTATTGGCCCCCCTCCGCAATTGTTTTTCTGTTGTTCTTCTGCTCGCTTTATTTTAAACTCTGCAGGAGTTAAATTGTTGTTAATAAAACTGTATTGGCCATAACAAAACAACAACAACAATACATACAACCATATATACATACATATGTACATACATACACATAAATATCAGTTTATAAGCTGCATCATAATGGCATTTACATTACAACAGCAAATAACAATAGCCGCTGATGGCATACAGCCATAGTCATAGATGCCACTTTAATATTTATGGAGCATCATTCAAATAAATAATTGACAATAGAAACAACAACAGCAACAACAACAGCATGAAACAATAATAAAATTTGAATTGTCAATAGAAAATAGGCAATAAATCGAATCACTTACAGGAGTTTTGTCATGCTCGTAGAGGAAGTAAAAATACTTCAAATTCAAATGAATTGAAAACTGAATGAAAAAAAATAAACTTTTTCAATAGTTTTTAAGACTGCAGTGCTGTAGTGAAGGATAATATCCACCTACCTTTCCGTATCAATCAAAGATTAGAATAGAGACTACCAGTAGACTCTCTGAGATGTTTCATGAATAGTCTTTTGAGGAGTCTACTGAGAACAAAATTTCCTTCTGATTAGTCTACTGAGCAATCGAGTGAGTAGTCTACCGAGTAGTCTTCTGTGTAGTCTACTAACAAAAAAACTACTTTTGAGTAAACTACTGAGTGTTCTACTGACTAATCTTCTAAGTAGTGTACTGGGAACAAAAATTCCTTCTGAGTAGTCCATTGAGTAATCGACTGAGTGGTCTATCAAGTAGTCTACCGAGTAATCTTCTGAGTAGTCCAATAAGAAGTGAAAAACTGCTTCTGAGTAGATTATTCAGTAGTTTACTGAGTAGTTTACTGTGTCGTTTACTGTGTAGTTTACTTAGTAGTTTACTGAGTAGTTTACTGAGTAGTTTACTAAGTAGTTTACTGAGTAGTTTACTGAGTAGTTCAGTGAGTAGGTTACTGAGTAGTTTACTGAGTAGTTCAGTGAGTAGGTTACTGAGTAGTTTACTGAGTAGTTCAGTGAGTAGGTTACTGAGTAGTTTACTGCGTAGTTCAGTGAGTAGTTTACTGAGTAGTTTACTGAGTAGTTCAGTGAGTAGTTTACTGAGTAGTTTACTGCGTAGTTCAGTGAGTAGTTTACTGAGTAGTTTACTGAGTAGTTTACTAAGTAGTTTACTGAGTAGTTTACTGAGTAGTTTACTGAGTAGTTTACTGAGTAGTCTACTGAGTAGTTTACTGCGTAGTTCAGTGAGTAGTTTACTGAGTAGTTTACTGAGTAGTTCAGTGAGTAGTTTACTGAGTAGTTTACTGCGTAGTTCAGTGAGTAGTTTACTGAGTAGTTTACTGAGTAGTTTACTAAGTAGTTTACTGAGTAGTTTACTGAGTAGTTTACTGAGTAGTTTACTGAGTAGTTTACTGAGTAGTTTACTAAGTAGTTTACTGAGTAGTTTACTGAGTAGTTCAGTGAGTAGGTTACTGAGTAGTTTACTGAGTAGTTCAGTGAGTAGGTTACTGAGTAGTTTACTGAGTAGTTCAGTGAGTAGGTTACTGAGTAGTTTACTGCGTAGTTCAGTGAGTAGTTTACTGAGTAGTTTACTGAGTAGTTCAGTGAGTAGTTTACTGAGTAGTTTACTGCGTAGTTCAGTGAGTAGTTTACTGAGTAGTTTACTGAGTAGTTTACTAAGTAGTTTACTGAGTAGTTTACTGAGTAGTTTACTGAGTAGTTTACTGAGTAGTCTACTGAGTAGTTTACTGAGTAGTCTACTGAGTAGTTTACTAAGTAGTCTACTGAATAGTTTACTGAGTAGTCTACTGAGTAGTTTACTGAGTAGTTTACTGAGTAGTTTACTGAGTAGTCTACTGAGTAGTTTACTGAGTAGTCTACTGAGTAGTTTACTAAGTAGTCTACTGAGTAGTTTACTGAGTAGTCTACTGAGTAGTTTACTGAGTAGTTTACTGAGTAGTTTACTGAGTAGTTCAGTGAGTAGGTTACTGAGTAGTTTACTGAGTAGTTCAGTGAGTAGGTTACTGAGTAGTTTACTGCGTAGTTCAGTGAGTAGGTTACTGAGTAGTTTACTGAGTAGTTCAGTGAGTAGGTTACTGAGTAGTTTACTGAGTAGTTCAGTGAGTAGGTTACTGAGTAGTTTACTGAGTAGTTCAGTGAGTAGGTTACTGAGTAGTTTACTGCGTAGTTCAGTGAGTAGGTTACTGAGTAGTTTACTGAGTAGTTCAGTGAGTAGGTTACTGAGTAGTTTACTGAGTAGTTCAGTGAGTAGTTTACTGAGTAGTTTACTGCGTAGTTCAGTGAGTAGTTTACTGAGTAGTTTACTGAGTAGTTCAGTGAGTAGTTTACTGAGTAGTTTACTGCGTAGTTCAGTGAGTAGTTTACTGAGTAGTTCAGTGAGTAGGTTACTGAGTAGTTTACTGAGTAGTTCAGTGAGTAGGTTACTGAGTAGTTTACTGAGTAGTTCAGTGAGTAGGTTACTGAGTAGTTTACTGCGTAGTTCAGTGAGTAGGTTACTGAGTAGTTTACTGAGTAGTTCAGTGAGTAGTTTACTGAGTAGTTTACTGAGTAGTTCAGTGAGTAGTTTACTGAGTAGTTCAGTGAGTAGGTTACTGAGTAGTTTACTGAGTAGTTCAGTGAGTAGGTTACTGAGTAGTTTACTGAGTAGTTCAGTGAGTAGTTTACTGAGTAGTTTACTGAGTAGTTCAGTGAGTAGTTTACTGAGTAGTTTACTGCGTAGTTCAGTGAGTAGTTTACTGAGTAGTTCAGTGAGTAGGTTACTGAGTAGTTTACTGAGTAGTTCAGTGAGTAGGTTACTGAGTAGTTTACTGAGTAGTTCAGTGAGTAGGTTACTGAGTAGTTTACTGCGTAGTTCAGTGAGTAGTTTACTGAGTAGTTTACTAAGTAGTTTACTGAGTAGTTTACTGAGTAGTTCAGTGAGTAGGTTACTGAGTAGTTTACTGAGTAGTTCAGTGAGTAGGTTACTGAGTAGTTTACTGAGTAGTTCAGTGAGTAGGTTACTGAGTAGTCTACTGAGTAGTTTACTAAGTAGTAGTTTACTGAGTAGTTCAGTGAGTAGTTTACTGAGTAGTTTACTGCGTAGTTTAGTGAGTAGGTTACTGAGTAGTTCAGTGAGTAGGTTACTGAGTAGTTTACTGAGTAGTTCAGTGAGTAGTTTACCGAGTAGTTTACTACGTAGTTCAGTGAGTAGTTTACTGAGTAGTTTACTGCGTAGTTCAGTGAGTAGTTTACTGAGTACTTTACTGAGTAGTTCAGTGAGTAGTTTACTGAGTAGTTTACTGCGTAGTTCAGTGAGTAGTTTACTGAGTAGTTTACTGCGTAGTTCAGTGAGTAGTTTACTGAGTAGTTTACTAAGTAGTTTACTGAGTAGTTTACTGAGTAGTTCAGTGAGTAGGTTACTGAGTAGTTTACTGAGTAGTTCAGTGAGTAGGTTACTGAGTAGTTTACTGAGTAGCTCAGTGAGTAGTTTACTGAGTAGTTTACTGCGTAGTTCAGTGAGTAGTTTACTGAGTAGTTTACTGAGTAGTTCAGTGAGTAGTTTACTGAGTAGTTTACTGCGTAGTTCAGTGAGTAGTTTACTGAGTAGTTTACTGAGTAGTTTACTAAGTAGTTTACTGAGTAGTTTACTGAGTAGTTTACTGAGTAGTTTACTAAGTAGTTTACTGAGTAGTTTACTGAGTATTCTACTGAGTAGTTTACTAAGTAGTCTACTGAATAGTTTACTGAGTAGTCTACTGAGTAGTTTACTGAGTAGTTTACTGAGTAGTTTACTGAGTAGTCTACTGAGTAGTTTACTAAGTAGTCTACTGAATAGTTTACTGAGTAGTTCAGTGAGTAGGTTACTGAGTAGTTTACTGAGTAGTTACTGAGTAGTTTACTGAGTAGTTCAATGAGTAGGTTACTGAGTAGTTTACTGCGTAGTTCAGTGAGTAGGTTACTGAGTAGTTTACTGAGTAGTCTACTGAGTAGTCTACTGAGTAGTTTACTGAGTAGTTTACTGAGTAGTCTACTGAGTAGTTTACTGAGTAGTTTACTGAGTAGTCTACTGAGTAGTTTACTGAGTAGTCTACTGAGTAGTTTACTAAGTAGTCTACTGAATAGTTTACTGAGTAGTTCAGTGAGTAGGTTACTGAGTAGTTTACTGAGTAGTTACTGAGTAGTTTACTGAGTAGTTCAGTGAGTAGGTTACTGAGTAGTTTACTGCGTAGTTCAGTGAGTAGTTTACTGAGTACTTTACTGAGTAGTTCAGTGAGTAGTTTACTGAGTAGTTTACTGCGTAGTTCAGTGAGTAGTTTACTGAGTAGTTTACTGCGTAGTTCAGTGAGTAGTTTACTGAGTAGTTTATAAGTAGTTTACTGAGTAGTTTACTGAGTAGTTCAGTGAGTAGTTTACTGAGTAGTCTACTGAGTAGTTTACTGAGTAGTTTACTGAGTAGTCTACTGAGTAGTTTACTGAGTAGTCTACTGAGTAGTTTACTAAGTAGTCTACTGAATAGTTTACTGAGTAGTCTACTGAGTAGTTTACTGAGTAGTTTACTGAGTAGTTTACTGAGTAGTCTACTGAGTAGTTTACTGAGTAGTCTACTGAGTAGTTTACTAAGTAGTCTACTGAATAGTTTACTGAGTAGTTCAGTGAGTAGGTTACTGAGTAGTTTACTGAGTAGTTACTGAGTAGTTTACTGAGTAGTTCAGTGAGTAGGTTACTGAGTAGTTTACTGCGTAGTTCAGTGAGTAGGTTACTGAGTAGTTTACTGAGTATTCTACTGAGTAGTTTACTAAGTAGTCTACTGAATAGTTTACTGAGTAGTCTACTGAGTAGTCTACTGAGTAGTTTACTGAGTAGTTTACTGAGTAGTCTACTGAGTAGTTTACTAAGTAGTCTACTGAATAGTTTACTGAGTAGTTCAGTGAGTAGGTTACTGAGTAGTTTACTGAGTAGTTTACTGAGTAGTCTACTGAGTAGTTTACTAAGTAGTCTACTGAATAGTTTACTGAGTAGTCTACTGAGTAGTTTACTGAGTAGTTTACTGAGTAGTCTACTGAGTAGTTTACTAAGTAGTCTACTGAATAGTTTACTGAGTAGTTCAGTGAGTAGGTTACTGAGTAGTTTACTGAGTAGTTACTGAGTAGTTTACTGAGTAGTTCAGTGAGTAGGTTACTGAGTAGTTTACTGCGTAGTTCAGTGAGTAGGTTACTGAGTAGTTTACTGAGTAGTTCAGTGAGTAGGTTACTGAGTAGTTTACTGAGTAGTTCAGTGAGTAGTTTACTGAGTAGTTTACTGCGTAGTTCAGTGAGTAGTTTACTGAGTAGTTTACTGAGTAGTTTACTAAGTAGTTTACTGAGTAGTTTACTGAGTAGTTCAGTGAGTAGGTTACTGAGTAGTTTACTGAGTAGTTCAGTGAGTAGGTTACTGAGTAGTTTACTGAGTAGTTCAGTGAGTAGTTTACTGAGTAGTTTACTGCGTAGTTCAGTGAGTAGTTTACTGAGTAGTTTACTGAGTAGTTCAGTGAGTAGTTTACTGAGTAGTTTACTGCGTAGTTCAGTGAGTAGTTTACTGAGTAGTTTACTGAGTAGTTTACTAAGTAGTTTACTGAGTAGTTTACTGAGTAGTTTACTGAGTAGTTTACTGAGTAGTCTACTGAGTAGTTTACTAAGTAGTCTACTGAATAGTTTACTGAGTAGTCTACTGAGTACTTTACTGAGTAGTTCACTGAGTAGTCTACTGAGTAGTTTACTGAGTAGTTTACTGAGTAGTTCAGTGAGTAGGTTACTGAGTAGTTTACTGCGTAGTTCAGTGAGTAGGTTACTGAGTAGTTTACTGCGTAGTTTATTGAGTAGCTTACTGAGTGTCTACTGAGTACTTTACTGAGTAGTTTACTGAGTAGTCTACTGAGTAGTTTACTGAGTAGTTTACTGAGTAGTTCAGTGAGTAGGTTACTGAGTAGTTTACTGAGTAGTTCAGTGAGTAGGTTACTGAGTAGTTTACTGCGTAGTTCAGTGAGTAGGTTACTGAGTAGTTTACTGCGTAGTTTATTGAGTAGCTTACTGAGTGTCTACTGAGTAGTTTACTGAGTAGTTTACTGGGTAGTTTAGTGAGTAGTTTACTGCGTAGTTTAGTGAGTAGTTTACTGAGTAGTTTACTGAGTAGTTTACTGAGTAGTTTACTAAGTAGTTTACTGAGTAGTTTACTGAGTAGTTTACTGAGTAGTTTACTGAGTAGTTTACTGAGTAGTTTACTGAGTAGTTTACAGAGTAGTTTACTGAATAGTTTACTAAGTAGTTTACTGCGTAGTTCAGTGAGTAGGTTACTGAGTAGTTTACTGCGTAGTTTATTGAGTAGCTTACTGAGTGTCTACTGAGTAGTTTACTGAGTAGTTTACTGGGTAGTTTAGTGAGTAGTTTACTGCGTAGTTTAGTGAGTAGTTTACTGAGTAGTTTACTGAGTAGGTTACTGAGTAGTTTACTGCGTAGTTTAGTGACTAGTTTACTGAGTAGTTTACTGCGTAGTTTAGTGAGTAGTTTACTGAGTAGTTCACTGAGTAGTTTACTGAGTAGTTTACTGAGTAGTTTACTGAGTAGTTTACTGAGTAGTTTACTGAGTAGTTTACTGAGTAGTTTACTGAGTAGTTTACTGCGTAGTTTACAGAGTAGTTTACTGAATAGTTTACTAAGTAGTTTACTGAGTAGTCTATCAAATAGTCTACTGAGTAGTCTTTTCTGTAGTAATCTTGGTAGTCTACTGAGAAAAAACTCCTTCTGGGTAGACTACTAAGTAGTTTAATGGCCATTCTTTTGAGTAGTTTACTACGTAAAATTCTGAATAGTCTACTGGTAGTGTATTGAGTAGTCTATGGAGTAGTTTATTAAGTAGAATGTGAGAAATGCACTCAGTAGCCGACCGACAGTAAATGAAAACCTGTATCAAGGCCACGTCACAGAACACAATAAAAAGCCTTGTCGCAGTAAGAATGTATTTTTAACCTCTTAATGAACACAGTTAAGGCTTAATTGCTAACTCAATGCCAAGTATTAATGTTTGAAAGAGGTGAAAGAGGATGGCTCCTGTCAATGGTTGTGTACTGCGACGCACACTAGACAGCACCCAATATAGGCAAATGCAAACATCCACTGTGTGCCTCAGATAATACAGCCTCGTAGAAATTCTGCGTTAATAGCTTTTTAAGCATTCTGCTTAGTGTCTGCTTACCACTGACAACTGGTGCGTACTTTCGCGGTATCGTTGCCATTTGGAAAGTCCATTCAAATCTTTAAGATGCTACTCGAGCCGTTTTTTAATTATTATTTGCTCGAACATTTTACCGACTGTGTCTAGAGTGTACATTGGCCAGTATGGTGAGAGCTAGCCCGGCTTAAAAAGTATTATTAACTAATTAAAACCCTTTAGCCAGGATTACAACCTAGCTTCTCACAGCATTCATATTGTGTGCGTGTGTGTGGCGACTCCAAACATAGATTTGAAAAACTTTTCTTGGCAATTTTATTTACTCTCAGCATTTGTGCCAGAAGCCTAATGCGAGAGGATGACACCTAAGAATTATTTTTTCATATTCTATTTTGTTCGAGATATCAGAGCTTGCTTCTGAACCATTGAGTCTGGTCTAATCAGCCAATACACTTCCTTACTATCCTACATAAATTCGGTGCCATAAGACAAACTGTTACTAGTTTGCTAGGTCTTATAGACACTCAGATGTGATTTAATCCCGCCACATGCAATCGACGACCAGCGTTTTCAAGCCACACGACAATGAAATCTTTTCTCCGAACGTGTGTGTGTTCTGTACCCTGAATCCTTTTCCTGACGACCACATTGGGGTGGTAAGGCTATCAGTTTTCTCGTTTCTAAAAATATTACTGTGGCCCTGAATCCCTGAATAGTAACTGAAATGGTCTTGTTTGAGGTTATGTATGCCTCCTCTCGGGAGGCAATGATTGAATGTTAGATAATCGCCTAACCTTCCTTTATATTTGTTTTTGTTTTTACTCTTCTCACTTTCATTTTCCATGCCTATTACATTCTTTCATTGAAAAAGTGAAGACAGGGAAGGGAAAAAAGTACGTCTTATTCGTCTTCCAGCAAAACTTCATCGCTGTATGATAAGTTCATGCAGTGAGGGTGTTAACATACTGCTCGTAAACGATATGATGATTAAAGGTAAATGCAACTACAAAAACAACAACAACAATTTTCATTCTATTGTCATTATAACAACAACAACAACAATCTCGGGTGGCAAATACTGAATACAGGCTTTGAAAACATTCTTCACTCGTAGTCATCTCCGATACAAATGCTGACGAGCAAAAAGAAAACGATTCCGAATGGTAAGGTTAGGTCACACCAACTACCACGACAATCGTATCGTCTATCGTGTCCAACACTTAATTTCCTTTATTAGAACTGTACGTTGTTGTTTTAAGTGATTTTTTGTGTGTGTGGTGTGTGGTGTGTGTTGTGTGTTGTGTGTTGTTGTATGGATTGGTTTGATCTGGTTTGGCGTTCGCTTTGGATTTCTTCGTAATGCCTTTAAGGGGTTTGACATGAAGTTCTTCAATGTTTATTAACTTGAATGCTGTTTAGGTAACAACAACAACAACAATCGCACAATACACTTACTCTCTATCACATATATTTATACTTGTTACGTACACGTGTACACATACATATACTGTGTGTATGTAATTGTAGATTGTATTTGCCATCGAGAGGCTTAATATTGTTGTTCTAAAGACAGACAATGATGGTGATAGACTCCTGGTACAAGAGATTTTATGGCTAATTGAAGTGTGTGTGTGTGTATGTGTGTTAGATAAACGCTTTTGTTAAACTTTATTTATTTCAACTTAACAACACTGAATGAACAAGTTTAACAGCTGCAACAACAACAACAACAACATCAGCAATAGCAATAACGATTACAATTGAAAGTTTTCTTGAACAACAATTGCTTGTTCAAGGAATTCAAAATTAAATAAACTTTAGACATACAGTCGCGGTTATAAATTTAGGTACAGTAGGCGGCATAATGATGATTTTTGTATCCAACGTTTGGAGCACAGTAGTATGTTTATGTACCTTCGGGGGCACTTATTCCATACAAATTTAGGAGCATGCATATCTGTAAAAGAGTAAGAACATTGCAGCATTGTGAAATGAATTGTGTGCGATCGGTCTTTAGGTTTGTAACATGTATTATGAAAAGGTATTGCTTTATAATGTGTATGTATGTGTTTGTGTGTGTTAAAATTTTTGAGAATGCATATCTGGAAAAGAATTAAATCATTTTAATTTTCAATTTTTCCATACAAATTTGGAATCATACCTGCTTTTTCTTGTTCATTTTATTTGTATTGCTTTTCAAACGAATGGTTGGACGGACAGAATGAGTGCATGCACGTTTCCTCATTTACATCTCAGAGTATAGAAAGACTGTAATGTGAAAATTTATATACGTATGCATGAATGATTGGACGGACAGAATGAGTGTGTGCGTAACATGTAATGTGTATGATCGTTTTTTAATAGTAAATTCTTACCACGTATTATCATACTCAATGCTGAAAAAATAGAAAAGGGATCTACACCTGTATAGTTGTTGTGTGTTTTTTTATTTTTTGTATGATTTAATTAGAAGGATCTTTAATTTTAAATGTGATAAGAAAGGATAGGTTGGTTGTGCGGTTGTTTTTTATTTTTTGTATATTTAATTAGAAGGATGTTTAATTTTAAATGTGATAAGAAAGGGTAGGTTGGTTGTGCGGTTGTTTTTTATTTTTTGTGTGATTTAATTAGAAGGATCTGTAATTTTAAGATGATAACAAATTCTTGGCACGTATTATCATTCCCAATACTTTTTTATTCATCAAGGGGAAATTATATGAATTTTCTCTTGAATAAGCAGATGTATCGAAATGTGTTGGAATATCATTTCTAATATCATCATACATATCATTTGTTTTCACATCATATATAAATGAATCGGTATCCATATAACAGAGATTAATATTATCAAGATATTTTGTCTTCATATAATCGTAATGAAAGTTATACATTTTCCATTTTGATAATTTTTTCATATTAATTTTGATCTGCTTTGTATCTGTTCCCGATCTGCTTTATATCTGGACACGATCTGCTATGTATCTGATCACGATCTGCTTCGTATCTGCTCACGATCTACTTGGTATCTGGTCACGATCTGCTTCGTATCTGCTCACGATCTGCTTTATGTCTGGTCACGATCTGCTTTGTATCTGCTCACGATCTGATTTATACCTGATCACGATCTGCTTGATGTCTTATGTCTATATCTTTTGAATTTGGGTACGCTATATCGTGCTTTCTACAAGCTGCATCCAATAAATTTATTCCTTTGCCTCCTCTTGCTAATCGTTTTTGAAGTTTTGTATCAGGTCCACAAAACTGATAACCAGGTGGATGTAATTCAACATATAATTTGTTTATTAAGTTGTCTACAAATCTTCTTCCAATCTTACACTGATTAGGTGTTTTTCTTTTGACTGTAGTTTATAACCATTTTTTTTCATTACTTTCATACCTCTTCGCATGAAACACTACACCAGCTATACCTGCTATACCAGCTATATCAGCTATACCAGCTATACTAGCAAGCTGTACTAGCTATACTAGCAAGCTATACAATCTGTACTAGCTATACTAACAAGCTGTACTAGCTATACTAGCAAGCTATACAATCTGTACTAGCTATACTAGCAAGCTGTACAATCTGTACTAGCTATACTAGCAAGCTGTACTAGCTATACTAGCAAGCTATACAATCTGTACTAGCTATACTAGCAAGCTGTACAATCTGTACTAGCTATACTAGCAAGCTGTACTAGCTATACTAGCAAGCTATACAATCTGTACTAGCTATACTAGCAAGCTGTACTAGCTATACTAGCAAGCTATACAATCTGTACTAGCTATACTAGCAAGCTGTAGTAGCTATACTAGCAAGCTATACAATCTGTACTAGCTATACTAGCAAGCTATACAATCTGTACTAGCTATACTAGCAAGCTGTACAATCTGTACTAGCTATACTAGCAAGCTGTACTAGCTATACTAGCAAGCTGTACAATCTGTACTAGCTATACTAGCAAGCTGTACTAGCTATACTAGCAAGCTGTAGTAGCTATATCAGCTATATCAGCTATACCAGGTATAGCAGGTATAGCAGGTATAGCTGGTATAGCAGGTATAGCTGATATACCAGCTATATACCAGCTATACCTGCTATACCAGCTATACCTGCTATACCTGCTATACCTGGTATAGCTGATATAGCTGATATAGCTACTACAGCTTGCTAGTATAGCTAGTACAGCTTGCTAGTATAGCTAGTACAGATTGTACAGCTTGCTAGTATAGCTAGTACAGCTTGCTAGTATAGCTAGTACAGCTTGCTAGTATAGCTAGTACAGATTGTACAGCTTGCTAGTATAGCTAGTACAGATTGTATAGCTTGCTAGTATAGCTAGTACAGCTTGCTAGTATAGCTGGTGTAGTGTTTCATGCGAAGAGGTATGAAAGTAATGAAAAAAATGGTTATAAACTACAGTCAAAAGAAAAACACCTAATCAGTGTAAGATTGGAAGAAGATTTGTAGACAACTTAATAAACAAATTATATGTTGAATTACATCCACCTGGTTATCAGTTTTGTGGACCTGATACAAAACTTCAAAAACGATTAGCAAGAGGAGGCAAAGGAATAAATTTATTGGATGCAGCTTGTAGAAAGCACGATATAGCGTACCCAAATTCAAAAGATATAGACATAAGACATCAAGCAGATCGTGATCAGGTATAAATCAGATCGTGAGCAGATACAAAGCAGATCGTGACCAGACATAAAGCAGATCGTGAGCAGATACGAAGCAGATCGTGACCAGATACCAAGTAGATCGTGATCAGATACGAAGCAGATCGTGATCAGATACATAGCAGATCGTGTCCAGATATAAAGCAGATCGGGAACAGATACAAAGCAGATCAAAATTAATATGAAAAAATTATCAAAATGGAAAATGTATAACTTTCATTACGATTATATGAAGACAAAATATCTTGATAATATTAATCTCTGTTATATGGATACCGATTCATTTATATATGATGTGAAAACAAATGATATGTATGATGATATTAGAAATGATATTCCAACACATTTCGATACATCTGCTTATTCAAGAGAAAATTCATATAATTTCCCCTTGATGAATAAAAAAGTATTGGGAATGATAATACGTGCCAAGAATTTGTTATCATCTTAAAATTACAGATCCTTCTAATTAAATCACACAAAAAATAAAAAACAACCGCACAACCAACCTACCCTTTCTTATCACATTTAAAATTAAAGATCCTTCTAATTAAATCATACAAAAAATAAAAAAAACACACAACAACTATACAGGTGTAGATCCCTTTTCTATTTTTTCAGCATTGAGTATGATAATACGTGGTAAGAATTTACTATTAAAAAACGATCATACACATTACATGTTACGCACACACTCATTCTGTCCGTCCAATCATTCATGCATACGTATATAAATTTTCACATTACAGTCTTTCTATACTCTGAGATGTAAATGAGGAAACGTGCATGCACTCATTCTGTCCGTCCAACCATTCGTTTGAAAAGCAATACAAATAAAATGAACAAGAAAAAGCAGGTATGATTCCAAATTTGTATGGAAAAATTAAAAATTAAAATGATTTAATTCTTTTCCAGATATGCATTCTCACAAATTTTAACACACACAAACACATACATACACATTATAAAGCAATACCTTTTCATAATACATGTTACAAACCTAAAGACCGATCGCACACAATTCATTTCACAATGCTGCAATGTTCTTACTCTTTTACAGATATGCATGCTCCTAAATTTGTATGGAATAAGTGCCCCCGAAGGTACATAAACATACTACTGAGCACCTACATATGGGAATAGGATTTTATGTTTGGTATCAATGACGGGATGTATTGCTTTAAGAAATGGCTGTTGAACCTAGGTAAACAACGAGAACGGAGAATCAATTAGACAAGACTCTGAAGTGTGACATCTAACCGCGGCAGCAAATAAAACCTGGAAGGACGAACAGAATTCAAAATGAAGAATAAGTAGACGTCTGGATATAGCATCTCTGAATATTACATCAAGAAATAGAAGACGTCTGGACATCGGTCATGTTGTAAGAATGCCAACTGGACGACTCGTGCATTTAATATTGGAATTAAGACACAAGAATGAAGTCGCCGTAGTCTAGTGTGTTGGCTTATTAGACGTAAAGCCAGGGTTCGAGCTCCAGGCCAGACATCAAAACAAAAATTCAAAAAGTATTTCTTCGGCGACTTCCTCAGCAGATTTCTGACAAAAACTCTGAGAGTAAAATAAATTTGCCATGAAAAGTTTCTCAAAAATCTGTCGTTAGGAGTGAGAAACAAGGTCGTAATCCTGACTGAATGAGCTTGACATGGAAACTCGCTTTAACTTTAACAAGAAACATAACATAGGCCCATCAAATTTGCGAACGATGGCTGCACACTCACATCGATGGAAAACTCCGACGCCTGTTTGAATACAGCTTTCGGCCTGGCGCCAAAGTGAAGTAGACAGTATGTTCACTTTTTAGACAAGAGTCCATGGTTCAAATCTCCGCTTAGACATGTCGAAAGAAAACGAAAAAAATATTTCTTTTAGCGACTTTTTCTTAGCAGTCTTCTGTCAAAAACTCGGAGTGTAAAGAAATTACCATGAAAAGTTATTAAACAATTTGTCGTTCGGAGTCCACTTTAACATGTAGGTCCACTCAGGGGTTAAAATTAACACACTTCACATGGGTAGTGTAAGAAGCTAGGTTGTAATCCGGGCTAAAGGGTGTTAATGACCCATCCAGGAAGTTAGAGGGAGAAAGAGAGACTCGTTCGGTCATGTCATTCAGATGAAAGGGGATGTTCCGGCCAGACGGGTATCTGATGCAGAGATTAGTGGAAGTCGCTGTAGAGGACCAAATTGAGGTAGCCCTGTCATGGATTGGTGTCACCAACTGGCAAAAGCGCGCAAGTAGCAGAGACACCTGAAAAGATGCGTTAAACCAGACCGAAATGCAATAAACTGCTCGTTGATGGCCAACTAATATAATTAAGAGAGAGAGAAAGAGAGGGAGAAATAGAGATAGAAAGAGAGAGAGGGAGAGAGAAAGACAGAGAGAGAAAGACAGAGAGAAAGAGAGAGAGAGAAAGAGAAAGAGAGAGAGAGAGAGAAAGGCGTACAGGTCCTCAAATCTTTCTTAGCTTTCGAGAGTGTAAAGTTGTGCTTTTTAGTGTTACTGTAGGTTCTTGTGGGGCACAGCAAATGTCAGAATGCATGGAGTTCTTAAGTATTAGGGTATTGAAGATATGTAAACAAAGTAAAATAGAGGCCCAGGATGAGATCGCCGGCTTCATTATTTTATGATAACGTGATTGCGGCTTCATCTTTCTTAAGTAGTATTGTGTCACAAGCAGATCAGGTGTAAAGTATGAGTAAATTTCTGGCTTAGCGGGCTACGGCTTAACCATTACCGCCTATAGTGTACTTCCCCTCTAACACAGTTTCACTTTATAAAACATTTGAACAGTAATCGTTTGACATTTCACAGCATCGTTTGGCATACGTTTGCACCTACAAAATGAAAAATTTTTCAAGTTTTTTACAACCCAATAATCTTAATTCCTGTTTCTTGTTTTTTTCACTTTTTTTTTGTCTAACTTTTCTACGAAAGTAATCTGTTTAAGGCCATGTATTCCGCTATAAAGAACATCTATTTATTGGTTATAAAATTTTGTCAGGCATTAAATTAGTCTCCTCTTCTCTCCTCTTCACTAGCAATAAATGTGGCACAGCATCATGGCCTATAAAACCATGTAAAAAAGTAAAAACGTTCTACGCTCCTACATGCCACCCATAGAATAGATTTATGTGCCACGATAGAAACGATATTTAAACAAATTATTTCGCCTTGAAAAATCCTTTTCCATTCAAGAGCAAAGACCCTGTCACAGTCAACATCATCGTCATCGTCATCATCATCGTCGTCAACATCTGCAATACATTGATGCGAGTATTGATATTGAGAGTGTATGACTGTGAGGTATTGATTACACCGGTTACCTGCAAGAGTCTTTGAAATTTTTAATGATTTCATGCTGATGTTGTTGTTGCTCACTTAAGCTTGTTTAAAATTGTTGTTGTTGTTGCTCTTTCCTTTACCCAGTTTAAGCATTAAAACGACGTTTACGATTATTACAGATTTTAAGTACAAACAAGTTAAGAATGAAGATATTCGAGAAGCGATTCCAAGGGAGGAGCAGAAGCTGCGAAAATTAAAGGCAAATGCGGTGAACTGTACACTCAAAGGAAAAATCAAGGCAATCTATTTGGTTCTCTTAACTGAGACCGAAAGAAAACTCCTTTCAACATTCTCCACATTATCTGCAAAATTTTGTATACAAATACGGAGATTAGATGTTGAAATTTCTGTTTACATTCTGCATTTCGGTTGCACCACTAAAGGCCCTCATATATTTGCTCTGCTGAGGAATTTAGAGCCCCATTTGTGCGCGGAGTTGAGTAGTGCTGACGGTGTTTTTCTAGTAAATCCATTTGATTTATCTCAGGCAGAGAGGCAAGAGTTTTGGATTGCCCTGAGGCCGCACTTTCTTACTTAACTGATCATTACAACTCTTTAGTCAGAATTACAACCCAGTTTCTTACAACACCCAAGTTGTGTGTGTTAATTTTATTCCTGAGTGGTGGGTGACCTACAGTTCACCGCCAACACCGAATGATTTGAGAACGTTTTCATAGCAATTCTCTTTACTTTTAGAGAGCAAGTTGCCGCAAGAAATATTTTTTAATTTTTTCTTTGTTTCTCCGAGATGTCTGAGCTGGGATTTCAACCCATACACCATCTACTAAAATACGGCGACGACATCCCGTCATTCGCTCTTTCTCCGAGTCGTAGTTTATAATCTGAGTATCAGATTACCTACCCTTAATACTGCCGATCGCGATCTGCATCATTTCAACGTCTGAGGAAGACATTAAGGGAACGTAAACCTTCTGAGGTGAGAACCTCTTGTATTTTCATGCATACTTTTGCATCTCCTTGTATGGAAACATGGATGTTCCTCTGACAAGTTCAAGTGCCGGACAGAAGTCTATTAACCGCTCAATGACAGCCCGGGTGCAAGTGCTGCCTGCATGAATTCTTCTTTTTTCGAATCTCATTGCGAAATGGTTGTTACTTGTGCTTCATTATTAGGAGACTTATTAGGGTCTTAGGTTAGGTTAGGTTAGAGGACGTGTACTTGTCAATTAAGACAAGTACAGTACCCGGAGGTCGAATTGACCCATTGTACAACATCCTAGTTTCTCACACCACTTATGTTGTGTGTGTTAATTTTATACATGAGTGGTGGGACCTACAGTTTAAAGTCGACTCCGAACGACAGATTTTTGAGAAACTTTTCATGGCAATTTTTATTTTACTCTCAGAGTTTTTGCCAGAAATCTGCTGAGAGGAAGTCGCCAAAGAAATACTTTTTGTATTTTGTCTTGATGTCTGGCCTGGGGCTCGAACCCCGGCTTTACGTCTAATAAGTCAACACACTACCCAGTAGACTACGGCGACTTCAAAGATCAGGGTCTTAATGAGCGCTGAAATTTACAGAAGTACTCTCTTTGGATCTCATTCTTCTGAAAGTATGTCAGCGAGAAGCAAATTGATCCAATGATCACATGAATCAAGGAAAATCTCCCATGAGTAACTAAAAAACCATACGCCAAAGTCTTGTCTGCTGCTGGAAGTATGTTTATCTTCTTCGTACACGATTCTACAAATCCATTGAACTGCTTTTCCGTTTAATGTTCTTTTATCAGAATTGTGAAGCAGTATCTTGAAGAATTTGAGATCTTGAAGGTAATAAACGATCAAGGGACTGCATCAGTCTCACATGCGTATGCTTTGGCATTCAAATGATTGATGTTTTTTTCTTAAAAAGCATTGGCTTTCCAAAGGGTATGCACTGGAATTTTAAGTAAAAATCTTACAATCTTCAAGGTTATAAGTATTTCAAACTGTAGGAGTGGTCTTTGGATCCAGGATGTGTGCTTGAGAATCATACTTTTGAAGGTCGTCCGTACTTTTGTTGTATCATCTGTGGCTAAAGATCGAACTGAAAGACCTGCATATGGTCCGCCAAATAAGATTTTTTTTGAAAATGCTTTAAATAAAAAAAACTCCTCAATATTTTCTCAAATTTCTTTTTTTATTTGAACATACAATCCTTCCGGTTACTGATGGAAAATAATTTCATTCAAATGGCTGCCTTGGCTGGCCATGCAGTAGCCTACACGATCGGTCCAATTTTTAAGCACATTATCGATTGTGTGCAGCTGTATTTCACCAATGGCTTCACGAATATTGTCCTTTAAAGCGTCAATTGTCTCTGGCTTGTCGGCGTAACACTTATCTTTGACGGCACCCCACAAATAATAGTCCAACGGTGTCAAATCGCAGCCCCGAGGTGGTCAAACGACATCAGTTCTGCGGCTGATAATGCGATCTTCAAAAACGGGGAGCAAAACATCGAGTGTAGCTTCGGTTGTGTGGCACGTAGCGCCGTCCTGTTGAAACCAAATGTTGCCAATATCATCCTCATCAATTTTTGTGAACAAAAATTCGTTCAACATGGCCCGATAACGATCGCCATTGACTGTAACGGCCACTCCTTGCTCATTTTCGAAGAAAAATGGCCCACTTATGCCTCTGGACCAAAATCCACACCTAACAGTGACTCGTTTTGGGTGCGTAGGCTTTTCAATGTATGCGTGCAGGTTTTCTGTGCCCCAATTGCGACAATTTTGCTTGTTTACATATCCGCCAAGAGTCAAAATGAGCTTCATCTGAAAAGATGATTTTTTTTTTGCCAAAATCGGCATCTTCTGTAAGTCGATCTCAGGCCCACTTAGCGAAGCGAAAACGCATTGGCTTCAACTCCTGAACCAATTGGACTTTGTATGGCGTTATACCAAGGTCTTTATGCAAAATTCGTCTCAATGATGTCTCCGAAATGTTCAATTGTTGAGAACGACGGTGAATTGAAATTGATGGCGCTTCACGAACACTTTATGCCACAGCAGCAATATTCTCGGGTGTACGCACTGTTTTTGGCTTTTCACGCTTTAGTTTATCGATGAGGATACCCAGTTTATTTCACTTTTTTCACGAGATAACGAACATACGGAGCTGACGGTGCTACTCTTCTTCCAAAATCCGTACGCAATTTTCGCACACATTCTGCAACATTACCATGATTTTCAAAGTAATGTCGCAATATTTCTCAGCGTTGTTCAAGCGTATACACAACCATATTCGTTCAGGGGAAGGATAAAACTAATTATCTGTCAAATCAGACATGAGCTAAGTGTTACCATTCACGAAATAAGCACTAGTTGAAAAATAAAAAAACGTTAGATGGCGGACCCGATATTGTTACGTTTTTACCTTTTAAAAACGTTTAAAATATGAGCACGTAGATTGCAAATAAAATGAAAATAAATTTGTGTTAAGTTTTAATTAAAATTTTGTGTGCCACTGTTCACAACTTGATGTAAACAACAATAATTGCTTTGTTTGTTTGCCTTTGTTTACATCGTTTGAGTAAACAATAACAATTGTTCGACTTTGATTTCGATTTGTAACAGAGATCTTCAAACCACGATTATTCTCTTCAAACATACTGCGTCTTCGCACAAGACTGACTGAACTTTTACTCACTCCGTTGCCTGCTTTGCCTTCCTTTTATATGGCAACGTAAACAGTCTCATGAATGTCCTTGAAGGCGAATGTTCGCGCTTCTCTATAAATGTAAACATCGTTGTTTCATTATTGTTGTTTGTGTATTTTGTTTACGTTTATTCTTGTATTATTTGTTGTTGTATTTTTGTTTACTTGTTTATCACTTTTTTATGCTAATGTTTGTTGTTCTATTACGCTGTGCGATAATTGGTAAACAAGTTCATTGTTTTTGTTTTTGTAGCTTTTGTTTATAATTTTAATGTTAAACGATGTCAAAGCAAATTATCAGTATTTTCGGAACAACATTTATAAAATTATTGAATTCCTTTCAAAGTTATTCGATTTATTTTAAGAAAATTTCAATGGCCAATGAATCAAAGTATCTCGAAGATTTTTCTTTGTCAAGTTTTTCTCTCAGTGTATGCAAAACGGATATTCCTCCTCTTTCAAAGTATATGTTTAAGCAGAGCAAGTGTATGGCATGAACAGTAGTAGCACGATACTTAAGGTTTTACGTTTACAACAGCAACAACAACAACAACAACAAAAAATCTCTCACATAATTTTCCGGGACCCCATTGACTTTTTTTCTGTTGCGTTAATATGAGCTCTTCAATACTGAATTTTTATCCTTGGCATGCAGCAATAGTGAGTGGCCCATAAAAAAAAAACGAAAAAGCAAATGAAACGTAATGCCAGCCAGGTAAATAGCGAAAGTAAAGGTAAAAAAAAAATCTGAAATTGTAATCGAAAAGGCATAAATTATTTACGAGCTTTTTTTTGCGGCATTTAATTTCATTGATTTTCACTTTTTTCATACACTGTATACACTCGTACATACATATGTATGCAAGTAAGTGTGTGTATCACAAACGAGTGTGGAGAGTGTTTGGCAAAACATTTAAGCGAGGGGTTAAGGTGACGATGTCTTTATTATTTTTTATAAACTCTCTGCACTCAGTTATAGTATAACGTTAGGCTTTAGTGTTAGTTAATGTACACACACAGTCATGCATCAAAGAATAAAAAAAACTCTCTTTACACCAGCAAAAGAAAAAAGAAGAAGCATTTTTTACGCTCAAGTTGTGCTACATTTCAACTCAAATAAGGCATTTGAACGGAACAGTTCTTTACACACATTTTATTGTAAATGTTTATGAATGTTTATAAGTGTGAGTGAGTGTGTCAGTGTGTGTGTTTATAACATACTTTTTAACTTGATTGATGGCTCTCTTGCACTCTCTCTCTCTTCCTCAATGCTTGACAAATTGAATTCTTATAAATTAAGTCACAAAGGTTTAAGACTCGTTCATACGGCAGTAACAAGTCAAGGAATCGATAAAAACGGCGGAAGAAGACAGACACACAGACAGGCTATACTTATATATATATATGTATGAGTGTTAGTGTAAATAAAACAATCAGGAAAAGTTTATAAAAATATAAGAAGACTGTTTAACATCAAATATAAACTCTCACTCTCGCCTTGTCTCTCTCCGTATTACTCTTGCCTTCTTATGGTTCACATGTGTAACATTTTTATTTACGAACGAAACGAAAGAAAGAAAAAGAAAACTAAGAAGGAAAAAACCGAGGCATTAAAATGTTAATGTCATGAGTTGAGATTAAGATTTTCCAGGCATAAAATGCAAATTTTTTTCTCATTGCGTATGGTGTGGCATGGTCTGGCAAAGCTGATAAGCACAAGAATTGTGGTGAGTAATTGGCATTAAATTATTACGGCGTTCATATGTATACGAGGGCTCTAGCGAAAAGGTTTCAACAAAAACTTCTTTTAAGGCATGCACTAATACAGCTCTGTCATCACATCTATTCTCACGGGCCATGGCGTAGGCGGTCAGTTATGTGGCAAAAAATTCGATGCCCTACATAGTTGGAGATCGAAGGCGGGCAGTATTAAGTGGCTTATATTTTCTCTATGCTTTAGTAATGGAGTTATCGATCACTAAACTCATTAAACTTTCACGCTGGTTTTCTCCCTGGGGTTAAAACTTCAAATGCGAAGCCCTTCTGATGTTTGTCAAGGTCATATATATAGGATTTGTTGGTTAGTTTTGGGGGCATGGCTTTGTGTTGGGTTCAACTAAGTTATTTAACAAAGCTATCTGGCTCAGTGTATCATGCATGTTAACTGTTCGAAAGTGCAAATAAGCTACGCATATATGAATTCACAAGTGCCTCCACAGTCTTCAAATTGAAAGGGGAAGTGACGTATGGACCTTAAGTCCTTTGGTCTTTCAAGACTGCCGTTCCAATATAACCACGACGATTACTCTTCTGTCCAGTATGTTAGAGAGAAGCAAATTGATCCACAGATCACATAAGTCAATAAAAATCTCTCACGCGTATCCCTAAAAACAGGCGCCATGATTTTGCCTGCTGCAGGAACTATCTTTGCCCTGTTTGAACACGATTTTACAAATCCATTCCACTACTTGGAGTTTTCCTGTTTTCCTGTATGTGTAATATGACTGGTTACGAATCTATTCAAATACAAACATACATACATAATTGGCCATTACAACCCTTCAGTCAGGATTACGTTGTGTGCGTTAATTTTATACGTGAGTGGCGGGACCTACAGTTTAAAGTCGCCTCCGAACGACAGATTTTTGAGAAACTTTTTCATGTCAATTTTATTTTACTCAGAGTTTTTGCCAGAAATCTGCTGAGGGGAAATTGTAGAAGAAATATTTTTTTTATTTCGTTTTTGTCGTCTGGCCCGGGCTTTGCGTCTAATAAGCCAACACACTACCTATTACACTACGGCGTCTGCAATTCCAATACTTGGACTTATTTGTCAAAAACTCCCACTGAAATAATTTCTCCGCGCTATTTTTAGTCTATTATGACCAGAGCGGTTAATTTTGTAACCTTCCTCGTAGATGTCATAAGAAAGCAAACATCACATATGTAATGAAGACAAGAAAACCGACAATGTTTGTCAAAATAAATTAGAAATTTCAAAACAAAAGAAAACAACAAAAACAAAACAAAAAAAGGATAACAATAACAAATTACTGTGTTAATACTAAAGTAACGATAACTTTAAGCGATAAGTTAAACCAGTGAAGTTGATTTATCAACATTCAAAATAGAAAGCTTCAGTCTCTATCGATAACGAGCACAGCGGAACAAAAAACTGGTTTTAAATGGAAAAAGTTATGGGGGAGCTATGAAACAGAAAAACTAAAAAACAAACAATAACAAATCAACAATAAGATTCTCGAAGTTGTCAGAATGGAAATATATTGTTACGTTTTTACCTTTTAAAAATGTTTAAAATATGAGCTCGTAGATTGCAAATGAAATAAATATAAATTTGTGTTTCGTTTTAATTAAAATTCTTTATTATTCGCACAATTCTGTGTGCCACTGTTCACAACTTGATATAAACCATAACAATTGCTTTGTTTGTTATTCCTTTGTTTACACTCTTTGCCTAAACAATAACAATTATTGCACAATTATTCGACAGATCTTTGTAACGGAGATCTTCAAATCACGGTTACTCTCTTCAAACGCACCGCGTCTTCACACAAGACTGACTCTACTTCACTAACTCAGTCGCCTGCTTTGCCTTGCCTTTTATATGGCAGGATAAACAGTCTGATGAAAGTACTTGAAGGCGAATTTTCATGACTTCGCCTTCTCGAAATCTCTTTAAATGTAAACATCGTTATTTAAATGAATTATTGTAGTGTTGTTGGTATATTTTTGTTTAGGTTTAGTTTAGGTTCAGGTCGGAGTGGTAGCTCTGATATCACAAAGCTCACTTGAGCACGTTGTGATGTCACGAGTGAACGCAGTCCCTGTACTGACCAAGTTTCACCAAAATCAGGGAAGAGGAAGAAGTTGGTCAGCGTAAGGGCTGCACATCAAAAGCACGACTACCCCGCACTGGAAAACCAGCCAGAAAGTTTGATGAACGAAGCTATATCCTTGATGTCAGTATATGATAACGCCGTCAAGCTGACAAGAAATGGAGAGCCAAATAACCTATATCTGCATCCCGCAAGGGATGGGCATTGGCAGAGGAAGTGGATAACAGTCTCTTCTTCCTCAGCGGATTTGCATCCACGGCAGAAGTCGTTGAATGGGAGCCGCATCCTTTCCGCGTGCATGGCCACTGAGGTCGAGATGATGTTACGACCAAGTCCAAGCAAATGGTTCGTACGCCTACTATCCATCAAAGGCCTGGTGAGTCTAGCGATGGAGCAGGACTACTCATTGACCCAGGATAGGTTGGCCTCTCGAAAGAATTTCCGCACAATAGCCAACTTGAACGAGGCAAGTGGCATGCCTAACTCAATCGAAGACGATTCCGGAAGGAGCGCACCAGCTCAGGTGAGCTCGTCGGCCCTACAGTTTCCAAGAATGTTACTGTGTCCGGAGACCCACACCAGTGAGACACTGGTGAAGCGCCCAGAAAGAAGGTCGAGACAGCGGCGACATTTCCTAACGATCCTAGAGTTATTCACGAAACACAATAGAGATCTTATCTCGGCCTGACTATCAGAAAAAACCGAGACGCGATTAAAAGGAGCACCGTTGACGAGGATCCATTGAGCGGCCCGGTAATTTGCCGTCACCTCCGCCTGAAACACGCTGCAGTAGTCCGTTTACTTGTTTATTTGTTTACCATTTTTTGTGCTGGTGTTTGTTGTTGTATTTTTGTTTACTTGTTTACGATTTTCTTTTATGCTGGTGTTTGTTGTTATATTAAGCAGTACAATAATTTGTAAACAGGTATGTTTACTTGCATTGTTTTGTTTTCGTAGCTTTTGTTTATAATTTTATAATGTTAAGCAATGTAAAAGAAATACACCAGTATCTTGAGTTTTCCATTTTCGTAAAAATATGTACAAACAGTCTTCTCCAAAGACGATCAATAAACTACAGCTTCTTACGTGGAATATAAGTTGGCCTATCTTATCGTACGGCTATGTATTGTTACAAGCAGTCGATTTTTTAAGCTGTTAAATACCCATTCCAAGTTTGAATGTAAAACTAAGGCTGGAAGCTGGTGAATTTTATTTGAATTCCTATTGTCGTTCACGATAAACCTGCAATGGAGCAAATGGAGCGTATGGAGCGTATGATTAATATTTAATTGAAGTTCATACGTTACGTGGTATTCATGATGAAAACTAAAAAACATGATTTTGAAATGGTTTTCGGGTTTGCAAAACTACAATTCTGAAATCAACAAAAAAAAACTTTATTCAACACAAACAAATCTCTAGAAAAAGCAAACTTTTGATAGACAGTGAAAAAGAGGGAAAGAGAGCGAGAGCGAGAGAGAGCGAGTGTTGGTTTAAAAAACTGTCGTAACATTTGGCAGACAATTTATTTAACTAATGCGCACCACAGCTGCTGTTGCTGTTGCCACAAACGTTGCCTTACGTGCAACTTTATTGATTTCATGGTGTCAGTTGTAGACATGGATGCCACCATTAACGTACCGTAGAAGTGAAAGAAAGTGTGTTGTGCCGCTGTTGTTGTTGTTGGTGAATACACCAATCTCGCCTTATACTCTCAACCCCGAGCCACTGCTATTGGCAGCACACAGTCAGTGGTTTTAAGGTTTTAGCGGTTAATGTTGCCTGTAGTTGGCATTTACCCATGCAATCTAATCCAATACAAAACCAATCCAATACGATGAAACCGTTGAAATTGCAAATGCTTAGAGTATTAGACAAATAAAATGCCATTAAATCAATTCATTTCTTACTCACACAAAACAGGAATTGCAATACAAGTTAAAGGAAAGAAATTGAGACACAAAAAATAAATAAAAACACCGGGAAAAAAGGAAACGAGAAATAACCACCACAAGTAAAGTAAATGAACCTGAAACCTTGATAATAATGGCTCAAACAAATTGTAAACCTAGGAGGCTTCATCTCCTTTCCTTTCCTTCCTTTGCTCAGTTCTGGATTTTGTTTACAAAACAAAATCACTTTTTGATTTAAACATGTCACTTGCATTTAACCATCCTTTCTTCCTTCCAATCTCACTTGTATCTCTCTCTCTCCCTCTCTTTCCCTCTCTCTCTCTCTCTTTCTCTCTCTCCTTCTCTCTCTCTTCCTTTTACAGCAATTGTATTGCACTGGCAGTCCATACCACAATCAAGTGCCCGGAATTTATTTGTTTTCCTCAACAATTATTCCACTTTTCAATCTTCTTTCACTCCTCCCTCATCTTCATCGTCCCCGATATCCGTTTTTAGTGATACTAAATGGAAATTGATTATCCAGTCACATGATTATTGTTGCCGGTAATTAAATGACTCTGGAGAACAAATAAAATAACAACTGAACGCAGGTAATATAACTGGCACTCGAGATAAATGAAAATCAATTTGTTTTAATGGACAAAAATTTATTAGTTTGTACATGAAGGGCCTATTTATTGCATTGCTGGTATTTAAAACAAATACATTCAATTTTTTAAAATACTGAAAAAAGTACGTATTTTTCTATTAAAAAGAAAATTCATGGACTCTCAGCCATAACCACAACACTAAGAATATGTTAGCAATGTCCAGATGACGTCACTTGTCACTGTTCTCAGTACACGTTATGTTAACGGCCGCATAGAGGGATATGCAGCTAAACTTCGGGCCAAAAGGATTATTACTAACTCCTATGGCGATAAATTGAGATGAAGGCCCCTCGTCCTAGTTGTGCAACATCGTTGTAGAGAGAATGATGAAAAATCTGCGAATTGTCTCACCATTTTGGTGTCAGATTGTGATCCGCATACTTTCGATGCAATCAATCAGGCCTTCAAATTCAGTCCTTAAAACTAATTATAAAATGTGCTCCAGTGTATAGGCTCGATTATACGCGATACTGATATTTTTTAGCCATACAAACTCCTCGAGGTAGGAAGCATTGGACAAGAAAAGCGTTCATTTCGCTCATACATATGAAGGTCATGAGTATGATTCGGATGTTTGAATTATTCATCATTGATCATAGGGGGCATGGATTTTAACAGACTAGTAGCTTCTGACGGATCGGTCTATACTTGAATTATCGCCGTTGTTGTGATGATGTGAAAAAAAGTCGACTGTTTGCGACTCCCTTTGCAGTTGTTCAGTAATTAAAAACTATCGTTCTTTAGCTAGCAGTTCATCCACAATATCTTCGAGATGTTGGAATTATATCAGGTACGACTTACTGCTAACAGAACTGAAAGCAAGATCATAAGGTCTATCACCTACTGACCCCGTCAAGCCGTGATAAAGCTTTATACTACAAACACAATGGAGACTACAGTCTATGTTCGACAATATTTCAAGAAAAGAACGAATGTGTGCATATGGAAATGATTATTTTAAAGGCAACATGGCAACAACCTTCGGCACAGTTGTATCTGCAGGAGCGTAGGTATTGGGTGGTGGTAGTAGGAGTAAATATGGATCCACGCTAATCTTCTTCTTGGGGTGAATAGTCTCATACATAACATACATACGTAATTGGTCATTACAACCCTTCAGTCAGGATTACGACCTAGTTTCTCGACCTAGTTTCTCAAACCACTTATGTTGTGTGTGTTAATTTTTATACATGAGTGGCGGGACCTACAGTTTAAAGTCGACTCCGAACGACAGATTTTTTTTGAGAAACTTTTCATGGCAATGGTGAATAGTTTCACTGGCCGCTTTTATTGAATCGAAACAAAGCGACCAACCTTAATAGATGCCAAGATTACTATCAATTCATTGCCTTCTAGACGTGTGTCAGCACTGTAAACAGTTTTGTATCTCTTTACGTTGGACCTCTTTTGCAAGGAAAAAGAAGCTAGTACTAGTCAATGTCTCTGAATGAATGGAATTTTCAGGACTAATGGTTGCCCACTGTTCGAAAAAATTCAAGAAATACGTAGCGTATGGAAACTAAGTTGCGAAATGGTGTGCCATACCTCATAATCGACTCTACGGACCTTACACGCGGAACTGTAGGCCATATAGGTTGCGGTGCTGATTGTTAAGGGTGAAAATATCTCTAGAAAAAGATATCACCATACCAGGCTGATAGATAGGCTGCTGTAAACGACTAAATTGCAAATGCCAGCTTTGAATCGAATGCCGATCAATAACTTTAAATAACAAGGGCACCATGTTCCTGGGGTAATTCTATTCAATATCCGAAAGGGTACATGCCAAAGTAAGATTAAAAATAAGCTCGAATGCTGAATTTGTCTTTAAGTCCGAATCAAGCTCAAAAACAGGAACTGTAGAGTTGTGAAAAAATTAATTATGGAGTAGAAATAAAGATACTCTTGAACGTTGAATCTTTGCTCGTGCGATAGCTTTACATTACATTTGTTCAACAGCGTCATCCCGGCTATAGTGTTGTTCATATGGCTTGCGGTGATGATTAAGTGCAACAATATCTCGGGGAATAATAATACCATACTTTCTGATACTCATAGATCTCTCTCTCTCTCTCTCTCGTTCTCTCTCTCGTTCTCTCTCTCTCGTTCTCTCTCTCGTTCTCTCTCTCGTTCTCTCTCTCGTTCTCTCTCTCGTTCTCTCGCTCTCTCTCTCTCTCTGTGGCTCTCTCTTTCTCTCTCTGTGGCTCTCTCTTTCTCTCTCTGTGGCTCTCTCTCGTTCTCTCGCTCTCTCTCTCTCTCTGTGGCTCTCTCTTTCTCTCTCTGTGGCTCTCTCTCTCTCTCTCTTTCTCGCTCGATCTCTCTTTCTCTTTCTCGGTCTCGTTCTCTCTATTAATCTCTCTTGCTCTCTCTCTTATTCTATCTTTCTCTCGCTCTCTATTGTTCTCTCTCTTAATCTCTCTTGCTCTTTCTCTTATTCTCTCTTTCTCTCGCTCTCTCTTTCACGCTCTCTCTATCTCTCGCTCTCTCTTTATCTCTCGCTCTCTCTCTATCTCTCGCTTTCTCTCTATCTCTCGCTCTTTCTCTATCTCTCGCTCTCTCTCTATCTCCTGCTCTCTCTCTCCCTCTCACAATGAGCTGTTCTTGTCCTAAGTGTGCCTATGCTCTCGGATTGATGGCAGAAACCTACGTATCTGCCGATACCACTCCTGGTATCATGACTAAGGTATTTTTGGGATTTTACAGCGCTTACATTAGTAGCTGTAGGGTATATTAAGCCCCGTGTTGCTTGGTTCTTTTAATTTCTTTGTCTGCAGCAATTTAATTTTGATTTTAGGTTGACTCCGGTCATGGCTCGTAAACGTACAAAACGTTGACTAATGTTTTGGCCACAATAACTAAAAATTGACCGGGTATGTGTCGATGACGACGACGACGACGACGATGGCGATGTTTGTGGTCGATATGCCCTAAAGTGGTGGCAGTAGTAGACGACGTGAAACAATTGCCACGATTAAAAGCTGGGCAACAGCAACAACGGCAATAAACAAAAACCTGGTTGGTTGGAAAAGAAAGCAACTCAAGTGTAACGACAACAATTGTAAAACGGAAACCGGAAACTGTTATACTAACAGCCTTCACTCTGGACATTTTTGTCTGTAAATCGTTACAAAATGTAAACGAATGTGTCGTAATTGTTACTTTAACTTCAAAACTAAAACTAAAAAAAAAACAAATTGCTGTTGCAGGTTGTAGACAATTTTTTTTCTCCTTTTGCTTGCTTCCTTTTCTAGTTCTTTGGAGTTGTTGTTGTTATTGTTGCTGCTATTGTTTAGGAGAGAGTGAGGAAACAGAGAAAAAAAAGAAGGCAATAAAAATGAAATTGAATTCCAAAATACAATGGCAACGAGAGTCGTTTTATTTTCATTACATTTCTGTTGCCTTAATAGGCCATCAGCAATTTTGTAACGGGTTTTATTCAATAGGAAACTGTATGTGTGTGTGTGCTTTTATTGCCAGTGACTGTAATGATGACTGTTAACTACACAGCAGGTAGCAGTAGCAAGAGTCTTGCACTACAAACCCATAAAAACGTTTAAAAACCTCAAAACTGGCCAAGTGACCAACTTTATCGTTCACCTGCATTGTTCGGTCGTTGCGTTGAGGTAACTAAAGTTATGCTTTTGACTTTAAACTGTTAGTTACGAGAGCGTGAGTCATTGTGGTCTTAATTTCGCCATCAACGAGTAGAATCGTTTAAGTTTTTCATTTCATGCCATTGGCACTAATCATACGTTTTAGCCCGTCATACTCTGCTCAGTCACTTACTCACTTGCAGTGTTGCATTCCAATTGAAAGTCGGATTCTTTTTCATTTTAATGTGTCAGCCAGTTGTTGTTGTTGTAGATGTTGTTTACCTGTGTAGTTGTCGTGTTCATTATTATTGTTGTGTGTGTGTGTGGGTGCCACATAAAATCATTTGCTGCTGACAATAACAATCATTGTTGGTGGTGTTTAATGTCTTTGCCAGCAGTAGGGTCAGTCCGTCCGCTCGTCTGTTGGTGAAATAATTTTCAATTTCATTGAAAGAAATCTATTACGACCATTAACTATGAAATGACTTTGATTTTATTTTTGATTCTAAAAAAGGTTTTTCCCTAAGCCTAGTTATAAGTTTCGCGATTTATGCTTTAAAGAACGAAAATGTTAATAAACTCACTTAGAAGAAAAAGGAAAATTAAAACCCGTTGGAATTTATGGTGTCTCCCTTATAAGAAAACGAACAGTTGCCTTTCAGGATGCGGGCACGGTCTAGCCTTCTTAGTAATACAATACAGACAGTTTTTCGCGTAGCCTACCTAACCAGTGCATTGCATTTAAGGCAGAGATCATGTTTATACTGATAGCTGTACAATGTGAAGAGATCTTGTGGTATACTCAGCCAGCCAGACTGCAACCAAGTGATTTAGAGGCGTCACCACCTATGAATGATAATGGATTCATTGAAATTTTTTCTAATATCGTTAGTTGCTGCTGCATTAGCCAGAGCAGGTCCAGAGCTTGCAATTTCTGAACTGTCACCAGGCATATCTGCTCCTGATGTCTCGTTTAAAATACGCGGATGACATAGTGGCGGTAATTTCAGCGCGCAATATAGAGGATGCCAGGAGAAAACTTAATCAAGTCGTGATAAGGACGCAGATATGGCTTGAGGACCACGGACTAGAGCTAGCAAGGAATAAGACCGAGGTCATACTGATGACATTGGCTCGCATTCCACTCGATATAAGTATGCAGATAGGTGACGTATCACTGATCAGAAAGAAGGCAGTAAGATACTTGGGTCTCAGACTAGACTGTTGACTTAACTACTGGGCCCAAATACAGCACGTGGCTACCAAGGCAGCAAAACTAACGGGCATGTTGAGCAGACTGATGGCAAATATCGGCGGACCAACACAGTCCAAACGCAAATTGATTTTGGCAACGACTAACTCGATACTACTTTATGGCAGCGAGATATGGGGAGATACGTTGGAGTTTAAATCCAAGCGGAAAATAGTAGCAGCAGTGTAACGAACAGCGGCACTAAGAGCTTCGGCCTATCGCACGGTCTCGGGTGCCGCAGTATTCGTGATCACCGGTGCGACACCTATCGACTTGATGGCATTCGAGTGAAGAAGATTATGAAAAGCTCTTGGTTCACACTCCGAATAGAACGAGAATATGAACGAAGTATGAAATTTTTGGCGGCGACTTCCCCTCAGCAATCTTTTGGCAACAACTGGGAGAAAACCTGTGAAAAACTCATGATGAAGCTTCTTAAATCTATCGTTCAGAGCTATGTCCGCCACTCATGGACATAATTAACACGTATAACTTGGATGGTGTGAGAAACTAGGTTGTTATCCTAACTAAAGGGTTGCAATAACCAATTAAGTTAAGTAAGTGTCTTCCTCTATTGGTTTGCATTAACATTCATTGCACTTTTAAGGTTGCCGCCTCTTTGTTAGGCATCCCAATAAACTTGGCATTGCTACGCATGACTTTTGCAGGAAATGGTAGGGATTCTTGGCCACTGATTAAATGCTCTCTTATACTGAACTCTCTAAAGTTAAACACAATAGTGAGACTTATTTTGAAGCCTGTGTAAAGACCGTAAGATCTCCGGATTGGCTTGTGGTATCACAGTCGTTTCAAACTCAGGCTTGAGTAAGACTTTTCTTAACTTAACCTAAAGCATTTTGTGTTTAATACTGATGACCCTTTGGACCACATGTCATAGGAGAATAGGATAGAATGGCAATAAGAAGAGAGAAATGGAAAAGAAATCCGAATATTTTACCAAAAAGTGACGGTGAGAGGTTGAGGAGTGTGGGTAACAGAGATCAGCAATGAATCGCTTTTTCGCTACTCATGAGTACTCATGCAATTTTGAGTATGAGTGAGTCAACAGTATTGAAATCCAACAACTCTGATTCATTCGTACTCAGTACAACATTGATTTACAAGTACAAGTTGCAATGAGTATGAGTACAACGTTGACAACAAACTCATAACATTCGAACTATGTTTGATTCATACGCCTACTCATTCAGATTCATAAATTTAGAAAAATACTTCTTATAATACTTATAAACGAATCGAGTGATTCGAATCATTCGTCAAAATTTACCGTCTTAGTTGTTGTTGCATTTACAAAGAAAGAAGAAAGACACATAAACAAAAAAGCCAAAGACAGCGAGGAGAGCAAACACACAACCTTCTTGTGAGTATTGTAGTGTTCGTACGCGATTCATACTTATTTTGTGATTCGTGTATACGGTGAGTCATGCAGAATCGAAATCAATAACATCGTGCGTATTGTTAAGCATGAGTACCATGAGTATTTCCAACTTTGTATATGCGTAGTGTGAGTATGACATTAAAATAAGTATGAATGCGTATAAATATCAGAAATTATAAGTACGATTCGAACCTACTCATCGTTTTGAATACACATTGCTGACCTCTGGTGGGTAATCTGTTTAAATACAACAAATAAAATAAAAACATGCATAACCACTTAAGTACAACTGAATAGAGTTTGACAAACAAAAGACAAAAAAAATTTATTCGGCTTGGCATTACAAGCAGTTTAACATTGTTTCACATGACAATTGAAATCCTTTGCAAGCATTTAACCACAAATCATTTTCATCATCATCAGCAACAATAACAGGAACAACAGCAATAATATCAGCAACTTAAAACTGTTGTTTTATGGTCACTGCCCACGCCCCCTTTGTTTTAAGCAAAAGAAACCAAAAAGGTAAGCTCCCAGTAAATCCAATAAAACTTTGTATGGCAACAACATTTTTACAGCTCTCCTGAGGACAAAGTTGTTCATTCCTTCCAGTATTTAATTTCGTTTTAAATCTCAGTTGTGTTGTTGCATGTTGTGTTGTTGCATGTTGTGTTGTTGCATTGTTAAAGTGAATTGTTGTAACCAAAATTGTTATTGATTATGCCATACCAACCAACAAGGAGAGAACATTCTTGGCTTTGAATTGAAGTCAGATTTTGTATTAAAAATTCGGTTTTTGTGTCTGTTTTTGATTTTCAAATGCTTAACAGGATTCTCCTTTATTGGCTTCATGTCTTGTTTGTTTGTTGAATTCTCGAATGCCAACAAAAATAATATTTTCCCTCTGATTTTTTTGAACATTTCAATTATGATTGGCTTTGACTCTGTCTCTGGCTCTGAGAGAATAAATCTTGTATTAAAGTTTTTGTTATTTGTCCAGAATTCCTTGGACATTTATGGGTACAAAACGTTAGAATGTGAGTAACAGCATTCGTGATTCATTCGTTACAAATGCTTTGTATCTATAATAACTTATGGGATACGTTGTAGGGTTTAAAGCGCGTGTCTCAAAGCCATATTGTCTCCATCTTTTTCTATTTTATTAAAAAAATTTCCATTTCAGCATCTAATTGATCTACTATAGCAGGTTCTAGAACAATAGAGTTGCCATCTGTCATTAAATAAGTCTAACATCTAATACAAGATGCTGAAATCTGGCCAGACGTTCGCAAAGCATAAAGCTTTGAATGAAAAAGGCCATATTACCCACCATACCTTGATATTCTGTACTTTACTATGTGATAACAACAGACTTTTACACTGTACATGTGCTGATGTGCTGTTTCAAAGGCATCAAGATTAAGGCATTACTTGAAATCCAGGGTGAAACTAAAGCCTTAGGGAGAGGAACCCAAGGCTCAAATAAGTTGTCAAAATAAGGTGTCTGGAATACAATATATTCTGGAAACCTAGTGGAGTCCTTTGTATAGAGAAGGATTCCATTGCTCACCATACTTGAAATGAAGGGAAAATGAAAATAACAAGGTGGAGATCTAGAAAGTAGTGGTAGTAAATATCTTGAATTACGGATGCCTGCTATGGCAGGTATGCTATGTGTACCTCGGAGAAACACACCTTGATACAAAGTTCCTCCTGCATACTATTACCGTTGCATTACCACTTACTTACTTACTTAATTGGCCATTAACAACCCACTTTTTCGGATTTCTGCCTGCTTTAACATGTCCTTTCAGACGCCTCTGCTTCTTGCGCGCCTTCTTCCGATGGCAATCGACTCCAATCGATGACAGGGCTTCTTCAATTTAGTCCTTCTAACATAGACAAGATCGTCTGATATGCCGATTTCCGCTAATCCTTGCCCATCCCGCCGGAACATCTGCTCCCATCCGAACGGCATGAACGAGCCAGTGCAGTCGCTTGATGATAATGAGAATATCGTTGTATTGCTTACTACAACTATGTGGGCGCTAGAGGGCTCTCTACACCTTTTTTCACTGACGGTTAAAGTACAAGATCATCAGCTCTTACCATTCAACGTCTCACATAATATTTCTAACAGTGTTGAGATATTTCGAGAACACTGGCTGCACGATACCGCAGCCAGGGAAGATCAGATCCACTATTCCAGAAAAGAATTTGTTTTTGTTTTTAAAATTTCCACCTACAGCTCACAGCATCTACTGCCGTTGGTGTGATGATTATTGGAAAAGATATTTCAACACTTACGGATAGCCATGTGGTTAGGTTTACATATGATGATCTCGAGTATAGTTTAGACTGTCGCACAGCTAGGACTACGAACAGATATATTCCCACCCCAGTACATACGTATATGTACTGGGCCACAGTGCTATTCCAAAGAAGAAGCTGCAGAGAAGATGAATGGACCAGTCGTGGCGCAATAAACGAACTTAGGAGGAGGAATTTTCTACTTCTTAATTAAGTTAACGCTGCATGTGCAACTTCAGATACAAGCAAGATTACCTGCTCAATTGATCATTAAAACCTTTTGGTGTGGATTGCAGCCTAGCTTCTCACATCATCCATGTTGCGTGTGTGCCAACTTTATACATGGATGGCGGCCCATGCATTTTACAACAGATTTTTGAGAACTTTTTCATGTCAAATTGCTTTTATTTCAAAACTTAAATTTTTCCTTTATTTTTAAACTAAAAAGAAAGCAAAAAAAAATTGATGCTGTGGTCAGCATTTAAGTTCAAAACACAAACAGAAACTTAAGCCAACGCCTTGACTAATCGGAGGTTAAGAAATTTAAAAATAATTTCTTGTCTAGCCAAAAAGAAACAAAACTATGGTTTGGCAATAACAGCAACAACAGTGTTACCGAGACAAACAAATTTAAAACAAATTCCAACACTCCATCAAATATGTTTTTCATTAAAAAACAGAAAAAAAATACAAAAAACCAAACGGATGGCCGGAAAAGAGAGTCAAAGTGTACACAATCTAAACAAATTCACTCAAAAAAAAAACGTTACACATTCTATGGATGGTTGTTGGCCTCTTAAGCTGTCACTAAATGCAAGAGATTGAGAGAATAAAACAACAAAAATAACTGTAAACCAGTGTTTTCTGTTAACATTTGAAGAAATGAAGTTGTTGTTGTAATTTAGTAAAAACTAAATGAAGAGTTGCCGAGTGAGTGCTGGTTACACAAACCAAATAAATAAAGTATCATGATGATGATGATGATGATGATGATGATGATGATGAGTCCTTTGTGGTCTCATCTATCCATTCCTTTGCTCCATTCATTCCTGTAGCTAAGAAATAAGTGAACAACAGATGTTGCACTTCATCATCAAAATGTGGCTGAACAACCCAACCAAACAGCCATAACCAGAGGCCATACTTGCCATTTTTAATGACTCTTCATTCATTCCTCTACTTTGCTTCACTCTACCCACTCTCTCTCTCTCTCTCTATCCTGCCTATATAACTATGTGTGTGTGTGTGTGTGTGTATGTCATTTTACTTTAAATACTTTTCATTTACAGTTTCAAAAACATCAGGGGCATACATTATTATATACTCTTTAGCTTGAACATGCGGTTTTACTTTTATCCTGCATTCCCTCCCCCTCTCAGTCCCCCCTATATTGCTCTCTTTCTATAGGACTTCATGTATTTTAAATAAAAATCTGTTAAGAATTGAACAAAAAAACAAAACCTTGATAAAGGAACAGAGACAGAGAAGAATTGCAATGACTTTTACGAGAAATCATACAATTGTACTCACAATTGCTCATACACCTACACACATACCCACTCTACATACACAATCTCAGACAGGCCTTTTTAGTTTTAAGCACACAAGGACAAGGAGAGCTTGATAGAGGAAGAGAGAGAGGGGGGGGGGGTGCAACAAAAATAAATCAATTTCAAAAGCCACATTATCTCTCTCTCTTGTCTTTTTTGTTACAAATTCTTTTCAGGCACTAAAAACAAGAGAGAAAAAAACATTACTCTCTAGCCTAATATGATATTGAATGCACGAAATAAATAACTAAGAGCGAGAGCGAGAGAGAGAGAATAAATCAAAACGAACCTGTTTATAGGAATACTGAATACGATTGCATTCGTATTAGTTAAACAGGCTATTGTGATTAGCACAACAACAACAACAACAGCAACAACAACAATCTCTATGATATAATAAAAAAATGAAACACATACTCCCACAGATAAATATCATGTTCAGGACTTTAAATATGGCTGCATACATGCATGCATAAAAGTGTTTATATTGTGTGCGTGTATGTGTGTGTGTCCACACAGTCAGCAAACATAAACAGGCGTTCAGACAAGACAAAGAATACAGTAATGCTGTCCAAAGCCACAGGTTTTTCTTTTGAACGGACAGTTTGAATACTGACATGTACAGTAGAATTCTCTTCTTTTCAAAAAAAGTCTTCAATTTTGAAGCGGCAAAATGGTTTTGAATTCCTAACTTAAAGTTGTTATCGATAAATATTTTCTGTTTTAGAAAATTTGAATTTAACAGAAAAACAATACAGATGTGAGTTAATTAATAGCACAGTAATAAACAATACAATGTAATCCTAGCACAACTGCAACATATTCAACTTATGGGTCATTAGTCAGGATTACAACCTAGCTTCTCAAACCACCCATGTTGTGTATGTTAATATTGTACATGAGTGGCGGAACGTACAGTGGTTTAGTGGTTTCAAGCCTAGCCTGCTTAGTAAGCCTATCTTTCATCTGCCGTATCATGTGTTTAGAGAAACTTTTCTCATTTTATGCATATGGATCGTTTAAAAACCGAAGAACGTGTAGAAATTGTTTAAACGCGGCCACTTTCCGAGCAAACTTTCCGGGAAAATTATCGTCGCCATAAGCAGTGTCTTGTGCAAGACAAGGCAATTGGGCCTACCCTACCGCTCGTTAAGGCATATTTTGTTTATGAATTTTCACCTCCAAGCATATGAAGTGTATCTCAAACAACAATTAAACACGGCTGATCGTTCACAATGTCGTGTATATGCTGATTAGGTATTAGAATAACACGTTTTCAATGCCGAGCTTTTGAACAGAATCTTCGTCATTGCTGAAACCAAAGAAAATAAAGTATAAAGAATGTGCATTTTAACATATTTTGGAATATTTTTCAAAAATATTTCTTGACGCGGGGGGAAAGATAGAAGGGAAGGTTACAGAAACCAAGAGCGTAACAATGCGTTGTTCTCATCGTGCGTTTTTGTTGTTTGACCACTTTCTTTATTTATTTTTCTGGTGTTAAAACTAGACGTCGGCACCAATGTCCCTCAGGGGAAGAACATCTTCGGCTTTTTATACACATAGGACACGAACATCAAGAATGTTCGTTAAAAAGAGCGTAAAAATCTTGTCAGCTTTTAAAGAAGAAGGTTCATGTCGCTTTTTTCAGACTTCAATTATACACCCAAAGAAATATCACAGTAGTATTCTCCAATATCAATGAGAAATGATTTCGATTTTTGGAAGAATACTTGCCAAGTTAAATACGTTGTCTTTAGGGACTTAGTGCAGTAGAATGTTTCTATATTTTCCGATCACATACACATATCATTGGGTTAATAACTAGACTTGAAATTATTACTAACAATTTTCCTCTAGGTTAACACATGCATTTAGTTATGGATTTGTGAGTAAGAGAGAGAAAATAAGTTAAGAGAATTTATTTATTTACAGCCATAGAAAAGTGTTAGTAATATACGATATTTTTATTTTAATTTCATCAACATACATATGTAAAGCTATCGATCTTTGGCTTAATAATTTTGGATAAATAAAAATAAAATAAAACAATGATTTTATTATTAAAAGAACATAAAGCTATCCATCTTTGCCTTAAAAATTAGGCCATGTTTTTTAGAAAAAAAGAATAAAAAACCATTTGTTACTAAAAGAAAAAAACGAGCATTCCAAAGCATTTAAAAAAATTTATACTATGAGACAAAATAAAAGAATGAAATACGCCGAGCTAATGACATTTTTAACACAAAATATTCTTCGAGTGTTATTCAGAAATAAAATGATAAAGCAGCCGCAACACATGCGTTATTGTTGCAGTCGGATCGACAACTAAATCAAAAAGCACAGGAATACATACACATGTACATACGTACGATGAGAGCAACACATTGTTACGCTCTTTGTTTGTGTTCATTTTCCTTCTGTCTTCCTCCCTCTCATCTAGAAATGAATTTGATGAGAGCGGGTCGTAATGTTACGACCCGCCATAAGAAATTTTACTTCTACATGATGCGTATTCTTTATATCCATATTCTTTGCTTAAACTCATTTCTTACGCATTGGTTACGACAAGAAGCTAAGTTTTAACGCATGGATCTCGAAGAACCAAGAAGTGATTGTGTTAAGGCCATTACATCTGGAAAAAATAAGTGTTTGATGATTGTTTGGAAGTGTTATTTCTTTAATGCTCCTGTAAGAATCGCTACCATCATTATCTGCAATTGCAGATAAGGAACTGAAGCACATATGCCTTCACAAAGTCGCCACCATGAGCCAGGCAACAAAACCGATTTGGTTTTTATTGCATGAGAAGTTTCCAAAAAAGAATAATTTCACGGCCAGCAAATGCTTTCTCGAAGAACGTATCTACACGAATAGTCTCTTAAAGTTGAAGAAACATTTGAGAATCAAATTATCGTCCAGATAACGCCAGAAATGTTTGAGAACATGTTGCTAAACTAACTAAAAAGAATCGAGTCCAGACAATCCAGAGCATTAGATAACGATTTACTAAGGCACAGTCGAAACCTGCTATGACAAGTGTATTTACGTGGCAACAAGAAAATTAACAGCAACCAACGAAGCGGAGAAGCCATTACAAAAGATTTCCCATTTTAAGAAAGATGGATTGGTTTCAGTGGACTGCCTCCATTCTTATTTCCTTCGTACTCCTTATGTCTTGGCTTCAAAATCAAAGAAATTTGCTTCTGAGAGGCCAGGTTGTTGAGCTCGCTGTAATACTCTAGTGATGCTCCCTGGTTATAAATTTGTAAACTTGACGACAGATTATATATTCGAGAGTATGGAAATCTATTGTGAATCCTACAAAAAAAAAGTATGCAGTACCCCGTAATGAGGCCCGCTAAAGCCTTCCATTGCACCAATCTCCTGTTATTTTCTATTCTACACTGTAATTTTCATATGTTTCTAGGCATCCGGTATGAGCATGCATGCCTATGCATATGCTTGCTTGTGCTTTATTGTTTAAACATTTAAAGAGATATTCTTTTTGTTGTTGCTGTTGTTGTTGTATATCTTAAGAATTTTTTTGTTTCAATTGCTTCACTCATTCATTCAAAACTTGTTTGCAGTTCTTTTAGGGTCTCTTTCAAAAATGTTGCTCATTTTTTCTTTGGACTCTTTTCACTACTGAGGTGCCTAAGCTTTTGTTTAGTGTTTACGATATAGAGTATCACTCTCACACACACACATAGCCAGACAGATGCATATCAACCGTTAACCACTTCTAATTGCAGCAGTACCTCTCTGCCGGAGTATTTAAAAACATTGAAATTGAAACGGAAAACAAATTTCGAATAAAACGAATAACGGAATATCTTTTCTTTTGTGTCTGTGTGTGTTACGAATAGGGTTTTGGGTTAGAAAGAACGATTAATCGGATTTTGTAAAATGTAACTTGAGTTTTGAAATCGGTGTTTGAATCCTTAGATGAATTTTCCAAAAAAAACAATGCACGTTAGAATACCAATATTCGGTTTTTATAAAACTGAAATAATTCTAAAATTTGTCATACAAATGCAAAAACCAGTGTTGTAGGAATTTAATAAATTCTTTTGTTGAAAAAAAAACCGGTTTCGAACCGGTTTATATATTTAAAAAAACCGATTCGAACCGGTTTCTATAATAAAAAACCGGTTAAAACCCGGTTTCAAACGCGTTTGCATATTAAAAAAATCGGTTTCGAATCGGTATCTATATTAAAAACTGATTTCTTAATGGTTGCCATATAAAAAACCGGTTTGAAACCGGTTTCTATATTACAAAAACCAATTTTGAACAAATTTCCACATTAAAAAAACCGGTTTCGAATCGGTTTCCATATTAAAAAAACCGATTTCGAACCAGTTTCAATTTTAAAAACCCGGTTTCTACCGGTTTCGAACCGGTTTCTATATTACAAAAACCAATTTTGAACAAATTTCCGCATTAAAAAAACCGGTTTCGAATCGGTTTCCATATTAAAAAACCCCGATTTCGAACCGGTTTCGATTTTATAAACCCGGTTTCTAACGGTTTCCATATTAAAAAACCAGTTTCGGACCGGTTTCTATATTACAAAAACCGATTTTGAACAAGTTTCTTATTAATAAACCGGTTTCCATATTTAAAAACCGGTTTCGAACGGGTTTCTATATCACAAAAATCAATTTCAAACAAATCTCCATATTAAGAAACCGGTTTCGAATCGGTTTCCATATTAAAAACCGATTCCCAATCGGTTTCCATATTAAAAACCCGGTTTCGAATCGGTTCCATATTAAAAACCCGGTTTCGAATCGGTTTCCATTATTAAAAAACCGGTTTCGAACCGGTTTCTATATTACAAAAACCGATTTTGAAGAAGTTTCCATATTAAAAAAACCGGTTTCGAATCGGTTTCCATATTAAAAAAAAACCCGATTTCGAACCGGTTTCGATTTTAAAAACCTGGTTTCTAACGGTTTCCATATTAAAAACCGCTTTCGAATCGGCTTCTATATTAAAAAACCAGTTCCGAACCGGTTTTTATATTACAAAAACCGATTTTGAACAAGTTTCTTATTAATAAACCGGTTTCTATATTTAAAAACCGGTTTCGAACGGGTTTCTATATCACAAAAACCAATTTCGAACAAATTTCCATATTAAAAAACCGGTTTCGAATCGGTTTCCATATTGAAAACCGATTCCCAATCGGTTTTCATATTAAAAAACCGGTTTCGAATCGGTTTCCATATTAAAAAACCGGTTAATTATTTAGTATATAAAATCAACGCGAACCTACTTACTTCCTTACAAAAATAAAACCAAATTTTTAAAAAAAAAACCGGCTCTTAAAGATATTCTGAACCGGTTTTCTTATTTTATTTCTTAATATCTTAAGGAAACCGATTTTAAAACAATTCCACACACCTTCGGTATTTCAATTCTTCGGCTAACCCTATACTCTACATTCTGTTTTATGTGTATAGGTGAGAGCAAAATATTTCAATGCTTGTGTGTGTGTGTGTGTATTTGTTTACAATCAAACATTAACATGTGTATTCTTTTAGATTTGAAAGCAACATTGTTTCTCTGTTTAAAATACCAGTTATTCTCTTTCTGTCTCACTCTCTCTCGCTCTCTGTGATGCTCTTGCTTTGTGTGTGTTGAATCTTATGTTTTAATTTTTTTTCTCCCTTCTGCTTATTTGCATCAATCAAATGAATTCGTGTATGTGTGTGTGTGTGTTTTTTTCTTCTTTAAAGTGAATGCTTATGGACTTTTGTGAGCATTTTGTGGGGGAATTCTTTTGATTTCTGTTTTATTCTTGTTTTCTTCTTGTCTTATCAATGATTTCTTTAATTTATTTATTTTTAGAAAATAATTGTGCAATAAACTGCTGGATTTTCATTTAAATTGTAAACGTCTTTGGTAAGTACACTTTTTATATTTTTTATTTTCTTTACAAATTCTTGTGGGAAAAATATCCTTGTAAGGATCAGCTACTGGCAAAGTGGCTGTGCATTAGAGTTAATGAAGAATACAAACATTTACTGGCTTTACTTTACTTTACTTTACCTAGAGTCAATTAAATTTTGTTGAATTTATTTTAAATTAAACTCATTATTGGGTCCTTTTTCAAGCGCTTTATATCTTTAAATTCGAATGAAACAGAGTGTGTGTAGGATATCATCGCAATTTTTGATGTCATTGCGTGTTTGTGGAACATAACATAATTTAAATGTCCGCCACAGCTTCTCTGTCCAATTCTCTATGACTCTGGCATATAAATCAGGAGGAATTCAACCCATAGCATGGGTTATGTTGACTTATAATTTATTCGCATTCTTGTGCGATTTAAGAAAATAACCCAAATCATAATACGATCTGGCTAGTTAACTTACTTACTTACTTAATTGGCCATAACAACCCGTTTATCGGATTTCGGCCTGCCGCAACGCATCCTTCCAGGCGTCTCTGCTTCGTGCGCGCCTACGCCAGTTGGTCACACCAATCGATGACAGGGCTTCCTCGATTTGGGCCTTCCAACGTATACAAGGTCGTCCTCTTCGCCGACTTACGCATCAAATACCCGTCTCGCCGGAGCATCCTCCTCCATTCGAACGACATGGCCGAGCCAGCGCAGCCGCTGGATATTAATACGCTGTACAACGTCTATGTCGTTGAGGAGCTCATACAGCTCACTATTGTATTGGATACGGAAATCATCGCCAACTCGTACTGGACCGAAGATCTTGCGTAGTACTTTTCTCTCGAACACTCTCAAGGCCGCTGCATCTGTACTTAATAGGGTCCATGCCTCTGCGCCATAAAGAAGCACGGGTAGGATGAGTGTTTTGTAAAGTGTAAATTTTGTCGCACGAGAGAGGTCTCTGCTACTCAATTGCCTATTGAGACCATAGTAGCACCTGTTGGCAAGAGTGATCCTGCGCTTGATCTCCAGACTGACATCATTTCTGGTGGTAACAGCGGAGCCAAGATAGATGAATTCCTTGACCGTATCAAAAGTATAGTTATCGGCCGTAATCTGAGAATCAATACGCCGCGCATCTGTACTTGTCGATAACATATACATTGTTTTGCCCACATTTACTGCCAGACCCATCTTACTAGACTCCCGTTCAATAGCACTAAAGGCAGCAGTAACATCATGGCTAGTTAACATCATCTCCAAATGAGACGATCAGGCAGAATATCTAATGCGGCATTAGCTGTGTGGCACGTAGCGCCGTCTTATTGACACCACATGTCGTTTTTGTCCGTATTGTCCAATTTAGCCCAAACGAAGTTGTTAATAGTGCTCGCCATTAACAGTGATGGTCTAGCTAGGGATACTCTATTAAATGTAAGGAGATTAGAACACATCATAAGGTCATAGTAGCATGACAACATTCTTTGCATTAATTTCTTGAGAACTTTCTCTCTCTCTCCCTCTCTCTCTCTCTCTCTCTATTCCCTTTCTCTTAGACATTCCTTCATCACTGTAGTTATTTAAATAGGCGTCATTAATTTCTTTAATTAATTTCCTTTTTATAATTTTATTACCCATTATTTTTATTCCCCACAGGACTATCACTCTCTCTCTCTCCCACTCTCCTTCTCTCTCTCTCTCTCTCTCTTGCTCGTTGACTTTTCTAACTGAGAAAAGGCCATCAAATAATAATTGTAGCTGATAAATGAAATTATTTTTCTCCTCTTGTTTTGTTTCATTTCTTCAATATCTTCATGTCATGCCAACGCAAGGAGTATTGGCCTCCTTAACAATAAAAACTAAAATATGAGCGTAAGAGTGTGTTGAGTATGTATAATTTCATCATAAAACAAAACACACATACTTATTAGGCAGTAAATAAATGGCATTCTTTAGTTATTTATAGGAAAATAACAGCTTCCCTCTCTCCACAGCTTAAATCTCTTTATTGTGGGCTCGTGTACGTTGAACAGAAATTTCGTTGTGTTCATTTTATAACATTCCCGGGCATTAAAATATTCTTATGTTTTGTTTTGTTTGTAAATTTTTTTATTATTATTTAAGCTGGAAAATTTATTATGAATTTAAGCCGGAGACTGAACTGTTTCTCTCGTCTCTTATTAAAAACTTTTTTTTAGTTTCAATTTAAAAGTGAAAAATACTTTCGAAACTATTTTTGCTTTTAGCAAAAAGTCATATTTCTTGTGGTTTTATTGGGTGTTTATTTTCGTTTTTTATTTTAATTTTTCAAATGAACTTGAAATGTTTATTGCCTCAAGAAAACACCGAAAACTAACATGGTTTTCTACTCAGAATTCTTTTTTAAAGTTTTTTTTTTTTTTAAATATTTTTACTTCATAGCAGCTCCCTCCCGTAAAGGTCTGAATAAAAAAATTAAATTTTATTTTCATTTTTTATTATCGTACTTCACTTGTTCCTTTGCATTCAGTCTCCTTTTTAATCACAAACACAGTTTAACTGCCGTGTTCTTAACTGAGATTTAGATCACGAGTATTATTTTCTTTTCTAACAAATAAAATTCATAATAAAAACCTTCCTACTTATTTACTTAACTTTTAGTCAAGACTACAACCAAGCTTCTCACATCGTCCATGTTGTGTGATGGGACCACGTCAGAGCTGGTGTTTGAACCAGGGGCTCGCGTCTAATAAGCCAAAACAGTACCTATTAGACTAAGTCGGCTTCGAATGAAAGCCTTCATTATAAAAAACACGCTCTATGGCCGTGGGTATGGGTTAGGTTATGTTTCACCAGTTGCTTGTAAATTTTGCGAGCTTAATCGGCTCCTTTCTGCTCCCTAAACTCGTCTTTAAAAATTAGTTCTTCTGATAAATCTTATCAGAAAGCGCAGCACCGATTCTTCTTCTTCCGAATGCATAAGAACCCTGCAGCAGTCGTAATGTAGTCCAGAAGGTAGTGGGATGGATTATTAGACGTAAAGCCAGGGTGCGACCCCCGGCCAGACATCCAAACAAAATACAAAAAGTATTTCTACGACGACTTCCTCTCAGCAGATTTCTGGCAAAAAATCTGAGTGTAAATAAAATTGCCATGACAAAGTTTATCAAAAATCTGTCGTTCGGAGTCGACTTTAAACTGTAGGTCCCGACACTCATATATTACAAATTAACACACACAATATAAGTGGCGTGAGAAACTAGGTCGTAATCCTGACTAAAGGGTTGTAATGACCAATTATGTATGTATGTATGTATATAACCAATCACTTAGTGTCGTATAATACAACCAGAGCAGGCTAGAACATCCAGAATATGCTGAAAGTGGCAACTTCAGTTCAATTGCTTTGTGTTTTTCTCTTAAACCGGCAAGAGCAACTCACGTAGTTATCGTGAGAGCTAACCGATAACCCTAATAAAATTTACCAGATTTATTTATCAGGGATACCTTATGGAAATACTACAGGTTTTTCAAACATTGTAATTACGCTACAAAAATTTTGCATACGTTTCCAACATGTTTAAATGCTGCCAAAAAGATTGCTTTCAAAGGAGCAGTAATGCTTAAGTCATAACTATTGACCTCGCACGTGGTGTCATAACGTGTTCAGATGTGCTCTTGGTGTCAAGGATACTACTTCAATCTACCTACTATCGACCAAAAGCTAGGATGATTATTTCATTGCTAATCAATAATTAAGATTTTCAAATTTGCCGATATTTGACTGTAAAAGCAGTTGTATGTAGATCGTCTTGAATTATGCTATGGTCATTTAAAATTTAATTCAGGTAGGCCTCGTTGAACACGGGAGTTACTTTCCATGAAAATACCGTGTTAAGCAAAATCGTGTTAAGCGATACAAGAAACCAATACAAAAAGAGGGCTTACGTTCCATGATTTTCAAAAAAGCAAATTTTATTAATTTGAATTTTTTTTTTTAATAATATACATACATGTTAATCCATATCTACGCATAACAACAAAAATATTACATTCAATTAACTTAATAATTCTCGAAATATTAAAAAAAAATATTTCACGACAGTAATATTAAAAAAAAAAAATAAAAATACATAACCATAAAATTTAATCTTCATCACTGGTTAGATCTATCCGACGTGGACGCTTTTGTAGTGATTCAATGTTGTTACTTTTTTCTTTAAAAAAATCTGTTATCTTTGTCTGATCATTAGAAAGATTTTTGTAAAGTTCTTTGTATGGTAACAAACATTTTTCAAGATCTCTTTTAAATTTTGTTCGACGTTCAAAAGCTGTATCGCAGTTTAATAAAAATGATTCTAAATTTTTAGCCAATACAAATGCAGTCTTTAAATTTTGTAGTGTTAAATCATTGCTTCAGCCTCATCATCATTGTCACTGCTGTCATAATTTTCCTTTTCATTACTTTCTGTCCGCTTTACTATTTCTATCAGCTCCGATTCTTCTAACTCTGGATCACTAAACAAAGTTTGAATGTCTTTAAAAGTTATGTCACTAAAACCTTCACCTTGGATTGAATGCGCAAGATTTAAGATCTCGGCAGTTGCGGCTTCTAGCAGGTTGACTTCTGGTTCATTTTCCACATCTAATGGCAAAATTTTTTTCCAACATCCGCTTAGAGTTGATTTGTTTAGTTCTTTTAAAGATTGTAATATTATCCGTATGCAGTCTTTCATAGAAAAACATTTCCAAGCGTTTGCTACATCAGTTGACTTAGATTCTGTTAGATTTAAAATCCACTGTAAGGAACGCCGTACGTAGTACATTTTAAAAGTATAAATTATGCTTTGATCCATTGGTTGCAGCAATGATGTGGTGTTAGGTGGAAAAAACATGATTTTAATATTCGGATGGGTTAGATTTTGGGGAAGACCTGGGGCATTATCCAATAGCAACAATAATTTAAAATCCAAAATTTTCTTTTTCAAGTATTTTTCCACTTCTGGCGCAAAACAGTTGTTAAACCAGGCTTTAAAAACTTCTTCGGTAACCCAAGCCTTTTGATTTGCTCTTCAGTAAACAGGAAGGGTAGTCTTATCTACACCTTTGAGCGCACGAGGATTAGCTGACTTGTAAACCAGCATTGGTTTGAAAATCTTCGGATGCATTTCCACACAGAAGAGGTGTTATTCGATCTTTTAATACCTTACGTCCAGGACAGCTTTTTGCCGGTTTCATCATCATTGAAAACCTGGTCTCTCGTAAAATCATTTTCTTTAATAAATCTTTGAATTTCTTTCGGGTACGTATTAGCAGCTTCAATGTCAGCAGATGCAGACTCCCCCTGCATTTTGAGGCTGTGTATGGAAATTCGTTTTTTTAAATTTTCAAACCAGCCATTACTCGCAGTAAAATCTGTACTTAAATGAGGTACTCCTTGCCCCTGTAGATACCCGTAAATTTTCAAAGCATTTTCCTTTATAATTTGTTTGCTCAATGTGATGCCTTTTTGACAATTGTCTACAATCCATATATTTAAAGCTCTTTCCATTTGCTTCATCGCAGACGGCTAGAATATTTTAAAGATATTGAGGAACCACCAACAACTGCTTTTCTTATTAACGATTAATTTTTCTTTATTGTGCGTATGGAAGATTCATTCAGCTTTAAACTCCTTGCAATAGCACTAACACTTTCACCTTTTGATAGACGGTCTAAAATGTTGACTTTTGATTCAAAAGATATTACATTCCTTTTAAGCAGCACTTTATCGTTCATTGCCAATATTTTTCTTTTTTTTAATTTTTTTAAACAATTAATTAAACCAGAAATGAAGAGAAATATTGGTAACCAGTTAATAAACAAATGTGTTATGTATACAATTGCTTAAACGGGGAATTACACGTTTATTGAAACTAAAAAGAAAACAGAGCCAACTCTGCAAATAACGCTGAGAATTTATTTCTATGTTCAATGTTGCATTTCAATTTACATCAACCGCTGTTAAAAACAAAGCACTTAAATATTTATGTGCAGAATGGTTTTTGTAAACTGCGCACAACCGAGGCTTTTTTAGTGTTAACCGAAAATGTGAACCAAAATGTGAATCGCGTTAGACCGAGGCCGTGTTAAAAAGAGTACGTGCTAAGCGAGGCCTACCTGTATTCTTTAACTGACGTCATTTGTCACAGGTTTCAAGTGCCCCAGCTCCTTTAAAATACCATGGAATTCTGTCCTTGGTAGCAATTAATTTTTAAATCCTTTAAAAAATTTTATAAAACCAACCATCATGTAAAAATGAAGTCAGGTTAAGTAAAAAGTTTTTTTTTTTTTTTTTTGGAAAACTTTGCAATCCAAAATGTTTACATTACTCACTGAAATTTTAATATTTTGTTCGGGAATTTTGACCTTTTAAAGGGAAACTGGAAAAACGCACTTTAAATTTAATTGATTTCTTTTTTTTGTATGACTTCCTACCCCCCCCCCCCCCCACCCCTCTACTAGAGTAGAAAATTTCATGATAACACTGCAGTATAATATTTAAGTGCACATTACAACAGCAACAAAAAAAAACCAAATAAAATACGAATGCAATGCAATGAATTCAACATGAATAAAACACCAACAACACTAACAACAACAAAAATATTTGAATTATTTTGTAATATGACAACTGGGGTGCAAATGCGACAACATGCTATGACCTCTGCTTGCTGCATATCATCGTCACATCACAATCATCTAAAAATAGAGGGGGGGGGGTTGACAACATTAAACCTGGTGGACGTTTTTGGAAAAAATCCCTGACAACCGAAAACCATATTAAAGAGAGAAAAATTTGTTGTTTAAACACGCATTCACTAACACACATACTCATACAAATATTCCTGTGTATAGACCGTTAGTCTGTCATTGAAATAGTCACTATGCCAGCCAGCCAGCCATCCAGTCTCATTTGTGTCACCAACTGTTAGTGGCTGAAGAGATGATATTTTTTTTTATTTTCGGGGTATTCATCCCCTCCCCGTGCGTTAATTTTCAAATAGTTTTGCTAAATAAGCGGAAATTGTTGACAGGAAGTAATACGGATGCTCTTTAATTTGAATTCAACACTTTTGTTGATAAAAATGCCGTGTGTTTTTTTTTTCTTTTTTTTCTCTCCCCTAAAGTTTCATTTAATTTTTAAGTTTTTTTTTTATTCTCGTTTTGCAGTCGTTTTTCCCTCCGTTTGCCTTGCATTTTGTATAACAAATATGAAATGAAATGAAGTGAACTGAACCCACCATATAAAACCACTTGTCCACCATCATCATCATCATCATCATTACTTTTGCAGTGACAACAACAACAACAAACCATTTGAAATTTATTTCAGGGGGAAAGCGATTCCATTATTTTTTTCCTTCTAATTTTCAAATAAAAATCTAAAAATGTTGTGTGAATGATAAGTAAATAAATGTTATGCACTGTAAAAATAAACTGCGCAGTATTTGACCATTAGAATCCATACATTTTTTTTTTCTATCTGCCCTCTTAATCGGAGACAGGTCCGTCTAGAGACCAGAAAAGTTCTTTATAGGATTACGACTCAAAACAAAACCAAAAAAATTTCTTTTAATTTTTTCAGGTCAGTCCTACATTGAAAATACCGTTCTCAAGTCGAATGTATTCTTGTGAAAGCATTCTTCACTAAACGAACCAAATAATCTGACAGGGAAAGGTCTGAACTAAAAGACGGGTGTAGTTCATCCTCCCTACCGTTATATGACAGTTTATTATCGGATAGTAGTGATGAAAATCTTTTGTTCACTTGTGCTTACCACAGCTTCCTTGGTTTGTTTGACGAGTTTTCAACAGGTCATCCCAGATTGAAGCCTGCTGGATAAAATAGTTAGAAGGTTTTATGGTGAACAGACTAAAGCAAAATTTCAGAACAACTCCCTTCTAAACTGTTTTATACTTTTGTTGCAACATGTGACCGAGGGTTGTCGTGAAACCCTAGACATATTTCAATGCTTCAATGCTTCAAATATGTGTTTAATAAATATCCTCTGCAATATTAAGCCTAATTTAAACTATTTGTAGGTTAGGTTTGGTTGGAAGTTCACCTTACTGTTTCAACAGTTTCATGCCTTCACCCAGGTACCCATTGGTCCATTATGCCCCTTCATAAGATGCAACTGTTTGTAATAAATGACATTTTGTGGTTCCACCAAATACAGAACATCATCAATATTCGGTTTTGGCGTTAATTCTGTTACGTTTTCCTTCAATTTTGATTGGATTGGTGCAACTATCTTTCATCAGTAGTCGCGGTGGTCTAGTAGGTAGTGTCTTGGCTTATTAGACGTAAGGCCACGGTTAAAACCCCAGGTTAGACATCAAAACGAAAATACGAAAAAATATTTCTTCGGCGACTTCCTCTCACCAGATTTCTGGCAAAAACTCGGAGAGTAAATAAAATTGCCATGAAAAGTTTCTCAAAAATCTGTTGTTCGGAGTCGACTTTAAACTGTAGGTCCCGCCACTCAAGAATAAAATTAACACACACAACATAAGTGGTGTGAGAAGCTAGACCGTAATCCTGAAGTGCTGTAATGGCCAATTATATATGTACCTATGTGTCTTACATCAAAACTTAAAAATAATACGTGTTAATTCTTTTTGAAATGTCAGATATCGCAACCTTTTGAGAAGGAATATGACTTAAGTAGCAAAGTTCCTTACCAATACACGCAATACAATAACCCAATAAGTTTTCACGCAATGTATTGTTTCCAAAACACGTCATAGTCTAATAGGTGCTGCATTGGCTGATTTGACGAGGAACCGTGGTTCAAACCCCAGCTCAGATATTTCGAACCAAGTGGAATATGAAGAAAAAATATTTCTTTCGACGTTTACCTCTCAGCAGTCTTCTGGCAAACACTCTGAGAACAAATAAAATTGCCATGAAGAGTTTCTCAAATAAGTATATGTCGTTCTGTCACGCCACTCAGGAATAAAATTAACACACGCATGATGGATGATGTAATAAGTTAGGTTGTAATCCTTACTAAAGAGTTGCAATGGCCAATTGTGGGGGAGTAAAAATTGTTATTAAAAATTGTTTTTTTTTAGTGTAACAAGTCTAGGCGAATAAAATTTTCTGCATTTGTGTGCCGGTGACAGTATTTTTCGGTATAAACAGTGTTGACTGAAATACTAGGGGCATTACAAAGCTTACAAAATTTTCTGAAAAAAAACCGCATTTGTTTTGTACCATCCTACACTACTAAACGACACAAAAAATTCTTTCACATTGCCTTTCGTAGTTGGCTGTAATCAAAATCCACACACATGCGTAAAGCTTTGTTATTGCCCACAAGATCTTTTAATATTCCATATGGAATGCCCATTTTTTTTTTGGCGTGTGAGGTAGGGTTCAAAATGCCTTCGCACTTACAGTGACCGCCGTCAGCTGCGTCGAGTGGGGCTTCCACTAAATCAATCCCTCCTCCTCTTCTGGGGATACTCCCTTCCCGGGACGGCTGTCTGCATTACTTTGGGAAGGGTCCAGAACGACGTCCTGTTAAGGACCGTTGTCTACTCTCTCACGTCTGGGTACGCCATATTTGAAGCCAGCCTCATGCTATTGGCTCGTCTTCTCATGTATCATTCTGTCGTACTGTATCAAGGTCGACCTTCTTCCTGCGGAGTACACATTCTACGTATCTTCTCACAGCGTTCTACTTCGTCTCGTTTTCGTTGTCGGGTGTGAATTCGCCAATCTGTTCCATCAACACATTCTTCTCGTCTTGCCATTTGATGCAATGGAAGAATGTGTGTTCAGCCTCGTCACTCATTTCCTCGCAATAAATGCAGCCAGGATCATTCACCTTGCCCATGCGGTGTAGATATTGTCGGAAATAACCATGACCCGAAAGAAACTGGGTCAGGAAGTAGTTAATTTCCCCAAAATTTCTCTGTGTCCATGCTTCTATAGATGGAATAAGTCTAGCAGTCCATCTTCCACTTGTTTCATCGTTGCCATCGCCGTATAGTTTGAGATCTGATATCTGCGGTACTAATGGCGAGGTTTTCCCTCTTCGCTTTCCATAATGTTCTTCGCTCGAAAGCCAGCAAGTCGATAGGTGTCTCACCGGTGATCACGAGGACTGTGGCGCCCGAGACCGTGCGATAGGCCGAAGCGACTCTTAGTACCGCTGTTCGTTGCACTGCTGCTACTATTTGCCGCTTGGATTTAAACTCCAACACATCTCCCCATATCTCGCTGCCATAAAGTAGTATCGAGTTAGTCGTTGCCAAAATCAATTTGCGTTTGGACTGCGTTGGTCCGCCGATATTTGCCATCAGTCTGCTCAACATGCCCGTTAGTTTTGCTGCCTTGGTAGCCACATGCTGTATTTGGGCCCAGTAGTTAAGTCTACAGTCTAGTCTGAGACCCAAGTATCTCACTGCTTTCTTTGTGATCAGTGATACGTCACCTATCTGCATACTTATCTCGAGTGGAATGTGAGCCAATTTCATCAGTCTTATAGTCCGTGGTCCTCGAGTATGGAATGCCCATGGCTTCCACAATCTCACGTATATATGTATTTTCAATCTACAATTGAAATTATTGCTATAATTTTTTCCATCACTGTATATACATATGTATGAGTGAGTATGCATGAGTGTGTATGTGTAAATTGAAGTGAACTTAAGCCAGAAAAAAGAAAAAAAAGAATTCATTTTCCAGAAAGTTATTTAATGCTTAAAATAACTTTAAAATTCACAAATTGAATCAAAATGGAAAAATTTTTTTTGTTCGTAAAATTAAAATTAAAATGTGGCTTTAAAATCACTTCATATACAATACGTACGTACATCAGCACTAACAGCAGTAGGAGTATGAGTTACAATACAGTGTTACAGTATAAGAGTGTGTATGTGTAATTTTACTTTACATTAAAGCAAGTAATGTTAGCCTAAGTAAGCATACATATGTGTGAGTAAACAGTTTTTGGTCCAGGCATAGACACAAACGAATACTAACGCTGTTGTTGTTGTAACAAACATTACCTATTTGAACAATAACAAGCCATATGACCGAGAGAGAGAGATAGAGAGCAAGGGAAACGATGTTACTTTTTCTAACACAATGACATTTGAATTGAATTTTATTGTTATTGCTTATGCTGGTGTATGTATGTATGTATGATAGCATAGAAGCATAAAAATCATTGCTGTTATGGGTGTGTAGTTATGTTAAATGCGTAAAGGTGGTAGTGGTAGGTGGTAGATATAATAGTAACAGCCTTAAAACATGTATTTTTACACTCGTTTCTCTATTTTGTTTTTGCTGTGCTCTTTAATAAAAGCAAAAACAAAAACAAACAAAAAAATACAATCAGAGTGTACAGTAATAAGAGAGAAAAGTTGTGCCAAATTTTTTAAAGCTTGTACGAAAACAATGACAATAACAGACAATAACAGAAAACATGTTGAATTCTGTCCAAAAAAACAATGAAAGTTTGTTTCTTTTTTATGTTTATTTTTTTCTCAACAGCATGCATGAACGATTGTATGACTGACGGTAAGTGAATACGACAATGACTGATCAAATGTCTAAATGTTTATACGGACTTTTTTTCGTTTCTTTTCTCTTTGTTTTTTCCCTTATTTTTATGCATAAAAAATAAATAAAAATGAGAGCAGAAAGCAGTAGTGAGAGCATGAGAGTAACAAACGACTTAAAAACTTATCAATTGTTAACAATGGCAATGACATGAGATATTCATTTAAACAACAACAACAATAACAACAGCAGCAGCAACAATGTTTGTTTGATTTTCTATTTTTTTCTTTCTTTCTTTCTGTGTATGTCTCATTGTTCTGTAGGACAGAGGCAGAGAGAGATAGAGGGAGAAAGGAAGAGAGTGTGTGTGTGTATGTTTTTTTTCTTAAATAAAAATCTATTGTTAATGTATGTGAAGGTTTTTCTTTTTTGTGTTCTTTGTTTCCTTGTAAAAATAAAATTTTTTTTCCAAGCAAGAAAAACAAATTAAAATAAATTGCAATCACGGTTTGATTAACGCAAATAAATATATTGAAAATGAAATGAAATCAAGTCAAGTCAAATAAATTGCATTTTTTATAGGCAAAAGAGAGAGAAAGAGAAAGCGAGAGCTAGAGAGCGAAATAAAAATAATAGAAAATTGCCTCAACTACTGAATCGTAAGAGATTTTTTTTACCTTTCGGGTTTTAAAAATATTTGAAATAAACAGTGAATGAAATATGTATTTGAAACAATAAATGAAGGCTTGCCATTTAGATTAGGAGTAGGACCACAAAAAACTGCAATGAAAAGTTTGCAGATCTGCCGTCTAACAACCGCCGCTCATAAATAAAATTAACACACTCAAAAGGGGTGCTGTGTGAAGCTAGTCTGCAGTCGTGACTATAAGGTTCTAATGGCTTGTTAATCATATAAGTAAGTAGGACCAAAGATAATAAAGTATAAAGAATGTGCATTTTAACATATTTTGGAATATTTTTCAAAAATATTTCTTGACGCAGGGGGAAAGATAGAAGGGAAGGTTACAGAAACCAAGAGCGTAACAATGCGTTGTTCTCATCGTGCGTTTTTGTTGTTTAACCACTTTTTTTATTTATTTTTCTGGTGTTAAAAACAGACGTCGGCACCAATGTCCCTCAGGGGAAGAACGTCTTCGGCTTTTTACATACATTGGACACGAACATCAAGAATGTTCGTTAAAAAGAGCGTAAAAATCTTGTCAGCTTTTAAAGAAGAAGGTTCATGTCGCTTTTTACAGACTTCAATTTACGCCCAAAGAAATATCACAGTAGAATTCACTAATATCAACGAGAAATAATTTCGATTTTTGGAAGAATATTTGCCAAGTTAAATACGTTGTCTTTAGGGATTTAATGCAGTACATTTTTTCTATATTTTCTGATCACATATATATATCATTGGGGTTAATAAGTAGACTTGACATTATTACTAACAATTTTCCTCTAGGTTAACACATGCCTATGGTTATGGATTAGTGAGTGAGAGAGAGAAAATAGGTTGGGAGAATTTATATATTTACAGCCATATAAAAGTGTTAGTAATATACGATATTTTTATTTTCATTTCATCAACATACATATGTAAGGCTGTCTATCTTTCGCTTAATAATTTTGGATAAATAAAAATAAAATAAAATATCGATTTTATTATTAAAAGAACATGAAGCTATCCATCTTTGGCTTAAAAATTAGGCCATGTTTTTTAGATAAATAAAAATAAAAAGAATAAAAAAAACCATTTTTTATTAAAAGACACGAGCATTCCAAAGCATTTAAAAAAGTTATACTATGGGACAAAATAAAATACGCCCAGCTAATGACATAGAACATTTTTAACACAAAATATTCTTCGAGTGTTATTCTGAAATAAAATGATAAAGCATCCGCAGCACATATTTTCTTGTCGCAGTCTGATCGACAACTAAATCAAAAAACACAAGAATACATACACATGTACATACGTGCGATGAGAGCAACACATTGTTACGCTCTTTGTTTATGTTCATTTTTCTTCTGTCTTCCTCCCTCTCATCAAGAAATGATTTTTGAAAATATTTTGGTGAGAGTGGGTCGTAATGTTACGACCCGCCATAAGAAATTTTACTTCTACATGATGCGTATTCTTTATATCCATATTCTTTGGTAGGACCCTCCTCCAAAGGTAAGATCCCCTTTAGTACGAGGTTTATTCCCATTGTGTTTCCCATTGTGATTCCATATAGGAAACCTTTGCAATTCCAAAATAAATCTTGCCGTGTTTAGTAATTTTTATTTTGAGGGTAACAGAATATGAAAAATCAATAACTTCCGTTTCTTTATGGCAAGGAACCACTGACATTTCTTCTCAGACCTACAGCAACTACAAAAATTACTAGAGGCTATGACAAGTCATCTGCATACCTTTTGAAATAAGTCCATGGTAAGGTAAGCAGATAGTCAAACCTTTTCTTATTCGTATTAAATCAGCACACTTTCTGATTCCGGGCAGGGACGACTGGGATTCCAATATGGTCGTGCACCCGGAACACCTTGAAATGGTGTTGGAAACGGAATCTACTCTGGGAAACTGGACCTGAACATTTCTCTTCGGCTGCCGAACTACTGTACCGTGTTTAAGGCGGAGGTGATGGCCATTTACCGGGCCGCTCAATGGATCCTCGTCAACGGTGCTCCTTTCACCCGCGTCTCGGTCTTCTCCGACAGTCAGGCCGCCAAAAGATTTCTGTCGGGTTTTTGTGAATTACTCCAGGATCGTTAGGGAATGTTGCCGCTTCAGTCTCTCGCTGGACTGGGTCCCCGGGCACAGTAATGTTCTGGGGAACTGTAGGGTCGACGAGCACGCCAGAGCTGGTGCACTCCTTCTGGAATCGTCTTCGATTGAGTTACGCATGCCACTTACCTCGTTCAAGTTGGCTATTGTGCGGAAATTCTTTCGAGAGGCCAACCTATCCTGGGTCAATGAGTAGTCCTGCTCCATCGCTAGACTCACCTGGCCCTTGATGGATAGTAGGCGTACGAACCAGTTGCTTGGACTTGGTCGTAACATCATCTCGACCTCAGTGGCCATGCTTACGGGCCATTGCGTTATGGGCAGACAAGCGGAAAGGATGCGGCTCCCATTCAACGACTTCTGCCGCGGGTGCAGATCCGCTGAGGAAGAAGAGACTGTGATCCACTTCTTCTGTCAGTGTCCGTCACTTGCTAGGTGCAGAAATAGATTATTTGGCTCTCCGTTTCCTGTCAGCTTTGCGGAGCTATCATCTATTGACATCAAGGATATAGCTTCGTTCATCAAACTTTCTGGCTGGTTTTCCAGTGTGGGGTAGTCGAGCTTCTGATGAGCAGCCCTTGTGCTGACCAACTTTTTCCTCCTCCCTGGTCTTGGTTGAACTTGGTCAGCACAGGGACTGCGTTCACCAGCGGCATCACAACGGGCCGCTATGCGCGCTGAAGTGAGCTTTGTGACATGACCTAACCTAACCTAAATCAGCACAGCACGAATACGGTAAAATGATCACAGAATATTCAGTTTAACTAAAGGAAGCGGAACAGTGCCAGCCCTGATCAGTACACCTTATTTACATAGTTGATTATTAAAATCCTTTATTCAGGATTACAACAAAGCTTCTTACACCATCCATGTTGTGTGTGTTAATTTTATTTATGAAAGGTGAGAGTTATAGCTTTACGTCAAGTCTGATTTGAGAGACATTTCATGTGAATTCCTTTCTTACTCTCAGAGTTTTTGCCAGAAGTCTGGTGAGGTGAAGTCTACAAAAGAAATATTTTTTTAATTTTTCATTTTCCTAGAGATGTCTGAACTGGTACCTACCAGACTGCGACTGCTACTGATCTATTTAAGATGCTGAAATAATCACAGGCTTTCTCATTTTTTTTTGCCAAAATATCTTAAAACAGGTATTTTAAGTCCAAAGAAAAAAAGAAAGACAAAAAACAAAACAATTTTTAACTCTTTGCCTTTTTCTCACTCTGTCTCTCTTCCACTCTCGCTCTGTCTCTCTTCCATTCTCTCTCTCTCCCTCCCTTTCTAAGTAAATGCCCTGCTAACGCTGGCAAATGGCTTTTAAACTTTTACATGCATTTTCATAATTTATCTTCACAGACGAAACGAAAGAGAAAGAAAATGAAAGAGAAACGCATTCAGTACAACATGCTGATATGCTTTCTATTGCTTTTATTTTCTTGTGTTGTTGTTGCATAAAACATTAAGTGTCATTGTGTGTCTGTATGTGTGCAATTTATGACTGACTGTTAAATTTCTAAACGACAGGGCATTTGTATGCTTAACACACACACACATACACGGAGTTATAAAAGCATATGACCGGCAAGGACAAGACACTCTTTTTTAAAACCATGAAAGCATTAGCGTTTGCATATATGTAAGTGTGCGTGAGGTTTTTATAAAAGACAGAGCAAGGGCAAGAGCAAGAGAGAAAGAGAGTAATGCTGGAGTTAGCCACACGTAACGTAACGTACCGTAGAAAACGTTCTCTTTTTAGAATATGGAGAACGATGTAAACGCTTACCCAAACGTTCTCTCTCGTTAGCAAAACGGAACGATCTGTATAAAACAGAATTCTCCCACGTTTTTACGTGACATTTGAACATGAGAGAGAGAGAACATGAGAGAGAGCAGTGTTGCCATGAAAAACAATATTGTAATCAACATTTGTGAAAAAATCACCAAATAAGGAAAAATATGATAAAAATTAAATTCGCAGTTTTTTATTTTATTTTTTTCAAATTTAAATTATTGAGAAAAAATAAACAAAAAATAACAAAATAAAATTATAGTCTTACTAATTAATTAATTTTAACAAACAGCACAAAAGCTATTTTTATAAGAAAAATAATAACCAAATCGGAATAATCTACACATTGAACAAAAAACGGCAACACTGATGATGAGTCTGTATACCAATTTCTATGCATTGTGTTGTGTTTGTTTGTGTGTTGCTTTGTGTTCTGTTTCGTTTTTATTTACATTCTTCGTTGACATATGTCCCGTTTTAAACGTTTCTATAACTACACAAACGTTTTTAAGGCTACGTACGTTACGATTTTACGTTTCTAACGCTTGGCTAAAGCCCCAGTTATGCTACCGGAACGGAACGTAACTGTAACAGTAAGAATCAGCTGATCGTTTTTGTTATGTATAAAGCAATACGAATGGTTATAGAAATGTAATGTAACGTAACCGGAACGTAAGAATCTGTAAAAAATAGAATTTTCTTACATTTTTACGTGACATCTGTTTAGCAGTGTTAACAACATGTCAATATTAAAAACCACCAATACTGAAAATTGAAATTATGAACAGAATTTACATTTTGTACGTTTGTTATGTTTGTCTGTATGTAGAATTCTCTTTAAATAAAACTTCAGATATTTTAAAAACCCAAATTATAATTTATTTCATTATTAACTTTTATAATTTAAAATAAAAATAAACGCTATTTTTTCTATAACATTATGTAGGTAGTGTTAATTTTTATTTTATATTAGAAAAATATAGTTATCGACTTTTAACTAATTAAAGCGTTCGAAAACCATTTCAGTTTGCATTTTACTTTTACTAGAAAAGATAAAAACGTTTTTACATTCGTACCAATTTGGTTTCCGAAATACATGACCTGTTTCTGTAGGATAAACGATTTCACTTGCTTGTCTATTTATATGGAAAATACAATCAAAAGCACGTAATTTTTAGTTTTTGTTTGTGTGAAAGTAAAATTGTTTGGCTTAAAGAAACAGTACATAAAACTTTTAATAAATACCTTTAAATAAATATAAAATCGTCGAAATGAATCCGAAAACCCTGTAGTCATAACACTGGTTAACAGCTGAATTAAATAAAAACAAAAGACGCCATATTGGAAGTGATAAAAGGAGTGAAAACAGAGTTTTTAAAATTTGGATTTAATATTAAATATGTTTAAAAACCAATAAATAAAAACTCAAACATGTCTTCTATATCCATATCTGAATTTTTGTCGGTTAGTTTTTACAATTTTTATTTCTTTATTTGTTTTTGTTTATTCCTTTTATTGTTTTGTTTACCTAAAAGCATATGATTACGTTTTTACGTTCTATAATTGCTCTTACATTTTTACGTTCCGTGCACATTACTGTTACATTGCGTTACATTACGTTCCGGTAGCATAACTAGGGCTTAACCAAGCCATAAGTAAAAGAGATTGCAAGAGATTGATTGCATTGCAATGCAAATGACATTTATGTGCTGAGTTCGTTTGCTTCTTTCGTTTTCTTTCGTTTTTTTAGTATGAAAACGTGCGAAAGCATCTCCTGCATATCTTTACAGTAATGGCTCCTATGTAAGGCATTTGTTGTTATTGTTGTTGCTGTTGTTGTTGTTGTACAAATGACAACCAAAATTTCAATGCATTTTCGTTTTGTTTTTGTTTTTGTGTAAGCTCTACCAAAAAGGCTTTGCCTGGTTTTGTTTATCACTCGTTCTCTCTCTCTCTCTCTGTTTCTCTTTGTCTGTTTCTGGCCTTTGAATTCTATTTTCTATTTTCTTATTGTTATTTGGTTTTGTTCTTGTTATTGTTGTTGTATTGTTGCATTTGTCTCAAATGCTTCGTCTTTTCCAGTCTAATACCTCCGTCCATTTGCCGAAACCAACATAAATTATGTGGCTGAGTGACCTTTTCTATTCAGACGACAGGACAACCTCTACTGGGCTTATCTGTCTGCTACTGCTGCTGCTGCTGTACTGCTATGCTGCTAACGTTATGAGCTGTATTTTGTGCACATTAATGGCACACTTTATGCGTGTCGTCCTGTTTAATTCCTGTTATTGTTGTTGCTTCTTTTGTTGTCATATTGTTTTGTATATCCTTCTCGTGCCATATGTTTTGTTCTACTAACACCACAGCTGCCACCACCTCTACCACCACTCCTACCTCTACAACTGCTACCATTGCTTAGAGTCCTTTTGTCCATTTGTCCTGTCCATTAACTCTCAACAATTTTGTTTATTGTTGAAGTTGAATTTGAATTTCAGTTTTAAAAGCCTTTTGTTTTGTTTTTGTTTGGTTTTGTGATGTTCTGTGGAGATCATAAAATTATCTTCAGGTTTATTGTTTAAAAATCTTCAATTGTTCCTGCTGCTGGACACAATTATTTGTGGATGAGATTTGTTGTTGAACTGCTACTCATATCAGCAAGCATTTTGGAATATCAACTCTGTGGTAAGGCAAGCAGTCAAAGGAAAAGGAAAGTCGTTTACACCTTATACAACCGGCAATGGGCAACAGGCAGCAGGCAGTAGGCAGTTAAAATTGTGATTGTAATTGTAGACGTTAAAGGGAGAGAGAAGTCGCCGTGGTCTAGTAGGTAGTGTGTTGGCTTATTAGACGAAAAGCCAGGGTTCGAGCCCCAGGCCAGACATAAAAAAAAAAATCAAAAAGAATTTCTTCGGCGACTTCCTCTCAGCAGATTTCTGGCAAAAACTCTGAGAGTAAATAAAAATTGCCATGAAAAAGTTTCTTAAAAATCTGTCGTTCGGAGTCGACTTTAAACTGTAGGTCCCGCCACTCATGTATAAAATTAACACACACAACATAAGTGGTGTGAGAAACTAGGTCGTAATCCTGACTGAAGGGTTGTAATGACCAATTATGTATGTAAAGGGAGAGAGATGAAGAGAGTCATATAAAGAACAGAGAGTCTAAAGGCACCGACTTGACATTGTGGCAGCTCGAGGCAGGTTATATTTTCCAGCTCATGAGACATGTATCGTGTGCAACTGTATTGAATTCGAGAGCACGAGATAACAAATAAAATGACAAAAGAAAGCGTGTCGAAACCTCTCAAATGCATGAATATTCGATTCCGGGGAGTTAGAAAATGTCCAGAAGGCTTGAAGGACTGTATTGAAGAGCATCGAATGGCAGTTGTTCGGTTGTCCGGCCAATTGCAGCCAATGTGGCCATTATTGGAGCAGTCAGGACAAATTTAAAACTCACTGATTTGGAGTTGACTAAAACGTGCGATTGGCATGCCTTGTTCCACTGCTGCACTAGAAACTCTATTGATTTTAAGCCCATGGCATAGGATAGTTAAGATCAAAGCCATATAATGAGTGATTTTTTAAGAGCTATAGGAAAATTTTTCAAAAAAAACACATAAAATTCAGAAAAATGCATGAAATCGTTATTTGAATCGATAGTACGGTCCATATAATTTAATGTCTGAAGATTATTTCATGCAAATGTTGACCGCGACTGCGCCTCAAATGGTCCATCCGCTTAGTCCAATTTTGGCATACTCTTTCCAACATTTCGGCCGGTATCTCACGAATAAATGCTTCAATGTTGTCTTCCAATGCGTCAATTGAAGCGGGCTTGTCTGTATAGACATGAGCTTTAACATAGCGCCACAAAAAATAGTCTAAAGGCGTTAAATCGCCCGATCTAAGCGGCCAATTGACCGGTCCCGAACGTGAAATAAAATGTTCACCGAACTCGCCTCTCAATAAGTCCATTGTTACGCGTGCTGTGTGGCATGTGGCACCGTCTTGTTGAAACCACATGTCATGCAAGTCGAGCTCTTGCATTTTGGTCAAAAAAAAAGTTGGATATCATTTCACGGTAGCGCTCACCATTCACAGTTACGTTACGATTCGCAGCATCTTTGAAGAAGTACGGTCCAATGATGCCACCAGCCCATAAACCGCACCAAACTGTGAATTCTGCTGGATTAATTGGTAGCTTTTACAATACTTCTGGCTGATCTTCACTCCAAAATCGACAATTCTGCTTATTTACGTATCCATTGAGCCAAAAATGAGCTTCGTCGCTGAACACAATTTTCGATAAAGAAGTGGATCTTCGGCCAACTTTCCAAGAACCCATTCACCAAAAATTCTGCGTTGCAGTTCGGTCGTTCGGCTTCAATTCTTGCACCAGCTGTATTTTGAAAGGCTTCACACCTAAATCCTTCCGCAAAATTTTCCACGTTGTTGAGTAACAGAGGCCCAATTGCTTGCGAACGGCGACGAATCGATAATTGATGGTCACCATTAACACTGGCCGATACAGCTGCGATATTTTCTTCAGTTCGCACTCTGCGTAAGCGTGTTGGTGGTGGTTTAATGTCCAACAATGTAAATTTGGTGCGTAATTTAGTCACAATTGCACGAATAGCCCCTTCAGTCAGTGGGTCGATTAAACTGACCATAAAATGGAAGAAGCGCACGATGAACTTTCTTAAGATTAAGCACGGATTTTGATAATAAAATTCAATGATTTGCAAGCGTTGTTCGTTTGTAAGACGATTCATGGTTAAATTATGGACCAAACTGAAGATGTTTGACAGTGAAACAAAAGACGAAACGTGCGTGAGCTGTTTAAACCAGTGTTGCCAAAAAGATAAATAGCTAAGAAAATCACCCGTTAGAACGATGAAGAACAAGTCTAATACAAGCTTCATCAGTGCAGCATCATAATCTAACAAAAAAGCTTAAAAAAAGACTTAAAAACCAGCGGAATAGTATTCTATTCCACGACTTTAACAGGCCATCATCAGCACATAGTAAATACTCTGCTGCATAAACACAACTCACTACCAAGACGAAAAGAAATGATGGGCCTTTAGGGCAAAGCCGAAGTGGAGAATTGAAATCAAAAAAGTATGAAAAATTACGACAAAAAGGAAAAAAATGAAGAAACATTTAAAAAAGTTGGTGGGAGTGTCACAAAGCGAAACAGTCCAACGTTTATTTGGATTATTGCAACAAATCACGCATATGAAGAGGCAGTCAGTCAGTCCAGTCACAACGCACAACTCCATTTAATGCAACAAAGTAACCCCTCCCCGCCCTGCAACTGTAGCTACTCTTTGCTTTCCTTGGCTACAAAGCCTTGCCTACTAAGGCTCTTTACTCTCCTTGTTTACTGCTGCAAAACATTGGTTTTTTTTCAATAAAAAATTCTATGACTGTGACTGTCCCCGTATGTAACATGCAGTATAGTATAGCAGGCACGTAACGGTAAAAAAGAAGAGTCCAAAGGCTATAAAAACGGGAGCTATTAAATGCTTTTAGGCTTAAATAACAGTCAACCAACCAACCACTCAGAGCGAGTCACACAGTCAAGCATTCAGGCAGCAGATAGCCATGCAGACTGCCAGACAGTTAGGCAGTAAGGCAGGCTATTCATTTGGTCACCAGGGCATTGAATTCATTCATTTGTTAACAGGGAGAGTCTTGTTTATCAAAAAGGGTTACAATTTCATCAACGCATGAGCTTATGGCGTATGGCGAAGGCAAAGTTTTTAAAAAAAGGAAAAATTTCAGCCTGCTTCGTAAGGCTATTTACAGCTTTAATTATGATTAATTTTTCTATCTCTCTCTCTCGCTTTCTTTCTATCTCTCTCTGGCGTTGCTATGTAAGACAATACTTGCATTTTGCTCTGGCAAATACTCGCTGCCCTTTTACGCGGTGATGCGAAAACTAAGCAGAAAAAAAGGCAAAAAAAAGTTATCACAACCAACATTCTGTTTTATTAGGGCACAGAGAAATTTGAAATTTTTGGTATTTTTTTGAGATCAAAGCCTTTTGTTCTAAATTAAAAAAAAAAAAAAAAACTGTAGCAGATTGCAAGGCGTATAAACTTTACTGTGACATTTTTTGATTTCTCATCGTTCTTTTAATGAACGGAAAAGCATTTCCCTTAGCTCTCCTTTACTGCATACGTCCGTGATGTTTATAGGCAGGAATATAACGTGAGTCTTTTTCAAGTTAACAAAAAAAATTTGTACTAGCAGTTCTAGAAGTTGACAAAAACCAAACCTTGTTTAAACTTTGCTGCCTGTTGAAAACCTATTATGAACATAATTGTGAGGGGAAATCCTTAAGGCATTTTATAATATCAACGGAATGTTTGCCTGTGACGCTTGTTCTGGAATGATTTTATTTTGAGCAGAAAGAACTTGTTAAATAATAACAAAAACAAGGTTAATGTGCTTAAAAGGTTAACAATTACCCACGAATGAAGAATACCAGGGCCATAGAATTCTATTCCAATATTATATCAATGCCAGCATAGTTCTTCTAAAGGTGTTTTTTATAGAGGTATAGAACTTTAAGTTGCAATAAAACAACGATGGATTATTCGATTGACATGAATTTTATTTATCCGAAAGATAATCTTGTGGCATTACATTTTAAATATGATTTCTGGCATATGACCGCCACGGCTGGCGCAGATGTAGTCCAATCTGGACGTCCAATTTTCGATGACTTTTTCCAACATTTGTGGCCGTATATCGGCAATAATACGGCGAATGTTGTCTTCTAAATGGTCAAGCGTTTGTGACTTTACCGCATAGACCAATGACTTTACATAGCCCCACAGAAAGTAGTCTAGCGGTGTTCAATCACAAGATCTTGGAGGCCAATTCACAGGTCCAAATCTTGAAATTAGGCGGTCACCAAACGTGTCTTTCAATAAATCTATTGTGGCACGAGCTGTGTGACATGTTGCGCCGTCTTGTTGAAACCACATCTCCTGGACATCATGGTTCTATTCAATTCAGGAATGAAAAAGTAGTAGTAATCATGGCTCTATACCGATCACCATTGACTGTAACGTTCTGGCCACCATCGTTTTTGAAAAAGTACGGACCAATGATTCCACCAGCCCATAAAGCGCACCAAACAGTCAGTTTTTCTGGATGTAACGGTGTTTCCACATACACTTGAGGATTACCTTCACTCCAAATGCGGCAGTTTTGTTTGTTGACGAAGCCATTCAACCAGAAGTGCGCTTCATTGCTAAACAAAATTCGCTTATGAAAATCGGGAACAACGGTAATCTCGTTTTGGGCCCATTCGACGAATCTACGCCTTACTTGATGATCGTTTGGCTTCAAATCTTGCACGAGTTGGATTTTGTAAGCACGCAAACCAAGATCCTTCCGCAAAATCTTCCATATAGTGGATGGACACAGATCCAATTCCTGTGCTCGATGGCGGATGGACTCATTCGGGTCTTCCTCAATGCTACGCTCTACAGCAGCAATAGCTTCTTCTGTACGCACCGTACAGCGTCTCATGGGTATGCGAGTTATCAATAAGAGTAAACGTGGTGCGAAAACGTTCCATGGTTAATCGAATTAACTGCTCTGATGGACGATTTTGTCGACGATAAAATGGACTTAGTGCGCGATACGTTTTCCGCACAGAACCATTATTTTCGAAATAAAATTGCACTATTTGCAAGCGTTGTTCAGGCGTGAGTCTATTCATGATGAATTGCCAAACCAAACTGAGAATAAATCACTTGACAGCTGTTAAATCGGTCGCCATCTTGAAAAGTAATGCCAACTTAAAGTTCTATACCTCTATACCTTTACAAATTGTTTAATTTTGAGCAAAAGAAACTGTTCAAGAATAACATTAATGAGGCAAATATGCTCAAAAGGGCTCATTAATACACAACAGTTAAGGTTGGAGTGTGCTTTGAAATTTATCAGGACTTTAGGTCTGTAGCTGTGATGGTCTTCTCAAAAGTACTGTGTTCAAAAGTACTTTGTAAAAGTACTTGAGCGGAATTAACTGTTGAATGATGAGCCTCATTAACCTAAAAACTGAAACTGAAGTTTGTCAGGGCATTTGACATGGAGGAGACATTAAAGGGATGCCCTTTAAAGTGTGAGGGAAGCACAATAGATCGAATGATCGCAATACTAATGCCCCCTTCACCACAATAATGATTATTAAGAGAAGTAAGCTGTTCTTCTTCTATTGGGTAAATGCCCAGTATTATACTGTAATCGAACCCTGAAACTCTCAATGTCATCGCCATTTCCTCATGATGCTTGCAGCCATATATGGCCTAAGCATATGTATTCTCTTAAGCAATTGAATAACTTGAATACCATGAAAATCATTTAGAAAACACCATAGATTTTAACACTTTAAAAAGCCTTTAAGTATGCTATAAAAAATTTAACAACTGGCATGATTTTTCATGACATTTTGTTAGGTTTGTTGGGCAATAAAAAAAGAAAAAGAAAGATTGTTATGGCCTCCTATAAATCTATTGACAATAAAATCATATTTAAGAAAATAACGGAACATATACATGCCCGTGAATTTACACATATTCTGGTGTAAGTTGCGCATAAAAGTAGGCTTCTTGTAAAATGAAAAATCTTTCTCGTTGTAACGCCGAGAGAGAGAGAGAGAGAAAACGTGATTTTTTATGAATTCAATTACTTAGTCATTGAAGCATTTGTGTCTTGATTAGGGGATTATAGTTTTGTTCCCTTAAAATGAAAACCAAATTAAACAGCGAAATACTTTTCTAAAGGGTCCGCCAAATAACTTTTTTTTTTGAAAATGCTTTCAAAAAAAACTACTGAATATTTTCTAAAATTTCTTTTTTTATTTGAAAGTACAATCCTTTCGGTTAATAATGGAAAATAATTTCATTCAAATGGCTAACTCGGCTGGCCATGCAGTAGCCTACACGATCGGTTCAATTTTTAAGCACATTATCGATTGTGTGCAGCTGTATTTCACCAATGGCTTCATGAATAATGTCCTTTAAAGCGTCAATTGTCTCTGGCTTGTCGGCGTAACACTTATCTTTGACGGCTCCCCCCACCAATAATAGTCCAACGGTGTCAAATCGCAGCTCCGAGGTGGCCAAACGACATCAGCTCTGTGGCTGATAATGCGATCTTCACAAACAGGGAGCAAAACATCGAGTGTAGCTTCGGCTGTGTGGCACGTAGCGCCGTCCTGTTGAAACCAAATGTTGCCAATATCCTCCTCTTCAATTTTTGTGAACAAAAATTCGTTCAACATGGCCCGATAACGATCGCCATTGACTGTAACGGCCACTCCTTGCTTAGTTTCGAAGAAAAATGTCCCAATTATGCCTCTGGACCAAAATCGGCACCAAACAGTGACTCGTTTTGGGTGCGTCGGCTTTTCAATGTATGCATGCGGGTTTTCTGTGCCCCAAAAGCGACAATTTTGCTTGTTTACATACCCGCCAAGATCAAAATGTAAAGATGATTTTTTTGTAAAATCGGTTTCTTCTGTAAGTAGATCGCAGGCCCACTTAGCGAAGCGAAAACGCATTGGATGATCAATTGGCTTCAACTCCTGAACCAATTGGACTTTGTATGGCGTCATATCAAGGTCTTTATGCAAAATTCGTCTCAATGATGTCTCCGAAATGTTCAATTGTTGAGAATGACGGTGAATTAATGTTGATGGCGCTTCAAGCACACTTTCTGCCACAGCAGCAATATTCTCGGGTGTACGTACTGCTTTTGGCTTTTCACGCTTTGGTTTATCGACAAGGATGCCAGTTTCTTTCACTTTTTTCACAAGATAACGAACATACGGAGCAGACGGTGCTTTTCTTCTTCCACATTCTGCAACATTACCATGATTTTCAAAGTAATGTCGCAATATTTCCCAGCATTGTTCAAGCGTATACACAATCATATTCGTTCAGCAGAAGGATAAAACTAATTATTTGTCAAATCAGACATGAGCTAAGTGTTACAATTCACGAAATAAGCACTAGTTGAAGAAAAAAAAAACCTTAAGTGGGGGAACCGATAAAAGTGCTTTAAGGTTTGAAAGGAAAGTGATTTCAAATTAAACAGCAGAACATCCTAAGTTTTCTTACATTTTTGCTTATGTATTTAACTTTTGATAAAATAAACTGACAATAACTTCATGTTTTCGTTATTTCCTTTCATTTTCTCCTCTAGCCAGCTTTCATTCATTCATTCAAACACATTCAGAGTCTTTAATAGGGGGGTTTACGTCTCTTGTTGTTGATCAAATTTCATTGTGTACGAGGTGTAGTAAATTTTTGCTTTTAATTTTTATTTTTCTATTTGACCTTAATTCTGTGTCATGTACAATTCCATTAAAAAAGGAAGAAAAAAAAACGAATTTTTTCCAACATCTTCTTGGTATTACCCAATAAGTAGAATTTTTTTTTTGGTTTATTTCCTCAATTTTTCTTCAAAAGCAATTTCTTTAAAAAGAAATTACGTTTTACGTTTCATTTTTATTTCAATTTTTTTCTTTTTTCTTACTTCTACGTCCTGCAGCCAGACACGTAGAATTAACATCCTTAAAAAATAGTTCTTTAGGAGCAAAAAAAAATAAAAAAGGTGGCCAAATAACATGAAGAAGAAAAAAAAAAACAAGAAAAAATTTGCAACAAAATTTCTGTTTTACATCGTCAAGGAAGAAGGACTTAAAAATGCATAAGAAAACATTTTAAACAAGTAAATGAAAAATAAAATGAAAATATAGAGAAAGGAAATGTAATGAAAAGAAAGAAAGAAAAAAAAAAGAATCCATGAAAAGCATTTTCGTTTTGATGTTGAAACGTACAAAAATGCAACACCCGTAGAAAACTCACACACAACCCAGTGAACATTTTAAGCTTACGTTCCGGTCTTTCATACACATTTAACCTTAAGACAATCTTAATGGCATAATTTATGCACGTTCTTATTAAAATTGAAAAATAAATTTCCCATTAACCTTCAAAGATTACAACCTCAATAACGTACTCCATCAGAATGTCACGCACGCTAAGCAAATGACTTAGGAAACGAAAGTTCTGCATCATGAATCTTGCATGACAAAATCACATGTTTACATTGATGGTTGTGTTCAAAGAAAGGACATTTGGCAACGCTGTTATTCTAGAATCGGCAATAGTATGTAACCTCCGTAATCAACTACTTGAGGGATAAAAACTTGAGAAATGAAACTGAAAAAGGACAGGAAAATAAATGCAACCGATTTAAAAGATGCCTTATCCTATGCTTATCTGTGCTTCATAGGCACTAAAGGCAGCATAGCAATGGAAGGAATTCAGCGTTACTTCTTGCTCCATTATACGTCTTAGCCCTTTGACGACCAAACATTTTCTGCTGAAGCGGTTTAACCTTTTGTTTTATTTTAATAACCTGTGGCCTAATAGTAGTGACGAAAATAAAAATTGCCCTCCTGTTCCACATGCCATTATTTCATTTTGCTGAAGAATGTGCATTAAGTTTAGACTTGTACAGAAATTATCAAAGTAAACTTCAACCCTTTTTTTTGCCAGCGGCTTACATAACTGCAGGACGACAGCTTCGCCAAGGCCGTGTTCAACAAATAGTTTTTTTTTCCTGTGTAAATGTCAATATTGTACAAGTATCCAGTTTCTGACTCACATAAACACCATAGTTTGAATCCCCATGAAATAGGTTTGTCCTTCATATACTGTTTCATGGCATTATGTCCCTTAAACTTTACCATATGTTCATCAATTGAGAGTTTTTTGGAAAATTTATATACGTCAGGCATAGCCTTGTTAATGTGCTCTATAATTGGACGGATTTTGTAGCCACGGTCAGTAACATCAGCCTTACTGTTGTCGCAAAAGTGAAGATTGGCTGTAATTTCCTCAAATCGGTTCCGTGGCATGACTCCTGCAATCTGTGCTTGGTGAAATGTTGGATCAGTTGACCAATACAGACGTGTTGATGGGAGTTTCACTAAGCTCATACGTATGATTATGCCCATATAAGCCTTAAACTCGGATACGGTAAAAGTGAACATACGCCCTTTTTGTAAAGCATATAGGTTGGACTGCTCCACTATCATGAGATACAGGCGCGCTTAAAAAAGCTCAAATTTAATGACAATTTAGAGGTTTTAATTCCAGAGTTTTTAGGAATGATAATTTTCGTTTCAACCCATAGGAAAACATAATTGCCAAACATAAAATGACTATTTTTAGGCAGTTTGGAGTTTATCCAAAACTGTTCATTATATTTTTTTGATAGACAAAGGCTAAATCCAAAACATAATTGAATCCCATCCCCTTGTGCCCTATCTTTACCTTGTAGTAGCCCTCGGTATAAACACCATTATTTGGCCAAATTTGGAGCCTCGTAGAGTACAAGTGGTGCCAGATAGGGGTTTGCACTCAACTACATTTTTGTTGCCCCAATCTTCTTCTATAAAACATTCTCTGACATATTTGTTCTATCTGTAACCTGGACAAATATATAAGCCAAAAACCCCCGGGCAAGCATACTTGCCTATGGTCGTCAAAGGGTTAGTAAACGATAGTTCAGCACAATTAAACCCGCTGCAAAATATTAAAACATTTTTATATTGAAAATTGTCTCTAAGAAATTATAATTGGCAACCCTATCATTCTAGAACGTGCTCTAGTACACCAATCAGCCATTTAGCTGAATGAAGAAAACTTATGCAATGAATCCGAAAAGGGCAAGCAAATAAAGGAAACCAATTAAAATGCTGCTTCTTAATATACCCAAACTTCTTAAGTAAACCAAAGTTCCCCCCCCCCCCTTAAAAACCTTAAAATGAACAATAAAAAGTCATTGTACGAAAGGACAGCGTTATCTCTTGGGTAAAATGAGGACTTAAAGAGCAAAGTTACTTACTATGTCAACTTTTTGATAAAAAAAAAACAAATAAATTCTAAAATAAGGCAACAGATGGCAACCCTAACATTCTGGAACTTGCCCTAGGTGGCACTGCTTAACTGCAAACATTGATGAAAGTTGAACTGACACAATGCATGGACAAAATGGAAACTTAACAATGAAATGAATAAAGTTTGTGGCCTATGCCCTATGCTTCTTAGAGGAACTAAAGGAATAATAAATCGTATCATCTTGTAGTCGATCAAAGACCACATGAATCTAAAATTAATTTTCGAACGAATTTTGTAGGTTATGTTCTCAGAGAATGTGGAATATATGAGCCTTAAGGCCCTGATATAGGTTAGGAGAGGATGTATCGCTGACACAGACGGCCAACTGTGTTTCACAGTTGAAACTTAGCATAAGTCTATGGAGGCGCATCAGAGGTGAGCACTTTTTCAGGTAATTACGTCGCACTAAGTGCATAGACTTCGCATTTGCTGACATTGCGATTGATAGAGTTGGGTTAGGTCGGAGTGGTAGCTCTGTTATCACAAAGCTCACTTGAGCACGCATAGCGGCCCGTTGTGATGCCACGGGTGAACGCAGTCCCTGTACTAACCAAGTTCCACCAAAATCAGGGAAATGGAAGAAGTTGGTCAGCGCAAGGGCTGCACAAATAGAGTAGTTCTATCAACATTTTTCATAATCCGGTGAGGCGCTTTCTTGGTTTTCGGTTCACTACAGGATCGCCGGCAATAATTGGGGATGTATAGAGGTGCCGTAGACCTTATTGGCCTAGACCTCTATTGTGGGATTATATGAGCAGAATTAACTTTCTCAATTGCGCACGTTGGAAACTTGTCCGAGGCTTGATCCAAGCCAAACTACTACAGCGGATGGCATTGTTTCTAGGCGTCAACAGAGGACAACCATTTAATTCCAGGACGTGATAGAAAACACCAACCATCTGCACTAAGCAACTTGTCCTCAATTAGTAGACAATCTTGACAACCATTGGTTTAACGAGCTGTAAGAGATTGCAGAAAACCATCTGTAATGTGTGCGCAGAGTTCTATCCTTTTTTCTTTCAATGACAAACCTTAAAGTATGCACCATTTTTATATGTTCAAATCAACAAAAAATGCAAACATCTAAAATGGTTTAAAATTTTTAAAAATTCCAATTTTCCTTCTTTCCAAATAACGTTGCATTACTGTGTTCAAATATCCTGTAAAGAATTATATCCTCTCGGCTTATAAGCCAGCAACAATACATGGTTAATAAATCCTCAATCGTCAGCCCTAAATTATGCCATAAAATTTTTATTCTCATCCAATAAAAGCTATAAAATTGGAGCAGTAAGGGCTTAAAGCCTTAATCATGTTAACGTTTGTAAATGAGCGATAAAATTGTGCATCTCTGCCTCAATCTGTGCCATACTTTCATCATTCTTAAGCCGAAATGTCCTTGAAATTTAGGCAACATTTGCATGTGCATACAGCAGATGATGTGCGTGTATCTTTCTCTTTCTCTATGTATGTGTGTGTGTTTAATTTTGTTATACACCTCTCTCTCTATATATCTCCCTCTCTCTCTTTCTGTTTGGCTAATCAATTTTTGGCTTTAAGCCAAAAACATTTTGAAAAAGGCTTTGTTACGTGGGTAAGAAAGCAATGCAGAGCCCAATTGCAGTGATAAACAGAGCGAGAAATAATTTCATAAAACAAAAGCCAAATGAGTAGTGGGAGGATGGGGAGAGGGGGAAAATGGAGAAAATTAAATTATCTTTTCTTTCAATTGCTTGCTGCTGCTGTTTGTTAATCTTTTTCTTTTGACGAATTAGTAGATAAGGAAATCCAAAGACATATCAGGGCAGACAAATTTAATCAAAACAAAAGCCCATCAGTCAGTCATTCATGGTTCATTTTGCTTGTCTGCTGTCCTTTAAATTTATTTTTGCTGCATTTTTAAGGAAACAAAAGAAACCGAAGCAAAAGAGCAAATGACCCACGAATATAATGCTTTAAAGCTGTTTAAGCGTTTAAATACAATTGAAAACCCCTTTCTAGTGAAACTAAAGCTACTCGTCAAGGCATTTATTTTACCCTATCAAAGAGGTTTATAACCTAGTAAGACCATAACAGCGCCAAATCTTGCAAAAGATCGGTGGATACCAAGTTAACATACATCATTTCTTAATGACTATAACCCAGCATTGAATAGCCGATAAAGCATCGCGTTTTTACTTCAATGTTTGAGTATTCATATTGGATTCATGTGAAACTCATGTAGTTTCAATCACTACAACAATAGCAGATGGCAACCCTACCGCTCTAGAACAAAAGACCAATTACTCCCTGGGTTATCTGACGATGGGATTGCACGTGTTACTAAGCGCCTAAAGGAATCAAAAACTGGGTTCAGTCCTTGCAGTTTCATTCCAACAATATATGGCTTCCAGTTCTAGAACGAAAAAGACGTTGATATACGTAGGTCCAAACCATTTAGTCAGCCTTATGTACCGGACAACATCATTGAATTTAATTTCTGATTTCGTCAGGTGCTTTTGCGTATCGCACGCTATCTCTTACTCCTTTTCCGTGTAGCAACTTTTAAAGAAATCGTGGGAGATGCTCCTAGTCTAATAAGAAGGTAGTGTCTCCCAAAGATTCTCACCATATAGTGATTGCCCGGGTGGAAGAGAAAAATTAGTTGGATTAAGATTCGGCGATTGAACAGCTGCTCTCTTCTACTTAAAAAGTGATTTATAATTTCCTACAGCTGAGTCGACAAGCAGTTTAATTTAATGTCTACAAACGATAGCCCAGTTAGACGATCGAGAAATGATTAAACAGATAAGGGAAAGCGAACATTGAAAAATAAAACGAAGTCTGTCTCAACGCTAACCCATTACACTATGCCCTACGAGAATAGTTACTGTGGCAGAGATGTACCAACGACGTGAAGTGAAAGGAAAGTCTGTATTGAGGTATGGATTGGTATTCGATAGGAGTGTGTCTGCACCAGCAAGTTAGCCAGGAGCCCATATTAGACAGACACATAATTGCCGCAAAACTCGATCAAGGAAAACACAGCATATGCCAAACAGTTTTGCCGTGAAACCAATTCAACACACATCATTCTTTAACGACTGTAACGCAGCATTCATTAGCCCGATAAGGCATAGCGTTTTTAGTTCAATATGTGAGCACACGGTATTCATGATGTTTTGCAACACTTGCAGTTTCAATAAATACAACAATAATAGATGGCAACCTTGCCTCTCTAGAACTTGTTGCAAAAGACCAATTACTGACATGGGCTATCCGACGATGGTAGAGGAAGGGCCTAGTAACTGTCCTAAGCTTCTTAAGGGAATCGATCTCTTACCGGTCATCCGTGTAGCAATTTCTAAAGAAATCGTGGGAGAGGAGAGAGACTTCTATATAAAGTCAGAAAGGCACATTATGGCAGCAGCTCTAGTAGATCAATATGGCTTATTAAACGCTAGCCCAGGGTTCAAACACTAGTTCAGACATCACGAACGAAACGGAATATGATGAAAAAATATTTCTTTCAGTGACTTGCTGTCAGCAGTCTTCTGGCAAACACTCTGAGAATAAGAAAAAAATTGTTTTGAAAGATTCTCAAAAATCTGTCAATCGAAGTCGACGTTAAACTGTAGGTTACGCCATTCATGGATTAAATTTACACTTGCATCACGGGTGATGTGAGATACTAGGCTGTAATCCTTTGTAAAGTAAGTCAGTAAAGAAGTTAACATAACCGATTTTATAATTCAATTCAGATAGTATTTTCCATTCAAAAATATTTTTACGTTCCACCACTCAATAATTTAATAAGACCCATGGAAACCAAGTCAACACACATCATTTCTTAACGACTGTAACACAGCATGCATTAGCCCGATAAGGCATTGCGTTTTTACTTCAATGTGTGAGCAGACGGTATTCATGATGTTCTGCAACACTTGCAGTTTCAATCAATACAACAATAACAGATGGCAACCCTGCCGCTCTAGAACTTGTTACAAAAGACCAATTACATACCTGGGCTATCCAACGATGGGAGAGGAATGGCTTAGTAACAGTCCTAAGCTCAACAAATAAACCATGTTCCCCTTCCCTCCTCTCTATTCACAACCTGAACTGCATTTAATTGGTGTCGAAATCCCAATTTAAATTGACATTTTTAATGAAGAAAACAATAGAAATAGAGGGGGCCGAGCAGAGGAAAAAAGTGTAAATTTTTAATTAAAATTATTCCATCAGAGATGGCAATTTCAAGCATAATGAATAATAAAAAAACGACAGCAGCTACATACAACAACAATAACACAAGTTAATCCCAATAAATCAGGCATTTAATGAAATACAAACTAGTGGTAGAAACAAAGAAAAAAAACAAATTTTTTGTTGTTAAAAAACTATAACAACACAGCCTGGCCTGGCCTATATTGTGTTCTATTTCACGTGCATATTTAATGCACTTTTCAGAGAACACTGTGTAACCCATTTTTTAAAATTTTCTTTGTTTTACGTTACTAGACGAGCAATAATCCTTAAAGCAACGCTTTACTCGAGCAATGCATGACGAGTGACGTTAAAAATGACAAGAAGAGGCTTTTTTGTGTTTTAGGAAAACACGATTTATTGTTTGCCAATGCCAGTTAAAAGAGAGAGAAAGAGAGAGACAAAGAGAATGCAAAAGAGTATAAACAACAGCAGAAATTTCACTTAAATTTCAATAAGAAATAATGAAACCCCAAAACACTTAGAGAGAGTGCTACACAATGAAAATGAAACACACAGAGAGAGAGAGAGCAAGCAGTTTCTAAAAGTATCCAACCGAACTGAACTTGTACTACTGACCTACATATTGTATTCGTTTTAAATAAAAGCCTTGTTGGTGGCCCTTTTAATAACGGCTACCAAATGGCATGGAACGGAAAGAGAGCGAGAGCATGCACGTTAACATGCTGGGAAATGAAAACAAAATATTTTGGAATTAAAACACATGGAAAATGCAACAGTAAATGGAATTTATTGAGGCAGGACCGTAAAATAAAGAGTAACAGTTACCGTTACATGATAAAAGAGAACAAATTCTAGTAAGGAACCTGCGCCTATACATATACACATGTAATGTTGTAACATAATTTCAAGAATATGCAAGAATTTGTAGAAAAGGAGTTGCAAGAAAGTCTCAAACATGTTGCAAACATGTGCTCAAATAGTTGGCTTGTGTGGTTTTTTATTTTCTTCATGAACAAATTGAGTGAGTTTTTGTTTTAAATCAACGAAATGTAGACTTATGTGGCTGCTTAATTGCCTCTCTTGGGGGGCATATGGGTGGCAATGAGCATCTGTGGCCTACCATATCAAACTAAATTTTACCAATGAAGTGGGTTATCTTGGCTGCGAAGACCTCTGTGGCTTGTGGCTTATTCGCATACACCTGCGACTTTAGAAAACAAGGAAAAGCCTAGCAGAGTCAAATCGAATGATCTCTTTGGACTGGACAGTTCACATTACCTCTATGTGGGATGGCTATGCCGCCAAATTGCTTGCACAGAATATCCAATGTGGCATGAGCTGTGTTCCACATAGCGCCGTTCTGTTAAAACCACATGCTGTTAGCGACAGGCAAATTCATTCCATAAGAATTTGGTTATCATCGAAAGTGAAGGGCCGGGGAACGTCTTATTCAATGAAATATGAAACGGTGACGCCGCCAATCAAAAATGCTTACTAAATACTGACTTTTTCGGTATGAATGGAATGAATGGAATGCCCTTGGATGCCAGTTCATTCAAAAATTTAAAAAAATTTATGGTTTTTTAAAACAATTTGTATTAAAATGCTTTTGCAACTTGTTGGGCAACATGTTGAGCAACATGTTGCTGTAATTATAACCAAGAAACAAGTGGTTTATTAAGAGAAAATAAAGGATTTTTCTGTGCCAAAAGCAAAAACAAGTAAAATGCAGACGTATAACTAAAATTTCATTGAAAAACATTTTTCACACGGGGATTATATTAAAAATCAAGTCACAGCCGTGATGCTGGAAAAGAAACATTTTAAGGCCGTATTTTTTGAATCGAATGGATTGCTTAGCAGCCCAAGATGAACTCGGAAGAACGGTTAACGCCAGTTTGATGGTGTGACAGTGAGGTTGAGATTAAACCCTGGCAAGAGGACAGTATTTCCGGTTATAAGAAGAAGAAATCTTCCCAAATGAAAGAATATTCGACTCCTGGGTGAGAAAGTATCACAGAAGTAGGATGCCAAATTTCTAGAAACAACACTGGATAGTAATTTGACATGGAGGACTCATACAGATACCAGCGTGTGTACGTACGCCTAACAAGGGCAATGAGAACCATTGCACATGGTGGTGAAGATCAAAGCTTTGGTTTCCATGTAGTAAGTGAAATGAAAGACAAGTTTAACATGATGTATGGGAAGGGTATTCTCTATGAAAGAGAAGACAAAGAGAGGCAAAGACTCTTCTCAAACCAAGTGGCAATCAAAACCTTTTTATTGTGGAAAATTATAATAAGAATAGAGCTGAGTCATGCATCATACTTATCAGGAATAACCTTAGGTTGGTAACTGGATTTCAAAGTGCTGTTATTCAGAATGGAGGTACTCTTAAGCCTATATATTATAATATGTAGACGTTGTAATGATGGGAAGGTATGTATCTTCGGCACATATTCTTAAAACCTGATGAACTTTATTGCACCCTGCAGGAAACACTTGGGTGCATACCAGACGCCTGGTAGGAAAATGTCATGCATTACACCCTAATCTTACTGGGTGTTCAGGAATATTATAGACATATCGTGTAAAGTTAGAGCGCAGTACAGTAGATCGTAGATGGCAGTACCGTCAGTGCACTGTGCTTATGATGGTTGTTTTTTTTAAGAGCTATAGGAAAATTTTTCCAAAAAAACATAAAATTCAGAAAAATGCATGAAATCTTTATTTGAATCGATAGTATGGTCCATTATTTCATGCAAATGGTGACCGCAACTACGCCTCAAATGGTCCATCCGTTTAGTCCAATTTTGGCATACTCTTTCCAACATTTCGGCCGGTATCTCACGAATAAATGCTTCAATGTTGTCTTCCAATGCGTCAATTGAAGCGGGCTTGTCTGTATAGACATGAGCTTTAACATAGCCCCACAAAAAATAGTCTAAAGGCGTTAATCGCCCGATCTAAGCGGCCAATTGACCGGTCCCGAACGTGAAATAAAATGTTCACCGAACTCGCCTCTCAATAAGTCCATTGTTACGCGTGCTGTGTGGCATGTGGCACCGTCTTGTTGAAACCACATGTCATGCAAGTCAAGCTCTTGCATTTTGGGCAAAAAAAAAAGTTGGATATCATCTCACGGTAGCGCTCACCATTCACAGTTACGTTACGATTCGCAGCATATTTGAAGAAGTACGGTCCACCACCATGCCACCAGCCCATAAACCGCACCAAACTGTGACTTTTTCGGGATGCATTGGTAGCTTTTGCAATGCTTCTGGCTGATCTTTACTCCAAAATAGACAATTCTGCTTATTTACGTATCCATTAAGCATAAAGCAGTGGATCTTCGGCCAACTTTCCAAGAGAGCCCATTCACCAAAAATTCTGCATTGCGGTAGGTCGTTCGGCTTCAATTCTTGCACCAGCTGTATTTTGAAAGGCTTCACACCTAAATCCCTCCGCAAAATTTTCCACGTTGTTGAGTAACAGAGGCCCAATTGCTGCGAACGGCGACGAATCGATAATTGATGGTGTATCATTAACACTGGCCCGATACAGCTGCGATATTTTCTTCAGTTCGGACTCTACGTAAGCGTGTTGGTGTTGGTTTAATGTCCAACAATGTAAATTTGGTGCGTAATTTAGTCACAATAGCACGAATAGCCGCTTCAGTGGGTCGATTAAACTGACCATAAAATGGAAGAAGCGCGTGATGAACTTTCTTAACAGAGCACGCATTTTGATAATAAATTTCCATGATTTGCAAGCGTTGTTCGTCTGTAAGACGATTCATGGTTAAATTATAGACCAAACTGAAGATGTTTGACAGTGAAACAAAAGACGAAACGTGCGTGAGCTGTTTAAACCAGTGTTGCCAAAAAGATAATCGCTAAAAAATCACCCGTTATGTTAACCGACTTATTTCACTGCAATTGAAGATTTTGAACTGAACGAAATGTAACTTCCACAAAACGCTATCAAGGGCCACACAACACATTCGCTTTATTGTATGAGAAGTTGATAGAATGTGTAACTTCATGCTTTGGCGGTAAAAATGGGATACCAAGATCATGCGTTAAGACGTCGTTATTCAAATGTTAAAATATAAAATGTTTTCACACAGTGATCGGGAAACTACCAGTCACTTCAGAGGCTTTAATTTGAATGAAATTGCATTTCGCATGGCTTAATGGCAAGGACCAAGCATTACAATTCAACAAAAGCTTCATTGCAAACATACATTTATTGTGTGGTTGTGTTTTATTTAATTTTACTTTTGAAACTGCAATATGGTTAACCCTTTAAAAGCAAATTCTAAAAATATTTCAAAACAAGATTAGCAATTAAAATTTGCCTGCGTAAAGCAGGTCTTAAGATTCCGTAATTAATTTCTTTTTCTTCTTCAACAAAATTTTATTTTTCTTTTAAAAACTATGGAAATTCGTTAAAAAAATGTTTACAATATTTTTTGAAAATTCTTTCTTCATTTATTTTCTAATTTTCTTTCATTTTAAATTTCTTTTTTCAACGTTTTTCTTCATCATATTTCATTTGATTTGATTTTGTTTACACAGAACTTTTGTTGTTTTGTTTGCTTCTTTGTCATCCTTTTGATGAAGTTTTCAATGCAAAACTAAATTCTTGTTGTTTAAACAAACAAACAAACACAAAAAGAGAGAGTAAGAGAGACAGACAGAGAGACAGAGAAGGACGTTTGCTTTTATTAATCAACGTTTTGAGATTTCTCTGACGCTTTGTTTTTATGAGTGTTTAACAACAGCAGTTAAGGCGAATGGCTAAACATTAATAGCAACAACAATAACAACAATAACAATCATAATAATTACAACAATAACAACTAATAATTTCGTTTATTAAATTATACAACTGGCAAGAGTTTCTTTGTATGTGTGCTACTTGAGTTTTGTACTCCCTCACTATCTCTGTGTGTCCCACCCTCTATTCTCTTTGTTTTCATAATCCTTTAAAAAAGTTTCTTTTTAATGGTGAAAAAAGAAAAAAACAAAACAAAAATGGTGTTGAGTTTCCCATACATACTGTGTGTGTGTGCGCGAGTTAACATAACTAAACCAGTTTCATTAATACTTACAGTGTTACACTTACACTTACACACTTACAACTCTCTAAACGTTTGCTTGGTTGTGTTGTTATGGAGTTGAGTATTTATTTGCCCAGCATGACTTCAGAATTTTCAAGCTGTCAGTGAATTGATGAGTAAAAATGAAAGGAAAAATTGCATATAAATTGAATATTATGCACGATTTTTCTTCTTTTCTTCTGCATTTATTCTTTCTCTTCTTTTTTGCATTAAGTGTTAAAAAATATTTTATTTTCTCCTTGTTTTGTTGTTGTTTTTATTGGCATTTTTTTTAGAATTTATTTCCTTATAAATGTCTAGCAAAGTAGTGCGATCAATATCGCATGGTTGTTGCAAATTGGCAGGTCAGTTATGAGGGCTATTCGAATGAAATGATTCCATTAAAAAATAAAATTTTTCCCATCAGTCATCATTAATGAATGGTTCGAGTTCGAGTTAATAATCTTGTTTACATCGGTGCAAATGATCTTCCATAGAGTCACTAAGAAGTCGCCGTAGTCTAGTAGGTAGTGTGTTGGCTTATTAGACGCAAAAGCCTGGGTTCGAGCCCCAGTCCAGGCATCAAAGACAAAATACAAAAAGTATTTTTTCGGCGACTTCCCCTCAGTAGATTTCTGGCAAAAACTCTGAGAGTAAATAAAAATTGCCATTAAGAGTTTTTCAAAAATCTGTCGTTCGGAGTCGACTTTAGGTCCTGCCACTAAAAATTAACACACATAACATAAGTGGTCCGTACAATGGATCAATTCGACCTCCGGGTACTGTACATGTCTTAATTGACAAGTACACGTCCTCTAACCTAACCTAGCCTAACCTAGAGCCACTAAAGCCTGCCCCAGTATTTTAGTGCTAAAGTGTGGGAATTTTCTCACTAAAAATAGGATCGCTTAGCCAGATTATGGATTTAAGTAGCTCTGCTGACTATTCTGCACCCGTAATGTTAGCTATTAAAGGCACGCTGTAGTGATGAAAGTGCTTAGCAATGAATGCCCACAATACAGGTTTGAATGAGGTTGTCCCCCTCTGCCTTCCAACCGCTCACAGAAGGCAACACGAACAGCCATCATCAGGGTAATGTTTGGCAGCCGGATCTCTTAGTAAATCACAGAGGAAAGTGAGTAAAATTATTTAACACTGCGAGCAATACATCAAACCAATCTGTTTTCATAGACTGTATTGTTTTTAGGCAACAAAAGATGGCAACCCTATGATTCTAGGACCTGCTGCAGTACATCAATCAACTGCTTATAATATAATAACTTGATTAACAAACTCTACCAAGATAAGTTAAATAATTAGAAGATGTGGAAGATGTTTGATGGCAGTCATACACATAATTGGTCATTACAACCCTTCAGTCCGGATTACGGCCTAGTTTCTCACACCACTTATGTTGTGTGTGTTAATTTTATACATGAGTGGCGGGACCTACAGTTTAAAGCCGACTCCGAACGACAGATTTTTGAGAAACTTTTCATGGCAATTTTTTATTTACTCTCAGAGTTTTTGTCAGAAATCTGCTGAGAGGAAGTCGCCGTAGAAATACTTTTTATATTTTATTTTGATGTCTGGCCTGGGGCTCGAACCCTGGCTTTTCGTCTAATAAGCCAACACACTACCTACTAGACCACGGCGACTTCATATGTTTCTTAAAGTAACGAAAAGAAATATAAAAATATCAGCTACATGTCCGATCGTACTCCAGCGTTAACCTTAATATTTTAAATGAATTGAAATTACTTCGCCAATCAAAAGCGACTAAAACTATTAAAACACACTGTAGCTCGATGAGTGTTGAGTTTTTTTGTTCTGAATTGTATGAACTGGACACTAACGGCAACAGCCCGTGTCACATTTCATATTCTGCATGAGAGCTTTGATGATATGGTCTTTCTCACGTGGAGGTGATTTGAACTGACCGCTGAGATCGTTCGATGTGATTCTGTTAGACTTTTTCTTGTCCTGATTCCTTAGGTCACAATTGTCTGCGAAAAAGTTTCAACCTGCAACGGTCCTCAAAAACCAACAGAGCTTATGTAATTGCTCAAATTCAGCCTCATGAAAAATTTAACATTTCGGTAGCGTTCCACCCAGAGAAACCGTGGAGGACATTGTAACAATGTTATATTCTTCAAATAATGCCATCAATAGATATTTTTATGTTTAAAATATGAGTTCGTAGATTGCAAATAAAAGAAAAATAAATCTGTGTTAAAATTCTTTATTATTCGCACAATTCTGTGTGCCAATATTCACAACTTGATGTAAACAACAACAATTGCTTTGTTGATTATTCCTCTGTTTACACTCTTTGCATAATCAATAACAATCACTAAGCAATTATACGACAGATCTTTTTAACGGAGGTCTTCAAACCACGATTACTCTCTTCAAACGCACCGTGTCTTCACATAAGATTGGGTGAACTTCACTAACTCACTCGGCTGCTTTGCCTTGCCTTTTATATGGTAGGATAAACAGTCTAATGAATGAATGTTCGTGACTTCGTCTTCTTGAAATCTCTATAAATGTAAACATCGTTCTTTACATTTATTATTATAGTGTTGTTTGTGTATTTTGTTTACATTTGTTCTTGTAGTGTTGTTTGGTGGATTTTTGTTTACTTGTTTACCATTTTCTTTTATGCTGGTGTTTGTTGTTATATTAAGCAGTACGATAATTTGTTAACAGGTTTGTTTACTACATTGTTTTGTTTTTTAGCTTTTATTTATAATTTGAATGATAAATAAAATAAAAAAATAAAAAAGAATGATAAATATTATAAAAAATTTCAATGATATCTCACACACTGTATGTTTTATTAAATTTTAAAGATAGGAAGTGTTGAATGAAGTCGCCATAGTCTACTGGCTGACTTTAAAATGTTGTTTGAATATGATAAACAAGAGAGAAACTGCGTCATTTAATTGCATGCCTGATTTGCAATTGTTTTTGATTTGTTTTTTAAAATTTTTCCTACAGTAAATCACTCAATGGCAACACTTTATCTGGTACTCTGTGTATACTTTTATGCAGTAAAATTGTGTTTTCTTCTTCTTTTCATTTGTTGTTGTTGTTGTTGTTGCTGTTTATTTTCTATCAACTTAATATTGTAAGTCAATCGCTTTAATTTCTTATTTTCTTCAATTTTTCTCCATTCAAATCTGAAAAAAATAGGGTAACAGAGTGTGTGATAGATGAGAGTAAAAATGAAAAACAAAGAGCATAGAAAACAACAATAAAAACGGAGAGAAAAATAACGGTTGCAATATTTGTAAACAAGAAAATTATGCAAAATGGTATTTCACTTTTATTCCTTCTCTTTCGTTCTCTCTCTAAGTGTTTATATTTACAGTTTTTTTCGCTCCTTCTTATTTTTGTTTTGTTTCGCTTGTGTTTTGTCTTAGCAGGACATTTTTTTTGTTTGTTTGTTTGTTTGTATCATTTTTATTGTTTTCTACTCTTCATTTATTTCGAATGACATGAATGACTTGTAAATTGTTGCACCCAGTGACACACACACAGACACACAATAAACAATTACGGGTTCATTAAAATTACTGACTCTGACTCTGACTCTGACTGACTGACTTTATTACAAAATCAAGAGTGCTGTACAGAGAGCGAGTGCATAAGAAACAACGAATAAAAGAATATTTTTTAATAAAAGAGAACGAACGATAAAAATAGAAAACAAAATTTGAAATATTAAAACAATTTGATTTATTTGCTGTGATTTTTATTTTTTCTTTCTCTCTCTCTTGTGTGTGTGCGAAAGGGAAAGCGGCAAAATTTGCATTTTTTGAACATCAATTCAAATGAAGACAGTTTAATAAACGATTTTTTTTCTTGTTTTTATTAATAAAATAAAGGAAAAAGGACATATTATTTGATATTCTTAACAAATAAAACCAAAAATTTAATAATGTTTTGAATTTAAAACAAATGACGCAATAACAAGGCGATTTTTTTTTGCTTTTTGGTACTTCAGAGCAGTGGTGTTGTCGAGCCGGAACGCTCCGGAACGTCGTTCCGATACTTCCTTTTTGGACAGGAACGCGTTCCGGAACTAAAGATGATTTCTGATATCGAGAATTGGCTGACGTTTTGAAAAAAAAAGTTAAAAAGAATTTCTGATTTTTTTCTTCTAATTTTTGACGAATTTTTATATGTATTTTTATAAACAAGGGTTTGAACCGAACCCGAACCGGAACTAATCGGCTTGTTTTTCCGAACCGTGAACCGGAGTCCGGAACGCATTCCGGTAAAAAAAATTAGCACACTGCACTGCACTGCTTCAGAGTTAATTTTTTCTGTATCAGAAAGAGATTCGTAGCATGTATCATTCGCAAAGCTTGGAAAATCATGGAATTTTGTGATAAAAATTCATGCTGAACGAGAAAATCGAAAAATTATCATCAATAATCGACGAACTGAATTACTGAATTTGGTGTACACAGCATCCAGAAATCAATTACAAGCATCAAGAGACCGTGTGATAGAAATCACGGCCTTAAAGCCAATGGCAGAAGCAACCATGTGCTGATTGCTGAACTTTTTTGATCCCGAATAGAAGAATTGATTTCGGTTGACATGTGTTTTCAGGTATAGAGTGCTACATGCTATATAACACACGGCACGCGATGCTATCAAAGTCTTGAGAGACGTTTTAGTGCAGTCTCCTAGCCTCCAAGATGCAATTGGATACCAAATCCAAATTTCATGCCATTGGTCTCTCAGTCTAGGACAGGTTTTCTAAACAAAAAATCTGATTCAATCGTGATTTGTAGGCCTCTACATACATACATACATACATAATTGGTCATTAGTGTGGATTCTCACGCCACTTATGTTGTGTGTGTTAATTCTATACACGAGTGGCGGGACCTACTGTTTAAAGTCGACTCTGAACGACGGATTTTTCATGGCAATTTTATTTGTTCTTAGATTTTTTGCCAGAAATCTGTTGAGAGAAAGTCATCCAAAGAAATATTTTTTCGTTTTGGTTGGAGTTGTTTCACTTGGGCTTTGAACCGTGGCCTTACGTCTAATAAGCCAACTCACTACCCACCTGGCTATGGCGTCTTCAAAGGCCTCTACGAAATTTAATTTCACGCCATAAGGAGAAGGTATATACAAAGCCCTGGTTATGTAGTGTACATCTATCAATACTTCTCAGAGAAATTTTCCAAGTTTCGTCATTCGAAGAAGTGGGCGATCCGGCGTTGTCGTGGTGAAATACAATACCTTCCTGGTTGATTAATTCTGATCGTTTTTAAAAGAGTTGCTTACTCCAATCTCGTTAGTAAAAGACAGTACAGATCAAAATTAATCTTCTGATCAGGTTGTAGTAGCTAATAATGAAAAAATTCCCTTTCACTTCCACCATCTTCGTTTTCCAGTATTTTTTCACACACATTCCTGTTGTTCGTGATCTACTTTTCATCTTCCATATCTATTGGCTTCAGAAACGAAATTTGTTCAAATTGTTGACAACGACATGCTGGTGAATGCCACTCTGGTTATGTGCCAATCATTTTTGTTTTTTTTTTCATTATTTCAGCGACCGTTTTAGTAATTGATCGATCAAACCGAAGTCCATCTAGAGCAACAAAACTATTTGATCGAATATGTACAAACCATTGTGCTGCGGATTGTCTTCACATATACTGTCAGCAAGCCGCGACGCATTCTTTTTTGCACATTTCTTGCTGAAACTCTGCAGAAACTTGACAAACATTGTTTTTATGTGGCTCGTGATGCCGTCTTGTTAAATCCACATGCCATTCAGTTTATAATCTTCGATTAGAGGCTTAAAGATAGGCAGATATCCTACAGAGTTAGCGTTCTGTATTACTGGTAACGGTTCTTGCAGATTAATTATCGAAGAAATTCACACTTACAGGCTATAAAACTCATCAAACACGTACTTTTTACCGATGCAACATCACTTCTGTATTCTCTGAGTCCCATCTGCAGTCATTTTACATTTTGACGTGACCATCTTGTAAAATGTCAGCGTTAAAGAAAAATTTTGCTTAAAAAATTAACATTGAAAGCCTATTGCTGTGGAGCTTAATCTGCATATCTACGTATATGGTTGTGAATGGTTCGTCGGCTGTAGTTGTTGCATGAGTTGGAATTCATATAAATGGAGACGCAAATCCAAATACAAAATACGCCTTTAATTTATCTTAAGTTGGCCTCAATTGCTGAGAAAGTAATGGAATCTAAAAAGTCGTATTATCCGCCACGCTTTCTGTAAAGGAAGTGATATTTCTGTTAAGCACTCTCTTTAAATTTTCTTCACAATTTGGCCAATTCCTTGGCGAGTAGGTCAATTAAGATGACCATACTTGCCCGTAATATCCGAAAAATTTCCAACCTCACTTTGGTAATCAATTTTCACTATTTTGTTGCATTCTCCTTGCGTATGGCAATACTTTCTCTAAATAACTGACACGACCAATGAAGAATATTTAACATCTGGCAGCCTTTTCAGACAGGATTTATTTTAAAAATCGTTTCTGTTTTTATTTAAAAAGAAAAATATTAAAAATTAAAAAAGAAAGAATAAATAACACACACACAGAGAGAGAGAGAGAGAAATAAATTCAAATTTAAATAATAAATAAATAATATAAACAAATAAAAATATAAACAAATAATGTAAGTAAGTACGTCTCAATTACTTAAAATCCCTTAAGAGCCATAAAAACTAAATCCTCTTATTTCCTCTCTTCTGTGTTTTTTTTAACACAATGAAAAAAAAAAATAAAAAAATCACCCGAAGAAATGTAACTTTGCTGGTTCTCTCACTCCCACTCTCACTCTCTCTGACTAAAGAGATTTAATAAAGGGATTTACAGTAAGATACAATAACAACAAAGAAATTACTGAAAGCCTATTTTACTTGTTGTTTTTGTTATTTATTCTTCAACTATTTAAAGGAAAACAATATAAACAAACACACCAATACACCATACACATGCATGGTACTGTTAAACAAGTGCATATATGTGTGTGTGTGTTTATTGTTTACATTGGATTGAGTTGCTGTGTTGAGTATTTATTGAAGAGTGTTAGTAAGCTGCTCTGTTTACAGTATTTCATTACATTGTGTGTGTATGTGTTTCTCTATGCATTTCTAACATATTGCCAATGCTGCTGTTACTGCTGCTGCTGTTGATTTCAATTTTTAATGTGTGTTACAAAATTTTTCTTACGCCAACCAAAAACAAACAAAAAAAGGAGAAAAAAGAAGAAACACCAGCTAAATTTTAAGTGAGTCGTTTAGACAATAAAATTCTTAAAGAATAGCACCCATACACACACACGTTCATTGTATGTATGTATGCATGAATAGTACTACAGAGAGTATGACTGAATGAATGAATGAATCAGTCAGTCAGCAGTGAATATATGCGTTATTGTGTGTTGAAAATAAAGCCCTTTTGGGCATGAAATAATAGAAAATCCTTAAGATTTATTTCGTATTGTTAGTAAGGAATAGAAAAAAACAAACAAAAAAAAAAACAAAAATAGAAAATAAATGTTGAAATGCTACAAAAGATGATGATGGAATTGCTAAAGCGTTGTTGTTTGTACTTTTTTTTGTGTTTTTCGCCTTTTTAAGCAATAGACATGGCCAAAGAATCATTGGGAAGCAGTCTTTGTGTGAAATATAGCAAAAGAAATACTTTAAAATACAGCAGAGATGGCCTATATCACCTTGTGGTGGCCCCAGTTTGTAATTGAAAAGGCAGCCGTCACAGAGGACACTCATGCCTCATTTGGAAATACAAACGGCCAAGCTAAATAGAAAAATTAAGGGGACCGTATGCTCCTTATAAAGGGTGTTTTTATAGAGGTATAGAACTTTAAGTTGCAATAAAACAACGATGGATTATTCGATTGACATGAATTTTATTTATCCGAAAGATAATCTTGTGGCATTACATTTTAAATATGATTTCTGGCATATGACCGCCACGTCTGGCGCGGATGTAGTCCAATCTGGACGTCCAATTTTCCATGACTTTTTCCAACATTTGTGGCCGTATATCGGCAATAATACGGCGAATGTTGTCTTCCAAATGGTCAAGCGTTTGTGGCTTTACTGCATAGACCAATGACTTTACATAGCCCCACAGAAAGTAGTCTAGCGGTGTTAAATCACAAGATCTTGGAGGCCAATTCACAGGTCCAAAACGTGAAATTAGGCGGTCACCAAACGTGTCTTTCAATAAATCTATTGTGGCACGAGCTGTGTGACATGTTGCGCCGTCTTGTTGAAACCACATCTCCTGGACATCATGGTTATTCAATTCAGGAATGAAAAAGTTAGTAATCATGGCTCTATACCGATCACCATTGACTGTAACGTTCTGGCCACCATCGTTTTTGAAAAAGTACGGACCAATGATTCCACCAGCCCATAAAGCGCACCAAACAGTCAGTTTTTCTGGACGTAACGGTGTTTCCACATACACTTGAGGATTACCTTCACTCCAAATGCGGCAGTTTTGTTTATTGACGTAGCCATTCAACCAGAAGTGCGCTTCATCGCTAAACAAAATTCGCTTATGAAAATCGGGAACAACGGTAGTCTCGTTTTGGGCCCATTCGACGAATCTACGCCTTACTTGATGATCGTTTGGCTTCAAATCTTGCACGAGTTGGATTTTATAAGCACGCAAACCAAGATCCTTCCGCAAAATCTTCCATAAAGTGGATGGACACAGATCCAATTCCTGTGCTCGATGGCGGATGGACTCATTCGGGTCTTCCTCAATGCTACGCTCTACAGCAGCGATAGCTTCTTCTGTACGCACCGTACAGCGTCTCTGGGGATGCGAGTTACCAATAAGAGTAAACGTGGTGCGAAAACGTTCCATGGTTAATCGAATTAACTGCTCTGATAGACGATTTTGTCCACGATAAAATGGACGTAGTGCGCGATACGTTTTCCGCACAGAACCATTATTTTCGAAATAAAATTGCACTATTTGCAAGCGTTGTTCAGGCGTGAGTCTATTCGTGATGAATTGCCAAACCAAACTGAGAATAAATCACTTGACAGCTGTTAAATCGGTCGCCATCTTGAAAAGTAATGCCAACTTAAAGTTCTATACCTCTATAAAAAACACCCTTTAGAAGCAAGAACAATTTATATATCGGGCGAGCCATGAAGTCATCGGAGTTAGTGTGTTGGCTTATTGGACATAAAACCGTGCTTCAAACCCTAGCTCAGACACCGCGAACCAAACGAAATTTGAAAAAAATATTTCTTTCGGCGGCTTACTTTCAACAGTCTTGTCGCAGAAACACACTGTAGGCCAATGCCGCTCATGGCAAATCTGAACACATACAATATGGCTGGTGTGGGAAACTAGGTTGTAATCCTGACTAACGGTTCGTAATGACCAATTGAGTTAAATAAGTACAGAAGTGTAAAGAAAATGGACAGAAGAAACTTTGTGTTTCTTTTTCATCGTAACAAAACCTAGTCACTTAATTTCCTGAGAAAATTTGGCTCCCTTAATAGCCATAAACTAAATTTGTTCTCCGTTCTTCTCTTCTGTTCTTTTTTAAAACACAATGAAAAAAAAAAACATTTCACCCGAGGAAATATAACTTTGATGGCTCTCTCCCACTCATACACTCTCTCTCTCTTCACTGTTCAGTGAAAAGGAATCTTGATCCCCACACTTGCAATTTCCCTAATTTCTCTTCTCTGCATTTGTTAAGGCTTCTCTTTTGTTTTTACTTTGCATTTTAAAAGCTTAAAATTTAAATTTATTTTCTTAAAATAACAGCAACAACAACAAGAATAAAATAATAAGAAGAAGAGGACGAAATACAACTCGTAGTAATTCGCTACGCTTAGTCTACTCGGCCAGAAGTAATTCCAAAAATTAGACACACACTCATCTTAAATTCTGAACGTGAATGTTTCTTCCAAGTCTCCGCTCACGCACTCATTCACCCACACTCTCCCCCTGCATTGTCCCTTTGTATTTACTGGTCTCTGGCCATGTGCGTGTAAAAGATGCAGGCATTTTCTGTTTTGTTTTCCTCCGTAAGCAGTGCAATATGAGCGTAAATAATAACGGGATTTATTAAAGAAAAATTTATTGTTTTAAATACGAAATTCCAACAACAACAACAATGGAAATGGAAGGAAGAGCAAAGGAGATGGCAAACATGATGCTGAGATATGAAAATAATTAAAAATTAAGTGAATCGTAAATAATTTCAAAAGCATGTTGAGAGAAAAAAGTGGCAAATCAATTGGACACGAAATGTTAAGAAGAAGAGACGATGTTTTAAGAGTTTAGAGAGCAAAAAGTTTTAATACAGAAGCTTTATTGCAGGCAGTTTCTTTAGGTTCAAAGTCATGCCTGGAAAATTGTGTGATAAACCTTCAATGATGGAATGATCACTGGAAACTAAATATTGTCCAACGTTTCATCCACGTCCCATACATTATTAGGATAGAAGTTTGTCAAGGAAGAATGACATCCCTTGTCAGATGAAGCTGGTCTTATAATGGGTGATTTTTTAAGAGCTATAGGAAAATTTTTCAAGAAAAAAACACATAAAATTCAGAAAAATCCATGAAATCTTTATTTGAATCGATAGTACGGTCAATATAATTTGATGTTTGAAGATTATTTCATGCAAATGTGGACCGCAACTGCGCCTCAAATGGTCCATCCGCTTAGTCCAATTTTGGCATACTCTTTACAACATATCGGCCGGTATCTCACGAATAAATGCTTCAATGTTGTCTTCCAATGCGTCAATTGAAGCGCACTTGTCTGTATAGACATGAGCTTTAACATAGCCCCACAAAAAATAGTCTAAAGGCGTTAAATCCCACGATCTAGGCGGCCAATTGACCGGTCCCGAACGTGAAATAAAATGTTCACCGAACTCGCCTCTCAATAAGCGCATTGTTAGGCGTGCTGTGTGGCATGTGGCACCGTCTTGTTGAAACCACATGTCATGCAAATCAAGCTCTCGCATTTTGGGCAAAAAAAAGTTGGATATCATTTCATGGTAGCGCTCACCATTCATAGTTACGTTACGATTCGCAGCATCTTTGAAGAAGTACGGTCCAATGATGCCATTAGCCCCTAAAAACTGTGACTTTTTCTGGATGCATTGGTAGCTTTTGCAATGCTTCTGGCTGATCTTCACACCAAAATCGACAATTCTGTTTATTTACGTATCCATTGAGCCAAAAATGAGCTTCGTCGCTGAACACAATTTTTCGATAAAGAATTGGATCTTCGGCCAACTTTCCAGGAGCCCATTCACCAAAAATTCTGCATTGCGGTTCGGTCGTTCAGCTTCAATTCTTGCACCAGCTGTATTTTGGAAGGCTTCACATCTTCCTTCCTTCCTTTCGCAAAATTTTCCACGTTGTTGAGTAACAGAGGCCCAATTGCTGCGAACGACGACGAATCGATAATTGATGGTCATCATTAACACTGGCCCGATACAGCTGCGATATTTTCTTCAGTTCGCACTCTACGTAAGCGTGTTGGTTGTTTAATGTCCATCAATGTGAATTTGGTGCGAAATTTAGTCACAATAGCCCGAATAACCGCTTCAGTGGGTCGATTAAACTGACCATAAAATGGAAGAAGCGCACGATGAACTTTCTTAACAGAGTACGCATTTTGATAATAAAATTCAATGATTTGGAAGCGTTGTTCGTTTGTAAGACGATTCATGGTTAAATTATTGACCAAACTGAAGATGTTTGACAATGAAACAAAACACGAAACGTGCGTGAACTGTTTAAACCAGTGTTGCCAAAAAGATAATAGGTAAAAAATCACCCGTTACATCGAAAGCAGAGCCGGAAACCCTTATATTTCAAGTTGACACGAACATTACAAATTCGCCTCAAACACCATCAAATATCTGGACGTTAGGATTCGTTATAGAGAAGCCGTAATCCGGCAGCTAGTGTATTGGCTTATTAGACAAGAGACCGTATTTCAAACGTCATTTCAAAGCTCTTGAACAAAACGAAGTACGAACAAATATTTCTTTTGTCGACTTCCTCTCAGCAGTCTTCTCGCAAAAACTCTGTTTCCCGAAAATCTGTCGTTTAGAGTCGTCTTTAAATTGTAGGTCCCATCACTCATGGATAAAATTAACACACGTACAACATGGGTGATGTGAGAAACTAGGTTGTAAACCTGACTAAAGGGTTACAATTGTCAATTAATTAAGCAACCTTTCAACACCTTCGCCCTTTCATTGCTGTCAATTGACTCATATTATTCCCTACTGCATATAAGGCCATTAACTGAGGTATTTTTGTTGATATTTTACTCTGTGAATGCTTGCAATTAATCTCTGAAATTCTTTGAAAACACCCAGCATTGTCGTGATTAATCCACAGGCCATAATAATCATAATTAACCTATTCACACCACACACACATTATGTTTTTAATGATTTCCGTTAATTGCCGTAAGGCACTGACGACCCCTGACCACATTTAAAATGATGCCATTATTAGAATGCAAATAATTAAAAATCTAATTGTCACTAATTAAAGCGTAATTCAAAGAAATTAGAAAACTAAACACATTTATTTGTACAACAACAATAAAAAACTAAATAATAAATTAAGAAGAAGAAGAAAAAAATACATTTTTTTGTTTGCTTAAAATCACATTTTGTTTACGGTTAAACGATTACCAGCCATTTACTTATGGCGCCCAGTGTAATTTCTGCCATTACATTATCATCCGTCAGCAATATGTCGTCAATAACGCGTGTTCTTTGTAACAGCTCTTGGGGTATTACATCATGTAGGCGATTGCATGCAGCATTCATGAAATCGATTAGAATTAAAGAGAATCCCAAAATAAACAATAAAACGATCTGCAACAATGAATTAAATTTCGTATTTAAATTCATAAGAAATTTTTCCACTAACGATACACGTTCAAACACGGCAGTTGTTGTTGTTGTTTTTGTTTCGTTATACAAAAAATTGTCGAAAAACATGTTTTGTGGAAATCAAAACAAAACATTCGTCTACGTACTCGTATTACACACAGAGAATACTCTGAAACAGCCGTTATGTTTAAAAACAAAATTTATTCTGAAATATTATTTACGCGTTTTATTTACAAACAAAACCGAAGACTCAATACCATACTCAATCACTATCTCGCACTGATACACACACCAACACGAGTGTGCTCTATGTTTTGTTTTTGTTTTTTCTATATTTTCTTTGCTAGCGTTTGTGTATTGTTTTGAAATTTTGATTTTGTTTTGTTGTTGTTGCTGCCATAAACAAAACCTTTATCTTCATACACTGGATTTTTCATGTTTCTTATGATGCATTTGTTTTACTCTCTCTCTCTCTCTCTCTCTCTGTCTCTGTCTCTCTGTTTTTGGTGTGTTGTATTTATACTGCATGAAGTCTCAAATACATTTTACAGTGAAGTTTGTAAGTTTTCATCAGAGATCAGCAATGAATCGTTTTTTCGCTACTCATAAGTACTTATGAAATTCTGAGTATGAGTGAGTCAACAGTATTCAAATCCAACTGCTCTGATTCATTCGTACTCAGTACTACATTGATTTATAAGTACAAGTTGCAATGAGTTTGATTACAACGTTGACATCGAACTTGTAACATTCGAACTATGTTTGATTCATACGCCTACGCATTCAGATTCATAAATTTAGAAAAATACTTCTTATAATACTTATAAATGATTCGAGTGATTCGAATCATTCGTCAAAATTTACCGTCTTAGTTGTTGTTGCATTTACAAAGAAAGAAGACAGACACATAAACACAAAAGAAAGAGACATCAAGCAGAGCAAACACACAACCTTCTTGTGAGTATTGTAGTGTTCGTACGCGAATCATACTTATTTTGTGATTCGTGTATACGATGAGTCATGCAGAGTCGAAATCAATAACATCATGCGTATTGTTAAGCATGCGTACCATGAGTATTTCAAACTTTGTATATGCGTAGTGTGAGTATGACATTAAAATAAGTATGAATGCGTATAAGTATCAGAAATTATAAGTATGATTCGAATCTACTCATCGTTTTGAATACTCATTGCTGACCTCTGGTTTTCATACAAATATTGTGAACATGTGAGCAAAATTCAATTAATGTAGGAACATAATACAACCGTGATATCATAAAATTCATTCTTGAAGTAGATTTTATTTATATTTTGAAGTGTTTTTTGTTACTACATATGCAGAATATGATCGTGACGAGTTCTTCTACAAATATGTTCTCCTAGAAATGTCGGTAAATGCGCCGTTTTTGCTAACACTCTTAATTGTTTTCTCACAAATGCAATGTCAGAACGATATCATCATACTTTTACGCAATTTGAAGTTTGAGTATATACAGTGGTGGCCGACTTAGCAACATGTATGTTTGGTAATTTGTTTTACAGTTTTCACTGTGTACCTGGGTTCAAAGGCTTTGTTTGGAGGACGTCTTACATACGTTTTTCCATCAGATTGGGACAAATTAAACAAAGATTCGTTACTCCAGAGAACTCTGTTCCAGAAACATCGTTTCTAATTATAAGGCCACCACTGTAGATGTATGCTAACAACAAAATGTCGTTCTCAGTACTTCTTTTTTTTGCCATAACGGTCACTCATGTAGTGTGTGATTTCGGGATCTGTAGTATAATATTGAGACCGGCAGACAAATTCAACTATTAATTGCTGCCTGAGCTTTTATGAAAAGACTGGATTAATTTTTTCCAAAATGTTAGAGGCCAAACAAACAAAGAACTGGTTATTCAAACTATGATTACTTTTTGAGCATCACGGGGTGATTATGGGGGCCTTGCAGATGTAGTCAGTCCAATACTTCATTACAGTATACATATGCGTTATTGAAAATATCGCTTCTGTAAGTGAAAGAGTATGGAATAATCTGAATTTGTCGATTTCACGGTGTTGTCAGCAATTGGGATAACCTTACGGCTTATTAGAAGTTGCCATAGTCTAGTAGGTAGTGTATTGCCTTATTAGACGTAAGGCCATGATTTTAACCCCACGTCAGACATCAAAACGAAATATGAAAAATTATTTCATCGGGGATTTCCCCTCTGCAAATTTCTGGCAAAAACTCTGAGAGTAAATAGAATTGCCATGAAAAGTTTCTCAAAAATCTGTCATTCGGAGTCGAATTTAAACTGCAATCCCGCCACTCATGTATAAAATTAACGCACACAACATGAGTACTTACTTACTTTACCTAATTGGCCATAACAACCCGTTTAATGGATTTCGGCCTGCCGCAACACATCCTCCCAAGCGCCTCTGCTTCGTGCGCGCCTACGCCAGTTGGTCACACCAATCGATGACAGGGCTTCCTCGATTTGGTCCTACCAACGGATGCAAGGTCGTCCTCTTCGCCGACTTCCGCAGATTCCCGCATCAAATACCCGTCTCGCCGGAGCATCCTGCTCCATTCGAACGACATGGCCGAGCCAGCGCATCCGCTGGATATTAATACGCTGTACAACGTCCATGTCGTTGAGGAGCTCATACAGCTCACTGTTGTATCGGATACGGAAATCATCGCCAACTCGCACTGAACCGAAGATCTTACGCAGTACTTTTCTCTCGAACACTCTCAAGGCCAATGCATCTGTACTTAATAGGGTCCATGCCTCTGCGCCATTAAGAAGCACGGGTAGGGTGAGTGTTAGTTTTGTCGCACGAGAGAGGTCTCTGCTACTCAATTGCCTATTGAGACCATAGTAGCACCTGTTGTCAAGAGTGAGCCTGCGCTTGATCTCCAGACTGACGTCATTCCTGGTGGTAACGGCGGAGCCAAGATGAGTGGTAGGCCGTAATCCTGACTGAAGAGTTGTAATGGCCAATTATGTATGTACATACATATGTATGTTATTATCTATATAAAGTTTAATTACAGCAATGAGATTATAGGACTCACAGAATCCTGAAGTGACTGTTTGTTACGTATCCTTGAAGCTGCCACTGGTCCGTTTTTTTTTAGAAAATTATTTTAGAAGAACCCTTTAACCCTTTACAAGGCTTAAACCCTGCTATATTTATTTCTATCAAAGAAAGGAAACTTATTTCTCACTTTTCGTACGCACTTCAATTTTTTTTATAATATTGTACGATAATTTTTTTCCCACACTGTACTCTTGCACAATGTTAGTCAGTCAGACGCAAGCCAGTCTATACACCACACCATTTTCTTTATGTGGGGTGATTGGCTTATCAATATTGAGCAATTGAACTCTCTCACCTTCAGAATAAAAGGGTTTGAATGTATGTGTGCTTAACTTTTGTTTTGAAATCAACGTGAGTGTGTGTGTGTAAGCATATGAGAGTTCTCTCCCGAAATTGTATTTGAATTGTTTTTGTGTGTGATTTTTTTCAAAAAACTAGACGAAAAAGATCGGAATTGTTTGAAGACTAACACTTAAAAAAAATATTGCTGATAGGAGCGTATTAGTAATCTCCCTCTATGATTAGTGGGGTTAATGGAGAAGGTATAAATGATATGAGAACTATTGCTAGCGACTGTAGGATTTTTGTTGTTCAACTTGTCGTTTATCATCTCCACAAAAAAAAAAATTAAAATGATTTTAAAATAGGCTCTCAACTAATAAAATAAGCTGCGGCGTTAAACTAATTTTTCTTTTGCCACAGCTGGGAGTACGCGGAGTATAAGCATCTTAAGCTGCCGGTCATTTATAACAAAATTACACAATTTTTTTCAACTTCTTTAGCTTTAAAGGCCTATGCAAATCCATGTAAAATAATGGGCTTTTTGAGAGGTTTAAATGCCATTTTTATTGTTGAAAAGCCTCAAAGGATTTCTTTTCTTTTTTCTTTTTGCATTCTACAAGCAAATCGTTTGTGTTTTATTTTTATTTTAAACCGGCTTCAAGTTAATAAAAAGTGGCTAAATTAAATGGCCAATAAATTACTGTTAGCGGCGGTAGTGGAAGCAAATAATTTAATTTAATTTTTTCTTTTTTTGGCAAGGAAAGTTTTATTTTTATTAAGAAATGTGGTTGAAACACTTGCTGCTTTAGGCTTGTATTAGAAAATCTTTCTGAGATTTAGAAAATTTTCTGAAGTCGCCGTAGTCTAGTAGGTAGTCTGTTGGCTTATTAGACGCAAAAGCCTGGGTTCGAGCCCCAGGCCAGGCTTCAAAGACAAAATACAAAAAGGATTTTTTTCGGCGACTTCCTCTCAGTAGATTTCTGGCAAAAACTCTGAAAGTAAATAAAAACTGCCATGAAAAGTTTCTCAATAAATAAAAAATCTGTCGTTCGGAGTCGACTTTAAACTGTAGGACCCACCACTCATGTATAAAATTAACACACACAACATAAGTGGTGTGAGAAACTAGGACGTTATACAATGGGTCAATTCGACCTCTGGGTACTGTACTTGTCTTAATTGACAAGTACACGTCCTCTAACCTAACCTAGAAAATTTTCTTCTTGGCTTCACACTTAACTACGCATTGCAACAAACTTGCCAGTCTATAATTGGTTAAGAGGGCCATCAGAAGAGAGAGATTTTAGAAGCTAACTTGCCAGACTGTTCTTCAGGCTGTTTTGAAAGTTTAAAACTGATGTTCTTCACCTGAATTATTCACGATTGCCTTCCGGAAGTTGTTTTTGCGTAAATTTTTTACGTTTCGTAAGGGCTACAAACACTTCCAGTGAAGATTCCAATCCCAAGGTTAGGTTAGGTTAGGTTAGAGGACGTGTACTTGTCAATTAAGACAAGTACAGTACCCGGAGGTCGAATTGACATCTCAAATAAAACGATACAGTGACATTTTCTTAGTAGCCTTCAGGCAAAAACTCAGAAAGTAAATAAAATTCCAATGAAAAGTTTCTGAAAAATCTGTCGTTCGGAATCGATGTTGAATTTTAGGTCTCCCCATTTGTGGCTAAATTTGACACACACAATATTGGTGATGTGTGGAGCTAGTACGTAGGTCTGACTAAAAGTAAGTTTATTAGAAGACATGTCCATATGGTTATCTCTATGAAGTCGAATAAGTTCAACAAACCATCCCAGCACGAAAAACCCATCTTCTACCAATTGCCTTACTACAGCAGTAGGGGCCACAAGCCACTTTAAGAACCCACTTAGCTAGGTTATCTCTCTTGCTTAGTTTAGGGTAAAGCATTAGACCTAAATATTCAACTGCTGTGCTGAGTCTGACCCTCTTTATTCTAAGTGGTGTAAATGAAGGTAAAAGGTCCGCCAAATAACTTTTTTTCAGAAAAACTACTGAATATTTACTCAAATTTCTTTTTTTATTTGAAAGTACAATCCTTCCGGTTAATAATGGAAAATAATTTCATTCAAATGGCTGCCTCGGCTGGCCATGCAGTAGCCTACACGATCCGTCGAATTTTTAAGCACATTATCGATTGTGTGCAGCTGTATTTCACCAATGGCTTCACGAATATTGTCATTTAAAGCGTCAATTGTCTCTGGGTTGTCGGCGTAACACTTATCTTTGACGGCACCCCACAAATAATAGTCCAACGTTGTCAAATCGCAGCTCCGAGGTGGCCAAACGACATCAGCTCTGCGGCTGATAATGCGATCTTCAAAAACAGGGCACAAAACATCGGGCTGTGTGGCACGTAGCGTTTGTGGACAAAAATTCGTTCAACATGGCCCGATAACGATCGCCATTGACTGTAACGGCCACTCCTTGCTCATTTTCGAAGAAAAATGGCCCAATTATGCCTCTGGACCAAAATCCTCACCAAACAGTGACTCATTTTGGGTGCGTCGGCTTTTCAATGTATGCGTGCGGGTTTTCTGTGCCCCAAATGCGACAATTTTGCTTGTTTACATACCCGCCAAGATCAAAATGAGCTTCATCTGAAAAGATGATTTTTTTTGCCAAAATCGGCATCTTCTGGTGTAGGCCAGCCGAGGCAGCCATTTGAATGAAATTATTTTCCATTATTAACCGGAAGGATTGTACTTTCAAATAAAAAAAGAAATTTGAGAAAATATTCAGTAGTTTTTTTTTTAAAGCATTCTCAAAAAAGTTATTTGGCGGACCCTTTACTTTGTACCTCCTTTATGTACTCAAAATTATGTTAGAATCCGACGACATTTATTGAGAACAAGCTAAGATTGCTTTGGATATGATAACAACGATACTGGTCACTGATTTTCTTTTTTTATAATTTTTTTTTTATTAAAATTAAAATTTTTTTGTTTTTAATTTTTTTTACAGTGGAGTACAAAAAATAAGGCGTTACAAACTAAAATTAAAAACTAATTCTGAATTTATAAATTCTGAAATTTAAATAGAATTTAAATGATTTTCTTTTGAGTAAGAAAATTGAAAAAAAATCGAAAAAATTCCTTACAAACCCAACTACAATGCCCTGCTAATAAATATTTTTGAAAAAAAGTTCTTCTTCTGCTTTAGAATGCATTCAATTACTCTACGTATGTACATAATAAACATTTTACAATAACTTTAAAAAACTACACGATCTCGATCTAGGATTACCATTTGTCCATGGGAAAGGCGGGAAAGGGAGACGTATTGACAATATTTAAACGCCGCATAACCTCAGCCTTAGCCTGGCTAGTGCCCATGCCATAGACATCCAATGGGACCATATTGAATTTGCTTAGTCTAGAAGAGAATAAAACAGAATCAATTAATTGAATGAATGGCGGTATAAGAAATGTGTTTGAAACTTACCGGCCACCGGAGATGTCTTGTAAGAATTTAAAATAACTCTGACGTAGATTGAGTGGCTCTAAAATGCCAGCATGGAATAATAGAGCCGTACAGAAGGCATAAAGGAACATCGTAAAGCCGGGTATTCTAGGCAGTTTTTTCTTTTCAATGCCCAGATTGTACACGATCTAAGAAAAGAATTTCAAAAAGATAGGACAACACATCTTAGAGTTTATGGTGGATTAATTTAAAATCCTTACCTGCAGCATTTTCCACATGACATATAAGGCCACAGTGACATCTGGATAGTAGGCAAAGGCTATGCTGCCTATTAAGCCCGCTGGTATGGCAAAGCGAGCATCGTCACAATCAAATAAATGCCGTAGAGTACAGGAAACTGACTGAAACAGAAGACCGCTGGCTCAATTAGTAACAATTCCTTTAGCTGGGTTGTAGTGCTGTACTTACCTTATAAAGAAATGAAAATGAGCCCAAAAATAGACCCAAATTTAAGGTCTGCTTATTGAATATGGTTTTTCGCCAATTCATTTTATTTTGTGCTATTCTCTTGACATTCAACAACAGCTTTAAGGCCACCTGTAAACCCAAACCACCCATTAAGGGTTTCAAACCGCCCATAATAGCATTCCGAACACAGTTGTTGCTGTGGATGCACGTAGGATGCTTTTGTTTTAGTTTTGCCAGCAAACTATTGTAGATCTGAAGCCAACCATTAATGGTAGTGAAGCTAACAGCCGGTCTTGATCTGGTTGTGCTGTCTGGTTGTGGAGGCGATTCGATATTCTCTTTTGCTTTTAAAGGTCCCTCTTCGGGTTTCCCCACAAAAATGCGTAGAATATCAAATAAGGAATCCTTGCAGGAAGTTTTATGTAAACCTAACCTATATAAATACAATAAAATCGATATACTGGCTCCGAATAACAAAATCTGGCCTTTGGGTATACTCTTCACCCAACCGCGTGACTCTGCCATATTCCATAAGGTCTCTGTAGCCACATTGGCAACATACAATGCCAATAAGGGCCTTCTTTGTGGTCGCTCCACAACGATGGCACTTAAACTGCCCAGAAAACAAGGCCAAAATGCCACCGTCGAGAAATAATACTGGCCCAGCATATTGCGCAACAAACAATTGAACATAATGAACGTATAGGCATTGGTCACTAGAAATGCTGTGGACTGTAGTATGCCCATAACCATTTTACGTAGATCGCGTAGCGTGGGCACTTTGTGACGCATTATCATGGAAAGCTAAAACATAAACTTGGGTTACGAAAACTTTATTATAAAGTGACTCAGTTTAGTTAATGACTTACCAAATATACCATTGAATAGACTCTTAAACAGTAGGGTGTGGAAGCAAATAATAGACCAGCCGAGGCACTTGCACACTTCTCCGTCCAGGGATGTTGAAAGTCGCGACAGGTGCATAGCACCACATTTGTCATCTTACTTTGGCCAGTCATTGTGCAGGTATTTTCTTAAGTTTTAAGCTTAAAGTACACCTGAAAAGAGAAAATAAAGATAAGTATTGATTATGGGGTCAACTACTTTATGCATGTTCCTGAAATATCTTTTCTTTTCTGTATTACTCTATACCTGCTACAACTGCCTACCAATTAGTTTGATGGTCTACCAAGTAGCTGAAGCTAAGCTTTTTAAGCTTAGCCTTGCGGAGAGTGATTTCTACAACTCAATTCTAGCTTACCATAGTAATAATCATAGTCAATCAACATCCAGAGTATCAAAATCTTTCGTCAACAAAAACAAGATTAAAACAATCATGAAGTATGCTCATGATTTTCCTGTCTTTGAGATGCGATCCTACAAAGATAACAATAAATGGTCGACCAAAGCAACAGCCCTTGTAACAGATCAACTTCCAAGGAAGCCATATTCTGGACCTATCTCAGCTGACCCAACAGAAGACTTTCCGCCTAACTCATTGTCTGATATAAACCCTCTTTCCAAGACTTTAGTTAGGCTACTAACTATAGATCTTCTCTTGTGGTAACGAGAACAAATCTGTAATAATCTTGTCAATACAATAACTTGGCAACTTCTAGAACTGTTGATTTGTTATTGTAAGTCTTTTAAGTTCTATGTTTCGTGGCCTCTCTACATGGTTTTGTTATTCTATTTCTTGTTATTTTTGTAAAATAAACAATTTAAATTACGATTTAATGGGTATTTCTCTTACAATGCTCGATTTCCTAGGTTAGGTTAGGTCTGAGTGGTAGCTCTGATTTCACAAAGCTCACTTGAGCACGCATAGCGGCCCGTTGTGATGCCACGGGTGAACGCAATCCCTGTACTGGCCAAGTTCCACCAAAATCAGGGAAGAGGAAAAAGTTGGTCAGCGCAAGGGCTGCAAGGAATCGATTTCCTAAGAGGAAGCAAATTTGGATTTGGAATGCCTTTGCAAGTGCGTTAGCATTGTTCTTATCTCCAATGTGCCCGTGTCTACTTGGAGCATTTGAAAACCAAAAGTTCATTATAAGAGCAACATTAAAATCTTTCGCTTAGGTGTGTTGTACACACTCTCTATCGCAGTCGCTCAGAGATAGTCTTAATAGATACACTTTAAATACTGAAAAGTACTAAAGTAATCGCGAAGGGAAAGTGACAATCTAACATTCAACTGTAACGATAAGATTTCACATCCAACTTTGTGACATGCCCTGGATTCTCCAGTGAAAACTTGAATGACGTTCTATAGGAAGTGTAAACTTAATAGTATAATGGAATCTATCCGGCGTAGAGCGGTTCCAAATCGACTAAACCATGCTCAAGTAGCGCCTGTGACTTTGCCAATGTGTCTAGTGGTAGCCAGTTAAGTTACGCAAGTAAACAATGACGCCGATAATGTAGTTTTAGGAATACCTTTTGTCAGGATCGCCGCCATCCTCTAATAAGCTCAAATCGGGTGTGATGAATCCCTTTTTCTCCCAAGCCGATCCACCAAAACATTTTTTTTTTGATTTTGCGGGAAGGAGGGAAAATACTTTATGCATTCATGATGGTCGTCACCACACATGCTATTTCGGACTCTCCCACTGGGTATACCGACTAAAAACCCGCCTTGTCTCCTCACCGGGGAATCATTCCACTTGGGAACCACGGTTGTATTACTTCGAGGTGGACCCCCTTTTCTGGCATATGCTCCAGTTCAATCGTCGTCAGCCTGCGTCCAGGCTCCGCTCTATTCTCAGTCTGCTGCGTCTAGGTGTAATTTCTTCCTTTGCAGAACGTGCTCTACAAAGTGTTTTACTGCGTTCCAGCTCTCTTTACTGTTTATCAGTTTCAGCACGACGTTTGTAGGGCTAATGACGCCGATTTCAGCTTCAAGTCGCTGACGGCTTTCGCCCATTTCCCATCGACAACAGCTGAAGACAGTGTGTTCGGAATCATCTAACGACCCACCAAGACATAGGCCCCTTGGAAACAGAGTTGATTTGATTGCAAAGTCATACAGCCCAGTGTACATTTTTAGGGTTTATAACCTTATTAAGGTCCGTATTGCTTTCTTGTCGCACTTATTTGTGTAAGTGATCCTACTTTTATTGCCAGAGTCACAAAACAAGAATGTATGAAGGCGTATCATACCAATTTTAATCACAATACAGTAATCCTTCGATTTACGTCGCCTCGATTTACGTCGTCAAATTTTTTGTGCCCTCTAATTTCAATTTGCGTCGTCATTCGATTTACGTCGCCTTTTTTTGGAACCAACTGCAACGTAAATCGAGGGATTACTGTAACTCTTTTACTTCCAAAACATCGCAAAATGTCTTAAAGGTCATGTGAAAATAAACCGATTGTTTTAGATTTTGACCAGCATACCACCTTACCACTTTAAGGGCACTTGAACAAGCTTAATTGCTTGTTGTACTCTACTCTCAAGTATTTTATTTTTATAATCAAATATTTCTTGATAAGTTTGATTTACAATCAGCCGCCTATTTTGATATTATTTTGCAATTGGACAAAGTGCAAGTTTCTCTCGATCTCTCTCTGTGTCAATTATCATGAAGCCATTGACTTAACTCATTCACGCCGGTGCGTAGTACCGGTGGCCCCCACTAGATTTTCTTATCGTGCGGCGTATACCACGCGTGGTACGCAATTAGACGATATATAATACCAAATACTTAAATCTTTAGGCTTTAAAATACCTGAGAGTCACTTCACGATAGAGCGAAAATTATTAAGCGCAGCAGCCCGTAGGCGACAAGCATGAATTACAGCGCTAGCGTTAGCTGCCGTTAGTGAGACACTTTGTTGTCACACTCCATATTCACACTGTGTTGTTATTTGTGCAACATATTACAGTGTGCGGATGCATGGTATTTAGAGAGACTCTGAGTGCCTCAACTTTATATTGAATCTTTCGAATTTCATTTCAATCTCTGCACACCACTTTCTAGCACCACATCCTATTACTCGTTTAAAGGAAGTTTCCATTTGTTAGGCGTGCATGCACGTGCGTTTAAGAATAAATTCTAATCGGGTTTCATATCTTATCTTAACGTGCGTTAAATTGTTGAGACCTAAAACCAATTATTTGCAACGCTACTGTATTGAATGAAAGAATATGCTGTGTTGACGGTATTGAAGAAAATTTAATTTGTTTGATGATGACCATTGAACCTGTGGTAGTAGAATTTCCTTTGTTCGTTCCAAAAGCTAGATAAGATTGCCACAGATTTAATTGCATTGAACACTACTGTTGCGAATAAAAAAAAAATGAATGAAACTGAATACTATGCTCTCTAATGGTAGATTGAGTAACAGCATTGAAATAGTACTGCAAAAGGAAAATGTTCTTTAATAGCCTCACTGCTGAACTTTGCCTTGCAATTAAAGGAGGTTTTTTGTTAACATACAGTGGTGGCCTTATAATTAGAAACGATGTTTCTGGAACACAGTTCTCTGGAGTGACGAATCTAAGTTTAATTTGTCCCAATCTGATGGAAAAACGTATGTAAGACGTCCTCCAAACAAAGCCTTTGATCCCAGGTACACAGGGAAAACTGTAAAACAAATTATAACAAACATACATGTTGCTAAATCGCTTCTAATTATAAGGCCACCACTGTATGTTAGCAAAAACAGAAGATGATTATTTTGAGGATTTCATATTGTCCAGTGTTGTATTGTGAGAGAAGTTACAGGGGCCAGTAAAACTGTTTATTAAGGACAGTACAGTAATATAGTTACTCATTTGGAGCTACTAGCAATGAAATTCACTTTCGCTTTTTAAAGTCTTATTCCGTATTCTTAAGCTTAACATCCGTTACTAATACGCTAATAAAAAAATGAGGATAACATGGAAATTACGGGAGGATCCAACTCTACAAAGAAATACTATTTAATATAGAAGACAACAGTAAGGTTCTAGAAGTTGCCAGACAAACAAATACATCAGATATACTAAAGGGTCCGCCAAATAACTTTTTTTTGAAAATGCTTTAAAAGAAAAACTATTGAATATTTTCTCAAATTTCTTTTTTTATTTGAAAGTACAATTCTTTCGGTTAATAATGGAAAATAAATTCATTCAAATTGCTTGCTTGGCTGGCCATGCAGTAGCCTACACGATCCGTCCAGTTTTTAAGCACATTATCGATTGTGTGCAGCTGTATTTCACCAATGGCTTCACGAATATTGTCCATTAAAGCGTCAATTGTCTCTGGCTTGTCGGCGTAACACTTATCTTTGACGGCACCCCACAAATAATAGTCCAACGGTGTCAAATCGCAGCTCCGAGGTGGCCAAACGACATCAGCTCTGCGGCTGATAATGCGATCTTCAAAAACAGAGCGCAAAACATCGAGTGTAGCTTCGGCTGTGTGGCACGTAGCGCCGTCCTGTTGAAACCAAATGTTGCCAATATCCTCCTCTTCAATTTTTGTGAACAAAAATTCCTTCAAAATGGCCCGATAACGGCCCAAATATGCCTCTGGACTAACTCGTTTTGGGTGCGTCGGCTTTTCAATGTATGCGTGCGAGTTTTCTGTGCCCGATTTTCTGAATACGACAATTTTGCTTGTTTACATACCCGCCAAGATCAAAATGAGCTTCTTCTGAAAATTTTGGAAGAAAAATGGCCCAATTATGCCTCTGGACTAAAATCCGCACCAAACAGTGACTCGTTTTTGGTGCGTCGGCTTTTCAATGTATGCGTGCGGGTTTTCTGTGTCCCAAATGCGACAATTTTGCTTGTTTACATACCCGCCAGCATCAAAATGAGCTTCGTCTGAAAAGATGACTTTTTTTTTGCCAAAATCGGCATCTTCTGGTGAAGGCTACTGCATGGCCAGCCAAGACAGCCATTTGAGTGAAATTATTTTCCATTATTAACCGGAAGGATTGTACTTTCAAATAAAAAAAGAAATTTGAGAAAGTATTCAGTGGTTTTTCTTTAAAGCATTTTCAAAAAAAAAGTTATATGGCGGACCCTTTATGTAGAGCGAAAAGTAACAGTGCTGGACGTGTGTGAATATAGCTTAAATCGATTATCCTAGATGCAAACCCATTTCGTTAGTAACATAGCACAACTCTGTTAAGGTAAAATTAGGTCAGTCTTTCTACCATATATTAGGCTTTCATGTCAGTTTATTGCCCCAGTAATATTTTCCGATTTTTTACTTTCATTTTCCGTGATATTGCCTCACCCCTTAATGATCGAAAATTCTTCCGTTTAGGACGTTGTCTCATTCTTCATCCGCTTTTCATTCTCAGCGACACTACTTTCGTAACACAATTGCAGTTGCCTTCTCAGGCAAGCTGCATGCACCATAACAAAGGCAGAAGCGCCAAAGTTTAAGCAGAACTAATAAAGAATATTTCGGATTTCATGATATTCTCAGCAATTTGGCCCACTATACAGCAGCTCATTATGGCGTATTTTACATTGAAATTTGCATCCGCACGTCCGTATAAAGTTCAACTCACGCAACAATTAAAGCCGGCTGACTGTGCACATGCGATAGAAATGATTTTTCAATCACTCAGTGGTGACTTTAGGGCTCGGAAACTCTCCAAAAAATTTACTGCTTGGTTGGCATTATGCGGTATCATGGGAAGTATTTTTTCGAAAATGAGATACAAAGAACCGTTACCGTTAACTCAAGCTGACTGGGATTTGGATTCCAATAGCAAATTATCAACTGGAGAGCATGTGTCTTCAACTAGATAGTCCCAAGAGCTACATAACACGACTGATTTTGATTTTATTGCATGAGAAATTTCCAGAAAGAGAAATTTCACGTTTTAGCGACTTTAGTTGGCCCCTCCAGATTATTTTTGTGTGGGGCAACATCAAAGACCGTGTCTACAAGGACATTGGAGCATTTGAAAACCAATGTTCATTAACACTTTTGCAATGGGTGGCATGCTGGTGGCCTTATAATTAGAAACGACTTAGCAACATGTATGTTTATTATAATTTGTTTTACAGTTTTCACTGTGTACCTGGGATCAAAGGCTTTGTTTGGAGAACGTCTTACATACGTTTTTCCATCAGATTGGGACAAATTAAACTTAGATTCGTCATTCCAGAGAACTCTGTTCCAGAAACATCGTTTCTAATTATAAGGCCACCACTGTATATGCCAGTCACTCAGTGCATCATATTGGCCGATGTCGTGTAGACACGGCAGTTACTTATTGTTTCACTAAGGCTTATGCCGTGTATACACAGTGGTCATTAATTTGTTTACCATGGTGGCGAGCAATGACACGGTATGGTCAGCGTAGGATCATTGTGAAAACTTGCAAATTATGGTACAGGTGCGCCGTTGCGAAAGGGGCTTAATTTATTGCCGTGATAACGCACGAATTGTTAGCAAAAGTGATTGAAAACTATCTCAAGCATGTAATCCGTGGATTGTAATGGCTTTCTGTGTGTTTTATTTTTAATTTGACTTTTGAAACCGAACGTTATATAATCATTTACGAGGCATAGTTATTGACGTTTGAAGGCACTGTTTAACAGTCATTTGAGGTTTTGACACTGAAATTTTGGTTGTTGTTTGTTTGTTTAAATAAAATTTAATCTGATGAAAATATTTTAATTTAAATCACCTTTAAATTTCAATTGATTTATTCTTAACACACACTCTTCTTAACACACACTTCAAGTATTTTAAATTAAAAATTTAAATTCAATTCAAAACACAGTTCTTCGGATGGATTTTGAAGAAATTCAAGTTTTTTCTTTTATTCGTACATATTTATTTATGCCAGTCATAATCTATTTGTTTAGGATAAGATAAGAACTGTAAACTAATGGTGTAGTTTGAAAAGCAAGGTGGGGGGGGGGGGGGGTTCGATCTATAATCCTCTATCAAAGTGTACAGATATTTTAAAAAATTTTAATCTCTCAATAATATTGATAAACAATACGAATATAGAATATGGCACCACAACAGGTTCATTGAAACTTGAATTTCGAATTTTTTTTTCTTTCAGAAATACCAATACACACACACTACATTTTTATTGAATTGAAGATAATGCCGATTAAATAATAATATTTTGAAATATTTTCCAAATATTTCTTTTTATTGATATCAGTAATGTAGTATGTATTCCAACAACAACAAATTTGTTTATGAATAATCCGATAAAACACTGCCACACATTTGAGCACTGCATTCAAATCCCTTAAGGCTAAAACTGAAAATAAATATTTAAAATACATAAACACGAGGGTTGTATCGAAATGAATGCGTCTTGCGAATTTTGCACAAAAAAATTTCTTTCGTTTCTCAACAAAATCTCTGCTTAAGGTGGTGAAGTGCTAAAGTAAAGTTCTCCACCTTCCAAGTCTACCATACAGCAGTAAACGAACAATTTTTCATTGGAGTTCTTTGGACTTGCGGATTAAGAAAGCATCTTAACTCCCTTGAGAGTAGAACTACGTACGTAATTGGTCATTACAACCCTTCAGTCAGGATTACGACCTAGTTTCTCACACCACTTATGTTGTGTGTGTTAATTTTATACATGAGTGGCGGGACCTGCAGTTTAAAGTCAAATCCGAACGACAGATTTTTGAGAAACTTTTCATAAATAAAATTGCATTTACTCTCAGAGTTTGTGCCAGAAATCTGCTGAGAGGAAGTCGCCGAAGAAATACTTTTTGTATTTTATTTCGATGTCTGGCATGAGGCTCGAACCCTGGCTTTTCGTATAAGCCAACACACTACCTACTAGACCACGGCGACTAGAGAGTAGAACATCAACCACAAACATCATTGGAAAATCAGCCAGACCAGCTTTTTGAGAAAGTGTGATTCAATAAGCACAGTTCCTTACCAATATATCCAATACAACAATCCAATACATTTTCCTAGGGCCTGCTTAGCTAGAATAATTTGAGTCCAGAAACAGAAATACGATTCCAAAGAAAAAAAAAAAAAAATGGAAACTGAATAAAATGCAGAGGTTTTTAGACAAACCTATGCTTTGTAACAACCTAGTTTCTCACACCACTTATGTTGTGTGTGTTAATTTTATACATGAGTGGTGGTGGGACCTACAGTTTAAAGTCGACTCCGAACGACAGATTTTTGAGAAACTTTTCATAGCAAATTTTATTTACTCTCAGAGTTTTTGCCAGAAATCTGCTGAGAGGAAGTCGCCTATGAAATATTTTTTGTCATATTTCGCTTAGCTGGAGATGTCTGACCTGCCAACATACTACCTACTATACTTGGTTGTAATCCTGACTAAAGGGTTGTAGGGCTTAGATTTGCCATCACAAATTGCGCAAGCACAGCCACAGCGTTCATCAGTGTCAGACAAACAAATACATCAGAAATACGATGTAGAGCGAAAAATAACAGCGTTAGATGTGTGTGAATATAGATTTTAAAATTTATTATCCTAAACACAAGTCCATTCCGTTAACAGAGCACTATTAGTAACATAACACAGCTCTGTTAAGCAATATTTTTAAGGCTTGTAAATAAAAACAATAATAGATGAAGTCGCCATAGTCTAGTAAGTAGTGTGTTGGTTTATTAGACGCAAAGTCAGGGTTCAAACCCCAGCCCAGACATCAAAACAAAATACAAAAAGTATTTCTTCGGCGACTTCCTCTCAGCAGATTTATGGCGAAAACTCTCAGAGTAAATAAAAAAATTGCCGTGAAAAAGTTTCTCAAAAATCTGTCGTTCGGAGTCGACTTTAAACTGTAGGTCCCGCCACTCATGTATAAAATTAACACACACAAGCATAAGTGGTGTGAGAAACTAGGTCGTAATCCTGACTGAAGCGTTGTAATGACCAATTTACATACATATGTAAACAAAAACAATTAAAACGCGTAAAATTAGGTCAGGCTTTCTATCATATATTAGACGTCCGTGTCAGCTCATTGCCCCAGTAATATTTTCAGATATTTTACTTCCATTTTCCGTGATATTGCCTCTCTTCTCAATTGTTCCGTTTAGGACGTTGTCTGATTCTTCATCCCGTTTCATTATCAACGTCACTATTTTCGTAACACAATTGCAGTTACCGTCTCAGGCAAGCTGCATGCGCCATAACAAAGGCAGAAGCGACAAAGCTTAAGCAAAACTAATAAAGAATGTTTCGGATTTCATGACATTCTCAGCAATTTGGCCCACTGTACAGCAGCTCATTATGGCGTATTTTACGTTAAAATTTGCATCCGCATGTCCGCATAAAGTTCAACTCACGCAACAATTAAAGCCAGCTGACTGTTTACATGCGATAGATAGCCACAGCGTTCATAAGTGTGACTACAGACGCAGGCAGTCAGCTGTACTGTTCCCCAGTGTAATCTGTAATCTCAGTTGTCTTTCACTCGCCTTCTATTGCAGTCTAGGCTATGAATATTGGAATTGACGCATTCAGGTAGATTACATGGTTGGCTATAATTTTCTCGATAGAAGGGACTGCTGATCAGAAGACTCTGATGACCACACTGAAGCTAGCCAGACTAGGTTATAGGATTTATATTAAGAGCTGCGATCACGTACTCCTCGAACGTCACCTTGATGTTCGTTCTCGCCTATAAATTTCAGTATAGTTTTCAGGGAAATTTCGAATAATTCAAAGGTAGCTCTTTGTGTGGATTCCAGAGCATTGCTGATGAAAAGGCTATGGCTGGTACGGAGCTAACAATTACTGACATGTTGTAGGGCTCTGGTAAACCGATTGCCTCACTAAATTCCGGTCGCTTTACAGGAAGGCTCAAAAAGGCTCGTTAAAAGTGTGCAATATGACTAGTCTTTACAGGACTAACATAACATCAATCGCACTATTGCGATTCTCATAGGGCACTTCCCCCTAAGAAAGGCATGCAGTTAGCCTTGGCATTACATCGAAAGCCCTCTGCAGTAACTGTGAATCTAAGTAGCAGAAGGAGGAAACGAAGAGGGGGAGAATTTTGACTGAACTCGCAAAAGCAACTTTGATTCTTGGGTTTGATATTGATTTGTGGTACCATTGGTCTTAACTTCTCAAACTGTACCTCAGTTTATGGCACATTTATTTGAAACAATTCGTTCGATTATGCAAATATTGAATGTAAAAACTATTTTACAATCAGTTTTAATTGTTTATTCAAAACACTTGAAATTAATTATGGGCGGAAATATAAAATGTTTCATTTCATTTTTAATTCAATTCTGTAATTGAACTTAACCCTACGGACCTACATTAGCATACTACTATTGTTAGCACTTTTTTTCTGGTATATTTTCCACGTATCAATAATTGCGGCAATTGAATTGGTGCTGAATGACTAATAACAGAGAATACAGGGTTATCCAGGGTTTTTTTTTTGGCTTCTTTTTTTGTCTAATTTTAAAGCACTGGTCCTTGTCATCGCGATAGGTTTGAGCAGTCGACCACTTTTCCTTACATTTCGAGCGTTAAGTCGGTGATAACTTGAAAAATGTTGATTGTCAAATGCTGCGGCGTTAAGGGACAATTAATCAGTACAGAGACTGCGTTCACTCGTGGCATCACAACGAGCCGCTATGCGTGCTCAAGTGAGCTCTTTGATATTAAAGCTACCACTTCGACCCAAACTAACCTAGGGGACTATGTTTTTGCCCCACAAAAAGAAGTTTAACGGCGTGAAATATCATAATATCGGTGGCAAATTGACGTTGCCAAACGTTTATCAAACTAACACGAATCCTCACAGTGAAATTCCGGGAAACTGTCGGGCCGACGAGCTCGCCAGAGCTGGTGCGCTCTTTCCGGAATCCTCTTCTGTTGAATTGGGTATGCCACTTGCCTCGGTCAAGTTGACCATTGCGCGGAGGTTCTTTCGGGCCGCCAACCTATCCTGGGTCAATGAGGAGTCCTGCTCCACCGCTAGACTCACCTGGCCCAAGATGGATAGAAGGCGTACCAACCGATTACTTGGTCTTGGTCGTGATGTCATCTCAACCACAGTGGCCGTGCTTACAGGTCATTGCGTTATGGGTAGACAGGCGGAAAGAATGAGGCTCCCTTTCAACGACTTCTGCCGTGGATGCAGGTCCACTGAGGAAGAGGAGACTGTTGTTCACTTTCTTTGCCAGTGCCCGTCTCTTGCTAGGTGTAGATATAGGTTATTTGGCTCCCCATTCCTTGTTAGCTTAACGGAGTTATCATCTATTGATATCAAGGATATAGTTTTGTTTATCAAACTTTCTGGCTGGTTTTCCAATGTAGGGTAGTCGTGCTTTTGTTGTGCAGCCCTTGCGCTGACCAACTTCTTCCTTTTCCCCGATTTTGTTGGACTTTGGTTAGTACAGGGACTGCGTTCACCCGTGGCGTCACAACGGGCCGCTATTCGTGCTCAAGTGAGCTTTGTGATAACAGAGCTACCACTCCGACCTAACCTAACCTAACACGAATCCTATTGTGTGACATCAAGTCTATTATTCTCAGTTGCAGATCAAAAAAAGTTGGTTATCAAGCGGCTGCTGTGCTCAGATTATGTGGCGATTTTTCAATTATACCTCGATGCCATAACGCTTACCTAGCAGTCACTTTAGCCGTATGCAATGGCTTCTCCACAATAATTTCTGAAATCTTCAAGAGCTTCATCTTTGAAAATTTTGCATGTCGTTGATGTTTCGCCAACGAATAGGAAATGAAATTTTGATCGAAAAATCAACATAGAATGCCCCCGTCCAGTCTCTTAATTTTTTCTTTTTTTTATAATCTTGTCGATTCCTTGCACTGTAGGTCCATTATTGCCGTCATAATTACATTGAAATGCTCGAAATGTAATTGGGTTTGATCCACCAGATTTATGGATTTTTCTTCGATTGTTATACAGTCCATATTCGTTAATAATGATGGGGTGATAAGTAGATCTTTGACATCATGGAAATGTTACCCGCGTCTACACTCTGTGTAGTCCACACTGGAGCTCCAATGTTGGCCAAATCTTTTCTGCATTTCGATCGGTATTTCACAAATGAGAGATGGAATTGTGACTGCTTTGTCTACGAGAAACTGCTTGTATTCATGTCAGTATCCACCAGACTATTATGAAGGGAGTCCACCATGCAATGTGTTGTAAGAGAACGTATGTATGCGCTCTCTCTGCACTCCTGTGTAAATGCCTTATTAAGGAATTAATCGGTGTGACTTGAATTGAAGTGAGAAAGCATTCTGAGTTTGACAGTTTCATGTTAGTCACGATTACGGCCTAGTTTCTCACACCACTCATGTTGTGTGTTGTGACACGAGTAGCGGGACCTACAGTTTAAAGTTGACAACGAATGGCAGATGTTTGAGAAACTTTTCATGGCATTTTTTATTTTACTCTTAGAGTTTTTGTCAGAAATCTGCTGAGAGGAAGTCGCCTAAGAAATGTTTTTTTTTTATATTTCGTTTTGATTTGAACCTTGGCCTTACGTGTACTAAGCCAACACACTACCTACTATACTACGGAGACTGCAGTTTGACAGTTTCCTGATGCTAAGTACGGGATATCATCTTCATTTTTCCAGAATGTTGGCGGCTAATTTAAATATATTTTTGCGCGATATTTCTATCTCGTAACGGCATTCTTTAGCACACAAAACACTACGAAATTTCAAAAGAATATTTTTGATATTCGAATAATTTTTTCGATCACTGTAATAATTTATTTTATTACTACAAATTCTAGAATATAAAATTCTCACCTTTAATGAGTTGTGTGTTAAATTATGTTGTTAAGGTGCACAGTTTAAATGTGACTGTAAATGGTTAAGAAAAATTGTTTTTTACTTGCGTGTAATCATCAAAACAATGCTACGAAGGTCAGTATTTTAAAATCCGGACAGTTTTTTGTACATAAGTTGTGCTTAATCGTCAAATAATTGAAGTCAAGCTTAATTAGTTTAAAAGTGTTTTCTTATTTAAATATGGAAACTTATGGAAACAAATTAAATTAAGACAGCAACATTGAAAACTTCATATTCCAATAGTTTTGGGACTTCAAAAGTGCCTTCTTAAAATGTAAATAAAATTTAAACTAAACTATGTATGTAGACATAGTTTGTAAACCAAAAATGTGCATTAATTAAGCTGCTGATCAGTGCGTATGGGGATTTAGTTCGCAGTATACATATGCATATACAAGCATAGAAGGTATTCTTACGTCTTGCTTTACAGTTATCGACAGATAACAAAGTCTAATATCGTGTAATTAAATTTAAAAACTAAACATACAAAAAAAAACAGGCTTAATTTAAGCATTTTTTAGATTTGAGTTCCAAAAGGTTTAAAATCGATATTCAAAGCAAAATTTATACAACAAAACTACGCATAAGAATTAAATCGTTACCTGATAGTAAGAGTAACACAAAAACACAATACAATTAGTAAAATTTTACGGCCCCATTCGTTAAAGTGAAACTAACCATACTCAAAACCTTAAATATGCTGAGTTATATACATACATACATACGTAATTGGGTATTACAACCCTTCAGTCAGGATTACGGCCTAGCTTCTCACACCACTTATGTTGTGTGTGTTAATTTTATACATGAGTGGTGGGACCTACAGATTAAAGTCGACTCTGAATGACAGATTTTTGAGAAGCTTTTCAATTCAATTTTTTTATTTACTCTCAGAGTATTTGCCAGAAATCTGCTGAGAGCAAGTCGCCGCATAAATATTTTTTCATATTTCGTTTTGATGTCTGACCTGGGGTTTGAACCGTGGCCTTATGTCTAATAAGCCAAAACACTACTAACTAGACTACGGCGACTTCAATACTGAGTTATTATACAAAATTCTTTCCAGCGATGAGACACATTTTTCAGTCTGTGGTTACGTGCACTAGTAAAATTGTTGGAAATAGGGCTCCGAGAACCCAACATAGATTGTGGAAAGATCACTGCATGCGGAAAATGTGCTGTTTAGTGCGCATTATAATACATACATACATAAATGGTCATTACAACCCTTCAGGCAGGATTACGACCTAGTTACTCACACCACTTATGTTGTGTGTAACTTTATACATGAGTGGTGGGACCTACAGTTTTAAGTCGACTCCGAACGACAGATTTTTTGAGAAACTTTTCATGGCAATTTTATTTACTCTGAGAGTTTTCGCCATAAATCTGCTGAGAGGAAGTCGCCGAAGAAATACTTTTTGTATTTTATTTTGATGTCTGACCTGGGGCTCGAACCCTGGCTTTTCGTCTAATAAGCCAACACACTACCTACTAGACCACGGCGACTTCTATAATCTGAAGGTTTATTTGTGGCGATATGGTGGTATAATTACCAATTTTTTTGTAGTTCCTAAAAACCACGAACCATACAACACGACCGACTTTGAATTTTTACAAAAATTACCGTAATTGTTACAACTTTTCGAAATTTGTCCCCACTTTTTTAAAAAATTACTCTGGCATCTCACATAAATTCTAAACATCTGGTAACACTGGCCGACAATAATTATATATTTATTAATTATTCATCATTTGCTTTGTTTAATAAATTCAACACACGCTTTAATTATAATTTATTTAAAAAATAATTGCAATTTTATTAATTTTTTATTGTTTCATTTGCATTTTGAGTAGTTTTTAGGCGTTCATATTAGAATACGTATACGAAATGCGCGTATAAAATTAGAACAAATATGATTGAGAGGTGGGATTAGAGTTCAAGGTCTTACTCATTGTTGTTGTTACATTACACTGCAGCGAGTACACGAAAGTTATCGGATCTTAAGTACACAGTAATGATAAACAATTAAAACCAGTTTTTTTGTTGTTTTAATTACAGCACTATTCGTAAACAAAACAAATTTTTTCTTATTCTCTTAATCATCATACTCATCAGAAATAAGAAACTGATAAGCAAACTGCATTAGGGCTATAAACACATTCAATGCGATAAGCAGCAACTGTGTAATATGTACGTGCGTTGGCCAGGGTTTTTTCGGTATTAATTTTTTTTTGGCAAACTTAAAAATTGAAATGAAATTGAATAAGAAATAAAGCTTTAAATACGTGTTTAAATGTTCGGTTCAACAGATCAGTTGCTGTACTAGGTAAACCGGTTTTCTAAAAAATTCTAACGCTGTAAATTTATTGTTATTTTCTTAACGATAAAATAAAATAAAAACGAAAATTTATAGAAAATTGAATATAAACTTTCGTGCAGCCTCAAGTCGTCTCCACAGTTATTAAGTTTTTGGAATTATTGTAGGTAGAAATGTATGTATGTATGAAAAAATAGAATATTATATTAAAAACAGGAAACTCTAGTGTGAGCCAAAGTTTTAATTGTTTTAAAGGTGAACAGTTTCTTTTTAACTTTTTTTTTACCAATGATGGCACTAAAATGTTTTTGTTTTTCTTGCGTTTTTAAAGCCTCTATCTATTTAAGGCATCTCATTGTACCGGCAGCATTAAAATCGTTCACTGAGGCCATCAAATTAGCCAAAAGTACACAGCAACGGCAATGTACACTTGGTCAACTTGACCTCCGGGTACTGTACTTGTCAAATACACGTCCTTTAACACAGCAACAGCATTACGCTGCCTTTGAAATAAACATTTCCATGCCATATTGTACATATTGCACGCATATCTTGTCTTTTCAATAGGATGCTGCTTAGCGCGTCGTATGTGTTTCCAGCATTGTTGTTTTCTTTTCTTTCTAAAAACTCAGTATTAAACACTAAATGCGGCAATTTAGCTACGCACAGTATCACACCATCATCATCACCATAAACACACTCACAAGTGTGCATGTATGTGTGCACAATTTTTGTTGTGTTTTTCGTCTTCATGTATTAATTACCATATGATTGTTGTTATTGTTTGTGTTTTTTTATTTTATTCATTGGGTTTTGCAATTGATTATTCCGTTTTTACTTACGTTCTTTTTGTTGTTTGTTTCTTGCTCCTAAAATGGTCGGCAATTGAAGTAAAAATATTCCACTAATAAACAACACCAACAATTTATTTATTTGATAGGGGAGGGACGGTCGGACGGACGGACAAATTGCAAAATTTGTTTGAATGCAGGCAGGCAGCAGCAGCAGCAAGGCATTAATTTTTTGTGTGTGATTCTTGCTGCTTCTCTTTGTTTTTTGGTTCACTTACTGCCTTTTAATATTTTAATTTGTAATTAAACAACACAAACACTTTTTTCTTTTGTTCATTTAATTTTCTTAATACGATATTTTTTTATTATTAATCAACTTAACTACACAACACTCTTTATCACTGCCGCTTGCGTTTTATTGTATTTTTTCTTTTTTATTGAACTGTTGGCTGTTGGATTTCTTTGCTTCGCAATTCTTTCCCAAACCCATTTTGCAAGCTGAAATACAATCAAAAACAGCTGTTTTATTATTATTTTTGGTGAACAGATGAGCACAGTGTGAGAGAGAGTGGTGTGTTGTGTTGAAATATGTAATCAAGCGTGGTGTGTGTAGAGAAAAATCAACTCAAAAACTACTCAACAATAGAGGGCACTGTTACTATTTTTACTTTTATAAATAAAATAAGAAATTTAATTAAATTAATTTTTTTAATTTAATAATTTTTAATTAATTAAAAAATGTATGAAATTTAAATAAAATTTAAAAAAACACATTTTTTTACAATTTGTGGACAATTTGAAATTCCTCCAGAAATGATTTTCGAACTTGTATAGCGTACGTATAAATAGCCAGCCAGAGTCTATGGTATTTCTTACGGCGACTTCCCCTCAGCAGTCTTCTGGCAAAAACTCGGAGGGTAAATAAAAAAATTGTAATGAAAAGTTTATCAAAAATCCGCCGTTCGCAGGAGGTACGAGGTTTAACTGTAGGTCCCGCCTGCCACTCATAAGTAAAATTAAAACACACAACATGGATGGTGTGAGAAGCTAGGTTGTGATCCTAACTGAAAGTTTTGTTATGACAAATCAAGTAAGTAATTAAAAATATAGGCCATACTATACAAGCCATATCTATCCGTTGTATTATCACAAGAGACTGTCTGTCACATTGGTGTTTGCATGCCTAAGTTGTAATTTTTGTAATGAAGTGGAGGTGCGTGAATCTATTAGCCACTCTATGCAATTTTAGTTTTCCCAAATTCTTATTGTTATTGTTATTATTGTTTTAAGCGTCACTCAAACATTTTATGGCACAAACAATCGTTAAAGACAATTTTGCGCAATTTGAGTGCACGAGGAGAACCTGCTGAAGTCAGAAATGAGCCTGTTGCTGATGTAGCTTGATCAACTTATTTTCATACTGTTGGCTGAGCGTATGCCGTTTGACATTAGTAGGTCCTGAGTTCTTATTTTTGGAACTCAGTGGTATGAGTTTAAATCTACTTGGGACAGCGTCAGAATTAAGCAAGGTTTGTCGCCAGGGCAGCTCAATCAAAATTTTCTCGTATCTTTGGCTGAACTGATGTTAGGAAATTTGGGGTTTTTTTCTTCTACTCTCTATGGTTTGACTATGAATCTGCCTGCCACTGTGTTTTCCCGAGGCAGCTAGCTCCCTAAATATTGTGGTTGAATACATTATCGATCGATTTTGTGTACTATTTCCGTTGTCTTGGGCTCCAAACATTTCGAACGGTTGCTTTTTTCGTAAGCTTTTAACTGATAACAATGAAGTCATTGCGTTGAATCCAAGTTGTCGTTTTTATGCTCCTCGCCTATCCGTTGTAAAGGGTGTTTTTTATAGAGGTATATAACTTTAAGTTGCAATAAAACAACGATGGATTATTCGATTGACATGAATTTTATTTATCCGAAAGATAATCTTGTGGCATTACATTTTAAATATGATTTCTGGCATACGACCGCCACGGCTGGCGCGGATGTAGTCCAATCTGGACGTCCAATTTTCGATGACTTTTTCCAACATTTGTGGCCGAATATCGGCAATAATACGGAGAATGTTGTCTTCCAAATGGTCAAGCGTTTGTGGCTTTACCGCATAGACCAATGACTTTACATAACCCCACAGAAAGTAGTTTAGCGGTGTTAAATCACAAGATCTTGGAGGCCAATTCACATGTCCGAAACGTGAAATTAGGCGGTCACCAAACGTGTCTTTCAATAAATCTATTGTGGCACGAGCTGTGTGACATGTTGCGCCGTCTTGTTGAAACCACATCTCCTGGACATCATGGTTATTCAATTCAGGAATGAAAAAGTTAGTAATCATGGCTCTATACCGATCACCATTGACTGTAACGTTCTGGCCACCATCGTTTTTGAAAAAGTACGGACTAATGATTCCACCAGCCCATAAAGCGCACCAAACAGTCAGTTTTTCTGGATGTAACGGTGTTTCCACATACACTTGAGGATTACCTTCACTCCAAATGCGGCAGTTTTGTTTGTTGACGTAGCCATTCAACCAGAAGTGCCCTTCATCGCTAAACAAAATTCGCTTATGAAAATCGGGAACAACGGTAATCTCGTTTTGGGCCCATTCGACGAATCTACGCCTTACTTGATGATCGTTTGGCTTCAAATCTTGCACGAGTTGGATTTTGTAAGCACGCAAACCAAGATCCTACCGCAAAATCTTCCATAAAGTGGATGGACACAGATCCAATTCCTGTGCTCGATGGCGGATGGACTCATTCGGGTCTTACTCAATGCTACGCTCTACAGCAGCAATAGCTTCTTCTGTACGCACCGTACAGCATTTCTGGGGATGCGAGTTATCAATAAGAGTAAACGTGGTGCGAAAACGTTCCATGGTTAATCGAATTAACTGCTCTGATGGACGATTTTGTCGACGATAAAATGGACGTAGTGCGCGATACGTTTTCCGCACAGAACCATTATTTTCGAAATAAAATTGCACTATTTGCAAGCGTTGTTCAGGCGTGAGTCTATTCATGATGAATTGCCAAACCAAACTGAGAATAAATCACTTGACAGCTGTTAAATCGGTCGCCATCTTGAAAAGTATTGCCAACTTAAAGTTCTATACCTCTATAAAAAACACCATTTAGTTATCTTAACTTGAACATGAGAATTTCATATAAAAATTTTAATTTTTTTCAGTCCATCTTTAAAGCTTTGCCTGTCATGAAATCTGCATTCGGCATTCAACCATCGAAACAAGTTCAGTCAACTTTTTATCATTTTTTATGTGCAACTTAACGTTTGTCCTGGTTACACACTAACCCTGCCTACCATGCCATCCTTAACACCTTTTATAACCACAGCAAGAACAAGAGTGAGAGCGAGAACGAGAGAAAGATCCCCGGGAATTAAAGTGCCATGTTCATGTCTACGAAGGTTTTGTTTTCTGGCCTGTCACTTTGTCACTTGTGTTATAGACAGCGTTGACTGGGGCCAGTTACTATTTTTCGTTCTTTTTTTTTAGTCGTTCTTGTACTCATCCAAATAACCACAATTGTCATTTGGCCAATATCACACTTATTGATACACAGAGACACACACACACACATAGACACACACATGTTCATAGTGGTACTAATAACATGGTAGCCAATAAACAAAAAAAAAGAAGAAATCCCTGTGGACAACTACTTTGCTTTGTTTTTGGACCGAAACGTGAAGCCAAAAACACAAGAAAATGACCCTCAAAAGCTAGCAACACAAATAAAATTACGTCAGGTGCAGGAGCAGAGCAGAGCAGAGACAGTAGAGCCAAAATTGCAACAATTTTCTTGAAATTGCAAACGACAACAACGTTATCATGTAACAACGGAAATAATACCAATTTGAAGTTTTCTCTTCCCTTCTTCTCACCTCTCTTTTCATTTTTCCTCTTCATATTCTTCGCAGTTTTCTTGCTACAGAAAAATCAAAATTTTCTTCAATACAAACGATCTACTTTACGTATCACAGGTTAAAAGCCTCTTGTTTGACCGTCAGCAACATGTATGATGCCGCAGAACGACAGGTCGACAGGCAGAGAACATGGGTAATTGTGGAAGGCAATCACCCACCTCCACAACTACAAAATATATTGGAGGCTTAAACCTGTAAAACAGTGAACGGTTTTGACACACAGTTAATGGAGAGGCTTTTTTCCGTTTTCAGGGAAATCTTAAATTCGAAGAGAAGCTAAAAAACAAAAGCCAGAAATTGACGAAAAAATTTCAAATTGGATTGTGGTACTTTTTCTGCAAGAATATGGGAATTTAATGGAACACTAAAATTTCTTGGAAACAGGAAAGTACTTTTTATATATTGTGTGTTTAAACACGGAAAAAATACTTTTTATAATACATTCTTGGAAAAAAGTAATTTGTATAGAAATGGTACATTTTATAAGAAAGTACTTTTCAAAAAAGTACCTTTAATTAAGTACTAATGGAATTTCTTAAGAAAAATGTAATTTGCTAAAAGGGGACGTTTTACAAAAATGTACTTAAAAAAATACTTTTTATTTAAAAAAATACTTTTTAAAAAAAGTACTTGGAAAAATTTCTAAAGAAATTTCTTAAAAAAAAGTGTTTTGTATAAAAAAGTACTTATAAAAGTAGTGCATTTTATTAAAAAGTATTTAAAAAAATACTTTTTATAAAAGGTACTTTTTATTTAAAAAAATACTTTTTATTTAAAAAAAATACTTTTTAAAAAAAGTACTTGGAAAAATTTCTAAAGAATTTTCTTAAAAAAAGTGTTTTGTATAAAAAGGTACTTATAAAAGTAGTGCATTTTATTAAAAAGTATTTAAAAAAATACTTTTTATAAAAGGTACTTTTTATTTAAAAAAATACTTTTTAAAAATGGTACTTGGAAAAATTACTGAAGAAATTTCTTAAGAAATAAGTGTTTTGTATAAAAAAGTACCTACATTTTATAAAAATATTACTCTTAAAAGGGTACTTAGAACATAACATTAAAAGTACTTTATCTCAAATAAGTACTTAAAACTGCTATAAACCATAAAAAGCTTATTAGTTAGCAAGGTTTCATGAAAAGTGAAAAAAGTTTATTTTATAGATTCTATGGCAAAAGTACCAAAAGTACTTTTTATAGACTAATATTAAATAAGGTAAAATATAAAAAAGTACCAAATGTAAAAATTTCAATATTTTTGTTTTTAAATTCTTGGGTACTAAATTCTAGATTCTTTTTTTTTACTAAATTTCGAAATTTGGTATTCTTTTGGAACTAAATTAAAACATTTTTGTATCATTTTGGTATCAAATTCAATAGTTATTCCAGTTTTTAGAACTTTTTTTGGTACTAAATTCATAAGTTTTAGTTATTTTGGTTTTTAAATTAAAGAATTTTAGTTTTGAGTAGAAAATTGATCAAATTGGTACTTTTTAAAATTTTTGTACTTTTTTATTGTGATTTCTTATATGCATTTTTTTTTTTTGAATTTTTATAAATCAACAAACAAACTCTTTTCAGACATTTTTAAACATTATTTTGTTTTAGTCTAAGAAAAGTACTTTTTAATATTTTTTTATGCAAGAACCGGACATAAATGGTTACGAATTTTTATAATTTTTTTTGTCTTCAAAAGGTACCAAATGAATACAAAATGAATGAAAAAGTATGTATATTTGATACTCCTGCATTTAAAGATTTATTATTTGAAAGATGTTTTGTTTTGTGAAGTTCAAATGTCAGCGTTGTAATTAAGGGTACCATGTGCCAAATATTTCAATCTTCTTTAAAAGAAAATCCACTTAAACGGCAAATAATTTCGTAAATAAAAAAAATCTTTTAAAACATCAAGAAATACAACAAAAAAAAAAATCGAATAGAAAATCCATCTGATGATGAAGATGATGATGAGTAGGTTGACGATGACGATGAAGATGATGGAAGACGGTAAATCACATACTCATACGAAGATTATTAAAAGTCTTTACGAAATCATTGACCCATTTCAACAATAATAACAAAAAAAAAAAAATTGAAGAGAAATAGTACACCTGAGTATTTTATATTTTCTTTCTCCACTTTCCCTCTCTCCATACTTTAGTTTTGTTCTTCTAATCACACGTTGTTTCATGCCTTCATTGTCGAATCTTAAGGATTTTTTTCTTCTTTTTTCTCTCACTCTCTATGCATACAGGATAGCTTAAGGGAAACTTAAACGAGTACAAATAATTGTCGATGAAAATAGAAAAAAAGAAGCATAGAAATAGGAAAAGGAAATCAAGGCAACAAAAGAGAGAGAGAGAGAGAAGATGAGGTAGAATGAGTAGGAAAATGTATTGAAAAAATAAACGTAAATGACACAGGATTTGTTCACCTTGAAATACATGGGGATTTTCATGTCTTGAGAGACAAAACGAAACGAAAAAGAAGAAAAAAATTCTGTCGTTTTTTTAGAGCTGAAATTGCCAAAGATTTGAAAAATGTAACAGAGCAGCTTAAGAAGTTACAAGAGAAACAAGAGAGAATAAAAAACGAAGAACTTAACAATGAAATGAAGTGATGCATTAGGCTGTAATGAATACAACAAAATATGCCTTGAGGTGTGTTTTACTTTTCTTTTAAAGGCAGTTTGCTTTGGCAATAAATCACGATTTATTTTTGTGAGAATGTAGAGCAAGGCCATGTTGATAGGGAGATTAATGTAGGTTCGAAGGCTTTATAAAGTAGGCGTGGCTGTAGGCTAAAAACCTTAAGGCATAGTAATGCTGCGCAGCAACATACATTGCTGGAGAGGATGTTTCAACATAGAATGGCATACCTCGGTATGAACGCGTCTTTGATTTGAAAACTTTGCAACAGGGCAATATTATGGGATTCAATGGATTGCTGGATTGGCTTAGTAGCGCCATGAGACATTGATTTGCTTACCACATAATCTGAACCGTATAAAGGTATGTAAAACTTATATTTATTTTCTCTGACCGAGGTATCTAAGGGGACGAATACATGACATTTCGAAGACGTTGTGTAGGAATCATTCGCTATAGCTTTAAGAGCTGAACAGCCGCAGGAGAAGTGATCAATAATCCGCTCTTGTACCGTGTCGCCACAGACATGTCTGTAGTCATAAGTCCAATATGTCGCTCATAATCGCAATTAGCATTGCAGTAAAGGCTCTTGATTTTATGCGTTATTAGTGGCAAATCACCCTCACATCTAAGTGGTATCTAGACAGCCTAGCTGTGATAGTATGCCAAAGGCCCTCTCAAAAAGTCTAGTAATGCGAAAAACGTATTGCAGCATGAAGTATTTTTATCCGTTATCCGTTTGATAAAATTAAAATTCAAAATTTAAATTCCTTTCATTTCCTTTAGCCATTGGCTGCAATTTATAAATGATTTTCAAAAATTTGCCAAAACAGGACATCATTTTGTCCAACATATGAGTCACAACATGGCTTTAGTATTTAACAAACAATTACAACAGCAATAACAATAGGAAGAGGATGTCAGAAATAACAACAACAACAACAGTAACATTAATACTGATTTTTTTTCTTTTTTTTGAAAATGAATATTCATTCTGATGATGCAAATGATTTCCAGTCGATTCAAATTGAATTGAAAAAAAGAAAAAAAAAATTTTTAGTAGGAATAGTTGGAAAATTTGTACTTGCATTGTTGGGTGAGTGAAAACGTTATTTCTTAAAGCAATTAAAAATATTGTTACGCAAATCGAAACGACCTAATATCGTTTAAAAACAAAAACGATAAACAAAAGCCACACGATACAAATACACACTAACACTAACAATACAATGAACGTGTTGATTATCTAAAGCTGCACACATACATATGTACGACGAACCTGGTTGCGCCTGTTACCAACGGCAACATAAGCAAAGTACACAAACAACAATGTATTAGCAATAGAGCTCTCGAGAAGGCGAGATCACGAACATTCCACTTCAAGAATGTTCGTTAGACTGGTTGTGTCGGACTATAAAAGGGCTGGACAAAGCAGGCAGGAGTCAGAGTTATAATTAAGTCAGCCTTGTGTGAAGTTGCGCGTGAACAAAACAAGTCGTGGTTGTAAAGCGAATTGTTGTGTGAAAAGAACTAGTAAAGTGAATAAACAGATTATTATTGTTGTATCGTTAAGTTGTATACGGTGGCACACAAAAGTAGTGTAAATAATAAAGAGAGTTTAACTGAAATTAAACGCATATTTGTTTTTACTTTGTTTGCAATTAACGAACTCATATTTAAACGTTTTTAAAAAGGTAAAAACGTAACAATATTTTAAATAATTTTTGAAATCAAAGGAGCATAATGAATCTGAGGCTAGTTCGAAGGAGTGGTCAGGTATCGAAGAGTTCATTTGAGCTCTATTGTTATTGTTTTAGTAATTGTGGGATAATTGCTTAAGTTATTGATGCAATCGCCATGTAATCATCATCGTCATACTCATACATCATCATCATCATCATACATCATCAACATACTCATACATCATCATCATACCCATTCATCATCGTCATACTCATACATCATCATCATACATCATAATCATACTCATACATTATACTCATATATCATCATCATCATACTCATACATCATCATACTCATACATCATCATCATACATCATCATCATACATCATCATCATACATCATCATCATACTCATACATCATCATCATCATCATCATCATCATCATACATCATACATCATCATCATACTCGTACATCATCATCATACATCATCATCATACTCATACAGAAAATATTGATCTGCTAAGGAGCGTGTTGCATAGCTTTCAACTCTTCTGAAAACGATAGAATGGATTGAAGAACATAGGAAATCTCTTCTGTAATTGTCCTGTACTCCTTATCGTTGCATTATGGCAGTTAAGAGATATACACTCCCCCATGTGCGCCTGTTTATGTATGTTCTTCCTCCTTCAATTTGCTTTAGAACGAATACATTAGATCCCATGACCTCTGTGCTGCTATAGTCATATACGGCCTTTACCTTTTCACTTAAGTACCAACCAACTTTCACTTCTCTACTAATGCAGCTCCTGCATGTGTCAGTTTTCCCTGTATATCCCTGTATGTACAATAATGGTCAAGCAGTGCTTTACCCCGGAATTGAATTTTTGAAATATTTTTAAAAAATTTTTTCTTTCAGAAATTTACTTGAAGAAAATGTTTGTAACGAGATTCTCTTTTAATTTCATTCTTTTTAGGAGAAAAAATCCTTTCCTATCCATTTATAGCACTTAAAATTAAATAAAGAGTACGTCACCATATTCGGTATCAAGGGAACCAGAAAAGGAAAATGAATTTAAAGAAAAAAAAAGAGATTTTTTTTTCTTTCAAAAATATCATTACGAGTGTGTGTCCAAATGTTAGTTAACGAGTTGATAAGAAAAATTTTCAGATTTAAATTTCATTCAGAAAAATATTCACAGGCTTAAGTATACACATACACGCACACACACATACACTCTTTCGTTCTCTCTTTCTCTCGACGCATTTACGATTTTATTGAAAAATCCGGAGAATTATTTGTTTGAATGTTTAAAAAAGAGAAATTCTTTTCGTTTTCTGTGTATTTTTGTGATTTGTTACTTGAGGGACTTGCAACACAATCACATTTGCACACAACCATCCACATACACTTATCAACACATACAACGCACAAAACGATTGATTCCTTTACTTTGCCTCTTTGGCATACAGAGAGAATTATTTATTTTTTTTGTTTGTAGCTATTCAATATGTTCCTCTGCTACTTAGAAAATGGCAAAAAAAACATTTCAAATGACGTATGTGTTAGTTACTACTACAGTGGCAAAGAAAACAGGCGTGAGAAAATTAGACCACTTGGTTCCATATGAGAACAGTAAGGCTGGTTGAATGGCCAAGCGAGCAAACAAAATTGTAGAACTTGAGACGATACCAATCCCCTTGAGCTCAAAGAACGGCAAAGTCACATTTTGGTGTGGATTTTGCGCCAGCGGAGTCCATTGGTCAAGATTTCTTTAAGACCGGCTTTGGCCATGCCATGAATATCAACCGCGAGCACTATAGGTTAACCAAAACTATCCACAGCGTTTCTCAAGCCCTATATAACCCATGCTATGAATTTAAAGAACACTTCAACTGCTTCAAAAAAAAAAAAAAATTATTTTACGTGATCTACTGCCAAGCAACAGAGGACAAGTGTTAAGGAGTATATAATTATATTTTGATAATGATCTGCGACTACTTCGAAGGGGTAGTCTGTTAGCAAAGAATTCATTTGAGTCCTATTGCTACTGTTTTAGTAATTTTGGGATAAATGCTTAAGAGTTGTCGATGTAATCATACATCATCATCATACTCATACCCCATCATCATACATCATAACCATATTCATACAGAAAATATTCATCTCCTAAGGAATGTGCTGCATAGCTTTGAACTCTTCTGAAAGTAGTAAGTGGATATTGTTACGTTTTTACCTTTTTAAAAACGTTTAAATATGAGTTCGTTAATTGCAAACAAAGTAAAAACAAATATGTGTTTATTTTCTCTTAAACTCTCTTTATTCTTTACACTACTTTTGTGTGCCACCCTATACAACTTAACGATACAACAATAATAATCTGTTTATTCTTTTTACTAGTTCACACAATTATTCACTTTACAACCACGACTTGCTTTGTTCACACGCAACTTCACACAAGGCTGTGAATTCTTATTAACTGACTGCTGATCTTGTTGCCCTTTTATAGTCCGCACGCACGTAATCAGTATGATGAACGTTCTCGATGTGGAAGATTCTCGCTCTCGCCTTCTCGAGAACTCTATTGCTAGTACATTGTTGTTTGTATACCTTGCTTATTTTGTCTATTACATATTTGTCGTAGCTGGTTTACTTCATTTTATGTTGTTGTTGGTACCAGGCGCAACCAGGTTCGTCATACATATGTGTGTGTGCAGCTTTAGATCATCAACACGTTCATTGTATTCCTTGTGTTAGTGTGTATTTGTATCGTGTGGCTTTTGTTGGTGTAGCTGGTAGCTTTTGTTTATCGTTTTTATTGTTAAACGATATTAGGTCGTTTCGATTTATGTAACAATATTATTAGAACGGACTGTGATTGTCTTGAACTCTTTATCGTTGTATTATGGCAGTTAAGAGATATACACTCTTCCATGTGCGCCTGTTTCTCTATGTCCTTCCTCCTTCAATTTGTTTTAGAATGAATGAAATGGATCCGATAGATCCGATATAAATTACATTTTGATTTTTAAATGCTTACAAAACCAGCTTTCCAAAACATCAAAAATCATAAAAATTGTTTAAAGTGACGTTCATTAAAAATTGTGTTCTATTATCAATCCCGTACTGTATGCTAAACAATGCTTATACACCCACACCACACCTATACATACATGCAACTACACATCCCCAAATACATACACATTCTTGAGCTCTTTATTTAACATGGTTATTTTAATGGTCCACTAGTCAAGCATTTATTGTCCATAATGTACTTGACAATGTGATGCTGATGTGTGTTGAAATTCATTGTTTGTGTTGAAGCTTTTGTTCTCTTGTTCTTGTTATTATTAAAATCTCATAAGATTTTTTATCCCTCTCTCTCTCCCTCTTTTTGTCTGTCTGTCTATTAACTTAGTGACTTTAGATTTATATTTACCGCCTGATGAATATTTCCTTATTCAATGAACTGTTCATTGTTATATCAAGAAAAATAATAAAATACTCTTAATCTTCTTCCCTTTCTCTCTCTCACTCTTTTATTTTGCACGCCCACTCTCATTAGAGTTCTATCAAATGGTGAGTTGCTAAAGCCATCTTCCTTTTGTTATTAAAAAATCTCCATTGCTTGCTATTAATTTTGTTATTGTGTGTCTTGTTATTGTTGTATGATATCGGGATTTTTTTTATCTGTTTTTCAATTTAGTGTGTGTACAATTTAGCTCTCATTATTCTATTCCTCTCTCTGTCCCCATGTATTCAGTGTGTTTACCTTCCTTTTAATGCTTTGTGTGCGCGCGTGTGTGTGTATATTTTTTGTTTAACATTGATTATGTATACCTATGGCTGAGTACTTTAACGTGTGCCTATCCCTTTTTAAAGAGTGTTTTTTCAAGAGTATTTTTGTTATTATTACAGGCACTAGTATGTATGCTTGTATGTATGCGTAAGTGCGTGTTGCCAGGAAGAAAAAAACATTTTTTTCGTTGGGTGTTCATGTGTTCACTCAAATTGTACTCAATTAAGTTGCAATAAATTGTTGATTTACTTCGAACGGGCAAGATTATCAACAACAGTGGGCCTGAAGGTGGTTTAAGCCTTTCAAATATGGTGAAAATAATCAAATTTCTGTAATAACATTTTACAACTAAGAATGGAAAATATGTAAGCGCTTCCTAACTTTAAATTTAAATAAAACAATGTGTGTATGTGTGTGATATCATCGAAAGTTTTTATTCGTTTGCAGGATCTATTGATGCTGTTATGTGTGGAATAAAATTTCTCTGGGTGAAGTTTATACAAAATATCAACTTTTTGCATGATTCTGGCATATAAATCAGGCTGAATTTTTTCCGTTATTATAGATTGTATTACGCTTTAGTATAAGAGTGTCGGTGTATGTGTGTGCGTGTGATATCAACGAAATTGTTTATTTCTTTAAAAGATCTACTGATGCCATTATATGTGGAATATACATACATACATACATAATTGGTCATTACAACCCTTCAGTCAGGATTACGACCTAGTTTCTCACACCACTTATGTTGTGTGTGTTAATTTTTATACATGATTGGCGGGACCTACAGTTTAAAGCCGACGCCGAACGACAGATTTTTGAGAAACTTTTCATGGGAATTTTATTTACTCTCAGAGTTCTTGCCAGAATTCTGCTGAGGAGAAGTCGCCGAAGAAATACTTTTTGTATTTTGTCTTGATGTCTGGCCTGGAGCTCGAACCCTGGCTTAACGTCTAATAAGCCAACACACTACCTACTATACTACGGCGACTACAGCGTTTAAATGTGCGCCACGGTTTCTCTGATGGGGCGCATACGAAATGTTCTCTTCTTTATTACTCTGTCCCTTTAATCAGGCTGGATTTGACCGATGCATCGCGATGGCAGCGGTCATGTTGGCTTTGAGGACCGTTGTAGTTATTCGCATATATGTGCAATTAAAGAAATCCCCTTAAAATGTCTAACGGAAACAAATCCCACGACTATGATGTCAAGTTCATATCACCTCCTTGTGAGATGTCCTTGCCCTCAAATCGGTCATGCAGGACAACCAATGTAGCCGTATTGTTGTCGTTGAAGACCAGAAAAAAACAAAATCAGACTGAAATTTACCGATAGTAAGGACTGTAGAAGTCACTGTGGTCTAGTAGGTAGCGTGTTGCCTTATTAGACGTGAGGCCAGCATTCCTCTCAGCAGATTTCTGACAAAAACTCTGAGCTTTAAAATAAAAATTGTCATGAAAAGTTTCTCAAAAATCTGTCGTTCGGAGTCGACTTTAAACTCTAGGTTCTGGCACTCATGTATAAAAATTAACGCACACAACGTAAGTGGTGTGAGAAACTATGTCGTAATCCTGACTAAAGGGTTGTAATGACCAATTATGTATGTGTGTATGTATGTATGGATTGTATTACCTTTGCGGACCACACTAACTTGTAACTCATTCGCTTTAATGTAAGACTTAAGAAAACCCCATAAGAAAAAGTCTAACTCGGTCAAATGTAACGATCTTTGTGGGTAGTTCACATCATATCCTGTTGTATCCACAAGTAGTTCGTGTCCAGACCATTCAATTCAGAGCAAAAACTTCGTAAAGTGTTCGCCGTTGACGATGGTGGCCAGTTAAAAGAGAGTTTTCGACTTCAAATGAGCCGGAGATACTACTGCTCGCTGTATTAAATTAATTTGCTCTTCAGAAAGAAATTATTTAAGGAGATTTTTATTTTGGTGGATCAAACCCTAATATAGTTCATAGCAATGTGGCCAGCAGCTTCAACACATTGGTTATATTGGCTTTAAAACGTGTTCATTGATTGCTTTATTTTGGCTGGTAAAATTGTTGGAAAATAACTTGAAATGGATGATGAAATCTGCCAATTCTTATTCAATTAAGATTTTAATTGACACACTGTCACAGGCAATAATATCCGTTACTGGCTCCCTTGCGATGTCTGCAACTAAAATAGAGATGTCTCTACCTCTTTCTACTGCTTAGATTGTGATGAGTATATGTATGTGCCTGTATGCATACGTGCGTGTATGCATGTGTGTATGTGTAAAACATTTCCGGTCTAATAAGTCTAAAATTAAATTTATATTGAGGCATTAAACAACATTTTTGGAGACATAAATTCTCCATAATAAATGACTTTTCAAAGGCATTGCAACATAACATAACATTGACTGTGTAAGTGAGAGAGAGAGAGAGAGAGCGAGTGAGAGAGAGAGAGAGAGAGAGAGAGTATGGGCAAATGTGTAATGATAGTGATAAGGAGACCAAAACACAAAATAATGTTACAAGACTAACACTAATCAATTCGATTACAATAACAACAACAACAATAATGACAATATTTATATTGAGTCTACATATACTCTACTAAATACCATGAACGATAGACATGCTTTAGCAAACAACAATACAAATACAATACAAAACAGTTGCAAATATAACCAGGAAAGAAAAGACAACAACAAAAAACAAGTGATGGATTTATGTAAAGCTGATTAATTAGACATGGATTGAGAGAGAGAGAGAGAGAGGAAGAGTAAACCTAACAATACATTTACACTTATAGTGTGCCATTATCTTGACATGTGTGCGTTATTGTTACCGAGCAATTGAGAGAGTGTGTGTGATATTCTCTCTCAATTTCAAAAACTTATTGTCTCTGTAATTAGCCACTTAAATTATTAATAAAAATTTGAAATTTTCTCCTTCCTCCTTCCTCCTCCTTTTTCCTTGCTTCCCTCTTTTCTATTTTAAATCTAAAATTGCCTCTGTCTGTGTATTAGTTGTTGTTGTTGTTGGCATTAAAGGAATTCAAATTTAATACTCAGGTTGGTAATAAAACTTAGAAATTGTTAAGCGTTTAAATAATTCAATGAAAATGGAATTGATTGGCAATAGTTTAAGCCTTTAATGTATAGGAGGATGAGGCAAATAATTTGCAAAATTGATTTCAGTTTCAACACAATGCTTAGACGTTACAAACAATGTTTTGGGGTGTATGAACTTCAAATTTTTTTGGTTGTGCTGAGGTCTTTGTAAAATCATAATTTCTGAACTATCCCACGCATGAAATATGTGAAGTATTATATGCAGGATAAGCTTGTAAATATAAAAATAAAGCAATACTTTCTTCATTCAAAAGCTGCTTTGTGGCGCAAAACTATTTCCCTGTACATGTGTATATATTACCGTATTTCAATCGCGAAGTAAGAATAAGTGACAGATATTGCACTTTAAATTGGTGTCACGACGGGCAGCTATGCATGCACAAATGAGCTTTTGGTATCAGAGATGCCGCTCCAACCTACCTACCTAACTACCTGCGCTTTAAATTTGCTGTGCAGGTTAGAACGGAAACGTATTAGAAAACATGACGCTTCCTTAATTACTTAATTGGTTATTACAAGCCTTTAGTCAGGATTACAACCTAGCTTCTCTCACCACTCTTGGGGTGTGTTTTAATTTTATCCACGAGACGCGAAATCTACAGTTTAACGTCCACTTCGAATGCATTAGTTTAAGTTGCCGTCTTTATTTAAATTCTCCTTCTCATCCCATCCACTCATACATACATAACATACATAATTGGTAATTACAACCCTTCAGTCAGGATTACGACCTAGTTTCTCGACTTAGTTTCTCACACCCCTTATGTTGTGTGTGTTAATATTATAGGTGAGTGGTGGGACCTACAGTTTAAAGTCGACTCCGAATGACAGATTTTTGAAAAACTTTTCATGGCAATTTTATTTATTCGCAGAGTTTTTGCTAGAAATCTGCTGAGAGAAAGTCGCCGAAGAAATATTTTTTTGTATTTTGTTTTGATGTCTGGCCTGGGGCTCGAACCCTGGTTTTATGTCTAATAAACCAACACACTACCTTCGAGACTACGGCAACTTCCTATGGACTCATTAGCGTGAATTCCTATATAACTTGAGATCCAGATCCTTTTTGCCTTACCCTGTTGATTGACAGTCCCCTATCAATCTTGAGACAACGAATTATGAGCTTAGTTTTCGAATAACGGCCTGAATATTCCTACATCCCGTTCTTTATACTTCCAATTCAACTTGAAACTGAACTCTAAGACCAAATCAATCGCGCTACATTCCACTATCTGCGCTTAATCCCAACTGTACACCAAGATCTCACCTTTGAAAAAAGTATTCCGGCTTCAAATTATTCCATTTCCCACAATCATAATGTTTTCTGGTTCTGTTCATAAGATACGTAAGGAGAGAAGTGTGTCTGTCACTGACTGTTTCAATCACAATCATTGCATCTCGTGTTAGACTCGTTTCCCAATCAATGATCTCCACAGCTCTGGCCTTTACTACCCCATGTGCGTTGGGTTTAAATCAAACAGAGTATGTCTAACACATGCTAGTCTCTATACCTTATCTAACTCCATCTGAGCTATTTAAAAACCCAAACAGGCGCGCTGTAGGTCATGTTGTACATGCATTGCATAATACTTGGGTATTGCATGCTTGGAACCCCCTAAAATGTTCGTTATATAAGCATTCCAAGTCACGTTACCCTTTAATATTATTCCCAGATACTTTGCCTCCGTTTTCTGTGATATGAACTCACTCTGGAGTTGAATCTGTCCCCCTCATATGATGTTTTACTCATACATATGTAATTAGTCATTACAATCCTTAGGTCAGGATTATGGATCTAGTTTCTCACACCACTTATGTTGTGTGTGTTAATTTTATACTTGAGTGGCAGGACTTACAGTTTAAAGTCGACTTCGAACGACAGATTTTTGAGAAATTTTTTCATGGCAATTTTTATTTACTCTCAGTATTTTTGCCAGAAATCTGGCAAAAAATCATTTTGATATCTGAATTGGGGTTTGAACCGTGGCCTTAAGTCTAATAAGCCAAAACACTATCTACTAGACTACTGCGATTTCACATGATGTTTTAATCATATTTTCTTAAAGGTTCTTAAGGAAAAATTTCACGTAACAAATTATCTTTTCTCCTTCTGCATTTTTATTCTACTTTGACCTTTTAACCCCTCTCCCCCTCTATTGCTATTTACAACAGATATTATAAGTACTGCCAACAATAATTCTCCTTTGTTTTCTTAATTATTTATTTAACCGGATATCATTAAATTAAATTGAATTCAATTGTTTAGCGGTAGTGTAGTGGCTGTGGAGTGGTAGTGGAGTGGTGTAGTATATTAAAATAATTACTGGAAAAAAAATTCCAATGTCCTTTGGGTGTTGTTCTATGATTTATCCTGGTTAACAGGCTGGATAGCAAGCAGAATGGCGGATGGTGGTGTTTTAACAAATTAACGCAAATTAACATCTTAAAATATTAATTGATTTGAGAGTATTTGCCTTTGTTTTTGTATTTATTTTTCTATGATTGTGTCTGTCTCTCAAAGGATTTCATTTCATTTAATGGCGGCAGAAGAGGTGGGGGGCGGGGGTTAATAGTAATATTGTTGTTGACACATTTAAAATTAATGAATTGTAAATATTAACATGACATTTAAAAGGACTTCTCAATCCTATTTTCTTTTCTTTCTCTGTGTTAATTAGGAAATGTTAAGTACGCCATAAAATATTTTTTTGTAGAAATCTTAAGCAATTATGGGCTTGTAATTATGAAAATACAACACAATTAAGATAATTATTCTATTAAATAGGCCCCTATAAAACAGAGAAGTAATTTTATATTGAATTGTTACTAACGTTGGCAAATAAATCCACAGCAACGACTTTCAATGCAAGAAATTGTATTTGAAGTTCATTAAACCAAGCGAAACAAGGCCAAATAAAAGCACCCATTGTGCCCGTGATTAAAAGAGATCAAGAAGAACAAATTTTCCAGAGCAGTTTGAGAGGGGAACTCGTGGTAATAATGTAGACGACGGATGGTTTAAGAGAATGCAGTAGCTACTCAGGGAACGCTTTATGGAATTCCGTCAATAATCCACTGACATCCCTGCTTCTGCAGCGCAAATCTATACATACATACATACATAATTGGCCATTACAACCTTTCAGTCAGGATTACGACCTAGTTCCTCACACCACTGAAATTGTGTGTGTTCATTGTATACATGAGTGGCAGGACCTACAGTTTAAAGTCGACTCCGAACAACAGATTTTTGAGAAGCTTTTTCATGGCAATTTTATTTACTGTCAGCGTTTGTGCCAGAAATCTGCTGAGAAGAAATCGCCGAAGAAATATTTTTTTCATATTTTGTTTTGATATCTGACCTGGGGCTCGAATACTGGTTTTTCGTCTAATAAGCCAAAACACTACCTACTAGACTACGGCGACTTCTAAATCTATAGTTTCGGTTAAAACTTTACGGACAGGATAGCCAGGATTCAGATGGATAAACGATTCATCAAATTCAATAGAAAACCTTTATGTTTTCCTATTTCATTGATCGTTTGGTCCGCCATTTAGTCAGGATTACAATCTAGCTTTTCACATCACCCATATTGTATGCGTTAATTTTAGTCATGAGTGGTAGGAGCCACAGCTTAAGGACTCCGAACGGCAATTTTTCTGAAAACCTCTTCATGGCAACCTCACATACTCTCAGAGTTTTTGCCTTTTTTCAATTTTTTGTTTTATACAAGATGTTTGAGCTGGGATTTGAACCACAGGCACTCATCTAATAAAACAACACTCTAACTACTAGGCTGTCAATGTATGATATTGAGTTGCACCCCTTGATTTATCTGCAAGGGTTCTATGGTATGCCTCGCCTTTCTTGAAATACTTTCTAAACGGTGATCTTTTAGCGATTATCTTTTTGGCAACACTGGTTTAAACAGCTCATGCAAGTTTCGTGTTCTGTTTCACTGTCAAACATCTTCAGTTTGGTCTATAATTTAACCATGAATCGTCTTACAAACGAACAACGCGTGAAAATCATTGAATTTTATTATCAAAATGCGTGCTCTGTTAAGAAAGATCATCGCGCGCTTCTTCCATTTTATGGTCAGTTTAATCGACCCACTGAAGCGGCTATTCGGGCTATTGTGACTAAATTTCGCACCAAATTTACATTGTTGGACATTAAACCACCACAAACACGCTTACATAGAGTGCGAACTGAAGAAAATATCGCAGCTGTATCGGGCCAGTGTTAATGATGGCCATCAATTATCGATTCGTCGCCGTTCGCAGCAATTGGGCCTCTGTTACTCAGCAACGTGGAAAATTTTGCGGAGGGATTTAAGTGTGAAGCCTTTCAAAATACAGCTGGTGCCGCAACGCAGAATTTTTGGTGAATGGACGCTTGGAAAGTTGGCCGAAGATCCACTTCTCTATCGAAAAATTGTGTTCAGCGACGAAGCTCATTTTTGGCTCAATGGATACGTAAATAAGCAGAATTGTCGATTTTGGAGTGAAGATCAGCCAGAAGCATTGCAAAAGCTACCAATGCATCCAGAAAAAGTCGAAGTTTGGTGCGGTTTATGGGCTGGTGGCATCATTGGACCGTACTTCTTCAAAAATGCTGCGAATCGTAACGTAACTGTGAATGGTGAGCGCTAACGTGAAATGATATCCAACTTTTTTTTTTGCCCAAAATGCAAGAGCATGACTTGCATGACATGTGGTTTCAACAAGACGGTGCCACATGCCACACAGCACGCGTAACAATGGACTTATTGAGAGGCGAGTTCGGTGAACATTTTATTTTACGTTCGGGACCGGTCAATTGGCCGCCTAGATCGTGCGATTTAACGCCTTTAGACTATTTTTGGTGGGGCTATGTTAAAGCTCATGTCTATACAGACAAGCCCGCTTCAATTGACGCATTGGAAGACAACATTGAAGCATTTATTCGTGAGATACCGGCCGAAATGTTGGAAAGAGAATGCCAAAATTGGACTAAGCGGATGGACCATTTGAGGCGCAGTTGCGGTCAACATTTGCATGAAATAATCTTCAAACATTAAATTGTATGGACCGTACTATCGATTCAAATAAAGATGTCATGCGTTTTTCTGAATTTTATGTTTTTTTTTTTTGAAAAATTTTCCTATACGTCTTAAAAAATCGCTCATTATATGAGTCCGTTCCAATCCAGTTTACCAACCAATTGTATTTCCCTATACTTACCCCCCAGTTTCTGTAATATTACTTCACCTAGGAGCCGATATATTTTTCCATTCAGAAAGCTTTCTCCTTCTCGTAAATGATGATATTGTGGTGTGGCCCAGATTTATACTTAACCCCACTGATATGGGTCTCCGACTTACAACTACAAAGCCTCTCAGAATAATGTGACAACGTGTACCTTGAAAATTTGCTTTTTGCCATTACAACTAAGTCATCTGCAGCCAATTGAGGCCTCAGAGAATTTTATCTCGAGTTCAGATACAACCTCGTCCTCTGGGCATTCTCAGGTTGTGATGCTCCTCCGTTTATTTCTACAGAAGGTGTTTACAGAACTTCTATCATTCATTGGCAGTGAAAAGTTTCTCAAAAAATCTGTCGACTTTAGACTGCGGAGCTGCCTACTATGTCGATGGTCTGAGTGATTTGTCGAGCATTGACGTCGGCAGATTGAGTCGCTTCATGGTAAGCTCTAGGTGGTTCCAGGACTAGGGGATAGTTAACGCGAACTGTGGTATCACAATGGGCCCCATGGTGCCTAAGTGCGTCCATCCAATTCATTTGGGGGGACGGCCACTTATACCTAGACAGTGGATCCCACCACTCATGTGTAAAACTAACACACGCAACGTAAGTGGTGTGAGAAACTAGATCGTAACCCGATACTGAAGGATTGTAATGACGAATAAAGTTATGTAATGTAGCGCCTTTATCACCTCCTGTGAAAGATTATCAAAAAATCCCTCAGCATCAAAAAAAGAAAAGGAACACAAATATGTGGTCCAAGGAAACCTTTAAAGCCTCCACTAAATATACGAGTGCTTAATCACTAGATTTTCCTGCCTTATATGCCTTTTAGGGCAGCTTTTCAAACAGCTTTTTCACGTGTTTTCCTTCGCTAGGCTGTCATTTAAAAGCTAGGCTGCTTCATATTTTCTTATCTACAGCACGTGTAGCTTTCTTCATAAATTTTAAACAAAAATAAAAATCTTTTTGATTGAAAGTCTTCCCATCTTACCTTTATAACATAAAATAAAATTCTCAATAATTTTCCCCCAATTTTGCGGTAAATCGTGATAAAATGTTTACATTTTTCTTGTTATTTAAGGCAGAATGATTTAAATTGCGTGTGAATCGTATTTAAAATTGAGTTTTTCTTAGAAACTCCACTGCACTTCTTAGTTTCCCCTGCAACCACTATGTGGGAAGAGTAAATTTGTTTAACAAAAGATGACAGAAAGAAAGAAGAGAATTTCATTGACAATAATGATGATTAATAATGATGATGATAATGATGTTAAATGTTATGCATTTTTCCCTTTGACGATGATAATGATGCTGATGATGCTGATGATTTATTTATGAAAAGTTTTGATTTTCATTTTATAAGGGTTCAGTACTGTTCTGTTCAGTTCAGTTCAGTTGAATATCAATAAGAAATGCTCGTAAGAAGTTTAAATAAATGTAAGCACTTGTAAACGACTCCGTATGTGTATGTATGTGTATATGTATGTGTATGTATGTTTGAGTGTGTGTATATATTAAATTGAATACTTTGAAGAAATTTTCTTTATAAACGAAAGACGAAATGAAAATAAATGTGAGGGAATTTAAAGCATTTCCAGATAAATTTGAAATCAATGCCTTTAAAAATGCCTTTGACTTACTGTTTTGGTTTTTATACCTAAGGGAGCTTAGAAGTGCATTAAGAATGTATTTATATCGGGTCTTTCAATGACAGCTTTTAATGTTTAAATTAAAAAATAAAAAACAAAGTGTGTCTGTGTGTGTGTGTTATCAAAGAAATTGTTCATTCCTTTAAAAGACCTACTAATGCCATATTATGTGGAATATAATAATGTTACGTTTTTACCTTTTAAAAATGTTTAAAATAATGCGTGATTTTTTAAGAGCTATAGCAAAATTTTTCAAAAAAAAAAAACACATAAAATTCAGAAAAATGCATGAAATCTTTATTTGAATCGATAGTACGGTCCATATAATTTAATGTTTGAAGATTATTTCATGCAAATGTTGACCGCAACTGCGCCTCAAATGGTCCATCCGCTTAGTCCAATTTTTGCATACTCTTTCCAACATTTCGGCCGGTATCTCACGAATAAATGCTTCAATGTTGTCTTCCAATGCGTCTAAAGGCGTTAAATCGCACGATCTAGGCGGCCAATTGATCGGTCCCGAACGTGAAATAAAATTTTCACCGAACTCGCCTCTCAATAAGTCCATTGTTACGCGTGCTGTGTGGCATGTGGCACCGTCTTGTTGAAACCACATGTCATGCAAGTCATGCTCTTACATTTTGGGCAAACAAAAGTTGGATATCAACTCACGGTAGCGCTCACCATTCACAGTTACGTTACGATTCGCAGCATCTTTGAAGAAGTACGGTCCAATGATGCCACCAGCCCATAAACCGCACCAAACTGTGACTTCTTCGGGATGCATTGGTAGCTTTTGCAATGCTTCTGGCTGATCTTCACTCCAAAATCGACAATTCTGCTTATTTACGTATCCATTGAGCCAAAAATAAGCTTCGTCGCTGAACACAATTTTTCGATAAAGAAGTGGATCTTCGGCCAACTTTCCAAGAGCTCATTCACCAAAAATTCTGCGTTGCGGGTTGGTCGTTCGGCTTCAATTCTTGCACCAGCTGTATTTTGAAAGGCTTCACACCTAAATCCTTCCACAAAATTTTCCACGTTGTTGAGTAACAGAGGCCCAATTGCTGCGAACGGCGACGAATCGATAATTGATGGTCATCATTAACACTGGCCGATACAGCTGCGATATTTTCTTCAGTTCGCACTCTACGTAAGCGTGTTGGTGGTGGTTTAATGTCCAACAATGTAAATTTGGTGCGAAATTTAGTCACAATAGCCCGAATAGCAGCTTCAGTGGGTCGATTAAACTGACCATAAAATGGAAGAAGAGCGCGATGAACTTTCTTAACAGAGCACGGATTTTGATAATAAAATTCAATGATTTGCAAGCGTTGTTCGTTTTGTAAGACGATTCATGGTTAAATTATAGACCAAACTGAAGATGTTTGACAGTGAAACAAAACACGAAACGTGCGTGAGTTGTTTAAACCAGTGTTGCTAAAAAGATAATAGCTAAAAAATCACTCGTTATAAGCTGGTAGATTGCAAATAAAATAGAAATAAATTTGTATTTAGTTTTAATTAAAGTTCTTCATTATTCCTATAATTCTGTGTGCAACTGTTCACAACTTGATGTAAACAACAACAATTGCTTTTCTTTGTTATTCATCTGTTTACACTCTTTGCATAAACAATAACGATAACTAAACAATTATTCGACAGCTCTTTGTAACGGAGATCTTCAAACACACCGCGTCTACACACAAGACTGACTGAACCCAGTCGCCTGCTTTGCCTTGCCTTTTATATGCCAAAGTAAACAGTCTGATGAATGTTCTTGAAGGCGAACATTCATGACTTCGCCTTCTCGCAATCTCTATAAATGTAAACATTGTTGTTTACGTTTATTATTGTAGTGTTGTTGGTATATTTTTGTTTACTTGTTTACCACATTTTTTATGCTGGTGTTTGTTGTTATATTAAGCAGTGCGATAATTTGTAAACAAGTTCATTGTGTTTGTTTATAATGTTCAACGATGTAACAGCAAGACACCAGTGTCTAGATTTTTTCATTTTCGTAACAATATCGTTTAAATGTCCGCCACGGTTTCTCTGATGGGGATCAGCCGAAATGTTCTCTTCTTCATTACTCTGGCCCTGAAATCACGCTGAATTTGACCGATGCTAGGGGTTATGTTGGCTTTGAAGACTTTTGTAGTTATTTGCATATATCTGTGATTAAAGAAACGCCCTCACAAAAAAGTCCAACGGGCACAAATCCCACGATTTTGGTGTCCAGTTCATATCACCTCCTTGTGAGATGTCCATATTCTCAAATTGGTCATGCAGAACAACCAATGTGGTTTGAACTGTGTTGCACGTAGTCTTGTTGTCGTTAATGATCAGAAAAAAACATCAAATTTGTATGATTCTGGTGTATAAATCAGACTGAATTTTACCAATAATATGGATTGTATTACCTTTAAGGACCACTGTAACTTGTAACACATTCGCTTTAGTGTAAGACTTAAGAAAACTCCATAAGAAAAAGTCTAACGGGCTCCAATTTAACGATCTTGGTAGCTATTTCACATCATTTACTGTTGAAACCACAAGTAGTTCGTGTCCAGACCATCCAATTCAAAGCAAAAAAAATGTTTGTAATCATCGACCTAAAGTGTTCGCCGTTGGCAATGGTGACTAGGCCAACACAAAATAGTGACTTTTTCGGGAATTGTGGATCAATATCACGTAAATTCTCGTGTTTGTTTACATACCTATTCATCCATAAATGAATCTTATCGTTGAAGATGATTTTTCAATAAAAACTAGGATCATTTGCCCCAAGAGCCCGTACAGAAAACATAGGCCATTAACTATGGCCGTTTATCTTTAATTCCTGGGTCAGTTGATTTTTGTACGTGTACAGGCCCCAAGTCACAAAGCAAAATTCGCAAAATTTCTAACTGAACTTTTCTATACACTCTTACTAATGGCAGTGATGTTTTCAGCATATCTTGGGCTTCATCAACATACTGCAGTTGATCGATCGTTTAATGAACCAGTTGACATAGATACTGGCTTATACAGTGTAACTGTTTTTTTTCAAACATTTTTTATCGCTTAATTTTCTTGATTAAATTTTCATTTAAAGCCGCATGAATTTCTATCACAAACTTGATTAAGAAACACAATTTTTATGGCCTGTTGTCTTCTCTATTAAATTTAGTTTTATTTCCTGTCATTTTTTTCAGTTCTTTTTTCTCTTTCCTTCATTTTTTGCTTTCCTGTTTTTTTTCTTTTTTTTTTTTTGTTTTGTTTGTAATTGACCATCAATATTGTCGATTGACTAATTGAAAACGAGCCGTATTTTGTGTGGCATGTAAATCGTTTAATCTGTCACATGCAACATAAAAAATGGTGCACAAAACATATTGAAAAAAAACGTGTGTAAAAATTTACACTGCTCGGCAGGGGGGAGGTAAAGCTGACAGAGTGCGAAAAAAAGTTTGCATTTTTATTTTGTAATATAAAAGCACCTGTATTTACACAATCAATTTCGGTAAATAAAGGATAAAAAACCAGGTATTTTTATTAATTTTTTATTACAGAAAATAAAGGAAAAAAAAGGCTCGAATCAAAAAAAAAAAAGAAGGAAAGCAAATATGAAAATAAAATAAATTTGTTGTCCTGATTTTTATTTTTATTGTAGGCAACTATTAAAGATGGCAGGATACTACATAGCTATTTTGTTACATGAGATTATATATAAAGGACTCATTAAATAGGCCTCTTGTAGTATATAAAAAAAGTTAAAAATTTTTAATTTTAAATTTAAATTTAAATCCTTTGGCAGCAGCTCTACAGAGTCCGCTTTAAGAACTCCCTTTGGGGGAGAAAACGTTTTTGGCTTTGTCGGTTATTGTCCTCTTACACTGTTGTTGTTGTTTTATTCGTTTTGTGACAAACTGTATGCCATCATGTCCTAAAAAATTGTTAAAAAATCAACAGAAACGTTTGTAAATAAATTTGAAATTTTATTCCAGTCTCTATACACAAATACATGTATTGGGTGTGGGCATGGTTTTCCATGTTCCTACAATTTCATTAGCTTTAATGGAAGGCTTGTTAGGATACCCAATTTCCATAACAATATTGTGATATACCCAAGAGGTGAAGAACAATTTTCAACACTTCCTTGCCACAACAACTTCTGTCGAATTCATTCGCCATATTGTCAAGTACAATGCGTGTCATATGAATACTTATTACAAAACATACTCTAATTGCGTCCTTTGCCTATCCTTGGCTGAATCTCTTACTATACTCTGCTTAGGGCAATAAATGAAGAGAACTCATCTGAAGGTCGATGTGTCACATCAGGCCAATTAATGCCGTTTGCGTTTTCTCGGAATAAAATTATAATCCAGTCTTCTGTAGGACATAATATTAGAACCCGGTTTCCTATTGTACTTTTGAGAGATATTGTCATCCTGCAACTCAAGTGGAAAACTGAAATTTGTACGTATTTAGTATGTTGTCTGATTAGACAAGAGTTCGTCGTTCAGACTACAGCTCAGAGATCTCGAACACAAGCGAATGTGGAAGAAAATATTTCTTTCAGGGACTTTCAACAGCTTTCTAGTAAAATAATATTTCCATCAAAAGTTTTTCAAAAATCTATCGTTCCGAGTCGACGATAAACTGTAGGTGCCGTCCCTCATGGATAAAATTAACACACACAGCGTGGGTGATATAAGAAGCTAGGTAGTAACCCTGACCCTTGTAATAACCAATTATGTAAGCAAGGTTGGTCACATTGCAATAATGCACATGCCTGATCATATCTGTAACACTTTCAGTCTTTTCAAATTTCTTTAAAATCTTTCCAAGAGTCGATCACTCAATAGTGCTTGAAATATGGCCTCATATGACTTACCACTTTTATAATCATTTTGAACTCTTTTTATGCATTATTCGGTCATTAAACGATCCATATTTGTAAATGTCACTTCAGACGAAAGCTTCGGATTTCAAACCTCAGCTCTGACCTCTCAAAAAACTATTTCTTTAAGTGACCTTTCCTTAACAGTCTTTTCTTTCAAATCTGTCGTTCAGTGAGGATGTTTACCTAACTACCTTAACATTTATGGATAAAATTAATACCAACCAGAGGTCAGCAATGAGTATTCAAAACGATGTGTAGATTCGAATCATACTAATAATTTCTGGTACTTATACGCATTCATACTTATTTTAATGTCATACTCATACTACTCATATTCAAAGTTGGAAATACTCATGGTACTCATGCTTAACAATACGCATGATGTTATTGATTTCGACTCTCCATGACTCATCGTATACACGAATCACAAAATAAGTATGATTCGCTCACGAACACTACAATACTCACAAGAATTTTGTGTGTTTGCGCTGCTTGCTGTCTTTTTCTTTTTTGTTTATGTGCCTTTCTTCTTTCTTTGTAAATGCAACAACAACTAAGACGGTAAATTTTGACGAATGATTAGAATCACTCGAATCATTGGTGAGTATTATAAGTATTTTTCTAAATTTATGAATCTGAATGAGTAGGCGTATGAACATAGTTCGAATGTTACGAGTTTGATGTCAACGTTGTAATCATACTCATTGCAACTTGTACTTATAAATCAATGTTGTACTGAGTACGAATGAATCAGAGTAGTTGGATTTCAATACTGTTAACTCATACTCAAAATTGCATGAGTACTCATGAGTAGCGAAAAAGCGATTCATTATTGATCTCTGATACCCACTACGTGGTTAGTGTGAGAGGCTTGATCGTATGTCTGTCTAAAGGCCAAATAAAGTAAGTAAATAAATGGGAAACCCAGTACTAAGGTGAGTAAGGTTGGTTAATGCTTCTATTTATTCCGTCTTAGCAGCAATTGATTTCGATAATCAATCCAGTGTGAATGTGGTCAGTAGAGGCTGCAGCTGGCAGTCTTGTTTCTCATTGTTTAGTATTGAGAAGAGTTTTTTTATTTTCAGTTTGGCAACTTCTAGAACGGTACTGTTGATTTGTTATTGTATTTTTTTGTTGTTTCTAAATTTCGCAGCCTTTTTAGGTACTTTTGTTATACAATCCAGTATAACTACGGGCATGGGGAGGCGATAAAAGGCATTTTTGTTTGATATCAGTTGGAATTGGAAAAGTGTCGTTAAGCTCTTTGCTCTTATAATTCTGAGAACTTTTTGCTGATTAATTATACTTTCTAGAGCAAGTCAAAAAATTTAAATTTTAAAGTTGTTGTTGTTGTTGTAACAACTCTGCTGCTGTCTCTGGAAGTGTCTCCCTTGGGAAAAACTTCCGGTTAAAGCAGCTTTCACTGAGTTGACAATCCTTGGCCGATGAGTAGTTGGGCCGTTTCGGAGCATAAATCCAATTGTCGTGCAAACGTGAAGAGAGTATAATAGTTTAAGCCTCCACCCAATATTTGCGTTTTAATTCCTTTAACAAATTTTTGACATTTTATTTCAACATTTTTGTAAAATTTTTTTTTCCTTATTTTTTATTTGATTTGTTTATCACACCTGCACGGGTTTCGTTTGATGGTTTCTCCCAGTTTTTTTTTCCTTTTTTTTTAACAATTTCGTTAAAAATATTTGCCATTATACTGTAGTTTAGACAAAATTGTAACAGTTGTTGTTGCTGCTGTTACTAAAAGAGGAACAGAGAGGGAGGGAGAAAGAGAGAAAATAGAATGTAATTCATAGAAAATCTCTCAATGGATTAAAATTTATTAACACATCAGAAAATTTCGAGTTTTTTTTTTCATTTTATTGTTAATTTCCATACGCCGTAATACAATTTATCATCAGAAACATTTTTAAGCATACACACACATATACAAATACACTAACACTTACACTAAGCCGGCCATGATGTCGTTGGAGCAGTTCATCACCTGCCACATGTATGGCGGCAGCAGCAACATTTTTAAACACGTGAATGAGTGTGAATGCATCAGCATTTTTATTTCATTTTTATTTTTTAATTTCAAAATTTTTTAGTTTTTATTTTAGTTTTTAGCTTTAAATTCAATACATTTTTTATTTTATTTTATTGTAACGGGTGATTTTTTTGTTAAGGAAGTTCATCGCGCGTTTCTTCCATTTTATGGTCAGTTTAATCGATCCACTGAAGCGGCTATTCGGGCTATTGTGACTAAATTACGCACCAAATTTACATTGTTGGACATTAAACCACCACCAACACGCTTACGTAGAGTGCGAACTGAAGAAAATATCGCAGCTGTATCGGCCACTGTTAATGATGGCCATCAATTATCGATTCATCGCCGTTCGCAGCCTCTATTGGGCCTCTGTTACTCAACAACGTGGAAAATTTTGCGGAAGGAAGGAAGGTGTGAAGCCTTTCAAAATACAGCTGGTGCAAGAATTGAAGCCGGACGACCGAACCGCAACGCAGAATTTTTGGTGAATGGACTCTTGGAACGTTGGCCGAAGATCCACTTCTTTATCGAAAAATTGTGTTCAGCGACTAAGCTCATTTTTGGCTCAATGGATACGTATGTAAATAAGCAGAATTGTCGATTTTGGAGTGAAGATCAGCCAGAAGCATTGCAAAAGCTACCAATGCATCCAGAAAAAGTCACAGTTTGTTGCGGTTTATGGGCTGGTGGCATCATTGGACCGTACTTCTTCAAAGATGCTGCGAATCGTAACGTAACTGTGGATGGTGAGCGCTACCGTGAGATGACATTCAACTTTTTTTTGCCCAAAATGCAAGAGCTTGACTTGCATGACATGTAGCTTCAACAAGACGGTGCCACATGCCACACAGCAAGCGTAACAAGGGACATAATGAGAGGCGAGTTCGGTGAACATTTTATTGCACGTTCGGGACCGCTCAATTGGCCGCCTAGATCATGCGATTTAACGCCTTTAGACTATTTTTTGTGGGGCTATGTTAAAGCTCATGTCTATACAGACAAGCCCGCCGCGCGGTTAATTTTTGCATGAAATAATCTTCAAACATTAAATTATATGGACCGTACTATCGATTCAAATAAAGGTTTCATGCATTTTTCTGAATTTTATGTGTTTTTTTTTTAAATTTTCCTATAGCTCTTAAAAAATTACCCATTATTAAAAAAATAAAACAATTTTTAATAAAAAAAATTGAGCAAACATTGTAGCCAGTGTAGCTTTACGAGCTAAAGGTTGGGAATCTTCGAAAGACATTGGTAGCCCGGCCTACCAATGTGCACGATTCGCCGCAAGACTTACTCTCGGCTTGCTAAACGCATACGTACTAAACCCAACCTAGTTCGTCACACTTCCATTAAGTCGCCCCCCCGGGACCACAATCAAGTATTACATCGGGGGAGGTAAAGATTCAGCGAGTGCTGCTATCCATTTCTGCTGTTCTTGCTCTCTCTATTATTCTCTGTTGTACTAGAACTTCCTTCGCGAATAAACATACCGCGTTCCAGTTTTCGCGCGATGTTAACATTAGGTTAACCACGTTGTCGGGAGTCACCTGGGAACCGATCGTCCTCTCAAGGAAATTTCGTCGGAATTCGTAGCGCGGGCAAGTAAAGAATATATGCTCCGCTGTTTCACTTGTATCCAGACATGATGGACACGCTTCATCCACGTCATGCCCATACTTGTAAAGGTATGTCCTATAGCATCCGTGGCCCGTTAGGAACTGAGTAAGGTAAAAATTCACCTGGCCGTGCTTCCTTCCAGTCCATTCTTCTATATTCGGTATCAATCTGTAGGTCCATCTTCCCTTTGTGGAAGAAGTCCACTCGTGCTGCCACCTATTCATTACATCATCATTCACCTGGTCAGGGTGCACTAGCCCCGTTCTCCTACTTATTAAACGTTTTCTCCTCTCTATCTCTACCAACATTTGTAGCGGCATCATTCCCGCTATCACCAAGGCTGCATCCGTAGATACTGTGCGAAAGGCAGAAATTACTCGGAGGGCAGATCTCCTGTAGGCCCCATCAACTCCTATTCTATATGTCTTCTTATCCATGGCCTCGGCCCATATAGGGGCTGCATATAGAGCAATCGATCTAACCACTCTCATCAGCAATTGCCTCTTCTCCTGTCTGGGACCTCCCAAGTTGGGCATTATCCGCGCGAGTGCGCCCGTTGCCGCCGCACACTTCCTACTAATATACGTCAGGTGCTCCTTAAATGTGAGTCTGTTGTCAATCATAACTCCTAAGTACTTGATAGACTGCTTCGATGTTATCCTTTGTTCGCCGACAGTTATGGTGATGTATTCCATTTTCTTTCTGCTGCTTACTAATACGACATCCGTTTTATGATCAGCAAGTTTCAGACCTATACTCGCGATCCAGCTTCTAACTCTGCTAACTGCCGCATTGGACGTTCGTTCCACATTATCAAGGTGTTTACCCCTCACCACGAGGGCTATATCGTCCGCAAATCCGAATATTTGTGCGCCCGTAGGAAGCCTAAGCCTCAGTACACCATCATACATGGCGTTCCATAGTATTGGGCCCAGCACCGAACCCTGTGGTACCCCTGCTGTTATAGCGTACGACTTTCTGCCTTCGTCTGTATCATACAAAAGTACCCTATCCTTAAAATAGTCCACTATGAGTTCCATCAAATATCCAGGTACGCTCCTCTCATCAAGTGCAGCCAGGGTGGCGTCCCAATCTGCCGAATTGAATGCGTTTTTGACATCCAGGGTGATGATTGCGCAATACTCCTTATCACCTTCAAACCAGCGGTCACCGCTGATGGCCTCTTTCGCTACGGTAATGACCGCCTCCATTGCGTCCACTGTGGAGCGCCCTTTTCGGAAGCCAAATTGGCGATCCGACAGGCCGTCTCTCTCCAATATCGTTTCGAGTCTTCTACATATTATCTTCTCCAGCAGTTCACCTACGGTATCAAGCATACAAAGTGGGCGGTAACCTGTTGCATCCTGCGCACCGTTGCCCTTCGGGATGAGAACCAACCTCTGTCGCTTCCATATCCTTGGGAATTTCCTCTCCTGAATGCATGTATCAAATACTTTCCTAAACACCTCAACGTTGTTCTCTATAGCCACCTTAAGTGCAACGTTTGGGATTCCATCAATTCCCGGAGCCTTCCTGAGTTTCATTTCCTTCCAGACTGCATCGAATTCCTGGCCGCTGACTTCAGGAATGTCATCGTGCGACATACTGTCTCGCACAGCATACGTGATCTCGGCCCTCTCCGGAAAGAGGCCTTCAACAATTGACTGCAGCTTCTCCGCGCTTTCCGTGGCCGGTGGTCGAAAGCAATTCAGCTTCCTCATTACCACCTTATATCCCGTGCCCCAGGGATTTTCATCCAAATCGGCACACATTTCCCTATAGCACCTTCGTTTGCTCCTGTCAATGGCCCAGTTAAGGTTGGCTCTGAGCACTTTGTATCTTTCCCGAAGTTCTGTGAAGTCATTGCGACCCCTTGCTCTCTGGAATATCCTCCGCGCTCTATTACATTTCCTTCTTAATTCAGCTATCTCCGCGTTCCACCAATAAACGTGTTTCCTGCCTGGCAGGTGAGACTTCCGCGACATAGACGCGCTGCAGGCTTCCGTTATACAGCGCATAAGTTCCACCGCCATGTTGTTTGCGCTTCCGGTCACCCGAATGCCGCTCATCGCGAGAACAAAGGTTTCCTCATCAAAAGTAGAGTCCCTCCACAAGGGATTAGGAGGGGCGGCAGTAATGGGGTTCACTGCAGCGCGTTCCTGGATATCAAAAATGATCGCCCGATGGTCGCTATGAGTGTAGACATCGGACACAGTCCAATTCGATGTCGTTGCCAGTGTATCGCTGATGAATGTTAAGTCAATCTTAGAACTCCTTCCATTTCTCGAGAATGTATCAATCTGCCCACAGTTGAGTAAGACAACCTCCAGAGTTGCAAATGCGTCAAGCAGGCTCTCACCTCTTGGGTTCGTGTACGCTGAACCCCATTCCACTGCCCATGCATTAAAGTCCCCGGCAATCACCACGGGTCTTAGATTTCTGGCCTCGCGAACGATGTCGTCCAATCTGAGTCTGAACTCCTCCATTGATAAGCTGGGGGGGAGATAACAGCTGAAGAAATGTACCCCATTAACAGTGCATTTCACAAAGCCTTCTCTCCTGTTGTCAACATTTCCCACTGGGAATTTACCGCATGACCATATCGCTGCCTTGTTGCATTTACTGGTAGCCCACCGCTGATTGTCAGGTGCCCTATAGTGTTCACTCAAAATCGTAAGGTCTATTTTCTGCTCCCGGACTGTCTGCTTAAGAAGCTCCTGCGCCGCTTCGCAGTGGTTCAAATTCAGCTGCAAGATCCTCATTTTCCTATGTTCATCATCCTCCGCCGAGCTGCCAGGTACTGTGGACACTTAGGTCCCCCCGTGACATGTTTTGAGTCCACATTACGATCGCTCCTACAGAGTAGGCAGTGAGGGTCACCACTACAAGTTTTGGCAAGGTGGTCTTGCCCTCCGCACTTGTAGCAGAGTTTTGACCAATCACTCCTACTGCGGCAATTTCTAGCTACGTGCCCGAATTCTAGGCATTTGTAGCATCTCCTTGGGACAACTTTCCTCATTAACCGGCAAACTGTCCACCCGACACGCAGTTTGCTTACCTCTTCGGCCCTGCTAGCCAGCTTCGTTGGTATTACAATTATTGCCGTCCGGGTACCCCCTGGAGCACAGTAGCTAGTGTAGAGAGAGAAGTGTGTGTGTGTGTGTGTGTGTATGTGTATTAGATTTTAATCAGAGATAAAATTTTTGGCATAATGTAGAGAATATCCTTTTATTTATTATGAACCTTTTTTTACAAAAAAAAATTAATATTTATTCCGTTCGTTTGTGATAAACAATGTGATGAAAAGCAAACTTTACTTAGTGATTTTCAATATTTTTATATATAAAATATAGACACGAATGAAAAACTATAACAAATCAACAGTACGGTTCTAGAAGTTGTCAAAAAGAAAATAGATTATCTCTTCCCCATATTAATCGATGACAAACAAGATTGCCTGTTGTCGCCTGTTCTGGCCAGATCCACACTAGATTGATTATCGAAATCAGTTGTTGGCAAGCGGGAATAAATAGAAGCATTAACCAACCTCAGTCACCTTTAATAGGATTGGGTTCTCTCCATTTATTTACTTACTTTATTTGTCCTTCACACAGGCTTACGATCAAGCCTCTCACACTACCCATGTGGTGTGTATTAATTTTGCCCATGAATGTCAGGATAGTTAGTTTAACCTCCTTTCCAAATGACAGATTTAAGAGGCAGAGATTATTACGGTAAGGTCTTTTTTTCGCCACGTCAGAACTGAGAAACTTTCGCCTAGTAAGGCTATCATTCGTTAAATTTCTTTCATCTGAAATGTCATTTACTTAGTGAAACATTTACCATTTACGAATACGGATCGTTTGACAAGCAAAGAATGCATAAAAAGAGTTCAAAATGATTATAAAAATGGTAAGTCATACGAGGCCACATTTCAAGCACTACGGGTGATCGACTCGCTACGCAAGAACTTGGCAAGATTTTAAAGAAATTTGAAAAGACTGGAAGTGTTACAGATGTGGTCAGGCATGTGCATCATTGCAATCTAAACAATCTTGCTTACATAATTGGCTATTACAACCCTTTAGTCAGAATTACCACCTAGCTTATGTCACCAATGCTGTGGTATGAGTGGCGGCACCTACAGTTTAACATCGACTCGGAAAGATAGAGTTTTGAGAAACTTTTTCATGGCAATTTCATTTACTCTCATAGTTTATGCCAGAAAACTGCTGAGAGTAAGTCATTAAAAGAAATATTTTCTTCCGAATTTCGCTTTGTTTGAAATATCTGAACTAAGGTTTGACCCACGGTTTTACATCTCATAAGTCAACACAATACAGCTCCTTTAAGGGAAAGTGCCGCTATCTTACGGTCCATTATAGCTGTGTTGCACTTGGATTTGCAATTTCATTCACATCCAAAATCCAATCCATGCAACAGTTAAAGCTGGCTGACCATTAGTGTCAATGCTGGACCAACAGGTTCAAAATTTTCTTCAGCAATGAAACCCATTTCTCATTTGGTGAGTTCATTTGTCTTATATGCGACCCCACGCAGCTGCCATAAATGATTGTGAATTGCATTTGAAAGAAGTAAGTGTGTAGTGCTCCTTATGGAAACACTATGTGCCGTATGATAAGCGACTGTATTTGGTCTACAACTAATAATTAAGATCTGAACACTACGTGGCCTCAATAAAATCGTGTCATATTCTTTAAACCACCACTTTTCCACCTGGATATTCTGATGCATGACTCAGATCTCCTTAGCAAAGACTGTCAATTAAACGTCAATTTAATTTCAATTTTTTTTGTAATTTCTCTTAAGATTGCTTTTCTCTGATTATTTGGCACTTTATGTAAAAAATTCCAATAAAAAAATCAACATTCATAATGGCTTCATAAGAGACAGGAGAAGGACACCCACCCCTATCTCTCTCCTTCTCTCATGTAATTCCGATGATCGGTTTTGCATTTGTTTTACAAAATTTTTCTTTTTTTTCAATTCTTAACAATTTTGCTTTCGTTGTTATTTTTGTTGTTTTAATTTCTATTTCTAAATTTGTTGGAAATTAATATTTTTGATCCTTTCTTACACCTGAGCCTTTAGTTGCATGGGGAAAAAGAGTATTCCTTCACTGTATTCAAGCCAGTAAAAATCTTTAATTTTTTGCAAAGAAATGACAAAATTTTGTTGAAAATTTCTATACCCCCCCGTAAAACAAGGTCTAAGTGTATGTGAAAAAAATTCATCCAACTAATACACGAATAAATGCTGACTAAAAAAAAATTTAAATTTTATTGTTTTATTTTGTATTCGTTTTAGTACCCGGATTTTCGAAATAAAACGAATAAACTGAAGCAAAAAAAAAAAAAGAAAAAAGAAGCAGAGTGTGTTACAAGTTTTAAGACTGAAGGACGACACAACATTTACTTTCACAATCCAGAAAAAAAAGGAAAAAAATGGAGAATTTTTTTCCATTCCTGCAACATGACTACAACTTGCAACATTAGAAAAAATGGCATTAAAATGACAATAAAAACAACAACAACAACATTGTTAAAGTGTATGTATTCGAAAGCAATTATGAAGTGTTTGTTATTACAACTCTGGTTGCATGAAAACAATTTGGATTGAAGGTTTTACGGAAAACCAATAACCCAGCAAACATTTCACAAAACAAATTTAAAAATTTTAGACCAAAATACTGCTTAGAGAGGTAATAAGAGTTCTTTATGCAACTGAAAATAAAAACGGAAAATATCCATACCTTCGCAGATTTCATGGAAAGTGTTATTAGCCACCAGATTGAAACTAACGGGAGTCTTAAAATCGAATCAGCGCACTATGTGGCATTTACCCTGAAAAGTTGGCCAAAAAGGCAAAAATGAATTTAAAGAAATGTAAGAAACTGAGTATGCACTTCGAAAGACAACAAAATTCTACATTATAGAGTGAATTTTCACGACGTTAGGTTGAGATTTGTAGATTTGAGACGATGTCAAAGTCAGGAAATTAATTGGTTTATGTGATATTTTTTTGTGGCTAAACGAATAGAGATTTTATATTGATTTTTCTTTTTATTTGAAAGGTATGAGCAACTGCTACTTTCAATTTGTTTTTATATATATATATCTCATATATTAATGTTAAAATTATTCGTTCAAAATTTAAAAATTATAAAATATTTCACATTTTTTTACCCTCCCCAACAAAAAAGATAAGGAATTTAAAGGTGAAAGTAGTTTTTACTAGTTATAAAGTTATATACCACAAGAAAATATGAACTCTCTACATTCAGGAACAAAAAGAACAGTTTGCGCAAATTTGCGCAATTATTTTTGGCGATTTTTTGAAAATTTTACTTTTTTTTGAAAATTAAAAAAAACAGACGCAGTGTAATAAAGCCATATGGACTTAATCCTCAAATGAATGCGAAGAAATTTAGTAGAAGCCATACCAATGTCCTGAATAGGTTACTTCTAAGCAGTGACCTTTTTATAAGCTGCAGTACACAAAAATCGCAAAGGAATAGAAAAGCATTTTCATCAGATACTATGAAGTTACTCCTTCCTGACATTGATAATGAAAATGATAACGATTTTAACGATTGTAGTTAGTTTCACTTTTTAAGTATTTTTCAAGTTAAGTATTAAACAATATAAATAAATATTATGAATAAATATTAATTATCATAGAAATTTAAAAACTTAATTACATACATATGTATTTCGACTATTATAACAATATGAGATGTATGTTTGATTTTCTTAATGGACTGTATGTGGTACCTAGGGGCACTTATGATCCGATCATAATAAAATGTGATCATAAATGATTCACATTCATATTAAACATGTTCATGTCGAATTTCATCGAGGTAATAAAATGTTTAAGCCAATTATAATTGCTAAACATATTTTCTTAAGGGGCCCTATTTTGGACCAAGGGGCAATTATGGACCGACCATAACAAAATTTGGTAACATGATTTAGATTTACAAAATACACGTTCATACCGAATTTCATCACGATACCGATAGTTTTAAGCCATTTATAAGCGAAAACGTGAATTTCTAAAGGGGACTTTATATGGGTACCAGGGTCAGATGTGATCCGATTTTCACCAAACTTTATACCATGATTTCTTAGTACACAGAACTGTTCCGTGGTAAATTTTATCATGATTGTTGCATAATTACCATAATTATGTGTAAATAAGTGCAATTTCGAGGGGAATTTGTATGGGGGCTAGGCGAAATCACGGACCGATTTGAACCAAAATCAGTTGGGTTCATCCTTGGGCCTAATTATCACTAATACTATCAAAAACTTCCAGCCATTAACTCATAAAACACTTCTATTTATTTTGGCCAGGTTTCCAGGCAAAATGCCACATAGTGCAGCGACAGGCATTGGTGATGAGGCGACCATACAGTCCATTGTAGTCCCTCATACTTTATAGAGTATCCCTATAATATCGCCTCGGAGGTTATTGCTGTAACCAGCATCAAGGTGGAGCTCGTTGTCAATATTGCCAATTCCACGCCCAGCACCCGGTACGCACTCATGTGTTTCCTTCTGTGATGCATTGTCGCAACACAGGTTCCAAGAATATGGTCCGATGATTCATTTTCGTCGCCATAGAATCGAGCCAACACCCATTCTGAGTCTACAGTGACCTGTCAAAAGTTTGATTATCAACTTCAGGTTATTTCTTGATGGTCTGATGCCTAGCTTAGATGCCCTCTTATTGTTGTCTCTCAGAAAAAAGTCTTGATTGCCTCTAACCCACTTGGTTTGATAAGAGTCTTTGACTCTCTTTATCTTTCCTTGCGTTGAGCATCCCATTCCAAACAGTAGCCCCCAAGCCACAGACGAGTTCTGGACCCATCAATCGCTTTATTATTACCGAGAATGACATGGGAAGTAACACAGTGTAATCTTATATTGGTTGGTTCAACGACTCCAGTCGTCAGTGGCAACTATCATCGATTTAAACTCATAAGAGCCGTGAACATCTTTCATAGACCTTCGCTTGGAAAATACCCGCGAGTTGCCACGTGAGCTTTATTTTCAAGATTCTAAATCGCATACAAGGTCGAGCAAAAGTGCTCTCTAATGACAGTAGGATAGACAACTGTCTGTTGATTCATTAGATGACTGTCGCAGACACACAGTACTCGTCTATCCGTCGAGCACATTCAATTGTTGTTGACGTTTATTTTTATTCCTTTCAGGAATAAATGTTTTTGCCCCGAAAACACTTTACGTGGATATTTTTTATTCCCCTGAATTTTTCTAGTAAAACGTGCCCGTTTGGTGTGTGGCAAGAGGCAAGGATTTTTAGTTGATATTAATGGAATTGAAACATTTTCTTTCTCAATTTTGTTTTCCCCACTTTTTTCAATCTTTTATTCTTCTATTTTTTTTCTTAGTTTTTCTTTTCTTCTTTCTCTGCTTTACGTTTTACAATTCAAACGAGATATGATTTTATGTGTGACAATTCATGTTCGTTAACAATTTTACTGGAAAACTCTTCTTTTAATCGTTTTCATTGCTTTTATTTCGTTTTTTTGTTGTTGTTGTAGTTGTTGTCAATTTTACAAAAACTATGTATTTATTAAATTGTTTAAATTGTTAGCAGGATAATTGAAGTTGTTTTAGAAGCAGAGGACGGTGGGGGACCTGCAAGAATTTTGAAACAATTTGGAAATAAAAAAATCTTTTTTTTTTAATATTTAATACACAGCTACTGTGGATATGTTCGTCAATTTCCCAATATTCCTATGCTCAGTTATAGTTAGGATACGATAAGAGGGAGTGGCAGCTTTACTAATGGGTGATTTTTTAAGAGCTATAGGAAATTTTTTCAAAAAAAACATATAAAATTGAGAAAAATGTATGAAATCTTTATTTGAATCGATAGTACGGTCCATATAATTTAATATTTGAAAATTAGTTCATGCAAATGTTGACCGCAACTGCTCCTCAAATGGTCCATCCGCTTAGTCCAATTTTGGCATACTCTTTCCAACCTTTCGGCCGGTATCTCACGAATAAATGCTTCAATGTTGTCTTCCAATGCGTCAATTGAAGCAGGCTTGTCTGTATAGACATGAACTTTAACATAGCTCCACAAAAAATAGTCTAAAGGCGTTAAATCGCACGATCTAAGCGGCCAATTGACCGGTCCCGAATGTGAAATAAAATGTTCACCGAACTCGCCTCTCAATAATTCCATTGTTGCGCGTGCTGTGTGGCATGCGGCACCGTCTTGTTGAAACCACATGTCATGCAAGTCAAGCTCTTGCATTTTGGGCAAAAAAAAGTTGGATAACATTTCACGGTAGCGCTCACCATTCACAGTTACCTTACGATTCGCAGCATCTTTGAAGAAGTACGGTCCAATGATGCCACCAGCCCATAAACCGCACCAAACTGTGACTTTTTCTGGATGCATTGGTAGCTTTTGCAATGCTTCTGGCTGATCTTTACTCCAAAATCGACAATTCTGCTTATTTACGTATCCATTGAGCCAAAAATGAGCTTCGTCGTTGAACACAATTTTTCGATAAAAAAGTGGATCTTCGGCTAATTTTCCAAGAGCCCATTCACCAAAAAATCTGCGTTGCGGTAGGTCGTTCGGCTTCAATTCTTCTTCTATTTTAAAAGGCTTCACACCTTCCTTCCTTCCGCAAAATTTTCCACGTTGTTGAGTAACAGAGACCCAATTGCTGCGAACGGCGACGAATCGATAATTGATGGTCATCATTAACACTGGCCGATACAGCTGCGATATATTTTTCAGTTCGCACACTACGTAAGCGTGTTGGTGGTGGTTTAATGTCCAACAATATAAATTTGGTGCGAAATTTAGTCACAATAGCCCGAATAGCCGCTTCAGTGGGTCGATTTAACTGACCATAAAATGGAAGAAGCGTGCGATGAACTTTCTTAACAGAGCGCACGCATTTTGATTATAAAATTCAATGATTTGCAAGCGTTGTTCGTTTGTAAGTAAAACGAAACGTGCGTGAGCTGTTTAAACCACTGTTGCCAAAAACAAAATAGCGTAAAAAATCACCCGTTAAATCAAAGCTCACTTGAGCTCACGCAATGGTCTGTTGTGTTGCAACCCAGGCAAGACCTAAGTAACCGATTTTGACAATCAGCATTAGAGCTTTGCATTTAAAGCATGTGGCCTCAAGTTGAAAACCAGTTTGTCAGTTTAATGAATTGCATGACCGATCCCGTGTCTTGTGGCACTAGTTCCGCTAGGCCATTGAGGAATGGTGAACCAAATGAGTTGAGCGAAAGGTGCCTATATGTCGGATGCGCCAACACGGATTGCCGAACTTTGACAGTTGATAACGGCCATTTTGTTGAATCTACATCTGTTATATCGGTCATATATATTCACTCTGTTTTGTCAGACCAGATGTACGATGGACGTACATAGCATTCAATATCACATGCAAATAAAAAAAAATTATTTTTAATAAAGTACGTGGCCCATTTGGTCAACGTACCAACAAGACTATTCGCAACGTGATAGAAAATTCGAGTGCACTGGTTTAGTAAACGATCGAACAACACCCGTAGGCTGACAAAATGCAAGATCTGCCGTAAATGACACCGGGACGAATTTGGGACATTACCAATCCATATGACATCCAAGAGAGTCAAATCTATCATCTAAAAAGTCAATATTTTGTGTTGACTGCATAGTTCTTTAAGAACAACGTCGACCAAACTATCCTGTCAACAGCTAAGATTCGAGATCGCTGATCAACAACTTCCTTTGGCCTTTTTGAATTGAATGATCTGGAGACAAACGACATGTGGTTACAACAGGACGGGTCACATGCCACACCGGATATCCTTTACGAGCAATTTGAGGGCATGGCCCTCTCACGTGTAGGTAATGTGAACTCGCCGCCAATATTTGGCGTTTTGACCTTGTTAGACTTTTTCTTGTGGGGTTTTCTTAACCCGCAGAATTCGTCGTAGTCTAGTAGGTAGTGTGTTGGCTTATTAGGCGTAAAGCCAGGGTTCGAGCCCCAGGCCAGACATTAAGACTCTCAGCAGACTTCTGTCAAAAACTCTGAGAGTAAATAAAATTGCCATGAAAAAGTTTCTCGAAGAATCTGACGTTCGGAGTCGACTTTAAACTGTAGGTCGCACCACTCATGTATAAAAATTAACACACACAAGCATAAGTGGTGTGAGAAACTAGTACTAGGTACTGTACTTGTCTTAATTGGCAAGTACACGTCCTCTAACCTAACCTAACCTTTCTAAACCCGCAGGTGAGTGCGAATAAGCTATAAGCTACAGATGCCATCAAAGCCAATATAACCGATGCCATTGGTTAAATTCAGGCAGAAATCATGGAAACTAAACTTTTCGAATACGCTATAACCAAGAAAGTCATGGCAGACATTTAAACGATGTTATATTCCACACATAATGACGTTAATATGTCTGGCAAACGAATAAAAAATTGCGTTGCTATCTCACACACACTTTGTTTTATTCAAATTTAGTTAGGTTAGGAAGCTCTTAATTAAAGACCAGATACAATCTCTAGAGAAGCAATTTGCAGCTAAGTGAAGTCTCTTCGCATGTCCACCCATTACAGTTATAAGGATATCCCCACGTTTTAATTTAAGTTGTTGATCCTTTCGTAGAAAATACTGAAGCATCCCTAATGCAGACTCTGTCAGAGAAGAAGTCTTCCCTGCTTGGCATTCTAGTGTGAAATCTTCTTCCACTCCCGTGTTGATACGTTATGTAATCAATAGCACTTAGGGAATGGGGAATCTCAGAAGGGTTTGATGAATGTCTAGGGGGAAGGATGTATAAGTATGGCAGGGCATTTGCTATTCGGGTTTTGAAAAGTAGGAAATCAAAAAACACAAAAAGTTTGCAATGGTGAAGGTGCGCCTAGACCGTAGGTGGATTTTTATTAAAAAATTTTTAGGTTTTTTTTTACAAAAGAGAAAAACACGTTAGAGAATATTACTGCCACGCCCTCTTTTCGTTTACAAACTAGTAGAAAAGCTGCGTCTGCTGTGTACATGAACATGTGCCGCGTAAATTTTTTTTGATATTATTTGACGAAAACTGTAGGCATTGATAGAATAATGCTGCATAAGGATAGTACAGACCACATAGGGTTTCATTTGTTGGTGTACATGGTCCTTAATAAAGTAAAAAATTTATAAGAGATTTGCATCAACTAAAATCAGAGGTAAAAAAAGGGAATTGAATTCACGGTGGTTGATTATGAAAATTTTGAAGACAAACCTGTGACATGGTTTCCATGGATATTAGCATCAAATCAGTGGCCTTTAATTGAACAGGCTTTTGAGCACGAACAGCCATCAAGAGCAGCATTTTTTGTAGACGCACATCTAAATCACGCCACTCTTGATTGTATGCCGCTAAGGCAACATTAAAACTCTGTAGAGAGAGTAGAAGAAAGGTAAAGAGAGAAAGATAGGTATAGTGAGAGAGATAATAATTTTCTTTTTTTTAATTTTACCTGATCAATTAACTCTTGGCCATAATAGCATATCAAATAAATTTGTGCAATACAAATGGCCAAAAATAAACTCAATTTCAATAGGAACTCTGGTGAGGCTCCAATACTCATTTGAAAGCCCAAAAAGCAAATGACAAATGATGAGGCAATAAAATTCAACAATATTGGCAGGCCAAATATATTGTTCAACTGATGGGAGAGCCTGTAAAAGAAATTGTTTTTTTTTTTTGGTGATAATTATTACCCGCCAACAGCAGCTGGTGTGTGGAAGGAATACTTACTCCAATAAATACGTGTGATATTTAATCATGGTCCTTAAGAACTGCAAATCCTTTTCATATTCCTTTTGCTTATTTATGTTCGTTTGTTGGTATTTCGTTTTATACGATTCCAGGCTGCATGCCAAATAATTGAAGTGCATTATCAGCTGTGTGGCACAGCTGCTTAATAGTAAATCCCCTGATATTTGACCCGCCGCCGAGGTATAACCAGCAAAATCTTGCGACACGTAGAGAACATAATACGACCAATGCTGTGACCAATTCCAGGGTATATACATAAGATATGGTAAAGCCTGATCGATTTTCCTAATGCCCAATAGCTTTTCATAGATTAGAAATTGTGTCACGGTAAATAGATTGTAAGTCCAAATGGCAATCATGTAAATCAATGAGAATGCCACAGTTATACGGGTGCACTGTCTTAAATACTCATGCAATTTGTAACCTTCTTGCTGTTTACTATTCGCGGGATAGATATGCTGTAACTGCTGCAGGAACATGGCCAACTCACGTTTCTTGCGCCACACAAATAACATTTTAAAATTGCCCACAACTACAAAGCCTATGTACGATAAAGTCATGGTGGCTTCCAAAAACTTATTGCGATTCTGAATGGCCAATGCCACGTAAACAATTTCCAGGCACAAAACATAGTTCATGTTGATAACGCCCACATAAAAGATTACATTGGCAGCCATGATTTTGACATTGGAAAATTTCTCATTCTGATAGATGACCATGCCAGTGGTGAGATAAAAAAAGTTGGCCAATTTAAAGAAATCCTCAAACAAAGCTGCGGGTAATTTCTGCATAATTTGTTCGGATTTTTCGAGACGTTTTTCCTTTCAAATGCTTCTTAACACTTAACAGGTACTTATGAGACTGAAATTGTGCTTTGCTTACCTGACCATATAAACTTAATTTCATAAATATTTTATTGGCCATAATAACAGTCTTTTAAAATGAAATACTCCTCATACACCGCATCTTTTAAAATAGATGTCAGGGCTGCATAAAGTTCAAGGAAAACGTTTAAAGCAAACAAAAAAATATTTTTTTTTTTTGGTAATCATGGCTTATTTGTTTGACTCAGTTGACAATGATTATTATCGTGGGGAAGCATCCTCAAACTATATAAGCAAAAAAAGTCTTCCCCAATTGTGATGTTTAGACAAACTTAAGTGTATTAATAGGAGGATAACTCCGTGCTCAGTGCATGGTAAGCACAATTTAGTGCTTCTTGTGTGATGCAGTAACAATTCACGCCGCACTATGTGGCATTTTGCCTGAAAACCTGGCCAAAATTAATAGAAGTGTTTTATGAGTTAATGGCTGGAATTTTTTGACAGTGTTAGTGATAATTAGGCCCAAGGATGAACCCAACTGATTTTGGTTCAAATTGGTCCGTGATTTCGCCTGGCTCCCATACAAATTCCCCTCGAAATTGCATTTATTTACACATAATTATGGTAATTATGCAACAATCATGATAAAATTTAGCATGAATCAGTTCTGTGTACTAGGAAATCATGGTGTAAAGTTTGGTGAAAATCGGATCACATTTGACCATGGTCCCCATATAAATTCCCCTTTAGAAATTCACGTTTGCGCTTATAAATGGCTTAAAAACATAGGTATCGTGATGAAATTCGGTATGAACATGTATTTTGTACATATAAATCATATTCCGAAATTTTGTTATGGTCGGTCAATAATTGCCCCTAGGTCCAAAATAGGGCCCCTTAAGAAAATATGTTTAGCAATTATAATTGGCTTAAAAATTTTATTACCTCGATGAAATTCGACATGATCATGTTTAATATGAATGTGAATCATTTATGATCACATTTTATTATGATCGGATCATAAGTGCCCCTAGGCACCACATACAGTCCATTAAGAAAATCAAACATACATCTCATATTGTTATAATAGTCGATATACAATACATATGTAATTAAATTTTTAAACTTCTATGATAATTAATATTTATTCATAATATTTATGTTACATTATTTAATACTTAACTTAAAAAAATACATAAAAAATGAAACTAACTACTACAATCGTTAAAATCGTTATCATTTTCATTATCAATGTCCGGAAGGAGTAATTTAATAGTGTCTGATGAAAATGCTTTTCTATTCCTTCGCAATTTTTGTGTACTGCAGCTTATAAAAGGGTCACTGCTTAAAAGTAATCTATTCAGGACATCTCGATTGGTATCGCTTCTACTGAATTTCCTCGCATAATTCGTACGCCATAAGGCTTTATTGCCTGTGGCTTTATTGCACGGCGTCTAATTTTTTTAATTTTTCAAAAAAAAGGAAAATTTTCAAAAAATCACCAAAAAATAATTGCGCAAATTTGCGCAAACTTTTTTTTTTTGTTTCTGAATGTAGAGAGTTCATATTTTCTTGTGGTATATAACATTAAACTACTTTCACCTTTAAAATACTTATCTTTTTTAGGAAGGGTAACAAAATGTGAAATTTTTATTATTTTTAAATTTTTAACGAATAATTGAAAAATTGAAAATAGCAGTTGCTCATACCTTGCAAATAAAAAAAAATCAATATAAAACCTCCATTCGTTTAGCCACAAAAAATATCATATAAACCAATTAAAATTTCAAAAAAACACACCAAAAACGCATTTAATTTTCTTCACTTTCCTGACTTTGACATCGTCTCAAATCTACAAATCTCAGCCTAAAGTCGTGAAAATTCACTATATAATGCAGAATTTTGTTGTCTATCGAACTGCATACTCAGCTTCTTAAATTTATTTAAATTAATTTTTGCCTTCTTGGCCAGCTTTTCAGGGTAAATGCCACATAGTGCGCCGTTCCAAGTGCGTGTTCTGCATCTCATCTCGGTATCAACATGCCAACTGAAACTGAAACAAGTGTCAACAGTGTAAGGTTAATAGGTCGATTTCTAACCTTATCGTGTTTTCTTTTCTACAAAGAAAATGTCACCCTCTTACAAGGTGCATTAAAATAATTGCTGACCAACCCTGTTACAATGTAATTTTTTATTTGAGTAGAACAGGAGTAGAACATAAAAAAGGGAATGCCCTGTGTTTACCACTTATTAAGAAAATGATTGAGGAAGAATGTAAATATGAAAAAGGTGTTTTTCGACTTCATTTTTTGAGCGATTTTTTATAACAAAAAAAATTTTTTTTAACACTGAATACATACACTAACAGTGAATGCAATTTTTTTTTATATTACTGGCCATGTAGTTTTAGTAATATAATGTTTCCTTAAGGTTACTCCACAAAAACCATGAAAAAATTAACTTCAAAATTGGATGACGACTGGATGGCCAGGCGACATTATTTAAATTTCATCTTTTAGCCCTATAAATAAACAAAAGTCATCTGCTTTGCGGGACATTCATTATCAGCACTCTCGATTTATACAGGGCATAGAATGCAATGCCCTCCACCCTTGGCAAGTGCGAATTATTTAGAATAAAACATACTACCCTTTTAGAGGGCGAAACATTTTTAAGAAACAAACACAAAATGTGCATTATATTTTTAAATAAAATGCACATTTTGTGGTAGAAAAGAAAACACCATTAGTCTAGTGCATGGCTGATATATACATAAGTCAATAGAATGCTTATGGCGATTCTGGACCATACCGTATTCATACAAATTTTGGTTCATGTCTGCGCTACATTTGGTATGTTTGATTAGTTTTCTAAGTTGTTAAAATTCAGGCGGCTAATTATGGGATTTCGTACGATTTTTCATACAATAGTGATCGCTTGAGTCCCATAATTAGACCACAGTTGTAGTTGAGAATGTTAATATGTGTATAGCAGATGGAAAAAATGTTATCAATTTCTTTCCTCCTGTAAAAGTAGCGTGAAATATATGTGTATGTGCCAATTGTAGGGAATGTTCATGATTTTTTACTTGAATATCGGCAGTAGTTTATGTGTTTGTATGTAGATGAAAAAAAAATTGATGTGTCAGTAGGAGAAGGCGATAAAAGTGAACTCATTTGTGTGTCCTTTTTAATGGCCGTGTGTTAATTTACTTCTTTTCAATGAAACAATTATTTTTGTTTTCTTAAAATCGTTTCTTGAATTTACAACCACCAACCACCAACTACAAACCATCTACCACTCACTAACTGAAGTCATAACCCGTCCACTGAATCGAAATACTAACACAAACAAAAACGTTTTCCATTTAAAAAAATATAACAACTAAGATCCATAAGCCTCTTCACCTTTTCTGCTGAGGACCACGGAGTTAGGTTAGGTTAGGTTAGGTTAGGTTAGGTTAGAGGACGTGTACTTGTCCATTAAGACAAGTACAGTATCCGCAGGCCGAATTGGCCCATTGTACAACGTCTTTAAAGAGGGAAGGATAATAGAGGGAAAAAGATTTATATCCTAGGATTTATGTGTAGGAAAGGGGATAATGCAGAAGCAGAGGAATTACACAGACCAAACACAACAACGACTACATTGACGAAGCCCTAGCACGGACTTACTCATTGATATTAATCTGCGCCAGATTCTGGATACAAATTTCCACACCAGGCGACAGCGTGTGGCTATAATAAGGGAAGGTCTGTTGAGATTGGCCTGCACAGCCCAACGTGTGCGATAGAGAGATTGCAGGCACGTAAGCAGTATATCCTGGCTGCATTCCTGGCTATTGGGGAGCCTTCAACAATGTGGAGCTACGCGCTGAATCCGGCGCACTGATACGATTAAGTGTACAGCGTACATTTGTGGCAGAACAATCTACTCGACATAAGGTAATTACCAGAGGTATAGGATGGGGACCTTCACAGGGCGGGGTACCCTCTCTTGTGGAAATGATTGGCATTTGTATTTGCTGATGACGCTATTCTGCTATTGCTCAACTCTTCAGTCAGGATTACAGCGTAACTTCCCGCCTCACCTATATTGATCAATGAGTGGTTGAACTTACAGTTCAACCTTGAGTCCGAACGTCATAGTTTTGAGAAACTTTTCATGGCAATTTTATTCACTCTTTCAGTTCTTGCCAGAAGACTGCTGAGAGAAAGTCACCGAAAGAAAAATATTATCTTTCACATTTGTTTCTGTTCGAAATGTCTGGACTGGGGTTTGAACCACACGGTCTTTTATCTAATAAACTAACGTACTACCTACTGCTAATAGAAATATTTCAGGGTTAAGCCTTTCGTTGAGAATTCCAAAAACACACCATGAACAGAGAACAAATCTTCACTGTTTGGTATTCTAGTGTGAACTCTTCTTTTCCTTCTGGATTTAGATGTGACGTAATCCGTATCACTGAGTGTTTGGAGAATCGAAGATAGGATAACAAACGCACACACATAAAGTTTGCAAAGGTGAATAAAAAAATATTTATTTTGGTGAATACGGTGATAATTTAAATGTGTTAGTGCCACGCCTACATTTTGTTTGCAAACTACTAAAGGAAATAAATTGAAAAATATCTCCTTTGATAAACGAATTGATCAAAGTAGCTTTTTCTTGCTCTACATGAAGCTTTTATGGTCCACATGTGGTTTTATTTGCTGGTATACATGGTCCTTACTAAGGTGAAACATTTATAAGAGATTTGCATCAGCTGTGACATGGTTTCCATAGATATGGGCATAAAATTGGTGGCCTTTAATTGAACCGGCTCTTGAGCATGATCAGCCATCAAAAGCAGCATTTTTTGTAGACGCAAATCTAAATCAGGCCACTCTTGATTATAAGCCGCTAAGGATACATTAAAACTCTAGATTAAGAGGGGGGGGGGGGGGGGGATAAGAGAATGAGAAAAAGAATGAGATTAAAGAAAATACATGAAATTCTCTTTCAATTATATGTACCTGATCCATTAACTCTTGGCTAAAATAGCAGATCGCATAATTTTGTGCAACGCAAACGAGCATAAATAAAGTCAATTTGACAATAAACTCTGGTACGGCTCCAATACTCATTTGAAAGCCTACTAAGCAAATAACAACAGCAGAGACTGAAAAATTCAATAGAATTGGCACACCAAATATATCCGAAAATTGATTGGATATCCTGTAAAAGAAAATAAAAATAAAAAAAATTTTTTTTTTTTTTGGTGATCATTTTTACCCACAACCCACAACCCACAACAGCAGCAGGTGTGTGTGTGTGTGTGGAATACTTACTCCAATAGATACGTGTGATATTTAATCTTGGCACTTAAGAACTCCAAATCCTTTTTGTATTGCGCTTCCTTATTTATGTTCGGTTGTTGGTATTTGGTTTTATACGCTTCCAGGGTGCGTGCCAAATAACTGAAGTGCATTGTGAGTTGTATGCAACTGCTGATTAAAAGTAAATCACTTGATATTTGACTCGCCACCGTATTATAACTTGAATAAACTTGGGACACGTATAAAGGATAAAACGACCAGTGATATAAATAATCGCCGGGTACATACATTATATAGGGTAAAGCCCTTTGAACCTCTCTAACGCCCAATATCTTCTCAAAGATTATATTTTCCACCACTGTATATAAATTGTAAATCCAAACGGCAATCATGTACATCAACGAGAACGCCACAGTTATACGGGTACACCATCTTAAATACTCATGAAGTTTGTAATCCTCTTGCAGTTTCCTATTTGTGGGATAAATACTCTGCAAATTCTTTAAAAATTCGTCCAACTGACGCTTCTTGAAGTACAGGAAAATCATTTTAAAATTGCCCACCACCACGTAACCGATATACGCCATTGACATGGTCACCTCCAAAAACATATTGCCAGCGGATATGGATAATGACACGTAAACACTTTCTATCACCATATTAAAGTTCATGTTTATGTTACCCGCATAAAAGACCAGAGTTGCTAAAAACATTTTGCCCCTAGTAAATCTCTCTTTCCGAAAGATGACCAAGCCGATTGTGATATAAAACGCATCGGCCAATTTAAAGAAATCCTCAAATTTAGCTACCAAAGGCATCACCATATTTTGTCCGGAATTTTTTGAGACGTTTTTCTTTCAAATGCTTCTTAACACCTAACAGATACTTATGAGACTGAAATAGATTTCGAAAGGTTTGGTCGCATTAGCATTGTGATGTGCTTAGATGACCATGAACGCTTGATTTCATAAATATTTTATTGGCCTGTATTGTATTATGGCCGTAATAATGAATAAGTAAGTACTTCCTACTACAGTGCCCTTAAAAAAATAGTCGCCGGTGTTCGAAAAGGTAAAGGAAAATTTGTCAAGTCAGTAAAAAAAACAAAAAAGGAAAAACCAGCACGAGTCCTTTACTGGACCCATTTTACAATTATTATTATTGTAAGGAGGTGCGCTCTATCTACAGAGATTGCTTTTCTCTCAAATTCTGATGCCCTGACTTCAGGTTGCTGATCGCTGCAAGTAAGAATAACTCCTAGTCTAGAACTTGACAAGCTACAAGATGGTTGTTTCTGATATTCATTAATGCTGTCCAGTTTTCAAAAATGCGTTCAATTGATTCATTCAATCATTCAGCGTGTTCCTTATTCTGAACAAATTTTGTTTGAGTTTGAAGAGTACGGTCTTCCTATATCCCTCTATTTTCTCTTACACCGAGTACTTGACAGAGAGATTGTGATCCTATCAGCGTCGTGGAAGCGAATTCCCACATAAACTGGCAACCAGTAAAGGGTGACCCTATTTTCCCTGGCCGGTCTTAAACTATTCACATAACCTCAACAGACTAAGGACTTTCTCCAACATCTGTACTTAATGTTTTCTTCTCGGGACACTCTATTGTATTGGACACTTACTTATGCAAGGGTTTGTGGGACTGTGTGGTTGAAAAAAAGTATAAAAATCTCACTCCTTATGCGGAGTATACGTAATTCCTGCAATAGTTGTAGTGACACGAATAAAGAGAACGCCACAAAACCTTTCCACTGTCATTGTCCGCAGCATTTGCTGAACCGAGATGAACAATTTTGGAACACTTAGAACCTAACTACAGCACTTGTAAAGGGTGTTTTTTTATAGAGGTATAGAACTTTAAGTTGCAATAAAACAACGATGGATTATTCGATTGACATGAATTTTATTTATCCGAAAGATAATCTTGTGGCATTACATTTTAAATATGATTTCTGGCATACGACCGCCACGACTGGCGCGGATGTAGTCCAATCTGGACGTCCAATTTTCGATGACTTTTTCCAACATTTGTGGCCGTATATCGGCAATAATACGGCGAATGTTGTCTTCCAAATGGTCAAGCGTTTGTGGCTTTACCGCATAGACCAATGACTTTACATAGCCCCACAGAAAGTAGTCTAGCGGTGTTAAATCACAAGATCTTGGAGGCCAATTCACAGGTCCAAAACGTGAAATTAGGCGATCACCAAACGTGTCTTTCAATAAATCTATTGTGGCACGAGCTGTGTGACATGTTGCGCCGTCTTGTTGAAACCACATCTCCTACCACATCTATACCGATCACCATTGACTGTAACGTTCTGGCCACCATCGTTTTTGAAAAAGTACGGACCAATGATTCCACCAGCCCATAAAGCGCATCAAACAGTCAGATTTTCTGGATGTAACGGTGTTTTCACATACACTTGAGGATTACCTTCACTCCAAATGCGGCAGTTTTGTTTGTTGACGTAGCCATTCAACCAGAAGTGCGCTTCATCGCTAAACAAAATTCGCTTATGAAAATCGGGAACAACGGTAATCTCGTTTTGGGCCCATTCGACGAATCTACGCCTTACTTGATGATCGTTTGGCTTCAAATCTTGCACGAGTTGGATTTTGTAAGCACGCAAACCAAGATCCTTCCGCAAAATCTTCCATAAAGTGGATGGACACAGAACCAATTCCTGTGCTCGATGGCGGATGGACTCATTCGGGTCTTCCTCAATGTTACGCTCTACAGCAGCAGTAGCTTCCTCTGTACGCACCGTACAGCGTCTCTGGGGATGCGAGTTATCAATAAGAGTAAACGTGGTGCGAAAACGTTCCATGGTTAATCGAATTAACTGCTCTGATGGACGATTTTGGCGACGATAAAATAGACGTGGTGCGCGATACGTTTTCCGCACAGAACCATTATTTTCGAAATAAAACTTCACTATTTGCAAGCGTTGTTCAGGCGTGAGTCTATTCGTGATGAATTGCCAAACCAAACTGAGAATAAATCACTTGACAGCTGTTAAATCGGTCGCCATCTTGAAAAGTAATGCCAACTTAAAGTTCTATACCTCTATAAAAAACACCCTTTATAACTAGCTAAATGCCGTTTATATACGCAGTATCCCGGATGAACGGATTGTTTCCAAATGCCGGAGATTCGTATGAAATGAAATTCATAAGAGTAACAGTATAAGTAATTCTCAGGGTAAGGCAACATGTGTTACAAAGGGCGAGTAATGAGAGGGCAGCCTGGACCATTCCACAATGTGACATCGTTTGGCAATACAGCGGAGATGGTTTTAATTTAGTAGGCTTCCAGGGGTTGGTACTGACAGGATTTTAAATTTTTTTTCCAATCAGCTGATGTCAATTGCTTCCTAAGCAAGATCTCGTTATTGGGCGATCGAAGAGGCATTCAAGGAATTCATCTTCGCCTAGTGGTTACAGTGATTGCTGGCCTTCTAATAGCTACACAAAACTGAGCAAATACATGTGTTCTGAACCTATCGCTCTCTATCTCTTTTGCTATTTTTTAGGACAAGGAAATTATTTCTGGAATACACTCTTTACAGATCGTTTGATTTATCGTAAATTAATGGTTATAGAGGATAAGGAATATAACGCTCACTCTATTTGTTTTTGCCTTGTGTTCTATAGAATAATGGAAAAATTTCTGCAGTGCAGTGTTAATGAATTGGTTGATCTATTTTCCATTAGCAATAACAAAACTACATAAAAAGCCTACGAAAGTTTGTAAAGTTTAACAATGACAAATCAACAGTGAAGTTCTAGAAGTTGCCAGACTGGAAATTTATTTTCTTCGTATATATAAAAATGAATGTGTGTTTTTATAGACGCCTAAACGGCTGGACCGATTTTCTGTATATCTGGAAGGAACTATAGGCTACTTTTTAGTATTTCAAAAAGGCGGGGGGCCACGCCCACATACCCAATAAGTATTTAATGTCGCATATCTCATAAACTGCAACAGCTAGAGTCCTCAAATTTTGTATGGACGACTTTGACGTATTTATGAACAAAATGGAGCGGATTGGCTATAGTGGCCATAGTCTACATATATAAAAATGAATATTTGTTTGTATGTACCTTATAGAATCGTAAACTATGCATTTGATCATGTTATGATCTTTAGCAAAGTTGTTGCGCATGAGCCGACAAAGGTTTCTAAGTTGGTATGACAAATTTCCGGCAGGTGGCGCCAATGAAAATTACTCAAAATTAATTAAATCGTAAACTATGCATTCTTTAACAAAGTTGTTGGGCATGAGTCGACGAAGGTTGGTGCAATTAATTTCCGATGGATGGCGTCACTGAAAATTATTCAAAATGAATGACAAGCAATTGGTCGACCTACACCTCAAGCACGGAAGAAAAGAGCATTACGAGCCTCAGAATCAGACGAGCATTGAGACTGGAAAATCTTCGAGTATATGCCGCTGAGACCCGTTCGCTTGAACCACTTGAACAACGAGAAGTAAGATTAGAAACTGATCGAATGCGTACTACTCAGGCCCATTCATCTGAATGATCAGCACAACGGGAAACAAAATCAATAAAATGATTCGAAATTAATTGGACATTTGTGTAATGTCTTTGCTTCAAATTTATTTTAGTCAGTGGCGCAGCAACACGCGCCGTGTACAGCTAGTAGGATATCAATGAAGCGATAATTAACGTTGTTGGCAACGAGATGATGGAAAAGTGAAGTCAGCCAGGAATTACAATTCATAGACGTGCTCAATTGCTTTAATAGTAACATAGAATAGAATATTCTTTAGAATTCTAATAAGCTTTACTTAAGGCAGCTACCAGGTTGAATATTTTTTTAGCACAGTGTAGTTAAACAGGTTTTTTTTGCATATTTTTTTTATAACACAAGTGGTGTGAACAATAAATATTCAATTGATTTTCTAATTTCTTCCAATTATTGTTGCCTTACTGGGCATACATAGTCCTTAACAAGGCAAAAAATTTATACGACAGTTGCATGATCTAAAAAAAAACAATAAAAAATGTGCATCAGTTTGATTAAAAAAAAAGAAAAAATTTCATTAAAAATTCAAAACCTGTTTACCTCGGTCATGGTGTTGCGCGAAATCAAAACAAACGTGGTGGCTTTTAAAATGGCCGGTTTTTGAGCACGCAAGGCAATTAAGACCAACATTTTCTTGTAGCGTACATCAGCCGAATACCAATTTTGTTCATAGACAGCATAGGCCACTTTGGTGCTCTGAAGATGAAGAAACATGGAATGGAATGGAGGAGAATTTAAGTTTGATTTTGGAAAAAAAAATGTTCATTTGATTTACCGCATCTATCAACAGCTGGCCATAGTGACAGATCATATAGACTTGAGTGATGGAGGATACCAGAAATAGCAACAATTTTATAATGGTTTCCGGTGTAGCACCTATGGTCACCTGAAAGCCAACAAAACAGATGACAAACGATGAAGTGGCAAAATTCAAGAGCAGAGGTACACCAAACACATTGTTAAGCTGCTCCGAAAGGCTGTAAATGGGGAATACAATTACACAGATTAACTGAACATTCACTCTCTCTCACGCTCTCTTACTTACTCCAACAAATTATCATGATATTGTATCATATGCTTTAAAAATTTCATATCCTTGGCATAGGCCTCCTCCTCCTCCTCCTCTTTTATGCCTGGACGATCCCTTGAGACCTCATACGCTGCCAATTTGTAGGCGGCATAGTCGTAGTGCATAATCATTTGTGTTGCACAGGCGGTAAGCAGCAAATCACTTGATATTTGCCCAGCCGCTGCGGTATAGCCGGCAAAATCTTGTATGGCATACAACAGATAATACGTCCAGTGATTCTTCCATTCCCAGGGTATGTACATAAAATAGGGCAACGTTTCGCCCACTTCACGTATATGCAACCACATATCATACACCAGATACTGTATAATACTGAAGAGATTATAAGTCCAGATGAGTATCATATAAAGCCACGAGAAACTCATGGTTATACGTGAGCATTGTTGCAAATAGTATGGCATGTTGTATTCCTTTTGCAGTTCTTCCGTTTCCGGAAAGATGTTCTTCAAACCGTTAACATACTTGGTGAGTGCCTCCTTTCGCCGATAGATAAACAACATCTTGGAATTGCCCACCAACACAAAGCCTATGTAGGACATCGTCATGGTGGCCTCTAGAAAATGTTCACTGTTCTTCAAAGCCAATATCACATACAGTATCTCACTGACGAGCACATAATTCATATTCAATAGTCCTGAATAAAATATCACCGATTTGAGTATCGTATTATCTTTCTCATCGTCTTGCTTACGATACGGTTGTATGCCTATCGTGGCATAAAAGAAATTTGCCAACTTAACAAAATCTTCAAAAGTTGCCAACTTCATGGTGGTGTCGGTTGGTTGATATGCTTTAAACACTGCCTTTAATCAAATGAAACGAAAATCAATCGCCTGCCTTTAAATATTTTTTTTTTTGGTTTCCAAAATTCAATTCCTTTTCCAAAGTATTTGTATTTCGTTTGATTACATATTCTTAAAATTGGAAATTAAAAATTCTCTTTAATACCCGTCTATTAGCTTAGCTAACGCTTGTATTACAACAAAACGCCCATAATTGTCATACTTTTGTGAATTACATACCATGACAGGGAAATTTCGTATGAACAAATAAAACTCCCTCGAAAGGGATTTAATTAAAGGGAAGTGCCTTAATTTCTTGGATTATTACTGCAGAGCGTTGGGCAGGTCAACGTTAGGTCTTCAGTCAGCTCTTCAGTATATATTTTGGAGATTGAAGTATTTGTCTTACACTGGCACCGGTAGCTTTGTCGAATTGAAGCCTGTTGCATATGATACTAATGACCAGAGCTGTGGCCTAATTCACGATTCATTTGTGGACATTGGACACAAGAGCAGAGGGAAATTTTGATATTTCCCAAAGGGGTGGTATTACCAGATCTACTCATTACGTTCGCAGAGGAATTATTCTTTTCGGATTCTTAGAGGTTTCTGAATTATTTGACGGAGAAACGAATACTCGAAGAAACCTTCTGGTTCAGTCTTATCGCTACAGAGGAGATGCACATGCTCATATAGCCCCATATGGTTAGGTTAGGTTAGGTTAGAGGACGTGTACTTGTCAATTAAGACAAGTACAGTACCCAGAGGTCGAATTGACCCATTGTACAACGTCCTAGTTTCTCACACCACTTATGCTTGTGTGTGTTCATTTTATACATGAGTGGTGGGACCTACAGTTTAAAGTCGAGTCCGAACGACAGATTTTTGAGAAACTTTTTCATGATAATTTTATTTACTCTTAGAGTTTTTGCCAGAAATCTGCTGAGAGGAAGTCGCCGAAAAATACTTTTTGTATTTTGTCTTTGATGTGTGGCCTGGCGCTAGAACCCTGTGTGTTAGCCAACACACTACCTACTAGACTACGGCGACTTCTATATCCCCATATACCCTACAGAAATTCCACTGGGATCCCTGCTGCAATTCATGTTAGCGACTTAACATCGCAATGTCCCAAAAGGAATCCAGTTTTTTGTTGGGTTTATTAAGCTGAATAACTGCATCCTGACGTGATGGATCTGATCCGGTACAAAGGCTACCCGGATATATCCTCTCAGCAATTCTGCGTCTATTCTCATCTGTTGAGGATTACGTAAGGCTTTACGATTCACAGTAATATCATCAATCGTGAAAGAGTATATCTCCCCTGTAGCTCCCAGGAATACTACCAAGCCTTGAAACCCAACCCACAAACCACTTAAAACATACACCAGAACGATTCTAAAAATATTCAGGGCAGCATAACTGTCAGCAAAAAATCACGTAGGAAACCGCAATAAGGCCAGCCAGCCAAATATCTCTATCACGGCCTTAAGAGCCTTAAGAGAGCCAGTTTAAGATTTTTACAAAAGATCGCATCATCAGAGCCTCCATTCATTTCGACCTATCACTAGACATTGCAACTCTTATTGGGAGCTACCTATCCCCGTTCTATAAGAAAGCCAGAAATACCGACAGCATGATACCATTTATTTCGGTGGTGCTTTCGTCACTTAGACGAGAAAAGACGTTCAGGATGATCAGTTGGTCGCTATTTCGTTCATTGCCCGATTTTTTTTCTTGTTTTCGCAGTGTACGATCCAGTTCTTTAGGCAGTCTTTCCTTATCTAATTTTGAGAGAATGCAACGGACATTTTCTTTGCCAACATTCCTAAAAATTTGGAGTAGGTGGTTCAGATCCCAGCTTAGACATTTCAAACAAAACGAAATGGAATTTTCAGCGGCGACTTCCTCTCAGCAGTTTTTCGTCAGAAACTCTGGAAATAAACTGGAAATGAAAAATGTCTCATCTGTCGTTTGGAGTCGACATTAAAACTGTTGGGGGCCGCCATTCATGGATATAATTGACAAACGGAACATAAGTGGTGTGGGAGGAGGAGGTAGGTTGTAAACCTGACTAAAGGGTTGTAATAGCTAATCAAGTAAGTATTCTATGCAAAATTTTGTGAGCGCATGTTGGAAAAATCCCAAAATAACAGTTTGTCTGTCTTATTGTGTGTTGGGTGACTGGGTACTCGAAATTAACGAAGTGCAACCGACTTTAGTTTTGCATTGTTTGTTAGAGAGAGGTTTCGTAAGTCAAGGTGGCTGTCTAAACAAAAAAGAAGATTAAAAAGCGGACTTAGGCCACATGAGTTTCAATGTGATTGCCTTTGATTCTTAACAACGAAAACTGTTTTTTTTAACTGAAGTCTGTAGGGATAACCATAAACAGTGCAACCGGCACTAGTTTCTCGTGATACATTGCAAGTGATTACTTTGTGTCATAAGAAGAATAAAACACGTGAAATATTATGTTCTTTTTCTTTAATCGATACCTATTGAGGAGTACTTTAAAGAATTTTTAATGAGATACGCCATGTGCTGCTTAAACACTTAATCGCCTGCCTGCATTAAATATGAATTATTTTACTTCTCCTCCTCCTTGCGGTTTGTTAAGGTTTGACTTTGTTGTTGCTGTTGTTGTTTTTTATTTTTTTATTCTTATTATTAATTAATTATTTAATTCATTATGTTATTAAAAATTCTGTTTTAGTTAAACATGTTTATGGACAATTGCCTCATAAGTATGCCGCATATGCCTAAGGCAGCCAGCAACTTAATGATACGTCTTGTGAAAATCAATAACCATGGCTAAGTGACTGTGTTTAAACATTTACGTTTTTTTCAAGGGCGGTATTTTAATTTATTTATTGTATTTATTCATAAAAACATGTTTAAAAATGATAGATACACGCACTTTTAGTTTAGATTGTTTGAAGGAAGTTTCATTGTGTCAAGAGAACCCGCACGAGAAAGTCCAATTTCATCACTGGGTTGTAAGCAGTTGAGAACGAAAGTTGAAAATGAAAGAAATTTGGCAACATATTTTTGAAGGCGTTAGCTTTGCAGCAGTCTTCTAGCAAATAGTCTGTGGGAAACTAATTGCCATGAGCAAGTCTTCTCAAAACGGCGGCTCGATGAGAGAAGCGTTCAATAGACGGCCTTTGCCAAAAGATAATTTAATGGAGGTAAGAGCCCTGGATTGTTGCTACTTTCAAGCATCCGCGATGTCTCGATAACCAAAAACCCTTACGAGATGAATACAAAACTATTGCGAGAATAGACTTGGGCGTATTGCTGCACATACTAATCAATTTAAAGATGTAAGCCACACTCGAAACTGAATTTGAATCCAGATTAGCTATCAGAGAAGAAGAGAAACCGCGCTCCCGATAATCGTAAAAATCATTCCTCCAAATTGTGTAAAATAATTGCGCTCACCTCTCTCCGTTGGACATCAATTAAAGATAATGCGGTTAGGCCGTTCAGGCCACCTCACCAATCCACTATGTGGCATTTTGCCCGAAAACCTGGCCAAAATTAATAGAAGTGTTTTATGAGTCAATGGCTGGAATTTTTTGATAGTGTTAGTGATAATTAGGCCCAAGGATGAACCCAACTGATTTCGGTTCAAATCGGTCCGTGATTTCGCTTAGCCCCCATACAAATTCCCCTCTAAATTCCACTTATTTACATATAATTAAGGTAGTTATGCAACAATCATGATAAAATTTAACATGGATCAGTTCTGTATACTAGGAAATCATGGTGTACAGTTTGATGAAAATCGGATCACATTTGACCCTAGTCCCCATATAAAGTCCCCTTTAGAAATTCACGTTTGCGCTTATAAATGGCTTAAAAACATCGGTATCGTGATGAAATTCGGTATGAACATGTATTTTGTAAATCTAAATCATATTACCAAATTTTGTTATGGTCGGTCCATAATTGTCTCTTGGTCCAAAATAGAGCCCTTTAAGAAAATATGTTTAGCAATTATAATTGGCTTAAAAATTTTATTACCTCGATGAAATTCGACATGAACATGTTTAATATGAATGTGAATTATTTATGATCACATTTTATTATGATCGGATCATAAGTGCCCCTAGGTACCACATACGATCCATTAAGAAAATCAAACATACATCTCATATTGTTATAATAGTCGATATACTATACATATGTAATTAACTTCTATGATAATTAATATTTATTTTACATTATTTAATACTTAACTTAAAAAAATACTTAAAAAGTGAAACTAACTACAATCGCTAAAATCGTTATCATTTTCATCATCAATGTTAGGAAGGAGTAATTAAATAGTGTCTGATGAAAATGCCTTTCTATTCCTTCGCGATTTTTGTGTACTGCAGCTTATAAAAGGGTCACTGCTTAAAAGTAACCTATTCAGGACATCTCGATTGGTATCGCTTCTACTGAATTTCCTCGCATAATTCGTACGCCATAAGGCTTTATTGCCTGTGGCTTTATTGCACAGCGTCTAATTTTTTTAATTTTTCAAAAAAAAAAGTAAAATTTTCAAAAAATCGCCAAAAATAATTGCGCAAATTTGCGCAAACTTTTTTTTTTTTGTTTCTGAATGTAGAGAGTTCATATTTTCTTGTGGTATATAACATTAAACTACTTTCACCTTTAAAATCCTTATCTTTTTTTTTGGGTAGGGTAAAGAAATGTGAAATTTTTATTATTTTTAAATTTTGAACGAATAATTTTAACATTAATATATGAGTAATATATATATATATATAAAAGATTGAAAGTAGCAATTGCTCATACCTTGCAAATAAAAAAAAATCAATATAAAAATTCTATTCGTTTAGCCGCAAAAAAATATCATATAAACGTATTAAAATTTCAAAAAAAAAACCCCAAAAACGCATTTAATTTTCTTCACTTTCTTGACTTTTACATCGTCTCAAATCTACAAATCTCAGCCTAAAGTCGTGAAAATTCACTATATAATGCAGAATTTTGTTGTCTATCGAACTGCATACTCAATTTCTTTAAATTCATTTTTGCCTTTTTGGCCAGATTTTCAGGGTAAATGCCACATAGTGCGCCGTTCCAAGTGCGTGTTCTGCATCTCATCTCGGTATCAACATATTGGGCATAAGGCGATCCCCAACTGAAACAAGTGTCAACAGTGCAAGGTTAATAGGTCGGTTTCTAACCTTATGGTGTTTTCTTTCCTACAAAGAAAATGTCAACCTCTTACAAGGTGCATTAAAATAATTGCTGACCATCCCTGTTATAATGTAAATTTTTATTTGTGGTAGAACATAACACAAATATTATTATATAAAAAGGGAATGCCCTGTGTTTACCACTTATTAAGAAAATTAATGAGGAAGATTGCAAATATGTATGAAAAAGGTGTTGCCAGATCGCTAATTATTCGACTTCATTTTTTGAGCGATTTTTTTATAACCAAAACAGTGAATGCAATTTTTTTTATATTACTGGCCATGTAGCTAATGTAATGTTTCCTTAAGGTTACTCCCCAAAAACAATGAAAAAATTAACTTCAAAATTGGATGACGACTGGATGACCAGGCGACGTTTTTCAAAATTTCATCTGGTAGCCCTATAAATAAACAAAAGTCATCAATGCCCTCCACCCTTGGCAAGTGCAAATTATTTAGAATAAAACATACTACCCTTTTAGAGGGCGAAACATTTTTAAGAAACAAACACAAAATGTGCATTTTTTGTAAAATAAAATGCACAATTTGTGGTAGAAAAGAAAACACCGTTAGTCTAGTGCATGGCTGATAGATATGTAAGTCAATAGAATGCTTATGGCGATTCTGGACCATACCATATTCATACAAATTTTGGTTTGTCTGCGCTACATTTAGTCCTTCTAAGTTGTTAAAATTCAGGCGGCTAAATATCGTATTTCGTAAGATTTTTCGTAAAATAGTGATCGCTTGAGTCCGATAATTAGCCCACAGTTGTAGTTGAGAATGTTAATGATTCTTATATTCGTTTCTATGTGTATAGCAGTATTCTAGATGGAAAAAAGTGTTATGAATCTCTTTCCTCGTGTAAAAGTAGCGTGAAATATATGTGTATGTGCCAATTGTAGGGAATGTTCATGATTTTTTACTCGAATATCGGCAGTAGTTTATGTGTTTGTGTGTAGATGAAAAAAAATTGATGTGCCAGTAGGAGAAGGCGATAAAAGTGAACTCATTTGTGTGTCCTTTTTAATGGCCGTGTGTTTATTTACTTCATTTCAATGAAACAATTATTTTTGTTTTCTTAAAATCGTTTCTTGAATTTACAACCACCAACCACCAACTACAAACCACCTACCACTCACTAACTGAAGTCATAACCCGTCCACTGAATTGAAATACTAACACAAACAAAAACGTTTTCCATTTAAAAAAATATAACAACTAAGATCCATAAGCCTCTTCACCTTTTCTGCTGAGGACTACGGAGTTAAGTTAGGTTAGGTTAGGTAAGGTTAGAGGACGTGTACTTGTCCATTAAGACAAGTACAGTATCCGGAGGCCGAATTGGCCCATTGTACAACGTCTTTAAAGAGGGAAGGATAATAGAGGGAAAAAGATTTATATCCTAGGTTTTATATGTAGGAAAGGGGATAATGGGAAGCAGAGGAATTACACAGACCAAACACAACAAAAGGGGAGTGCGCGACTACATTGACGAAGCCCTTGCACGGACTTACTCATTGATATTAATCTGCGCCAGATTCTGGATACAAATTTCCACACCAGGCGACAGCGTGTGGCTATAATAAGGGAAGGTCTGTTGAGATTGGCCTGCATAGCCCAACGTGTGCGATAGAGAGATTGCAGGCACGTAAGCAGTATATCCTGGCTGCATTCCTGGCTATTGAGGAGCCTTCAACAATGTGGAGCTACGCGCTGAATCCGGCGCACTGATACGATTAAGTGTACAGCGTACATTTGTGGCAGAACAATCTACTCGACATAAGGTAATTACCAGAGGTATAGGATGGGGACCTTCACAGGGTGGGGTACCCTCTCTTGTGGAAATGATTGGCATTTGTATTTGCTGATGACGCTATTCTGCTATTGCTCAACTCTTCAGTCAGGATTACAGCGTAACTTCCCGCCTCACCTATATTGATCAATGAGTGGTTGAACTTACAGTTCAACCTTGAGTCCGAACGTCATAGTTTTGAGAAACTTTTCATGGCAATTTTATTCACTCTTTCAGTTCTTGCCAGAAGACTGCTGAGAGAAAGTCACCGAAAGAAAAATATTATCTTTCACATTTGTTTCTGTTCGAAATGTCTGGACTGGGGTTTGAACCACACGGTCTTTTATCTAATAAACTAACGTACTACCTACTGCTAATAGAAATATTTCAGGGTTAAGCCTTTCGTTGAGAATTCCAAAAACACACCATGAACAGAGAACAAATCTTCACTGTTTGGTATTCTAGTGTGAACTCTTCTTTTCCTTCTGGATTTAGATGTGACGTAATCCGTATCACTGAGTGTTTGGAGAATCGAAGATAGGATAACAAACGCACACACATAAAGTTTGCAAAGGTGAATAAAAAAATATTTATTTTGGTGAATACGGTGATAATTTAAATGTGTTAGTGCCACGCCTACATTTTGTTTGCAAACTACTAAAGGAAATAAATTGAAAAATATCTCCTTTGATAAACGAATTGATCAAAGTAGCTTTTTCTTGCTCTACATGAAGCTTTTATGGTCCACATGTGGTTTTATTTGCTGGTATACATGGTCCTTACTAAGGTGAAACATTTATAAGAGATTTGCATCAGCTGTGACATGGTTTCCATAGATATGGGCATAAAATTGGTGGCCTTTAATTGAACCGGCTCTTGAGCATGATCAGCCATCAAAAGCAGCATTTTTTGTAGACGCAAATCTAAATCAGGCCACTCTTGATTATAAGCCGCTAAGGATACATTAAAACTCTAGATTAAGAGGGGGGGGGGGGGGGGGATAAGAGAATGAGAAAAAGAATGAGATTAAAGAAAATACATGAAATTCTCTTTCAATTATATGTACCTGATCCATTAACTCTTGGCTAAAATAGCAGATCGCATAATTTTGTGCAACGCAAACGAGCATAAATAAAGTCAATTTGACAATAAACTCTTGTACGGCTCCAATACTCATTTGAAAGCCTACTAAGCAAATAACAACAGCAGAGACTGAAAAATTCAATAGAATTGGCACACCAAATATATCCGAAAATTGATTGGATATCCTGTAAAAGAAAATAAAAATAAAAAAAATTTTTTTTTTTTTTGGTGATCATTTTTACCCACAACCCACAACCCACAACAGCAGCAGGTGTGTGTGTGTGTGTGGAATACTTACTCCAATAGATACGACGCCTAAACGGCTGGAACGATTTTCTTTAAATTTTAACAGTACCTTCCTGTATATCTGGAAGGAACTATAGGCTGCTCTTTAAAAATTTCAAGTAGGCGGGGGGCCACCACGCCCACATACCCAATAAGTATTTAATATCGCATATCTCATAAACTGCAACAGCTAGAGTCCTCAAATTTTGTATGGACGACTTTGACGTATTTATGAACAAAATGGAGCGGATTGGCTATAGTGGCCATAGTCTACATATATAAAAATGAATATTTGTTTGTATGTACCTTATAGAATCGTAAACTATGCATTTGATCATGTTATGATCTTTAGCAAAGTTGTTGCGCATGAGCCGACAAAGGTTTCTAAGTTGGTATGACAAATTTCCGGCAGGTGGCGCCAATGAAAATTACTCAAAATTAATTAAATCGTAAACTATGCATTCTTTAACAAAGTTGTTGGGCATGAGTCGACGAAGGTTGGTGCAATTAATTTCCGATGGATGGCGTCACTGAAAATTATTCAAAATGAATGACAAGCAATTGGTCGACCTACACCTCAAGCACGGAAGAAAAGAGCATTACGAGCCTCAGAATCAGACGAGCATTGAGACTGGAAAATCTTCGAGTATATGCCGCTGAGACCCGTTCGCATGAACCACTTGAACAACGAGAAGTGAGATTAGAAACTGATCGAATGCGTTGCTACTCAGGCCCGTTCATCTGAATGATCAGGACAACGGGAAACAAAATCAATAAAATGATTCAAAATTAATTGGACATTTGTGTAATATCTTTCGTTCAAATTTATTTTAGTTGGTGTCATAGCACCAAGCGTAGTGTACAGCTAGTAGGATATAAATGAAGCGATAAGTAACGTTGTTGGCAACGAGATGATGGAAAACTGAATTCAGCCAGGAATTACAATTCATAGACGTGCTCAATTGCTTTAATAGTAACATAGAATGCTGCCAGGTTGCATATTTTTTCAGCACAGTGTAGTTAAACAGTTTTTTTTTTGCATATTTTTTTATAACACAAGTGGTGTGAACAATAAATATTCAATTGATTTTCTAATTTCTTCCAATTATTGTTGCCTTACTGGGCATACATAGTCCTTAACAAGGCAAAAAATTTATACGACAGTTGCATGATCTAAAAAAAAAACAATAAAAAATGTGCATCAGTTTGATTAAAAAAAAAGAAAAAATTTCATTAAAAATTCAAAACCTGTTTACCTCGGTCATGGTGTTGCGCGAAATCAAAACAAACGTGGTGGCCTTTAAAATGGCCGGTTTTTGAGCACGCAAGGCAATTAAGACCAACATTTTCTTGTAGCGTACATCAGCCGAATACCAATTTTGTTCATAGACAGCATAGGCCACTTTGGTGCTCTGAAGATGAAGAAACATGGAATGGAATGGAGGAGAATTTAAGTTTGATTTTGGAAAAAAAAATGTTCATTTGATTTACCGCATCTATCAACAGCTGGCCATAGTGGCAAATCATATAGACTTGAGTGATGGAGGATACCAGAAATAGCAACAATTTCATAATGGTTTCCGGTGTAGCACCTATGGTCACCTGAAAGCCAACAAAACAGATGACAAACGATGAAGTGGCAAAATTCAAGAGCAGAGGTACACCAAACACATTGTTAAGCTGCTCCGAAAGGCTGTAAATGGGGAATAGAATTACACGGATTAACTGAACATTCACTCTCTCACGCTCTCTTACTTACTCCAATAAATTATCATGATATTGTATCATATGCTTTAAAAATTTCATATCCTTGGCATAGGCCTCCTCCTCCTCCTCTTTTATGCCTGGACGATCCCTTGAGACCTCATACGCTGCCAATTTGTAGGCGGCATAGTCGTAGTGCATAATCATTTGTGTTGCACAGGCGGTAAGCAGCAAATCACTTGATATTTGCCCAGCCGCTGCGGTATAGCCGGCAAAATCTTGTATGGCATACAACAGATAATACGTCCAGTGATTCTTCCATTCCCAGGGTATGTACATAAAATAGGGCAACGTTTCGCCCACTTCACGTATATGCAACCACATATCATACACCACATACTGTATAATACTGAAGAGATTGTAAGTCCAGATGAGTATCATATAGAGCCCCGAGAAACCCATGGTTATACGTGAGCATTGTTGCAAATAGTATGGCATGTTGTATTCCTTTTGCAGGTTTTCCGTTTCCGGAAAGATGTTCTTCAAACCGTTAACATACTTGGTGAGTGCCTCCTTTTGGCGATAGATAAACAACATCTTGAAATTGCCTACCAGCACAAAGCCTATGTAGGACATGGCCATTGTGGCCTCTAGGAAATGTTCACTGTTCTTCAAAGCCAATATCACATACAGTATCTCACTAAAGAGCACATAATTCATATTCAATACTCCTGAATAAAATATCACCGATTTGAGTATCGTATTATCTTTCTCATCGTTTAGCTTACGATACGGTTGTATGCCTATCGTGGCATAAAAGAAATTTGCCAACTTAACAAAATCTTCAAAAGATGCCAACTTCATGGTGGTGTCGGTTTGTTTGGAATGAAACGAAAATCAATCGCCTGCCTTTAAATATTTGTTTTTTTTTAGTTTCCATAATTCAATTTCTTTTCCAAAGTATTTGTATTTCGTTTGATTACATATTCTTAAAATTGGAAATTAAAAATTCTCTTTAATACCCGTCTATTAGCTTAGCTAACGCTTATATTACAACAAAACGCCCATAATTGTCATACTTTTGTGAATTACATACCATGACAGGGAAATTTCGTATGAACAAATAAAACTCCCTCGAAAGGGATTTAATTAAAGGGAAGTGCCTTAATTTATTGGATTACTACTGCAGAGCGTTGGGCAGGTCAACGTAAGGTCTTCAGTCAGCTCTTCAGCATATATTTTGTAGATTGAAGTATCTGTCTTACACTGGCACCAGTGGCTTTGTCGAATTTAAGCCCGTTGCATAGGATACCAAAGACCAGAGCTGCGGCCTAATCCACAAATCAATCGCGGGCATTGGACACAAGAGCAGAGGGAATTTTGGTATTTTCCAAAGGGGGTGGTATTATCAGATCTACTCATTACGTTCGCAGAGGTATTATTCTTTTTGGACTTTAGGACGTTTCTGAATTATTTTACGGATAAACGAATACTCGAAGAAAACGTCTGGCCAGGGTAAACAAACTTCTTCTACCAAGAGTCCTATCGTTACAGCACATGCTCATATATCCCCATATGGTTAGGTTAGAGGACGTGTACTTGTCAATTAAGACAAGTACAGTACCCGGAGGTCGTTTGTACAACGTCCTAGTTTCTCACACCACTTATGCTTGTGTGTCTTCATTTTATACATGAGTGGTGGGACCTACAGTTTAAAGTCGAGTCCGAACGACAGATTTTTGAGAAACTTTTTCATGATAATTTTATTTACTCTTAGAGTTTTTGCCAGAAATTTACTGAGAGGAAGTCGCCGAAGAAATATTTTTTGTATTTTGTCTTTGATGTCTGGCCTGGGGCTCGAACCCTGTGTGTTAACCAACACACTACCTACTAGACTACGGCGACTTCTATGTCCCCATTTACCCTACAGAAATTCCACTGGGATCCCAGCTGCAATTCATGTCAGCGACTTAACATAGCAATGTCCCAAAAGGAATCCGGTTTTACGTTGGGTTTATTAAGCTGAATAACTGCTCCGGGCTATATAATATGCCGATCTATGTTCTCAGCAAATTTAGCGTTATTACGCGCTCTCATCTCTATAAGGGTAAGGGACTGGAGGTTTACGACCAACTACCAGATTATGTATCGTGTGAGAGCCCAATTAAAAAAGTGGGTTAGTGCTGGTGTCCTCAGGAATACTACTATGCTTTGCAACCCTGATGTGATGGATCTGATCCGGTACAAAGGCTACCCGGATATATCCTCTCAGCAATTCTGCGTCAATTCTCATCTGTTGACGATTACATAAAGGTAGCAGATTGGGGATATCATCAATCGTGAAAGAATATATCTGCCCTGTACCTCCCATGAATACTACCAAGCCTTGGAACCCAACTGATATGATACGGTACTAAAGTCTTCTAGTCACAAACCACTTAAAACATACACCAGAACTTTTCGAAAAATATTCAGGGCAGCATAACTGTCAGCAAAAAATCACGTAGGAAACCGCAATAAGGCCAGCCAGCCAAATATCTCTATCACGGCCTTAAGAGCCTTAAGAGAGCCAGTTTAAGATTTTTACAAAAGATCGCATCATCAGAGCCTCCATTCATTTCGACCTATCACTAGACATTGCAACTCTTATTGGGAGCTACCTATCCAGAGAGCCAGTTCAAGATTTTTACAAAAGATCGCAGCATCAGAGCCTCCATTAATTTCGACCTATCACTAGACATTGCAACTCTTATTGGGAGCTACCTATCCCCGTTCTATAAGAATACCGACAGCATGATACCATTTATTTCGGTGCTTGTTTCCTCACTTGCGGAGGAAAGACGTTCAGTATGTCTGAATGAGCAGTTGGTCGCTATTTCGTTCATTGCCCGATTTTTTTTTGTTGTTTTCGCAGTGTACGATCCCGACCTTTAGGCGGCCTTTCTTTTTCTAATTTTGAGAGAATGCAACGGACATTTTCTTTGCCAACATACCTAAAAATTTGGAGTAGGTGGTTCAGATCCCAGCTTAGACATTTCAAACAAAACGAAATGGAATTTTCAGCGGCGACTTCCTCTCAGCAGTTTTTCGTCAGAAACTCTGGAAATAAAGTGGAAATGAAAAATCTCTCATCTGTCGTTTGGAGTCGACATTAAAACTGTTGGGGGCCGCCATTCATGGATACAATTGACAAACGGAACATAGGTGGTGTGAGAGGAGGAGGTAGGTTGTAAACCTGACTAAAGGGTTGTAATAACTAATCAGGTAAGTATGCTTTGCAAAATTTTGTGAATGCATGTTGGAAAAATCCAAATAACAGTTTGCCTGTCTTATCGTGTGTTGGGTGACTGGGTGCTCGAAATTAACGAAGTGCAATCGACTTTAGTTTTGCATTGTTTGTTAGAGAGAGGTTTCGTAAGTCGAGGTGGCTGCCTAAACAAAAAAGAAGATTGAAAAGCGGACTTAGGTCACATGAGTTCCAATGTGATTGCGTTTGTTTCTTAACAACGAAAACTGTTTTTTTAACTGAAGTCTGTAGGGATAACCATAAACAGTGCAACCGGCACTAGTTTCTCGTGATACATTGCAACTGATTACTTTGTGTCATAAGAAGAATAAAACACGTGAAGTATTATGTTCTTTTTTCTTTAAAGAATTTTTAATGAGTTACGCCATGTGCTGCTTAAACACTTAATCGCCTGCCTGCATTAAATATGAATTATTTTACTTCTCCTCCTCCTTGCTAAGGTTTGTTAAGGTTTAACTTTGTTGTTGCTGTTGTTGTTCTTTATTATTATTATTAATTAATTATTTAATTCATTATGTTATTAAAAATTCTGTTTTAGTTAAACATGTTTATGGACAATTGCCTCATAAGTATGCCGCATATGCCTAAGGCAGCCAGCAACTTAATGATACGTCTTGTGAAAATCAATAACCATGGCTAAGTGACTGTGTTTAAACATTTACGTTATTTTCAAGGGCGGTATTTAAATTTATTTATTTTATTTATTTATAAAAAAATATTTAAAAATGATAAGTACACGCACTTTTAGTTTAGATTGTTTGAAGGAAGTTTCGCAGGAGAAAGTTCGATTTCATCACTGGGTTGTAAGCAGTTAAGAACAAAAGTTGAAAATGAAAGAAATTTGGCAAAAAAATATTTATGAAGGCGTTAGCTTTGCAGAAGTTTTCTGGCAAATGCTTTGGGAGAACGTAATTGCCATGAGCAAGTCTTCTCAAAACTGTGTCTCGATGCGAGAAGCGTTCAATAGGCGTCCTTTCCCAAATGAAGCTAATTTAATGAAGGTAAGAGGTCTGCTTGCTTTCATAGCTGAATTGTTGCTACTTTCAAGCATCCACAATGTCTCGATGACCAAGAACCTTTACGAGATGAATACAAAACTATTGCGAGAATAGATTTGGGCGTATTGCTGCACTTTCTAATCAATGTAAAGATGTAAGCCACACTCGAAATGAATTTGAACGCAACTTTGCTATCAGAGAAGAACTTAAACCGCGCTCCAGATAATCGTGAGAAACATTCTTCCAAATTGTGTAAAAGAATTGCGCTCACCTCTCTCCGTTGGACATCAATTAAAGCTAATGCGGTTAGGCCGTTCAGGCCACCTCACCAACGTATAGGAAACAGGATAAAACAACGTGTCTTAAATGCATTTTTAAAAGCGCTATAAAATCAGTCAAGAATTGCTTAACTTCCAACCTACCGACACTATCTCAGGGTCGGATGGTGCGCTCTTTCTAGAATCACCGATTAAGTATTATGCCGGAAGGCAGTCCAGTTGAATATGTTCAATTGGCTGTTTTTGGGGTGAATACGCTCAATTGAATATTCTCCGCATGATTGTCGTTTGCCTCAAAACAATCGCCTGCTCAGATGTAAATAAAGTTGTTGTTTCTCATTCCTGCAATGCCCCAATATTTTTTTCTCGATAAAGCCGAGTCTGTCCAAAACTCGTTCGTCAAACAGTTGCCAGGCATTCTGATTTTCTTCTGTTTATCCGTTGCTATCGAATGTTACGTGTACCGTAAGACTGACCGTTCGCCAGCAAGTGCTGTAGTGCCCTGTTGACACAAATTTTGGGAGGATGTGTCCGTCTACCATTGAAATGCATCCCCCAATTTTTCTGTCTGAGCGCTTTTCTTACTTCTTTGTCTTAGATGTTGCTGTACCTTGCTTATGTTAGACACACACGGCTAAGCCGTTTAGCGTGTCTATCTATCGGCATTTGTCACAATGCCTCTTCGTACACTACTACAGTAGCCGTACAGACACAGTAGCCGCTTTATGAGCCTGTGTTATGTTTTGCGTGCAGTAGTCCTTCGTGCACGTATCTATCAAATGCCTCTTCGGACACTAGTAAGCATGAGCAGTAGCCTCTTAATGCAGAGTGTCTATGAACCTGGGTTATGTACCGCATACAGTGGTCCTTCGTGCCCAATGTTGTTGCTGTGTAAATAGTCCACCCACAAACATTGACAGAAGCCGACTATTTTCACAAAGAGAACCAATGCAGTGCACTTATGCCATAACAGATGCATCATTGGAAAGTGTAAGCTTCAATGTGTTGTTGTACATCGCCTTCCATAATAATGGTCCAAATACAGAGCTCTGCAGGATGACATCAGTGTACCTTTCTGTTTCTTTTTTATCGTTTTTGTTAATCATGATTATAAGCGCGATTAAAAAAAATTTTCTAACTGAAGAGAGTGTCTCTACTTGTGCAGTACATTGTGTAGAAATGTGGAAGAGGGAGCAACGATCTGATTACACATAAAGTCCTTATGGTAACACTTCCAGGCACTTAATTGCAGCTCGTTTTAGATTAAAAAAACTCCTGATATTTAATTGCAGCTTAATTGTTGCCCCTCTCAGTGAAAATACTTCAGATTTTAATTGCTTATCGGTGTATGCATACCGAAAAGCCATTTCCAATGTTTATTTAAATTTAATTAATTTACAACAACAACAACAAGAAACAGTTTTTTTGTCTTTCTTTTAACCACTCTATTCTGTTTCTTTCTATTTCAGCTTTGACTTCAACTGATGCTCCAGTTTCTTAAAAATGCACACAGAAAACTTCATCGGCATCATAATCGCAGCATGAGAAAGACAGTCAACTCAAGTAAAAACAGCAGACAGAGACACTCATACTCATACAGAAATGATGGTGGCAGGCAGTTAGGCAGTCAGTTAGTCAACCAGGTAAACTCTTTATAGAACGGATTTCAGCACAGCTTCCGTTTCCTAAGCGATACGGTTAAACTCCTACACAGACCTATTAGATGTTGATGTGATATAAACATCGTCATCGTCATCATCATCATCAACAGCATCAAAGCCAGTAAATAGAGGGAAACTTTCTTTCTTCTTAACGTTGAAGACAAGTTGCTGTAGCAGCATGCAAGTACACCACCTTTGTGCGCTTATGATAGCGTACTGAAGCCAAAGTCTTCATAGATAGACGAAGACATTGATACCCGGTTAAAGAAAATGGATTTTAAAACCAATACACACGAGTACATGGCAGTAGAAAGTAAGAAAAATCAAAAAAAAAATATTGAAGCATGTAAATGACGGTTAGAAATGGAAGAACCTTAAAAGAAACGTCAAAAGAAGAAGAAATTTGTTGCAATACAAAGAGCAACGACAAGTGCAAATACTGCTGTTGCCTGCAGTTTCAAACGGGTGTTAAAGATGCAATACCAGCATGTCACAGGAAGGAAATGCTGCTACGTCTGCATGGCTTCAATGGTTTAACATGTTTAACACACATTTAAAGCAGAAAGTTTCTCTTTCTTCATCTTTAACATTCGCCTGTCATTTGATAATTTAAATGCCAAGAAATTTCATTTAAAAAAAAGAAAGACAGACTGAGAGAAAAGGCTCAAAAAAAACGGGAAACTAAAATGAAGTCTGTTCGATATTAAATAGAGAAGAAGTTATGCAAGTATAAATAGCAGGTATAAATAGTGGGTATAAATTACACAACAACCACTGGCAATGCAGAAAGTCTAGGAAATACTAGAGTTGGTTTTGGGGCTAAGTGAAGTGACTCTGTAGTAAACTGTGTTTGAAAGGTGAGTCTATATGCACATGTGTTGTTTAAATAAAATGTATCGTTGTCAACCAAATTAATTAGAAAATTCTTGTTATCGATAGATTTTCTGTAAAAGATTCTTATTATCGAAAGATTTTCTATAGAAGCTTTTTGTTATCGAAATATTTCCTATAAAAGATTCCTGTTATCGAAAGATTTTCTATAAAAGACTTTTCTTATCGAAAGATTTTCTATAGAAGCTTTTTGTTATCGAAATATTTCCTATAAAAGATTCCTGTTATCGAAAGATTTTCTGTAAAAGATTTTTCTTATCGAAAGATTTTCTATAGAAGCTTTTTGTTATCGAAATATTTCCTATAAAAGATTCCTGTTATCGAAAGATTTTCTATAAAAGACTTTTCTTAGCGAAAGATTTTCTATAGAAGCTTTTTGTTATCGAAATATTTCCTATAAAAGATTCCTGTTATCGAAAGATTTTCTATAAAAGATTTTTCTTATCGAAAGATTTTCTATAGAAGCTTTTTGTTATCGAAATATTTCCTATAAAAGATTCCTGTTATCGAAAGATTTTCTATAGAAGCTTTTTGTTATCGAACTATTTCCTATAAAAGACTCTTGTTATCGAAAATTTTTTTATAAACGACTCTTGTTATAGAAAGATTTTCTATAGAAAAATATTGTTATCGAAAGATTTCCTATTAAAAACTCTTGTTATCGAAATATTTTCTATAGAAAAATCTTGTTATCGATAGATGTTATATAGAAGATACTTGTTATCGTTATGGTTTTCCATAAAAGATTGTAGTTATCTTAAGATTTTCTATAGAAAATTCTTGTTATCGAAAGATTTTCTATATAAAGTTCTTGTTATCTAAAGATTTTCTATAGAAAACTCTTGTTATCGATAGGTGTTATATAGAAGATACTTGTTATCGAAAAATTTTCTATAAAAGTTATTTGTTATCGAAAAAATTTCTGTAGAAGACTCTTGTTATCGAAAGAATTTCTATAGAAAATTCTTGTTATCGAAAGAATTTTCTGTAGACAATTCTTGTTATCGAAAGATTTTCTATATACAAATCTTGTTATCGAATTATTTTTTATATACAAATCTTGTTATCGAAAGAGTTTCTATAGAAAAATCATGTTATAGAAACATTTTCTATAGAAAAATCTTGTTATCGAAAGGTTTTCCATAAAAGATTCTAGTTATCTTAAGATTTTCTATATAAAGTTCTTGTTATCTAAAGATTTTCTATAGAAAACTCTTGTTATCGATAGATGTTCTATAGAAGATACTTGTTATCGAAAAATTTTCTATAGAAGCTATTTGTTATCGAAAAAGTTTCTGTAGAAGACTCTTGTTATCGAAAGATTTTCTATAGAAAATTCTTGTTATCGAAAAATTTTTGCTAGAGAAAAGCACGCTCTAGCCGTATATGTATCCATATGTGAATAGCAGTGTACTGTTTATTTGGCAAAAATCTTCGCTGACAAATCCTTGGCTGGGGACTCACTTGAATTAAATTAGATAGCAAGCATACCAACTTCTTAAATAGAATCGCAGAGACATTTCCATCACTGCATCTATATTAATGGCTCACGGTGTAATAGCCAGGCCTACAAACGACATTTGCGAAGGTTATAAATTGCTTGGGAAAGAAGAGATTATTTGCTTGGCTGATGTTTTAAATACTGCAGCATTCCTAGTTTTATTTTATTTTTGTTTGATTTGATCCTGATTGCGGTCATGTGTCAACCACCAAATTTCTCACAATTTTTTACTGTTCTGCCAACAATGAAAAGCGATATTCAGAGTTTGATGGGTCAAAGACAGCATCGCTGAATGAGCTCAAGGATATTATCGAGCAAGTGCCTATGCATTGCCATTGGAGCAAGCGTTTTATTTGCAACTGAAGAGAATTATTTTGAAGACAGCAAACATTTTATTGATGTCAAATTAAATCACATAAAAGGTTAATTCAGTACATATCGTTTAAGGTATAAAAAATGTATAAATTATGGAAGAAAATACACGATATTTACTTTATTTTCAGTTGCAATATGTATTTTCCGTTTCCCTTCTTGCACACCTTTTATTAACACGTAATTGCTTTCAGTAAAAAAATGAAAAGGAATAAAAAAAAAAACATTCTCAATTACATGTGATTTAAAACCGTCTCTCTATCAGCTCAATTTAGAAATAATTTTTCTTTTTTTTTTACATTTCCTCTTTCTCTTTTATGTTTTTCAATAGCACAACATAAGTTTTCTATAAATTTACACACACACATGTATATGTGTAAGTATATACATATTTATAAAAAAATGAAAGAAGGAAAGAAAACAGTAACAAATTTTGCCAAGAATTCTTCAATTTTCTTCGTTTATTTTTTGTTTTTTTTGCAACATTGCTGCTGCCAAAGCAGCAGATGCCTGCAAGTCATGATGATATTAAAACATATTCTTTGCATTACAACAACAACAACACCATCAACCAACAGAAACACGACTAACCAAACAACCACCACTATTACCATCACCGTTAACAATCAAACATTTTCAAACATGTTCTTGTAATTCACACACTAATACACCAGTACATCAGTACACCAATAGGTGTATTTGTGTATTAAATAGAGAATAATTTTTATGTGTTTGTATTAGTAAGTGAATGTCTGCTTGCATGTATGCTTGTGTACATACACATGTAATGGTAACTCTACTACAAAAACAAATTTTTTCAAATTTTTAACACTTTCTGTAACAGATGTTCAACCAATTTATGCTGTACCTTCTCTACTTATTTCTTCATTCACACTCACACTCACACTCTCTCAACCTCTCTTCCATGTCTTTTTCTTTCATGGTCTGATTGGTTTCATTGAGGGGACTTTTTTTCTCCGTTTATATAACAAACACGTACACACTCACACTCGTATTTATATTATAAGCGTGTAAAAGCCTGGAGTCTTAAAATCGCATAGAAATCCTACAACTATTGCAGTACCAGGTTTTGATTGATTCTTCTACTTTTTAAAAAAGCCCTGTGGCAAAAAGGGGTTTTTTAAAATGGCAAAAAACAGAGAAACAAAACAAAATCTCACAGCACACAGAGACTTAAAAAAGGCAGAGAGAGAGAGAGAGAGAGAGAGAGAGAGTGGCAGAAATAGTTAAAGTTTTGTGTGTAACCAAGTGCAACAAAAAATGAAAAAAAGGAAGCCAAAGTTAAAACTCCTTTAGGGCTTAAATGAAAACGATAACCGACGTGTTTAGGAGTTAAGAGATGAATATTTAGAAAATATTACATTAAATTGAAGAAAAATGTTGCCTGTATTACTAAGTCAAGGAATGAGAGTATTCTACAGCTGGTGTAAACGGTCAGGTCGACAGATATAAGCACCTACACAATAGCATCGAAAATGTTCTGCATGACTTTGATTTTATCGAAAGAAATTTACCACAGAGAGTTATCGTTATCGAAAATTATTGTTTTCGAAAAATATCCCGCACGAAATTTTCTGTAGGTAGATAATGTTATCGAACAGTTTTTTATAGAAAATAATTTTTATCGAATAAATTTCAATAGAAAACTATTGTTATCGAAATATTTTCTATAGAAAATTATTGTTATCGTAATATTTTCTATAGGAAATTCTTGTTATCGAAATATTTTCTATAGAAAATTATTGTTATCGAATACTTTCTATAGAAAATTATTGTTATCGAAATATTTTCTATAGGAAATTCTTGTTATCGAAATATTTTCTATAGAAAATCTTCGTTATCGAAATATTTTCTATAGGAAATTCTTGTTATCGAAATATTTTCTATAGGAAATTCTTGTTATCGGAATATTTTCTATAGGAAATTCTGGTTATCGAAATATTTTCTATAGGAAATTCTTGTTATCGAAATATTTTCTATAGGAAATTCTTGTTATCGAAATATTTTCTATAGAAAATTATTGTTATCGAAATATTTTCTATAGGAAATTCTTGTTATCGAAATATTTTCTATAGAAAATTATTCTATAGAAAATTATTGTTATCGAAATATTTTCTATAGAAAATTATTGTTATCGAAATATTTTCTATAGAAAATTATTGTTATCGAAATATTTTCTATAGGAAATACTTGTTATCGAAATATTTTCTATAGGAAATTCTTGTTGTCGAAATATTCTCTATAGGAAATTTTTGTTATCGAAATATTTTCTATAGGAAATTCTTGTTATCGAAATATTTTCTATAGAAAAGTATTCTATAGGAAATTATTGCTATCGAAATATTTTCTATAGAAAATTATTGTTATCGAAATATTTTCTATAGAAAATTATTGTTATTGAAATATTTTCTATAGAAAATTATGTTATTGAAATATTTTCTATAGAAAATTATTGTTATCGAAATATTTTCTTTAGAAGATTATTGTTATCGAAATATTTTCTATAGAAAATTATTCTATAAAAAATTATTTTTATCGAAAAGTTTTTCATAGAAAATTATGGATATAAAATTTTATCGAATAAATTTCTGTGGAAAACATATTATAAAATTGGTTGAAAGGACTAATATTACATCTGACTGCGAAGCTGAAATGCAACAAACTAGACCTTAAAGGTAGTATATTCAACTTTATAAGAAGCTAAACATGTTGCAGGCATAACAAGGAAATTGAGAATAAATTACACCACAATTTCATGTTGAAATTGAGAGAATATTCTTTCTTTTTTTATTTCCTTTGATATTTCCATACCAAGTATATTCCAAACCAATTTGAACACATGTTTGTGATAAATAGTCAAAAGTATGCTTTGCCAACAAAACAGGAAAAAAAAGAACAGAAGGAAGAGAAAATTTAATAAAAAAAAATTAATCATTCAGAAATAATTTTCAGAGAAAATTGCTTTATAATTAGAAAAGTGAACAACATTAATTCTATAAACGAATGGGGAAGAGAAACTTGTTACGCTTGCTATACAAACAGTATACACTGCACTGCACTGCTTGTAAACAGCAAAACGGTAACACGATGATAATAAATATCAGAGTATTTAAATGTACATTTTCATTTCCGTTTCCGTTTTGCAAACGAGGAGATTAATCACATTAAGAAACAAATACACACACACACACACACACCGTTACACACCAAAACACTGATTCTTTATTTTTGTTTATATTCTTTGTTATTTTCGATGTTGTTGTTGTTGTTAAATTTATATTTCCTTTTCTCATTGGATGGCAAAAAGTCATCCAGCAACAAATGAGCTTTAAACTGTTGCAACTTTATGAACAACAATGGCAGATAGGAGTAGTATGAAGGAGCAGAGAGAGTTGGATGGATGAGAATGGAGCGAGGGTTGAAAGGTAGATTGTTGGAAAATATTATTTATTTCTCAAGCAATTTAACATTATTTAGTAATTAAAACAACATTGTCATCGTCATCGTCATCTTCATCCACAGTAACAGTAACAGCATCAACATCCTGATCATGATTCCTTGCTCGCTGTCACAGCCACTTTGCTTGGGGTTTGGTGATTGAAAAATTAAACGAAATTTAAATTCAATTTGTAACGCATTTTGCAAAACTAGAAATCTAATGAAACCAACAAGAAGAAAAAAGTGATAAGAAAAAAAATAAAACAGATTGAAAAATAAAAGAAGCAGAAAACCGGAAACCGGAAAGACAAATCAACAAAAGAACAATTTGATTATGAAACTGCAAAGGAATACAAAAAATAAAAACGCATATTTTTTATTCCTTTTAAATGGAGAGAGAGAAAGAGAGAGAGAGAGATTTTTTAATTATTTTTTTAATTTATGTTTTTAATGTTATTCTTGTTGTTTTTGTTGTTTGTATTATAAATTACTTGAGTTATTAAACTTATGAACCTGATTGTTTAATTACAACTGCAATGAATAACATGTTAAGGGCAGCAAACAAAAAGCCATTAAAACAACAATTTAATGGGAAAAGTTTTAGAAACAACAAAAATAAAAAAAAAAAATAATTGAAAATGAAAATGAAAGAAGAGAAAAAGGAAAATGGTTTGTTTCACTAAAAATTTCATTTATTTCGCAATTGAAGGTCAATTCAGGTTATTAAAGGCCTTTGAGAAAAATTCTTCATAGACCATCAAGCAAATAAATACGGAGCGAAAATTATAATTCGTGGCATAAAATCTTTAAAATCAGGCACTATAGGCTGGACTTTCAGAAGGATGATCCATTTAATGCATAATTAATCTTCACGTATTTAAGAGCATTATTTTCCATAAAGTACGCCACCGCAAGTAGGAGTACTCCCTCCCCCTTTGCTATGCTAGCGGAACCATCCAACTCTACTTTAACATGGGCCACGGTAACTTTATTAAATAATTTAGTTAAAAATGTATCAAGGAAACTTAATGTATCACAGAAAAAAAATTTTTTGCACAAAATTCCCGAAAAATGTCAGACATATGACAGACATACATACATATATGACAGACATAGCCCTATATTTATAAAGGGTGTTTTTTTATAGACGTATAGAACTTTATGTTGGCATTACTTTTCAAGATGGCGACCGATTTAACAGCTGTCAAGTGATTTATTCTCCGTTTGGTTTGGCAATTCATCATGAATAGACTCATGCCTGAACAACGCTTGCAAATAGTGCAATTTTATTTCGAAAATAATGGTTCTGTGCGGAAAACGTATCGCGCACTACGTCCATTTTATCGTCGACAAAATCGTCCATCAGAGCAGTTAATTCGATTAACCATGGAACGTTTTCGCACCACGTTTACTCTTATTGATAACTCGCATCCCCAGAGACGCTGTACGGTTCGTACAGAAGAAGCTACTGCTGTAGAGCGTAGCATTGAGGAATACCCGAATGAGTCTATCCGCCATCGAGCACAGGAATAGGATCTGTGTCCATCCACTTTATGGAAGATTTTGCGGAAGGATCTTGGTTTGCGTGCTTACAAAATCCAACTCGTGCAAGATTTGAAGCCAAACGATCATCAAGTAAGGCGTAGATTCGTCGAATGGGCCCAAAACGAGATTACCGTTGTTCCCGATTTTCATAAGCGAATTTTGTTTAGCGATGAAGCGCACTTCTGGTTGAATGGCTATGTCAACAAACAAAACTGCCGCATTTGGAGTGAAGGTAATCCTCCAGTGTATGTGGAAACACCGTTACATCCAGAAAATCTGACTGTTTGATGCGCTTTATGGGCTGGTGGAATCATTGGTCCGTATTTTTTCAAAAACGATGGTGGCCAGAACTTTACAGTCAATGGTGATCGGTATAGAGCCATGATTACTAACCTTTTCATTCCTGGATTGAATAACCATGATGTCCAGGAGATGTGGTTTCAACAAGACGGCGCAACATGTCACACAGCTCGTGCCAGAATAGATTTATTGAAAGACACGTTTGGTGATCGCCTAATTTCACGTTTTGGACCTGTGAATTGGCCTCCAAGATCTTGTAATTTAACACCGCTAGACTACTTTCTGTGGGGCTATGTAAAGTCATTGGTCTATGTGGTAAAGCCACAAACGCTTGACCATTTGGAAGACAACATTCGCCGTATTATTGCCGATATACGGCCACAAATGTTGGAAAAAGTCATCGAAAATTGGACGTCCAGATTGGACTACATCCGCGCCAGTCGTGGCGGTCATATGCCAGAAATCATATTTAAAATGTAATGCCACAAGATTATCTTTCGGATAAATAAAATTCATGTCAATCGAATAATCCATCGTTGTTTTATTGCAACTTAAAGTTCTATACCTCTATAAAAAACACCCTTTACTTTTTTTTCGACAAGCCATGTCAGTCTTATATGTCTGACGCATCCAAACAAGATACAACAAGTATTAACCTGTTGTTTTGAACACAGCGTCGTTTACGTCGGACATTTGTGATTTACCAAGTCGCGTACGTCAGACACATATGATTGACATGCATAGCTGCCAGATAAATGAGGCACCAAACCGTCAAATATTTGAGAAAAAATCGTCAAAATCGTCAAAGACGTTCATTAAAATCGTCAAAAAATCGTCAGGAAAAGTAAATAAATAAATTAAAAATTTTTAAAAACCAAAATTATTTCTATTGTAGTAAAACATATGAAGTCAATGTATCTACATATCCTAGTTCAAAAATAAAACATTTAACAAAGAATTTATTGGAAATTAAAAGCTAGGGTCCCTCATCTTCATTTAATATTTTTTTTTTCCAAAAAAATGGAGAAATTTTATATAATTTTCAGGAAAAAATGGTTTAAGGTTTAAACAATCTATCTCAGCGTTGTTTATAATATTACATCATCTATATCTATGGGCAATGTAGGTATTAGGGAGACAGAAGCTTTTGATTTTCTGAGCATGAAAAATCAGTGTAATGCTGACACATTTTTCAGTTCTTTTTAAGTTCTTATCATCTGATCTTACTATTTACACCGTTTATAACTGACAGTGAATGGAATACAACTCTCATGTATGGGTTAGTGCCTCAATGTCTTTTTTGCGGTTTCTCGACCGTGTACAGGAGAGGCTATAGCATCTCGTTAATGACGGTAGTGTATCCAAGTCCATTGAATCATTGGAGCATCGTTGCATAAGGGAACTCTTTCCCGAAAATCAAATATTCCATTGGTCGATTGGCCAGTGGATCGCACACTGCATTACAGTAAAAATATGTTTTTTAGCCGGACTATTCGTATGTGGAAATCAATTCCTGCAGAGGTCTTTCCTGTTACTTATAGTATAAAAATATACAAGCCTAATGTAAATAATTTATTATTATTTTATTAGGTTATTTAGGAGTTGTAATTTTTCAGCTTTTAAGGGGTTAAAAAGGAATAAAATACAGAAAAATCATCACAGGTATTCGAAAGTAACTTCAAAATACAATACTTTATTCCTTGGCTTTACCGCTTAGACCAATGACTTTACATAGCCCCACAGAAAGTAGTTGGAGGCCAATTCACCGGTCCAAAACGTGAAATTAGGCGGTCACCAAACGTGTCTTTCAATAAATCTATTGTGGCACGAGCTGTGTGACATGTTGCGCCTTCTTGTTGAAACCACATCTCCTGGACATCATGGTTATTCAATTCAGGAAAGAAAAAGTTTGTAATCATGGCTCTATACCGATCACCATTGACTGTAACGTTCTGGCGACCATCGGTTTTGAAAAAGTACGGACCAATGATTCCACCAGCCCATAAAGCGCACCAAACAGTCAGTTTTTCTGGATGTAACGGTGTTTCCACATACACTTGAGGATTACCTTCACTCCAAATGCGGCAGTTTTGTTTGTTGACGTAGCCATTCAATCAGAAGTGCGCTTCATCGCTAAACAAAATTTGCTCATGAAAATCGATAAAATGGACGTAGTGCGCGATAAGTTTTCCGCACAGAACCATTATTTTCGAAATAAAATTGCAATATTTGCAAGCGTTGTTCAGGCGTGAGTCTATTCATTATGAATTGCCAAACCAAACTGAGAATAAATCACTTGACAGCTGTTAAATCGGTCGTCATCTTGAAAAGTAATGCCAACTTAAAGTTCTATACCTCTATAAAAAACACCCTATATTTACTCACATTATGCTCATATTAAATACATATGTATGTAAAATTCATAATGCAGAGAACATATTGGACGTATGAGTTATATTTAATTCCATTAGTTTCAAACAAAACAAAATCGAAATTTTTTATTGCATACTTTTCAGGGTAACTATTCTAGTACATGTAATATGATGCGTATGAGTAATATATTTCAAATACAATTAAAAAGAAAGTATACTCTCCATATATTTGGAATTAAGCGGCATGATTTTTCGATTCTATGCAATTCTAGGCTATATTCTAGATTCCAGGAATATTACAGGGTGAACAAAGAAGGATTCAAAGAATATGATATAAAATTTTAATTTTTAAAAATCGTCAAAATAAGGGCATAAATCGTCAAATGGTCAATATGATATTTTTGGTGCTCAAAATCGTCAAAATGACGATAAATCGTCAAATCTGGCAGCTATGCTGACATGGCTCATGTAGAACTTTTTAGCGTGAGACACATATGACTGACATGGCGATGAACGTGTTAAACCATTAAGTGAATATTCTGGCATGATTATCCAGATGATATGGTTGTAGCAATTACAGTGAATGAGCCAAAGAAAATTAACACACGCACACTCAATTTGGGTGGTGTGAGAAAAAAGGTTGTAATCCTGACTAAAGGGTTGTAGCTAACAAATAAGTAAGAAAGGTGTCGATTAGATTCCTAGAGGGTGTTTATAACACATCTAGAATAAACCCAAAATGACTCAAATGCCTCAGATAGGTTTCGGGAGGTGCGAACGTTAACGAAAGCTGAAGATTTTGTAAAGGATGGCACAGAAGAAAATCGATTGAATTATAACGTGAGATTGTTATGCCAGACCAAGGATCTCATGCAAGCTTTACTCATTTCCAAAGGAAAGACGGGATCTGTACATCTATACCTTGGTAAGCAGAGCGATATTTATGTTAAACGTAGCCAGAGTCCGTCTTATGTACCTTTGTACCTCAGTATGCACAAGCCCGGCTTATGGGGAAAACCTGCAGAAGGATACATGCATACATACATAATTGATCATTACAACCCTTCAGACAGGATTACGACCCAGTTTCTCACAGCACTTATGTTGTGTGTGTTAATTTTACACATGAGTGGCTATGCCTACAGTTTAAAGTCGACTCCGAACGACAGATTTTTGAGAAACTTTTTCATGGCAATTTTTTATTTACTGTCCGAGTTTTTGCCAGAAATCTGCTGAGAGGAAGTGGCTGAAGGAATACTTTTTGTATTTTATTTTGATGCCTGGCCTGGGGCTCGAACCATGGCTTTTACGTCTAATAACGCCAACACGCTACCTACTAGACTACGGTGACTTCGAAGAAGAATATCTGCGGAAAATGTAATGACGAGTAAGAAAATCAGACAACAAAACATCTTTTCTGTCGCTTTACGATACTTAGCAACCTGAGACCAAGGTTTCTTGGGCATCCAGAATTTATTGACATAACATGTACGGACAAAGGTCATTTTTATAGTTTTTAGTTTTATGAAACTATCGGCCTCGAAATATCAGTCAAAAGTTGTAGTTGAATAACGGCATCCTTTTTAAAACGTCTGTCTATTAAACCTAACCTACCCTATCAGACTTTATTCCCATATATACATCGTAGATCTCACGTCATATTTGAGTTTTTTTTATCATGAATACGTTCAGCTTGCTTTTGATATCATTCGCCGATCCTTATGTGTATTGATTGGATGGTAATGATGTGAACATCCCATACTTGCTATCAGCCTGAGAAGAGGCTGATAATGAGCTTTTCTTATGGAATTTATTACACAATGAAGTGATACTGTGGTACTGTACCACGGCAAAGGGTGTTCTGAAGGCGATATAGTTAGAACAGGAGATTCAATTTGAAAAGGATTTATAAAATGAAATGCAATTGCCATCTCTGAACTGTTTCCTGTGGAGTTACATAGCTCAGTTGTTGCTAACGCTAAAGCGAGCAACCGAAGACGTAGAGAAAACCTTTGTTTGACCGACCATTGCTCAGAAACCAAATGTTGAGTTCATTACTCCCCTGTTGTAATAATGAAGGCTGCTGCTGCTCTTATGCTTTTCTAAATCTGAAATTTTTCTTAAAGTTTTTAAAACATTTTCATTAACTCTGTTGGCCAACCCATACAGACAGACATAAGCGGAAAGAGTGCGAGAGTGGGTTGGTTTAATTCACACAATTAAGCGGCATTAGTTTTAGCACTGTACGTATGCAAATATTAAATTCCATAATTACCTGTAATTAGTTGCGTATTTTCAGTGTAGTTTTGTCTTACATTCTGCCTCTGCCTCACTTTATCGCTTCGTTTACAAAATTTAAATTTTATTTGCGGGCAACTATGTATGTATATGTGTGTGTGCGATTGCGAGTGTATTTGTAATTTCATATCGACCGCATTACGTATGGTCGACCACAAATATTTGCATTACTTGCGGTTATTAGTAATGCTCAGGTGTAGCATAGAGGCGTATTAAGTTGCAACCAAAAAAAAGAAAGAAAACCGTGGTAGATGCAGTTGTTGTTGTTGCTGTTGTTGTGGCCGCCAGGTATCGCCGATTTTAATGCGACTGTTGATGTTGCAAGTATTAGCAGCAATTAGAACAATCAGAAATGCCTTCTGGCTACCAGCCAGCATGCGGTGTGCGTTGCAAGCCAGACAAACATATCAATGCACAAAGCAGAAACATACATACATACGTACATATATTGTAGAAAACGTTTTAATGGGGATTTCTTTTTTAAATCTCTAGAAATACGTTTCTCTTGTTAACGTATTACCAAGCAAGCAACGGTTTTCGCCTTTAAAATTTTAAATTTCCCAGCCTCACTTTAAAAATCATTCGCCTGTTTGTTGTTGTTGTTGTCTTTAAAACTGCTGTTGCTAATGCCAATGTGGCTGGCTGTTGCCATTGCTGTTGGTGTTGCTGTTGTCATTGCTGTTACTGCTGTAGTTGGGATTTGGTTGAAATCATTATCATAATTTATACGGCTTTAGAATGTTGCCTGATTATAGGCTTGATGATGTTGTCTGCTCTGTTTGTCTAATTACTTGAGTGTATACCTGTAACTGTGTATGTACATATGTATGTATACAGTTAATGTGTATGTGTGTGCATGTATTTAAGCAAGATACTCGTCTCTAATTATTATAAATAAAATACCGTTATAATGTCTAAAAGATAACCAAACTAAAATGACAAATTTAGTTCTGTCTTGTGTGTTATTTAACTTTCTTACGGTGTAATTATAACAGTGCCTTCCAACTCTTTAATGTCCCCTTCCTCCCCTTAATTGCAAATTAATTTTTATGCTCATTTACACTGGCTGGCGGCTGTAATTAGAATTTATGCGTTTAAGATTGACTGGCATTATTTGAAAATTGAATATTAATTTGCGTTTAAAAAAGGGAAAAATGGGCCACTTGAAGCAGAATATCTGCTTATAATACAGATAATCGGCAAAGCAGTTACCTACTACTCTGCCGTATTTATACTTTGTCGAGTTAAAAGCATTTTGTAAAGGTTTGAGGCCTACATTCAGCGGTCTGGTATAGTTTCCCCTCTCAAGACAATTGGCGGCAGAATTTGTATGGAATTTTTCTAAAAGAACAACGAATGAGTTTCTGTTTTTTCCTTGCAACACACTGTGTGGCATTTTGCCTGAAAACCTGGCCAAAATAAATAGAAGTGTTTTATGAGTTAATGGCTGGAATTTTTTGATAGTGTTAGTAATAATTAGGCCCAAAGATGAACTCAATTGATTTTGGTTCAAATCGGTCCGTGATTTCGCCTAGCCCCCATACAAATTCCCCTCGAAATTGCATTTATTTACACATAATTATGATAATTATGCAACAATCATGATACAATTTAGCGTGGATCAGTTCTGTGTACTAAGAAATCATGATGTAAAGTTTGGGGAAAATCGGATCACATTTGACCCTGGTGCCCATATAAAGTCCCCTTTAGAAATTCACGTTTGCGCTTATAAATGGCTTAAAAACATCGGTATCATGATGAAATTCGGCATGAAAGTGTAGTTTGTAAATCTAAATCATATTACCAAATTTTGTTATGGTCGGTCCATAATTGCCCCTTGGCCAAAATAGGGCCCCTTAAGAAAATATGTTTAGCAATTATAATTGGGTTAAACATTTTATTACCTCGATGAAATTCGACATAAACATGTTTAATATGAATGTGAATCATTTATGATCACAATTTATAATGATCGGATCATAAGTGCCCCTAGGTACCACATACGATCCATTAAGAAAATCAAACATACATCTCATATTGTTATAATAGTCAGTATACATATGTAATTAAGTTTTTAAACTTCTATGATAATTAATATTTATTTTACATTATTTAATACTTATCATTTATTAATTATCATTTTCATCATCAATGTCAGGAAGGAGTAATTTAATAGTATCTGATGAAAATGAATGCTTTTCTATTCCTTCGCGATTTTTGTGTACTGCAGCTTATAAAAGGGTCACTGCTTAAAAGTAACCTATTCAGGACATTTCGATTGGTATCGCTTCTACTGAATTTCCTCGCATAATTCGTACGCCATAAGGCTTTATTGCCGATGGCTTTATTACACGGCGTCTAATTTTTTTAATTTTTCAAAAAAAAGTAAAATTTTCAAAAAAATCGCCAAAAATAAATGCGCAAATTTGCGCAAACTTTTCTTTTTGTTCCTGAATGTAGAGAGTTCATATTTTCTTGTGGTATATAACTTTAAACTACTAAAAACTACTTTCACCTTTAAAATCCTTATCTTTTTTTTTTGTAGAATAAAAAAATGTGAAATTTTTATTATTTTTAAATTTTTAACGAATAATTTTACCATTAATATATAAGATATATATTTAAAAAAAAAACTGAAAGTAGCAGTTGCTCATACCTTTCAAATAAAAAAAAAATTCAATATAAAACCTCTATTCGTTTAGCCACAAAAAAATATCACATAAACCTATTAAAATTTCAAAAAAAAAAACACCAAAAACGCATTTAATTTTCTTCATTTTCCTCAACTTAAAGTCGTGAAAATTCACTATATAATGCAGAATTTGTTGTTGTCTATCGAACTGCATACTCAGTTTCTTAAATTTCTTTAAATTCATTGTTGCCTTTTTGGCCAGCTTTTCAGGGTAAATGCCACATAGTGCGGCATAAAATACGCTCGTCTTTTAAATGGTTAAAGAAATTCTCTTTTGTGCAGTCGATCAGGACTTTGTTTGGTAAGAGAAACTAGGTTGTAATCCCAATCTTATCAAGAAAAAACTGGCCGACAAGACTTCTTCAATACTCCAAACCAGCCAGCCGAGTACACTGCAAATTCTGAAGTCGGGTTGATCTAAAAGCAGGCATAAAACGAAAAGATGGGAAATGTGAGACACAAAATTCTTAAAATTCTCTGAATTTTAAAAGCTCTAAAGCCTCTGGTCGCAACAATCATAAACAGAATGCTGTTGAAACAAGCGCCCATCCTGCCGAACTGCTGGGAGGAGGGTGTGATTGCTGTACCTAGAGGGAGAGACCTAAGGCAATACAGCAACCGCAGGGGTATTCTGCTGGTGTGCACAGAACTGCAATTTATCCGCCAAAAAGAACTCAGCAGGACTCAAGACGGGAAGGTCTTGTATAGGTTGGAGGACAATCTGCACTTAAAACACCTTTTTCTTTAATGACGAAAGTGCTTTCCATAGCGTAGCCGGCATGCCATTGTGGTATACATAGCAATTTTCAGCTTCAAGTTATCGTTTGTTTCAATCTCTGAAGAAGTCCCTTAAAGCTGAGAATTTTAATTATTTTCAGTGGGTGGTTGTGCGTGTAAGCAATAGTTGGATCAGTTCTTCGCTGAAAAATCCAGAAGTTATACTCTGTTATCATAACTGTTTTCAAGCAAAACGGTGTGTGTAAGAAACATATAACATATAACCTAACCTAACCTTATCTTCTTATATATAAAAATGAATGTGTGTTTATTTGTTTGTGGGTTTGTTTGTTTGTTTGAAGCCTATAGACGGCTAAACGGCTGGACCGATTTTCTTTAAATTTTAACAGTACCTTCCTGTATATATGGAAGGAACTATAGGCTAGTGTTTAGTATTTCAAGTGGGCGAGGTGCCACGCCCACATACCCAATAAATATTGAATGTCGCATATCTCATAAAATGCAACAGCTAGAGTTCTCAAATTTTGTATGGACGACTTTGATGTATTTATGAACAAAATGGGCGGATTGGCTATATAGTGGGCGTGTCACCTATCATAGTCTACATATATAAAAATGAATGTTTGTTTGTATGTACCTTATATAATCGTAAACTATGCATTTGATCATGTTATGATCTTTAGCAAAGTTGTTGCGCATGAGCCGATGAAGGTTTCTAAGTTGGTATGACTAATTTCCGGCAGGTGGCGGCACTGAAAATTAGTTAAAATCAATTAAATCGTAAACTGTGCATTCTTTAACAAAGTTGTTGCGCATGAGTCGACGGAGGTTGGTGCGATTAATTTCCGATGGATGGCGTCATTGAAAATTATTCAAAATGAATGAAAAGCAATTGGTCGACCTACACCTCAAGCACGGAAGAAAAGAGCATTACGAGCCTCAGAATCAGACGAGCATTGAGACTGGAATATCTTCGAGTATATGCCGCTGAGGCCCGTTCCCTTGAACCACTTGAACAATGAGAAGTGAGATTAGAATCTGATCGAATGCGTACTACACAGGCCCGTTCATCTGAATGAATAAAATGTTTCAAAATTAATTGGACATTTGTGTAATGTCTTTCCTTCAAATTTATTTTAGTTGGTGGCGCAACACCACGCGCAGTGTACAGCTAGTATTATATAAAATAATAAAAACGAAAAATAAATTGAAAATGCACTCAAACCTATAAGGAAGCGCCATATGACGACAATAATTATGATTTTTATAACACAACGAACGATATGTTTGATATTAAATGACACAACTTTACATGGAACAAACAATCTCTCTCCATACAAATCCAATGCCATGATTCGTAATCTAAATGGCAATAACTGATGCTGATGCAACAAATCAAATCAAAAAAAGCAACTTGAGTGTCTGGTAAGTTGTCATAACTATTAGGGAAGCCTTCATTACTTCGCTTGGTAATGTTGTGTGAATTTTTATGAAATTTCTATAACTCGTTAGCGCCCTAATATGTCCGTCTAAGACATAGGGTGGTTGGTGGATGGAGTAGATAAAACGTTTCTTATTATTGTCAGTTATTTAAGAATTTCCTATAATTTCCAGTTAAAGTGCTTGTGCTTGTGTATACATATGTGTGTGTGTGTGCAAGTGTGTCTTTATGCCTGTCTACGTTTGTGTGTACTGAGTGCATGTAATTTTGTTTAATGATGTCAAAAATGTGTAATAAAGTGTTCACTTGTATGCATGAATGACCAGCAGTGTGATGGTGATTATGATGATGCTGGTGATATACAATATAAACCAATAAAGTGCGTGCTTAGATAAGCTACTTAAATTAAAACATACCAATCTGAAATATCCTTAACATCCTGCTTGTCTGTATGACTGTCTGCTTGTCTGTGTGTCTACTTTGTTTCTTAATACATAGAGAGACACACACACACACACACAGATGCTTAGAATTGCTTATGCACTCAATAACCACTTATTACGTTGCGATATCATTATCTTCATACTTCATATGGACACCCAAAGAGCACTGGCTACTCTATGCTGTTGAAAGTTTGTTTTGCTCTTCTTCTTTCTGACTGTCCCTATTGTCCTGTGTGTATATACAGTAACATTATGCTGGAAATATCTCCCTGGGGTGTAGTAAATATTAAATTTAATATTTGATTTTCCTTTATTGCCTCCTCTCCTCTGCTCCGCCTCCGCCTCTGCCTCTCGCATTTATTCTTTCATGGAACTTAGATTAATTTACTGGGTATTTTGGGTGCAAATGTTTACGAATGTCGGCAAATATGACAATTTGATCGAATAAATGCCAAAAATTATTGAATCTAAACGCCATTAACATTTAACACGACAAGAATAAATGAATCGATTGCAAGAGAAGAACAATTGTGGCCAGACGAAACGAAATTAAAATCAGACACACTGATAAGGTTCAATGGAATATTTTGTTGAGACATTATAAGACCACAAAAATCACAAAAACCAGACTGATCTGGCACCCTAAGCTTCTTTCATTTGTCATTAAATGTGTTTACTTTCAGGCAGTTGGTGAAAAAATCGATTTAGAATTGCCTTCAACACAATAACCGAGTCTTTGTTGGATCTACAGTTCATACCTGGTACCCTATACCCTCAAATATGATATTCAAAGCTAATAATTTTCACTTATTAACTTCCTTTTCTTCCAGATTCTGCAGTCTGGATGGCAGAACTAATGGGAACTCAGTTGGCTCTTCGATGGTAATAGGAAAGTTGCATCAAGTCCTCAAAGCATGTATTTGATCGATTGAAGAATGTTTAGAAATTGCCGCCATTTACACCGAATAACAGAATTACAATCTTCAACAACTCAAACATCAAATCAATCCGTTCGTACGTCTGTGGAAGCTCGAACTGCTTACCAAGGGATCTTAAGGCTTTGCGGGTGTTAACTAACATTTGCTTGTGAGGAATTCTGATAACTTCTTGACCGAACAAAATTCTAAATAGTGTGCTATGGGCACACCGAAGTCGCCGTAGTCTAGTAGGTACTGTGCTCAATTGCGAGACTCACTTGGCCCCAAGATGGATAGGAAACGTACCAACAAACTACTCAATCCTAAAGTCATCTCGATTACAGTTGCCATGCTTACAGGTCACTGCGTTATGAGAAGATATGCGGATAGACTGCAGCTCCCTTCGAACAACTATTGCCGAGGTTATTAGTCTGCTGAAGCAGAGCAAACTGTTATCCACTCTCTTTGCCAATGCCCATATCCCTGGCTTAGGTTATTTGGCTCTCCATTTTTTGCCAGCTTAACGCAGCCATCATCCATTGATATCAAGGATATTGCTTCGTTCATAAAACTTTCACACAAATTTCCAGCTTAGGGGAGTCCCACTTTAAACGTGTAGATCCCGCGTTGGTTGACCAATTTCTTCTATGAGTTCGGTGGAATTTGGTTAGTACGGGAACTGCACTTATCCGTGGCATCACAATGGGCCTTTATGTGTGCTCAAGTGAGCTTTTAGTGTCAAAGCTAAGACTCCAACCTACCTACCTTGTAGGTAGTGTGTTGGCTTATTAGATGAGAGCCCATGGTTGTACTTCTGCCTCAAACATATAAAATAAAACAAAATATGAAGAAAAAATTATTCTTTTAGTGCCTCCCTCTCAGTTGTCTTCTGGCAAAAACTCAAAATCTGTCATTCAAAGTCGACGTTGTTAAATTGTGGATCACCACCAATCATGGATCCCACACATAACATGGTTGGTGTGAGAAGCTACATTGAAATCATGACTAAAGGGTTGCAATGATCAGTTAAGTAAACAATTAAATAAGTATTCTATGGGCGCTCACATATTGAACACCAGAGGTATAGAGAGAGAGAGAGAGAGAGAGAGAGAAAGAAATTAGTAGAAGAGTATGCAATTGAATTAAACATACGCAGCAAATAATTGAAATCCATAAGATGGCTGCCAAAGTAAAACTCCTGCCGCCCATACTTGAAGGAGACAGTTCTACCAAAAGATTGTCAAGACAGCAATTTACGCATTAAATTGGAGATTATTTGTTATAGAACTGACTCTTACAAGAATGCGACTGCCATTTAACGACTTCTGCCATGGCTGCAGATCCGCCGAGGAGGAGGAGACTATCATCCACTTCCTCTGCCAATGCCCATCCCTTGCGGGGTGCAGATTTAGGTTATTTGGCTCTCCGACCCTTTGTCAGCTTGACGGAGCTATCGTCCATAGATATCAAGGACATAGCCTCGTTTATCAAACTTTCTGGCTGGTTTTCCAGTGTGGGGTAGTCGTGCTTTTTGGAAAATGTGCAGCCCTTGCGCTGACCAACTTCCCCCTCTTTGGATCGGAGGAACTTGGTCAGTACAGAGGCTGCGTTCACCTGTGGCATCACAACGGGCCGCTATGCGTGCTCAAGTGAGCTTTTTGGTAAATTAAAGCTACCACGCTAACCTAACCTAACTAACCTGACTCTTACAGGAGCGAAGACAAACCTATTCGATATATGACTCCCCATGGATTCCAGTCAGCATCAGGGTTTGTTTGTGTTCCTTTTTTTATCGCTGCTGTTGATGGTATTTCGTAAATTTCTTCCAGAATCTATGCTTCTTATGTAAGTAAGGTCCTGTGTCTCTACCGTTTTATAATTTTCAGTTGCTAAATAATGCTCATTTGAAATATTGCCAACATGAGATTAATTTTTAGAAAAATAATAGAAAACAAAACCTCATGTCCTTATGACGTTAAAAGTATGCCACACATGTCGCCTTTTATTTGCAAACCTTTTAAGGTCACCATATTGTTTTTCCATACAAATTAAAAAAAAAACAGAAAAAAATTCCATACAATTTATCTTAATTAATACGAATGGTAAAATGAAACGAATAGAAACGAAATGTATTACATTTGCAAATAGAATAAGGTCAGCAGATTAAAACATCAGTTTTACACATTCATTGTTAATATAACACGACGCACTATGTGGCATTTACCCTGAAAAGCTGCCCAAAAAGGCAAAAATGCAGTTCGATAAACAACAAAACTCTGCATTATACAGTGAATTTTCACGACTTTAAATTGAGATTTGTAGATTTGAGACGATGTCAAAGTCAGGAAAGTGAAGAAAATTAAATTCGTTTTTGGTGTTTTTTTTTTTTGAAATTTTAATACGTTTATATGATATTTTTTTGTGGCTAAACGAATAGAGGTTTTATATAAATTTTTTTTTTGTTTGAAAGGTATGAGCAACTGCTACTTTCAGTTTTTTTTTTATATATATATCTCATATATTAATGTTAAAATTATTCGTTCAAAATTTAAAAATAATAAAAATTTCACATTTTTTTATCCTTCCAAAAAAAGATAAGGATTTTAAAGGTGAAAGTAGTTTTTAGTAGTTTAAAGTTATATACCACAAGAAAATATGAACTCTCTACATTCAGGAACAAAAAGAAAAGTTTGCGCAAATTTGCGCATTTATTTTTGGCGATTTTCTGAAAATTTTGCATTTTCTTGAAAAATAAAAAAAAATTAGAAGCAGTGTAATAAAGCCATAGGCAATAAAGCTATATGGCGTACGAATTATGCGAGGAAATTCAGTAGAAGCGATACCAATCGAGATGTCCTGAATAGATTACTTTTAAGCAGTGACCCTTTTATAAGCTGCAGTGCACAAAAATCGCGAAGGAATAGAAAAGCATTTTCATCAGACACTATTTAATTACTCCTTCCTGACATTGATGATGAAAATGATAACGATTTTAACGATTGTAGTTTGTTTCACTTTTTATGTATTTTTTTAAGTTAAGTATTAAATAATGTAAAATAAATATTATGAATAAATATTAATTATCATAGAAGTTTAAAAACTTAATTACATATGTATAGTATATGGACTATTATAACAATATGATTTTCTTAATGGACCGTATGTGGTGCCTAGGGGCACTTATGATCCGATCATAATAAAATGTGATCATAAATGATTCACATTTATATTAAACATGTTCATGTCGAATTTCATCGAGGTAATAACATTTTTAAGACAATTATAATTGCTCTTAAGGGGCCCTTTTTTGGACCAAGAGGCAATTATTGACCGACCATAACAAAATTTGGTAATATGATTTAGATTTACAAAATACATGTTCATACCGAATTTCATTCCGATACCGATGTTTTTAAGCCATTTATAAGCGCAAACGTAAATTTCTAAAGGGGACTTTATATGGGTACCAGGGTCAAATGTGATCCGATTTTCACCAAACTTTACAACATGATTACACAGAACTGATCCATGCTAAATTGTATCATGATTGTTGCATAATTACCATAATTATGTGTAAATAAGTGCAATTTCGAGGGGAATTCGTATGGGTGCTAGGCGAAATCACGGACCGATTTGAACCAAAATCATTTGGGTTCATCCTTGGGCCTAATTATCATTAACACTATCAAAAAATTCAAGCCATTAACTCATAAAACGCTTATATTAATTTTAGCCAGGTTTTCAGGCAAAATACCACATAGTGCGACGTATGAGTAATATTTGCCAACATGTGCCCACGCATATCACTCATACGCTGCGCTGTGTTTACAAAGTGATTAAAAATTTTGTTTAGAAAAGTTATTCATCAAGAAAATAAATTACAACAGCTCAAGCATACATTTGTATTGTCTTTCTTTATTTCGTTTTTTTTCTAAATTTTTTTTTAATTAAAATTTAAATTCTTGTTTAAGCTTTTATTTCAGGCCTCAGTATGCATGTAATTAACAGCATGTGTTGTATTTTTAAATTTTTATTGGCCAAATAAACAAAATCATGTTAAGACGCTAGGAAAACATTTGATAACAACGACTAATGCTATGGCATACATTTTAAGACGGGGGTATTAACAAAGATGATAGACACTTTTTAAATTACCTTTCAAGTGCTATTAAGTAGGCATTTCAAACAGTGTTTTTTTTTGGTGTTTGAAGTGAAAGGAAAAGTCTGCTCCTGTAAACAAGGCTACGTTCCTTTAAGAAATTTTGCCAATTATTATTACAGAAAAATTAAAAGTGGCCAGCATGACTAATTACATTCTATATTAACAGCTGAGAGGAAACCTTATGAAGCCATTTAGAATTTGTTTTAAACGCAATTAAAACACAAGAGAATTCGTAGATAAAATGAAAATTCCAGCAGTATTTGGAACATTTTTAGAATAATGAGCACTTTCTCATCCTTTATAGTACGCTATGGAATATTCATACTAGACTGTGGACTTTTTTCCAACAACTTTCCACAGGGATTTCACCTCTAATAACTGCTATTTAGTTGCACGTTGTCAAATATTCGTAATGCAAATACCATTTAATGCTCTTCATCCAATTATAGAGACTCCACAAAGATTTTGCAGCGCACTATGGTAAATCTTAGTTTCAGTATTCAACTTCCACTGCCAAACTTGTCTTGGTCTTGGAGCTTACCTTGGCCCCAATGGTTTTGCAAAGGATATCACCCATGAATTCCTTTTTTAATTGAGTTTGATTGCTCTTGATACGATTGAAACAAAATATTGTATTATTCGTTCCCATATAATGGTTTATAATCACCTGCAATATTATTGTAGAGTTTCGCACTCCCCGAGAGAATAGATTTAATGCTGGAGCTGATTTTCATCTTCGGACTTTTCGATATTTAAGCTGAGTTTCGTACTCTGCTAAGGGTAGTAAAGGGTGTTTTTTATCTTCTCAAAGATTATATTTTCCACCACTGTATATAAATTGTAAATCCAAACGGCAATCATGTACATCAACGAGAACGCCACAGTTATACGGGTACACCATCTTAAATACTCATGAAGTTTGTAATCCTCTTGCAGTTTCCTATTTGTGGGATAAATACTCTGCAAATTCTTTAAAAATTCGTCCAACTGAGGCTTCTTGAAGTACAGGAAAATCATTTTAAAATTGCCCACCACCACGTAACCGATATACGCCATTGACATGGTCACCTCCAAAAACATATTGCCCGCGGACATGGATAATGACACGTAAACACTTTCTATCACCATATTAAAGTTCATGTTTATGTTACCCGCATAAAAGACCAGAGTTGCTAAAAACATTTTGCCCCTAGTAAATCTCTCTTTCCGAAAGATGACCAAGCCGATTGTGATATAAAAAGCATCGGCCAATTTAAAGAAATCCTCAAATTTAGCTACCAAAGGCATCACCATATTTTGTCTGCAATTTTTTGAGACGTTTTTCTTTCAAATGCTTCTTAACACCTAACAGATACTTATGAGACTGAAATAGATTTCGAAAGGTTTGGTCGCATTAGCATTGTGATGTGCTTAGATGACCATGAACGCTTGATTTCATAAATATTTTATTGGCCTGTATTGTATTATGGCCGTAATAATGAATAAGTAAGTACTTCCTACTACAGTGCCCTTAAAAAAATAGTCGCCGGTGTTCGAAAAGGTAAAGGAAAATTTGTCAAGTCAGTAAAAAACAAAAAAGGAAAAACCAGCACGAGTCCTTTACTGGACCCATTTTACAATTATTATTATTGTAAGTAGGTGCGCTCTATCTACAGAGATTGCTTTTCTCTCAAATTCTGATGCCCTGACTTCAGGTTGCTGATCGCTGCAAGTAAGAATAACTCCTAGTCTAGAACTTGACAAGCTACAAGATGATTGCTTCTGATATTCATTAATGCTGTCCAGTTTTCAAAAATGCGTTCAATTGATTCATTCAAATTCTCATTACAAGATTTACGTATTGGCCTTAAGCGTGTTCCTTATTCTGAACAAATTTTGTTTGAGTTTGAAGAGTACGGTCTTCCTATATCCCTCTATTTTCTCTTACACCGAGTACTTGACAGAGAGATTGTGATCCTATCAGCGTCGTGGAAGCGAATTCCCACATAAACTGGCAACCAGTAAAGGGTGACCCTATTTTCCCTGGCCGGTCTTAAACTATTCACATAACCTCAACAGACTAAGGACTTTCTCTAACATCTGTACTTAATGTTTTCTTCTCGGGACACTCTATTGTATTGGACACTTACTTATGCAAGGGTTTGTGGGACTGTGTGGTTGAAAAAAAGTATAAAAATCTCACTCCTTATGCGGAGTATACGTAATTCCTGCAATAGTTGTAGTGACACGAATAAAGAGAACGCCACAAAACCTTTCCACTGTCATTGTCCGCAGCATTTGCTGAACCGAGATGAACAATTTTGGAACACTCAGAACCTAACTACAGCACTTGTAAAGGGTGTTTTTTATAGAGGTATAGAACTTTAAGTTGCAATAAAACAACGATGGATTATTCGATTGACATGAATTTTATTTATCCGAAAGATAATCTTGTGGCATTACATTTTAAATATGATTTCTGGCATACGACCGCCACGACTGGCGCGGATGTAGTCCAATGTGGACGTCCAATTTTCGATGACTTTTTCCAACATTTGTGGCCGTATATCGGCAATAATACGGCGAATGTTGTCTTCCAAATGGTCAAGCCTTTGTGGCTTTACCGCATAGACCAATGACTTTACATAGCCCCACAGAAAGTAGTCTAGCGGTGTTAAATTACAAGATCTTGGAGGCCAATTCACAGGTCCAAAACGTGAAATTAGGCGGTCACCAAACGTGTCTTTCAATAAATCTATTGTGGCACGAGCTGTGTGACATGTTGCGCCGTCTTGTTGAAACCACATCTCCTGGACATCATGGTTATTCAATTCAGGAATGAAAAAGTTAGTAATCATGGCTCTATACCGATCACCATTGACTGTAACGTTCTGGCCACCATCGTTTTTGAAAAAGTACGGACCAATGATTCCACCAGCCCATAAAGCGCATCAAACAGTCAGATTTTCTGGATGTAACGGTGTTTCCACATACACTTGAGGATTACCTTCACTCCAAATGCGGCAGTTTTGTTTGTTGATGTAGCCATTCAACCAGAAGTGCGCTTCATCGCTAAACAAAATTCGCTTATGAAAATCGGGAACAACGGTAATCTCGTTTTGGGCCCATTCGACGAATCTACGCCTTACTTGATGATCGTTTGGCTTCAAATCTTGCACGAGTTGGATTTTGTAAGCACGCAAACCAAGATCCTACCGCAAAATCTTCCATAAAGTGGATGGACACATATCCAATTCCTGTGCTCGATGGCGGATGGACTCATTCGGGTCTTCCTCAATGTTACGCTCTACAGCAGCAATAGCTTCTTCTGTACGCACCGTACAGCGTCTCTGGGGATGCGAGTTATCAATAAGAGTAAACGTGGTGCGAAAACGTTCCATTGTTAATCGGATTAACTGCTCTGATGGACGATTTTGTCGACGATAAAATGGACGTAGTGCGCGATACGTTTTCCGCACAGAACCATTATTTTCGAAATAAAATTGCACTATTTGCAAGCATTGTTCAGGCGTGAGTCTATTCATGATGAATTGCCAAACCAAACTGAGAATAAATCACTTGACAGCTGTTAAATCGGTCGCCATCTTGAAAAGTAATGCCAACTTAAAGTTCTATACCTCTATAAAAAACACCCTTTATATGGACCGTCATGCACTGCTATCATTTGACATGTGTTGAAGGCAATGTATTGTGCCATATGGTCTATCGATTGCCCAGAAAACTTGTCCCAATGTTATATTACATGCGACAGATAAGAGAGAAAATCCTTCCAATGCCCACTTGGGTCCAACACTTATAATACTTTCAACGAAATGCTCCCATAATTATTGTTCTAAAGGACTTCAAGACTTAAATCCAGATCGAGAATAACAAGAAGGCTGTCAAGATGAAAAAATAGAAATTAACCTCGGGTATAGGTCAACCGCAATCTCGAACATGTTGATATTTTCTGCTGACTATTTGCATTGAGCAGTCCAGAAAAAAGTATCAGAGTTTTCTTACAGAGATGCTGTGGCACTCAGGAATGATAGTTATCAACGTCATACATAGTAGGCCAACGATTGTCAAGCCAATGACTTTAAGGATCACAGATTACGTAAAATGTAGGCAACGATATAAAAATAAACTCGCTTCTTGCTCCCTTTATTTCCCGTTTGATTGAGTGTTTTGAGGGCAAATAATTTGACATACTAAAGGGCCTTTGAAAACTTGCCTTTGAATTGGTCTTGGTCTTGCCATCTAATGAAGCAAATCTGGACTTCTCAAGATGGAGTATAATATCTGGTAAAATACCCACTTATGGAACAGAATAGTGAAAAGCAGATCAAATAGCCGGTGGATAAACAAAATAATCGTAAATGTAAACAAATGATTTTGCTGCCACACACATATAATTGGTCATTACAACCCTTCAGTCAGGATTACGACCTAGTTTCTCACACCACTTATGTTGTGTGTGTTAATTTTATACATTAGTGGCGGAACAACTCCGAACAACAGATTTTTGAGAAACTTTTCATGGCAATTTTTTATTTACTCTCAGAGTTTTTGCCAGAAATCTGCTGAGAGGAAGTCGCCGAAGAAATACTTTTTGTATTTGTGTTTTGATGTCTGGCCTGGGGCTCGAACCCTGGCTTTACGTTTAATAAGCTAACACACTACCTACTAGACCACGGCGACTTTGCTGCCACACTCAAAGCCTAATGCAACTCAACTTACTTTAGTGGTCACTACAATCAATTAGTCAGGATTACGAGGTAGCTTCTTACACTATCAACGATGTTGTGTGTTAATTTTATTCATGAATGACAGGAACTACAAATTTAATCGACGGCTCTTTGATGGCAATTTTATTTCACTCTTAAAGCTTTTGCCAAAAGAATTTTGGGAGGATGTCAAATGACCCAAAAGAATGTTTTATTTTCACATTTCGTGTTATTTGAGATTGAGGTTTCAACTTACAAGCTCTCTTCTAAGAAGCCAATACACTACATACTATAGGAATTCTTATATTGATTGATTCCTAGAGCTGTTTGCAGTCCTTTAATTAATACTTCTCTCGTTTTGATTGTATTTTTTAGTTCTATTCAAATTGAGCTTCACCACTATTTTCTTCTATTCTTTTAAACTGCCTCTCAATACATGTGGAAATATGCTCAAAAAATTCTCTTCTAAATTTCGTATGAAAAAAAAAAGAAAAAAGACAACAGGTTCTCATTTATAAAAAACACATTTATAGAAGAGCCTTATAGCAGTTCATATAAAATTTTAAGATAGAGAGAGAGAGTGTGTATGTGTTTTAAAGAGAGAAATATGTTGTATTGGATTTCCGTTTGTAGTTGTGCAAATGACATTTCCATTAACAGGCGCACAGAAAACACACAACAGTTGAAATTCCATTTTCTTTTGTTATTGTTTAGCTAAACTAACTGTGCTGAAAAAGAAAGAGAGAGAGAGGCTGAGAGAAAGAGTGTGTGTGAATATTTATATATTCCGCCACATATTATACTATTTGCGTGTGTGTGTGTAGGCTTCTTAATAAACAGCAGAATAGAGTAGAGAGTATACATAACACAAATAAACGCACACAACAAGACAATAACAATATGGCGTATAAAATAACAGCAAGTGACAATGGAGAAATAATACTCAGGCACACACACACACGCACATACATTCATTTCGCCAACATGACACTCTTTTTCTTTTTTTTAAAAGACACAAAACATAAAAACTCACATGCAAGCACACCATAGCATCAGTCTTGTGTTTATTTGCGTACAAGTTTCATTCACACTCTCTCTTCCTCTCTCGCTCTCGTTTTCGTTTTGTTTCTGCTGATGATGATGATGATGATGCTGATGAGTGTGATTGTTTGTTTTGCTGTGCTGTGCAGTGCAGAGAGTCTATGTGTGTGCGTGTGGCATATATTTTGGTTGAGAACTAATTTGTGTTATTGTTTCTTGTTTACGTATGTATGCATGTTGTGTGCGTGTTGTGTGTAAGCATATTTATATTCTTAGGCATGAGAAATACGAAGAAAATTTCCATTTGTATTTACGACTATTCAAGTCTCATTTAAAGTGATTGTTTTAATTGTAAAAAAAACTTTCATGATTTCATTTCAATTGCAGAAATAAATTTCTTTTTGGAAAATTAAAAATGTCACACACTCTCTCTGTTGACAATAAAGCCAACAAAAGATATTCTCTTTGAGGGAAATTGTATCGTGTTTTTTCTCTTGTCTTAAAATAATATTTTAAAGAATTTATTTCGTATGCTTATGTAAAATATTCTACGCAAAGTGATGAGTATTTCGGAAATTCTGAAATATTAAAAAAAAATATTCTTTTATCACTGCAATCTTGGTGTTATGCTTGGATTGCAATGACCAATAAAGTAAGTAAGTAAGCGAAATGCTGTAAAGATTCATCAACAAAGTGTTTGCAAAACTGTGTGTCTAGCAAAGTTGTCGGTTTCCACCTGTAAAGTCACTTACTTAGTGAAGGTTTGCCATTCACGAATATGAATCTTTTAACTGAAGAAAATAGTTTAAAATGCCTACAAAAATGGTGGTTAAAGCCTGGCCACTTGTTAAGCATTTCAGATGAATTGTTGAAACCATCGACCAACTACGCAAAATGCAGAATTTTGCAGACATTGACAACGTGACAGATGTGGGCAGATATATAGTTTCTGTTAGAGCAGGTATGGCGGATAATTCGAATTTGTAGAATTTTCGGCAATTGGGCCTATTTCAAGACTCCTTCTCAATGCATATAAATTCCAACTTTTGCTGTTCACAACGCCGTAGATAGTATGCGAAGTGGGTGCAACAGCAATATGCTTTCCATCTTGATTGTTGAACACAATATTCTTGAGCGCTGAAGCTTATTTCTCTCACACAAACTATTGTACTCTTCTTATATTGTCTCTTCCAAGTCTATTCCCATTACAGACCTCAGGATACTGCTCAGTAGGCAGGTGCCCTGCCTTGATAGCTGTCTCAACAAGCATATGTTGTTGCATATGGTTCCTGAAGAACCCAGTAGTTATTATAAAAATGACATTGCTTCGTTAAAAATATCTGTTTGATAAGCATTATGACCTGTTATTGGCACTGAGGCGAGCTGTTGGCAATAATGAGCTGTGAGGAACCATTTCAGAACCTGCAGTTGCCAATTATAATCTAGATTTCAACAAAACATTGCCGTGAAACACACAACAACATCAATTTCTTTCAGAATTTCAGTAATTTCGCGTTTTGGCAACGTCAGTTGGTCACCAAGATATTTCTTCGCCGTTTGACTCTCGATCGTGTTTATGTGAGTAATCCCTTAATTTTAGAATATTTGTATGCCAATATTCTCCCTGTAATCCCTGTAAGCACAAAATGTATGGAAAAGTAAGAATTGCTGGAACTAATCCAAGTCAGGCCATTTAAATGACCAGTAATTCTAAAGAAATCATAGCTTTATTGTGATTTATTTAACTTTATTCCTCAAACCCAAAAATGTGTAGCATGATGTTCGAAAAATTCGAACAAATTTTCGAAAGCTGTAAAATGGATTGCTAAGTAAAGAAAACGATTTTATATAATTAGAAACTGAAAATAATTATAAAATTTTTTTCTCACAGTTTAATTTCAATGTTCGAAACAGTTATTTTTGTATTACATTCGAATATTTCTTTATTTCTAACATCCATAATATGTTAAAGTATATCGTATGTTGAAAAGTGAGAGTTTGCTAATGTTCGAAAATTCGAACTTAATTTCGAAATTTCGAAAATCGATATTCAGACATTCAGAGGAAGTTTATATTACATAAAGCTAAAGAAAAAGTTGGAATATGTTTTTTGGAACTAAATTTTCAATGTTCGAATTATATTTTTGGTGGAAAAAGTAAAAATTTTAGATGATTTTTATTTCAAAATAGGCCTCTAATCAAAAGAATACATACAAAGTGGCAAAAACTTTTGCATTCTATGAATTATAATAATATAATAAAAGCTCAATAAATAGAATCTTAGTTGAGAAAATTATGTTAAATTAAGTAGGTTTTCTGAAATAATTTTGTCCCTTTAATATAGTCTTCCAATGGAGACAGTCTTTCATTCCTAAGCCATGATAATGAAGCCATTTTTTCTTAATAATTTTCTAACCACAATGTATTGCAAAGAGCGGTCCACTAAGCCAAGCATTATAAGCATTTGAAAAGAGAAGAGGGTTGGTTGCTAAGCTAAGCTGCAACATAAAATGGCAAGAAACGTTTGGTATCGGATATGTATTGTGTGGTAAATTTTATTGCTTCGAATATGTCAACACATTTATGGTTTATATGCAACAATAGCTAATAATAGCAACAACAACGAATAAATGCATTATAGTGGCATACAATACAATACAACATAATGACGATGATAAAGATGATGACGTTGCACCATCATTTATAACACATGTAAATTATGCCACATGTAGCACAGTAACAATAGAAACAAAACATTGTTCGAAAAATAAGAAAACAACAACAGCAACAACAACAACAAATTTTGTCACATAATATTATGCATGATTTCTTAATATGCAACCGTTACAACCGTTGGTTGTTGCATATAAATTTCATTTGTGGCATATTGCAACATAACCTCACATTAGATAAAGTGTCACATCAACAAAACCAACAAAATTTCTCTCTCGCTTCTCCTTTTTTTTGTTTCGTTTTTGGTAGCAAATGGCTTTCAACAAATTCTTGCTACAAATTGTTGCATGTTTTCATATAAAATTTCTCGAAAAAGAAAACATAAAACGACGAAAACCAACAAAATAATGTGAGAATATGTGTCAGATAACCGTTTCATTTATAAATTTCATCTTCATGCACATGTGTTGCATGCATCACATTATTAGTGGCAAGTAAGCGAGCATAAGAACAAAACTATGCAACAATACATGGATGGATGGAGAAACTCTATAATGTTGAGTGTCAAGTAATGAATTAAACTTTGTGTGGATACGGATACTCTTTTAAAGTCAAACCATTTATGCTTGTATATGTATGCATGCATGCGTGTGTGTGTGTGAGTGTGTATCTTTACTATGAAGGCAAAGTATAGTGCTGGCCATTAATCTTCTTTAGCAAGAAATTTATGGAAGTCTTTAATGCTACAATGGCCTGCATTTGCCGTTAATGTTGTAACTCTCTCTCTCTCTCTCTCCCTCTCTCTCTCTCTGTGTGTGTATGGCAAACATAGACCAAGTTTTCTTGCCTTATTACGTGCAAATTGTTTCGCTGGCAATAAAAGCCTGTTTTTTTTCGATTTTTCTTCTTCTTTTCGAAAATTGCTGATACTCCCTTAATAGGCCTTCAATGGCAGGCAGAAATGAAAAAAAAAATTAAGAAAGAAAAATTGGTTTTTAATAAACATTGGCTTTTCAAACAATTTCTCTATTAACAGGACATAGTTAATGTCCTTAAAGTGCAGTCCACACATTACATTATGTGTGGTGGTTAAATTTAAGGCAGTCAGTGACCAACAAAGCTCTTAAAGTGGTCTTGCTACACAAAATAAAAATTTTTAAATTCCGATTTCCATCTTAAACTTAAACTCCATGCAAGGAGCAACTGTTATTGGAATACTTTCCCAGCATATGAGAGGGAGGAGGAGGAGAACAAATAGGAGAACTTCTTTAGGAATATCGAGCTTCTACAAGAGCATTGGAGGCATCAGGCAATGGATGGATATATCAACCAGAGCCCCAAATCGTATCACCAGTAAATAATTGATAGACTTAATGCGTAGTTATTCGATATGATATCATAGCAATCAGTTGGATCATTCGACTTTCTATGTCAAACGAATCCATTGCACATATATTCGTGCCAGCTTGTTTCTATACGTATGACTCTAAACATGAGGATAGAACGGGACTAGGCCTGTAAATATAAGAAGCAGAAACTATACTTTGCCTTCATCTAACACACCATAATACGGTTTTTCAAGCGGTGGTATGCTCGTTGTTTGTGTACGACAGTGAGCTTGAGAATTAACACGGGCAAGACCATGACATTACCATTTAAAAAAAGAAGAAAACTTCATAAATGGAAGAATATTTGACTCCTGCATGAGAAAATATCACAAATATTTGGCTATAACACTGGATGGTAAATTAACTGGGAGGGCTCTTATAGAGAGCATCTGAGGTAAGACCAGATAAGCCATAATAGTATGCAGAAGCTCTGGAGATGCAAACCAGGAATTAAGAGCTGGTTGTATACCATGATGGTCAGACCAATAGTAGTCTATGGAGTAATTATCTGGGCACATAGAAAAAAATCCGTGCAAATGAAGCTGTGAAGCTGGACAAGATACAGAGACAAGCATGTTTTGGCATATGAGATAAACTGAGTACCTGTCCCATAGCGACTCTGGAACATACATAATTGGTCATTACAACCCTTCAGTCAGGATTACGACCTAGTTTCTCACACCACTTATGTTGTGTGTGTTAATTTTATACATGAGTGGCGGGACCTACAGTTTAAAGTCGACTCCGAACGACAAATTTTTGAGAAACTTTTTCATGGCAATTTTATTTACTGTCAGCGATTTTGCCAGAAATCTGCTGAGTGGAAGTCGCCGAAGAAATACTTTTTGTATTTTATTTTGATGTCTGGCCTGGGGCTCGAACCCTGGCTTTTCGTCTAATAAGCCAACACTAGACCACGGCGACTACAGCGACTCTGGAAACATTATTGGATTTAGACCGGCAGTATATGGTAGTGAAGACCAAAGGTTTAGCATCGAAGATAGTATTGGACTGTCTGAAAAAATAGTTAACCTCTGGTGTGTCTTAGGACATTTGGGAATCCTCTGGGAAGTTTCTTTGCCGTTGATGGAGAAGAATGTTTCTCTAAAATGGGATTGGAAGTTTGGGGCGAAAGGAAGATAAAAAGAGACAGAGGCTCTTCTCAAACCACGAGAATTTAAGACAATCAAAACTTTTGTTGCGATATTTCAATAAAAGAAGAGCTGCGTCATGCATCAGACTCATGAGAGAATCAATGGAAAAGATTCTTGGAATCTGTGGAGAATTAATACATCTTAGAAGAAATTTGGTGCTTGGTAGAGCATCTAACTATCGAACAGTATCCTGAGGTTTGTCACAACAATGGGATTGGAGGAAACATTACAGGAATATCCTGTAAAGTTGGAGGGAAGTAGAATAGATTGTGTGATAATAAGCAGAGGTACGTGCGATCGTGGGATGTATTATGTGATAATTTGTGGTGATAATTTGGTAAACTAGACATGCAGGGACTTAAACAACTTAACTCATAATAAAACGATAGTTTGGGTGGTAACATGAGGAGATACGGTATCAAGAACTGAGCTGCAGCGTAAAATGGAATGATTTTTCTTCCAGTTTTTAATGCCAAAAGTTTTTTTTTTCAGTGCCATGGTCTAATACGATATCATCAGTGTATTAGTGCGAGGGTACCTAAACAATTTTTTTATTTAAATTTTTATTTTTATTTTTTGTAATTACATAACTCATGATGGCGTTTGATAATAATTTACTGTTAAAATGTATTAAAATATTCAAATACAGTCTCATATGCTAAATGTTGATATAATAGTGACCCTTTTAAAACCGAAATTAATTAATTTTTTAGCACCCCCCCACATCGTTTATTCTTATTTAAACTAAAAATATCCAACAAATTCTAGTCCATATTTAAAATGCATTCCATAAACAGTGTTTTCATATGAAATAAATAAAAAGAAGAGAAATATTTGATAAATTCAAATACAACACACATTCAGTATTTCATAGCGCATATAGAAAGGAGACAGGACACTGGAGGCAAGAGGCAGGCATCCATTATAAGATTAATAATTTTATGGCAGCATATTTTATGGATACAAAAGAAATGCAGCAGCAAAAAAAAAATACCACGATTTCATAATTCATGATCGGTCATGTCTATAGATTTCATATGTGACATGTGGAAAGAATAAAAAATGTTGTATGTGTGACGGCGAAAGAGAGAGAGAGTGAATGTGTGGCATATTGCCACTATTAGCGTTATTAATGTGACACATGTTTGTGTGTGTGTGTGTGTGTGTGTGGCAAGAGTAGAAGCGAATGTGAATTTCTGATGCTTTTATAGTCCCATTCACTTAAATTTACATTCCGTTACTCATATGCAAGGGCACGTTTATTTTACAGAAAAAAAGTCACTTACTTTACAGCAGCAAAGGGAAAAAATACGGAAATGGAAAATAGATTTCCATGCTGGTTGGCTGCTGGTATTTGTCAGAAGATAGTTCCAAGTGTTGACATCACGATTAATCTTAATGCACTTGGAAATTTCACTAAAAAAATTCGTAAAAATATGCACGGCATTCAACAACACTTTTAAGAGATTAAAAGTTATTTTGAAGAGGAGGATATGCTTATGTAAAGCTTGTCAAATAACAAGCCAATAATACTTGTGTGCTGAGTATTGTTAATATTTAGATGAAGAATATTGCTTTCTAGTTAAATATACGATTGGGGTGATCGGCATTTGCTAGCTCGAGATCCTAGTGTTTTGTGATGGTGCTTTCTAGACATAACTCTTGCAAGATCAGTGGACTGATCGATAACAACAATTTTCTATACAAAATTTTTCGATAACAACAATTTTCGATAACAAAATTTTCGATAACAACAATTTTCGATAACAAATTTTTCGATAACAACAATTTTCTAAAGACAATTTTTCCATAACAACAACCTTCTAAAGATAATTTTTCGATAACAACAATTTTCTAAAGAAATTTTTCGATAACAACAATTTTCTATACACAATTTTTCGATTACAACGAATTTCTAAAGAAAATTTTTCGATAACAACAATTTTCTATAGAAAATTTTTCGATAATAAAAAATTTTTATAAAAAATTTTTCGATAAAAACAATTTTCTATACAAAATTTTTCGATAACAACAATTTTCTATACAAAATTTTTCGATAACAACAATTTTCTATAGAAAAATTTTCTATAACAATTTTCTAAAGACAATTTTTTGATAAAAACAATTTTCTAAAGAAGTTTTCGATAACAAAAATTTTCTAAAGAAAAGTTTTCGATAAAAACAATTTTCTATACAAAATTTTTCGATAACAACGAATTTCTAAAGAACATTTTTCGATAGCAACAATTTTCTATACAAAATTTTTCAATAATAACAAATTTTTATAGAAAATTTTTCGATAACAACATTTTTCTATAAACAAATTTTCAATAATAACAATTTTCGATAATAACAATTTTCTATAGAAAAATTTTCTATAACAACAATTTTCTAAAGAAAATTTTTCGATAACAATTTTCTAAGAAAACTTTTCGATAACAATTTTTTATAGAAAATTTTTCGATAACAATTTTTTATAGAAAAATTTTCGATAACAATTTTTTATAGAAAAATTTTTGAAAACAATATATAGAATATATAATATTTTCGATAACAACAATTTTCTAAAGATATTTTTGATAACAATTTTCTGTAGAAAATTTTTCGATAATAAAAAATATTTACAGAAAATTTTTTTATAAAAACAATTTTCTATACAAAATTTTTCGATAACAATAATTTTCTATAGAAAATTTTTCGATAACAACGAATTTCTAAACAAAATTTTTCGAGAACAACAATTCTCCATAGAAAATTTTTCGACAACAACAATTTTCTATACAAAATTCTGCGATAAAAACAATTTACTTAAGAAAATTTTTCGATAACTAGAATTTTCTATAGAAATGAAAAACCTCTAAATGTTGAACCCGATATGACGTAAATTCGGTTCTACCACAAATATTTTTTTGTAATAAATTTCCCATTTTTATATTGATTATCGGTTCGTTATTATGTGGAAAATAAAATACAAAATTTAAAAATTATTTGATTTTCAAACACTATTAGAGTAAAATAAAACAACAATAACAGCAAAAGTAAATTAAATTTTTGGAAAATATTGTGTTTTTTTCCCTAATTGTGTTGCATCGATAAACAAACAAACAAACAAAAAAAAGGTGAATATTACGAGCAACATTCATGCATTTTATCAGTTTGCAGTTATCGTTTGAGGCTTTGAACATCATGGACGACGATAATGCTGATGCTGTTGTCGATACCGATGATGGTTAGCAGGCTTGATGTCAATAATGATGACGATGACTATAATTTGAATTGTGGTTATTCTGTTTGCCAAAAATCCCATGGGAAAAAGAAAAATTAATTATACGTGGTATACAAATATATACACAGTCACACATACACGTAAATATATGAATACATACACAGAATTATTGATATTTTATATGCATTGTATGTGTGTGTGTGTGTGTGTTAGGAATTTGAAATATTTAGATATACAGACACACACACATACAGAGAGAGAGAGAGAGAGAGAGAGAGAGAGGGTGAGAGATAGAGATAGCCATGGCAACATAGGCAGACAATTGTACGAGGATTTTGTATTTAATTTTGGAAAATCAAATAAATTTTCGTAAATATTTTATTCTCTTTCATTTCAATTGAATTTCATTTCATAAAGGGTTCTCACCATTGATTAGATGATTGTAATCGAAATAAATTAAAATACTGTTAAAGAGATGGATAGAGAGCAATAGAGTATTGCAATAGATACAGAGAGAGAGAGAGAGAAAGAGAGAATGTGTGTGTGGGTTTTAATTAATTTATAATTCAGGTGTAGATGATAAATCTTTAATTTGTTTTAATGTATGCAATTAAATATTAAACATACGTCTGTCATGTGATATCTAAAAAAACAATAGCAAAACACTGCACCCACATTGATTGAAGACCAACAAGTAGGCTCTCTCCCAGTGAATTCTATTTCGTCATACGTTTGATTTCATTTCAATTATGGTTACGAATTTCAATGGAATGTAATCAATAGAAATCAATACGCAGCACTTATACGTATGCACTTTAAATATGGAACATGGATGCTTTTTATTGCATTACATATGACATGTCATATGACATGACAAATAAGACAATTTTGTTTTGAATTGAAAATCTACTTACGTCTAGCAATCATCCCCCTATTTAGTCAACCATTAAAGTCGTGGTTGTCTTATATCTTCGGCTATTGCCTCTCAGCAGTCCTCTGGCTAATACTCTGAGAGTAAAAAAGATTGCCATGAAAAGTTTTTCAAAAATCTGTTATTCGGAGGCCCCACGTTCAATTGTAGGTTTGTTTTTGGATAAAATAAAAACACACAGCATGGGTGGTGTGACAAGCTAGGTTGCTATCATGAATAAAAGGTTCAACATCGACTCCACACTATAGATTCGAGAAATTTTTCATGGCAATTTCATTTACTCTTTGAATTTTTGTCAGAAGTCTGCTGAGATGAAGTCATTGAAAGAAATTTATTTTCAAATTTCTTTTTGCTCGAGTTGCTTGAGCTGGAGTTTAAACCTGGGATTCTTATCTAATTAGGTAACACACTGTCTACTACGCTACGGTGATTTCAGACAATTTGAAAGCTCCAAATCAACAATACTCACGAATTCCCCATTACATTACAACATTAGTGTCTGAAGCTCTCGAATTTGATAAAACTGTAGAGGTCAACAGCATTTTAACTTCAAGAAATCATGAAAAACATTTAAAAAAAGGCAAAGAAAACGAAAAGAGATTTGCTAGGTCTGCTTGAATAAAAACACACGAATTAATTGCTGTCTGTGACCATGCAAGTCAAAATACATTTGTATGTGAGCGTTATGCTTGAAACCTTTTTCGTTTGCAATTTATTTTTCTGTTTGTTATCCTGTTATCCTGCTGCTGCTACTGTTATACTGCCGTAGTTGCTGCTGGCAAGCATTTACAAATAAATTGCCGGCCATTAAATGGCACAAATGCTGGAAATAAATTTCAATATCAAATTGATTTGAATTGTTGTATTTATTTTAAGAGGCAACAATATTTGTCAAATGATAAAAATCACCACCGCAACCCATTCCAACCACCCTCTCTTTCTTTATTTTGAGGCAAATTCACTGAAAGGCTTTAAAAACAACATTTGGATGGACTTTCATTTCTTTTTTGCTTTCGTTCTAATGTCTAGGCATAGATATGCTAGACAATCAGTTCTTTTTTTTAACTTTTTAGGGTTTATAAATGAACACAGACCCGACATAAGGACAGCAGCAAAGTTGTAATGGAGTTGTGTGTTAACAAATGTTAGGTTTTTACCACCTTTTTGTTTATTTTGAAGGGTATTTTGTCACAACCGTTTAAATGTCTTTTTAATAGGGGCCATAAATTTTGTAAAAAATCAACAAAAACAACAACAACTACCATTGTACCGACATTAAGGTCAATGCAAAAGTAAGACACACGTTAAAAGTTCTTTCTTTCTTTCAGCAAACTTGGCAGAAAAAAGAAAAATGAAAAAATGCTGGCAACAGGAAAAAAAGTTCCCCTATAATTTACACTTTGGAAAAAGGATTTAAATTTAATGTTTAAATAATGTGGACAAGTGATTAATTTTTAAAGAGACGTTGTCTTATTTTTAATAAAAGCAAAAACCCTCCTTAACTGTTCCCTGGACTATACCAGCAAACTCTATAGTCTCGGAAATTCCTACACAATGACACTGTGTAATAAGAGTGAATGAAGACATTTAAAGGGTAAAGAGGAGTCATTTCACAGTGAATAGATATAGTTATAGGGACAGGAGCAGAAGTGTTTGATATCATATTGAAAGATTCCGAAACAATTGCATAAGTCATGGGTATCCTTCAAATGTTAGTCTACGTCATCGAAAGATGTACTGAATTCAGCTCGATAGGACGCAAGTATGAAGTTCACATGCATGCATACATACATACATAATTGGTCATAACAATCCTTCAGTCAGGATTACTAGTTTCTCATACTATTATGTTTCTCATACTACTTATGTGTGTTATTTTATATAAGTGGCGGGACCTACAGTTTAAAGTCGACTCCAAACGATAGATTTTTGAGAAATATTTCATGGCAATTTTATTTTTGCTTCCAGATTTTTTCCGGAAATTTGCTGAGTGGAAGTTGCTTAAGAAATATTTTTTTCACATTTTAGTTTTGATGTCTGACCTGGGGTTTGAACCGTGGCTTTATGACTAATAGGCCAACACACTAACTACCAGACTACGGCGACTATCAAGTTTGCTAGAAAATATTTCGGGTTAGCTCAAGTCAAAGATGGCTATAAGAAGCTAATGAAAGTCATTCAACCTGTAATGAGAAGGCAATCTGCCAAATTCCGCTTGCCCAGACAGACGTAGTAAACCATAACCATCCAGTATATTTTGATGGTAGATTATCTTACGGCCAAGTACTTATTATTCTCCCTCATTCACTCGAATTAAACTACAGCAGTTAATAGAATTACAATGGGAATGATCCCATCTTTGTCATCCCTTCAGTGCATATCCCTATTGTTTGTTACATTCTTGTAATACAATATCACAAGCTTCCACTCCAGTTGGCATTTTAATTTAACACCAGAAACTTGAGTTTCTCTTCTTCCTTTTTTTCTTATTTTTTGTTTTATTTTCTTTACTTTCCTGTCTCTTCCTGCCTAACACACACATACACACACACCACCAAATTGAATATTTCATTAGAAGTTCGGAGAGAGTAAATAAAAAATAAGTTTCCAAAACTGAAGAGAACAAAAATTCAATCAAATTGAAAGGGGGTCGTGACCCATTTTTCTTCCTTTTGTATGCATAAGATTCCATAAATATTGGACAGTAAATTAGGCACTTATGGGTTTAAAAACCAAATCCGTTGCATTATTTTATTGGTGTGTTAATTTTATCCATAATTTTATGCTACAGTTTAAACTATGTGTGTGAAGATAGATTTTATAATCTATCTCCCCAGACGCAAACCAAATCAGTTAACAGAGCTCTGTTATGTTACTTACAGAACTCTGTTAAACAATTAATTGGAGGCGGGGAAAGAAAAACGGGAATAAATTCCTGTGTAAGATAAGAAAAAAAGGAGAAAATGATAAAAATAAGTCCTATAGTTAATCACTGTTACAAAATATTGCGAAATAAGAACCACAATAAACAGATAATCATACATTTCCGAAAGCTATTGTAATCCGATAAAAAAAAATCCAAAATTGTGGGAAAACAGAACAAAAAGGGCGGACAAAGTAAATTGTTTTTAAAGCATTTTACGTCCCTTTAACTAAATCAATCGCCATATATCGTTTTCATAGTAGATTTTGAAATTTTCTGAGATTTCAGATTTTAAAATCCACTAAGTGTCCTTTTGTTAGAAAGTACTCCTTATCGCCCTCCAGCCAGCGCTTACCACTGACAGCATCCTTTGCTATCGTCATAGCCATCTCTATTGCTTCTATTGTGGAACGGGCTTTTCGGAAACCAAATTGGCGATCCGACAAGCCTTCTTCCCCCAGGAATGCTTCCAGTCTCCTACAAATTATCCTCTCCAAAAGTTTTCCAGCTGTGTCGATCATACAGAACGGGCGGTATCCCGATGCATCCTGCGCGTTGCTACCCTTCGGAATTAGAACTAGTCTCTGTCTCTTCCATATCCTAGGGAACGTCCTCTCATGAATACAAGCATCAAAAACTTGTCTAAACAGCTCAGTATTACTTTCAATGGCCGCCTTAAGCGCAATGTTTGGGATCCCGTCGATCCCCGGTGCTTTGTTAAGTTTCATTTCCCCACAGACTGATTCCAATTCCTGCCTGCTGACTTTTGGGATTTCCTCCGGTGACCGCATATCTCGCACGCAATATGTAACTTCGGCTTTGCGCGGAAAAAGGTCCGCGATGATTGAGGGACACATGGTGTGAGGGACGTGGTGTGAGACACGTTGTGTGCGGGACATGGTGTGAAGGACGTGGTGTGAGGGACGTGGTGTGAGGGACGTTGTGTGAGGGACATGGTGTGAGGGACGTGAAGTGACGGACACAGGAAAGTGGTGTGAGGGACACCAAAAGGTTAATATTTAATATTTAGGTACATATTGATCGCAGACGAATCAAATTTGGTGGGTAAGTTCATAGAGTCGATATCCCCTTTAAGAGATACCTATAAGTCGGCTAATTCGTTGGTTTATAACTACATATGTACGTATATAACATGAATGTCTGTTAGTTTTTGTTTTGGAGCGAGTACAACAACTACAACTTCGTCGGCGCTACCCATGAGTCGGAACTCTTATTGTTATTCTTCGTATGCCTCACCTAAATAACGTACCGACTTCTATTAAATTTTGAACTAGATAGATCTACGTACCGAAGAACATATATGGTTTACGTTTTTCTTTTTTATGTCATTTCTTGGTACATGTCTGAGATACCTATGTCTAGATAAGACGGTGAATAAGAACTTTGTCTACAACCAGGTGCTATAGTAACAAATCTTAGATTTCCAATCCAGGCCTTGTTAATGGATGAAGGGCACCAATAAACTAAATGCAACGGATTTGGTTTTTAAACCCATAAGTGCCTAATTTACTGTCCAATATTTATTGACTCTTACGCACACAAAAGGAAAAAAATGGGTCACGACCCCCTTTCAATTTGATTGAATTTTTGTTCTCTTCAGTTTTGGAAACTTATTATTTATTTACTCTCTCCGTGTGTGTGTGTGTGTTAGGAAGGAAGAGACAGGAAAGTAAAGAAAATAAAACAAAAAATAAGAAAAAAAGGAAGAAGAGAAACTGAAGTTTCTGGTGTTAAATTAAAATGCCAACTAGAGTGGAAGCTTGTGATATTGTATTACAAGAATGTAACAAACAATAGGGATATGCACTGAAGACATGACAAAGATGGGATCATTCACATTATAATTCTATTAACAGCTGTAATATAATTCGAAGGAATGAGGGAGAATAATAAATACTTGGGCATGGGATAATCTAACATCAAAATATATTGAAAGGTTATGGTTTAATACGTCTATCTGGGCAAGCGAAACTTGGCAGATTGCATGCTCATTACAGGTTGAATGACTTTCATTAGCTTCTGATAGCCATCTCTGACTTGACTTGAGCTTGCCCGGAATATTTTGTAGTGACTTTGAATGTCGCCGTAGTCTAGTAGGTAGTGTGTTAGCCTATTAGTCATAAGGACACGTTTCAAACCCCATTTCAGACATCAAAATGAAAATATGGAAATATTTCTTCGGTAACTTCCTCTCAGCAAATTTCCGGCAAAAATCTGGAAGCAAAAATAAAATTGCCATGAAAAGTTTCTCAAAAATCTGTCGTTTGGAGTCGACTTTAAACTGTAGGTCCCGCCACTCATGTATAAAATTAACACACACAACAAAAGTGGTATGAGAAACTAGGTCCGTAATCCTGACTGAAGGATTGTTATGACCAATTATGTATGTATGTTGGTATGTGAACATCATACTCGCGTCCTATCGAGCTGAATTCAGTACATCTTCCGATGACGTAGACTAACATTTGAAGGATACCCATGAATTATTCAATTGTTTTGGAATCTTTCAATCTGATATCAAACACCTTTGTTCCTGTCCCTATATCTACGTCTATTCACTATGAAATGACTTCTCTTTGCCCTTCAAATATTTTCATTCACGCTTATTACACAGTCTCATTGCGTAGGAATTTCCGAGAATATAGAGTTTGCTGGTATTGTCCAGGGAACAGTTAAGGAGAGAACAACTTTATTTATCAAGTCTCAATAACATAGAGACCGGGTTTAAATCCAACAGAGATTCAAACGCCGCTGTAAGACGTTTGTTTTTTTTGCCTCGGTTACACCAACACCAACACATGAACTCCATTTGTGCCCAAACAATGGGCTCTTAGCCTACAATCGGTTAACATCCAATGCAGAATTGTTAGGTTGCTTCACAAAGATTTTTTCGCACCTCTTCTGTGGCTTCATAGTGACATGCTTGAGTTTCCTTGAAATGCTCTCTCACTGTGCCTTCTATAACAGTTTACTACTCTGAAATATTCTTACGGAATCTTCCTTCCGGTTTCTGTTATATTGTCGCACCCAGGAGTGGTATGTTCTTCAATGTAAGAAGTTTCTCTCTTCTGGTAAATGGTACCGTTGTGGTCTCAAATCTAATGTACCGATATACAATCTTAAGACCTGATTGAATGGTGCCCACCAACAAAATCTCTTTATATTTAGCTTTTGCTGTCAATGCACACCCTTGAGAGTGAATGCCCGACTGCTGGCAATTTCATCGAGAGTTCATCCACATTGGAGTTCCATTTTAGTATTGAAAGATCGCATTCTTATGCGTAAAATCTGGTTGAGCCGATTCTTATGAGGTACTCTCCTGCAGTACTAATCCATTTGAATATCACAGGGTCTGTACCAGAGGTCAGCAATGAGTATTCAAAACGATGAGTATGAATCGAATCATACTTATAATTTCTGATACTTATACGCATTCATACTTATTTTAATGTCATACTCATACTACTCATATTCAAAGTTGGAAGTACTCATGGTACTCATACTTAACAATACGCATGATGTTATTGATTTCGACTCTCCATGACTCATCCTATACACGAATCACAAAATAAGTATGAATCGCGTACGAACACTACAAATCTCACAAGAAGATTGTGTGTTTGCTCTGCTTGCTGTCTTTTTCTTGTTTGTTTATGTGTCTTTCTTCTTTCTTTGTAAATGCAACAACAACTAAGACGGTAAATTTTGACGAATGATTCGAATCACTCGAATCATTTATGAGTATTATAAGAAGTATTTTTCTAAATTTATGAATCTGAATGAGTAGGCGTATGAATCAAACATATTTCGAATGTTATGAGTTTGATATCAAGGTTGTAATCATACTCATTGCAACTTGTACTTATAAATCAATGTTGTACTGAGTACGAATGAATCAGAGTTGTTGGATTTCAATACTGTTGACTCACTCATACTCAAAATGTCATGAGTACTTATGAGTAGCGAAAAAGCGATTCATTGCTGATCTCTGGTCTGTACTGCTTCTATTCAATGTCATACAATTGATCTTGTGAGGCGATTAAAACGCGCCCTATAGGGTGCTTAGATGGCTAAATCTTGAAGATCTGTCCTAGTAAATCAAAATAGCTCCTCAATTTTAAGCGAAAGGTCTTCAGAGTTGTCGGCTGATTTTGTAGCTGCTGAAAGACGTTGCCGCTGAAAGAGTTTGTAGTCATCAGCACAATCATACCATCACCATGATAACAGTGGTGATGCTAATACAAAATGTTTCTCTGACAGACGCACTATGTGTTGGCCAAAAAGGCAAAAATGAATTTAAATAAATTTAAGAAACTGAGTATGCAGTTCGATAGACAACAAAATTCTGCATTATATAGTGAATTTTCACGAATTTAAGTTGAGATTTGTAGTTTTGAGACGATGTCAAAGTCAGAATAGTGAAGGAAATTAAATGCGTTTTTTGTGTTTTTTTTTTGAAATTTAAATAGGTTTATATGATATTTTTTTGTGGCTAAACGAATAGAGGTTTTATATTGATTTTTTTTTATTTAAAAGGTATAAGCAACTGCTACTTACAGTTTTTTATATATATATTACTCCTATATTAATGTTAAAATTATTCGTTCAAAATTTAAAAATAATAAAAATTTCACATTTTTTTACCCTACCCAAAGAAAGATAAGGATTTTAAAAGTGAAAGTAGTTTTTAGTAGTTTAATGTTATATACCACAAGAAAATATGAACTCTCTACATTCAGGAACAAAAAGAAGAGTTTGCGCAAATTAGCGCAAATATTTTTGGCGATTTTTTGAAAATTTGACTTTTTTTTTTAAAAATTAAAAATTTTAGACGCAGTGTAATAAAGCCATATGGCGTAAGAATTATGCGAGGAAATTCAGTAGAAGCGATACCAATCGAGATGTCCTGAATAGATTACTTTTAAGCAGTGACCCATTTATAAGCTGCAGCACACAAAAATCGCGAAGGAATAGAAAAGCATTTTCATCAGATACTATGAAGTTACTCCTTCCTGACATTGATGATGAAAATGATAACGATTTTAACGATTGTAGTTGTTAGTTTCACTTTTTAAGTATTTTTTTAAGTCAGGTATTATAAATGTGAAATAAATATTATGAATAAATATTAATTATCATAGAAGTTTAAAAACTTAATTACATATGTATTGTATATCGACTATTATAACAATATGAGATGTATGTTTGATTTTCTTAATGGACTGTATGTGGTGCCTAGGGGCACTTATGATCCGATCATAATAAAATGTGATCATAAATGATTCACATTCATATTAAACATGTTCATGTCGAATTTCATCGAGATAATAAAATTTTTAAGCCAGTTATAATTGCTAAACATATTTTCTTGAGGGGTCATATTTTGGACCAAGGGGCAATTATGGACCGACCATAACAAAATTTGGTAATATGATTTAGATTTACAAAATACAGGTTCGTACCGAATTTCATCACGATACCGATATTTTTAAGCCATTTATAAGCGCAAACGTGAATTTCTAAAGGGGACTTTATATGGGTACCAGGGTCAAATGTGATCCGATTTTCATCAAACTGTACACCATGATTTCCTAGTACACAGAACAGATTCATGTTAAATTTTATCATGATTACCAGAATTATGTGTAAATAAATGCAATTTGGGGGGGAATTTGTATGGGGGCTAGGCGAAATCACGGACCGATTTGAACCAAAATCAGTTGTGTTCATCCTTGGGCCTAATTATCACTAACACTATCAAAAAATTCCAGCCATTAACCCATAAAACACTTCTAATAATTTTGGCCAGGTTTTCAGGCAAAATGCCACATAGTGAGACGGCTTGCTTGGGTAAAGTTTTTCGTTCAGAAAGTACTTTTTTTTGTACCTTTTTTTCGCCTTTTCTGGTGAACCCACCTAATGTGCTCCTCTACAGCCTTCATTTGGTTTTTTCTTTCTTCTGTCACCCACTCTCTCTCGCTCACGCTCTCTTGTTGTTTGTATTACATTATGAAATTGCATAATTTTATATATTTTTTTTTGGAAGTGATGAGAAGAGAAGAGTCAAGCGGTGAAGAGATGGGGAGAAGTTGATTTCATTATATTTGTCCATTTGCATTGTTGTTGTGTTCAACGAGTAGCGAGTTGTGTGTTGTTTTGTTTCTTGAAAATAATTTTTTTCTGTTGCTCTGGCTTCATTTTCATTTTGTTGTCCTTGTTGTTGATGTTCTTGTTGTGTTTTTGGCCTCCTATTTTTATTATTATTCATACCAAGTTCTAGTAATAGCAACTACAACAACAACAGCAACAACATTAAGAAAAAACTAAAACAATTTATGTGTTGTTGTTGTTGTTGTGTTATGATTTGTTAAAAAATAAGTCTTCGTCCTTAAACAAAGAATGCACAGATGAATTTAGATTTTCTTCATCAAACAAACAAAGAAAAAAGAGAGAAAAAAAGTGGATCCAAAACTGAAAACAAAACATAAAATAAAGAAAATTTCAGAAAATTTTATTAAAAACGAATTTCAACAACACTTCACTGAATCACAATTAATGAGGAAGACCCTGAGATAATAACGAGAGGATGAGTTTGTTTGTTTTTTTTTTCTCTTGGGTTTCATAATGAAATTGAAAGGAATGGCTACGTTAAGTGAAAAGGAAAGGAAAGGAATTGATAGCATAATGCCATCTATGACCAAATAAATGCAACTAATTCAGCTGTAGATATGCTTGGAATGTTGGTTTAATTACACACAAACTTCATGGAATTACTAAAAAATTTTGATTGGAGAAGTGCTGGAGTCTTTTCAAGTTACCTATCCCTTCAATAGAGACATGGTTTTGTTATCAGCTGTTTATTGAAGTACGATAATCCAAATTCATTGCATTTCAGTTCATGTGGAGCAACAGCATCACTTGATTTAAATTAACGATTGTAGAGCTCCCCTCAATTACAGATTCTGTTTCCACTCTTGGGGAACTCTTAATAAGGCTTGGAACACCAATTTATGCTGATGGGTGCATCACTTGAATTGAATTACCGATTGTACTGATCCCTTCAATTACAGATTCTGTTCCCATTCTCAGGGAACTCTTAATACGCGTTTGAAACACTAATTTATACTGATGGGCCGCACTGTTGCTATGTTATTTTGTGGGTATCTCAGCGTCTTTTATTCAGGAATATTTTATGTTTTGTAGGCTATTGAAGCCTTGCTTCTAATACTAATGGGGATATTTACGTGTCTTTACTTTCAGTCCAGCGATCACTTGAATGCTAGAATAGGAGTCGCAAGTAGGTAATGTGTGATCGATGTCAGTCTCTGTTCCTCTGATCCTGGACAAAGTGGTATTCCTAAGAAATAGTTCGCAGAAGTAATCTTCTGCCATTCGAAGGTGTTTGCGCAAGATGGAGCAGAGACGCGGGAAGGATAGATTGGAGTACTACATAGCTGTGATTCCGAATAGGGACGACTGGAATGTCCCCCCGGAAGTCCTGGATATATATACCGACGGCTTTAAACTCGATAATGGGGTTGGAAGCGATGTGTACTCTGGGAAACTTTACCTGAAAACTACTGCAGCGTGTTTCAGGGGGAGGTGACGGCAATTTACCGAGTCGCTCAATGGATCCTCGTCAACGGTGCTCTTTTCACTCGCGTCTCGGTCTTTTCTGATAGTCAGGCCGCGATAAGATCTCTAACGGGTTTCGTGAATAACTCTAGGATCGTTAGGGAATGTCGCCGCTGTCTCGACCTTCTTTCTGGGCGCTTCACAAGTGTCTCACTGGTGTGGGTCGCCGGGCACAGTAACATTCCGGAAAACTGTAGGGCCAACAAGCACGCCAGAGCTGGTGCGCTCCTTCCGGAATCCTCTTCAATTGAATTGGATATGCCACTTGCCTCGGTCAAGTTGGACATTACGCGGAAATTCTTTCGGGACGCCAACATATCCTGGGTCAATGAGGAGTCCTGCTCCACCGCTAGACTTACCTGGCCCTTGATGTATAGAAGGCGTAGCAACCAATTACTTGGTCTTGGTCGTGACGTCATCTCAACCACAGTGGCCGTGCTTACAGGTCATTGCGTAATGGGTAGACACGCGGAGAGAATGAGGCTCCCATTTAACGACGTCTGCCATGGATGCAGATCCGCTGAGAAAGAGGAGACTGTTGTTCACTTTCTTTGCCAGTGTCCGTCTCTTGCTAGGTGTAGATATAGGTTATTTGGCTCCCCATTCCTTGTTAGCTTAACGGAGCTGTCATCTTTTGACATCAAGGATATAGCCTCGTTCATCAAACTTTCTGGCTGGTTTTCCAATGCAGGATAGTCGTGCTTTTGATGTGCAGCCCTTGCGCTGACCAACTTCTTCCTTTTCCTTGATTTTGGTGGAACTTGGTTAGTACAAGGACTGCGTTCACCCGTGGCATCACAACGGGCCGATATGCGTGAACAAGTGAGCTTTGTGATATCAGAGCTAACCTAACTACATAGCTCGGTGCCTTTAGCCATCTATCGCAAGTGATAAATAGGTTCCCTTATAAGACACAGTGATATCAGAATAGATTACAGCCAAATTGTTGTAGCGAATGTGAAAATGAATATGAGTTGGAGTCTGTAGTGCTCCATCTTTTCAGTGGTTTTCTAATCGTTTGAACATTCCCTTGAGGAAACCATTTCCACTTCAAAATAAATTCTACAATTGCAGCAAGAAAGCCCAAAAACCTTTGCCTGTTCGCTGCAAGTCTCCCTCTTCTCTTCCTAACTAAAACGCTTGCGAAAATAATTCCATGAAATGCTACTTGCATTGGTTAGTCTTCCAAGTGGCCAAGCTGTGGCCACAGAAAACGGTGTGGCAATATTGCGGTAGATAGTCATGCGATTGAATTAAAGAAGACAATCAGTCCTCTTGAATGAACGTGTCCTTATCATTTAAACGTTAGTTTGTTAAGCTTTGAAACTAGCCTGATACTCTCAGGATATTCACATCCTCAACATATTCTTTCTGTAGCGTATCCTTTTGCCATGTCAAGCATAATCTAAAGCCAGTAAAGAGTACTCTACAGCAAAATGCAAATACAGCCAGAGAGAGAGAGAGAATATTATTCCACAAAATCCTAAAACAACAATTGCAACAAGAACAACAAAAGTAAAATTGAAATACAAAACAAATACACTTACTCACTCGTATTTATAATAGTTTGTCTAGTAAATTTATATTCTTTATTCACTCTCTCTCCCTCTCCCGCTCTTTCCCACCTCTGTTGTTATGCAGTCTCTGTATGACATTTTACAAGTTGCAGCTCATTTCCGGTTTTGTTATCAAAGCATGGCAGAATATATCTTGGAAGTGTGCATGTAAATGTGTGTGTGTAAAGCAAAGATATTCATTGTGTTGGTATAAGTTTACGCAATGAATAAATAGTTTATGTGTGTTGGTTGTGTGCGGTTCGTTATGGCAGATATTTTTAAAAGATTTTCTTTTCTTTCTGCATGCAAAACTCCATGAAACCATAATTAGCCAAGTTTTAACCAAGAAAACAAAAGAAAGAAAAACAACAATAACCACGTAATGGAAGTAATGTTGCGGCCTTTTATTTGTATTTATTTATGCTGATGAAATATTATTTCAATTTGAAAAAGAAAAGAAACGAAAAGAAAAAAGTTTTTATCAATAAGTCTCTGCTCTTTTTTGGTTTGATTGTGTGTTTTTGTTCTACTCACGATTTTCTTTGTGATTAGCGGCGACCACTTGAGAGAGGGGACTTTACGTGTGATACGCTTTGAATGATAAAAAACTCTGGGCACATACCAATGGGTAACACAGAAAATTATTGAATATGTATAAGCATGTTTAAAAACGTTTAGAATATGAGTTCGTTGATTGCAAACAAAGTAAAGACAAATATGTGTTTTGTTTCAATTAAAACTCTTTATTGTTCACAATACTTTTGTGTGCCACCGTATACTACATAACGATACAACAGCATATTGGTTATTCGCTATTATTCTTTGGCTTACAACGCAGATCTTCCCAACGATGATCTTCAAACCACGACTTCGTACGCAACGTGTCTTCACCCAAGACTGACTGAATTCTTACTGACTGGTTGCCTGCTTTGTCTTGCCTTTTTATATACTCGCGTATTCAGTCCGATGAAGGTGCTGGAAGTAGAATGTTCTTGTCCTCGTCTTCTTGAGAGTTCTATCGCGACTTCCCAACGATGATCTTCAAACCACGACTTCGTACGCAACGTGTCTTCACACAAGACTGACTGAATTCTTACTGACTGGTTGCCTACTTTGTCTTGCCTTTTTATTTATTTATTTATTTCTTTTTTAATTACAATACAATTACAAGTTATATTCCAATTATATACGAGCTTAGTAACTTTGACCATATGCTCGGTGTAGTGTGACAGACCAGAGCCTCTGGTGGGAATCGAACCCACGACCCTCCCGCTAATAGTCTAACACACTACCAACTAGACTACCAGGGCACCCAAGTCCGATAAAGGTGCTTGAGAGTTCTATCGCGACTACATTGTTGTTTGTGTATTTTATTCACGTTTCCTTTCCTTTCATATTGTTGTTGGTATATGCAACCAATGTGTATGTATTTGTGTGTGTGTAGCTTTAGTTTATTGTTTTCATATGAAATGATTTTAGGTCGTTGCCATTTGCGTAACAATATGAAAAAATATTTCTTCGGCAACTTACTCTCAGCATATTTCTGGAAAAATCTAGGAGAGTAAAATAAAATTGCCATGAAGAGTTTCTCAAAAATCTATCGTCCGGACTCAACTGTAAACTATAGGTCCCGCCAATCATGTATAAAATTAGCACACACAACATAAGTGGTGTGAGAAACTAGGTCCGTAATCCTGACTGAAGGGTTCTAATGACCGATTATGTATGTATGTATGTAACAGGGACTTTAAACAGCAACAGTTGTTAACGGCCATCTTGTTAAAGATACATCCGTCAAATTAGTTGTCATTTATTCAGTTTGCTTTGCAAAATCATCTGGAATTGTAGACTACGAGACTGTGTTTGCTGAATGGGTCTCTGCAACAAATGGCAAGTGGCCTTAATTTTCATCGAAAAATCATTTTCGGTGATGAGATCTATTTCAGGGTGACTGGGTATGACAGCCAACAAAATTATCGAATTCGCAACGCTACTAAACCGTATGCATCCGGAAAAAATTACTATTTTGGGTGGATTTTGAGCTGGCGACGTCTGCGTTCCATATTTCCTTCAGAACAATGTTGGTCAGGCCATCACTGTCATTGGCGAACGTTATAGGTCGATGACTACCAACTTCTTTTGTCCAGAATTGGATAATCTAGATACCAATGGCATGCGGTTTTAACAGAACGGCATTACATGCCACATAGCTAATGCCACAATGGGATATTCTGCATAAGTGGCAACTGAGATCATCTGATCTAAGCTTGTTAAAGTATTTCTTGTGGATGAGGTTTTTAAGTCGCAAGTGTATGCCACAAATACAATCCATAGCGGTTCTCAAAGCCAGAAAGTCAGCACAAGTGAAAATCTACTGCTTTCCACATATATTTTTTGTCTTGCCAAAAAAAAGAACACTCTCCTTCTATCAGCCCTCTCCAGATGTAAGTCTATCCATCTATCTTAGTCTTAAATAATTTTGTTTTTTGTTTTTTCATTTCAAAGTTTCATATGTTCTTGCAAGTATTTCTGTCTCTTCAGATTGAATTTGAAAATTAAAAAGGAAACCTTTAGTGATGCATCATTATATTCTGAAACCATAGAAGAAGAAAGAGAACAAGAAGACACAGAAATATTACGATAAACGTTCATATAACAAAGAAACGGCAACAACGCCAACAACAACAACGACAAAACTAAAGAAACGAGATAAAATAAACAGAAAAGTATGTTAAAGAACAAGTTTTTCGCAAGCTAGCAACGCCCAGCCTATTTTCCAGGCCTGTGCGAGGAGGCAACACAAAGAGAAGAAAATTGTTGTACATTTTCCGTTTGGAAACCTCATTTTTCTTTTTTTTAATTTTTTTTGAGCAAACTTTTGCAATTTCCCGCCACCAGTTTCAATGCGTTTTTGATTTTTTTTTCAAATTTTATCTCGACGGTCTTCAATTTTGCACTACCCTACCATATAGTCAGAGATGTCGCATCGTTGAGTGATTTGGTAAATCATTTAAGAACATTTTAATACAAGAGGTTCTCTGCATGTAAGCTTTGCAGTTAGAGGCCTGGTCACAATTAAGAAATTAATTATTGAGCTTGGCTTAGTATGTGTGAGGTATCATCGACATTTTTCTTTTGCTTGAAAGATCAATTGTTGGTATTCTATGTGTGAAATATAATTTCAACTAAATTTCCATCACGGCTTCTTTGGATGGAGTGCATCCGGAATGTCAAACTTGCCATAACTTTGGCGCATAAATCAGGCCGAATGTGACCGATGGCACGGGTTATGTTACCTTTGAGGATCTTTGTACCTTATGGCTTATTCGTAGGCACATTCTACTTAAGCGAATCAAAAAAAAAAAAAGGCTAGCGGGGTCAAATCTCACAATCTCAGTGGCCAGTTCCCATCACCTCTTCGATGTCACGAGCTGTATGACAGATAGCGCTGTCTGGTTGGAGCTACATGTCGTTGTTGTTAAGATCAGCTAATTCGGGTCAAAAGAAGTTAGTAATGAACGAAATATAGTGCTCATCGTTAATAATGATTGCTTGACTAACGTCGTTATCATGGACCAATGACGCCACCAACTCAAAATCCATGCCAAATTGTATTGGACTTCCTAGGGTATCATGTGCTTTTGTGTACTCACGTACCCTTTCATACACGAAATGGGCCTCAAGAAATGAATAAAATCTTTCGATATAAATTATGATCAAAACGTTAAATGCTCCAGAGCCCATGTAGCAAACACAGGACGAGGTCTATGGGCATTCATGGTAATTTGGCAAAACAGACTGTATAAAAGACAACAGAGGTTGACAGAGGTAGCTCCAACAAGAGATAGCTTCAACAAGATGACAAAATTCGGAAGATCCTGTTGGCAGACCCTATAGGAATAAAGTCTGCCTTTTAGCCAACAGAGTACTGCTTCTTGCGCGCCTTCTCCAGTTGGTCACAGCAGTCGTTGATAGGGCTCTCACGATTTGGTGCTTCTAACGGAAACAAGGTTGTGATCTTCACCGACTTCCGCATCAAATACCCGTCTCGCCGGAGCATCCTCCTTCATTCGAACAACATGGCCGAGCCAACGTTGCCTCTGGATACTAAGACGTTGTACAACGTTCATGTCGTTGAGTAGCTCATACAGCTCACTGGTGGATCGCATGCGGAAATCATCGCCAACTCACACTGGACCGGAGATCTTATGTAGGATTTTTCTGTCGAATACTCCCAAGACGGCTGCATCAGTGCTTAATAGTGTCCATGTCTCTGCGCCATAAAGAAGCACGGCGAGGATGAGCATCTTGTAGTCGTTTGTCGTATGGAAGAAGTCTCTGCTTCTTAATTGCCTACTGAGACCATAGTAGCACCTGTTGGCAAGAGTGATCCTTCGCTTGATCTTCCGACTGACATCATTTGCCGTGGTAACGGCGCACCCAGAGGATATTGTAGCTTAAAATATGATCGGTTGTGGCGCAAGTAAAAGTTATTTTTCTTTCCAACTCATACACTTACACACTGTCACAGAAACTTTTTGCATGTCTGTTGTTCCTTTCAAACAATTTCTTGCCTTCCCATGCTTTCTCTTTAGCCCGCTTTCTATGTGTGTTTGCCTATTAAAAGTTTACAAGTATTTGCGTGGGAAAAACAAACGCATTTTTGATGTTCATACACTGCGTATCATTAAGTTTTCTCGATATGAAGCGAACAAAAAAAAAAACAAAAAAAAACTTCAAAATTCCCACACATACATACAATTGTACTCTTAAATGTATACTCATGTTTGAATACAAAAACACTGTAAAATATCTCGCACTTATACACTCACACGTAGACACCACATACAGCCAGAATTTATGCAAATTATGAGAAAGCAAAAGCATTTCGTGTATTGAAGAATGTGTGTTGCACGTGCTGTTTATTATTTATTGTGGATGCCACACCACACAGTCTATCTGTTAATGATGATGTTGCTGTTGCTGTCTTCTTTGCTGTTGGTTTTGTGACAACAAATGTTACGCTAATGATTATTTACCCCCACCTCTCCCCTACTTTCCTCTTCCCTTTCGAAACGAAAAAGTTCTACAAGGAGACTATAAAGTTAAAAATCATGACACCGTCTGATTAGACAGAGAAAATGTGTTGCAGTTGTTGTAAACAAAATTAGAAGATTTTTTTAAAGAATTTTTTATTTTGAAAAATTGAAATTCATTTACATTGGCATGTGGATGTGATCAAGGGGCTGTCCTAAGCAGTAGACTTTGTTTCTTCTTTATCTATTACGGCCTACAGGCTGCAGGTGTTTCTGCTATAGGCTGGAAGGCTACCAATAAAACAACGAATTCTTACTAAATTTAAAGACACTCGTCTGGATTCCTTTTGATAGAAATTTTCATACCAGAATTCGAAATGAGAACGACTGTTCGTGTGTGATGGTTTGCTTAGAAAGTCGGAAAGAGCAGTTCGTAACATTCAAATGAGGTATGTTGTGGAATTTTGTTTGAAGTTCTTAATTTTAGGACATCTCACTACATTCAAGACTATTAGTGGAACGAGTGTTCGACCAAGGAAATGGCCATAAATCTCACTATAGAGCTAGTCGTGACTAAGGAAGCGTTGACAGCCGTGCGGAAATTAAATCTATTTCCGATGCAATGTGCAGATCATATTTGCTTGGCACACTCTCTTGATGGACTAGCGCGAGAGTTTTGTGTCAATGTAATATGGGTTCCTGCCCACAATAATATCCCAAGTAATTGTGTAGCTGATGCAGGCAGAAGCTCCTACCGAATGCATGAATATAAGTAATCTTCTTGCCTAACCAGGCTTATCGATTAGATAAGTTTTTATTGATAAATATTGGACTGAAGAGAAATCTTGTATTATTACTAGACTCACATGGCATAAATTAGATATGCTAAATTGTTGATACTCGCGGGCATAGTTTTGCTGTAATTCCAGAAAGATTTTCTCTGCCCTGTCCAAATCCAATTGGGAATCAGGTGCGGTTAGCTCATCCACTAGTTTTAATACTCTATCTAGAGTACGTATGTGAGCAGTTTCGAATTGAACAATTTGTTCCAATTGTTTCTTTTCCTTTCTTTTCCAAAACAATACGGCCATCGGCAGCAGCCGTTTGAGCAGAGTCCAAGGAAATAATATCCTTTTCGCACATATCCACTATGAAGGAAAGATTCTGCATAAGGTCAGGCATAGCAAAGGCAGTTGCAGTAGACCTTTTGGGCTGTTCACTAAACTCATATAGATATTCATCCATGACTCTGGTTTGGCCTATGGCATGATAGCCACTTAATACACATTTCTCGGGACCAGTCATATCGATTACGGGTACATTGCCTAGTTTTTTTTGCTCATTTTGTCGGTAATAAAATAATTGGTGTCCTTGGCCTTTTCCAATACCTCCTCTACCGATCTGTAGTAATAGCGCTTGGGAGCTTTATCCTGTTTATTATCGCCTCACTTTTTCCATTTGTTTAGCTTCTCCCTAAACTCTTTAGCCTCACCACACACTAGCAGGTTTTTCCGAACCATAAGCACCTATAGCACCTCTGCCCCTGCGTACACGAGCCTCTATAGGCTGGGAAATGCCTTGAAGATCTTCGCCCAGACCCTTGCCAGGTTTATAACCCATTTGAAGCAATAGTTTAGCTCCTATACCCTTAGTGTGCTGTTTCCAGGCTCCCAGTTTAAATTTGCCTGTTTGATAGGGATTATAGTACGAAGGTTTTTGGCTGGTTTGTTGGTTTTTTCCAACGTCCATGTCTCCCTCAGAATCTTCACTAGTATTAGCCGAATCTACATGCATTAAATTTTGCTTGGTTTCAACACCAAAACCAGGCCGGCTTGGCATTGTGTCCTCTTCATCGGTTATAGGACTCCCTTCGTCACTATCGGCATTGTCATCCTTCTTCTTACCCGACTGCTGTATGCCACCGGCCACAAAACTTACGGGTGCGATATAGTCTTTATTGCCCGGACGGCCTTTAGGAATGCCAGTTGAACCATAGCGTCTGCGGGAAGATTTTTTTGTCATCGTTGTCACTATCACTAGCCCAGATTCCATAAATCTACTGCTCTTTGCTTAGGTATCTTCGTGGTCTCATTGTATTGAATTCGTTTTGCAAATCATAATCCGTAATTTCGAAACGTTCGTATTCATGGTCCGACATGGTTTTGTTAAAAAAAATTGCTCTTTCTAATAAACTTTTCAGTATTTTAAGATTTTTTTCTATATTTTCTCTATATTCCCACTACCACCCGACAAACAAAACGTCTGACACTTGCAGAGATACACACGGCAATCGGAGGTTGTCCGCTACACTACCAATCACTTCTTAAATTGTATTTTAAGGACATTTCTGTAACTGTATCTATGCTCAATACGTAGTGGATAGACATAAGATGGGTACTTCCTTATATGCAAATTACTTTTGTGATCGTTAGATCGGATGAGGGGGAAGATAATAGCACTCATACCTAGTTCGATGCAGAGCTAGGCTTACCATTTATAATCTTACACCGGTATTCAGATTGATTCTAAGATAAGCAAGCTTGAAATGCGAAACTCAATCATTCAATTTGAAGAGTTTGAACACAATATGTTCCACAGTTTCGTCTTCATTTGAGCATTGAAGACATTTCGGATGACTAAAGTTTCCCAAGCGATGCTGGTATCGTTTGTAACTTCTGTTCTCCCAATAGTTGAACTCGGCACAAGTAATTTTTAAAACTCTAGGATTAGTTTATAAATCCTCTACCTTTAGGACTGTTTTCCCATGTTCTTTTACATTTTCGCCACGATCTTTTGTACATTGTACACATAATTAGCTCGAGAAAGTCAACTCGTTTCGAATGCTCTACTGCTATATGCCCTGTGATCTGTTAAGTAGTTCTCTTAAAAAGTGGGTAACTTAATGATCTTCGAATTTATTCTTCTATTACTCTTGGTTTTCGTTTTTAAAAAATTATCCTTAAATCGTCTCAATTAAGTCTTCTTTTATTTAATTTTCATTAATTTCGATAACCTAGATATGCTAACGTTTTCATAAATTCCAAAACAAAAAAAAAAAAAACAAAAAAAATGAAACCGATTTGTAGGCCATAATTTATGCTACAATAAGCGAGTACATATTTTATTTCAATAATAATTAATGCCTTGATTTGTTATTGATGACCTGCCTGCCTGCCTAATGATAAACAATTTATTCTTTTCTGCTTTAGTTGAACCATCAATAATATTTCATTGTCACAGGTTATGATTTACCTTGGCTGACCCAAAGGTAAAAATAACATTAATTTTCTATGTCGCAACAGTAAAAGAAAATATTTTCTTTAATTCGGCATAGTTTTCTTCATAAAATTATAATTCACATACAGCAGAGAGTGAAAAATTAGCAAATTCTGCTCATCACAAATTTTGATTTCATTACATCCAGCCAATAAAATAAAAGATTATTAATTATTAGAATTAATGCTATATTTCTCTACTCCTCTGTCGGTCGCGGCAAGTAATTTTGCCTGTGAGTATTTATTTAATACATATTTATGCTTCTTTGTTTGTTTGTTTGTATTGTATTGTGGTTTCCGGTAATGACTCTAATAAGTTATTTACTTTGATAATTTTATTTATTTCAATTATTTCCATCCCCGCCCTCCTATCTTTACTTATTTATTTATTCCCTGGCCTTATTAGTAAAGTAGACAAAATAGTGTTGTTTGCCGATAATTGATTGAAACAGAAATAATATTTCCGGTAAACATAAACAGATTTTTGGTTTTGTTTTATTCTGCTTTTGTTTTCTTTTATACTCCAAGGTAAACATTAAATAAAAGAAAAATGAAAAAAGTTATTGAAATTGCCTTAAAAAGCGGTAATAAATCTTAACAAAACCTGACTATGAAATTGAAGCCTATATTTAGGCAATTAAAACTATTGTGTACAGAAAACATTTTAATTTTCTATAGAAAACTTATCGATAACAGTAATTTGCTATGGACAATTTATCAAAAGCAATTATTTTTCTATAGAGAACTTATCGAAAGCAATTATTTTTTATAGAAAATTTATCGATAACAAGCATTTTATATGGAAAAATTATCGATAACAAAAATTTTCCTTGGAAAACTTATTGATAACAATAATTTTCTATGGGAAACTTCTCGATAACTGTAATTATCTATAGAAAACTTATCGATAACAGTAATTTTCTATAGAAATTGAACGATAACAGTAATTTTATATAGAAAACTTATCGACAACAGCAATTTTCCTTGGGAAACTTATTGATAACAATAATTTTCTATGGAAACCTTATCGGTAACAGAAATTTTCTATAGAAAACTTATCGATAACAGTAATTTTCTATAGAAAACTTATCGATAACAGGAATTTTATATGGAAAAATTATTGATAACAATAATTTTCTATGGAAAACTTATCGATAACTGTAATTGTCTATAGAAAACTTATCGATAACAGTAATTTTCTATAGAAAACTTATCGATAACAGGAATTTTATATGGAAAAATTATCGATAACAGCAATTATCTTTGGAGAATTTATTGATAACAATAATTTTCTATAGAAAATTTATCGGAAACTGTAATTTTATATAGAAAGCTTATCGATAACAACAATTTTCTATAGAAAACTTATCGATAGCAGTAATTTTCTATAGATAACTGATCGATAACAGTAATTTTCTATAGAAAACTTATCAATAACAGTAATTTTTATAGAAAACTTATCGATAACAGAAATTTTATATGGAAAAATTATCGATAACAATAATTTTGTATGGAAACTTATCGATAACAAATATTTTCAATAGAAAACTTTTAGATAACAAATACTTTCTATAGAAAACTTTTCGATAGGAAATATTTTCTGAAAAAAAACTTTTCGATAACAAACATTTTTTGTGAAATATTTTTTTCGATAACAAACATTTTCTATAGAAAACTTTTTTCTATGACAGACATTAAGCACCAAAAATTATTTTTATTGAAAAATCGATTGATGGTTAATCGTTTTAAATTCTTACTCTTGAGCATACCTCGTACAATTTCTACAGCTTCATTATCTCTCTGTTGCTTTGAGATTCTAATGAATTACTGCAAAACAAATACTTGAGGCGTATGATTAATATTCACTCTTGAATTGTTTATAGCGTATACGACTGTCAGACATTGTCTCTGAATTGCAAAAATAATTGAAACTTAGTATACACACAAATACACACACACACAGTAAATTTTCCATAATCATATTGAATTGCGTTCATAATATTTGTATTGATTGCATTTGATTTTCTAATGTCATCAAAACTTTTCTATTGTTTTCTTGAATAAAATAAACACATACGCACAGACAAAGAATAAAAGAGGCAGACAGACAGACAGAGAAACACACACAATTGTTTGTGTAAGTAATTGTATTTTGAAAAGTAAATATTTGTGATCATATGACTGCAGATACACCTTGAACTTTAGGTGCGTATTAAGCAGCTTTTGATTTCCATTAATATGCGACACAACTACAGATACTGTGCAGGCATGCTTGTATACAAAATTAGAAAATGTTTCTTGTTTCTCTGGGGAGATGACTGATAACTGATAATAATTTTTAATATTTTTTTGTTCTACAATTTTATCTCCGCGTTAGTTGAGTGGTGGATGTATTTACCTACTTGCCTAAGTAAATCAAATAATGTTTGAATAACTGAATGAATGAATGAATCTAGGAATGTAGGAATGTATGAATGTATAAATTTATGAATGCTTATGAATGAATGTATGTATGATTGTTACTAATTGTAATTTGTTATTGTTATTGTTATTGTTTATAAAACATGTATATTTTATTTATTTGCTATTATTGTTACTAAAAATAATAATAAATTCACAAAATACAACAACAATTGACGCAACAATGCATGCATGTACAATACACTTGATACACAAGTAAATAAATTAAGAGGCTTACAGTGTGGATAAGTTATATAGCAGTGGGTGAAGTAATCGATGGTTGTGCTTTTTTTATGATTATATCAAGAAGAATATATCCATGGTTCTCATTTAAATTTTAAAGAGGCTACAGTTCTATCTTCCTTTTTCTTCTCTTTCTTTTTAAAGAGTCTTTTCAACTGCTGTACGTTAGTTCTGTAACGTCTAAGTTCTTCCTTGGTTTCCTATTCTTATTTGCTTTGATACATTTTCATAAATTTTTTTTTGTTAAACAGTTAATTGGACTCCTATATCATGTTCTAGAATGATAGAGTTGTAGCCGTTGTTATCTAGAAAGTCTGTGAAATTCTATTTGGTTGTTGTATTGAATGTAATGATAAGTAAATTTACTACCCTTCTTGCTATAGGCCTATGCTGTTAGCAACACCAATCTATGGAACTTAATTAATGAGGAAACTACACTGAAAACATAGTAAGTCCTTTGGCCATGCAGTAAGAAGAAATCTTGAAGGTTTTACAAGGATGGCGTTGAGACTCATTAAACAAGCTTCTTTAGAAAACTTCATATATCTTGAAAAACCGGTTTTACCTGCTAATGTTTGAGTTGCTCTGAATTAACTTCAACAGGAGTAGAGTTTCTGTTTTTTAAAACTATTTAGGTTAGGTGGGGTTAGCCGAGGGAGTAGCTCACTTGCGTGCTTTCAAAATCTCAGCAGTTCTCTTGTTATATCTTCATACATACATACATAATAGGTCAGTCAGGGTTACGACCTAGCTTCTCACATCGCTTAGGTTAGGTTAGGTTAGGTGAGAGGACATGTACTTGTCAATAAAGACAAGTACAGTACCTGGAGGTCGAATTGACCCATTGTACAACGTCCTTACAGAGGGAAGGATAATAGATGGATAAAAAGGAGAGGATGTAGGAAAGGGGAGAATGGGAAATGGAGGAATTACACAGATAAGACACAACAAAATGGGGAGGGCGCGACTACACTGATGAAGCCCTAGCGCCTCTCAACCAGCCTAAGCCATTAATGAATCTATGGAGAGCCTTGATGTCGGCTCTCGACACAGACTTCAAACTCTCAAAGAAGGCCCCGCCAAGAGTCCTCAACATCAATCTACCAAGGGCTGGGCAGTTACAGAGGAGGTGTTCGATAGTCTCCAACTCCTCCTCATCGCAACATGTCCTGCAATAGTCCGGCTGGGGTCTGTTCCAGATCCCCGTCAGCGACCTAATTTCGCAGTGCCTCTCACATCACTTAAGTTGTGTGCGTTAATTTTATACATGAGTGGCTGTGCCTACAGTTTAAAGTCGATTCCGAACGACAGATTTTTTGGAGAAACTGTTTCATGGCAATTTTTATTTACTCTCAGAGTTTTTGCCAGAAATCTGCTGAGAGGAAGTCGCCTAGAGAAATATTTCATCGTACTTTAGTTTTGATGTCTGACCCGGGATTTTAACCGTGGCCTTGCGTCTAATAAACCGACACACTACCTACTAGACTACGGCGTTATATCTTCGCTACTTCATAAATCATATACAAATTGTTTCGCCTATCTGCATGGACCCATACCAACCTGATAATATATTGCTATAAGTGTGCTCATTAATGTGTTTCATTTTCTGTTATTATGTGTGTCATACATTGTAAAACAATAGGTAGGTAAGGTATTGTTTGTATATTAAATTAATATTTGATTTTTCGATAATATTTAAGCAAATTTTTGTTTATTATTGTTGTTGTTGTTTTTGATAACAATATTTCTAATGTACTTGAAAGTCAATATAATTACGGGTTCCATTTGAAATTTATTTCCATTTTATTTACCCTGCGTATTATTTGGACACACACTGAATATAATAAGTTTTAAAAATTAAAAAAAACATTGAAAATAAAAGTGAAATGCACTTAAAAATTAAATGTTTTATTAATACAACAATTAATTGGAAATGTTTAGCTGTTTAGTTTATTAAAACAATAATTACCAAACTTGGCTGGAGACGTAATTGGTAACACTGTGAGTCAGCTTCTCAAATCTGTTGTATTTCAATTCAGCGTATCAAATAAAAAAGCGTATCCGATATTGTAAGCTGGCAAGTTGGCCTAGGCCTTAGAAATATGTTGTACAGAGTGATTCAGTGTGATGTACACTCAGCCACAAAAGTAAACATACGGTTAACAAATTTCAGAAATTTTTTAATCAATCCGTTTTCGTTGAAAATCTTTATAATTGTCTGACATCTTTCTTCGATTTTAAGACGGTCTTTTGCATTGGTTCAGAAATTTGTGAAATTTGTTAATCGGATGTATACTTTTGTGGGCCTGTGCAGGGCCACAATTCAGTTCAATTACAGAAATTTCTTAACCAATGCAAAAGACCGTCTTAAAATCAAGGAAACTATAAAGATTTTCAACGAAAACAAATTGGTTAAAAAATTTCTGAAATTTGTTAACCGTTTTAACCGTATACTAAGTATATGTAGGAGCCTGTGCGTCGCTGACAAGAGCTCGACTTTTCGCGGACCTCAACTTTGCGAATTTTGCATTGTAGCATGGGCCTGCACTAGCACAAAATTCAACCCACCCAGGAACTTATGGTAATCCATCATAGACTAGGACGTATGTACGTTAAAAGGGCTCTGGATCAGGTTGGCAATTGATCGTAATTTTAATCGAAAAATCATCTTCAGAAATTAGGCCTATTTCTGATTGAATGGGTATGACAACAGACAAAATTGTCGAACGATCCAAGAGCGTCAAATGCATCCCGAAACAGTCACTATTTAATGCGTATTTCGGGCTGGCGATGTCATCGGTTCGTATGTCTTTGAGAACGAGGTCGGCCAGGCAATCACTATTAACAGCGAGCACTATGTGTCTCTAAAGGCCTGTGTTTTCAACAGGACTTCGCTATGTACGATTCTACGTACTTATGTCACACAGGATGTCCTGCACGAGCTAAGTGAGGGTATGCTCGTCTTACGTGGAAGTATTGTGAATATTTTTGTGTTGTGAGGGAAGGCCAACATAACTTATGTGTGTTATCGATCAAATTCAACCCTGATTTATGCGTCAAAGTTATGGAAAATTGAACATTTCGGATGCCCATGGTATTCTCAAGTTACTGGCTTCATGTTTGCTTTTGTTGGTTGCCTTTAGCAGTATGCTAACGTTACTTTTTTCTTCAAGAATTTTTCCCTACCTCCCTCAAATTTTTAGTACACGGTGGTTAGTAAGACAATCTACCTTGTCAGGCAGTTTTCTCACACAATACTGGTCATGGCCCTATTCTGTTGTTATTGCCAAACTATTTTTCAATTAAAACCATAAAAAAATTCAAATATTTTGATTTCATTAATTCAAAAAGTTGCCTACAATTTTGCCCAGAACTCTTAATTAATTTTGTTTAATTAGAAACACAAGTCGATTAGAATTTTTTTTTTATTATTTTAACTCTTATGCCTGTGAGTCATGCCATCCATCATATTCCAAGTAATTATGTATGTTTGAATAATTTTTAAGGAAAATTTAATTCAATTTTTCTAATATTCCAACTCATTAGTTGGTACTAAAAAAAGGGGAACTTTTCATATGTTACTGAAATTAATTTTTTTGGAAAACTTTTTAAAGGTAAACATCAGATGTTCCATACAACTTTGGTAGGTACAGTGTATGGCACATGCCAGAAAGCCTAACTATTCTACTGTATATGAAACTGGAATGCTTGGGTTTGTAGTCAAACACCCTCTACTCAATCTCAACCAGTTAACAGTCGTGTTAACATAAAATTCATTGGAATGAAGGTCACATCAATGTACCGCGGAATATCTAATTCAACCTAATATTAGATAGGTGCCCACTACAACTTCAAATGTAATGCCTTCTCTTGTAAAAGATTAAAATTTTATGAGTACAGCCAGTTACTATAATGCCCAATGTAGCCACCCAGTGGATTTCTGCGGAAGAAATTGGTTCCATGTAATGATAAATGGCAACTCTGCCACTCCAAAATTTTCTACAGTAATCCTACAACCTGCTTATTTATGAAATGTAACTGAAATAAAGCAAAGAAGATATAAAAAAGACGGGCAGATGTATTTTGTGATAGCCCAGGGTAAAGTAAAAAGTTACTGTATTTACAACAATGTAAGGAAAGCGATGAGATATCTCATTATCTTCAAACTGCGTTATCAGAGAATATTCATTGGGTGTAAACAATTCATGTTTCTGTAGGATTGCTTTTACCAACTAAAGGCTAAAGGAGTCACATTTTAAGTCTTATTTATAATTACAAACACTTTAGTCAGGATCACAACCTAGCTTCTCACGCCACTCATGTTGCGTGTGTTCATTCTTTCCATGAGTGGCAGGACATACAGTTTAACATCGACTCCGAACGACAGATTTAAGAACATTTTCATGGCAAAAACTGCTGCGGGAGGCATATTTCGTTTTGTTTGAAATGTCTGAGCTGGGGCTTGAACCACAGTTTCTCATCTAATAAACCAACACACTGCCTACCAGACTATGGCGACAACAGCCCTCTATAACATAACAAACATCTAAGGAAGCACAGAAAAGTGGCTGTCAGCCCATGATGAATTTTTCGCTCCACTGTAATTAACCGGGGCTTCTATTGAAGCCATTTTGACTACGAGCGTCTACCTTTTTTAGATCAAAGATATCATTTGTACGTTTTGAGACAATCAAAATTTAGATTGTAGTGGATTGGTATCAGAAGCTATACTTCATCTACTTAAGTTCGGCAGCCAACCTTTTCATCGGGCGCTGTAGACTCAAAGGACAGTTGTTCAGCATAGCGAGCACTTCAGGTCTAGTATGCACATAATGTGGAGGATGAGGAGAGCAAATCACCATAACACATACATGGAACGTGAGAGGCATTAATGGACCTCAAAAGGAATCACTTGGGTGCGTATTTGGTACTGCGCATTGACTTTTCATTGTTAAAACTGACCGGTATACTATAGCTTACTAGGTTAATAGGTTTGAAAGAGGCATTTTGGAGATATTCTGTATAAATTGAGGACAACAGGATTCTAGCATCTCTACACATTAATAATAATACGAAGTCGCCGTAGTCTAGTAGGTAGTGTGTTGGCTTATTAGACGAAAAGCCAGGGTTCGAGCCCCAGACCAGCCATCGAAATAAAATACAAAAAGTATTTCTTCGGCGACTTTCTCTCAGCAGATTTCTGGCAAAAACTCTGAGAGTAAAAAAAAAAAAATTGCCATGAAAAGTTTTTCAAAAATCTGTCGTTCGGAGTCGACTTTAAACTGTAGCTCCCACCACTCATGTATAAAATTAACACACACAACATAAGTGGTGTGAGAATCTATGTCCGTAATCCTGACTGAAGGGTTGTAATGACCAATTATGTATGTATGTAGTGGCTCCAATATCTACACAAAACGTGCATCTTAGCTTGAGTTTCTACGCTATATTGCCCGGTTCCGAAGCCCTCCACGCGAATTTAATTAAATCCCCAACTGTATTATTAATACTAAACTTGCCCAGAATGTCTAACAATTGCGCTCTACAGCTTCCCGAAATACTTTAATGTCCTGGCATCCATGTAGTGTGGATATTAAATTGCTTTGTTACCTCATTGAGAGAGCCTCGCGGTAGTTGTAGACTATCCTTAGCGGTCATTAGGTTAGAATCCAGTGCCCTAACAAACATTTGTGTCACAGAAGATATTTTAAGCTCCTTTGACATCCTCAGTAGCCATTAAGGCAGCACATTTAGTGTACACTTCCACCTGAAAGAGGTTGCAATGATGCGGTAGTCTTATGGAGTCAATGATATCTGACGTCATAGCTCCTCAATATACACAAAATGGTGTAAAGTACAAGGTAAAAGTCAATTTTTTCTCGTTTAAAACAAACAACTTCAACCACTTTTTTCCCAGGAGGGAGGAAATTATTTTCTGTAAATTTTAATTAACGGTAAAAATATAAGATTACCGTTATGCATGCAGATTCACAAAACGATATTAAATTCACGCTGATGATGATTTTTGAAAAGAAGATTTTCAAATAATAAAAACTGATTGCTCTTTAAACATTTTTAAAACCATTTGAACCATATGGAAGATAGTATGGCCAGGTGGAGTATCATAACCAAAAAAACAACAACAATCAGGGTAGGATGGTATACAACTTCAAAAACATTTCAAATGATGAAATGAAAATTGAAATGAAACCCAATGATGATGATTTTCATTAAAAATCAAACACCAATGCCAACCAGAAATCAAAATCACAAAACAACAAAAAAAAAAAAACAAAGACATACAACAACAACAACAACAACACATATTGCAATATTTTGTAGCAGAAATTAATTTTTTTTTCGTAAAAAAAAAACGGAGAAAAACATTTTTTCGTTTGTTGCTGCTGCCAACATTTGATGAGGCTGACGGATGATGATGACGATGGCTGTTTGGTGTGGTTATGACTAGGCTCGATGATGGCCAAAACATTCTCATTAATATGAGGCCCATGTGGTTTTTATAGCACAAGCGAATGAAACAGAAGAGAAAAAATTTTTTTTTTGTTTAAAAAATCTGTGAATAATGAAATGTTTTTGAGAGAGAAAAAAGAGGCTATGTTTTGTATTGCCAAAATTAATTCCAATAAATTATGCGTAAATGAAAAAATAAAAATAAAACAAATATTTAATCTCTCTCTTCCTCTAGAAAAAAAGAAATCCTTTAAAGTCCTTTATCAAGTCAAATTTCAAATGAAAAAACAGACGAAATAAAAACGAAATTTTGTGCGGCAAGTTAAAGCCACAATAATATTCAGTCAGTCCGGCTAAAATCGTGGTCAAATTAAAACAGCATATTGTGGCATATGAATTCAAAAAAAAAAAAACGAAAAGAGAAAACAAATTGAAATCAAAATAAATATTGAAAAACAGAAACAAAACAAAAAAAATTAAAAATGAATCTGCATACTGGCACACCATAACACTCGTCGTATCAACAATATCAATACCGCAATGACCATGATGACGATGATGATGATGATTGAGTAAAATGAAGACTGGTATAGGCAACCTTAGGCCCGGAAAAATACGACTCTCTATTTAATACGCTTGTGTGTGTGTACTGTTGTACTTCATGTGTTACCCGTAATTATTATTTTCGATTTTTAATTAAAATTTATGCCAACACATCAATAAACCCATTCAGTTGGTTTCGTTCCACTTTAATACGCGTCTTTGTTAAGCTCTAATGACTCTTAATTTTGTCTTAAAACAAGCCAAGATACTTACCAAATACTCAGCATGGCTGTTTGGTTTCTTACTGGTAGCCAGGCATCTTGGTAAACTGATTCGGTTCCCTGGCTTATTAGACATGAGTCAATGGTTCTAATCCCAACTAAGACATCTCTAGCCAAACAAAATTAAAAAAAAAGAAAAATATTTGTCTCGGTGACTCACTTAGCAGTCTTTTGGTAGAAATTCTGAGACGAAAAACTGAGAAACTGGGTTGTAATCCCGACTAAAGGGTTGTAAAGATCTCTTAAGTAAGTAAACATAAAGGCATTGTAGGTATCATCCTTCTGAGTTATTGTGTGTTAAGAAAGACTGCTTAGTTCAGATAGTCTAGAAAATGAGTTGTTGCAACTCAGTCTTAGTCTCCGGATATTCAGTAGTGACCAATATTCACTGGTATTCAAACTGTGAATGGTAGTTGAGGTAAGATCTCGGCATTGTTTAATACAGGCACTTGATAGAAAGCTGAACCTTCTCGAGACTAAAATTTCCGGAATTTAAAATAAGACTGAGGCATGTCATAAACTTCCAAACAGTTTATCGGTGTTACTAAATTTACAGTGTAGCGGTGTCCTATGTGGCATTTACCCTGAAAAGCTGGCCAAAAATCAAAAATGAATTTAAAGAGATTTAAGAAACTGAGTATGCAGTTCGATAGACAACAAAATTCTGCATTATATAGTGAATTTTCACGACTTTATGTTGAGATTTGTAGATTTGAGACGATGTCAAAGTCAATTATTTATGGCAATTTTTTGAAAATATTACTTTTTTTTGAAATTAAAAAAAAAATAGACGCAGTGTAATAAAGCCATATGGCGTACGAATTATACGAGGAAATTCAGTAGAAGCGATACCAATCGAGATGTCCTGAATAGGTTTCTTTTAAGCTGTGATCCTTTTATAAGCTGCAGTACACAAAAATCGCGAAGGAATAGAAAAACATTTTCATCAGATACTTTGAAGTTACTCCTTCTTGACATTGATGATGAAAATGATAACGATTTTAACGATTGTAGTAGTTAGTTTCACTTTTTAAGTATTTTTTTAAGTCAGGTATTATAAATGTGAAATAAATATTATGAATAAATATTAATTATCATAGAAGTTTAAAAACTTAATTACATATGTATTGTATATCGACTATTATAACAATATGATTTTCTTAATTAATAAATTAATCATAATAAAATGTTATCATAAATGATTCACATTCATATTAAACATGTTCATGTCGAATTTCATCGTGGTAATAAAATTTTTAAGCCAATTATAATTGCTAAACATATTTTCTTAAGGGGCCCTATTTTGGACCAAGAGGCAATTATGGACCGACCATAACAAAATTTGGTAATATGATTTAGATTTACAAAATACACGTTCATACCGAATTTTATCACGATATCGATATTTTTAAGCCATTTATAAGCGCAAACGTGAATTTCTAAAGGGGACTTTATATGGGGACCAGGGTCAAATGTGATCCGATTTTCACCAAACATTACACCATGATTTCTTAGTACACACTGCTGATCCATGCTAAATTTTATCGTGATTGTTGCATAATTACCATAATTATGTGTAAATAAGTGCAATTTCGAGGGGAATTTGTATGGGGGCTAGGCGAAATCACGGACCGATTTAAACCAAAATCAGTTGGGTTCATCCTTGGGCCTAATTATCACTAACACTGTCAAAAAATTCCAGCCATTAACTCATAAAAAACTTCTATTAATTTTGGCCAGGTTTTCAGGCAAAATGCCACATAGTGCGACTGTACGATCTATTGTACTGTCATCAATCTATATCGGATATCCCTCTGGCAATCTTATTGTTCTGACAAAATTTGGAATGTAAGGATAACTGCTTGCCCTGTACATGACTTGCATTGCTATTTTGAACGATGATTTTGGACAGCACAGCGCCTAGATCCATAAGAATGATGCAAAATCTCTTCTTCTAATCTTTCAACAAAAGCTTAAATTGACCCGCCACCCCTACTTGGTTTAGAAAGAGTCTCCACATCTTACCTTTCGACAGCATACTTATCCAAATATTTAGCCACGAATAATGATTGTTTTTTGTTTCCCAACTTGAAAGAGGGGCAGCGTGAAAAACATTTGTCTTCAAAAGTGAAGCCAATTCACAAACAAAAATTGATGAAATGCTAAAGAAAGTGTATGGAACTCAAACGAAACTTGGTTGGCAAATAAAATGTTTTTTTTCTTTATTCAAGACACTGCTGCTTATCTCATGCCTCTCTGTTTTTGTGGGTTTCCCTTACCTGCAGTGTTGTTTTTAACTAATCATTGTGAAAAACTGAAAAATTGATCTAAGCAAACAATACAACCCAACACAAACACAAATACAGACACGTATACACTTTAAACACAATAATAATAAGTATGTGCACATCTCCTAACTCTCTCTCTCTTTCTCTCTCTCACCCTCTTCCTCTCTGTTGCATTTAATATTTTCTGTTTTTTCTCTCCTTTTTTTTTGTTTTGATTGTAAAACTCAAATGAAAATTAAATCTTTTTGTGTGATTTTTCAAGTGTTAATGAATTCTTTTGCAATTTTATGTTGGCAATATTTGGAAAAGCTAAAACACATACATACACACTTCGATGTATGTACACGAGAAAACCGATATCGAAAAAGAGGTAGAGAAAGAGAGCGAGAGAGAGAAACACTCAATGCTTTAATTACATTTTAGCTTTTGACAAGAAAAAAAAAACAAAAAAAACAAAAAAATCCCGAAACGAAAATGCGAAAAAATCTGACCATTTTTCGTGGTTACAAAAAGGATATAAAAAAACGAAAAAAAAATTTAGAAATCGAAGAGAAAACAATAAAAAAATATATTTCATAAGTTGGCAAATGTTAGGCCCAGGAGGGCTTGATGAGAAGTTTTTTTTATGGCAATCACTTACCCTCAGAGCTTCTGCCATGAAAAAGGTAGAAGCCACGTTATGTTCCAACTACGATTTAGCTTGGTATACCTGCAGAGCTGACAGAAGTGTAACACATGGCGTTATGCAACTACTGCAGTTTTGTCCTCTTTAAACATTTTTAATATCGTTTCCAATTTCGTATATAAAGAGACCTCTGCGAAGGGAGAGAGTTGAACGAAAAGACACTGGCCATCTGCTTGCATACACTGACCATAGCGATAATATCGACGCCTCCGTTCTATAACATTCTAAGTCGAAAAAGTGTGTTTTGAGTTATGAGCTCTCAAAGTTTTCACGCGACATACGACTATATGTGCATTCTAAGTAGATTTTTCCGTATAACTTCGGAAGGATCGGCGCATCTTAGCATCTTAAGTATTTAAGTTAGAGAACCTAGAATTTAAAATTGCAAGAATATTAAAAACGTTCTAAGTACACTTAGAACGTTATAGAATGGATATTGGGAGTATCAAACAAAATATTTCTGGTACCTACAGTACTATAGAACGAGAGTCTACCAAGATGGATCTGACAGTGAATGAGTTCAAAACGTTACTATAGAACGAGAGTCTACCAAGATGGATCTGACAGTGAATGAGTTCAAAACGTTACCCCAGATAACGGCCGACACTATACTGTTACGTTACTGTTACGAAAATGAAAAAAAAGAATTCAAGATACTGGTGTTTTGATTTTACATCGCTTAACATTAAAATTAAAAAACAAAAGCTACAAATATACAACAACAAACAACAGCATAAAAATGGTAAACAAGTAAACAAAAATACAACAACAAACACCAGCAAAAAATGGTAAACAAGTAAATAAAAATCCTCAAACAACACTACAAGTCTAAATATAAACAAAATACACAAACAACAATAATGAATGATGTTTACATTTATAGAGATTTCGAGAAGGCGAATTCACAAACATTCGCCTTCAATAACATTCATCAGACTGTTTACCATGCCATATAAAAGGCAAGGCAAAGCAGGCGAGTGAGTGAGTAAATCTTCAGTCAGTCTTGTGTGAAGACGCGGTGTGTTTGAAGAGAGTAATCGTGGTTTGAAGATCTCCGTTACATAGATCTGTCGAACAATTATTGTTATTGTTTATGCAAAGAGTGTAAACAGAGGAATAACAAACAAAGCAGTTGTTGTTGTTTACATCAAGTTGTGAACAGTGGCACACAGAATTGTGCGTATAATAAAGAATTTTAATTAAAACTAAAGAGAGATTTATTTCTATTTTATTTGCAATCTACGAGCTGATACTTTAAACGATTTTAAAAGGTAAAAACGTAACAATACGTTTGAAATTACCAAGGAATTCATTTGTCTTGTCGTTACAAGCAAAAATAATATCGCTGTGGTAATTAAGCGTAGGATTACAGTAGGCGTGGGATGCAACAAATACTCTACAATTCGCTCATTCTTCTAGGGCTTCACAATGACGCAAAAGCATGGACGTTATTTAGCAACGATGTAGTATCCTTGCAAGTATTCATGAGAATAGTACAGCATTAGACATTCGATAGACTACCACATGATTTTCACATTCAAACGAACATTAAGCTGTTTGTGCTCATCAAAAAAGTTGACATTGTTCCGCACATTAACAACCAGCTGGTATGCTGGCTTATGCATGTCATACAGACGGCAGAATATGCTTCCAGCGAAACGAAGTTCAGTAACAGATTTCCACAGATTTCTCTCACAGAGAATGCTATAGTGGTGACTCAAATTATTCTAGAGATAAGCACGCCATTGTAGTAATGTAGGTGTCTGCCTAAAATATGCCGAAGCCATTGGACAGGCTGTGGTGGTGATATAAATTTTTCTCTACAGTTCGTGTTGTAACAAGTCAAGCCAAGCGAACTGGCTGTTTTCGCAAATGCTGATCTGTCTCCTGGCGATAAATAGCTAGTGGAAGACACTGTATTGGTGATTCACAGTTCCTCTTGTGTCCTGCCTTGTACAGTTCAATGTCGAACTTGGCTGTGGGACCTTTCTAACAACATGTCAACTTGGAAGGGATCCTTACATTGAATTGATTATAAAAGTGTTGTCCAGGAGTACAATAGCCGGCTGCCTACTGAGATCTCATTCTAGGGATCTCAAAAATCCCCTGTACTTAATAATAAGCCGCTGTAGAAAAGCATTTGAGAGCAAGCGCCGCATTGTTTTGATGTCATCAGAGGACTTCATCGCTTCAAAGTTAGTTAATGACCACAGTGTGTCATTGCATTGGTGCGACTCATTTTTATCACACAGCCCTCCTATCTTTATTTACTATTGTATGTGTGGTGTGGTAAAGGAAATGCAGAAATGAAATAAAAACCATTTTTTCCTGTATTTACGTAGAAAATTTCTAAAATAAATTCGACATTTTTTATTCAAGCATTTAATTGGGAGGAAAAAAAGCTAAAATTGCATCACATACACTATTAAATAAAATCAACGTGTATGTGTGTCTGAACTATTTGTCCGTGTAAACTGTGATGTATTCAACAACATTAAGGTGGTGCATATTGTTAAGGAAAGTCTTGTTGTAAAATAAGAAAAATTTCAGGAATCAAAATACAATCTCTACTTAACTTAATGAATGTCCCTAATGGTGCTGTGCAATTAGAGTAGAACTACTGTTACCAGCGTTTGTAATTATAAATTTCAATAGAATTTATTTATGCGACTTCGCTCTATACAATACACTTGTCTGTGTGTGTATACTGTTGTACTTCATATGCTACCCGTAATTATTATTTTCGATTTTTAATTAAAATTTATGCAAACACATCAATAAATCAATTCAGTTGGTAGAGTTCGACTTTAATACGCATTTTTGTTTAACTCTATTGACTCTTAATTTTGTCTTAAAACAAGCCAAGCTACTTATCGAGTACTCAGCAGGGTTGTATGGTTTTTTACTGGTAGCCAGGCATCTTCATAAACATTTAAGTTCATTTAAAACAATCCGCCAATAATCTATGTAGATGGCCCGATCAACACCTATGACCTATAGGGCACCGTACACATATGACAGGCCCTTCCAAACGGATGAACACCATATACTTGCCGTAGCATATCCACAAATTCTTTATTCAAGTACTTAATAACATAAAATACGTGTTTTTCCTTCTCTATTTTGTTATTATTTGTTTGGAGGCGGCATTAGAATTCATAGATATTTTATTCGATTGCAAAATATTACCAAAATTGACTCGTACCACACAATTGCAGAGGAAAAAATATGATTATTTGGCAGGCAAGGAAGGCGGATAAAATTCTGTTGTTTTATGGTTTATTTATGTGTGAAAATGATGATGATGATGATGATGATGATGATGTGGATCGTAAATAGTTTATGAAGCATTAAATTAATTTTACAAAATGTTTTACAACAACAAAAAAGAAAAAGAAAAAAAAACTGAATTTTTTTTCCAAATATGTTGCCAATTTGATTACGCTTAAGAGGATATTCACTTGAAATAAACAGTCTAGGAGGTAACAACAGGTATGTATACTAACTAGTGAATTTAAGCCCTTGTTTGTTTGATTGGCAAATAGTTAGAAAAAGCCAGTTCAAGTTAAAACTCCTTCTTAACGCTGTAATCGGTGACTTAATACTCACAGACAAACAATATTGGTCAGGATTTCGCTGTGGCTTCTCATGTCTTAGGAATTGTCAGATTTAGGTAAACGAATGAATGCATTTGATTTTGAAGTCGCCGTGGTCTAGTAGGTAGTGTGTTGGCTTATTGGACGTGAGGCCTCGGTTCGAACCCCAGGTCAGGCATCTCCAACTGAACGAAATATGAAAAAATATTTCTTCGGCGACTTCCTCTCAGCAGATTTCTGGTAGAAACTCTGAGAGTAAATAGAAAATTGCCATGAAAAGTTTCTCAAAAATCTGTCGTTCGGAGTCGACTTTAAACTGTAGGTCCCGCCACTCATGTATAAAATTAACACACACAACATAAGTGGTGTGAGAAACTAGGTCGTAATCCTGACTAAAGGATTGTAATGACCAATTATGTATGTAAGAAAACTGATTCCATAGAAGTAAGGGACTGCTGCGGTGGAACACTGCTGACTATGATGATTACTAAGACATTAGCACGCGTAATTCACCAGAGGCTATTTGGCTTTCGTTTACCAAACTCTTGCATGAAACCAGCAGGTTTCAGATCACATCAGCACTTTGCAAATGACGTAAGTAAACAGTGCAACAATCTGTAGTACAAGGACCTCCATATCATATAACAATTTCATTAGTACAAGCTGAATTAAATACTCATACTTAAGTTTTTAAGTCGTCTTAGTCTAGTCCTATCACTAGTCTTCTAACAAAAACTCTGAGAGTAAATAAAAAATGGCCATGAAAACCTTCTCAAATTTATCGTTCACAGTCTACATTCAACTGTAGGTTCTCCCCACTCATGGATAGAATTAACACACGCAATTTGGGTAATGTGAGCAGATAGATTTTAATCCTAACTAAAGGGCCTTTAATCACTAATTAAGGTAGTAAGTAAGTACTAAAGCTTTGATAGATACTGGTATATTGCTTGTACATTGTTTAACATTAAAATTATAAACAATAGCTACAAAAACAAAACAATGAACTTGTTTACAAATTATCGCACTGCTTAATATAACAACAAACACCAGCATAAGAAAATGGTAAACAAGTAAACAAAAATACAACAAATATTACATGAATAAACATAAACATCGTTGTTTACGTTTATAGAGATTGCGAGAAGGCGAAGTCATAAACGTTCGCCTTCAATAATATTCATCAGACTGTTTACTTTACCATATAAAGGGCAAGGCAAAGCAGGTGACTGAGTCAGTAAAAGTTCAGTCAGCCTTGTGTAAAGACGCGGTGTGTTTGAAGAGAGTAATCCTTGTTTGAAGATCTCCGTTACAAAAATCTGTTGAATAATTGTCCAATAATTGTTATTCTTTATGCAAAGGATATAAACAGAGGAATAAAAACAAAAGCAATTGTTGTTGTTTACATCAAGTTATGAACAGTGGCACACAGAATTGTGCGAATAATAAAGAATTTTAAAATAAAACTAAAGACAGATTTATTTTAATTTTATTTGAAGTCTACGAGCTTATATTTTAAACGTTTTTAAAAGGTAAAAAACGTAACGATATATTGACTCAGTTAGGAATATTAAACCAGAGGATGAAGACCTCATGCTGATGATATTTGTATGCACACCCAAAGGGTTCACTTCCAAGGCCGATGTGTACCAAAATGCTAACCTTACCGACACCCAACGGTATCTTGATATTCATTTGAGGTTGAGGGCCAATACATATGAACGTAGTACCTTCCTACTTCGCCTCAATACATTACCTCAACAACAGTTACAACTTCATTAACAACATTTGTTTACACTTTTCGTAGTTAAATTTTCCTAACGGTTTAGGTTTTCAAATTTTTAATTATTCTAGCACTTCTGTTCGTTTGAATTACGAGCAAATTTAATTACATTTAGTTTGCAGCACTTGCCACTTACTCCGTTTTTTTTTTTTGAAATTTTAATGACTTAATGACACGTTCTTTTGCTCTCTGCCAACATACTAATACGTTACATTGCTTTAACATGTTGTCACACATAACAGTTATTATTTTTGCTTTACTTCCGGTTTCGGGCAACACCTTATAAATTCTGTTTTTATCCAATGGCGCACGCTCTCATGTTCTCTCTATTGTGGCGATGTCAACAACATTTTAACATGTTTTGAAGTCATACTTCAAATGCACAATTAATTGCAACAAAAGCCTGCTGAAACAAAGGGAATTTGAAACAAAAAGAAATAAAAGAGTGTCACACATAATACAATACAAGCGAATACAATACAGTTGCATAATATTTGTTGCAAATTATTTACTTCACACATTTACACTTTCATAAACACAAATTGTGTGTGTATGTTTCTAGTTTTTTGGTGTTGCCTGCTTTTGGGCTGTTGATGTTGGTTGTGTTTCCAGTGTGAAATCATATTCAAATTGAAATTCTGTACAGTCAGTTCGAGTTACTCATGGGATTTTAACCACTCTCGCGTTAATTGCATTAAAAGGAAAGGTTGTGATGGTAGTGGTGTCGGTGTCGTTGGCGTTGGCGTTGGTGACACGAGCTGTTTATGTAAATGTTATCTCTGACACTCATTATCATTGGATGGCATTTATTTTTCTTTCTTTTTTGTTGAAAAATGTTTTTTGTTTTTGTTTCGTTTTTAGCTTGCATTAGATTTCATTCATTTGTGACATGTAATGACCGACCCCCAATTTAAATCATCATTTATGCTGACATTCTTTTATGCATTCAGGGATACGCTTTGTTACGCATTTATATCAGCATGTTTTGCCCAAAAGCAAATGGCTTCGGGTGTAATGTGATTGGTAAAGAAGTACGAGTGGTGTGTAAAGAGGCACCACAATCATTAATGACACTGTTATGTCATGTTAATGACAATAAAATGCCACTTGCATTCCAACGCCTACGCTCTAAGGCTTTAATGTAAAAAATGTGTGTGAAGATAGATTTTAAAATCTATCTCTCATGTTAGCTAACAGAACTCTGTTATGTTATTAACAGAACTAACAGAGCTCTGTTATGTTATTAACAGAAACTCTGTTAAATAATTAATTTAAGACTGGGAAAGAAAAACAGGAAAAATTAATTAAATTCCTGTGTAAAATAAGAAAAAAATAGCAAAAATTTATAAAATAAGTCCTATAGTTAATCACTGTTACAAAATATTGCATAATAAGAACTACAATAAATAGATAATCACACATTTCCGAAAGTTATTGTAATCCGATGAAAAAATCAATATTGTGGGAAAACAGGAGTGAGTGGGCGGACAAAGTAAATTGTTTTTAAAATATTGTACGTCCCTTTAACTAACCCAATCGCCAGAATCCTTAACAGAGCGACTTTTCATACTAGATTTTGAAATTTTCAGAGATTTCAGATTTTAAAATCCACTGTAAGTCCTTTTGTGGGAAAACAGGACAACATTGTAAATGGTAAATGTAATAATAATCAAAGACGCCAACAAAATTAATCAAAATTAGTTTGATAGTGGGGAATAGGGAGAAATAAATACTTCTTAAAAAGACAAACGTAAACCATATGTGTTCTACGGTACCCACATCTACCTAGTCCAAACTTTAATCGAAGTCGGTACGTTATTTAGGTGAGGCATACAAAGAATAACAATAAGAGTTCCGAATCATGGGCAGCGCTGACGAAGTTGTAGTTGTTGTACTAGCTCCAAAACAAAAACTAACCGACATACATGTTATATATCGATGCCTTACTTTCTCAACCTCGTATCTTAAAAAATACAACTTTTTAGGAGAGAGAAAAAACTGTTCATCCTTTTGTACTTCGGTGTTTGAGTAAAACTTCAAATGCAATTATTAAGGAATTGGTTACATCTATGTACATACATATATTAGTAGAAATAATATACTAATCTTTTTTAGTTTAAGCATGAAACGCATTTATTGAGATACGAGTTTGCTGCACTAACAGTCATTTTAATTCTTGATACTTGATGAATAAGTTACTCGTTTGTTGCACTTATAGCTATAGAAAGAAATGACGCCTTTATACCAAAATTATGCAATGAAAACAATATTTAATATAGAATGAATGAATGAATTTAATATAGAATGAAAAAAAATAAAAAAAAAAATAATTCATAAATAATAAAAAAAAAGAATACATAAATAATAATATCATTGGTGTGGCAAATTATCGTAAAATGAATGATAGTCGGCTGGAATCATACGTTTTAAGTCTTGCAAGTCGTCATATTTTCTTTTTGAAATTGGTAGTTGTTGATTGTAGAGATACCCGGTAGTAAAATGTTATCATTGTGCTGCACTTGTGGTCGCAATTTACGATGAGGTAATAGTTGCCAATCTTCATCAAAACATAATTTGTATTGAACTCCGTCATTAAAGGTATATTTGAGAGCTCGCAAATTTATAACGCATGGGTCACCTTTTTTGGTGCCTGGTCGAATTGATTTTAAGTAATCGAGTGAAGAGAAATCTCGGAAAAATGTATGTGATTTAAATAATGTACTTGATACGGTTTCAACAATCTGGATTGTTTTATAACCATATTGAAATCAGCTGGCACATATAATTCTCTTCCTTTCTTCTTTCGCTCTATGGAGGCATGCACAGAATCGCACTCCATTTGAGTGTGGCCAACTACCAGGTATTTTTGCTGAATTTCTACTTGGTGGGCAATTGCATAATGTTGCAAGGCATTCGCAAGTGTCGTATTGCGATTTTGGGCACAGCACCCGTCGCTGTAAATTATTATAGGTTTTGATTTGTCTTTCAAATCCTGTAAATAGCCCAGCAAGCAAGAGGTAAATACATTCGAGTCCATGCCGCCTTCAGCTTCATGTCATACGTAACAAGCAACATTTTTGTCAAATTCATTATAAATTGTGAATTGGTGCACACACAGTTTTGTTTTAAAGTAGTTTGCTCCAGTTGAAAGTAGAGGAATTGTTTGCACTGCTTGCAAGTCCACCGTTAACAATTGAATATCACCATTTGAACAACGTTCCTTGTCTTCGGCTTTTTATTTCCTGGCGCGCTCCTTTCTTGTTATGTGAAGTTGATATTCATCTTCTGGGACGTTTTTATTTTTATAACTAAAGCAGATATCACATTGATCTTTCTTGGATCTGTATATACTAATATTGGCCTTGTGTACTGCGTCTAAGAAGCATTTGTACGTTGCCTTCTCAGCCTTATCGATGTTGCGATCCATCAAATATTTTTCAAAATCTGTGTACACTTCTACCCAAGTCTTGTACTGAACGTATATATATTCCTTAGTTGTACTCTGTCGGCAATAATGTGATGGCATCTTAGGCAAATTTTGTAGAAAAAAGTTTACGTGATTTACTTTGGCGATGTTTGTTTTGCTTTGACGATTGACTGGTCCTCTTTTCTTTAACATGCCAACGTCGCTTGCATTTAGATTGCCAGTAACCCATTTGGACACGCTCCATTCACCCAGAGAGAGTGTACACAAAAACATTTTTTTACAAACAACCTTGATCTCCCCAGAAATTTTCAATGTGTAGACTAATGTGTTTACTCGCCGAGAAAAAGTACCAGTTGTTCTCAAAGTGACTGGTTTATGTGACACCATTGCAACGATATACGCTTTTTTCTCTTCCCAAGACAGTGACCAAAATATTTTAAAAATATTCTTTCTATCTTCTTCTGTAATTTCGTTGCACTGCTTACCGAATTTTTTTGCACATATTTCCGAACGGCAACGTGCCTTCAAAGTTCTTTCTCTTCTAATTTCCATTACTCCATTCCATTCTTTGCTCCGCTTTATCGATGAATACTTCTGGCCACGCATTCTCTTGAGTTTTTTACGGTTTCTATCCCAGTTTTGCTTATTTCCCTGGCCTTTACGTGCTCTTTTAATTGTAATTACCCCAGAGGATTCATCCAACAATACAGAAGGAGATACATTGCCAGACAAATGTGAATCAGTGCTGGGCTTGTACTCGCTTTCACTTGCTGAAAAATCGGATTTGGAAGAAATGCTACACTGATCAGAATTCACTGAGACAAAATGTCCTGTTTCTTCATCCAAAATTACGTTTCCAGTTTGTTGTGTTTCAGGTTCTTGGCAAAGATTCTTGAAAACAAAACAACCTGTATCTGCGTCAAGAACAGCTATTGTATCACTCATTTTACAATAAAAACTAAAATTCCTCAGAATTAGATTTTCACCAAGCAAAGCGAAGATCATAACTAAAATGCAATTATAGTACTACAAAAAAAAAAAAAAAAAAAAAAAATAGAAAAATAATAAAAAAAAAAAATATAAATAACGTGAATCCCATGCATACGTCACTTACTTCGTAACTAATATACATACTCACTTCAATGCTATTGTGAAGAAGAATATAACAAGGAGACGCAAAGAAGATTTTTTTTAAATTCTTAACTGTTTAACAAGTGCACATATTAAGATAAGAGTTTGACGCAGTTATGGAAATTGGAGTGATTGAGATACGAAAATATATTTTATTAATATTTACAGAATTGAGACAACGTATTGAGATAATTAATACTTAATTAATACTTAATTAATACAACTTGCATTAATAGAACACAAAAATAGCAACCGTTTGATATGAAAAAGTGAAAACCGTATTTTTTTAAGATACGAGGTTGAGAAAGTAAGGCATCGATGTGTCCATACGTAGTTATAAACCATCAAATTAGCCGACTTATAGGTATCTCTTAAAGGGGGAGGGTGGCCCTCACACCACGTCCCTTACAACACTTTCTTGGTGTCATTTACACCACGTGTCCCTCACACCACAACCCTCACACCACGTGTCCCTCACACCATGTGTCCCTCACACCACGTGTCCCTCACACCATGTGTCCCTCGCATCACGTCCCTCACACCGTCCGTCACACCGTCTCTCACACCGTCCCTCACACCGTCCCTCACACCGTCCCTCACACCGTCCCACGCACCGTCCCTCGCACCGTCCCTCACACCGTCCCTCACACCGTCCCTCGCACCGTCCCTCACACCGTCCCTCACACCGTTCCTCACACCGTCCCTCGCACCGTCCCTCACACCGTCCCTCGCACCGTCCCTCACACCGTCCCTCACACCGTCCCACACACCGTCCCTCACACGGTCCCACACACCGTCCCACACACCGTCCCTCACACCGTCCCACACACCGTCCCTCACACCGTCCCTCACACCGTCCCACACACCGTCCCTCACACCGTCCCTCACACCGTCCCACACACCGTCCCTCACACCGTCCCTCACACCGTCCCACACACCGTCCCTCACACCGTCCCTCACACCGTCCCACACACCGTCCCTCACACCGTCCCTCACACCGTCCCACACACCGTCCCACACACCGTCCCACACACCGTCCCACACACCGTCCCTCAAACCGTCCCTCACACCGTCCCTCACACCGTCCCTCACACCGTCCCTCAAACCGTCCCTCACACCGTCCCTCACACCGTCCCTCACACCGTCCCTCGCACCGTCCCTCACACCGTCCCTCACACCGTCCCTCACACCGTCCCTCACACCGTCCCTCACACCGTCCCTCGCACCGTCCCTCGCACCGTCCCTCACACCGTCCCTCACACCGTCCCTCGCACCGTCCCTCGCACCGTCCCTCGCACCGTCCCTCGCACCGTCCCTCGCACCGTCCCTCACACCGTCCCTCACACCGTCCCTCACACCGTCCCTCACACCGTCCCACGCACCGTCCCTCGCACCGTCCCTCACACCGTCCCTCACACCGTCCCTCCATCCACACCATCAACAGTGCGTGGTGAGGGACGGTGTGAGGGACGGTGTGCGGGACGGTGTGAGGGACGGTGTGAGGGACGGTGTGAGGGACGGTGTGAGGGACGGTGTGAGGGACGGTGTGAGGGAAGGTGTGAGGGACGGTGTGAGGGACGGTGTGAGGGATGGTGTGAGGGACGGTGTGAGGGACGGTGCGAGGGACGGTGTGAGGGACGGTGTGAGGGACGGTGTGAGGGACGGTGTGAGGGACGGTGTAAGGGACAGTGCGAGGGACGGTGCGAGGGACGGTGCGAGGAACGGTGTGAGGGACGGTGTGAGGGACGGTGTGAGGGACGGTGTGAGGGACGGTGTGAGGGACGGTGTGAGGGACGGTGTGAGAGACAGTGCGAGGGACGGTGCGAGGGACGGTGTGAGGGACGGTGTGAGGGACGGTGCGAGGGACGGTGCGAGGGACGGTGTGAGGGACGGTGTGAGGGACGGTGTGAGGGACGGTGTGAGGGACGGTGTGAGGGACGGTGTGAGGGACGGTGTGAGGGACGGTGTGAGGGACGGTGTGAGGGACGGTGTGAGGGACGGTGTGAGGGACGGTGCGAGGGACGGTGTGAGGGACGGTGTGAGGGACGGTGTGAGGGACGGTGTGAGGGACGGTGTGAGGGACGGTGCGAGGGACGGTGCGAGGGACGGTGCGAGGGACGGTGCGAGGGACGGTGCGAGGGACGGTGTGAGGGACGGTGTGAGGGACGGTGTGAGGGACAGTGCGAGGGACAGTGCGAGGGACGGTGCGAGGGACGGTGTGAGGTACGGTGTGAGGGACGGTGTGAGGGACGGTGTGAGGGACGGTGTGAGGGACGGTGTGAGGGACAGTGCGAGGGACGGTGCGAGGTACAGTGTGAGGGACGGTGTGAGGGACGGTGTGAGGGACGGTGTGAGGGACGGTGTGAGGAACGGTGCGAGGGACGGTGTGAGGGACAGTGCGAGGGACGGTGTGAGGGACGGTGTGAGGGACGGTGTGAGGGACGGTGTGAGGGACGGTGTGCGGGACGGTGTGAGGGACGGTGTGAGGGACGGTGTGAGGGACGGTGTGAGGGACGGTGTGAGGGACGGTGTGAGGGACGGTGTGAGGGACGGTGTGAGGGACGGTGTGAGGGACGGTGTGAGGGACGGTGTGAGGGACGGTGTGAGGGACGGTGTGAGGGACGGTGTGAGGGAAGGTGTGAGGGACGGTGTGAGGGACGGTGTGAGGGACGGTGTGAGGGATGGTGTGAGGGACGGTGTGAGGGACGGTGCGAGGGACGGTGTGAGGGACGGTGTGAGGGACGGTGTGAGGGACGGTGTGAGGGACGGTGTGAGGGACAGTGCGAGGGACGGTGCGAGGGACGGTGCGAGGAACGGTGTGAGGGACGGTGTGAGGGACGGTGTGAGGGACGGTGTGAGAGACAGTGCGAGGGACGGTGCGAGGGACGGTGTGAGGGACGGTGTGAGGGACGGTGCGAGGGACGGTGCGAGGGACGGTGTGAGGGACGGTGTGAGGGACGGTGTGAGGGACGGTGTGAGGGACGGTGTGAGGGACGGTGTGAGGGACGGTGTGAGGGACGGTGTGTGGGACGGTGTGAGGGACGGTGTGAGGGACGGTGTGAGGGACGGTGTGAGGGACGGTGCGAGGGACGGTGTGAGGGACGGTGTGAGGGACGGTGTGAGGGACGGTGTGAGGGACGGTGTGAGGGACGGTGCGTGGGACGGTGTGAGGGACGGTGTGAGGGACGGTGTGAGGGACGGTGTGAGGGACGGTGCGAGGGACGGTGCGAGGGACGGTGCGAGGGACGGTGCGAGGGACGGTGCGAGGGACGGTGCGAGGGACGATGCGAGGGACGGTGTGAGGGACGGTGTGAGGGACAGTGCGAGGGACGGTGCGAGGGACGGAGTGAGGTACGGTGTGAGGGACGGTGTGAGGGACGGTGTGAGGGACAGTGCGAGGGACGGTGCGAGGTACAGTGTGAGGGACGGTGTGAGGGACGGTGTGAGGGACGGTGTGAGGGACGGTGTGAGGGACGGTGTGAGGAACGGTGCGAGGGACGGTGTGAGGGACGGTGCGAGGGACGGTGTGAGGGACGGTGTGAGGGACGGTGTGAGGGACGGTGTGAGGGACCGTGTGAGGGACGATGTGAGGGACGGTGTGAGGGTCGGTGTGAGGGACGGTGTGAGGGACGGTGTGAGGGACGGTGTGAGGGACGGTGTGAGGGACGGTGTGAGGGACGGTGTGAGGGACGGTGTGAGGGACGGTGTGAGGGACGGTGTGAGGGACGGTGCGAGGAACGGTGTGAGGGACGGTGTGAGGGACGGTGTGAGGGACGGTGTGAGGGACAGTGCGAGGGACGGTGCGAGGGACGGTGTGAGGGACGGTGTGAGGGACGGTGCGAGGGACGGTGCGAGGGACGGTGCGAGGGACGGTGCGAGGGACGGTGTGAGGGACGGTGTGAGGGACGGTGCGAGGGACGGTGTGAGGGACGGTGTGAGGGACGGTGCGAGGGACGGTGCGAGGGACGGTGTGAGGGACGGTGTGAGGGACGGTGTGAGGGACGGTGTGAGGGACGGTGTGAGGGACGGTGCGAGGGACGGTGTGAGGGACGGTTTGAGGGACGGTGTGAGGGACGGTGTGAGGGACGGTTTGAGGGACGGTGTGTGGGACGGTGTGTGGGACGGTGTGTGGGACGGTGTGTGGGACGGTGTGTGGGACGGTGTGAGGGACGGTGTGTGGGACGGTGTGAGGGACGGTGTGAGGGACGGTGTGTGGGACGGTGTGTGGGACGGTGTGAGGGACGGTGTGAGGGACGGTGTGTGGGACGGTGTGAGGGACGGTGTGAGGGACGGTGTGAGGGACGGTGTGTGGGACGGTGTGAGGGACGGTGTGTGGGACGGTGTGTGGGACCGTGTGAGGGACGGTGTGTGGGACGGTGTGAGGGACGGTGTGAGGGACGGTGCGAGGGACGGTGTGAGGGACGGTGCGAGGGACGGTGTGAGGAACGGTGTGAGGGACGGTGTGAGGGACGGTGCGAGGGACGGTGTGAGGGACGGTGTGAGGGACGGTGCGAGGGACGGTGCGTGGGACGGTGTGAGGGACGGTGTGAGGGACGGTGTGAGAGACGGTGTGAGGGACGGTGTGACGGACGGTGTGAGGGACGTGATGCGAGGGACACATGGTGTGAGGGACACGTGGTGTGAGGGACACATGGTGTGAGGGACACGTGGTGTGAGGGTTGTGGTGTGAGGGACACGTGGTGTAAATGACACCAAGAAAGTGTTGTAAGGGACGTGGTGTGAGGGCCACCCTCCCCCTTTAAGAGATACCTATAAGTCGGCTAATTTGATGGTTTATAACTACGTATGGACACATCGATGCCTTACTTTCTCAACCTCGTATCTTAAAAAAATACGGTTTTCACTTTTTCATATCAAACGGTTGCTATTTTTGTGTTCTATTAATGCAAGTTGTATTAATTAAGTATTAATTAAGTATTAATTATCTCAATACGTTGTCTCAATTCTGTAAATATTAATAAAATATATTTTCGTATCTCAATCACTCCAATTTCCATAACTGCGTCAAACTCTTATCTTAATATGTGCACTTGTTAAACAGTTAAGAATTTAAAAAAAATCTTCTTTGCGTCTCCTTGTTATATTCTTCTTCACAATAGCATTGAAGTGAGTATGTATATTAGTTACGAAGTAAGTGACGTATGCATGGGATTCACGTTATTTATATTTTTTTTTTTTATTATTTTTCTATTTTTTTTTTTTTTTTTTTTTTTGTAGTACTATAATTGCATTTTAGTTATGATCTTCGCTTTGCTTGGTGAAAATCTAATTCTGAGGAATTTTAGTTTTTATTGTAAAATGAGTGATACAATAGCTGTTCTTGACGCAGATACAGGTTGTTTTGTTTTCAAGAATCTTTGCCAAGAACCTGAAACACAACAAACTGGAAACGTAATTTTGGATGAAGAAACAGGACATTTTGTCTCAGTGAATTCTGATCAGTGTAGCATTTCTTCCAAATCCGATTTTTCAGCAAGTGAAAGCGAGTACAAGCCCAGCACTGATTCACATTTGTCTGGCAATGTATCTCCTTCTGTATTGTTGGATGAATCCTCTGGGGTAATTACAATTAAAAGAGCACGTAAAGGCCAGGGAAATAAGCAAAACTGGGATAGAAACCGTAAAAAACTCAAGAGAATGCGTGGCCAGAAGTATTCATCGATAAAGCGGAGCAAAGAATGGAATGGAGTAATGGAAATTAGAAGAGAAAGAACTTTGAAGGCACGTTGCCGTTCGGAAATATGTGCAAAAAAATTCGGTAAGCAGTGCAACGAAATTACAGAAGAAGATAGAAAGAATATTTTTAAAATATTTTGGTCACTGTCTTGGGAAGAGAAAAAAGCGTATATCGTTGCAATGGTGTCACATAAACCAGTCACTTTGAGAACAACTGGTACTTTTTCTCGGCGAGTAAACACATTAGTCTACACATTGAAAATTTCTGGGGAGATCAAGGTTGTTTGTAAAAAAATGTTTTTGTGTACACTCTCTCTGGGTGAATGGAGCGTGTCCAAATGGGTTACTGGCAATCTAAATGCAAGCGACGTTGGCATGTTAAAGAAAAGAGGACCAGTCAATCGTCAAAGCAAAACAAACATCGCCAAAGTAAATCACGTAAACTTTTTTCTACAAAATTTGCCTAAGATGCCATCACATTATTGCCGACAGAGTACAACTAAGGAATATATATACGTTCAGTACAAGACTTGGGTAGAAGTGTACACAGATTTTGAAAAATATTTGATGGATCGCAACATCGATAAGGCTGAGAAGGCAACGTACAAATGCTTCTTAGACGCAGTACACAAGGCCAATATTAGTATATACAGATCCAAGAAAGATCAATGTGATATCTGCTTTAGTTATAAAAATAAAAACGTCCCAGAAGATGAATATCAACTTCACATAACAAGAAAGGAGCGCGCCAGGAAATAAAAAGCCGAAGACAAGGAACGTTGTTCAAATGGTGATATTCAATTGTTAACGGTGGACTTGCAAGCAGTGCAAACAATTCCTCTACTTTCAACTGGAGCAAACTACTTTAAAACAAAACTGTGTGTGCACCAATTCACAATTTATAATGAATTTGACAAAAATGTTGCTTGTTACGTATGACATGAATCTGAAGGCGGCATGGACTCGAATGTATTTACCTCTTGCTTGCTGGGCTATTTACAGGATTTGAAAGACAAATCAAAACCTATAATAATTTACAGCGACGGGTGCTGTGCCCAAAATCGCAATACGACACTTGCGAATGCCTTGCAACATTATGCAATTGCCCACCAAGTAGAAATTCAGCAAAAATACCTGGTAGTTGGCCACACTCAAATGGAGTGCGATTCTGTGCATGCCTCCATAGAGCGAAAGAAGAAAGGAAGAGAATTATATGTGCCAGCTGATTTCAATATGGTTATAAAACAATCCAGATTGTTGAAACCGTATCAAGTACATTATTTAAATCACATACATTTTTCCGAGATTTCTCTTCACTCGATTACTTAAAATCAATTCGACCAGGCACCAAAAAAGATGACCCATGCGTTATAAATTTGCGAGCTCTCAAATATACCTTTAATGACGGAGTTCAATACAAATTATGTTTTGATGAAGATTGGCAACTATTACCTCATCGTAAATTGCGACCACAAGTACAGCACAATGATAACATTTTACTACCGGGTATCTCTACAATCAACAACTACCAATTTCAAAAAGAAAATATGACGACTTGCAAGACTTAAAACGTATGATTCCAGCCGACTATCATTCATTTTACGATAATTTGCCACACCAATGATATTATTATTTATGTATTCTTTTTTTTTATTATTTATGAATTATTTTTTTTTTTATTTTTTTTCATTCTATATTAAATTCATTCATTCATTCTATATTAAATATTGTTTTCATTGCATAATTTTGGTATAAAGGCGTTATTTCTTTCTATAGCTATAAGTGCAACAAACGAGTAACTTATTCATCAAGTATCAAGAATTAAAATGACTGTTAGTGCAGCAAACTCGTATCTCAATAAATGCGTTTCATGCTTAAACTAAAAAAGATTAGTATATTATTTCTACTAATATATGTATGTACATAGATGTAACCAATTCCTTAATAATTGCATTTGAAGTTTTACTCAAACACCGAAGTACAAAAGGATGAACAGTTTTTTCTCTCTCCTAAAAAGTTGTATTTTTTAAGATACGAGGTTGAGAAAGTAAGGCATCGATATATAACATGTATGTCTGTTAGTTTTTGTTTTGGAGCGAGTACAACAACTACAACTTCGTCAGCGCTGCCCATGATTCGGAACTCTTATTGTTATTCTTTGTATGCCTCACCTAAATAACGTACCGACTTCGATTAAATTTTGGACTAGGTAGATGTGGGTACCGAAGAACACATATGGTTTACGTTTGTCTTTTTAAGAAGTATTTATTTCTCCCTATTCCCCACTATCAAACTACTTTTGATTAATTTTGTTGGCGTCTTTGATTATTATTACATTTACCGTTCACAATGTTATCCTGTTTTCCCACAAAAGGACTTACAGTGGATTTTAAAATCTGAAATCTCAGAAAATTTCAAAATCTAGTATGAAAAGTCGCTCTGTTAAGGATTCTGGCGATTGGGTTAGTTAAAGGGACGTACAATATTTTAAAAACAATTTACGTTGTCCGCCCACTCACTCCTGTTTTCCCACAATATTGATTTTTTCATCGGATTACAATAACTTTCGGAAATGTATGATTGTCTATTTATTGTAGTTCTTATTATGCAATATTTTGTAACAGTGATTAACTATAGGACTTATTTTATAAATTTTTGCTATTTTTTTCTTATTTTACCCAGGAATTTAATTAATTTTTCCTGTTTTTCTTTCCCAGTCTTAAATTAATTATTTAACAGAGTTTCTGTTAATAACATAACAGAGCTCTGTTAGTTCTGTTAATAACATAACAGAGTTCTGTTAGCTAACATGAGAGATAGATTTTAAAGTCTATCTTTACACACATATGTAAAAATCATTTTTTCTTCTGCAAGGATTTTAATATGAAAGGCAGTTACAGGACCCATGGCAACCTATCAAATGTCTTATGTCCAACATATCTCAGCTGTCCGTCACTGTGTTTCTCTATACATTTCCATCCAAGTCCACCAGGAACTTCAAATTCTCATAGTATGTGTACCACAGTTACAGCTGTCTGCCGGCATAATGCTATTAGGAGTTGCATGTACGACTTGCCTTATGTGAAAACCTCCTATTGGCACCTAAACTAGAGATAAACTTTCGTTTAAGCAGGTGAATGGTTTACTTGAGCAGGTTCTAGATCGATAGAGTTACCGTGTGTCGTTGCATAATTTCTTTGTGGCTGTCTAGAGTTCTTTCATCATACGATAGGAAATTCACAAAGAAAAAAAATTCAATCGCCTTGCAGTTCTACCATTTGCAAAGCTTATGCGAGGGATCTTCTGGTCAAAATTAAATATTTTCAGAACAAACTTCACCAAAAATTTGTATAACCAAACCAGAGAAAAATTATTGTTGTCAGCGTTTTAACACAGTGTGATGCTGAAAGAATTCAGCATTGCCTTGAGAAGGTTTTTTCAGCTGTTTACCTTACGGCATCTTCTTACACTTCTTACTACTTTATGGAGGAGCTTCATCTTCAACTTATTACGGAGGACTAAGGTCTACTATGTGAGACCAGGGTCTTGAAAATTCTAATTCAACCACTTGAACTCCGATCCACCAAGGTAATGCAGACAGTGAAGATCTTGCCTCTCCAGAGATTTTAAAAACTTTTCTTGGGAAGTTTTGCATTTAATGCCTACTGCCTCGCTATTAAAATTTCCCAATCACCATAGTCTAGTAGGTAATGTGTTGACTTATTAGATGAGAGAACGTGGTACAAACCCCATATTTCATAGGGGACTACCTCTCAGCAGTCTTCTGGCAAAAATTCTGAAAGTAAAATAAAATTGCCAGAGAAGTTTTTCAAAAATCTGTTGTTCGAAAGCAACGTTTAACTGTAGGTTACGCCCACTCGTGTCTGAAATGAACACACACAGCATGGGTGGGGTAAGAAGCTTGGTTGTAATCCTAACTAAAGGGTCTGTAATGATCAATTAAGTAAGTTAAGTATGTCTGTTAGAGGCAGGCGAAGACCAACAGTCATTCGTTAGATGTAGAGGCGCTGCTGAATTTTAGCCATGCGAACAGAATAGCCCACTAAGCTAAAACGTTCATGGCTATTCCATACGTAACAAGAGGTTAGAGAAGAAGCGGACAAATGGTAATAAACAAGGAATGGTTTCTAGTACGAATTCAATTCAAAAGTTTGAATCATGTAGACTTTCTTGTAGAACACTTAAGCCCTCTCATTGCGACAACATGATTAGCCGCTGACATAGGAAAAACAGTCGCCTTAGGCTAGTAAGTAGTGTGTTGGCTTATTAGACGTAAAGCCAGGGTTCAAACCTCAGGTCAGACATGTCCAAACAAAACGAAATACAAAAGAATATTTCTTCGGCAACTTAATCTCAGCAAATTTCAGGCAAAAACTCTGACAGTAAATAAAAATTGTTTCTCAAAAATTTGTCGTTCGGAATCGACTTTAAATTGTAGGTCCCGCTACTTATGTATAAAAATTAACACACACAACATAAGTGGTGTGAGAAACTAGGTCGTAATCCTAACTGAAGGGTTGTAATGTATGTACATATGTATAGGAAAAGCAGGGACTTTAACAAGCAATATGTTCCAAATTTCTAAGGCAGTTCTCTTACAACAGATTTAAAACTCTTCAAGTGATAATGGTAGACAACCGTTTTCGGCTTCACATCGTTATTTCTTGGTCTGTTCCGTATTCTTTCTGTAATTCTTTGATTTGATTTTCATTACTTTTTAAAATTCTTAGGGCAGGCGCCGATATTTCTATCAACACACAGGGACATCAATTACACTCATGTCTGTAGGTCAAATCAGCCTACCTCTCTCTTTTTCTCTTAAATTTTTTTTCTTTTTTGATTTTAATTACAATCATAATAAAAAAAAACGATTCAAGGCAAACAAAAAAACAGAAGAAGAAAAAACTAGAAAATCTTAAAAATAAAAAACTGAAGGGAGTGTAGAGAATGAATTTTTTTTTTCGTTTTTTGTAAATGAAAATGAAAATTTTCCATCAATTTACGTGCTGTACGCGTAATCTGCTTGATTAACATTTTAATTGTACTCCGGGAATATTTTGTGGTTTTAATTGTTCACAAAAAAAAAAAAAAACACAAACTCAACTAACTTGGCTATAAGGAAAGCAGACTTTTTCCCACTTCCCACACTTTCCTGTTCCTTCCAAAACTTTTTTTTGCTTTTTTTAAGCAGTCTTAGAGAGCAATTAGCGGTACAATGTGGTTTTTGGCAAGAATGGAAAAAAGAAAGAAAAATTATTTTTTTTTGTGTTTTTAATGAAATTGAGAAATTAACGAGAAGAGATTTTGTGATTTGGAGAATTTGGTAACAAGATATTATCACAAATATGACAGTTTCAGTTAAATTGTCGCCGTTTTTTATTATGCTTTCAAATTAGTATTTCAGCGTGGCAAAAATGCAGTGAGAGAAAGCATTGAAGAACAATTTGTCATTGGCCTGGTTATACCAATGCACGCTAATGTCGAATTTTTTCTGATCAGTTTCCACATTTGTTCTGTCTACCCAAACAATGGCCCCATAGGCCACAATTGGTTTTAACATCCAATACATCCTGCAGATTTTCGTGCAAGCCCTTTGCATCATGCTTAGCTGTCTTTGAAATGCTGTCAGTATGAACCTTCTATATAAGTGTGCTTACCAGTATTAGGTTAGGTTATGTTAGGTCGGAGTGGTAGCTCTGTTATCACAAAGCTCACTTGTGCATACATAGCGGCCCGTTGTGATGCCACGGGTGAACGCAGTCCATGTACTAACCAAGTTCCACTAAAATCAGGGAAAAAGGAAGAAGTGGGTCAGCGCAAGGGCTGCACATCAAATTCACGACTACCCCGCACTGGAAAACCAGCCAGAAAGTTTGATTAACGAAGCTATATCCTTGTTATCAATAGATGATAGCTCCATCTAGCTGACAAGAAATGGAGAGCAAAATATCCTATATCTACACCTAGAAAGAGACGGGCACTGGCAAAGAAAGTGAACAACAGTCTCCTCTTCCTCAGTGGACCTGCATCCACGGCAGAAGTCGTTGAAAGGGAGCCTCATTCTTTCCGCATGTCTACCCATGACGCAATGACCTGTAAGCACGGCCACTGTTGTCGAGATGATATCACGACTAAGATGGAGTAATCGGTTGGTACGCCTTCTAACCATCTTAGGCCAGGTGAGTCTAGCGGTGGAGCAGGACTCCTCATTGACCCAGGATAGGTTGGCGTCCCGAAAGAACCTCTGCGCAATGGTCAACTTGACCGAGGCAAGTGACATACCCAATCCAACAGAAGAGCATTCCGGAAGGAGCACAGCAGCTCTGGCGAGCTCATCGGCCCTACAGTTTCCGGGAATTTCACTGTGCCCGGGGATTCACACCAGAGAGACACTGGTGAAGCGCCCCGAGAGAAGATCGAGACAGCGGCGACATTCCCTAACGATCCTAGAGTTAATCACGAAACCCGATAGAGATCTTATCGCGGCCTGACTATCAGAAAAGATCGAGACGCGAGTGAAAGGAGCATCGTTGACGAGGATCCATTGAACGGCCCGATAAATTGCAATCACCTCCGCCTGAAATGCACTGCAGTAGTCCGGCAGACAGAGAGAAATGTTCAGGTAAAGTTTCCCAGAGTAGACACCGCTTCCAACCCCATTATCGAGTTTAGAGCCGTCGGTATATATATCCAGGACTTCCGGGTGGACGACCAGTATTACTCTCAGAGACTTTGTTTTCATTTTCTGTTGTGTGCCTCATCTAGTATGCGAATTGTTTTTTAATTAAGAAATTTTCGTCACTAAATTCTGAGTATCCAAGAATTTTACTTCTTTGGTTGCCAAATGCCAGACAATCAGACGGAAAATGTTTTATTGTCTTCTCTTTTTACTCGTCGTTTCAGTTTCTGCAGTCTTTTGAAGTGAATACCCACAGTCAAGTGCTCTGTTATCACTGCTATGAGGTTCCTTACATGTAATCTAGATAGGCTCCTGTGATATTGCTGTGATTAGGCCTTAGCGCCCCCCCATTCACATGCATCACCGTCTTACAATCTCAAGATTTTTTTATTAATGAAACAGAGATTCTCTAAAATAAGTCTCTTGCCAGCAGAACTATGTCGTATGCATAGTCTTGGTGGTGAATATTCGCCTCATATACGAACTTCTGTGATGTTGCTGTGATTAGAGCTTAGTCCCATTAACATGCATCACCCACAATCAATCTCATGACTTTTTTTTGATTGATGAAACAGAGACTCTCTTCAGATAAGCCTCTTGCCAAGAGAACTATGTATGTCGTATGCTTAGTCTTGGCATCAATGTTGGCCTCAGATACGTAAAAACGCTCCTTAATAATGGGGAATGGTGATCTTATGGGTAACCTCTGGTTGTGCTGAACCTTATCACTACGTTCCATGCCTTTGATTTCGTAGATCGTGTACATAGGATCTTTGTTAAGTGATGAAACAAATCCCTTATCCCCTTGGAAGCGAAGCTATATCGTGCATATAGCCTTGGTAGTCAATGCATACCCGCATGCAAGCTTCATATTAAGGATAAGGGAGCACTAAAGCAACACAATTAGTTTATCCAGTTCACCAGAGCCAATACTTTTTATGGATTATAAAATACAACCTCAAGCCATCACCAGAATCACTGGGAATTTTTTAGTTTCTTATTTGGTACGTCTTCGTGCGAAACTGCATACTTTTGCGAACCTTTGGTATCACAATGTTGTTGAAACTTGTATTGGCTTGTCTTGCCTTCATATCTTATAAGATGCTCTCCAGAAAATGTTTTCTGATCATTTAAAATTCCTTTTCTTTGTCATTTCTTTTTAAATTTAATTTTAATTCCCTTTTTAGGCCACCAAATTCTTTTCGGCTTAAGTTTAAACTATTTTGGCCTACTTTTCGTAACATTTTCTTGCATTTTCTTGCATTTTCTTTACGTCACTTTTTTGTTTTTCTGATTTTTTTCAAAATAATTTCAAAACTTTCTTAAGCTTTTTGCCCCAGTGTTCTTATGGTCTTTGTTTTTACTTTTTTTTTTCTTGTGTTTCTTACGCATAAATTTTGTCTTTTTTTCTTCTGTTTTTTTCCTGTTTTTTTTTGTTTGAGTAAAAGCCACACAAAATTTCAAACGTAGCGTAAATTATAAATGATGGCACTTAATTCATGCATTTCCACGTTGATTCATTCATTCATTTGTTCATTCGTTCATTCATTTCTGCATTCATTCTCTTTTCTTTCTTTAATTCATTTCGGGGTTTCTCTTTGGCCTCTCCCGCAGTTCATTTGTGCAACATTTGCCACAACGTGCCTTCGTTTAACTGTGGAGTATTAAAATATTATGCTGCCGCTTAAAATCCATGTTTTTTTTTGAAAGACTCATTTTGTTCTTTTTGTTGTTGTTGTTTTTGCATTCTTCTAATGCATTTTACATTCAATGTAAATAAGTTTTTCCATTTGAAGCTTTTTTTTCCTGGTTGACTGTGCTCCAGCAGAAGAACAAGTTTTCAAAAGTTTTCCTTTCTTTTTTTTTTGTTCTTTCTTGTTCCACAGGGTTAAATTTAAATGAGTTGTAATGCTACATGCAAGTATGAGTGTGTGTGTGTGTGTGTGTGTGGCTAAAAGTTGTGAAATATTCTTTCATTTAATTATTCTCTTACAAATCTTTGGCCGAAAAATTCATTAGAATTTCAAAAAGACACTTCAACATATACACACACTTTTGTCTTTGGAAACAAAACAAAAGCCTCTTGAAAGTTAATGCCAGCCAACCTCAATATCCACATTCTCATCGCACACACACACACACGTAGACAATATAAAACATTTGATCCTTTTGGGAGACTTAAGTAAGAACTTTTGGCCTTCTTGCCTTTTTCAAAAGCCCAAAACAAATATTTATTCTGACTTGCATTACACATCCTCACACCCCACTCCCTGTTTAGGATAACATCATCATGCTGATGGCCATGATAAATTAATAATGCCCGTCGAAAAGCCAAAAAACAGAAGGGGAGAAGAAAAGAAACAAAATTTATAGAAATTTTAAATAACGGGATGTAACTTATTGTCTTTAAATTGCATTGCCGGGCGCCATACAAGTTGGACTGAAGATTTAAATTTCTTGCGATGAAGCGATGATCACTGTACTTGTCACCTCTAAGGCTCTATAGCTTCGGAAATATAAGGTCCGCCAAATAACTTTTTTTGTTGAAAATGCTTTAAAAAAAAAACTACTGAATATTTTCTCAAATTTCTTTTATTATTTGAAAGTACAATCCTTCCGGTTAATAATGGAAAATAATTTCATTCAAATGGCTTCCCCGGCTGGCCATGCAGTAGCCTACACCAGAAGATGCCGATTTTGGCAAAAAAAAATTATTTTTTCAGATGAAGCTCATTTTGATCTTGGCGGGTATGTAAACAAGCAAAATTGTCGCATTTGGGGCACAGAAAACTCGCGCGCATTCATTGAAAAGCCGACGCACCCAAAATGAGTCACTGTTTGGTGCGCATTTTGGTCCAGAGGCATAATTGGGCCATTTTTCTCCGCAAATGAGCAAGGAGTGGCCGTTACAGTCAATGGCGATCATTTTCGGGCCATGTTGAACGAATTTTTGTTCACAAAAATTGAAGAGGAGGATATTGGCAACATTTGGTTTCAACAGGACGGCGCTACGTACCACACAGCCTAACGTACACTCGATGTTTTGCGCCCTGTTTTTGAAGATCGCATTATCAGCCGCAGAGCTGATGTCGTTTGGCCACCTCGGTGCTGCGATTTGACAATGTTGCACTATTATTTGTCGGGTGCCGTCAAAGATAAGTGTTACGCCGACAAGCCAGAGACAATTGACGCTTTAAAGGACAATATTCGTGAAGCCATTGGTGAAATACAGCTGCACACAATCGATAATGTGCTTAAAAATTGGACCGATCGTGTAGGCTACTGCATGGCCAGCCGAGGCAGCCATTTGAATGAAACTATTTTCCATTATTAACCGGAAGGATTGTACTTTCAAATAAAAAAAAAGAAATTTGAGAAAATATTCAAGAGTTTTTTTTAAAGCATTTTCAACAAAAAAAGTTATTTGGCGGACCCAATAGAAATATTTTCCTTTACCGGAAATCTCAATTTTCTCTTAACGTATGAAGAAAGAAGAAGAAATATTTTTCGTCTTTAGAAATTGGTCATTACGACCTTTTAGTCAGGATTACAACCTAGCTTCTTAGACTACCCATGTTGCGTAAGTTAATTTCATTTAGGATTGGCGGCACCTACAGTTTAGCATCAACTCCGAGTGACAAATTTCAGAAACTTTTCATGGCAATTTTATTTTACTCTGAGCGTGTTTGGGAGAAGACTGCCAAAAGAAATATTTTTTTGTATTTCGTTTTGTTCGAGATGTCTGAGCTAGGGTTCGAACCAACAGGCTACTTAATTAACAACGATGACTTCATTTGGACGAACAATAAAACTCTTCTCCAGTTCAAAGTTTCCCGAATTTTTGTTAGGTTAGGTTTGCCAAGTTGTAACCTAGTGCTTGCAAGAGGTATTCGTATACTTTGGAATATCTAAATAGCCCTACAGACTTTGGATGTCTACATTCATACTGTGTTAGTAAAGGTCAAACATCTCTTAATGGGAAGGCGACACATTTGCAAATTTATTCTTGGCTAGATTACCGGCTGGCAATCAAGACAATTTCATTTGATTGGAGCAGCTTTCTTCTCATTGGAAACTGCGTTGTATTGTGTGTTCCGAGAACTTAAAAGGCTTGACAAAGTAAGAAACAAAAATGGAGTACTCTGAACCCTTTATACTCTCTTAAAAAGGGGATTATTTTGTGATATACAGATGGGTCCAGAACAGACCTTGAAACCGAATCAGTATTTTTTGGCCCCAATACTAAATATACCGAAATATCGAGTATATTCTCAGTGGAACTCTATGGTGATGTGCTCAATTTAACTTGGTTAGGAGGTACAAAGGATAGGACCTAGCAATACTATTTGACAGTCATATCGGCATTCGAGCACTCACTTTTCATGAGGTTAAAGGAAAACAGTTACACTTTACAGGGTCTCAGGTTATGTGGAAATTCTCGGCATTGAGCAAGCAGACAAGCTTGAGAGGATGAGAGCTTTCACGCCATTAATGAGGCCAGAATTTTTCTGTGGCGTAGGGACGAATGTATAGAAAGGCAAGGGAAATTAAGGGAGGCAAAAACTCTTTTCAAACCAAGAGGGTTTAAAGCAAACAAAACTTTCATTAGAAAATTACAAAAAAGGAGATCTAAGTCTTGCATCAGACTAGCCAGGAATAACCTGGCCGGGTTAGTAAGTGGTTGTTTGAAAGGCCACTTATTCAGAATAGGAGCCCAACATATATATTTTGTGGCCTGTTGCCTATAAAGTTGAAAATCTAGACTTAAGATCATCTGCTTTGATGTGGATTAACAAGAAACATCGGCAAAGGCCACCGATCGATGTCGTCATTAATTAAAGACAGTCTATCCTTGCCTAGCCTAGCCTTGCCTAGTCTAGCCTAGCCTTGCCTAGCCTTGCCTAGCCTTGCCTAGCCTTGCCTAGCCTTGCCTAGCCTTGCCTAGCCTTGCCTAGCCTTGCCTAGCCTTGCCTAGCCTTGCCTAGCCTTGCCTAGCCTTGCCTAGCCTTGCCTAGCCTTGCCTAGCCTTGCCTAGCCTTTCCTAGCCTTGCCTAGCCTTGCCTAGCCTTGCCTAGCCTGGCCTTGCCTAGCCTAACCTAGCTTTGTCTACCCTAGCCTATCCTAGCCTAGCCTAACCTAGCTTTGTCTACCCTAGCCTAGCCTAGCCTTACCTAGCTTTGTCTAGCCTAGCCTAGCCTAGCCTTGCCTAGCCTTGCCTAGCCTTGCCTAGCCTTGCCTAGCCTTGCCTAGCCTTGCCTAGCCTTGCCTAGCCTTGCCTAGCCTTGCCTAGCCTAGCCTAGCCTAGTATGATGGCAGTTCTTAATATTAAAACGAAGACGATGGCATTGTATAAACTAAGAAGCCCCCCTAACAATGATGTCTTGCCAAGAAAGCCAATACCGCAGTTATTTTTTGTACGACCGAATAATAAAATTGTGCCTTCAATTGCTTCATATGTTGCATGCCGCTGACCTTCCTTGTTAAGGAAAATGTGCAGATAACAGCAGCAGGATGTTTAAATGTTAACCGCTACACAAAACTTTATACGATAATCCAATCTATGTATGTACATATGTAGATATGTATGCATGTGTGTGTGTATTTTGTAGATGGAGTAAATATAAATATGCGTGTGTACATGTGTATTACACTGATACACAGATGATTTACATCATCATTTAAAATACCAATACCGTCGCCATTTTATTTGTATGCCTTGTATTACAACACACCTTCCCACAATATGTTGCATGCCAGTGTAACAATGGATTTCATTGTTGCTGATGGCCTCTAACGTTTTAAGGATTTTTTTCCTTTTTTTGTTGTTGCACTTGTTATCAGTTGTTGTTGTATTTTATAAACTCTTTTACCATTTTTTTCTTTCTTTCTTTTGCTTTGTAATTCCTATGTTTTCATTAAATTTTGTTACTTAAGCGTGGTAGAGGGAGGTAGGTGGGTTGCTTAGTTTGAGTAGCAGCACGCGGATGTTAGCCAGCGGGAGTATGTGTGTGATGTGTGTTGAAAGTATGAGTGTTAGCAACTGATTTTTTCCATTATTGTCTCCATTTTTTTTGTTTTTGTTTTTCGTGTGTAACTGTTTGCCTGGCTTTTGTGGTATTGAACCGCACTTGTACTTGTACTTGTACAGTGTGTTACAAAAAAAAAAAAACAAACAACGGTTTCTAAAACAGTGGTAACGGGTCAAATGATCAAAACAAAGAATAGAAAAAAACAATACCAACAACAAATAAAACAACCTTCGTTCGTTCGTTATGTGTGTTAAAACAACCGCAGAGTTGTTGACACTTTTATGAACTCCGCCAGCACACAATGGCTGGTCGTGTAGTCCTGGTCATTTTACGCGGTTTTTAATAATTCCTAGACATTCCGGCAGAGAAGTTTTATGCGTTTTTCTATTTACATTTCACTTTGTGGTGGCTTTTTTTCTCTCTTTAAGCTAAAGAATGCTTAAACGTAAGATTTCAACGCATTGGCATTGGTTTTCATAGAGAAATACTTTTGAAAATAGGTCCGGAGCGTTAAATAATTATTTTTTCTTTTGAATCATAAATTTTATTGATTTAGAAGAAATAATTTCATTCATTTAATATTTCTTTTAGTTCGGGGAATTTATTTATTACAGTCCCCATTTGTCTTGCCCATTTGGATCCTTTCTAGGCAATTAGTTTTCGGTGTTCGGTGTTCGATTTCTTTCTGTTTCAGAGTTTTGTTGACTAAGTCTTGTCAGATTTCTCTTATTTTTCCTCTGTTGGTTATGTCGTTTACTTTTGCTTCCAATTTTTATTTCTATTGGCGACACGATGTCTAGCAACCTTAATTTGTTGCATTCAATCGTTTTCTTCAGAGACTTGCCTGTCTATGATCGTACCTCACTCTTCACAATGTAACTTATCTGTGATTGTAAAACCTGGGCATATGACCCCTGAGTCCCGGTTTTATCAACTGAATATTCAGGGTATGACTTCGGAAGGCTACCCTGTCAAAACAGGGAGTAGTGGCGTGGCAGACGCCGTGGTCTAGTAGGTAGTGTGTTGGCTTATTAGACGAAAAGCCAGGGTTCGAGCCCCAGGCCAGACATCAAAATAAAATACGAAAAATATTTCTTCGTCGACTTCCTCTCAGCAGATTTCTGGCAAAAACTCTGAGATTAAATAAAACTGCCATGAAAAGTTTCTCAAAAATCTGTCGTTCGAAGTCGACTTTAAACTGTAGGTCCCGCCATTCATGTATATAAGTGGTGTGAGAAACTAGGTCGTAATCCCGACTGAAGGGACACAATTATGTGTGAGTAGTGGCGTGATGTAGACTACATTAATGGCGACACAATCCTTATGAGTGGCTCGTAGATAGAGGCTGGGTTATGGGAGTGCTGATCTGTTCTGTTGACTGCAATAAGCTGTCCTATAGGCTTCTTGATGAGGTTAGTATACTACGGCCAAAGGTGTTTGCGATCTCTAAGGCTGAAGAATTGGTCTGGAAAGGGATTACGCTAGTCAAGCTGCTATGGGCACTATTTGAACTCAAGTTCAGTCGCAATCTGCTTGTGGACAGGAAATGATATTCGTATTGATGATTTCGTCTATGAGTAGGTAAGAAATGTGAGTGAGGCAAGAAATGAAACCATGAAGGTTGCGTACCTAATGATTCAGTTAAACCTCCCTTAAGACACTGCCTCTGGCAGATCAATTAGGTGATATGATGGAAAGGTTAACAGCAAAGATGACTGAATATGTAGGTTTTAAAGGCCCAGGTTACATCGATCTGAAATGGAATGCGTCCTGTAACTAGGAAGAGAAATTTGATTGATTTTTAGATGGAGTATTAGGCCTTGAAATCAACAATCAGTATGCAAGGCAGAAGCACCCGTTCTCTTTGCTGGATTTGCAGTAAGATAAGGAAACGAAGTTATCCTAGTGCAGTAGGTAGTGTATTGACTTACTAAATGAGAGTACAGCTCAGAGAGTAAAGAAAATTGAAATGAAAAGTTTCTTAAATTTGGAATCGACAGCAAATTATAGATACTGCTACTCAGGGATACAATTAACACACACCAGCATGGGTTGTGTGAGAAGCTAGGTTCCAATCCTGACAAAAGGGCTGCAATTGCCCTTAATTGCAAATAAGTCGGTAGGCCTTTTTGTATTGATTTGGTTATTTGCTCTTCAATTTAAATGCAATTTGTAATGAATGACTAGAGCCTTAGCTTAGGTTATGTTAAATTGGCAGTCACCTCAGAAAGCTTAACTTAGTTGGATTCTCCAGATTGGGTTGTTATATAACAATTAGAAATAAATTAATTCTGGATGTGATTTCTCAAACATCTTGACAGTTTTATAAAGTCGTGTGCACTTTATTCAAATGATTCTTGGCTAGACACATACAGTCAACAAGTAAATCCCTTTGACCGAAAACATGTTTTATGGTCTCCTAGCTTTCCATGCCATTAAACAACTTCAGCGGAAACTATTGTGGGCTATAGCCAACTTCCGACTGTCTGCACCAATGTTTGGCAGTGTCAGCTTTGTCCCCATGTCCAACAATCCATATGTGGCCTTGAGGGAAACATTTCTTTTTTAATTTAATGGCGGGGTTTCTCGGCAAGCATTTTAACGCTTCCTTTTTGAATTCCACGCTTCCATTTTGCTTTAATTTTATAATCTTTGCTTTTTTGTGTTCTTTTTTCTTATTTCATTCCTTTCCTCTCTTTTCGTTTGTTTTTCTATTTCTTTATTTCATTTTTTTCATTCGTTCTTCTTTTTTTTGCTGTTATCAGCTGTATGTTGTATATTGTTTAGTTGGCTTTTTTCTCTCTCTCTCCCGCTCTGCGGCTTTCTCTATTTTTGTTTTGTTTTTTTTTTTGCTACAAACCCTACATGCATGTATGCATATGTACAATGTGTGAGAGTGTGTGTCTCCATGTTTTGTTTCTCTTCTTTTTTTTTGTCCAAACTTCCTGATTTATGCAGGTTTATGCATGCATACTGTGTATCATATTTTTTTTCTTTCTTTCTAAGCATGTGTGCGTATATGTAAGTGAGTGTAGATACGAGTATTGATGTGTTTGCTGCGGTATGGTTAGAGATTGTCGTTCTTTTCTTCTGTTTTTTTTTGAATTTTTTTTTTGTGTCCCTAGTCTTGATTTCCTGGCAGGGATATTGATTGTGGTGGTGGTGGTGGCATGGGTTGTAAAGGTTCCGCCAAATAACTTTTTTTTTTGAAAATGCTTTAAAGAAAAAAACTACTGAATATTTTCTCAAATTTCTTTTTTTTATTTGAAAGTACAATCCTTCCGGTTAATAATGGAAAATAATTTCATTCAAATGGCTGCCTCGGCTGGCCATGCAGTAGCCTACACCAGAAGATGCTGATTTTGGCAAAAAAAAATCATCTTTTCAGATGAAGCTCATTTTGACTCTTGGCGGGTATGTAAACAAGCAAAATTGTCGCATTTGGAGCACAGAAAACCCGCACTCATAATTGAAAAGCCGACGCACCTAAAACGAGTCACTGTTTGGTTCGGATTTTCGTCCAGAGGCATAATTGGGCCATTTTTCTTCGAAAATGAGCAAGGAGTGGCCGTTACAGTCAATGGCGATCGTTATCGGGCCATGTTGAACGAATTTTTGTTCACAAAAATTGAAGAGGAAGATATTGGCAACATTTGGTTTCAACAGAACGGCGCTACGTGCCACACAGCCGAAGCTACACTCGATGTTTTGCGCCCTGTTTTTGAAGATCGCATTATCAGCCACAGAGCTGATGTCGTTTGGCCACCTCGGAGCTGCGATTTGACGCCGTTGGACTATTATTTGTGGGGTGCCGTCAATGATAAGTGTTACGCCGACAAGACAGAGACAATTGACGCTTTAAAGGACAATATTCGTGAAGCCATTGGTGAAATACAGCTGCACACAATCGATAATGTGTTAAAATATTGGACCGATCGTGTAGGCTACTGCATGGCCAGCCAAGGCAGCCATTTGAATGAAATTATTTTCCATTATTAACCGGAAGGATTGTACTTTCAAATAAAAAAAGAAATTTGAGAAAATATTCAGTAGTTTTTTTTTTAAACGTTTTCAAAAAAAAAGTTATTTGGCGGACCCTTTATATAAGCATTAGAAAAATATGTATCCATGTGCGAGTGTTTGGGTGCGATTTAAATAAAAATTTTTTTCTTTGTTATTGCCAACCATAATCTCGAAGCATAAAAATGCCATTTTGACCGGATAAATATGTTTGAGTTACACACCCCCATGTATACAGACTTTAAAGCAGAGGTCAATGCAACAGCTTGTTGCCGCATAAAGAAAAATTATTCAAATGAAGAAGAGAAACGTATTTAATTTAAAACAGAATTAAGTTGAAATAAATGGAAGACGCTTTCATAATTTCCAAATAATTTCGCTGGCATTTGATTAACTTCCTGCAATCAGTCACTGTCACTGCATCTTTGATTTCTTGGCATTCGGATTGAGTCCCTCAAATGAAATTGTTACCTTAACAGGCAGTGAAATTTCCTCTTAATTTTCCGCTTAACTCAAGGCAAAGAAAGCGAATGTTTATTTTTATTTTTTGGAATTTCTTTTAAATACAATATGGTTGTTAAAATAAATAAAAGAAATTTAAAAATAAAAATTAAGAAAGAGGCAAGTAGAGGCAGAGAGGAAAGACAGCATGAGCTGCAGAATAATACAGAAAATAAAAATTGCACTTAAGAAAATGAATTGCATTCAAATGAACAGCGTCAAAGGAATGCCAACCAAAATATAACCATGTATTCCCCCTCTCCCACACACTTACACTATTCTTCATCACTTGGTACTTTGGCAAAGAGAACAAGTTTTAATGAAAAACAAAACTGTAAACATTACTGCACATCATCACAAATACTCTTACATTTACACACACACACACAAACACTGCATAAGTGTAAGAGATAATGATGATGATACCAAATAAAACATGTGTACACAGAAAACCAACAACAATTGCAACAACAGAGAAACAGCAAAATGCATGGAAATGTACCGTGAAAGCAAGGGGGTGTAGTAAAAAGAAATATGTTCTCAACTTTTATTTGTTAGAACTCGAATACATGAGTTAATGATCGGGAAAATGGCTAACTCCGGGGGACTACACTACAAGTATGTCTAGGAAAGCAATTAAAACGGCTATAGAGGGACTTAAGCGGTTTAGATCGCCAGACCGAGCAGTGCATTTTGCTCTTTTACACCGTCTGAAACTAATATGAGAGAGGTCTTCAAATCGAAGGCAGGAAGAAACTCTCATACTACACTAAGAACTTTAGACCCTCTTCTCCTTCCTGCTAAAGATTATGCAGCGATTCATAAATGAGAATCTATGGCCGATTTTAGATGGGAAACTGTTATACCAGTCCAGTATGAAGTCACCGTGGTCTAGTAGATAGTGTGTTGGCTTATTAGACGAAAAGTCAGGGTTCGAGCCTTAGGCCAGACATCGAAATAAAATACAAAAAAGTATTTCTTCGTCGACTTCCTCTCAGAAGATTCTGGCAAAAACTCTCAGAGTTAATAAAAAATTGCCATGAAAAGTTTCTCAAAATTCTGTCGTTCGGAGTCGACTTTAAACTGTAGGTCCCGCCACTCATGTAAAGGGTCCGCCAAATAACTTTTTTTTTTGAAAATGCTTTAAAAAAACTTATGAATATTTCTCAAATTTCTTTTTTTATTTGAAAGTAAAATCCTTCCGGTTAATAATGGAAAATAATTTCATTCAAATGGCTAACTCGGCTGGCAATGCAGTAGCCTACACGATCGGTCTAATATTTAAACACATTATCGATTGTGTGCAGCTGTATTTCACCAATGGCTTCACGAATATTTTTCTTTAAAGCGTCAATTGTCTCTGGCTTTGACGGCGCCCCACAAATAATAGTTCAACGGTGTCAAATCGCAGCTCCTAGGTGGCCAAACAACATCAGCTCTGCGGCTGATAATGCGATCTTCAAAAACCGAGCACAAAACATCGAGTGTAGCTTCGGCTGTGTGGTACGTAGCGCCGTCCTGTTGAAACCAAATGTTGCCAATATGCTCCTCTTCAATTTTTGTGAACAAAAATTCGCTCAACATGACCCGATAACGATCGCTATTGACTGTAATGGCCACTCCTTGCTCATTTTCGAAGAAAAATGGCCCAATTATGCCTCTGGACCAAAATCCGCAACAAACAGTGACTCGTCTTGGGTTCGTCGGCTTTTTAATGTATGCGTGCAGGTTTTCTGTGCCCCAAATGCGACAATATTGCTTGTTTACATACCCGCCAAGAGTCAAAATGAGCCTCATCTGAAAAGATGATTTTTTGCCAAAATCGGCATCTTCTGGTTTAGGCTACTGCATGGCCAGCCGAGGCAGCCATTTGAATGAAATTATTTTCCATTATTAACAGGAAGAATTGTACTTTCAAATAAAAAAAGAAATTTGAGAAAATGTTCAGTAGTTTTTTTTTAAAGCATCTTCAAAAAAACAATGTTATTTGGCGGACCCTTTATAAAATTAACACACACAACATATAAGTGGTGTGAGAAAATAGGTCGTAATCCTGACTGAAGGGTTGTAATGACCAATTACGTACGTACTCTTATACCATGGGCAGGCAGCGTGCATACAGTAAGGGAAAGTCTGTTGAAATCTTCAGGCATAACTTAACGTAGGCAATAGAGGGATTGGCGGCTTAAAAGGTGTACACCATGGCTGGTGGGTGGGTGGGCACCTGCAATAGAGAGGAACTAATCGCTATATCTCTGACAAGAGCAGGTGTACAGGGCCCTTTGGTGAATTGGATATCGGAACTATTCAGTAGAAAAATCAAGGAAGAAGAACTCTGGTGATGCTGGAACAGGTCGAATGTGGAAAAAATGCCTATGCGGACGACATTGTTCTTGCAATTTTGAACATTTTTGTTGAGACGTTTTGTTTAGACGGTACCGAGTTACAACGGTACAATTACGATGGTAGGTATTACGTCATGCGCGTGACGTAATAAAAATCGTACCATTAGACGTGCGGTTGTGGCCTTTTCTTATATTGCCACACTGCCCATCGTACCTAAACTAAGATTCTATGAGACAAGCAATGATTTCCTCAAACAAAACACTGAACATTCACTTTGAATGGAAACATTATGATTTTGCTAAATGTTTTACTTAATCCCATGGATTTCTTATTACTACACCTTGTATGCAATGTAAACAATACACAACAAGTACTGTATAATGCAAAAGTTGATACAAAAAAGTACTACAACAAAAACAACAACAACAATTGCAACAACAGCAAATGTTAAGATGAAAGAAATGCCTTTAAAAAGCCAACAGTTTAACCATATGGACGACAATGCGTCTTGATATGAAGAGCAAGAACAAAAGTTGCAAAGAAAAAAACGAAAAAAAAGCAAATGAATAAAGGCCAGAAATCAAATGTTTAAATGCTTGATGGTGCAACATCAACACTGCTTTGTATAGAGCCTGCAATACAATACATCGTGCTGGTGTATCAGAAACACTTTCAGAGAAAGTTCTTCTCTATCCATCGAATAGCTGCAATAGATCGGCTGATACGTTTTGAAACAAATTCACAAAATATGGAACGTTTTCTTATGTCCTTTCATCCATTTTTAGAATTTAAATCGTTTTTCTGAATATGTACACCTGCACCCAAACAAGGTCCAAGGACAAGGACCCATTGTGTATACACTTTCTCTGGAAATCAATGAATTTTTCGATACTTCGTCACAGTGAAAGGCAATGAATTTAAATTTGGGAAAAGTACGGATTGGGTATAGGGTATCATATAGATGTACTAGTCCACCTTTACTTCTCCCTGGCTTTTTTTCTCTTTTATTGCTCTTTTTCATGGATTTTAATTTCTCTTTCTGTTCAAGGCAACGAAATCGTCATCATTTAAGACAAATGCTATACTCTAAGGAGCAGTTTTAAATAACGCACACACAGTAAAATAAAACGTTTTTACGACAGCAAAACCACTACCACATACTCAACTCTCAATGCAGGCATATACTGTTGCCTTAAGCAACAATGATGGCTGCCACTATAAGTAAGTTTTGCTGAAATTTATTCTGCATTTTGTAAGGTTTACCATCTCTTAAAATCTGGCCAAGGCTGGATGAGGGGCGCACAATGAGTCTACTTAAACTCCAAAGAGGCGCGCTCAGTGTAGTTGTCGGTGTCATTACGGGGCATTGCATTATGGGTACGCATGCGAGGCGAATTGGTCTTGGACACCTTGCAAACGACTTCTGCAGAAGCTGCTGAGACGAGGAAGAAGAGGAGACTGTCCCTCATCTGCTGCGTACATGCCCGGCTCTATGCCAAAGGAGAACGAAGTACTTGGGTACTTACTACATGGATGATCTGGAGGAACTGTCAGGGATTAACATTGGCAGCCTGAATCGCTTTATAAGGAGCTCCGAATGGTTTTGAGGCTAGGGGATAACGGATGACTGTGGTAGCACAATGGGCCCAATGTGGCCTAAGTGAGTCCATCCAAAAAATTTTTTTTGATGGGTCAGTGGAAATTTGTTCTTGTAAAGCGATCTTGCCGTAGTCTAGCAGGCTCAATTTCTGTGGTTCAAATCCCAGCTATCTATCTATCAAATCTTTCGGCATTCCTCCTCTCAGCAGTCTTCTGGGAAAACATTGAGAATTAAAATAATTACCAGAGTTTCTCAAATTTATTGTTCAAAAACATCGCTAAGCTGTAGGTCCCGCCACTCACTGATAATATTGTTATTTTCTCTTAAACTCTCTTTATTCTTTACACTACTTTTGTGTGCCACCGTATACAACTTAACGATACAACAACAATTTGCTTGTACACTATTCCATTTCACACTTCTGTTCGTTAGATCTTCTCTGCTTACAACCTTTTTGCAAGCAATACCTCTTGGACGTTCAAACCGCAACGCGTCTTCACACAAGGCTGACTGAATTATAACTGACTGACTGCTGATATTGTTGTCCTTTTATATACGCACGCACGTAATCCGTATGATGAACGTTCTCGATGTGGAAGGTTCTCGCTCTCGCCTTCTCGAGAACTCTATTGATAGTACATTGTTGTTTGTGTACATTGCTTACGTTGTCCATCCCTTTTTTTCACATGCATGTTGTTGTTGGTACCAGACGCAGCCAGGTTCGTTGTACATATGTGTGTGTGCAGCTTTAGATAATCAACACGTTCATTAGTGTGTATTTGTGTCGTGTGTATTGTGTTGGTGTAGCTGGTGGCTTTTGTTTATCGTTTTTATTGTTAAACGATATTAGGTCGTTTGGAATATTAACAATCACAACTTGGCTGGTGTGACAGTTGGGTTGTAATCCTGACTAAGGAGTTCTTAAGATCAATAAAGTAAGTGGACCTAGAGAATTTTGTTTATAAATGGCAGGTAATGAGAGGTTAAGGACGTCTGAATGGCAATTAAAACTTCTTATGCGGTAATTATGCATCCACCATTATTGTTTTGTTTTCAAGGGTTTGGTGTATTGTGATAACCGCGATCGGTACTCATGGGTTTCAATGAAAGAATATCGTTAGTTTTCATTTTATTCGAAACAGTTCAATAGAGTCCTTTAATTCTGCTGCTACCATTAAGCTGCCATCGTAGTTAAACCTCCATGCACACCAACCGAAGAGTATCCAGTTTAACTGAGGCAGCTAGAACACCCATGTTCGGTAAAAGTTTTGAGAGCTGTGTACACTGCCTTATTACATTATTAGCACAATTTCGAAGGGTGTACCTTTACTTTCGATACCATATAAGAGGTTCTTTTGATTGACCTCAAAATTTCCCTAAGAAATCCTCGGTACTCAAGTCAAAGACGAATATTGCGGTGATATTTGTAAGGAACCCCATAAGGGATCGTGTTTTTGCCGCAATGTCTGAGCTCGGTATACCTGCGAAGCGGATAAGGCTATGCAGAATGACGTTGAGCAATTCCTGCAGCTCCATCAAGGTAGGAAAGGACCTCTCTAAACCTTTTAGTACCGTGCGAGGTTTCAGACAAGGCGACCCCTTATCATGCGACCTCTTCAACTTCGTCATGGAGAGTGTTCTGCGAAAGGCGGAATGCCACTATTTTTCAAAAAAATGTTCAGTTGTTTGCGTACGCTGACGACATTGACATCATAGGGCGTACCAAGCGAGATGCTACTGCTGCCTTTAGTGCATATTGAACGGAAGTCTACTAAGATGGGTATGGCAGTAAATGAGGGCAAAACAAACATGTTATCGACAAGGAGAGACGCGCGCCGTATTGATTACCAGACAGATTACGGCCGACTATACTATACTTACTTTTGATACGGTCAAGGAATTCATCTATCTTGGCTCCGCCGTTACCACCAGAAATTATGTCAGCATGGAGATCAAGCGCTGGATCACTCTTGCCAACAGATGCTACTATGGTCTCAATAGGTAATTGAGTAGCAGAGACCTCTCTCGTGCGATAAAACTAACACTTTACAAGACACTAATCCTACTCGTGTTTCTTTATGGCGCAGAGGCATGGACCCTATTAAGTAGAGATGCAGCGGCCTTGAGAGTGTTCGAGATAAAAGTACTGCGCAAGATCTTCGGTCCAGTAGGAATTGGCGATGATTTTCGTATCCGATACAATAGTGAGCTGTATGAGCTCCTCAACGACATAGACGTTGTGCAACGTATTAATATCCAGCGGCAGCGCTGGCTCGACCATGTCGTTCGAATGGAAGAGGATGCTCCGGCGAGACGGGTATTTGATCCGGGAATCTGCGGAAGTCGGCGAAGAGGACGACCTTGCATCCTTTGAAAGGACCAAATGGTCATTGATTCATGTGACCAAGTGGCTTAGGCGCGTACGAAGCAGAGGCGCCTGGAAGGATGTGTTGTGGCAGGCCGAAATCCGTTAAATGGGTTGTTATGGCCAATTAAGTAAGTAAGTAAGTATTTGTAAGGAATTTGATTGATTTTTATAGAAAATCTTGCCATGACACAACAGGCTAGCAACGTTACTTGTCACTCTATGCATAACAAAATTCATTTCACATTTCCATGCAGTTTTGTTATTGTAACTTTGTTTTTGTTCATCCTTCAGTCTGAAATAAACTGGAGTAACCAGACAGGCAATACGAACGTGTAATGCTAGAATTCTTTATACAGTCCAGTAAATTATTGCTGTCTATATACATAGGCTTCAAGAGATGTTGCGCGAACATTTGATATGCCAGACTAAAAGCCTCAAAGTGGAACCTTGAAGTGAAATATTCTGTCAGAAAAATTATAAGACATTCTAAAAAGACGACATGAATTTATTTTGTGGAGTGCCAGAATTGCAGCATGTCCTGGGATGTTAATTGAGTAAGGTGAAGTGGACTTGGCAGCTAAGCAGTACACTCGAGCGCCTTGCCTTCTAAACTAATTGTAGGCTTTACCAAGTCATGAGAATCGACCTCTTGGAAGAGTACAACTCTATGATCGTCTTCATATTACTCTCGATTACGTTCTACCTCTAGGAGTGATGTACCCTTTTGGAAGAGCAAAGTTGACTGCCTTTGAGACTCGGCATATTAAAGACTGAAACCTCATACCATGATCTCAAGCAACAGTTTCATTTCTTAATACTTCTACAGCCAATTGATCACAATTTTTAAACTGCTGTGCTGCTAGAGGGCTACCAGTTTAATGAAACATTTCCAAGAGAATGCCTTTGGAACGAAATAAAAAATTTCTCCATTTCTTTTCATTTACATTTCCCGCTCCCTTTAGAATAATTTCCATGGCATACTTACCACATTGGCCATCACTGTAACACTGCATACCCGCGTAATTTTAAGATTTCGTATTTATTTGATCTGCCGTAATACTGTTGTATTGGTGTAAATAAAAACCAGTCTATGTATGTAAGTGTGTGCATTCATGTATGTGTATGTATACTACAATTGTAATACAACCAAAATACATCATGTATGTGTGTAAGTGTGTGTGTGTATGTAGGCATGCATGTATTGTTGCCATAAGTGTGTACAAAATTTTTTTGTTGCATTTTATTTTTTTGCTATTCAAGGATGTTATTGAAGGATTAATTCTTAAGAAAGAGAAACAGAAACTGAATAAAATATATGCACTTATGTACCTGCACACATACACAATAAATATTTTGCAATACAAGCACAAGCAGTCAAATGATAAAAATGAACGCGTTACCATTCACCATTCATTTGTTTTCTGAAACAAAAAAAAAATGAAAAAAAGGATACGAAATTTTTCAAGGATCTTTAACACTTTGATTGTTCAATACAATCGCAGAGTGCATGCATACATACATACATATATACGTCCTTACACGTATACATTGTTCATTTCTTTTCATAGAGTGACACTTTTGCTGGTTCTGTTTCTGTTTCCTTTATTTTTCATTACTCTTCTGATTTTCCTGGTTAATGGTGGGGGTGGTGGTGGTGGTGTTGGTGGCGATGTGTAGAATCAGTGAAGCATTTATTTTCAACTGAATTTTAATGTTTTTTTAATGACACTTTTAGCGAATGTTTAACAATCTTTTGTTTCGTTCTTTCGATTCCACTGACTAACACATATTTGAGGTGAGAACAAAAAGAGAAACAAAATATTTTCGAACAAAAAAAAAAAAATAATTTTAAAACGGAAAACAACAAATTTAATACAATGTTATATCAAAGCATTCATTAATCATACCTATTTAAGATTGATTTGATCAATTCGATTCTTTGAACTGGATCTGCTGGTATTTTTTCAATACAGCGGTTTATATAGGATTGTACTGCCCATAATCGGACCACAATAACACGGTCACAAATAGCAGGAGTAATAATAGATTGCCTTAAAAGAAAGGTGGAGCTGAAAGAATGATTTTCAAAAGAGTAATTTGAACGCCATCATAGAGTTGTAGTCTTACAAATGTTCGATTCTCATGACTTGCTAAAGCTCACATTTAGTTTTAAAGGCAAGGTGCTCGAGTGTACTGCTTAGCTGCCAAGTCCACTTCACCTTACTCAATTAACATCCCAGGACATGCTGCAATCCTGGCACTCCACGAAAAAATTCATGTCGTTGTCATAATATCTTATAATTTTTTCGACAGAATATTTCACTTCAAGGTTCCACTTTGAGGCTTTTGGTCTGGCATATCAAAGGTTCGCGCAACATTTTTCCTGTAAAAAATTTGAACAGAAAAGAAGAATTAAAAGTTTTGCTCCAGGAGGCTGCCCAGCGAATGAGCTTGTCAGAAATGGTACAATCATCGACTGTCTGCTTGATTATTTACATTGGAAACCCCATTGAAAATTCATTGAATGTTCAGGCTTGATGATGAATCAGTTTCGGCTGCAAGCAAAATTGTTCTGTAAATCTTGTCAAGACGTACGGAAAATCTTTTCATACTCCCAAGTACTACACTCAGCATGATGGTTAGGGTTATTACAGTGCATTGCAATATGGTTACTTATTGCTGACGTATGGCAAATAACTATTGCAGCAAGGGAAGCGAAACGAACTCTTCTTCAGCTATTGTGTTTTTGCAAAGCGTTATGATGGCAAAAGTGACAAAGCAACCTGCTTCCAGCTACACAAACGTTCTTTCTGGTCTCTCAAGAGGAGATTATGTTCCTTTGACGGAAGCTGTGTATGATTTCAGGACTAGAAAACTAGACGCCTGTGGCCTACATACAACGTAAGTGGGTTTACAGTTGTCCTGGATCCAGATATTATGTCCGCTAGAAACCTGAGCGATTCTCTCCTAAACGACCAAATAGTTTTTGTTCGATTGATAAAAAAAAAAATGCCAGTGGATTGTGCACATTCTGTAAGGGGTAACGATAGTTCACATAAGTTCCAACTCCTGCAAAATCCATCAATCATCCATTCGACAGCACAACTTAAGAGAGATGAATGGAATTGTACGCAAGTTTGTTTTGTATGCTTGAAGGTTTTGTAATCCATATCAGCTTGACATGCATATGTCTGCAGGTTAATCTGTTCAAGCGAACAAAACAGCTGAGAAAACATTTCGATTTTCATACAAGAGCTCTGAACGCTGCAGTTTTGACCGTTTGTCTATGCAGATATCGATAGTGATGGCTTTGAAGCCGATAGCATTGCATTGGGCCACTAGGACGATGCTACCCATTTTGGTTGTTTGACGTTAAGCTGTCAACACCTGCGACATTAGCACTCATTAATCAGTCAAAGCTGTTAAATAGAGACCAATAAGGTTGCACGAGACGAATTTCAGCAGATACATCGTTTTCAAATACACTTTCAGCAGCTTGGAAGCCGACTGCATTGTATTGGTACACTAGAACGATGCTACCCATTAGGATGGCAGACGTTAAGCCGTCTAACTGCGGTATAAGCATCCATTAAACAGTTTTAAGCTGTCCCATAGAGACTAATAAGATGGCTCGAGAGGATTTCAGAAGATATCTTGTTTCTAAATACCCTTTCAGCAGTTTGGAAGCCGACTGCGTTGCATTGGGCCACTAGGACGATGCTGCCCATTAGGTTGGTTTATATTAACACTTTTCTAACTGCGATTTCGGAAGATACCTCGTTACTGGCAGGCCATCTGCCCTTTTATTTTGTTATGATTTTTGATTGCATGAAAAGTTTTCTTTGTGATATGAAACCAGTTGACTTCTTATCTTGTTAGTCAAAAATCCATAATGAACTCTTTGCTCTCCGCTGTGTGACAATACCGGCACTTAAAACTGCAGGGACAGCGTGAGAGAGACCCTCACTCCCTATTCCCGAGTTTTATACTTTTTCTGCGCTTGCTACTAAAGTCAGTCAGTGCAAGTCAGAGGGTAATCTAAGAGACCTAAAAGTGAAGATCATCAGAAAAAATACCCCCGGCTGTAAATTTTTCATTAGCCTAGACAGAGATCGCAGATTCCGCAGTCTAATTTTGTAAGTTCCAACGAGGTTTGGAGAAGGCTTTACTTTTTACACGATTCAATAGAATAAAAGTGAAATAGAAAGTTTTGCCATAAGGTGTGTTGATGATATTTTTACGAAAATGGCAAAATCTTGATACTGGTGTTTTGCTTTTACATCGTTTGACATTAAAATTATAAACAATAGCTACAAAAACAAAACAATGAACTTGTTTACAAATTATCGCACTGCTTAATATAACAACAACGAACAGCTAAAAATGATAAGCGAGTAAACAAAAATACAACACCAAACACTGCAAGAATAAATGTAAAGAAAATATACAAACAACAATAATGAAACAACAAAGTTTACATTAATAGAGATCTCGAGAAGACGAAGCCACGGACATTCGCATTCAAGAACATTCATCAGACTGTTTACGTTGCCATGTAAAAGGCAAGGCGAAGCAGGCAACTGAGTTAGTGAAGTTCAGTCAGTCTTGTGTGAAGACGCGGTGCGTATAAAGAGAGTAATCGTGGTTTGAAGATCTCCTTTACAAAGATCTGTTGAACAATTACCTAGTAATTGTTATTGTTTATGCGAAGGGTGTTGCAATTGTTGTTGTTTACATCAAGTTGTGAACAGTGACACACAGAATTGTGCAAACAATAAAGAATTTTAATTAAAACTAAACACAAATTTATTTTCATATTATTTGCAATCTACGCGCTCATATTTTAAACGTTTTTAAAAGGTAAAAGCGTAATAATATTGAACTGAATGGATTTGACCCCCTTATTTCTAAAACACAATGCTCTAGACTAAGCAGTTTAACCCCTAAACCTTACATTGAAACTTAACATTGACCTCCAACTTGGTTTCTTTTTTCCTTTCTTGTTACTGGCATTAAACAACAACAACAAAAAATATTTCCTTTTTCTCTGAGAATTTCTTTTGAAACCGAATTGTGTGTGTAAAAATATTTTACAATTTCGGAAACTTTAATACGTAGAAAAAGGATTTCGTTTTACAGCAAAAACAACAAGAACAATAACAACATACAGTTGGAGAAACCTCGAGCAACAGGATTTACTGCAAGACACAGTAAAAAAGATGCAAAATGTTGAAAATGTTGCAAGAAACGTAAATCAAAGGAAAATGAAAAGAAAACACACAATAAAAATTGGAAAATAAAAATTAAAAATAAAAAGGAAAACGAAAACAGAAAAACTAAAAAATTTTAACAGAAAATCTTTAAAAAAAATAGAAAAGAAAGAAAAATTTCACCAGCAAAGCTAAGCTATGCTAAGCAAAGCAACCAGCAGCAGCCACAAGTTTTAGATGCAACAACAACAGCAACAACAACAGCAGCAACTACACTATAAAGAAAATGTTGGGAAAACTTTTTGAAAATACTCTAAAGAAACCAAATGCAAGAAGAAGAACTGGAAGAGGAAAAAGAAAACTAACGAACCTACAAACGAACGAAACAAGGCATGAACGAACCAAGGCATGAACGGAACAACTGCAATAATTTCAAAGTGATTTAGAAAAACGAAAAAAAAATACTTTTACGAGCATAACCCAAAGGCTTAAACGTACTTTATGTTCTCCCTCTCTCAGTCACTCTCTCTATCCGTATCTCCCTCTCTTGCAGATGGTTAGTGTTGAAAATATTTATAAGGAAACGGACGAATATAAAGTTTTTGTTCTTGTTGTTATTGTTGTTGTTGTGCTCCAAAAGTATTTAAAACTACTTAAAATGGAATTTTAACACACAAAAAAATTATTTTCGTTTTTTGTTGTTGTTGTTGCAAATTTTCCTCGTTAACATTTGTAGCCGGTATTGTTATTGCAGTTGTTGTTATTGTTGTTGTTTTGATTTATTTAAAATTTATTTTAAAATTTAATTTTTCTGAAATAAAGTTCGTGGTTTAAAACGATGCTAAATTGCAAGCTTAAATTACAAGAGAAAAATTGCTTCCAAAGGAAAATGTTCGAAGAATACCTTTTCTTAATGCCAATGTCGCAAAGGGAAGCTTGAAAACATAAAAATATTCTTCGTTAACAAGAAGGATAAGGCCACCTGCCTAGTACTGCATAAGCATGCAAGTATTTCTTTCTCAGATGGGCTTGAAGCGATTCTTATTCTATTCTGGTTAGCATATGCAAGCTATCCTTCAATGATATGATGCCTGTCTTAGGTCTCTTCTCATTGTAATTATGCAACAAAAGTTTAGAGTCTTTCCTTTAGCCAAGTCAAGGATCCGCCAAATAACTTTTTTTTGTTGAAAATGCTTTAAAGAAAAACTACTGAATATTTTCTCAAATTTCTTTTTTTATTTGAAAGTACAATCCTTTCGGTTAAGAATGGAAAATAATTTCATTCAAATGGCTAACTCGGCTGGCCATGCAGTAGCCTACATGATCGGTCCAATATTCAAGCACATTATCGATTGTGTGCAGCTGTATTTCACCAATGGCTTCACGAATATTGTCCTTTAAAGCGTCAATTGTCTCTGGCTTGTCGGCGTAATACTTATCTTTGACGGCACCCCACAAATAATAGTCCAACGGTGTCAAATCGCAGCTCCGAGGTTTCCAACCAACATCAGCTCTGCGGCTGATAAAGCGATCTTCAAAATCGAGCACAAAACATCGAGTGTAGCTTCGGCTGTGTGGCACGTATCACCGTCCTGTTGAAACCAAATGTTGCCAATATCCTCCTCTTCAATTTTTGAGTGAACAAAAATTCGTTCAACATGGCCCGATAACGATCGCTATTGACTGTAACGGCCACTCCTTGCTAATTTTCGAAGAAAAATGGCCCAATTACGCTTCTGGACGAAAATCCGCACCAAACAGTGACTCGTTTTGGGTGCGCCGGCTTTTCAATGTATGCGTGCAGATTTTCTGGGCCCCAAAGCGCGAATTTTGCTTGTTTACATACCCGCCAAGAGTCAAAATGAGCTTCATCTGAAAAGATGATTTTTTTTTGCCAAAATCGGCATCTTCTGGTGTAGGCTACTGCATGGCCAGCCATTGGAATGAAATTATTTTCCATTATTAACCGGAAGGATTGTACTTTCAAATAAAAAAAGAAATTTGAGAAAATATTCAGTAGTTTTTTTTTTTAAAGCATTTTCAAAAAAAAAAGTTATTTGGCGGACACTTTATATATCCACCTAAACATCTCCTTCCATTCCATAGAAAAGTTCTTTGCTCATTAGCCGTATTGTGAGTATCTTCTACTCACAATGATCCATGTGAGTGCCCTTATAGAATTCATTTAAAACTTGTTGCGTGTTGGACAACGGCACTACTATTGGGTTAGTTGATGTTTCCAATTTTCCAATTGTGATATAAGCACCCAATAAACAGCTTTAAACTGTTCCATTGAGCCCATTAAACCTTTACAAGAGGACTTTCATCAGACACTGCTGTTCTTTTTCTTCGTCATTATAAGTTTTAACTGTATGAGACACATTTTTCGTTGTGCTGTGGGTCCAGTGGGTTTCGATTGTTGTTAATCGGACGTCAACAATTGACTCTTTGCTCCGCGCTTTGTGGCAATGGCGGTACTCCAAACTACAGATACGCCGCTAGAGGGCAGTCCATTACTTATTTATTTCACTTATTATCAGTGCTCGATGTTAACGTTGTATCTTTTTCAAATACACCTCGAGACACTCTTAATTGTGTGTTCCTTTCGACTGGAAAACATAGCATAGAGGTTAACTTAAGAGACCTAAAGCTTGAGTTTACATACATAAGTGGTCATTCAACCCTTCAGTTAGGATTACAACCTAGTTTCTCACACCACTTATGTTGTGTGTGTTAATTTTATACATGAGTGGTGGGACTTACAGTTTAAAGTCGACTCCGAACGACAGATTTTTGAGAAACTTTTCATGGCAATTTTTATTTACTCCCAGAGTTTTTGCCAGAAATCTGCTGAGAGGAAGTCGCCGAAGAAATACTTTTGTGTTTTATTTGGATGTCTGGCCTGGGGCTCGAACCCTGGCTTTTCGTCAAATAAGCCAACACACTACCTACTAGATCACGGCGACTTCAAAATTTGAGTTTATCAGAATATATTCCCGATTCTGCAAACATTTTCATTTTTAAGCCATCAATACAGATTAAAATTACATTGTCCCGAATAACTAACCTTGCGAGAGGGCATTTATAATTCTTCTGGCTAAAGTCGTAGCGTTTGAAGCACTCTATCGAACATGCTAGTTGCCCCTCGGAAATCTTGAAGCCCAATAGCCAATTGAAAGCTTGTTGGCCAAACATGTACTTGTGAAAAGGAAGTAGAAAGTCCATAACAAAACCAGCAGCTTATGCTGCGTTACACAGTAATTCCTTTATGGCTTCTGTTCTGTTCGACTATAATAACCCATGACCATGACCTTTTCATCAACTAGATGAGAGAAGTCGCCATGTCAGCTTATTAGACTTGAGGCCACGGTTCAAACCCCAGGTCAGACATCAAAACGCAAGTACGAAGAAATATTTCTATAGGCGACTAGGCCTCTCAGCAGATATTCGGCAAAAACTCTGAAAGCAAATAAAATTGCCATGAAAAGTTTCTAAAAAATCTGTCGTTCTAAGTCGGCTTTAAACTGTAGGTCCCGCCATTCATGTATAAAATTAACACACACATAAGTGATGTGAGAAGCTAGGCCGTAATCCTGACTGAAGGGTTGTAATGGCCAATTATGTATGTATGTACTTGAGAGAGAATGCCACATATTCCAAAATCGCTTAACCTCTAGAACAACAGCTCCTTTAGTGTTTGGAATATATTTTCTTGTGCGTCGTTACGACTGCGACGTCTTGTTCAGCTCATATAAAGAATTTGTTACGCTCCTATGTGCTCAGTCCCAAACAACTTAGCAGCCCATGAAGGTTCCTAGAGCGCAGTCAGTCCTTTACTGCAAATACTTTAAACTCATGCCCAATACTTCTCAACATCTTGAACTACTGAGCACTTATTCATGCTGAGCTTTAATGCTGCCATCATTTTGACATTCTTTTTCATTTAACATGGCACCCAGAAAAAGGATAATGTATTCCTCTTGCTTTGCCGATTTAATCCTCCCTTGTAGTCATCAGATTACATTGCAATCAACTTCTTGGGAGCGGCATGACAGTCAGATAATGCTGCGGTATCCCAAGTTCGATTAATTACATCTTACAGTGCTTTAGACTGAAGAAACCCACCAGTTTCGGAATATTTCACACTAGGACAGAAGAGAGAATATTCGGTAGGGTCAATCCCTACAGTACGACACCAAACTTTTCCTCTCTTAAAAGAGTACATCACTTTCAGAATAACTTTTTACACGGTCTCGTTACAAAGCACTTTCTCAAATTATAGAGTTTAGGGATCAGTTAATAGAGAGAGCTGTCAACGACTCAATTTGTCTTCCCTTCGACTTGTCTACCATTATCCGGGCCATAATCTCTGTGACTTTTTTGCTCTCTTTAAATAGGCTCTACCATATGCCTTTAGTGAAGCAGTAGAATGTGTTTTCATTGCCTCAGTTATACCAATGCATGTCAGCATCTCTATCTGTTTTCACGTTTGTCCTGTCTGCCCAAACAGCAGCCACCCATGGCTCTCAATTGCCTTGACCCAGTGCATAATTAGTGGTAAGACTGTCCTGCAAGACTTCTGCATTTGATTAAGGCATGCTTAGCCATGTTTGCAATGCTTTCCATATGAGGCTTCCATGTAAGCTAACTGCTCGGCAGTATTCAGAGATAGTCTGCCTCCATTTAGAGCATGTCCCCTGTTTCACTGTGTGGCAAAATAAATAAACGAAGAAGAAGAATTAATAAAAATATGATTAAAAAAACAAATTGTTTGGCAATAAATTTTATTTAAAAATTACAACAACGACAATAACAACAGCAATAACATAAAAGAGAATTATAACAACAATAACAACAACAGCAATAATAATAATTTAAAACCATTTTAGCAACACATTATGAAACATGGAAAAAACCCGATAACAAGTTATTATTTAATGGACAACAACAATAACGAGAAATAAAAATATTTTTTTTTCCAAACATATGCTCAATAGCAACGTCATTATCATCATTAACGCCATGGCATTATTGATGATTGCGATGACGATGATGAAGTGCACCATTGGTCATCTTCAAAGCGATTGCCTGGTACACAAGCATACGAATACTTATTATACTCGATGACATCAATTTCAAATAAATATGAACAATTAAAACATAAAATTTATTACGTACGTATAATAATACACGAATAAATAAATAAATTTGAAATTCGAACAGTAGAGGCTAAAGGAATAAGGAAGCCCGGCAAAGCAGGTTCTTATAAGGGATGTCACAAGAGAAAGTTTCAGTTCGTTTACGTGACAAAGGGAATGCAATGAGTTTTATAAGCAGAAGAGCTATGATAAAATGTATCTCTTTCGGATTCAGTCAATAAGGAACATTACTTCAGCGACGGACAGAGACGTACAGAGACATTCAAGAGTTTTACAAAATTGGTGATTTGGCGATTGAAGCTCAATTCGCTCATGCAGATGTGATCTTAGCTGCGCGGCACATTGCGCTGTCCTGTTGAAACCACACGGCGTTCGTGTTCAGAACATCCAATTTAGGACCGAAAGATGTTGGACTTATAACGCAGCCAGCATAAAATCCCTACCAAGCAGAAACTTTCCAAAGATGAATTTGACGCCCATTATTCTCACGTGGAATGGTGTCCTCCTTAATTTGATAATTTTGATTGTTCAGGTAAAACTGTGGTCTGTGAAAGGTACAGTTCTTGTGAGCAATGCTACATACTTGCATTCTTTTAGTGACAGAGGCGATGTTTGCGACAGATCTTCCATTTCGTCGACGTACGATTGTTGGACGATCATTCAGTGAACCAGTGGACTCGAGTTTGTCCATCATATTGCGAATAATTTACGCGTCATTTAGCTTTCAATATTCTTGAATTACTTCTGCAGCAATGTCGAAAAGAAGAGAAAAAAATCTTTTCTTTTAATATCCCACACGTGCGAATCTAAATGAAATGATTTGTTCTGCCCGTGGTGATATGAATAAAATTGAAACGATGGTCAGAAACACGGTTCAATTGGCCCCAATATTATTACCGTTAAGTAACGAAATATCCAACCAATTAAGCTTAACGTAGATAAGTATGTAGAGATGTCTTTGCACCCAAACAAGTTAGTTTGGGCGCACTTAGGTCACATTGGGCGTAGTGCGTTACAATGGTTTTCCGTTACCTTCTGGTTCAAGATCCACCCTAAATTTCCGATGAAGCGACTTAGACTGCGTGACAGTATCTTCAGGTCATTTGTATAGTAAGCATCGAAGTGACTTTTTATCCCTCGACATAGTATAGAGCATGTACCCAGTCTCCTGTTTTTCCTCATTCCAGCAGTTTCTGCAGAATATACTTGCAACATGTGCAAGACCAATGTGCGTTGCATACGTGTTCATAATGGAATGCTCCGTAATGACCCCAGGGTGGTGGTGGGTCTGTTTTGATTAGTCTTAGGAGGCCTTCTCCCTTTTAAGCTTTTGTATGTCGCCACCTTGGCGTTTTCTCTTGGAGGGCTTTGGTGTTTCCTCGATGGGCAGAGATGACTTTTTCTGCCTCCTTCTGTACTCCTCGATGGTAAGGGTCTTAGGCCCTTCTTTCATTGGATGTCCTGTTGATTGGTGGCTTCTAACACGGGTTCCTTCAATGATGCCTCTTGGCCAGGCGGTCATCCACAAAGAGGGTGCTTCTAGAATTTTGAGTCGTCCAGGATTGCTGAGTATAGTTCAGCAGTCTCTGTGTTGCTTATGGAGTGCTAAGTATAGTTCAGCAGTCTCCTGCGTTCCTTTTGGAATGCTAAGTATAGTCCAGCAGTCTCCTGGCAGGATCGCCATGTAAGAATAAAAGTCTTTTAAAGTCAGTTTAAAGTCGACTCCGAACGACAGATTTTTTTGAGAATCTTTTCATGGCAATTTTTTATTTACTCTTAGAGTTTTTGGAATCCTAATACGGTCGTCGTCCCCGGAAGTCCTGGATATATATACCGACGGCTCTAAACTCGATAATGGGTTTGGAAGCGGTGTCTACACTGGGAAACTGGACCTAAATATTTCTCTCCGTCTGCCGGACTACTGCAGTGTGTTTCAGGCGGAGGTGATGGCAATTTCTTTCAGGACGCCAACCTATCCTGGGTCAATGAGGAGTCCTGCTCCACCGCTAGACTGACCTGGCCCAAGATGGATAGAAGGCGTACCAACCGATTACTTCATCTTAGTCGTGATATCATCTCGACAACAGTGGCCGTGCTTACAGGTCATTGCGTCATGGGTAGACACGCGGAAAGAATGAGGCTCCCTTTCAACGACTTCTGCCGTGGATGCAGGTCCACTGAGGAAGAGGAGACTGTTGTTCACTTTATTTGCCAGTGCCCGTCTCTTGCTAGATGTAGATGTAGATTATTTGGCTCCCCATTCCTTGTTAGCTTAACGGTTAGCTTAGCTCTATTGACATCAAGCATATAGCTTCGTTCATCAAACATTCTGGCTGGTTTTTCAGTGCGGGGTAGTCGTGAATTTGATGTGCAGCCCTTGCGCTGACCCACTTCTTCCTTTTCCCTGATTTTGGTGGAACTTGGTTAGTACAGGGACTGCGTTCACCCGTGGCATCACAACGGGCCGCTATGCGTGCTCAAGTGAGCTTTGTGATAACAGAGCTACCACTCCGACCTAACCTAACCTAACCTAGAGTTTTTGGAAGAAATCTGCTGGGATTTCATTTTTTTGGAAATGCCTAAGCTGGAGTTAAAACCGTGGCCAACACAGTACCTACTAGATTGCGGCGTCTTAGGGAGTCCTATACCGGCAGCTGATTTTGCTGTTTAATCTTTTATGTGTTTATTTATGTTAGCTTATACTGTAGTTTTGTATGTAAATTGTAAAAATGCAAATGTACATACATAAATACATACACAAATACTCACATTAAATAGTAATTATTACAAATGAGTTGATATTTCATTAATAATACATAAATTGATAACAATTGTTGTTATTGTCGATGTTGTTGTTTTAAATATACAATAACAATATATGTAAGTACATATAAATGGAATATTTAAAAAAATTAAAAATAAATAATTTTCGTAATTAATTAATATTTATTTAGCATGTATCTATGTATTGTGTGTGTGCGCCTGTGTATGTAAAACACTTACATACATTAGCTAGAAAACAAAAAAAAACAAAAACAAATGAATTAAAATTAAACTTTTGCAAATGGTCATTTGAATGAACCATTCTTGTTAACTGGGTCAACTGCTTACAACCAAAAATTCATACAAAAATTTCCAAAAAAAAAATAAAAAAAAACATTTAAATATGCATTTATGCATATGCCACCACCATTTAACGAGTCTGGTTAACCAGTTTTAGGAAAATTTGACAAACAAAATCAACAAAAAAATAAAAACGAAAACTAAATTGCAGAAAAAACCATAATAATCGCGCATAATATTGTTGTATTTATGCTCATCATCATGCTGATATTCTAACACTAAGCAGGTTAAGAGCATTTTCAATAAGTCCACAACGCATATGGGATCACCTAAGGCTATATACAGCAAAAAAAAATTTTTTTTTTTTCAAATCCTTATTTACATATGTATGTACATACGTAATCGGTCATTACAACACTTTAGCCAGGAGTACACACTTATGTTGTGTGTGTTAATTTTTTTACATGAGCGGCAGGACCTACATATAAAGCCAATACACTACTTACTAGACCACCGTGACTTCGCTTATTTACAGGAAAAAAAATGAAAACCTCCTGTAAATTCAAAACTAAATTACACACAGTTACTAAAGTATACATACGGTTAACAAATTTCAGAAATTTTTTAATCAATCCGTTTTCGTTGAAAATCTTTATAGTTTCCTTGATGTTAAGACGGTCTTTTGCATTGGTTAAAAAATTTCTGAAATTGAACTGAATTGTGGCCCTGCACAGGCTCACAAAAGTATGCAATGCAAAAGACTGTCTTAAAATCGAAGAAAGATGTCAGACAATTATAAAGATTTTCAGCGAAAACGGATTGGTTAAAAAAATTTTGAAATTTGTTAACCGTATGTATACTTTTGTGGCTGAGTGTACATGACACTTCAAATCATTTCTTAGAGATTTTACCTTGCATGGCAGCATTACCATTCGTTCTATTTAGGTTAGGTTAGGTTAGGTTAGAGGACGTGCACTTGTCAATTAAGACAAGTACAGTACCCGGAGGTCGAATTGACCCATTGTACAACGTCCTAGTTTCTCACACCACTTATGCTTGTCTGTGTTAATTTTATACATGAGTGGTGGGACCTACAGTTTAAAGTCGACTCCGAACGACAGATTTTTTATTTATTGAGAAACTTTTCATGGCAATTTTTATTTACTCTCAGAGTTTTTGCCAGAAATCTACTGGAGGAAGTCGCCGAAAAAATGCTTTTTGTATTTTGTCTTTGATGCCTGGCCTGGGGCTCGAACCCAGGCTTTTGCGTTTAATAGGCCAACACACTACCTACTAGACTACGGCGACTTCTTCGTTCTATTTATATTCCATTTATTTTCAGTTTAGCAACTTCTAGAATCTATTGTTGACTTGTTATTGTAATTATTTGCTTCTTCTATATTCTCGTAACTGAACTACTACGACAGTTATTTTAATTTCTTTGTTGTTGAGTTACTTTGGTGTTATTTTCCTGGAATAAATACTTGTCCTCTGTCTTCCTAAATATACAATTGAATGGTAACTCTTGAGAGATTTTATTCAAGAACCTGATTTTGAACACACACATGCATGCACAAATACATACACACACAGATTTGGACATGACATGGGGCTTAGCTTCGGGCTACCATGGGGGTCAGTAGGTGGCGGATAACTGAACGGCCTATCCCAGGTAGGTTAGCTGCGAATAACCAATAAGCAGTCCCCGACCAAGAGCGGCAGATACGGAGGCGTACTACAAAAAGGTACAAGTGACCGAAGACGTTATCTGCGACATGGCGAATCGATGCCGCCATTAACTAGGCATCATCCCACAGGGGGTTCCCTCAAGAGATGGGAAAATAGGAGAGTAACGACTCCGTGGTTCCCTCAGTTCCACCGAAGCGGCGAACTACGACGCCCTTGATTGGGGCATTAGAACCGAGCCCGGTAAGGTTCTAATTATGGTATACCGGAAAATGGATTTGAATTGGTGATATAGGCTGACGATGGCAGTATTCCGGCACTTTAGTAAGCGGTGTGATAGCTGGCTGAAATGGCTGTCGGGCTAATGCTGTCATTGCCCCCGCCCCGTTAAAATGATGGCAAGTCTGTCGGTACGTTCCTGATTTATCACCGTTAAGTTGGTGTTGTAGGACCAGATGCGAATCCCTGGTTTACGTCGACCTGGCTCTGAACACGTATTCCCATGAGGTTATGTGTCAACCCTCGCGTGGCCTCCCTGCTTATGCATAGATAACCACGGGGTCTTTTGTGGCGACTACAACGATGGATTAGGACAGCGGCCGAGAGTTGGGGCCCAAATGAAATGATGAACAATAAAAATAAACCTACGAATAAAACGATGAATGATATGAATACCTTGGAGCTGAACGCTTTCGGTCAGAGCTCAAGGATTCTAAGATCTCCTGTGCGGAATCGGGAAATGAACCCATTCGGTCAGAGTACGAGGACTCCGAGAACACCAGTAGATGGAGAATCTTCAGGATTGGTGGCATCGGGGTCGGAACCGACGCGAAGCAACCCGACGGCATCGACCAGCGGGGTTTTTGGTCAACTCGGAGACCAAATTAGGAGCTTAGTTGATATGATGGAGGATGGAAAGAGGAGATCAATCCACCAGCCGATGAGAGATGCAATCGACTCTATTAAGACCCTATACGACCTGTACGCAGGTGAATTGAGGGGGCAGTCAACTGATGAGAAGAGTTGCAGCAGTTCTGCAACTCAAACTTCGCCCTGTATGAGAAATCAGAAGGGCAAGAGGAGACAGGAGGAAACTGTTGAGACTCCCGAAGCAAAGAGGAGAACTCCAAATCCAGCACCGAAAGCTTTGGTTAGGAGGACTACTGAGACGACTCTGAGTCAGCAGGTAAACGCTCAGAAATCGACTGGAGAGCCAGGGTGGCAAAAAGTCACTAAAAAGAAAAGGAAGGAAAAGAAACCTCAGGAGAGGAAAACAAAGCCTGATGCGATAACGATAGCAACGAGGGATGACACATCGTATGCTGACATTTTGAGGAGGGTTAAAACGGACCCTAAGCTCTGTAAATTAGGTGAAAACGTGACAAGAATTCGGAGAACCGTCAAAGGGGAGCTACTATTTCAGCTCGGCAAGAACGGTGAGCGAACGGAGGACCTCAGAGGAGCCATTGGAGAGCTCCTAGGGGAATGCGCTACTGACCGCGCTCTAAAGGAGAGGAAGACAATTGAGATAAAGGACATTGATGAGATCACGGAGAAGGGAGATGTATATAACGCAATACTGAACATTCCAGGTCTTGAGGGCTTCGCTGAAGCCGACATAGTTGGTCTCAGGAGGGCATACGGTGGGACACAAACGGCCACGGTGAGCCTTAGTGCAGAAGATGCAGCTATTCTCCTGAAGGAAGGTAAAATTAGGATCGGCTGGGTCATATGCAGGATTCGCGAGAGGAACATTCCGACGAAATGCTTCCGATGCTTGCAGTTTGGACATATAGCCCGCCTGTGCAAGAGTAAAGTTGACCGATCGGGAACATGCCGCAAGTGCGGACAGGACGGTCACATTGCTGGGAATTGCGAACGGGAACCACTCTGCATGTTCTGCAAAGTGGACAACCCAAGGTTCGCCAAACATATCGCTGGGAGCAGGAAGTGTCCTCAGTTTCAAAGCGCTCTTAAATCACGATCTAGGAGATGAAGTTAATACAAATTAATCTGAATCATTGCGAAGCAGCACAGGACCTATTGGTCCAGAGGGTAAAGGAGGAGAATATCGATGTCGCAATCATAAGCGAACCTTATAGGGTACCGAGGAATAGTACTTGGATCACGGACGGATCTAGTACTGCGGCTATATGGATTTGTGGTTCATTACCCTTCCAGCAAACCTATGCGCGGGACATTGGTTTCGTTATGGCCAGGATAAAGGGAGTTTTCGTCTACAGCTGTTACGCTCCCCCGAGGTGGTCAATGGATGACTTCCAACATATGCTGGAGAGGCTGGCGTCACACGTGCGCTTGAACACCCCCGTTATTATAGGAGGAGACTTCAACGCTTGGGCGACCGAATGGGGTAGTAGATATACTAACGCCAGGGGTCGCTGCCTCTTGGAAACGTTCGCTTCCCTTCCTGTGGCGCTGATGAATGACGGAAGAGGAAGCACATTTAGGAGAGCTGGATCGAGCTCGATAATAGATTTGTCGTTTGTGAGCGATGGCCTTGTTTCGCGGACCGTGTGGAGGCTAACTGAGGACTTCACGAATAGTGACCATCAGGCAATCGTGATGACGGTTACTGGGCGCAACACGAGAGGAAACGGATTGCCGAAGTTTACGGGACCGAAATGGAAGGACTCCCGCTTTGACGAGGAGACGTATAGATTGATGTTGTCGTCTTTTCATACGACTGGCAGCACGGTCGAAGAATTAGTGAGCGGCGTATACCAAATGCTCAACACTGCATGTGATGCTGCTATGCCTAGGAGAACTGTGTGTAGGGGACGTTCCCCCTGCTACTGGTGGAATGACGAAATTCGAAGACTGCGGTCGGCATGCTTTGGGGCGAGAAGACGGGCCCAGCGTACGAGAGGAAGACCGACATGGGAAGTCGAACGGGCTTCCTATGAGGATCTAAGGCATCAACTTAGAAGAGCCATTAAAAGGAGCAAGAAACTATCCTTTCAGCGAATATGCCAGGAAGCTGACATCAATCCTTTTGGGACGGCGTACAGAGTCGTCTGCAAGAGAATCGGTGCTCGAGAACAGCCTAAACTAGGTTGTCCAGTTTTGCTACGGGAGATAATTGGTACATTATTCCCACGGGGCCAGCCCTACACTTTTATAAGTAGGGAGCCGGAGGCCATTCATACCATACCCGAGGTAACAGGAGAGGAGGTACTCGCAGCATGCACTGGAATAGGAGATAGGAAGACACCGGGGCCAGACGGAATCCCAAATAGGGCACTTAAGGTGGCTATCCGGCTCAGACCGGATATGTTCGCCAAGGTGTTCCACAAGTGCTTCGTCGAGGGTGTTTTTCCACGTAGATGGAAGAAGCAGAAATTGGTTCTCATTCCAAAACCTGGCAAACCACCAGGGGAACCATCGTCGTATCGGCCCATCTGTCTACTTGACACGATGGGAAAAATACTGGAGAGGATTATATACAATCGACTACTGACGTGTGCCGAGGCAGGAGGAGCTCTCTCGGACCTGCAATACGGTTTTAGGAAAGGACGATCCACTATTGACGCGATAAGAAGAGTGGTCGACATTGCAAGAGATGCAATAGAGGGCGAAAGATGGAGATTTGGCACCAAGGAGTACTGCGCGGTTGTCACACTTGACGTTAAAAACGCGTTCAACTCGGCGAATTGGGGGCGTATTATGAGAGCCCTCTTTAACATGGCTACGCCGCCATACTTAATGGAGATTCTGAATAGTTACTTTCAGGACAGGAAGCTAATATACCTAACGGATGAAGGAGAGCAGGAATACGTAGTGACGTCGGGAGTCCCACAGGGCTCCGTACTTGGACCACTACTATGGAACATTATGTACGATGGAGTACTTCGACTGCGATTGCCAAGCGGGTCTACAATTGTGGGCTTTGCAGATGACATTGCCATAGTCTCGGTAGCTAAAACGGTAGGAGAAATAGAGGAGAAAACGAACACAGCGATTCGAAAGGTTGGAGCATGGCTGGATGAAGCAGGTTTGAAACTTGCTGCGCATAAAACGGAGGCCGTCTTGATAAGCGGCCGGAAGATAGTGGAGAAGATGGAATTGACCGTTGGAGGCACAAGGATCGAATCGAAGAGGGCGATAAAATACCTGGGAGTGATTATCGACGACAGATTGAACTTCAAGGAGCACGTGAAATACATCGGTGAAAAAGCATCTGTAACACAGGGAGCACTGGCGAGGATGATGCCAAATATTGGAGGACCAGGTCCATTTAAAAGGAGAATAATTTCGGCGGTAGTAACGTCGATAATGCTGTATGCTTGCCCAATATGGTCGGAGGCACTCTCAGTGGGGACGACGAGGAGGATACTGTCCTCGGTGTATCGTCTAAGCGCGATTAGACGGATAAGTGGCTTCAGGACAGTGTCTGATGAAGCAGTTTTGGTATTGGCAAAGACAATACCAATAGATATACTGGCGGAAGAAGTGAGAAGGATATACCTTCGCTGTCTCGAGCACCCGGGACAAATAGCGGCTATAAAAGCGGAGGAACGAAGGACTTCCATGCACAAATGGCAGTCACGATGGGAGAGCAGTCTAAAGGGAAGATGGACATTTCGTCTTGTCCCTCATGTAACCCCTTGGATGAAGAACGAACATTGCGAGTTGAACTACTACGTGACCCAGTTCCTAACTGGTCATGGGTGCTTCAGGAAGTACCTGCACAGATTTGGTCATGACACTTCTCCTATATGCCCAAACTGTGTAGATGAGGAGGAAGATGCGGAGCATATTCTTACATGCTGTCCCAGATTTAGATGGCCGGGAGAAACGAATTTGGAACCAAACCGGCTAATGGAAGAGCTGTTGAACTGTAGGATTTTATGGAGTCAATATAGCCAGAGAATGGCTGAAGTTTTGATAGTACTCCGAAGACTGGAAGAACGGAGGCGAAATTTGAATTAACGTGATAAAGCTTTCAAGCTAACCAGCCCTCCGCGAAGTAATACCTTACGGCAGTCCCGCGGGGGGAGAGTGGTTGAAGTGTGTAGGGGGTGGGTTTAGTACGTAGGCACCAGCGATGGTGAATCGTGCACTCTTTTGTTGGAACAAAAGTGTCTTTCGAAGATTCCCACCTCCGGCTCAAGACAAAAAAAAAAAAAAAAAAAAAACAGATTTGGACATGATACTTCCCCTTTATGCCCAAACTGTGTAGATGAGGAGGAAGATGCGGAGCATATTCTAACATGCTGCCCCAGATTTAGATGGCCCTGGGAAACGAGTTTCGGACCAGCTCGGCCTATGGAGAAGGTGTTGAATTTTAGGATTATATTGGGCCAATACAGTCAGAGAATGGCTGAAGTTATTATAGAGCTCCGAAGGCTGGAGGAACGGAGGCGAAATTTAACTTAGTGTGACCAAGCTTTAATAATAATAATAATAATACCTTGCGGCAGTCCCGCGGAGGGAGAGTGGTTGAAGTGTGTAGGGGGTGGGTTTAGTACGTAGGTTCCAGTGGTGGTGAATCGTGCACTCTTTTGTTTGAACAAAAGTGTCTTTCGAAGATTTTCACCTTCGGCCTAAGACAAAAAAAACAGACATACACACATAATTGGCTTTTACAGCTCTTTAAGGAGGATTATAATCCAGTTTCTCACGTCATGAGCCATGAGTGGCGAGACCTACAGTTTAATATCGACTCCGACTGACAGAACTTTTCATGACAATTTTATTTTATTCTCAGAATTTTTGCCAGAAGATTGCTGAGGGGAAGCCGCCTAGAGCAACATTTTTTTATTTCGTTTTGTTGGAGATATCTAAGCTGGGTTTGACCCATGGATTCTCGTCTAATAAATACAATACACTACGTTCTAAGTAGACCAGGGTGACTTCTTGAAAGTGTACTTATCTAGCTGAGAAGCAAATTATCGTGATAAATTGGCAAATTGCTTTAAAAATTTTGTTGTATTTACCTTTTGGGGCCTTAGGAAATCGTTTTGCACTTCTTCCATTGCCATTCAAAACTCAAATAATTCTAATGAAGTCAACAAATGGCGGTAGGAGATCAATTTCGAATTAAAAAAAAAATAGAAAGGATTCCCAGCAAATTATGCCAAAAATGTAATTCAAATTCGTATTAAATTTTTGAATTGAATAATTATTCACACCTTCATAACTAATGTGGTCGAATACAATAGTATTTGGAAGGATAACCAAATACTAACATATACTACGTGTGTGTGTATGTGTGTGTGTGGTGTAAATGTGTGGCTATAATTATAATTGCGTATGTATTGCTTTGTGTATGATTGTATATATGTGTGCTATTTAAACCAGCATATGTATGTATATACAAGTGTTTGAGCACTAAACAATCAGTTCTAACCACGTTATAATTGAAGGATCTATAATGTACACACACACCCACACGTTTATATTAATGTGTGTGTTTGTACGTATCGTTAGATAATTATGAATGGCCTTGTGTGATGCATGTTGAATGATGATGTATTTGCTTAACACGGTTTCCGCAATTGTTTATTGCACAACTGCGGGGTGTTAGACAATCACGTAAAAAGGATTTTTTTGTTGTTAATTTCCTGTTAAACTATGGCCTGTAGTCTGTTAAGTAAACATTTTTGAAATTAAAGTGGAAATGTAGGAAGGAAGATGTGTGTGAAGATAGATTTTAAAATCTATCTCTCATGTTAGCTAACAGAACTCTGTTATGTTACTAACAGGAACTCTGTTAAATAATTAATTTAAGACAGGGAAAGAAAAACAGGAAAAATTAATTAAATTCCTGGGTAAAATAAGAAAAAAATAGCAAAAATTGCTAAATTAAGTCCTTTAGTTATCCACTGTTACAAAATATTGCATAATAAGCACTACAGTAAATAGATAATCACACATTTCGGAAAGTTATTGTAATTCGATAAATAAATCAATATTGTGGGAAACCAGGACTGAGTGGGCGGACAAAGTAAATTGTTTTTGAAGCATTGTACGTCCCTTTAACTAACCCAATCGCCAGAATCCTTAACAGAGCGTGTTTTCATATCAGATTTTAAAATTTTCTGAGATTTCAGATTTTAAAATCCACTGTAAGTCCTTTTGTGGGAAACCAGGACTGAGTGGGCGGACAAAGTAAATTGTTTTTGAAGCATTGTACGTCCCTTTAACTAACCCAATCGCCAGAATCCTTAACAGAGCGTGTTTTCATATCAGATTTTAAAATTTTCTGAGATTTCAGATTTTAAAATCCACTGTAAGTCCTTTTGTGGGAAACCAGGACTGAGTGGGCGGACAAAGTAAATTGTTTTTGAAGCATTGTACGTCCCTTTAACTAACCCAATCGCCAGAATCCTTAACAGAGCGTGTTTTCATATCAGATTTTAAAATTTTCTGAGATTTCAGATTTTAAAATCCACTGTAAGTCCTTTTGTGGGAAAACAGGACTGAGTGGGCGGACAAAGTAAATTGTTTTTGAAGCATTGTACGTCCCTTTAACTAACCCAATCGCCAGAATCCTTAACAGAGCGTGTTTTCATATCAGATTTTGAAATTTATTGAGATTTCAGATTTTAAAATCCACTGTAAGTCCTTTTGTGGGAAAACAGGACTGAGTGGGCGGACAAAGTAAATTGTTTTTAAAGCATTGTACGTCCCTTTAACTAATCTAATCACCAGAACTCTTAACAGAGCGTGTTTTCATATCAGATTTTGAAATTTTCTGAGATTTCAGATTTTAAAATCCACTGTAAGTCCTTTTGTGGGAAAACAGGACTGAGTGGGCGGACAAAGTAAATGGTTTTTGAAGCATTGTACGTCCCTTTAACTAACCCAATCGCCAGAATCCTTAACAGAGCGTGTTTTCATATCAGATTTTGAAATTTTCTGAGATTTCAGATTTTAAAATCCACTGTAAGTCCTTTTGTGGGAAAACAGGACTGAGTGGGCGGATCAAGTAAATGGTTTTTGAAGCATTGTACGTCCCTTTAACTAACTCAATCGCCAGAATCCTTAACAGAGCTTGTATTCATATCAGATTTTGAAATTTTCTGAGATTTAAAACTTTAAAATCCACTGTAAGTCCTTTTGTGGGAAAACAGGACTGAGTGGGCGGATCAAGTAAATGGTTTTTGAAGCATTGTACGTCCCTTTAACTAATCTAATCGCCAGAACTCTTAACAGAGCGTGTTTTCATATCAGATTTTGAAATTTTCTGAGATTTCAGATTTTAAAATCCACTGTTATTCCTTTTGTGGGAAAACAGGACTGAGTGGGCGGACAAAGTAAATTGTTTTTGAAGCATTGTACGTCCCTTTAACTAACCCAATCGCCAGAATCCTTAACAGAGCGTATTTTCATATCAGATTTTGAAATTTTCTGAGATTTCAGATTTTAAATTCCACTGTAAGTCCTTTTGTGGGAAAACAGGACTGAGTGGGCGGACAAAGTAAATTGTTTTTGAAGCATTGTACGTCCCTTTAACTAACCCAATCGCCAGAATCCTTAACAGAGCGTGTATTCATATCAGATTTTGAAATTTTCTGAGATTTCAGATTTTAAAATCCACTGTAAGTCCTTTTGTGGGAAAACAGGACTGAGTGGGCGGACAAAGTAAATTGTTTTTGAAGCATTGTACGTCCCTTTAACTAATCCAATCGCCAGAATCCTTAACAGAGCGTGTTTTCATATCAGATTTTGAAATTTATTGAGATTTCAGATTTTAAAATCCACTGTAAGTCCTTTTGTGGGAAAACAGGACTGAGTGGGTGGACAAAGTAAATTGTTTTTGAAGCATTGTACGTCCCTTTAACTAATCCAATCGCCAGAATTCTTAACAGAGCGTGTTTTCATATCAGATTTTGAAATTTTCTGAGATTTCAGATTTTAAAATCCACTGTAAGTCCTTTTGTGGGAAAACAGGACTGAGTGGGCGGACAAAGTAAATTGTTTTTGAAGCATTGTACGTCCCTTTAACTAATCCAATCGCCAGAATCCTTAACAGAGCGTGTTTTCATATCAGATTTTGAAATTTATTGAGATTTCAGATTTTAAAATCCACTGTAAGTCCTTTTGTGGGAAAACAGGACCGAGTGGGCGGATCAAGTAAATGGTTTTTGAAGCATTGTACGTCCCTTTAACTAACCCAATCGCCAGAATCCTTAACAGAGCGTGTTTTCATATCAGATTTTGAAATTTTCTGAGATTTCAGATTTTAAAATCCACTGTAAGTCCTTTTGTGGGAAAACAGGACTGAGTGGGCGGACAAAGTGAATGGTTTTTGAAGCATTGTACGTCCCTTTAACTAACCCAATCGCCAGAATTCTTAACAGAGCGTGTTTTCATATCAGATTTTGAAATTTTCTGAGATTTCAGATTTTAAAATCCACTGTAAGTCCTTTTGTGGGAAAACAGGACTGAGTGGGCGGACAAAGTAAATTGTTTTTGAAGTATTGTACGTCCCTTTAACTAACCCAATCGCCAGAATCCTTAACAGAGCGTGTTTTCATATCAGATTTTGAAATTTTCTGAGATTTCAGATTTTAAAATCCACTGTAAGTCCTTTTGTGGGAAAACAGGACTGAGTGGGCGGACAAAGTAAATTGTTTTTGAAGCATTGTACGTCCCTTTAACTAACCCAATCGCCAGAATCCTTAACAGAGCGTGTATTCATATCAGATTTTGAAATTTTCTGAGATTTCAGATTTTAAAATCCACTGTAAGTCCTTTTGTGGGAAAACAGGACTGAGTGGGCGGATCAAGTAAATGGTTTTTGAAGCATTGTACGTCCCGTTAACTAACCCAATCGCCAGAATCCTTAACAGAGCGTGTTTTCATATCAGATTTTGAAATTTTCTGAGATTTCAGATTTTAAAATCCACTGTAAGTCCTTTTGTGGGAAAACAGGACTGAGTGGGCGGACAAAGTAAATTGTTTTTGAAGCATTGTACGCCCCTTTAACTAATCCAATCGCCAGAATCCTTAACAGAGCGTGTTTTCATATCAGATTTTGAAATTTATTGAGATTTCAGATTTTAAAATCCACTGTAAGTCCTTTTGTGGGAAAACAGGACCGAGTGGGCGGATCAAGTAAATGGTTTTTGAAGCATTGTACGTCCCTTTAACTAACCCAATCGCCAGAATCCTTAACAGAGCGTGTTTTCATATCAGATTTTGAAATTTTCTGAGATTTCAGATTTTAAAATCCACTGTAAGTCCTTTTGTGGGAAAACAGGACCGAGTGGGCGGACAAAGTAAATGGTTTTTGAAGCATTGTACGTCCCTTTAACTAACCCAATCGCCAGAATTCTTAACAGAGCGTGTTTTCATATCAGATTTTGAAATTTTCTGAGATTTCAGATTTTAAAATCCACTGTAAGTCCTTTTGTGGGAAAACAGGACTGAGTGGGCGGACAAAGTAAATGGTTTTTGAAGCATTGTACGTCCCTTTAACTAACCCAATCGCCAGAATCCTTAACAGAGCGTGTTTTCATATCAGATTTTGAAATTTTCTGAGATTTCAGATTTTAAAATCCACTGTAAGTCCTTTTGTGGGAAAACAGGACTGAGTGGGCGGACAAAGTAAATTGTTTTTGAAGCATTGTACGTCCCTTTAACTAATCCAATCGCCAGAATCCTTAACAGAGCGTGTTTTCATATCAGATTTTGAAATTTATTGAGATTTCAGATTTTAAAATCCACTGTAAGTCCTTTTGTGGGAAAACAGGACCGAGTGGGCGGATCAAGTAAATGGTTTTTGAAGCATTGTACGTCCCTTTAACTAACCCAATCGCCAGAATCCTTAACAGAGCGTGTTTTCATATCAGATTTTGAAATTTTCTGAGATTTCAGATTTTAAAATCCACTGTAAGTCCTTTTGTGGGAAAACAGGACTGAGTGGGTGGACAAAGTAAATTGTTTTTGAAGCATTGTACGTCCCTTTAACTAACCCAATCGCCAGAATTCTTAACAGAGCGTGTTTTCATATCAGATTTTGAAATTTTCTGAGATTTCAGATTTTAAAATCCACTGTAAGTCCTTTTGTGGGAAAACAGGACTGAGTGGGCGGACAAAGTAAATGGTTTTTGAAGCATTGTACGTCCCTTTAACTAACCCAATCGCCAGAATCCTTAACAGAGCGTGTTTTCATATCAGATTTTGAAATTTTCTGAGATTTCAGATTTTAAAATCCACTGTAAGTCCTTTTGTGGGAAAACAGGACTGAGTGGGCGGACAAAGTAAATTGTTTTTGAAGCATTGTACGTCCCTTTAACTAACCCAATCGCCAGAATTCTTAACAGAGCGTGTTTTCATATCAGATTTTGAAATTTTCTGAGATTTCAGATTTTAAAATCCACTGTAAGTCCTTTTGTGGGAAAACAGGACTGAGTGGGCGGACAAAGTAAATTGTTTTTGAAGCATTGTACGTCCCTTTAACTAACCCAATCGCCAGAATCCTTAACAGAGCGTGTTTTCATATCAGATTTTGAAATTTTCTGAGATTTCAGATTTTAAAATCCACTGTAAGTCCTTTTGTGGGAAAACAGGACTGAGTGGGCGGACAAAGTAAATTGTTTTTGAAGCATTGTACGTCCCTTTAACTAACCCAATCGCCAGAATCCTTAACAGAGCGTATTTTCATATCAGATTTTGAAATTTATTGAGATTTCAGATTTTAAAATCCACTGTAAGTCCTTTTGCGGGAAAACAGGACTGAGTGGGCGGACAAAGTAAATTGTTTTTAAAGCATTGTATGTACCTTTAACTAACCCAATCGCCAGAATCCTTAACAGAGCGTGTATTCATATCAGATTTTGAAATTTGCTGAGATTTCAGATTTTAAAATCCACTGTAAGTCCTTTTGTGGGAAAACAGGACTGAGTGGGCGGACAAAGTAAATTGTTTTTGAAGCATTGTACGTCCCTTTAACTAACCCAATCGCCAGAATCCTTAACAGAGCGTGTATTCATATCAGATTTTGAAATTTGCTGAGATTTCAGATTTTAAAATCCACTGTAAGTCCTTTTGTGGGAAAACAGGACTGAGTGGGCGGACAAAGTAAATTGTTTTTGAAGCATTGTACGTCCCTTTAACTAATCCAATCGCCAGAATCCTTAACAGAGCGTGTTTTCATATCAGATTTTGAAATTTTCTGAGATTTCAGATTTTAAAATCCACTGTAAGTCCTTTTGTGGGAAAACAGGACTGAGTGGGCGGACAAAGTAAATTGTTTTTGAAGCATTGTACGTCCCTTTAACTAACCCAATCGCCAGAATCCTTAACAGAGCGTGTATTCATATCAGATTTTGAAATTTTCTGAGATTTCAGATTTTAAAATCCACTGTAAGTCCTTTTGTGGGAAAACAGGACTGAGTGGGCGGACAAAGTAAATTGTTTTTGAAGCATTGTACGTCCCTTTAACTAATCCAATCGCCAGAATCCTTAACAGAGCGTGTTTTCATATCAGATTTTGAAATTTATTGAGATTTCAGATTTTAAAATCCACTGTAAGTCCTTTTGTGGGAAAACAGGACTGAGTGGGTGGACAAAGTAAATTGTTTTTGAAGCATTGTACGTCCCTTTAACTAATCCAATCGCCAGAATTCTTAACAGAGCGTGTTTTCATATCAGATTTTGAAATTTTCTGAGATTTCAGATTTTAAAATCCACTGTAAGTCCTTTTGTGGGAAAACAGGACTGAGTGGGCGGACAAAGTAAATTGTTTTTGAAGCATTGTACGTCCCTTTAACTAATCCAATCGCCAGAATCCTTAACAGAGCGTGTTTTCATAACAGATTTTGAAATTTATTGAGATTTCAGATTTTAAAATCCACTGTAAGTCCTTTTGTGGGAAAACAGGACCGAGTGGGCGGATCAAGTAAATGGTTTTTGAAGCATTGTACGTCCCTTTAACTAACCCAATCGCCAGAATCCTTAACAGAGCGTGTTTTCATATCAGATTTTGAAATTTTCTGAGATTTCAGATTTTAAAATCCACTGTAAGTCCTTTTGTGGGAAAACAGGACTGAGTGGGCGGACAAAGTGAATGGTTTTTGAAGCATTGTACGTCCCTTTAACTAACCCAATCGCCAGAATTCTTAACAGAGCGTGTTTTCATATCAGATTTTGAAATTTTCTGAGATTTCAGATTTTAAAATCCACTGTAAGTCCTTTTGTGGGAAAACAGGACTGAGTGGGCGGACAAAGTAAATTGTTTTTGAAGTATTGTACGTCCCTTTAACTAACCCAATCGCCAGAATCCTTAACAGAGCGTGTTTTCATATCAGATTTTGAAATTTTCTGAGATTTCAGATTTTAAAATCCACTGTAAGTCCTTTTGTGGGAAAACAGGACTGAGTGGGCGGACAAAGTAAATTGTTTTTGAAGCATTGTACGTCCCTTTAACTAACCCAATCGCCAGAATCCTTAACAGAGCGTGTATTCATATCAGATTTTGAAATTTTCTGAGATTTCAGATTTTAAAATCCACTGTAAGTCCTTTTGTGGGAAAACAGGACTGAGTGGGCGGATCAAGTAAATGGTTTTTGAAGCATTGTACGTCCCGTTAACTAACCCAATCGCCAGAATCCTTAACAGAGCGTGTTTTCATATCAGATTTTGAAATTTTCTGAGATTTCAGATTTTAAAATCCACTGTAAGTCCTTTTGTGGGAAAACAGGACTGAGTGGGCGGACAAAGTAAATTGTTTTTGAAGCATTGTACGCCCCTTTAACTAATCCAATCGCCAGAATCCTTAACAGAGCGTGTTTTCATATCAGATTTTGAAATTTATTGAGATTTCAGATTTTAAAATCCACTGTAAGTCCTTTTGTGGGAAAACAGGACCGAGTGGGCGGATCAAGTAAATGGTTTTTGAAGCATTGTACGTCCCTTTAACTAACCCAATCGCCAGAATCCTTAACAGAGCGTGTTTTCATATCAGATTTTGAAATTTTCTGAGATTTCAGATTTTAAAATCCACTGTAAGTCCTTTTGTGGGAAAACAGGACCGAGTGGGCGGACAAAGTAAATGGTTTTTGAAGCATTGTACGTCCCTTTAACTAACCCAATCGCCAGAATTCTTAACAGAGCGTGTTTTCATATCAGATTTTGAAATTTTCTGAGATTTCAGATTTTAAAATCCACTGTAAGTCCTTTTGTGGGAAAACAGGACTGAGTGGGCGGACAAAGTAAATGGTTTTTGAAGCATTGTACGTCCCTTTAACTAACCCAATCGCCAGAATCCTTAACAGAGCGTGTTTTCATATCAGATTTTGAAATTTTCTGAGATTTCAGATTTTAAAATCCACTGTAAGTCCTTTTGTGGGAAAACAGGACTGAGTGGGCGGACAAAGTGAATGGTTTTTGAAGCATTGTACGTCCCTTTAACTAACCCAATCGCCAGAATTCTTAACAGAGCGTGTTTTCATATCAGATTTTGAAATTTTCTGAGATTTCAGATTTTAAAATCCACTGTAAGTCCTTTTGTGGGAAAACAGGACTGAGTGGGCGGACAAAGTAAATTGTTTTTGAAGTATTGTACGTCCCTTTAACTAACCCAATCGCCAGAATCCTTAACAGAGCGTGTTTTCATATCAGATTTTGAAATTTTCTGAGATTTCAGATTTTAAAATCCACTGTAAGTCCTTTTGTGGGAAAACAGGACTGAGTGGGCGGACAAAGTAAATTGTTTTTGAAGCATTGTACGTCCCTTTAACTAACCCAATCGCCAGAATCCTTAACAGAGCGTGTATTCATATCAGATTTTGAAATTTTCTGAGATTTCAGATTTTAAAATCCACTGTAAGTCCTTTTGTGGGAAAACAGGACTGAGTGGGCGGATCAAGTAAATGGTTTTTGAAGCATTGTACGTCCCGTTAACTAACCCAATCGCCAGAATCCTTAACAGAGCGTGTTTTCATATCAGATTTTGAAATTTTCTGAGATTTCAGATTTTAAAATCCACTGTAAGTCCTTTTGTGGGAAAACAGGACTGAGTGGGCGGACAAAGTAAATTGTTTTTGAAGCATTGTACGCCCCTTTAACTAATCCAATCGCCAGAATCCTTAACAGAGCGTGTTTTCATATCAGATTTTGAAATTTATTGAGATTTCAGATTTTAAAATCCACTGTAAGTCCTTTTGTGGGAAAACAGGACCGAGTGGGCGGATCAAGTAAATGGTTTTTGAAGCATTGTACGTCCCTTTAACTAACCCAATCGCCAGAATCCTTAACAGAGCGTGTTTTCATATCAGATTTTGAAATTTTCTGAGATTTCAGATTTTAAAATCCACTGTAAGTCCTTTTGTGGGAAAACAGGACCGAGTGGGCGGATCAAGTAAATGGTTTTTGAAGCATTGTACGTCCCTTTAACTAACCCAATCGCCAGAATCCTTAACAGAGCGTGTTTTCATATCAGATTTTGAAATTTTCTGAGATTTCAGATTTTAAAATCCACTGTAAGTCCTTTTGTGGGAAAACAGGACCGAGTGGGCGGACAAAGTAAATGGTTTTTGAAGCATTGTACGTCCCTTTAACTAACCCAATCGCCAGAATTCTTAACAGAGCGTGTTTTCATATCAGATTTTGAAATTTTCTGAGATTTCAGATTTTAAAATCCACTGTAAGTCCTTTTGTGGGAAAACAGGACTGAGTGGGCGGACAAAGTAAATGGTTTTTGAAGCATTGTACGTCCCTTTAACTAACCCAATCGCCAGAATCCTTAACAGAGCGTGTTTTCATATCAGATTTTGAAATTTTCTGAGATTTCAGATTTTAAAATCCACTGTAAGTCCTTTTGTGGGAAAACAGGACTGAGTGGGCGGACAAAGTGAATGGTTTTTGAAGCATTGTACGTCCCTTTAACTAACCCAATCGCCAGAATTCTTAACAGAGCGTGTTTTCATATCAGATTTTGAAATTTTCTGAGATTTCAGATTTTAAAATCCACTGTAAGTCCTTTTGTGGGAAAACAGGACTGAGTGGGCGGACAAAGTAAATTGTTTTTGAAGTATTGTACGTCCCTTTAACTAACCCAATCGCCAGAATCCTTAACAGAGCGTGTTTTCATATCAGATTTTGAAATTTTCTGAGATTTCAGATTTTAAAATCCACTGTAAGTCCTTTTGTGGGAAAACAGGACTGAGTGGGCGGACAAAGTAAATTGTTTTTGAAGCATTGTACGTCCCTTTAACTAACCCAATCGCCAGAATCCTTAACAGAGCGTGTATTCATATCAGATTTTGAAATTTTCTGAGATTTCAGATTTTAAAATCCACTGTAAGTCCTTTTGTGGGAAAACAGGACTGAGTGGGCGGATCAAGTAAATGGTTTTTGAAGCATTGTACGTCCCGTTAACTAACCCAATCGCCAGAATCCTTAACAGAGCGTGTTTTCATATCAGATTTTGAAATTTTCTGAGATTTCAGATTTTAAAATCCACTGTAAGTCCTTTTGTGGGAAAACAGGACTGAGTGGGCGGACAAAGTAAATTGTTTTTGAAGCATTGTACGCCCCTTTAACTAATCCAATCGCCAGAATCCTTAACAGAGCGTGTTTTCATATCAGATTTTGAAATTTATTGAGATTTCAGATTTTAAAATCCACTGTAAGTCCTTTTGTGGGAAAACAGGACCGAGTGGGCGGATCAAGTAAATGGTTTTTGAAGCATTGTACGTCCCTTTAACTAACCCAATCGCCAGAATCCTTAACAGAGCGTGTTTTCATATCAGATTTTGAAATTTTCTGAGATTTCAGATTTTAAAATCCACTGTAAGTCCTTTTGTGGGAAAACAGGACCGAGTGGGCGGACAAAGTAAATGGTTTTTGAAGCATTGTACGTCCCTTTAACTAACCCAATCGCCAGAATTCTTAACAGAGCGTGTTTTCATATCAGATTTTGAAATTTTCTGAGATTTCAGATTTTAAAATCCACTGTAAGTCCTTTTGTGGGAAAACAGGACTGAGTGGGCGGACAAAGTAAATGGTTTTTGAAGCATTGTACGTCCCTTTAACTAACCCAATCGCCAGAATCCTTAACAGAGCGTGTTTTCATATCAGATTTTGAAATTTTCTGAGATTTCAGATTTTAAAATCCACTGTAAGTCCTTTTGTGGGAAAACAGGACTGAGTGGGCGGACAAAGTAAATTGTTTTTGAAGCATTGTACGTCCCTTTAACTAATCCAATCGCCAGAATCCTTAACAGAGCGTGTTTTCATATCAGATTTTGAAATTTATTGAGATTTCAGATTTTAAAATCCACTGTAAGTCCTTTTGTGGGAAAACAGGACCGAGTGGGCGGATCAAGTAAATGGTTTTTGAAGCATTGTACGTCCCTTTAACTAACCCAATCGCCAGAATCCTTAACAGAGCGTGTTTTCATATCAGATTTTGAAATTTTCTGAGATTTCAGATTTTAAAATCCACTGTAAGTCCTTTTGTGGGAAAACAGGACTGAGTGGGTGGACAAAGTAAATTGTTTTTGAAGCATTGTACGTCCCTTTAACTAACCCAATCGCCAGAATTCTTAACAGAGCGTGTTTTCATATCAGATTTTGAAATTTTCTGAGATTTCAGATTTTAAAATCCACTGTAAGTCCTTTTGTGGGAAAACAGGACTGAGTGGGCGGACAAAGTAAATGGTTTTTGAAGCATTGTACGTCCCTTTAACTAACCCAATCGCCAGAATCCTTAACAGAGCGTGTTTTCATATCAGATTTTGAAATTTTCTGAGATTTCAGATTTTAAAATCCACTGTAAGTCCTTTTGTGGGAAAACAGGACTGAGTGGGCGGACAAAGTAAATTGTTTTTGAAGCATTGTACGTCCCTTTAACTAACCCAATCGCCAGACTTCTTAACAGAGCGTGTTTTCATATCAGATTTTGAAATTTTCTGAGATTTCAGATTTTAAAATCCACTGTAAGTCCTTTTGTGGGAAAACAGGACTGAGTGGGCGGACAAAGTAAATTGTTTTTGAAGCATTGTACGTCCCTTTAACTAACCCAATCGCCAGAATCCTTAACAGAGCGTGTTTTCATATCAGATTTTGAAATTTTCTGAGATTTCAGATTTTAAAATCCACTGTAAGTCCTTTTGTGGGAAAACAGGACTGAGTGGGCGGACAAAGTAAATTGTTTTTGAAGCATTGTACGTCCCTTTAACTAACCCAATCGCCAGAATCCTTAACAGAGCGTATTTTCATATCAGATTTTGAAATTTATTGAGATTTCAGATTTTAAAATCCACTGTAAGTCCTTTTGCGGGAAAACAGGACTGAGTGGGCGGACAAAGTAAATTGTTTTTAAAGCATTGTATGTACCTTTAACTAACCCAATCGCCAGAATCCTTAACAGAGCGTGTATTCATATCAGATTTTGAAATTTGCTGAGATTTCAGATTTTAAAATCCACTGTAAGTCCTTTTGTGGGAAAACAGGACTGAGTGGGCGGACAAAGTAAATTGTTTTTGAAGCATTGTACGTCCCTTTAACTAACCCAATCGCCAGAATCCTTAACAGAGCGTGTATTCATATCAGATTTTGAAATTTGCTGAGATTTCAGATTTTAAAATCCACTGTAAGTCCTTTTGTGGGAAAACAGGACTGAGTGGGCGGACAAAGTAAATTGTTTTTGAAGCATTGTACGTCCCTTTAACTAATCCAATCGCCAGAATCCTTAACAGAGCGTGTTTTCATATCAGATTTTGAAATTTTCTGAGATTTCAGATTTTAAAATCCACTGTAAGTCCTTTTGTGGGAAAACAGGACTGAGTGGGCGGACAAAGTAAATTGTTTTTGAAGCATTGTACGTCCCTTTAACTAACCCAATCGCCAGAATCCTTAACAGAGCGTGTATTCATATCAGATTTTGAAATTTTCTGAGATTTCAGATTTTAAAATCCACTGTAAGTCCTTTTGTGGGAAAACAGGACTGAGTGGGCGGACAAAGTAAATTGTTTTTGAAGCATTGTACGTCCCTTTAACTAATCCAATCGCCAGAATCCTTAACAGAGCGTGTTTTCATATCAGATTTTGAAATTTATTGAGATTTCAGATTTTAAAATCCACTGTAAGTCCTTTTGTGGGAAAACAGGACTGAGTGGGTGGACAAAGTAAATTGTTTTTGAAGCATTGTACGTCCCTTTAACTAATCCAATCGCCAGAATTCTTAACAGAGCGTGTTTTCATATCAGATTTTGAAATTTTCTGAGATTTCAGATTTTAAAATCCACTGTAAGTCCTTTTGTGGGAAAACAGGACTGAGTGGGCGGACAAAGTAAATTGTTTTTGAAGCATTGTACGTCCCTTTAACTAATCCAATCGCCAGAATCCTTAACAGAGCGTGTTTTCATAACAGATTTTGAAATTTATTGAGATTTCAGATTTTAAAATCCACTGTAAGTCCTTTTGTGGGAAAACAGGACCGAGTGGGCGGATCAAGTAAATGGTTTTTGAAGCATTGTACGTCCCTTTAACTAACCCAATCGCCAGAATCCTTAACAGAGCGTGTTTTCATATCAGATTTTGAAATTTTCTGAGATTTCAGATTTTAAAATCCACTGTAAGTCCTTTTGTGGGAAAACAGGACTGAGTGGGCGGACAAAGTGAATGGTTTTTGAAGCATTGTACGTCCCTTTAACTAACCCAATCGCCAGAATTCTTAACAGAGCGTGTTTTCATATCAGATTTTGAAATTTTCTGAGATTTCAGATTTTAAAATCCACTGTAAGTCCTTTTGTGGGAAAACAGGACTGAGTGGGCGGACAAAGTAAATTGTTTTTGAAGTATTGTACGTCCCTTTAACTAACCCAATCGCCAGAATCCTTAACAGAGCGTGTTTTCATATCAGATTTTGAAATTTTCTGAGATTTCAGATTTTAAAATCCACTGTAAGTCCTTTTGTGGGAAAACAGGACTGAGTGGGCGGACAAAGTAAATTGTTTTTGAAGCATTGTACGTCCCTTTAACTAACCCAATCGCCAGAATCCTTAACAGAGCGTGTATTCATATCAGATTTTGAAATTTTCTGAGATTTCAGATTTTAAAATCCACTGTAAGTCCTTTTGTGGGAAAACAGGACTGAGTGGGCGGATCAAGTAAATGGTTTTTGAAGCATTGTACGTCCCGTTAACTAACCCAATCGCCAGAATCCTTAACAGAGCGTGTTTTCATATCAGATTTTGAAATTTTCTGAGATTTCAGATTTTAAAATCCACTGTAAGTCCTTTTGTGGGAAAACAGGACTGAGTGGGCGGACAAAGTAAATTGTTTTTGAAGCATTGTACGCCCCTTTAACTAATCCAATCGCCAGAATCCTTAACAGAGCGTGTTTTCATATCAGATTTTGAAATTTATTGAGATTTCAGATTTTAAAATCCACTGTAAGTCCTTTTGTGGGAAAACAGGACCGAGTGGGCGGATCAAGTAAATGGTTTTTGAAGCATTGTACGTCCCTTTAACTAACCCAATCGCCAGAATCCTTAACAGAGCGTGTTTTCATATCAGATTTTGAAATTTTCTGAGATTTCAGATTTTAAAATCCACTGTAAGTCCTTTTGTGGGAAAACAGGACCGAGTGGGCGGACAAAGTAAATGGTTTTTGAAGCATTGTACGTCCCTTTAACTAACCCAATCGCCAGAATTCTTAACAGAGCGTGTTTTCATATCAGATTTTGAAATTTTCTGAGATTTCAGATTTTAAAATCCACTGTAAGTCCTTTTGTGGGAAAACAGGACTGAGTGGGCGGACAAAGTAAATGGTTTTTGAAGCATTGTACGTCCCTTTAACTAACCCAATCGCCAGAATCCTTAACAGAGCGTGTTTTCATATCAGATTTTGAAATTTTCTGAGATTTCAGATTTTAAAATCCACTGTAAGTCCTTTTGTGGGAAAACAGGACTGAGTGGGCGGACAAAGTAAATTGTTTTTGAAGCATTGTACGTCCCTTTAACTAATCCAATCGCCAGAATCCTTAACAGAGCGTGTTTTCATATCAGATTTTGAAATTTATTGAGATTTCAGATTTTAAAATCCACTGTAAGTCCTTTTGTGGGAAAACAGGACCGAGTGGGCGGATCAAGTAAATGGTTTTTGAAGCATTGTACGTCCCTTTAACTAACCCAATCGCCAGAATCCTTAACAGAGCGTGTTTTCATATCAGATTTTGAAATTTTCTGAGATTTCAGATTTTAAAATCCACTGTAAGTCCTTTTGTGGGAAAACAGGACTGAGTGGGTGGACAAAGTAAATTGTTTTTGAAGCATTGTACGTCCCTTTAACTAACCCAATCGCCAGAATTCTTAACAGAGCGTGTTTTCATATCAGATTTTGAAATTTTCTGAGATTTCAGATTTTAAAATCCACTGTAAGTCCTTTTGTGGGAAAACAGGACTGAGTGGGCGGACAAAGTAAATGGTTTTTGAAGCATTGTACGTCCCTTTAACTAACCCAATCGCCAGAATCCTTAACAGAGCGTGTTTTCATATCAGATTTTGAAATTTTCTGAGATTTCAGATTTTAAAATCCACTGTAAGTCCTTTTGTGGGAAAACAGGACTGAGTGGGCGGACAAAGTAAATTGTTTTTGAAGCATTGTACGTCCCTTTAACTAACCCAATCGCCAGAATTCTTAACAGAGCGTGTTTTCATATCAGATTTTGAAATTTTCTGAGATTTCAGATTTTAAAATCCACTGTAAGTCCTTTTGTGGGAAAACAGGACTGAGTGGGCGGACAAAGTAAATTGTTTTTGAAGCATTGTACGTCCCTTTAACTAACCCAATCGCCAGAATCCTTAACAGAGCGTGTTTTCATATCAGATTTTGAAATTTTCTGAGATTTCAGATTTTAAAATCCACTGTAAGTCCTTTTGTGGGAAAACAGGACTGAGTGGGCGGACAAAGTAAATTGTTTTTGAAGCATTGTACGTCCCTTTAACTAACCCAATCGCCAGAATCCTTAACAGAGCGTATTTTCATATCAGATTTTGAAATTTATTGAGATTTCAGATTTTAAAATCCACTGTAAGTCCTTTTGCGGGAAAACAGGACTGAGTGGGCGGACAAAGTAAATTGTTTTTAAAGCATTGTATGTCCCTTTAACTAACCCAATCGCCAGAATCCTTAACAGAGCGTGTATTCATATCAGATTTTGAAATTTGCTGAGATTTCAGATTTTAAAATCCACTGTAAGTCCTTTTGTGGGAAAACAGGACTGAGTGGGCGGACAAAGTAAATTGTTTTTGAAGCATTGTACGTCCCTTTAACTAACCCAATCGCCAGAATCCTTAACAGAGCGTGTATTCATATCAGATTTTGAAATTTGCTGAGATTTCAGATTTTAAAATCCACTGTAAGTCCTTTTGTGGGAAAACAGGACTGAGTGGGCGGACAAAGTAAATTGTTTTTGAAGCATTGTACGTCCCTTTAACTAATCCAATCGCCAGAATCCTTAACAGAGCGTGTTTTCATATCAGATTTTGAAATTTTCTGAGATTTCAGATTTTAAAATCCACTGTAAGTCCTTTTGTGGGAAAACAGGACTGAGTGGGCGGACAAAGTAAATTGTTTTTGAAGCATTGTACGTCCCTTTAACTAACCCAATCGCCAGAATCCTTAACAGAGCGTGTATTCATATCAGATTTTGAAATTTATTGAGATTTCAGATTTTAAAATCCACTGTAAGTCCTTTTGAGGGAAAACAGGACTGAGTGGGCGGACAAAGTAAATTGTTTTTGAAGCATTGTACGTCCCTTTAACTAATCCAATCGCCAGAATCCTTAACAGAGCGTGTTTTCATATCAGATTTTGAAATTTATTGAGATTTCAGATTTTAAAATCCACTGTAAGTCCTTTTGTGGGAAAACAGGACTGAGTGGGCGGACAAAGTAAATTGTTTTTGAAGCATTGTACGTCCCTTTAACTAACCCAATCGCCAGAATCCTTAACAGAGCGTGTATTCATATCAGATTTTGAAATTTATTGAGATTTCAGATTTTAAAATCCACTGTAAGTCCTTTTGAGGGAAAACAGGACTGAGTGGGCGGACAAAGTAAATTGTTTTTGAAGCATTGTACGTCCCTTTAACTAATCCAATCGCCAGAATCCTTAACAGAGCGTGTTTTCATATCAGATTTTGAAATTTATTGAGATTTCAGATTTTAAAATCCACTGTAAGTCCTTTTGTGGGAAAACAGGACTGAGTGGGCGGACAAAGTAAATTGTTTTTGAAGCATTGTACGTCCCTTTAACTAATCCAATCGCCAGAATCCTTAACAGAGCGTGTTTTCATATCAGATTTTGAAATTTATTGAGATTTCAGATTTTAAAATCCACTGTAAGTCCTTTTGTGGGAAAACAGGACTGAGTGGGCGGACAAAGTAAATTGTTTTTGAAGCATTGTACGTCCCTTTAACTAACCCAATCGCCAGAATCCTTAACAGAGCGTGTATTCATATCAGATTTTGAAATTTACTGAGATTTCAGATTTTAAAATCCACTGTAAGTCCTTTTGTGGGAAAACAGGACTGAGTGGGCGGACAAAGTAAATTGTTTTTAAAGCATTGTACGTCCCTTTAACTAACCCAATCGCCAGAATCCTAACAGAGCGTGTTTTCATACTAGATTTTGAAATTTTCTGAGATTTCAGATTTTAAAATCCACTGTAAGTCCTTTTGTGGGAAAACAGGACGGAGTGGGCGGACAAAGTAAATTGTTTTTAAAGCATTGTACGTCCCTTTAACTAATCTAATCGCCAGAACTCTTAACAGAGCGTGTTTTCATATCAGATTTTGAAATTTTCTGAGATTTCAGATTTTAAAATCCACTGTAAGTCCTTTTGTGGGAAAACAGGACTGAGTGGGCGGACAAAGTAAATTGTTTTTAAAGCATTGTACGTCCCTTTAACTAACCCAATCGCCAGAATCCTAACAGAGCGTGTTTTCATACTAGATTTTGAAATTTTCTGAGATTTCAGATTTTAAAATCCACTGTAAGTCCTTTTGTGGGAAAACAGGACTGAGTGGGCGGACAAAGTAAATTGTTTTTAAAGCATTGTACGTCCCTTTAACTAATCTAATCGCCAGAACTCTTAACAGAGCGTGTTTTCATATCAGATTTTGAAATTTTCTGAGATTTCAGATTTTAAAATCCACTGTAAGTCCTTTTGTGGGAAAACAGGACTGAGTGAGCGGACAAAGTAAATTGTTTTTGAAGCATTGTACGTCCCTTTAACTAACCCAATCGCCAGAATTCTTAACAGAGCGTGTATTCATATCAGATTTTGAAATTTTCTGAGATTTCAGATTTTAAAATCCACTGTAAGTCCTTTTGTGGGAAAACAGGACTGAGTGGGCGGACAAAGTAAATTGTTTTTGAAGCATTGTACGTCCCTTTAACTAACCCAATCGCCAGAATCCTGAACAGAGCGTGTTTTCATATCAGATTTTGAAATTTACTGAGATTTCAGATTTTAAAATCCACTGTAAGTCCTTTTGTGGGAAAACAGGACTGAGTGGGCGGACAAAGTAAATTGTTTTTGGAACATTGTACGTCCCTTTAACTAACCCAATCGCCAGAATTCTTAACAGAGCGTGTTTTCATATCAGATTTTGAAATTTTCTGAGATTTCAGATTTTAAAATCCACTGTAAGTCCTTTTGTGGGAAAACAGGACTGAGTGGGCGGACAAAGTAAATTGTTTTTGAAGCATTGTACGTCCCTTTAACTAACCCAATCGCCAGAATCCTTAACAGAGCGTATTTTCATATCAGATTTTGAAATTTATTGAGATTTCAGATTTTAAAATCCACTGTAAGTCCTTTTGTGGGAAAACAGGACTGAGTGGGCGGACAAAGTAAATTGTTTTTAAAGCATTGTATGTCCCTTTAACTAATCTAATCGCCAGAACTCTTAACAGAGCGTGTTTTCATATCAGATTTTGAAATTTTCTGAGATTTCAGATTTTAAAATCCACTGTAAGTCCTTTTGTGGGAAAACAGGACTGAGTGGGCGGACAAAGTAAATTGTTTTTGAAGCATTGTACGTCCCTTTAACTAACCCAATCGCCAGAATTCTTAACAGAGCGTGTTTTCATATCAGATTTTGAAATTTTCTGAAATTTCAGATTTTAAAATCCATTGTAAGTCCTTTTGTGGGAAAACAGGACTGAGTGGGCGGACAAAGTAAATTGTTTTTGAAGCATTGTACGTCCCTTTAACTAACCCAATCGCCAGAATCCTTAACAGAGCGTATTTTCATATCAGATTTTGAAATTTATTGAGATTTCAGATTTTAAAATCCACTGTAAGTCCTTTTGTGGGAAAACAGGACTGAGTGGGCGGACAAAGTAAATTGTTTTTAAAGCATTGTACGTCCCTTTAACTAATCTAATCGCCAGAACTCTTAACAGAGCGTGTTTTCATATCAGATTTTGAAATTTTCTGAGATTTCAGATTTTAAAATCCACTGTAAGTCCTTTTGTGGGAAAACAGGACTGAGTGGGCGGACAAAGTAAATTGTTTTTGAAGCATTGTACGTCCCTTTAACTAACCCAATCGCCAGAATCCTTAACAGAGCGTGTTTTCATATCAGATTTTGAAATTTACTGAGATTTCAGATTTTAAAATCCATTGTAAGTCCTTTTGTGGGAAAACAGGACTGAGTGGGCGGACAAAGTAAATTGTTTTTGAAGCATTGTACGTCCCTTTAACTAACCCAATCGCCAGAATTCTTAACAGAGCGTGTTTTCATATCAGATTTTGAAATTTTCTGAGATTTCAGATTTTAAAATCCACTGTAAGTCCTTTTGTGGGGAAACAGGACTGAGTGGGCGGACAAAGTAAATTGTTTTTGAAGCATTGTACGTCCCTTTAACTAACCCAATCGCCAGAATCCTTAACAGAGCGTATTTTCATATCAGATTTTGAAATTTATTGAGATTTCAGATTTTAAAATCCACTGTAAGTCCTTTTGTGGGAAAACAGGACTGAGTGGGCGGACAAAGTAAATTGTTTTTAAAGCATTGTATGTCCCTTTAACTAATCTAATCGCCAGAACTCTTAACAGAGCGTGTTTTCATATCAGATTTTGAAATTTTCTGAGATTTCAGATTTTAAAATCCACTGTAAGTCCTTTTGTGGGAAAACAGGACTGAGTGGGCGGACAAAGTAAATTGTTTTTGAAGCATTGTATGTCCCTTTAACTAACCCAATCGCCAGAATCCTTAACAGAGCGTGTTTTCATATCAGATTTTGAAATTTTCTGAGATTTCAGATTTTAAAATCCACTGTAAGTCCTTTTGTGGGAAAACAGGACTGAGTGGGCGGGCAAAGTAAATTGTTTTTGAAGCATTGTACGTCCCTTTAACTAACCCAATCGCCAGAATTCTTAACAGAGCGTGGTTTCATATCAGATTTTGAAATTTTCTGAAATTTCAGATTTTAAAATCCATTGTAAGTCCTTTTGTGGGAAAACAGGACTGAGTGGGCGGACAAAGTAAATTGTTTTTGAAGCATTGTACGTCCCTTTAACTAACCCAATCGCCAGAATCCTTAACAGAGCGTATTTTCATATCAGATTTTGAAATTTATTGAGATTTCAGATTTTAAAATCCACTGTAAGTCCTTTTGTGGGAAAACAGGACTGAGTGGGCGGACAAAGTAAATTGTTTTTAAAGCATTGTACGTCCCTTTAACTAATCTAATCGCCAGAACTCTTAACAGAGCGTGTTTTCATATCAGATTTTGAAATTTTCTGAGATTTCAGATTTTAAAATCCACTGTAAGTCCTTTTGTGGGAAAACAGGACTGAGTGGGCGGACAAAGTAAATTGTTTTTGAAGCATTGTACGTCCCTTTAACTAACCCAATCGCCAGAATCCTTAACAGAGCGTGTTTTCATATCAGATTTTGAAATTTACTGAGATTTCAGATTTTAAAATCCATTGTAAGTCCTTTTGTGGGAAAACAGGACTGAGTGGGCGGACAAAGTAAATTGTTTTTGAAGCATTGTACGTCCCTTTAACTAACCCAATCGCCAGAATTCTTAACAGAGCGTGTTTTCATATCAGATTTTGAAATTTTCTGAGATTTCAGATTTTAAAATCCACTGTAAGTCCTTTTGTGGGAAAACAGGACTGAGTGGGCGGACAAAGTAAATTGTTTTTGAAGCATTGTACGTCCCTTTAACTAACCCAATCGCCAGAATCCTTAACAGAGCGTGTTTTCATATCAGATTTTGAAATTTATTGAGATTTCAGATTTTAAAATCCACTGTAAGTCCTTTTGTGGGAAAACAGGACTGAGTGGGCGGACAAAGTAAATTGTTTTTGAATCCTTGTACGTCCCTTTAACTAACCCAATCGCCAGAATTCTTAACAGAGCGTGTTTTCATATCAGATTTTGAAATTTTCTGAGATTTCAGATTTTAAAATCCACTGCAAGTCCTTTTGTGGGAAAACAGGACTGAGTGGGCGGACAAAGTAAATTGTTTTTGAAGCATTGTACGTCCCTTTAACTAACCCAATCGCCAGAATCCTTAACAGAGCGTGTTTTCATATCAGATTTTGAAATTTTCTGAGATTTCAGATTTTAAAATCCACTGTAAGTCCTTTTGTGGGAAAACAGGACTGAGTGGGCGGACAAAGTAAATTGTTTTTGAAGTATTGTACGTCCCTTTAACTAACCCAATCGCCAGAATCCTTAACAGAGCGTGTTTTCATATCAGATTTTGAAATTTATTGAGATTTCAGATTTTAAAATCCACTGTAAGTCCTTTTGTGGGAAAACAGGACTGAGTGGGCGGACAAAGTAAATCGTTTTTGAAGCATTGTACGTCCCTTTAACTAACCCAATCGCCAGAATTCTTAACAGAGCGTGTTTTCATATCAGATTTTGAAATTTTCTGAGATTTCAGATTTTAAATTCCACTGTAAGTCCTTTTGTGGGAAAACAGGACTGAGTGGGCGGACAAAGTAAATTGTTTTTAAAGCATTGTACGTCCCTTTAACTAATCTAATCGCCAGAACTCTTAACAGAGCGTGTTTTCATATCAGATTTTGAAATTTTCTGAGATTTCAGATTTTAAAATCCACTGTAAGTCCTTTTGTGGGAAAACAGGACTGAGGGGGCGGACAAAGTAAATTGTTTTTGAAGCATTGTACGTCCCTTTAACTAACCCAATCGCCAGAATTCTTAACAGAGCGTGTTTTCATATCAGATTTTGAAATTTTCTGAAATTTCAGATTTTAAAATCCACTGTAAATCCTTTTGTGGGCAAACAGAACTGAGTGGGCGGACCAAGTAAATTGTTTTTGAAGCATTGTACCTCCCTTTAACTAACCCAATCGCCAGAATCCTTAACAGAGCGTGTTTTCATATCAGATTTTGAAATTTATTGAGATTTCAGATTTTAAAATCCACTGTAAGTCCTTTTGTGGGAAAACAGGACTGAGTGGGCGGACAAAGTAAATTGTTTTTGAAGCATTGTACGTCCCTTTAACTAATCCAATCGCCAGAATCCTTAACAGAGCGTGTTTTCATATCAGATTTTGAAATTTTCTGAGATTTCAGATTTTAAAATCCACTGTAAGTCCTTTTGTGGGAAAACAGGACTGAGTGGGCGGACAAAGTAAATTGTTTTTGAAGCATTGTACGTCCCTTTAACTAACCCAATCGCCAGAATCCTTAACAGAGCGTGTTTTCATATCAGATTTTGAAATTTGCTGAGATTTCAGATTTTAAAATCCACTGTAAGTCCTTTTGTGGGAAAACAGGACTGAGTGGGCGGACAAAGTAAATTGTTTTTGAAGCATTGTATGTCCCTTTAACTAACCCAATCGCCAGAATCCTTAACAGAGCGTGTATTCATATCAGATTTTGAAATTTGCTGAGATTTCAGATTTTAAAATCCACTGTAAGTCCTTTTGTGGGAAAACAGGACTGAGTGGGCGGACAAAGTAAATTGTTTTTGAAGCATTGTACGTCCCTTTAACTAACCCAATCGCCAGAATCCTTAAAAGAGCGTGTTTTCATATCAGATTTTGAAATTTTCTGAGATTTCAGATTTTAAAATCCACTGTAAGTCCTTTTGTGGGAAAACAGGACTGAGTGGGCGGACAAAGTAAATTGTTTTTGAAGCATTGTACGTCCCTTTAACTAACCCAATCGCCAGAATCCTTAACAGAGCGTGTTTTCATATCAGATTTTAAAATTTTCTGAGATTTCAGATTTTAAAATCCACTGTAAGTCCTTTTGTGGGAAAACAGGACTGAGTGGGCGGACAAAGTAAATTGTTTTTGAAGCATTGTACGTCCCTTTAACTAACCCAATCGCCAGAATCCTTAACAGAGCGTGTTTTCATATCAGATTTTGAAATTTTCTGAGATTTCAGATTTTAAAATCCACTGTAAGTCCTTTTGTGGGAAAACAGGACTGAGTGGGCGGACAAAGTAAATTATTTTTGAAGTATTGTACGTCCCTTTAACTAACCCAATCGCCAGAATCCTTAACAGAGCGTGTTTTCATATCAGATTTTGAAATTTATTGAGATTTCAGATTTTAAAATCCACTGTAAGTCCTTTTGTGGGAAAACAGGACTGAGTGGGCGGACAAAGTAAATCGTTTTTGAAGCATTGTACGTCCCTTTAACTAACCCAATCGCCAGAATTCTTAACAGAGCGTGTTTTCATATCAGATTTTGAAATTTTCTGAGATTTCAGATTTTAAATTCCACTGTAAGTCCTTTTGTGGGAAAACAGGACTGAGTGGGCGGACAAAGTAAATTGTTTTTAAAGCATTGTACGTCCCTTTAACTAATCTAATCGCCAGAACTCTTAACAGAGCGTGTTTTCATATCAGATTTTGAAATTTTCTGAGATTTCAGATTTTAAAATCCACTGTAAGTCCTTTTGTGGGAAAACAGGACTGAGTGGGCGGACAAAGTAAATTGTTTTTGAAGCATTGTACGTCCCTTTAACTAACCCAATCGCCAGAATCCTTAACAGAGCGTGTTTTCATATCAGATTTTGAAATTTTCTGAGATTTCAGATTTTAAAATCCACTGTAAGTCCTTTTGTGGGAAAACAGGACTGAGTGGGCGGACAAAGTAAATTGTTTTTGAAGCATTGTACGTCCCTTTAACTAACCCAATCGCCAGAATTCTTAACAGAGCGTGTATTCATATCAGATTTTGAAATTTTCTGAGATTTCAGATTTTAAAATCCACTGTAAGTCCTTTTGTGGGAAAACAGGACTGAGTGGGCGGACAAAGTAAATTGTTTTTGAAGCATTGTACGTCCCTTTAACTAACCCAATCGCCAGAATTCTTAACAGAGCGTGTATTCATATCAGATTTTGAAATTTTCTGAGATTTCAGATTTTAAAATCCACTGTAAGTCCTTTTGTGGGAAAACAGGACTGAGTGGGCGGACAAAGTAAATTGTTTTTGAAGCATTGTACGTCCCTTTAACTAACCCAATCGCCAGAATCCTGAACAGAGCGTGTTTTCATATCAGATTATGAAATTTACTGAGATTTCAGATTTTAAAATCCACTGTAAGTCCTTTTGTGGGAAAACAGGACTGAGTGGGCGGACAAAGTAAATTGTTTTTGAAGCATTGTACGTCCCTTTAACTAACCCAATCGCCAGAATTCTTAACAGAGCGTGTTTTCATATCAGATTTTGAAATTTTCTGAGATTTCAGATTTTAAAATCCACTGTAAGTCCTTTTGTGGGAAAACAGGACTGAGTGGGCGGACAAAGTAAATTGTTTTTGAAGCATTGTACGTCCCTTTAACTAACCCAATCGCCAGAATCCTTAACAGAGCGTATTTTCATATCAGATTTTGAAATTTATTGAGATTTCAGATTTTAAAATCCACTGTAAGTCCTTTTGTGGGAAAACAGGACTGAGTGGGCGGACAAAGTAAATTGTTTTTAAAGCATTGTACGTCCCTTTAACTAATCTAATCGCCAGAACTCTTAACAGAGCGTGTTTTCATATCAGATTTTGAAATTTTCTGAGATTTCAGATTTTAAAATCCACTGTAAGTCCTTTTGTGGGAAAACAGGACTGAGTGGGCGGACAAAGTAAATTGTTTTTGAAGCATTGTATGTCCCTTTAACTAACCCAATCGCCAGAATCCTTAACAGAGCGTGTTTTCATATCAGATTTTGAAATTTTCTGAGATTTCAGATTTTAAAATCCACTGTAAGTCCTTTTGTGGGAAAACAGGACTGAGTGGGCGGACAAAGTAAATTGTTTTTGAAGCATTGTACGTCCCTTTAACTAACCCAATCGCCAGAATTCTTAACAGAGCGTGTTTTCATATCAGATTTTGAAATTTTCTGAAATTTCAGATTTTAAAATCCATTGTAAGTCCTTTTGTGGGAAAACAGGACTGAGTGGGCGGACAAAGTAAATTGTTTTTGAAGCATTGTACGTCCCTTTAACTAACCCAATCGCCAGAATCCTTAACAGAGCGTATTTTCATATCAGATTTTGAAATTTATTGAGATTTCAGATTTTAAAATCCACTGTAAGTCCTTTTGTGGGAAAACAGGACTGAGTGGGCGGACAAAGTAAATTGTTTTTAAAGCATTGTACGTCCCTTTAACTAATCTAATCGCCAGAACTCTTAACAGAGTGTGTTTTCATATCAGATTTTGAAATTTTCTGAGATTTCAGATTTTAAAATCCACTGTAAGTCCTTTTGTGGGAAAACAGGACTGAGTGGGCGGACAAAGTAAATTGTTTTTGAAGCATTGTACGTCCCTTTAACTAACCCAATCGCCAGAATCCTTAACAGAGCGTGTTTTCATATCAGATTTTGAAATTTACTGAGATTTCAGATTTTAAAATCCATTGTAAGTCCTTTTGTGGGAAAACAGGACTGAGTGGGCGGACAAAGTAAATTGTTTTTGAAGCATTGTACGTCCCTTTAACTAACCCAATCGCCAGAATTCTTAACAGAGCGTGTTTTCATATCAGATTTTGAAATTTTCTGAGATTTCAGATTTTAAAATCCACTGTAAGTCCTTTTGTGGGAAAACAGGACTGAGTGGGCGGACAAAGTAAATTGTTTTTGAAGCATTGTACGTCCCTTTAACTAACCCAATCGCCAGAATCCTTAACAGAGCGTGTTTTCATATCAGATTTTGAAATTTATTGAGATTTCAGATTTTAAAATCCACTGTAAGTCCTTTTGTGGGAAAACAGGACTGAGTGGGCGGACAATGTAAATTGTTTTTAAAGCATTGTACGTCCCTTTAACTAACCCAATCGCCAGAATTCTTAACAGAGCGTGTTTTCATATCAGATTTTGAAATTTTCTGAGATTTCAGATTTTAAAATCCACTGCAAGTCCTTTTGTGGGAAAACAGGACTGAGTGGGCGGACAAAGTAAATTGTTTTTGAAGCATTGTACGTCCCTTTAACTAACCCAATCGCCAGAATCCTTAACAGAGCGTGTTTTCATATCAGATTTTGAAATTTTCTGAGATTTCAGATTTTAAAATCCACTGTAAGTCCTTTTGTGGGAAAACAGGACTGAGTGGGCGGACAAAGTAAATTGTTTTTGAAGTATTGTACGTCCCTTTAACTAACCCAATCGCCAGAATCCTTAACAGAGCGTGTTTTCATATCAGATTTTGAAATTTATTGAGATTTCAGATTTTAAAATCCACTGTAAGTCCTTTTGTGGGAAAACAGGACTGAGTGGGCGGACAAAGTAAATTGTTATTGAAGCATTGTACGTCCCTTTAACTAACCCAATCGCCAGAATCCTTAACAGAGCGTGTTTTCATATCAGATTTTGAAATTTACTGAGATTTCAGATTTTAAAATCCATTGTAAGTCCTTTTGTGGGAAAACAGGACTGAGTGGGCGGACAAAGTAAATTGTTTTTGAAGCATTGTACGTCCCTTTAACTAACCCAATCGCCAGAATTCTTAACAGAGCGTGTTTTCATATCAGATTTTGAAATTTTCTGAGATTTCAGATTTTAAAATCCACTGTAAGTCCTTTTGTGGGAAAACAGGACTGAGTGGGCGGACAAAGTAAATTGTTTTTGAAGCATTGTACGTCCCTTTAACTAACCCAATCGCCAGAATCCTTAACAGAGCGTGTTTTCATATCAGATTTTGAAATTTATTGAGATTTCAGATTTTAAAATCCACTGTAAGTCCTTTTGTGGGAAAACAGGACTGAGTGGGCGGACAATGTAAATTGTTTTTAAAGCATTGTACGTCCCTTTAACTAACCCAATCGCCAGAATTCTTAACAGAGCGTGTTTTCATATCAGATTTTGAAATTTTCTGAGATTTCAGATTTTAAAATCCACTGCAAGTCCTTTTGTGGGAAAACAGGACTGAGTGGGCGGACAAAGTAAATTGTTTTTGAAGCATTGTACGTCCCTTTAACTAACCCAATCGCCAGAATCCTTAACAGAGCGTGTTTTCATATCAGATTTTGAAATTTTCTGAGATTTCAGATTTTAAAATCCACTGTAAGTCCTTTTGTGGGAAAACAGGACTGAGTGGGCGGACAAAGTAAATTGTTTTTGAAGTATTGTACGTCCCTTTAACTAACCCAATCGCCAGAATCCTTAACAGAGCGTGTTTTCATATCAGATTTTGAAATTTATTGAGATTTCAGATTTTAAAATCCACTGTAAGTCCTTTTGTGGGAAAACAGGACTGAGTGGACGGACAAAGTAAATCGTTTTTGAAGCATTGTACGTCCCTTTAACTAACCCAATCGCCAGAATTCTTAACAGAGCGTGTTTTCATATCAGATTTTGAAATTTTCTGAGATTTCAGATTTTAAATTCCACTGTAAGTCCTTTTGTGGGAAAACAGGACTGAGTGGGCGGACAAAGTAAATTGTTTTTAAAGCATTGTACGTCCCTTTAACTAATCTAATCGCCAGAACTCTTAACAGAGCGTGTTTTCATATCAGATTTTGAAATTTTCTGAGATTTCAGATTTTAAAATCCACTGTAAGTCCTTTTGTGGGAAAACAGGACTGAGCGGGCGGACAAAGTAAATTGTTTTTGAAGCATTGTACGTCCCTTTAACTAACCCAATCGCCAGAATTCTTAACAGAGCGTGTTTTCATATCAGATTTTGAAATTTTCTGAAATTTCAGATTTTAAAATCCACTGTAAGTCCTTTTGTGGGCAAACAGAACTGAGTGGGCGGACCAAGTAAATTGTTTTTGAAGCATTGTACCTCCCTTTAACTAACCCAATCGCCAGAATCCTTAACAGAGCGTGTTTTCATATCAGATTTTGAAATTTATTGAGATTTCAGATTTTAAAATCCACTGTAAGTCCTTTTGTGGGAAAACAGGACTGAGTGGGCGGACAAAGTAAATTGTTTTTGAAGCATTGTACGTCCCTTTAACTAACCCAATCGCCAGAATCCTTAACAGAGCGTGTTTTCATATCAGATTTTGAAATTTGCTGAGATTTCAGATTTTAAAATCCACTGTAAGTCCTTTTGTGGGAAAACAGGACTGAGTGGGCGGACAAAGTAAATTGTTTTTGAAGCATTGTATGTCCCTTTAACTAACCCAATCGCCAGAATCCTTAACAGAGCGTGTATTCATATCAGATTTTGAAATTTGCTGAGATTTCAGATTTTAAAATCCACTGTAAGTCCTTTTGTGGGAAAACAGGACTGAGTGGGCGGACAAAGTAAATTGTTTTTGAAGCATTGTACGTCCCTTTAACTAACCCAATCGCCAGAATCCTTAAAAGAGCGTGTTTTCATATCAGATTTTGAAATTTTCTGAGATTTCAGATTTTAAAATCCACTGTAAGTCCTTTTGTGGGAAAACAGGACTGAGTGGGCGGACAAAGTAAATTGTTTTTGAAGCATTGTACGTCCCTTTAACTAACCCAATCGCCAGAATCCTTAACAGAGCGTGTTTTCATATCAGATTTTAAAATTTTCTGAGATTTCAGATTTTAAAATCCACTGTAAGTCCTTTTGTGGGAAAACAGGACTGAGTGGGCGGACAAAGTAAATTGTTTTTGAAGCATTGTACGTCCCTTTAACTAACCCAATCGCCAGAATCCTTAACAGAGCGTGTTTTCATATCAGATTTTGAAATTTTCTGAGATTTCAGATTTTAAAATCCACTGTAAGTCCTTTTGTGGGAAAACAGGACTGAGTGGGCGGACAAAGTAAATTATTTTTGAAGTATTGTACGTCCCTTTAACTAACCCAATCGCCAGAATCCTTAACAGAGCGTGTTTTCATATCAGATTTTGAAATTTATTGAGATTTCAGATTTTAAAATCCACTGTAAGTCCTTTTGTGGGAAAACAGGACTGAGTGGGCGGACAAAGTAAATCGTTTTTGAAGCATTGTACGTCCCTTTAACTAACCCAATCGCCAGAATTCTTAACAGAGCGTGTTTTCATATCAGATTTTGAAATTTTCTGAGATTTCAGATTTTAAATTCCACTGTAAGTCCTTTTGTGGGAAAACAGGACTGAGTGGGCGGACAAAGTAAATTGTTTTTAAAGCATTGTACGTCCCTTTAACTAATCTAATCGCCAGAACTCTTAACAGAGCGTGTTTTCATAACAGATTTTGAAATTTTCTGAGATTTCAGATTTTAAAATCCACTGTAAGTCCTTTTGTGGGAAAACAGGACTGAGTGGGCGGACAAAGTAAATTGTTTTTGAAGCATTGTACGTCCCTTTAACTAACCCAATCGCCAGAATCCTTAACAGAGCGTGTTTTCATATCAGATTTTGAAATTTTCTGAGATTTCAGATTTTAAAATCCACTGTAAGTCCTTTTGTGGGAAAACAGGACTGAGTGGGCGGACAAAGTAAATTGTTTTTGAAGCATTGTACGTCCCTTTAACTAACCCAATCGCCAGAATTCTTAACAGAGCGTGTATTCATATCAGATTTTGAAATTTTCTGAGATTTCAGATTTTAAAATCCACTGTAAGTCCTTTTGTGGGAAAACAGGACTGAGTGGGCGGACAAAGTAAATTGTTTTTGAAGCATTGTACGTCCCTTTAACTAACCCAATCGCCAGAATTCTTAACAGAGCGTGTTTTCATATCAGATTTTGAAATTTTCTGAGATTTCAGATTTTAAAATCCACTGTAAGTCCTTTTGTGGGAAAACAGGACTGAGTGGGCGGACAAAGTAAATTGTTTTTGAAGCATTGTACGTCCCTTTAACTAACCCAATCGCCAGAATCCTTAACAGAGCGTATTTTCATATCAGATTTTGAAATTTATTGAGATTTCAGATTTTAAAATCCACTGTAAGTCCTTTTGTGGGAAAACAGGACTGAGTGGGCGGACAAAGTAAATTGTTTTTAAAGCATTGTACGTCCCTTTAACTAATCTAATCGCCAGAACTCTTAACAGAGCGTGTTTTCATATCAGATTTTGAAATTTTCTGAGATTTCAGATTTTAAAATCCACTGTAAGTCCTTTTGTGGGAAAACAGGACTGAGTGGGCGGACAAAGTAAATTGTTTTTGAAGCATTGTATGTCCCTTTAACTAACCCAATCGCCAGAATCCTTAACAGAGCGTGTTTTCATATCAGATTTTGAAATTTTCTGAGATTTCAGATTTTAAAATCCACTGTAAGTCCTTTTGTGGGAAAACAGGACTGAGTGGGCGGACAAAGTAAATTGTTTTTGAAGCATTGTACGTCCCTTTAACTAACCCAATCGCCAGAATTCTTAACAGAGCGTGTTTTCATATCAGATTTTGAAATTTTCTGAAATTTCAGATTTTAAAATCCATTGTAAGTCCTTTTGTGGGAAAACAGGACTGAGTGGGCGGACAAAGTAAATTGTTTTTGAAGCATTGTACGTCCCTTTAACTAACCCAATCGCCAGAATCCTTAACAGAGCGTATTTTCATATCAGATTTTGAAATTTATTGAGATTTCAGATTTTAAAATCCACTGTAAGTCCTTTTGTGGGAAAACAGGACTGAGTGGGCGGACAAAGTAAATTGTTTTTGAAGCATTGTACGTCCCTTTAACTAACCCAATCGCCAGAATCCTTAACAGAGCGTGTTTTCATATCAGATTTTGAAATTTACTGAGATTTCAGATTTTAAAATCCATTGTAAGTCCTTTTGTGGGAAAACAGGACTGAGTGGGCGGACAAAGTAAATTGTTTTTGAAGCATTGTACGTCCCTTTAACTAACCCAATCGCCAGAATTCTTAACAGAGCGTGTTTTCATATCAGATTTTGAAATTTTCTGAGATTTCAGATTTTAAAATCCACTGTAAGTCCTTTTGTGGGAAAACAGGACTGAGTGGGCGGACAAAGTAAATTGTTTTTGAAGCATTGTACGTCCCTTTAACTAACCCAATCGCCAGAATCCTTAACAGAGCGTGTTTTCATATCAGATTTTGAAATTTATTGAGATTTCAGATTTTAAAATCCACTGTAAGTCCTTTTGTGGGAAAACAGGACTGAGTGGGCGGACAATGTAAATTGTTTTTAAAGCATTGTACGTCCCTTTAACTAACCCAATCGCCAGAATTCTTAACAGAGCGTGTTTTCATATCAGATTTTGAAATTTTCTGAGATTTCAGATTTTAAAATCCACTGCAAGTCCTTTTGTGGGAAAACAGGACTGAGTGGGCGGACAAAGTAAATTGTTTTTGAAGCATTGTACGTCCCTTTAACTAACCCAATCGCCAGAATCCTTAACAGAGCGTGTTTTCATATCAGATTTTGAAATTTTCTGAGATTTCAGATTTTAAAATCCACTGTAAGTCCTTTTGTGGGAAAACAGGACTGAGTGGGCGGACAAAGTAAATTGTTTTTGAAGTATTGTACGTCCCTTTAACTAACCCAATCGCCAGAATCCTTAACAGAGCGTGTTTTCATATCAGATTTTGAAATTTATTGAGATTTCAGATTTTAAAATCCACTGTAAGTCCTTTTGTGGGAAAACAGGACTGAGTGGACGGACAAAGTAAATCGTTTTTGAAGCATTGTACGTCCCTTTAACTAACCCAATCGCCAGAATTCTTAACAGAGCGTGTTTTCATATCAGATTTTGAAATTTTCTGAGATTTCAGATTTTAAATTCCACTGTAAGTCCTTTTGTGGGAAAACAGGACTGAGTGGGCGGACAAAGTAAATTGTTTTTAAAGCATTGTACGTCCCTTTAACTAATCTAATCGCCAGAACTCTTAACAGAGCGTGTTTTCATATCAGATTTTGAAATTTTCTGAGATTTCAGATTTTAAAATCCACTGTAAGTCCTTTTGTGGGAAAACAGGACTGAGGGGGCGGACAAAGTAAATTGTTTTTGAAGCATTGTACGTCCCTTTAACTAACCCAATCGCCAGAATTCTTAACAGAGCGTGTTTTCATATCAGATTTTGAAATTTTCTGAAATTTCAGATTTTAAAATCCACTGTAAGTCCTTTTGTGGGCAAACAGAACTGAGTGGGCGGACCAAGTAAATTGTTTTTGAAGCATTGTACCTCCCTTTAACTAACCCAATCGCCAGAATCCTTAACAGAGCGTGTTTTCATATCAGATTTTGAAATTTATTGAGATTTCAGATTTTAAAATCCACTGTAAGTCCTTTTGTGGGAAAACAGGACTGAGTGGGCGGACAAAGTAAATTGTTTTTGAAGCATTGTACGTCCCTTTAACTAACCCAATCGCCAGAATCCTTAACAGAGCGTGTTTTCATATCAGATTTTGAAATTTGCTGAGATTTCAGATTTTAAAATCCACTGTAAGTCCTTTTGTGGGAAAACAGGACTGAGTGGGCGGACAAAGTAAATTGTTTTTGAAGCATTGTATGTCCCTTTAACTAACCCAATCGCCAGAATCCTTAACAGAGCGTGTATTCATATCAGATTTTGAAATTTGCTGAGATTTCAGATTTTAAAATCCACTGTAAGTCCTTTTGTGGGAAAACAGGACTGAGTGGGCGGACAAAGTAAATTGTTTTTGAAGCATTGTACGTCCCTTTAACTAACCCAATCGCCAGAATCCTTAAAAGAGCGTGTTTTCATATCAGATTTTGAAATTTTCTGAGATTTCAGATTTTAAAATCCACTGTAAGTCCTTTTGTGGGAAAACAGGACTGAGTGGGCGGACAAAGTAAATTGTTTTTGAAGCATTGTACGTCCCTTTAACTAACCCAATCGCCAGAATCCTTAACAGAGCGTGTTTTCATATCAGATTTTAAAATTTTCTGAGATTTCAGATTTTAAAATCCACTGTAAGTCCTTTTGTGGGAAAACAGGACTGAGTGGGCGGACAAAGTAAATTGTTTTTGAAGCATTGCACGTCCCTTTAACTAACCCAATCGCCAGAATCCTTAACAGAGCGTGTTTTCATATCAGATTTTGAAATTTTCTGAGATTTCAGATTTTAAAATCCACTGTAAGTCCTTTTGTGGGAAAACAGGACTGAGTGGGCGGACAAAGTAAATTATTTTTGAAGTATTGTACGTCCCTTTAACTAACCCAATCGCCAGAATCCTTAACAGAGCGTGTTTTCATATCAGATTTTGAAATTTATTGAGATTTCAGATTTTAAAATCCACTGTAAGTCATTTTGTGGGAAAACAGGACTGAGTGGGCGGACAAAGTAAATCGTTTTTGAAGCATTGTACGTCCCTTTAACTAACCCAATCGCCAGAATTCTTAACAGAGCGTGTTTTCATATCAGATTTTGAAATTTTCTGAGATTTCAGATTTTAAATTCCACTGTAAGTCCTTTTGTGGGAAAACAGGACTGAGTGGGCGGACAAAGTAAATTGTTTTTAAAGCATTGTACGTCCCTTTAACTAATCTAATCGCCAGAACTCTTAACAGAGCGTGTTTTCATATCAGATTTTGAAATTTTCTGAGATTTCAGATTTTAAAATCCACTGTAAGTCCTTTTGTGGGAAAACAGGACTGAGTGGGCGGACAAAGTAAATTGTTTTTGAAGCATTGTACGTCCCTTTAACTAACCCAATCGCCAGAATCCTTAACAGAGCGTGTTTTCATATCAGATTTTGAAATTTTCTGAGATTTCAGATTTTAAAATCCACTGTAAGTCCTTTTGTGGGAAAACAGGACTGAGTGAGCGGACAAAGTAAATTGTTTTTGAAGCATTGTACGTCCCTTTAACTAACCCAATCGCCAGAATTCTTAACAGAGCGTGTATTCATATCAGATTTTGAAATTTTCTGAGATTTCAGATTTTAAAATCCACTGTAAGTCCTTTTGTGGGAAAACAGGACTGAGTGGGCGGACAAAGTAAATTGTTTTTGAAGCATTGTACGTCCCTTTAACTAACCCAATCGCCAGAATTCTTAACAGAGCGTGTATTCATATCAAATTTTGAAATTTTCTGAGATTTCAGATTTTAAAATCCACTGTAAGTCCTTTTGTGGGAAAACAGGACTGAGTGGGCGGACAAAGTAAATTGTTTTTGAAGCATTGTACGTCCCTTTAACTAACCCAATCGCCAGAATTCTTAACAGAGCGTGTTTTCATATCAGATTTTGAAATTTTCTGAGATTTCAGATTTTAAAATCCACTGTAAGTCCTTTTGTGGGAAAACAGGACTGAGTGGGCGGACAAAGTAAATTGTTTTTGAAGCATTGTACGTCCCTTTAACTAACCCAATCGCCAGAATCCTTAACAGAGCGTGTTTTCATATCAGATTTTGAAATTTTCTGAGATTTCAGATTTTAAAATCCACTGTAAGTCCTTTTGTGGGAAAACAGGACTGAGTGGGCGGACAAAGTAAATTGTTTTTGAAGCATTGTACGTCCCTTTAACTAACCCAATCGCCAGAATTCTTAACAGAGCGTGTATTCATATCAGATTTTGAAATTTTCTGAGATTTCAGATTTTAAAATCCACTGTAAGTCCTTTTGTGGGAAAACAGGACTGAGTGGGCGGACAAAGTAAATTGTTTTTGAAGCATTGTACGTCCCTTTAACTAACCCAATCGCCAGAATTCTTAACAGAGCGTGTATTCATATCAGATTTTGAAATTTTCTGAGATTTCAGATTTTAAAATCCACTGTAAGTCCTTTTGTGGGAAAACAGGACTGAGTGGGCGGACAAAGTAAATTGTTTTTGAAGCATTGTACGTCCCTTTAACTAACCCAATCGCCAGAATTCTTAACAGAGCGTGTTTTCATATCAGATTTTGAAATTTTCTGAGATTTCAGATTTTAAAATCCACTGTAAGTCCTTTTGTGGGAAAACAGGACTGAGTGGGCGGGCAAAGTAAATTGTTTTTGAAGCATTGTACGTCCCTTTAACTAACCCAATCGCCAGAATTCTTAACAGAGCGTGTATTCATATCAGATTTTGAAATTTTCTGAGATTTCAGATTTTAATATCCACTGTAAGTCCTTTTGTGGGAAAACAGGACTGAGTGGGCGGACAAAGTAAATTGTTTTTGAAGCATTGTACGTCCCTTTAACTAACCCAATCGCCAGAATCCTTAACAGAGCGTGTATTCATATCAGATTTTGAAATTTTCTGAAATTTCAGATTTTAAAATCCACTGTAAGTCCTTTTGTGGGCAAACAGAACTGAGTGGGCGGACCAAGTAAATTGTTTTTGAAGCATTGTACCTCCCTTTAACTAACCCAATCGCCAGAATCCTTAACAGAGCGTGTTTTCATATCAGATTTTGAAATTTATTGAGATTTCAGATTTTAAAATCCACTGTAAGTCCTTTTGTGGGAAAACAGGACTGAGTGGGCGGACAAAGTAAATTGTTTTTGAAGCATTGTACGTCCCTTTAACTAACCCAATCGCCAGAATCCTTAACAGAGCGTGTTTTCATATCAGATTTTGAAATTTATTGAGATTTCAGATTTTAAAATCCACTGTAAGTCCTTTTGTGGGAAAACAGGACTGAGTGGGCGGACAAAGTAAATTGTTTTTGAAGCATTGTACGTCCCTTTAACTAACCCAATCGCCAGAATCCTTAACAGAGCGTATTTTCATATCAGATTTTGAAATTTATTGAGATTTCAGATTTTAAAATCCACTGTAAGTCCTTTTGTGGGAAAACAGGACTGAGTGGGCGGACAAAGTAAATTGTTTTTAAAGCATTGTACGTCCCTTTAACTAATCTAATCGCCAGAACTCTTAACAGAGCGTGTTTTCATATCAGATTTTGAAATTTTCTGAGATTTCAGATATTAAAATCCACTGTAAGTCCTTTTGTGGGAAAACAGGACTGAGTGGGCGGACAAAGTAAATTGTTTTTGAAGCATTGTATGTCCCTTTAACTAACCCAATCGCCAGAATTCTTAACAGAGCGTGTTTTCATATCAGATTTTGAAATTTGCTGAGATTTCAGATTTTAAAATCCACTGTAAGTCCTTTTGTGGGAAAACAGGACTGAGTGATCGGACAAAGTAAATTGTTTTTGAAGCATTGTACGTCCCTTTAACTAACCCAATCGCCAGAATCCTTAAAAGAGCGTGTTTTCATATCAGATTTTGAAATTTACTGAGATTTCAGATTTTAAAATCCATTGTAAGTCCTTTTGTGGGAAAACAGGACTGAGTGGGCGGACAAAGTAAATTGGTTTTGAAGCATTGTACGTCCCTTTAACTAACCCAATCGCCAGAATCCTTAACAGAGCGTGTTTTCATATCAGATTTTAAAATTTTCTGAGATTTCAGATTTTAAAATCCACTGTAAGTCCTTTTGTGGGAAAACAGGACTGAGTGGGCGGACAAAGTAAATTGTTTTTGAAGCATTGTACGTCCCTTTAACTAACCCAATCGCCAGAATCCTTAACAGAGCGTGTTTTCATATCAGATTTTGAAATTTTCTGAGATTTCAGATTTTAAAATCCACTGTAAGTCCTTTTGTGGGAAAACAGGACTGAGTGGGCGGACAAAGTAAATTGTTTTTGAAGTATTGTACGTCCCTTTAACTAACCCAATCGCCAGAATCCTTAACAGAGCGTGTTTTCATATCAGATTTTGAAATTTATTGAGATTTCAGATTTTAAAATCCACTGTAAGTCCTTTTGTGGGAAAACATTACTGAGTGGGCGGACAAAGTAAATCGTTTTTGAAGCATTGTACGTCCCTTTAACTAACCCAATCGCCAGAATTCTGAACAGAGCGTGTTTTCATATCAGATTTTGAAATTTTCTGAGATTTCAGATTTTAAATTCCACTGTAAGTCCTTTTGTGGGAAAACAGGACTGAGTCGGCGGACAAAGTAAATTGTTTTTAAAGCATTGTACGTCCCTTTAACTAATCTAATCGCCAGAACTCTTAACAGAGCGTGTTTTCATATCAGATTTTGAAATTTTCTGAGATTTCAGATTTTAAAATCCACTGTAAGTCCTTTTGTGGGAAAACAGGACTGAGGGGGCGGACAAAGTAAATTGTTTTTGAAGCATTGTACGTCCCTTTAACTAACCCAATCGCCAGAATTCTTAACAGAGCGTGTTTTCATATCAGATTTAGAAATTTTCTGAGATTTCAGATTTTAAAATCCACTGTAAATCCTTTTGTGGGAAAACAGGACTGAGTGGGCGGACAAAGTAAATTGTTTTTGAAGCACTGTACGTCCCTTTAACTAACCCAATCGCCAGAATTCTTAACGGAGCGTGTATTCATATCAGATTTTGAAATTTTCTGAGATTTCAGATTTTAAAATCCACTGTAATTCCTTTTGTGGGAAAACAGGACTGATTGGGCGGACAAAGTAAATTGTTTTTGAAGCATTGTACGTCCCTTTAACTAACCCAATCGCCAGAATTCTTAACAGAGCGTGTTTTCATATCAGATTTTGAAATTTTCTGAGATTTCAGATTTTAAAATCCACTGTAAGTCCTTTTGTGGGAAAACAGGACTGAGTGGGCGGGCAAAGTAAATTGTTTTTGAAGCATTGTACGTCCCTTTAACTAACCCAATCGCCAGAATTCTTAACAGAGCGTGTTTTCATATCAGATTTTGAAATTTTCTGAGATTTCAGATTTTAAAATCCACTGTAAGTCCTTTTGTGGGAAAACAGGACTGAGTGGGCGGGCAAAGTAAATTGTTTTTGAAGCATTGTACGTCCCTTTAACTAACCCAATCGCCAGAATTCTTAACAGAGCGTGTATTCATATCAGATTTTGAAATTTTCTGAGATTTCAGATTTTAAAATCCACTGTAAGTCCTTTTGTGGGAAAACGGGACTGAGTGGGCGGACAAAGTAAATTGTTTTTGAAGCATTGTACGTCCCTTTAACTAACCCAATCGCCAGAATTCTTAACAGAGCGTGTATTCATATCAGATTTTGAAATTTTCTGAGATTTCAGATTTTAAAATCCACTTTAAGTCCTTTTGTGGGAAAACAGGACTGAGTGGGCGGACAAAGTAAATTGTTTTTGAAGCATTGTACGTCCCTTTAACTAACCCAATCGCCAGAATTCTTAACAGAGCGTGTATTCATATCAGATTTTGAAATTTTCTGAGATTTCAGATTTTAAAATCCACTGTAAGTCCTTTTGTGGGAAAACAGGACAGAGTGGGCGGACAAAGTAAATTGTTTTTGAAGCATTGTACGTCCCTTTAACTAACCCAATCGCCAGAATCCTTAACAGAGCGTGTTTTCATATCAGATTTTGAAATTTACTGAGATTTCAGATTTTAAAATCCACTGTAAGTCCTTTTGTGGGAAAACAGGACTGAGTGGGCGGACAAAGTAAATTGTTTTTGAAGCATTGTACGTCCCTTTAACTAACCCAATCGCCAGAATTCTTAACAGAGCGTGTTTTCATATCAGATTTTGAAATTTTCTGAGATTTCAGATTTTAAAATCCACTGTAAGTCCTTTTGTGGGAAAACAGGACTGAGTGGGCGGACAAAGTAAATTGTTTTTGAAGCATTGTATGTCCCTTTAACTAATCCAATCGCCAGAATTCTTAACAGAGCGTGTTTTCATATCAGATTTTGAAATTTTCTGAGATTTCAGATTTTAAAATCCACTGTAAGTCCTTTTGTGGGAAAACAGGACTGAGTGGGCGGACAAAGTAAATTGTTTTTGAAGCATTGTACGTCCCTTTAACTAACCCAATCGCCAGAATCCTTAACAGAGCGTGTTTTCATATCAGATTTTGAAATTTATTGAGATTTCAGATTTTAAAATCCACTGTAAGTCCTTTTGTGGGAAAACAGGACTGAGTGGGCGGACAAAGTAAATTGTTTTTAAAGCATTGTACGTCCCTTTAACTAACCCAATCGCCAGAATCCTTAACAGAGCGTGTTTTCATATCAGATTTTGAAATTTTCTGAGATTTCAGATTTTAAAATCCACTGTAAGTCCTTTTGTGGGAAAACAGGACTGAGTGGGCGGATCAGGTAAATGGTTTTTGAAGCATTGTACGTCCCTTTAACTAATCTAATCGCCAGAACTCTTAACAGAGCGTGTTTTCATATCAGATTTTGAAATTTTCTGAGATATCAGATTTTAAAATCCACTGCAAGTCCTTTTGTGGGAAAACAGGACTGAGTGGGCGGACAAAGTAAATTGTTTTTGAAGCATTGTACGTCCCTTTAACTAACCCAATCGCCAGAATCCTTAACAGAGCGTGTTTTCATATCAGATTTTGAAATTTATTGAGATTTCAGATTTTAAAATCCACTGTAAGTCCTTTTGTGGGAAAACAGGACTGAGTGGGCGGACAAAGTAAATTGTTTTTAAAGCATTGTACGTCCCTTTAACTAATCTAATCGCCAGAACTCTTAACAGAGCGTGTTTTCATATCAGATTTTGAAATTTTCTGAGATTTCAGATTTTAAAATCCACTGTAAGTCCTTTTGTGGGAAAACAGGACTAAGTGGGCGGACAAAGTAAATTGTTTTTAAAGCATTGTACGTCCCTTTAACTAATCCAATCGCCAGAACTCTTAACAGAGCGTGTTTTCATATCAAATTTTGAAATTTTCTGAGATTTCAGATTTTAAAATCCACTGTAAGTCCATTTGTGGGAAAACAGGACTGAGTGGGCGGATCAAGTAAATGGTTTTTGAAGCATTGTACGTCCCTTTAACTAATCCAATCGCCAGAATCCTTAACAGAGCGTGTTTTCATATCAGATTTTGAAATTTATTGAGATTTCAGATTTTAAAATCCACTGTAAGTCCTTTTGTGGGAAAACAAGACTGAGTGGGCGGACAAAGTAAATTGTTTTTGAAGCATTGTACGTCCCTTTAACTAACCCAATCGCCAGAATCCTAACAGAGCGTGTTTTCATACTAGATTTTGAAATTTTCTGAGATTTCAGATTTTAAAATCCACTGTAAGTCCTTTTGTGGGAAAACAGGACTGAGTGGGCGGACAAAGTAAATTGTTTTTGAAGCATTGTACGTCCCTTTAACTAACCCAATCGCCAGAATCCTTAACAGAGCGTGTTTTCATATCAGATTTTGAAATTTATTGAGATTTCAGATTTTAAAATCCACTGTAAGTCCTTTTGTGGGAAAACAGGACTGAGTGGGCGGACAAAGTAAATTGTTTTTAAAGCATTGTACGTCCCTTTAACTAACCCAATCGCCAGAATTCTTAACAGAGCGTGTTTTCATATCAGATTTTGAAATTTTCTGAGATTTCAGATTTTAAAATCTACTGTAAGTCCTTTTGTGGAAAAACAGGACTGAGTGGGCGGACAAAGTAAATTGTTTTTGAAGCATTGTTCGTCCCTTTAACTAACCCAATCGCCATAATCCTTAACAGAGCGTGTATTCATATCAGATTTTGAAATTTTCTGAGATTTCAGATTTTAAAATCCACTGTAAGTCCTTTTGTGGGAAAACAGGACTGAGTGGGCGGACAAAGTAAATTGTTTTTGAAGCATTGTACGTCCCTTTAACTAACCCAATCGCCAGAATTCTTAACAGAGCGTGTTTTCATATCAGATTTTGAAATTTTCTGAGATTTCAGATTTTAAAATCCACTGTAAATCCTTTTGTGGGAAAACAGGACTGAGTGGGCGGACAAAGTAAATTGTTTTTGAAGCACTGTACGTCCCTTTAACTAACCCAATCGCCAGAATTCTTAACAGAGCGTGTATTCATATCAGATTTTGAAATTTTCTGAGATTTCAGATTTTAAAATCCACTGTAATTCCTTTTGTGGGAAAACAGGACTGAGTGGGCGGACAAAGTAAATTGTTTTTGAAGCATTGTACGTCCCTTTAACTAACCCAATCGCCAGAATCCTTAACAGAGCGTGTTTTCATATCAGATTTTGAAATTTACTGAGATTTCAGATTTTAAAATCCACTGTAAGTCCTTTTGTGGGAAAACAGGACTGAGTGGGCGGACAAAGTAAATTGTTTTTGAAGCATTGTACGTCCCTTTAACTAACCCAATCGCCAGAATTCTTAACAGAGCGTGTTTTCATATCAGATTTTGAAATTTTCTGAGATTTCAGATTTTAAAATCCACTGTAAGTCCTTTTGTGGGAAAACAGGACTGAGTGGGCGGGCAAAGTAAATTGTTTTTGAAGCATTGTACGTCCCTTTAACTAACCCAATCGCCAGAATTCTTAACAGAGCGTGTATTCATATCAGATTTTGAAATTTTCTGAGATTTCAGATTTTAAAATCCACTGTAAGTCCTTTTGTGGGAAAACGGGACTGAGTGGGCGGACAAAGTAAATTGTTTTTGAAGCATTGTACGTCCCTTTAACTAACCCAATCGCCAGAATTCTTAACAGAGCGTGTATTCATATCAGATTTTGAAATTTTCTGAGATTTCAGATTTTAAAATCCACTGTAAGTCCTTTTGTGGGAAAACAGGACTGAGTGGGCGGACAAAGTAAATTGTTTTTGAAGCATTGTACGTCCCTTTAACTAACCCAATCGCCAGAATTCTTAACAGAGCGTGTATTCATATCAGATTTTGAAATTTTCTGAGATTTCAGATTTTAAAATCCACTGTAAGTCCTTTTGTGGGAAAACAGGACTGAGTGGGCGGACAAAGTAAATTGTTTTTGAAGCATTGTACGTCCCTTTAACTAACCCAATCGCCAGAATCCTTAACAGAGCGTGTTTTCATATCAGATTTTGAAATTTACTGAGATTTCAGATTTTAAAATCCACTGTAAGTCCTTTTGTGGGAAAACAGGACTGAGTGGGCGGACAAAGTAAATTGTTTTTGAAGCATTGTACGTCCCTTTAACTAACCCAATCGCCAGAATTCTTAACAGAGCGTGTTTTCATATCAGATTTTGAAATTTTCTGAGATTTCAGATTTTAAAATCCACTGTAAGTCCTTTTGTGGGAAAACAGGACTGAGTGGGCGGGCAAAGTAAATTGTTTTTGAAGCATTGTACGTCCCTTTAACTAACCCAATCGCCAGAATTCTTAACAGAGCGTGTTTTCATATCAGATTTTGAAATTTTCTGAGATTTCAGATTTTAAAATCCACTGTAAGTCCTTTTGTGGGAAAACAGGACTGAGTGGGCGGACAAAGTAAATTGTTTTTGAAGCATTGTATGTCCCTTTAACTAATCCAATCGCCAGAATTCTTAACAGAGCGTGTTTTCATATCAGATTTTGAAATTTTCTGAGATTTCAGATTTTAAAATCCACTGTAAGTCCTTTTGTGGGAAAACAGGACTGAGTGGGCGGACAAAGTAAATTGTTTTTGAAGCATTGTACGTCCCTTTAACTAACCCAATCGCCAGAATCCTTAACAGAGCGTGTTTTCATATCAGATTTTGAAATTTATTGAGATTTCAGATTTTAAAATCCACTGTAAATCCTTTTGTGGGAAAACAGGACTGAGTGGGCGGACAAAGTAAATTGTTTTTGAAGCAATGTACGTCCCTTTAACTAACCCAATCGCCAGAATTCTTAACAGAGCGTGTTTTCATATCAGATTTTGAAATTTTCTGAAATTTCAGATTTTAAAATCCACTGTAAGTCCTTTTGTGGGCAAACAGAACTGAGTGGGCGGACCAAGTAAATTGTTTTTGAAGCATTGTACCTCCCTTTAACTAACCCAATCGCCAGAATCCTTAACAGAGCGTGTTTTCATATCAGATTTTGAAATTTTCTGAGATTTCAGATTTTAAAATCCACTGTAAGTCCTTTTGTGGGAAAACAGGACTGAGTGGGCGGATCAGATAAATGGTTTTTGAAGCATTGTACGTCCCTTTAACTAACCCAATCGCCAGAATTCTTAACAGAGCGTGTATTCATATCAGATTTTGAAATTTTCTGAGATTTCAGATTTTAAAATCCACTGTAAGTCCTTTTGTGGGAAAACAGGACTGAGTGGGCGGACAAAGTAAATTGTTTTTGAAGCATTGTACGTCCCTTTAACTAACCCAATCGCCAGAATTCTTAACAGAGCGTGTTTTCATATCAGATTTTGAAATTTTCTGAGATTTCAGATTTTAAAATCCACTGTAAGTCCTTTTGTGGGAAAACAGGACTGAGTGGGCGGACAAAGTAAATTGTTTTTGAAGCATTGTACGTCCCTTTAACTAACCCAATCGCCAGAATCCTTAACAGAGCGTGTTTTCATATCAGATTTTGAAATTTTCTGAGATTTCAGATTTTAAAATCCACTGTAAGTCCTTTTGTGGGAAAACAGGACTGAGTGGGCGGACAAAGTAAATTGTTTTTGAAGCATTGTACGTCCCTTTAACTAACCCAATCGCCAGAATTCTTAACAGAGCGTGTATTCATATCAGATTTTGAAATTTTCTGAGATTTCAGATTTTAAAATCCACTGTAAGTCCTTTTGTGGGAAAACAGGACTGAGTGGGCGGACAAAGTAAATTGTTTTTGAAGCATTGTACGTCCCTTTAACTAACCCAATCGCCAGAATTCTTAACAGAGCGTGTTTTCATATCAGATTTTGAAATTTTCTGAGATTTCAGATTTTAAAATCCACTGTAAGTCCTTTTGTGGGAAAACAGGACTGAGTGGGCGGGCAAAGTAAATTGTTTTTGAAGCATTGTACGTCCCTTTAACTAACCCAATCGCCAGAATCCTTAACAGAGCGTGTATTCATATCAGATTTTGAAATTTTCTGAGATTTCAGATTTTAAAATCCACTGTAAGTCCTTTTGTGGGCAAACAGAACTGAGTGGGCGGACCAAGTAAATTGTTTTTGAAGCATTGTACCTCCCTTTAACTAACCCAATCGCCAGAATCCTTAACAGAGCGTGTTTTCATATCAGATTTTGAAATTTATTGAGATTTCAGATTTTAAAATCCACTGTAAGTCCTTTTGTGGGAAAACAGGACTGAGTGGGCGGACAAAGTAAATTGTTTTTGAAGCATTGTACGTCCCTTTAACTAACCCAATCGCCAGAATCCTTAACAGAGCGTGTTTTCATATCAGATTTTGAAATTTATTGAGATTTCAGATTTTAAAATCCACTGTAAGTCCTTTTGTGGGAAAACAGGACTGAGTGGGCGGACAAAGTAAATTGTTTTTGAAGCATTGTACGTCCCTTTAACTAACCCAATCGCCAGAATTCTTAACAGAGCGTGTTTTCATATCAGATTTTGAAATTTTCTGAGATTTCAGATTTTAAAATCCACTGTAAGTCCTTTTGTGGGAAAACAGGACTGAGTGGGCGGACAAAGTAAATTGTTTTTGAAGCATTGTACGTCCCTTTAACTAACCCAATCGCCAGAATCCTTAACAGAGCGTATTTTCATATCAGATTTTGAAATTTATTGAGATTTCAGATTTTAAAATCCACTGTAAGTCCTTTTGTGGGAAAACAGGACTGAGTGGGCGGACAAAGTAAATTGTTTTTAAAGCATTGTACGTCCCTTTAACTAACCCAATCGCCAGAATCCTTAACAGAGCGTGTATTCATATCAGATTTTGAAATTTTCTGAGATTTCAGATTTTAAAATCCACTGTAAGTCCTTTTGTGGGAAAACAGGACTGAGTGGGCGGACAAAGTAAATTGTTTTTGAAGCATTGTACGTCCCTTTAACTAACCCAATCGCCAGAATTCTTAACAGAGCGTGTATTCATATCAGATTTTGAAATTTTCTGAGATTTCAGATTTTAAAATCCACTGTAAGTCCTTTTGTGGGAAAACAGGACTGAGTGGGCGGACAAAGTAAATTGTTTTTGAAGCATTGTATGTCCCTTTAACTAACCCAATCGCCAGAATCCTTAACAGAGCGTGTATTCATATCAGATTTTGAAATTTGCTGAGATTTCAGATTTTAAAATCCACTGTAAGTCCTTTTGTGGGAAAACAGGACTGAGTGATCGGACAAAGTAAATTGTTTTTGAAGCATTGTACGTCCCTTTAACTAACCCAATCGCCAGAATCCTTAACAGAGCGTGTTTTCATATCAGATTTTAAAATTTTCTGAGATTTCAGATTTTAAAATCCACTGTAAGTCCTTTTGTGGGAAAACAGGACTGAGTGGGCGGACAAAGTAAATTGTTTTTGAAGCATTGTACGTCCCTTTAACTAACCCAATCGCCAGAATCCTTAACAGAGCGTGTTTTCATATCAGATTTTGAAATTTTCTGAGATTTCAGATTTTAAAATCCACTGTAAGTCCTTTTGTGGGAAAACAGGACTGAGTGGGCGGACAAAGTAAATTGTTTTTGAAGCATTGTACGTCCCTTTAACTAACCCAATCGCCAGAATTCTTAACAGAGCGTGTATTCATATCAGATTTTGAAATTTTCTGAGATTTCAGATTTTAAAATCCACTGTAAGTCCTTTTGTGGGAAAACAGGACTGAGTGGGCGGACAAAGTAAATTGTTTTTGAAGCATTGTACGTCCCTTTAACTAACCCAATCGCCAGAATCCTTAACAGAGCGTGTTTTCATATCAGATTTTGAAATTTACTGAGATTTCAGATTTTAAAATCCACTGTAAGTCCTTTTGTGGGAAAACAGGACTGAGTGGGCGGACAAAGTAAATTGTTTTTGAAGCATTGTACGTCCCTTTAACTAACCCAATCGCCAGAATTCTTAACAGAGCGTGTTTTCATATCAGATTTTGAAATTTTCTGAGATTTCAGATTTTAAAATCCACTGTAAGTCCTTTTGTGGGAAAACAGGACTGAGTGGGCGGGCAAAGTAAATTGTTTTTGAAGCATTGTACGTCCCTTTAACTAACCCAATCGCCAGAATCCTTAACAGAGCGTGTTTTCATATCAGATTTTGAAATTTATTGAGATTTCAGATTTTAAAATCCACTGTAAGTCCTTTTGTGGGAAAACAGGACTGAGTGGGCGGACAAAGTAAATTGTTTTTAAAGCATTGTACGTCCCTTTAACTAATCTAATCGCCAGAACTCTTAACAGAGCGTGTTTTCATATCAGATTTTGAAATTTTCTGAGATTTCAGATTTTAAAATCCACTGTAAGTCCTTTTGTGGGAAAACAGGACTGAGTGGGCGGACAAAGTAAATTGTTTTTAAAGCATTGTACGTCCCTTTAACTAATCCAATCGCCAGAACTCTTAACAGAGCGTGTTTTCATATCAAATTTTGAAATTTTCTGAGATTTCAGATTTTAAAATCCACTGTAAGTCCATTTGTGGGAAAACAGGACTGAGTGGGCGGATCAAGTAAATGGTTTTTGAAGCATTGTACGTCCCTTTAACTAATCCAATCGCCAGAATCCTTAACAGAGCGTGTTTTCATATCAGATTTTGAAATTTATTGAGATTTCAGATTTTAAAATCCACTGTAAGTCCTTTTGTGGGAAAACAAGACTGAGTGGGCGGACAAAGTAAATTGTTTTTGAAGCATTGTACGTCCCTTTAACTAACCCAATCGCCAGAATCCTAACAGAGCGTGTTTTCATACTAGATTTTGAAATTTTCTGAGATTTCAGATTTTAAAATCCACTGTAAGTCCTTTTGTGGGAAAACAGGACTGAGTGGGCGGACAAAGTAAATTGTTTTTGAAGCATTGTACGTCCCTTTAACTAACCCAATCGCCAGAATCCTTAACAGAGCGTGTTTTCATATCAGATTTTGAAATTTATTGAGATTTCAGATTTTAAAATCCACTGTAAGTCCTTTTGTGGGAAAACAGGACTGAGTGGGCGGACAAAGTAAATTGTTTTTAAAGCATTGTACGTCCCTTTAACTAACCCAATCGCCAGAATTCTTAACAGAGCGTGTTTTCATATCAGATTTTGAAATTTTCTGAGATTTCAGATTTTAAAATCCACTGTAAGTCCTTTTGTGGAAAAACAGGACTGAGTGGGCGGACAAAGTAAATTGTTTTTGAAGCATTGTTCGTCCCTTTAACTAACCCAATCGCCATAATCCTTAACAGAGCGTGTATTCATATCAGATTTTGAAATTTTCTGAGATTTCAGATTTTAAAATCCACTGTAAGTCCTTTTGTGGGAAAACAGGACTGAGTGGGCGGACAAAGTAAATTGTTTTTGAAGCATTGTACGTCCCTTTAACTAACCCAATCGCCAGAATCCTTAACAGAGCGTGTTTTCATATCAGATTTTGAAATTTATTGAGATTTCAGATTTTAAAATCCACTGTAAGTCCTTTTGTGGGAAAACAGGACTGAGTGGGCGGACAAAGTAAATTGTTTTTAAAGCATTGTACGTCCCTTTAACTAACCCAATCGCCAGAATTCTTAACAGAGCGTGTTTTCATATCAGATTTTGAAATTTTCTGAGATTTCAGATTTTAAAATCCACTGTAAATCCTTTTGTGGGAAAACAGGACTGAGTGGGCGGACAAAGTAAATTGTTTTTGAAGCACTGTACGTCCCTTTAACTAACCCAATCGCCAGAATTCTTAACAGAGCGTGTATTCATATCAGATTTTGAAATTTTCTGAGATTTCAGATTTTAAAATCCACTGTAATTCCTTTTGTGGGAAAACAGGACTGAGTGGGCGGACAAAGTAAATTGTTTTTGAAGCATTGTACGTCCCTTTAACTAACCCAATCGCCAGAATCCTTAACAGAGCGTGTTTTCATATCAGATTTTGAAATTTACTGAGATTTCAGATTTTAAAATCCACTGTAAGTCCTTTTGTGGGAAAACAGGACTGAGTGGGCGGACAAAGTAAATTGTTTTTGAAGCATTGTACGTCCCTTTAACTAACCCAATCGCCAGAATTCTTAACAGAGCGTGTTTTCATATCAGATTTTGAAATTTTCTGAGATTTCAGATTTTAAAATCCACTGTAAGTCCTTTTGTGGGAAAACAGGACTGAGTGGGCGGGCAAAGTAAATTGTTTTTGAAGCATTGTACGTCCCTTTAACTAACCCAATCGCCAGAATTCTTAACAGAGCGTGTATTCATATCAGATTTTGAAATTTTCTGAGATTTCAGATTTTAAAATCCACTGTAAGTCCTTTTGTGGGAAAACGGGACTGAGTGGGCGGACAAAGTAAATTGTTTTTGAAGCATTGTACGTCCCTATAACTAACCCAATCGCCAGAATTCTTAACAGAGCGTGTATTCATATCAGATTTTGAAATTTTCTGAGATTTCAGATTTTAAAATCCACTGTAAGTCCTTTTGTGGGAAAACAGGACTGAGTGGGCGGACAAAGTAAATTGTTTTTGAAGCATTGTACGTCCCTTTAACTAACCCAATCGCCAGAATTCTTAACAGAGCGTGTATTCATATCAGATTTTGAAATTTTCTGAGATTTCAGATTTTAAAATCCACTGTAAGTCCTTTTGTGGGAAAACAGGACTGAGTGGGCGGACAAAGTAAATTGTTTTTGAAGCATTGTACGTCCCTTTAACTAACCCAATCGCCAGAATCCTTAACAGAGCGTGTTTTCATATCAGATTTTGAAATTTACTGAGATTTCAGATTTTAAAATCCACTGTAAGTCCTTTTGTGGGAAAACAGGACTGAGTGGGCGGACAAAGTAAATTGTTTTTGAAGCATTGTACGTCCCTTTAACTAACCCAATCGCCAGAATTCTTAACAGAGCGTGTTTTCATATCAGATTTTGAAATTTTCTGAGATTTCAGATTTTAAAATCCACTGTAAGTCCTTTTGTGGGAAAACAGGACTGAGTGGGCGGGCAAAGTAAATTGTTTTTGAAGCATTGTACGTCCCTTTAACTAACCCAATCGCCAGAATTTTTAACAGAGCGTGTTTTCATATCAGATTTTGAAATTTTCTGAGATTTCAGATTTTAAAATCCACTGTAAGTCCTTTTGTGGGAAAACAGGACTGAGTGGGCGGACAAAGTAAATTGTTTTTGAAGCATTGTATGTCCCTTTAACTAATCCAATCGCCAGAATTCTTAACAGAGCGTGTTTTCATATCAGATTTTGAAATTTTCTGAGATTTCAGATTTTAAAATCCACTGTAAGTCCTTTTGTGGGAAAACAGGACTGAGTGGGCGGACAAAGTAAATTGTTTTTGAAGCATTGTACGTCCCTTTAACTAACCCAATCGCCAGAATCCTTAACAGAGCGTGTTTTCATATCAGATTTTGAAATTTATTGAGATTTCAGATTTTAAAATCCACTGTAAGTCCTTTTGTGGGAAAACAGGACTGAGTGGGCGGACAAAGTAAATTGTTTTTAAAGCATTGTACGTCCCTTTAACTAACCCAATCGCCAGAATCCTTAACAGAGCGTGTATTCATATCAGATTTTGAAATTTTCTGAGATTTCAGATTTTAAAATCCACTGTAAGTCCTTTTGTGGGAAAACAGGACTGAGTGGGCGGATCAGGTAAATGGTTTTTGAAGCATTGTACGTCCCTTTAACTAACCCAATCGCCAGAATTCTTAACAGAGCGTGTATTCATATCAGATTTTGAAATTTTCTGAGATTTCAGATTTTAAAATCCACTGTAAGTCCTTTTGTGGGAAAACAGGACTGAGTGGGCGGACAAAGTAAATTGTTTTTGAAGCATTGTATGTCCCTTTAATTAACCCAATCGCCAGAATCCTTAACAGAGCGTGTATTCATATCAGATTTTGAAATTTTCTGAGATTTCAGATTTTAAAATCCACTGTAAGTCCTTTTGTGGGAAAACAGGACTGAGTGGGCGGATCAGGTAAATGGTTTTTGAAGCATTGTACGTCCCTTTAACTAACCCAATCGCCAGAATTCTTAACAGAGCGTGTATTCATATCAGATTTTGAAATTTTCTGAGATTTCAGATTTTAAAATCCACTGTAAGTCCTTTTGTGGGAAAACAGGACTGAGTGGGCGGACAAAGTAAATTGTTTTAGAAGCATTGTACGTCCCTTTAACTAACCCAATCGCCAGAATTCTTAACAGAGCGTGTTTTCATATCAGATTTTGAAATTTTCTGAGATTTCAGATTTTAAAATCCACTGTAAGTCCTTTTGTGGGAAAACAGGACTGAGTGGGCGGACAAAGTAAATTGTTTTTGAAGCATTGTACGTCCCTTTAACTAACCCAATCGCCAGAATCCTTAACAGAGCGTGTTTTCATATCAGATTTTGAAATTTTCTGAGATTTCAGATTTTAAAATCCACTGTAAGTCCTTTTGTGGGAAAACAGGACTGAGTGGGCGGACAAAGTAAATTGTTTTTGAAGCATTGTACGTCCCTTTAACTAACCCAATCGCCAGAATTCTTAACAGAGCGTGTATTCATATCAGATTTTGAAATTTTCTGAGATTTCAGATTTTAAAATCCACTGTAAGTCCTTTTGTGGGAAAACAGGACTGAGTGGGCGGACAAAGTAAATTGTTTTTGAAGCATTGTACGTCCCTTTAACTAACCCAATCGCCAGAATTCTTAACAGAGCGTGTATTCATATCAGATTTTGAAATTTTCTGAGATTTCAGATTTTAAAATCCACTGTAAGTCCTTTTGTGGGAAAACAGGACTGAGTGGGCGGACAAAGTAAATTGTTTTTGAAGCATTGTACGTCCCTTTAACTAACCCAATCGCCAGAATTCTTAACAGAGCGTGTTTTCATATCAGATTTTGAAATTTTCTGAGATTTCAGATTTTAAAATCCACTGTAAGTCCTTTTGTGGGAAAACAGGACTGAGTGGGCGGGCAAAGTAAATTGTTTTTGAAGCATTGTACGTCCCTTTAACTAACCCAATCGCCAGAATTCTTAACAGAGCGTGTATTCATATCAGATTTTGAAATTTTCTGAGATTTCAGATTTTAAAATCCACTGTAAGTCCTTTTGTGGGAAAACAGGACTGAGTGGGCGGACAAAGTAAATTGTTTTTGAAGCATTGTACGTCCCTTTAACTAACCCAATCGCCAGAATCCTTAACAGAGCGTGTATTCATATCAGATTTTGAAATTTTCTGAAATTTCAGATTTTAAAATCCACTGTAAGTCCTTTTGTGGGCAAACAGAACTGAGTGGGCGGACCAAGTAAATTGTTTTTGAAGCATTGTACCTCCCTTTAACTAACCCAATCGCCAGAATCCTTAACAGAGCGTGTTTTCATATCAGATTTTGAAATTTATTGAGATTTCAGATTTTAAAATCCACTGTAAGTCCTTTTGTGGGAAAACAGGACTGAGTGGGCGGACAAAGTAAATTGTTTTTGAAGCATTGTACGTCCCTTTAACTAACCCAATCGCCAGAATCCTTAACAGAGCGTGTTTTCATATCAGATTTTGAAATTTATTGAGATTTCAGATTTTAAAATCCACTGTAAGTCCTTTTGTGGGAAAACAGGACTGAGTGGGCGGACAAAGTAAATTGTTTTTGAAGCATTGTACGTCCCTTTAACTAACCCAATCGCCAGAATTCTTAACAGAGAGTGTTTTCATATCAGATTTTGAAATTTTCTGAGATTTCAGATTTTAAAATCCACTGTAAGTCCTTTTGTGGGAAAACAGGACTGAGTGGGCGGACAAAGTAAATTGTTTTTGAAGCATTGTACGTCCCTTTAACTAACCCAATCGCCAGAATCCTTAACAGAGCGTATTTTCATATCAGATTTTGAAATTTATTGAGATTTCAGATTTTAAAATCCACTGTAAGTCCTTTTGTGGGAAAACAGGACTGAGTGGGCGGACAAAGTAAATTGTTTTTAAAGCATTGTACGTCCCTTTAACTAATCTAATCGCCAGAACTCTTAACAGAGCGTGTTTTCATATCAGATTTTGAAATTTTCTGAGATTTCAGATTTTAAAATCCACTGTAAGTCCTTTTGTGGGAAAACAGGACTGAGTGGGCGGACAAAGTAAATTGTTTTTGAAGCATTGTATGTCCCTTTAACTAACCCAATCGCCAGAATCCTTAACAGAGCGTGTATTCATATCAGATTTTGAAATTTGCTGAGATTTCAGATTTTAAAATCCACTGTAAGTCCTTTTGTGGGAAAACAGGACTGAGTGATCGGACAAAGTAAATTGTTTTTGAAGCATTGTACGTCCCTTTAACTAACCCAATCGCCAGAATCCTTAAAAGAGCGTGTTTTCATATCAGATTTTGAAATTTACTGAGATTTCAGATTTTAAAATCCATTGTAAGTCCTTTTGTGGGAAAACAGGACTGAGTGGGCGGACAAAGTAAATTGTTTTTGAAGCATTGTACGTCCCTTTAACTAACCCAATCGCCAGAATCCTTAACAGAGCGTGTTTTCATATCAGATTTTGAAATTTTCTGAGATTTCAGATTTTAAAATCCACTGTAAGTCCTTTTGTGGGAAAACAGGACTGAGTGGGCGGACAAAGTAAATTGTTTTTGAAGTATTGTACGTCCCTTTAACTAACCCAATCGCCAGAATCCTTAACAGAGCGTGTTTTCATATCAGATTTTGAAATTTATTGAGATTTCAGATTTTAAAATCCACTGTAAGTCCTTTTGTGGGAAAACATTACTGAGTGGGCGGACAAAGTAAATCGTTTTTGAAGCATTGTACGTCCCTTTAACTAACCCAATCGCCAGAATTCTTAACAGAGCGTGTTTTCATATCAGATTTTGAAATTTTCTGAGATTTCAGATTTTAAAATCCACTGTAAATCCTTTTGTGGGAAAACAGGACTGAGTGGGCGGACAAAGTAAATTGTTTTTGAAGCATTGTACGTCCCTTTAACTAACCCAATCGCCAGAATTCTTAACAGAGCGTGTTTTCATATCAGATTTTGAAATTTTCTGAGATTTCAGATTTTAAAATCCACTGTAAGTCCTTTTGTGGGAAAACAGGACTGAGTGGGCGGGCAAAGTAAATTGTTTTTGAAGCATTGTACGTCCCTTTAACTAACCCAATCGCCAGAATTCTTAACAGAGCGTGTTTTCATATCAGATTTTGAAATTTTCTGAGATTTTAGATTTTAAAATCCACTGTAAGTCCTTTTGTGGGAAAACAGGACTGAGTGGGCGGGCAAAGTAAATTGTTTTTGAAGCATTGTACGTCCCTTTAACTAACCCAATCGCCAGAATTCTTAACAGAGCGTGTATTCATATCAGATTTTGAAATTTTCTGAGATTTCAGATTTTAAAATCCACTGTAAGTCCTTTTGTGGGAAAACGGGACTGAGTGGGCGGACAAAGTAAATTGTTTTTGAAGCATTGTACGTCCCTTTAACTAACCCAATCGCCAGAATTCTTAACAGAGCGTGTATTCATATCAGATTTTGAAATTTTCTGAGATTTCAGATTTTAAAATCCACTGTAAGTCCTTTTGTGGGAAAACAGGACTGAGTGGGCGGACAAAGTAAATTGTTTTTGAAGCATTGTACGTCCCTTTAACTAACCCAATCGCCAGAATTCTTAACAGAGCGTGTATTCATATCAGATTTTGAAATTTTCTGAGATTTCAGATTTTAAAATCCACTGTAAGTCCTTTTGTGGGAAAACAGGACTGAGTGGGCGGACAAAGTAAATTGTTTTTGAAGCATTGTACGTCCCTTTAACTAACCCAATCGCCAGAATCCTTAACAGAGCGTGTTTTCATATCAGATTTTGAAATTTACTGAGATTTCAGATTTTAAAATCCACTGTAAGTCCTTTTGTGGGAAAACAGGACTGAGTGGGCGGACAAAGTAAATTGTTTTTGAAGCATTGTACGTCCCTTTAACTAACCCAATCGCCAGAATTCTTAACAGAGCGTGTTTTCATATCAGATTTTGAAATTTTCTGAGATTTCAGATTTTAAAATCCACTGTAAGTCCTTTTGTGGGAAAACAGGACTGAGTGGGCGGACAAAGTAAATTGTTTTTGAAGCATTGTATGTCCCTTTAACTAATCCAATCGCCAGAATTCTTAACAGAGCGTGTTTTCATATCAGATTTTGAAATTTTCTGAGATTTCAGATTTTAAAATCCACTGTAAGTCCTTTTGTGGGAAAACAGGACTGAGTGGGCGGACAAAGTAAATTGTTTTTGAAGCATTGTACGTCCCTTTAACTAACCCAATCGCCAGAATCCTTAACAGAGCGTGTTTTCATATCAGATTTTGAAATTTATTGAGATTTCAGATTTTAAAATCCACTGTAAGTCCTTTTGTGGGAAAACAGGACTGAGTGGGCGGACAAAGTAAATTGTTTTTAAAGCATTGTACGTCCCTTTAACTAACCCAATCGCCAGAATCCTTAACAGAGCGTGTTTTCATATCAGATTTTGAAATTTTCTGAGATTTCAGATTTTAAAATCCACTGTAAGTCCTTTTGTGGGAAAACAGGACTGAGTGGGCGGATCAGGTAAATGGTTTTTGAAGCATTGTACGTCCCTTTAACTAATCTAATCGCCAGAACTCTTAACAGAGCGTGTTTTCATATCAGATTTTGAAATTTTCTGAGATATCAGATTTTAAAATCCACTGCAAGTCCTTTTGTGGGAAAACAGGACTGAGTGGGCGGACAAAGTAAATTGTTTTTGAAGCATTGTACGTCCCTTTAACTAATCTAATCGCCAGAATTCTTAACAGAGCGTGTTTTCATATCAGATTTTGAAATTTTCTGAGATTTCAGATTTTAAAATCCACTGTAAGTCCTTTTGTGGGAAAACAGGACTGAGGGGGCGGACAAAGTAAATTGTTTTTGAAGCATTGTACGTCCCTTTAACTAACCCAATCGCCAGAATTCTTAACAGAGCGTGTTTTCATATCAGATTTTGAAATTTTCTGAGATTTCAGATTTTAAAATCCACTGTAAATCCTTTTGTGGGAAAACAGGACTGAGTGGGCGGACAAAGTAAATTGTTTTTGAAGCACTGTACGTCCCTTTAACTAACCCAATCGCCAGAATTCTTAACAGAGCGTGTATTCATATCAGATTTTGAAATTTTCTGAGATTTCAGATTTTAAAATCCACTGTAATTCCTTTTGTGGGAAAACAGGACTGAGTGGGCGGACAAAGTAAATTGTTTTTGAAGCATTGTACGTCCCTTTAACTAACCCAATCGCCAGAATTCTTAACAGAGCGTGTTTTCATATCAGATTTTGAAATTTTCTGAGATTTCAGATTTTAAAATCCACTGTAAGTCCTTTTGTGGGAAAACAGGACTGAGTGGGCGGGCAAAGTAAATTGTTTTTGAAGCATTGTACGTCCCTTTAACTAACCCAATCGCCAGAATTCTTAACAGAGCGTGTATTCATATCAGATTTTGAAATTTTCTGAGATTTCAGATTTTAAAATCCACTGTAAGTCCTTTTGTGGGAAAACGGGACTGAGTGGGCGGACAAAGTAAATTGTTTTTGAAGCATTGTACGTCCCTTTAACTAACCCAATCGCCAGAATTCTTAACAGAGCGTGTATTCATATCAGATTTTGAAATTTTCTGAGATTTCAGATTTTAAAATCCACTGTAAGTCCTTTTGTGGGAAAACAGGACTGAGTGGGCGGACAAAGTAAATTGTTTTTGAAGCATTGTACGTCCCTTTAACTAACCCAATCGCCAGAATTCTTAACAGAGCGTGTATTCATATCAGATTTTGAAATTTTCTGAGATTTCAGATTTTAAAATCCACTGTAAGTCCTTTTGTGGGAAAACAGGACTGAGTGGGCGGACAAAGTAAATTGTTTTTGAAGCATTGTACGTCCCTTTAACTAACCCAATCACCAGAATCCTTAACAGAGCGTGTTTTCATATCAGATTTTGAAATTTACTGAGATTTCAGATTTTAAAATCCACTGTAAGTCCTTTTGTGGGAAAACAGGACTGAGTGGGCGGACAAAGTAAATTGTTTTTGAAGCATTGTACGTCCCTTTAACTAACCCAATCGCCAGAATTCTTAACAGAGCGTGTTTTCATATCAGATTTTGAAATTTTCTGAGATTTCAGATTTTAAAATCCACTGTAAGTCCTTTTGTGGGAAAACAGGACTGAGTGGGCGGACAAAGTAAATTGTTTTTGAAGCATTGTATGTCCCTTTAACTAATCCAATCGCCAGAATTCTTAACAGAGCGTGTTTTCATATCAGATTTTGAAATTTTCTGAGATTTCAGATTTTAAAATCCACTGTAAGTCCTTTTGTGGGAAAACAGGACTGAGTGGGCGGACAAAGTAAATTGTTTTTGAAGCATTGTACGTCCCTTTAACTAACCCAATCGCCAGAATCCTTAACAGAGCGTGTTTTCATATCAGATTTTGAAATTTATTGAGATTTCAGATTTTAAAATCCACTGTAAGTCCTTTTGTGGGAAAACAGGACTGAGTGGGCGGACAAAGTAAATTGTTTTTAAAGCATTGTACGTCCCTTTAACTAACCCAATCGCCAGAATCCTTAACAGAGCGTGTTTTCATATCAGATTTTGAAATTTTCTGAGATTTCAGATTTTAAAATCCACTGTAAGTCCTTTTGTGGGAAAACAGGACTGAGTGGGCGGATCAGGTAAATGGTTTTTGAAGCATTGTACGTCCCTTTAACTAATCTAATCGCCAGAACTCTTAACAGAGCGTGTTTTCATATCAGATTTTGAAATTTTCTGAGATATCAGATTTTAAAATCCACTGCAAGTCCTTTTGTGGGAAAACAGGACTGAGTGGGTGGACAAAGTAAATTGTTTTTGAAGCATTGTACGTCCCTTTAACTAACCCAATCGCCAGAATCCTTAACAGAGCGTGTTTTCATATCAGATTTTGAAATTTATTGAGATTTCAGATTTTAAAATCCACTGTAAGTCCTTTTGTGGGAAAACAGGACTGAGTGGGCGGACAAAGTAAATTGTTTTTAAAGCATTGTACGTCCCTTTAACTAATCTAATCGCCAGAACTCTTAACAGAGCGTGTTTTCATATCAGATTTTGAAATTTTCTGAGATATCAGATTTTAAAATCCACTGCAAGTCCTTTTGTGGGAAAACAGGACTGAGTGGGCGGACAAAGTAAATTGTTTTTGAAGCATTGTACGTCCCTTTAACTAATCTAATCGCCAGAATTCTTAACAGAGCGTGTTTTCATATCAGATTTTGAAATTTTCTGAGATTTCAGATTTTAAAATCCACTGTAAGTCCTTTTGTGGGAAAACAGGACTGAGGGGGCGGACAAAGTAAATTGTTTTTGAAGCATTGTACGTCCCTTTAACTAACCCAATCGCCAGAATTCTTAACAGAGCGTGTTTTCATATCAGATTTTGAAATTTTCTGAGATTTCAGATTTTAAAATCCACTGTAAATCCTTTTGTGGGAAAACAGGACTGAGTGGGCGGACAAAGTAAATTGTTTTTGAAGCACTGTACGTCCCTTTAACTAACCCAATCGCCAGAATTCTTAACAGAGCGTGTATTCATATCAGATTTTGAAATTTTCTGAGATTTCAGATTTTAAAATCCACTGTAATTCCTTTTGTGGGAAAACAGGACTGAGTGGGCGGACAAAGTAAATTGTTTTTGAAGCATTGTACGTCCCTTTAACTAACCCAATCGCCAGAATTCTTAACAGAGCGTGTTTTCATATCAGATTTTGAAATTTTCTGAGATTTCAGATTTTAAAATCCACTGTAAGTCCTTTTGTGGGAAAACAGGACTGAGTGGGCGGGCAAAGTAAATTGTTTTTGAAGCATTGTACGTCCCTTTAACTAACCCAATCGCCAGAATTCTTAACAGAGCGTGTATTCATATCAGATTTTGAAATTTTCTGAGATTTCAGATTTTAAAATCCACTGTAAGTCCTTTTGTGGGAAAACGGGACTGAGTGGGCGGACAAAGTAAATTGTTTTTGAAGCATTGTACGTCCCTTTAACTAACCCAATCGCCAGAATTCTTAACAGAGCGTGTATTCATATCAGATTTTGAAATTTTCTGAGATTTCAGATTTTAAAATCCACTGTAAGTCCTTTTGTGGGAAAACAGGACTGAGTGGGCGGACAAAGTAAATTGTTTTTGAAGCATTGTACGTCCCTTTAACTAACCCAATCGCCAGAATTCTTAACAGAGCGTGTATTCATATCAGATTTTGAAATTTTCTGAGATTTCAGATTTTAAAATCCACTGTAAGTCCTTTTGTGGGAAAACAGGACTGAGTGGGCGGACAAAGTAAATTGTTTTTGAAGCATTGTACGTCCCTTTAACTAACCCAATCACCAGAATCCTTAACAGAGCGTGTTTTCATATCAGATTTTGAAATTTACTGAGATTTCAGATTTTAAAATCCACTGTAAGTCCTTTTGTGGGAAAACAGGACTGAGTGGGCGGACAAAGTAAATTGTTTTTGAAGCATTGTACGTCCCTTTAACTAACCCAATCGCCAGAATTCTTAACAGAGCGTGTTTTCATATCAGATTTTGAAATTTTCTGAGATTTCAGATTTTAAAATCCACTGTAAGTCCTTTTGTGGGAAAACAGGACTGAGTGGGCGGACAAAGTAAATTGTTTTTGAAGCATTGTATGTCCCTTTAACTAATCCAATCGCCAGAATTCTTAACAGAGCGTGTTTTCATATCAGATTTTGAAATTTTCTGAGATTTCAGATTTTAAAATCCACTGTAAGTCCTTTTGTGGGAAAACAGGACTGAGTGGGCGGACAAAGTAAATTGTTTTTGAAGCATTGTACGTCCCTTTAACTAACCCAATCGCCAGAATCCTTAACAGAGCGTGTTTTCATATCAGATTTTGAAATTTATTGAGATTTCAGATTTTAAAATCCACTGTAAGTCCTTTTGTGGGAAAACAGGACTGAGTGGGCGGACAAAGTAAATTGTTTTTAAAGCATTGTACGTCCCTTTAACTAACCCAATCGCCAGAATCCTTAACAGAGCGTGTTTTCATATCAGATTTTGAAATTTTCTGAGATTTCAGATTTTAAAATCCACTGTAAGTCCTTTTGTGGGAAAACAGGACTGAGTGGGCGGATCAGGTAAATGGTTTTTGAAGCATTGTACGTCCCTTTAACTAATCTAATCGCCAGAACTCTTAACAGAGCGTGTTTTCATATCAGATTTTGAAATTTTCTGAGATATCAGATTTTAAAATCCACTGCAAGTCCTTTTGTGGGAAAACAGGACTGAGTGGGTGGACAAAGTAAATTGTTTTTGAAGCATTGTACGTCCCTTTAACTAACCCAATCGCCAGAATCCTTAACAGAGCGTGTTTTCATATCAGATTTTGAAATTTATTGAGATTTCAGATTTTAAAATCCACTGTAAGTCCTTTTGTGGGAAAACAGGACTGAGTGGGCGGACAAAGTAAATTGTTTTTAAAGCATTGTACGTCCCTTTAACTAATCTAATCGCCAGAACTCTTAACAGAGCGTGTTTTCATATCAGATTTTGAAATTTTCTGAGATTTCAGATTTTAAAATCCACTGTAAGTCCTTTTGTGGGAAAACAGGACTGAGTGGGCGGACAAAGTAAATTGTTTTTAAAGCATTGTACGTCCCTTTAACTAATCCAATCGCCAGAACTCTTAACAGAGCGTGTTTTCATATCAAATTTTGAAATTTTCTGAGATTTCAGATTTTAAAATCCACTGTAAGTCCTTTTGTGGGAAAACAGGACTGAGTGGGCGGGCAAAGTAAATTGTTTTTGAAGCATTGTACGTCCCTTTAACTAACCCAATCGCCAGAATTCTTAACAGAGCGTGTTTTCATATCAGATTTTGAAATTTTCTGAGATTTTAGATTTTAAAATCCACTGTAAGTCCTTTTGTGGGAAAACAGGACTGAGTGGGCGGGCAAAGTAAATTGTTTTTGAAGCATTGTACGTCCCTTTAACTAACCCAATCGCCAGAATTCTTAACAGAGCGTGTATTCATATCAGATTTTGAAATTTTCTGAGATTTCAGATTTTAAAATCCACTGTAAGTCCTTTTGTGGGAAAACGGGACTGAGTGGGCGGACAAAGTAAATTGTTTTTGAAGCATTGTACGTCCCTTTAACTAACCCAATCGCCAGAATTCTTAACAGAGCGTGTATTCATATCAGATTTTGAAATTTTCTGAGATTTCAGATTTTAAAATCCACTGTAAGTCCTTTTGTGGGAAAACAGGACTGAGTGGGCGGACAAAGTAAATTGTTTTTGAAGCATTGTACGTCCCTTTAACTAACCCAATCGCCAGAATTCTTAACAGAGCGTGTATTCATATCAGATTTTGAAATTTTCTGAGATTTCAGATTTTAAAATCCACTGTAAGTCCTTTTGTGGGAAAACAGGACTGAGTGGGCGGACAAAGTAAATTGTTTTTGAAGCATTGTACGTCCCTTTAACTAACCCAATCGCCAGAATCCTTAACAGAGCGTGTTTTCATATCAGATTTTGAAATTTACTGAGATTTCAGATTTTAAAATCCACTGTAAGTCCTTTTGTGGGAAAACAGGACTGAGTGGGCGGACAAAGTAAATTGTTTTTGAAGCATTGTACGTCCCTTTAACTAACCCAATCGCCAGAATTCTTAACAGAGCGTGTTTTCATATCAGATTTTGAAATTTTCTGAGATTTCAGATTTTAAAATCCACTGTAAGTCCTTTTGTGGGAAAACAGGACTGAGTGGGCGGACAAAGTAAATTGTTTTTGAAGCATTGTATGTCCCTTTAACTAATCCAATCGCCAGAATTCTTAACAGAGCGTGTTTTCATATCAGATTTTGAAATTTTCTGAGATTTCAGATTTTAAAATCCACTGTAAGTCCTTTTGTGGGAAAACAGGACTGAGTGGGCGGACAAAGTAAATTGTTTTTGAAGCATTGTACGTCCCTTTAGCTAACCCAATCGCCAGAATCCTTAACAGAGCGTGTTTTCATATCAGATTTTGAAATTTATTGAGATTTCAGATTTTAAAATCCACTGTAAGTCCTTTTGTGGGAAAACAGGACTGAGTGGGCGGACAAAGTAAATTGTTTTTAAAGCATTGTACGTCCCTTTAACTAACCCAATCGCCAGAATCCTTAACAGAGCGTGTTTTCATATCAGATTTTGAAATTTTCTGAGATTTCAGATTTTAAAATCCACTGTAAGTCCTTTTGTGGGAAAACAGGACTGAGTGGGCGGATCAGGTAAATGGTTTTTGAAGCATTGTACGTCCCTTTAACTAATCTAATCGCCAGAACTCTTAACAGAGCGTGTTTTCATATCAGATTTTGAAATTTTCTGAGATATCAGATTTTAAAATCCACTGCAAGTCCTTTTGTGGGAAAACAGGACTGAGTGGGCGGACAAAGTAAATTGTTTTTGAAGCATTGTACGTCCCTTTAACTAACCCAATCGCCAGAATCCTTAACAGAGCGTGTTTTCATATCAGATTTTGAAATTTATTGAGATTTCAGATTTTAAAATCCACTGTAAGTCCTTTTGTGGGAAAACAGGACTGAGTGGGCGGACAAAGTAAATTGTTTTTAAAGCATTGTACGTCCCTTTAACTAATCTAATCGCCAGAACTCTTAACAGAGCGTGTTTTCATATCAGATTTTGAAATTTTCTGAGATTTCAGATTTTAAAATCCACTGTAAGTCCTTTTGTGGGAAAACAGGACTGAGTGGGCGGACAAAGTAAATTGTTTTTAAAGCATTGTACGTCCCTTTAACTAATCCAATCGCCAGAACTCTTAACAGAGCGTGTTTTCATATCAAATTTTGAAATTTTCTGAGATTTCAGATTTTAAAATCCACTGTAAGTCCATTTGTGGGAAAACAGGACTGAGTGGGCGGATCAAGTAAATGGTTTTTGAAGCATTGTACGTCCCTTTAACTAATCCAATCGCCAGAATCCTTAACAGAGCGTGTTTTCATATCAGATTTTGAAATTTATTGAGATTTCAGATTTTAAAATCCACTGTAAGTCCTTTTGTGGGAAAACAAGACTGAGTGGGCGGACAAAGTAAATTGTTTTTGAAGCATTGTACGTCCCTTTAACTAACCCAATCGCCAGAATCCTAACAGAGCGTGTTTTCATACTAGATTTTGAAATTTTCTGAGATTTCAGATTTTAAAATCCACTGTAAGTCCTTTTGTGGGAAAACAGGACTGAGTGGGCGGACAAAGTAAATTGTTTTTGAAGCATTGTACGTCCCTTTAACTAACCCAATCGCCAGAATCCTTAACAGAGCGTGTTTTCATATCAGATTTTGAAATTTATTGAGATTTCAGATTTTAAAATCCACTGTAAGTCCTTTTGTGGGAAAACAGGACTGAGTGGGCGGACAAAGTAAATTGTTTTTAAAGCATTGTACGTCCCTTTAACTAACCCAATCGCCAGAATTCTTAACAGAGCGTGTTTTCATATCAGATTTTGAAATTTTCTGAGATTTCAGATTTTAAAATCCACTGTAAGTCCTTTTGTGGAAAAACAGGACTGAGTGGGCGGACAAAGTAAATTGTTTTTGAAGCATTGTTCGTCCCTTTAACTAACCCAATCGCCATAATCCTTAACAGAGCGTGTATTCATATCAGATTTTGAAATTTTCTGAGATTTCAGATTTTAAAATCCACTGTAAGTCCTTTTGTGGGAAAACAGGACTGAGTGGGCGGACAAAGTAAATTGTTTTTGAAGCATTGTACGTCCCTTTAACTAACCCAATCGCCAGAATCCTTAACAGAGCGTGTTTTCATATCAGATTTTGAAATTTATTGAGATTTCAGATTTTAAAATCCACTGTAAGTCCTTTTGTGGGAAAACAGGACTGAGTGGGCGGACAAAGTAAATTGTTTTTAAAGCATTGTACGTCCCTTTAACTAACCCAATCGCCAGAATTCTTAACAGAGCGTGTTTTCATATCAGATTTTGAAATTTTCTGAGATTTCAGATTTTAAAATCCACTGTAAATCCTTTTGTGGGAAAACAGGACTGAGTGGGCGGACAAAGTAAATTGTTTTTGAAGCACTGTACGTCCCTTTAACTAACCCAATCGCCAGAATTCTTAACAGAGCGTGTATTCATATCAGATTTTGAAATTTTCTGAGATTTCAGATTTTAAAATCCACTGTAATTCCTTTTGTGGGAAAACAGGACTGAGTGGGCGGACAAAGTAAATTGTTTTTGAAGCATTGTACGTCCCTTTAACTAACCCAATCGCCAGAATCCTTAACAGAGCGTGTTTTCATATCAGATTTTGAAATTTACTGAGATTTCAGATTTTAAAATCCACTGTAAGTCCTTTTGTGGGAAAACAAGACTGAGTGGGCGGACAAAGTAAATTGTTTTTGAAGCATTGTACGTCCCTTTAACTAACCCAATCGCCAGAATTCTTAACAGAGCGTGTTTTCATATCAGATTTTGAAATTTTCTGAGATTTCAGATTTTAAAATCCACTGTAAGTCCTTTTGTGGGAAAACAGGACTGAGTGGGCGGGCAAAGTAAATTGTTTTTGAAGCATTGTACGTCCCTTTAACTAACCCAATCGCCAGAATTCTTAACAGAGCGTGTATTCATATCAGATTTTGAAATTTTCTGAGATTTCAGATTTTAAAATCCACTGTAAGTCCTTTTGTGGGAAAACGGGACTGAGTGGGCGGACAAAGTAAATTGTTTTTGAAGCATTGTACGTCCCTTTAACTAACCCAATCGCCAGAATTCTTAACAGAGCGTGTATTCATATCAGATTTTGAAATTTTCTGAGATTTCAGATTTTAAAATCCACTGTAAGTCCTTTTGTGGGAAAACAGGACTGAGTGGGCGGACAAAGTAAATTGTTTTTGAAGCATTGTACGTCCCTTTAACTAACCCAATCGCCAGAATTCTTAACAGAGCGTGTATTCATATCAGATTTTGAAATTTTCTGAGATTTCAGATTTTAAAATCCACTGTAAGTCCTTTTGTGGGAAAACAGGACTGAGTGGGCGGACAAAGTAAATTGTTTTTGAAGCATTGTACGTCCCTTTAACTAACCCAATCGCCAGAATCCTTAACAGAGCGTGTTTTCATATCAGATTTTGAAATTTACTGAGATTTCAGATTTTAAAATCCACTGTAAGTCCTTTTGTGGGAAAACAGGACTGAGTGGGCGGACAAAGTAAATTGTTTTTGAAGCATTGTACGTCCCTTTAACTAACCCAATCGCCAGAATTCTTAACAGAGCGTGTTTTCATATCAGATTTTGAAATTTTCTGAGATTTCAGATTTTAAAATCCACTGTAAGTCCTTTTGTGGGAAAACAGGACTGAGTGGGCGGGCAAAGTAAATTGTTTTTGAAGCATTGTACGTCCCTTTAACTAACCCAATCGCCAGAATTCTTAACAGAGCGTGTTTTCATATCAGATTTTGAAATTTTCTGAGATTTCAGATTTTAAAATCCACTGTAAGTCCTTTTGTGGGAAAACAGGACTGAGTGGGCGGACAAAGTAAATTGTTTTTGAAGCATTGTACGTCCCTTTAACTAACCCAATCGCCAGAATTCTTAACAGAGCGTGTTTTCATATCAGATTTTGAAATTTTCTGAGATTTCAGATTTTAAAATCCACTGTAAGTCCTTTTGTGGGAAAACAGGACTGAGTGGGCGGGCAAAGTAAATTGTTTTTGAAGCATTGTACGTCCCTTTAACTAACCCAATCGCCAGAATTCTTAACAGAGCGTGTTTTCATATCAGATTTTGAAATTTTCTGAGATTTCAGATTTTAAAATCCACTGTAAGTCCTTTTGTGGGAAAACAGGACTGAGTGGGCGGACAAAGTAAATTGTTTTTGAAGCATTGTACGTCCCTTTAACTAACCCAATCGCCAGAATCCTTAACAGAGCGTGTTTTCATATCAGATTTTGAAATTTATTGAGATTTCAGATTTTAAAATCCACTGTAAGTCCTTTTGTGGGAAAACAGGACTGAGTGGGCGGACAAAGTAAATTGTTTTTAAAGCATTGTACGTCCCTTTAACTAACCCAATCGCCAGAATCCTTAACAGAGCGTGTTTTCATATCAGATTTTGAAATTTTCTGAGATTTCAGATTTTAAAATCCACTGTAAGTCCTTTTGTGGGAAAACAGGACTGAGTGGGCGGATCAGGTAAATGGTTTTTGAAGCATTGTACGTCCCTTTAACTAATCTAATCGCCAGAACTCTTAACAGAGCGTGTTTTCATATCAGATTTTGAAATTTTCTGAGATATCAGATTTTAAAATCCACTGCAAGTCCTTTTGTGGGAAACAGGACTGAGTGGGCGGACAAAGTAAATTGTTTTTGAAGCATTGTACGTCCCTTTAACTAACCCAATCGCCAGAATCCTTAACAGAGCGTGTTTTCATATCAGATTTTGAAATTTATTGAGATTTCAGATTTTAAAATCCACTGTAAGTCCTTTTGTGGGAAAACAGGACTGAGTGGGCGGACAAAGTAAATTGTTTTTAAAGCATTGTATGTCCCTTTAACTAATCTAATCGCCAGAACTCTTAACAGAGCGTGTTTTCATATCAGATTTTGAAATTTTCTGAGATTTCAGATTTTAAAATCCACTGTAAGTCCTTTTGTGGGAAAACAGGACTGAGTGGGCGGACAAAGTAAATTGTTTTTAAAGCATTGTACGTCCCTTTAACTAATCCAATCGCCAGAACTCTTAACAGAGCGTGTTTTCATATCAGATTTTGAAATTTTCTGAGATTTCAGATTTTAAAATCCACTGTAAGTCCATTTGTGGGAAAACAGGACTGAGTGGGCGGATCAAGTAAATGGTTTTTGAAGCATTGTACGTCCCTTTAACTAATCCAATCGCCAGAATCCTTAACAGAGCGTGTTTTCATATCAGATTTTGAAATTTATTGAGATTTCAGATTTTAAAATCCACTGTAAGTCCTTTTGTGGGAAAACAGGACTAAGTGGGCGGACAAAGTAAATTGTTTTTAAAGCATTGTACGTCCCTTTAACTAACCCAATCGCCAGGATCCTAACAGAGCGTGTTTTCATACTAGATTTAGAAATTTTCTGAGATTTCAGATTTTAAAATCCACTGTAAGTCCTTTTGTGGGAAAACAGGACTGAGTGGGCGGACAAAGTAAATTGTTTTTGAAGCATTGTACGTCCCTTTAACTAACCCAATCGCCAGAATTCTTAACAGAGCGTGTTTTCATACTAGATTTTGAAATTTTCTGAGATTTCAGATTTTAAATTCCACTGTAAGTCCTTTTGTGGGAAAACAGGACTGAGTGGGCGGACAAAGTAAATTGTTTTTGAAGCATTGTACGTCCCTTTAACTAACCCAATCGCCAGAATCCTTAACACAGCGTGTTTTCATATCAGATTTTGAAATTTTCTGAGATTTCAGATTTTAAAATCCACTGTAAGTCCTTTTGTGGGAAAACAGGACTGAGTGGGCGGACAAAGTAAATTGTTTTTGAAGCATTGTATGTCCCTTTAACTAACCCAATCGCCAGAATCCTAACAGAGCGTGTTTTCATACTAGATTTTGATATTTTCTGAGATTTCAGATTTTAAAATCCACTGTAAGTCCTTTTGTGGGAAAACAGGACTGAGTGGGCGGACAAAGTAAATTGTTTTTAAAGCATTGTACGTCCCTTTAACTAATCCAATCGCCAGAACTCTTAACAGAGCGTGTTTTCATATCAGATTTTTAAATTTTCTGAGATTTCAGATTTTAAAATCCACTGTAAGTCCTTTTGTGGGAAAACAGGACTGAGTGGGCGGACAAAGTAAATTGTTTTTAAAGCATTGTACGTCCCTTTAACTAACCCAATCACCAGAATCCTTAACAGAGCGTGTATTCATATCAGATTTTGAAATTTTCTGAGATTTCAGATTTTAAAATCCACTGTAAGTCCTTTTGTGGGAAAACAGGACTGAGTGGGCGGACAAAGTAAATTGTTTTTAAAGCATTGTACGTCCCTTTAACTAACCCAATCGCCAGAATCCTTTACAGAGCGTGTATTCATATCAGATTTTGAAATTTTCTGAGATTTCAGATTTTAAAATCCACTGTAAGTCCTTTTGTGGGAAAACAGGACTGAGTGGGCGGACAAAGTAAAATGTTTTTGAAGCATTGTACGTCCCTTTAACTAACGCAATCGCCAGAATCCTTAACAGAGCGTGTATTCATATCAGATTTTGAAATTTTCTGAGATTTCAGATTTTAAAATTCACTGTAAGTCCTTTTGTGGGAAAACAGGACTGAGTGGGCGGATCAAGTAAATTGTTTTTGAAGCATTGTACGTCCCTTTAACTAACCCAATCGCCAGAATCCTTAACAGAGCGTGTTTTCATATCAGATTTTGAAATTTTCTGAGATTTCAGATTTTAAAATCCACTGTGAGTCCTTTTGTGGGAAAACATGACTGAGTGGGCGGACAAAGTAAATTGTTTTTGAAGCATTGTACGTCCCTTTAACTAACCCAATCGCCAGAATCCTTAACAGAGCGTGTTTTCATATCAGATTTTGAAATTTACTGAGATTTCAGATTTTAAAATCCACTGTAAGTCCTTTTGTGGGAAAACAGGACTGAGTGGGCGGACAAAGTAAATTGTTTTTAAAGCATTGTACGTCCCTTTAACTAATCCAATCGCCAGAACTCTTAACAGAGGGTGTTTTCATATCAGATTTTGAAATTTATTGAGATTTCAGATTTTAAAATCCACTGTAAGTCCTTTTGTGGGAAAACAGGACTGAGTGGGCGGACAAAGTAAATTGTTTTTAAAGCATTGTACGTCCCTTTAACTAACCCAATCGCCAGAATCCTTAACAGAGCGTGTTTTCATATCAGATTTTGAAATTTATTGAGATTTCAGATTTTAAAATCCACTGTAAGTCCTTTTGTGGGAAAACAGGACTGAGGGGGCGGACAAAGTAAATTGTTTTTGAAGCATTGTACGTCCCTTTAACTAACCCGCACACCACGTCCCTCACACCACGTGTCCCTCACATCACGAACCTCACACCATGTCCCTCACACCACGTCACTCACGCCACGTGTCCTTCACACACCGTCCCTAACACCGTCCCTCACACCGTCCCTCACACCGTCCCTCACACCGTCCCTCACACCGTCCTTCACACCGTCCTTCACACCGTCCCTCACACCGTCCCTCACACCGTCCCTCATACCGTCTCTCACACCGTCCCACACACCGTCCCTCACACCATCCCTCACACCGTCCCTCACACCGTCCCTCACATCGTCCTTCACACCGTCCCTCGCACCGTCCCTCACACCGTCTCTCACACCGTCTCTCACACCGTCCCTCACACCGTCCCTCACACCGTCCCTCACACCGTCCCTCACACCGTCGCTCACACCGTCCTTCACACCGTCCCTCACACCGTCCCTCACACCGTCCCTCACACCGTCCCTCACACCGTCCCTCACACCGTCCCTCACACCGTCCCTCACACCGTCCTTCACACCGTCCCTCACACCGTCCTTCACACCGTCCCTCACACCGTCCCTCACACCGTCCCTCACACCGTCCCTCACACCGTCCCTCACACCGTCCCTCACACCGTCCCTCACACCGTTCCTCGCACCGTCCCTCACACCGTCCCTCACACCGTCCCTCACACCGTCCCTCACACCGTCCCTCACACCGTCCCTCACACCGTCCCTCGCACCGTCCCTCACACCGTCTCTCACACCGTCTCTCACACAGTCCCTCACACCGTCCCTCACACCGTCCCTCACACCGTCCCTCACACCGTCCCTCGCACCGTCCCTCGCACCGTCCCTCGCACCGTCCCTCACACCGTCCCTCACACCGTCCCTCACACCGTCCCTCACACCGTCCCTCACACCGTCCAACACACCGTCCCTCACACCGTCCCTCACAGCTTCGCTGAAGCCGACATAGTTGGTCTCAGGAGGGCATACGGTGGGACACAAACGGCCACAGTGAGCCTTAGTGCAGAAGGTGCAGCTATTCTCCTGAAGGAAGGTAGAATTAGGATCGGCTGGGTCATATGCAGGATTCGCGAGAGGAACATACCGACGAAATGCTTCCGATGCTTGCAGTTTGGACATATAGCCCGCCTGTGCAAGAGTAAAGTTGACCGCTCGGGAACATGCCGCAAGTGTGGACAGGACGGTCACATTGCTGGGAATTGCGAACGGGAACCACTCTGCATGTTCTGCAAAGTGGACAACCCAAAGTTCGCCAAACATATCGCGGGGAGCAGGAAGTGTCCTCAGTTTCAAAGCGCTCTTAAATCGCGATCTAGGAGATGAAGTTAATACAAATTAATCTGAATCATTGCGAAGCAGCCCAGGACCTATTGGTCCAGAGAGTAAAGGAGGAGAATATCGATGTCGCAATCATAAGCGAACCTTATAGAGTACCGATGAATAGTACTTGGATCACGGACGGATCTAGTACTGCGGCTATATGGACTTGTGGTTCATTACCCTTCCAGCAAACCTATGCGCGGGACATTGGTTTTGTTATGGCCAGGATAAAGGGAGTTTTCGTCTACAGCTGTTACGCCCCCCCGAGGTGGTCAATGGATGAGTTCCAACATATGTTGGAGAGGCTGGCGTCACACGTGCGCCTGAACACCCCCGTTATTATTGGAGGAGATTTTAACGCTTGGGCGATCGAATGGGGTAGTAGATATACTAACGCCAGGGGTCGCTGCCTCTTGGAAACATTCGCTTCCCTTCCTGTGGCGCTGATGAATGACGGAAGAGGAAGCACATTTAGGAGAGCTGGTTCGAGCTCGATAATAGATTTGTCGTTCGTGAGCGATGGCCTTGTTTCGCGGACCGCATGGAGGCTAACTGAGGACTTCACGAATAGTGACCATCAGGCAATCGTGGTGACGGTTACTGGGCGCAACACGAGAGGAAACGGATTGCCGAAGTTTACGGGACCTAAATGGAAGGACTCCCGCTTTGACGAGGAGACGTATAGATTGATGTTGTCGTCTTTTCATACGACTGGCAGCACGGTCGAGGAATTACTGAGCGGCGTATACGAAATGCTCAACACTGCATGTGATGCTGCTATGCCTAGGAGAACTGTGTGTAGGGGACGTTCCCCCTGCTACTGGTGGAATAACGAGATTCGAAGACTGCGGTCGGCGTGCTTTGGGGCGAGAAGACGGGCCCAGCGCACGAGAGGAAGACCGACATGGGAAGTCGAACGGGCTTCATATGAAGATCTAAGGCGTCAACTTAGAAGAGCCATTAAAAGGAGCAAGAAACTATCCTTTCAGCGGATATGTCAGGAAGCTGACATCAATCCTTTTGGGACGGCGTACAGAGTCGTCTGCAAGAGAATCGGTGCTCGAGAACAGCCTAAACTAGGTTGTCCAGTTTTGCTACGGGGGATCATTGGTACATTATTCCCACGTGGCCAGCCCTACACTTTTATAAGTAGGGAGCCGGAGGCCATTCATACCATACCCGAGGTAACAGGAGAGGAGGTACTCGCAGCATGCACTAGAATAGGAGATAGGAAAACACCGGGGCCAGATGGAATCCCGAATAGGGCACTTAAGGCGGCTATCCGGCTCATACCGGATACGTTCGCCAAGCTGTTCCACAAATGCTTCGTCGAAGGTGTTTTTCCACGTAGGTGGAAGCAGCAGAAATTGGTTCTCATTCCAAAACCTGGTAAACCGCCAGGGGAACCATCGTCGTATCGGCCCATCTGCCTACTTGACACGATGGGAAAAATACTGGAGAGGATAATATACAATCGACTACTAACATGTGCTGAGGCAGGAGGAGCTCTCTCGGACCTGCAATACGAATTTAGGAAAGGACGGTCCACAGTTGACGCGATAAGGAGGGTGGTCGACATTGCAAGAGATGCAATAGAGGGCGAAAGATGGAGATTTGGCACTAAGGAATACTGCGCGGTTGTCACACTTGACGTTAAAAACGCGTTCAACTCGGCGAATTGGGGCGTATTATGAGAGCCCTCTTTAACATGGCTACGCCGCCATACTTAATGGAGATTCTGAATAATTACTTTCAGGACAGGAAGCTAATATACCTAACGGATGAAGGAGAGCAGGAATACGTAGTGACGTCGGGAGTCCCGCAGGGCTCCGTACTTGGGCCACTACTATGGAACATTATGTACGATGGAGTACTTCGACTGCGATTGCCAAGCGGGACTACAATTGTGGGCTTTGCAGATGACATTGCCATAGTCTCGGTAGCTAAAACGGTAGGAGAAATAGAGGAGAAAACGAACACAGCGATTCGAAATGTTGGAGCATGGCTGGATGAGGCAGGTTTGACGCTTGCTGCACATAAAACGGAGGTCGTCTTGATAAGCGGTCGGAAGAGAGTGGAGAAGATGGAAGTGACCGTTGGAGGCACAAGGATCGAATCGAAGAGGGCGATAAAATACCTGGGCGTGATTATCGACGACAGGTTGAACTTCAAGGAGCACGTGAAATACATCGGCGAAAAAGCATCTGTAACACAGGGAGCACTGGCGAGGATGATGCCAAATATTGGAGGACCAGGTCCATTCAAAAGGAGGATAATTTCGGCGGTAATAACGTCGATAATGCTGTATGCTTGCCCAATATGGTCGGAGGCACTCTCCGTGGGGACGACAAGGAGGATACTGCCCTCGGTGTATCGTCTAAGCGCGATTAGACGGATAAGTGGCTTCAGGACAGTGTCTGATGAAGCGGTATTGGTGTTGGCAAAGACAATACCAATAGACATATTGGCGGATGAGATGAGGAGGATATACCTTCGCCGTCTCGAGCACCCGGGACGAATAGCAGCTATAAAAGCGGAGGAACGAAGGACTTCCATGCACAAATGGCAGTCACGATGGGAAAGCAGTTTAAAGGGAAGATGGACATTTCGCCTTATCCCTGATGTAACCCTTTGGATGACTAACAAACATTGCGAGCTGAACTACTACGTGACTCAGTTCCTAACTGGTCATGGGTGCTTCAGGAAGTACCTGCACAGATTTGGTCATGACACTTCCCCTATATGCCCAAACTGTGTAGATGAGGAGGAAGATGCGGAGCATATTCTAATATGCTGTCCCAGATTTAGATGGCCCGGGGAAACGAGTTTAGGACCAAACCGGCTAATGGAAGAGCTGTTGAATCGTAGGATTCTATGGAGTCAATATAGCCAGAGAATGGCTGAAGTTTTGATAGTACTCCGAAGACTGGAGGAACAGAGGCGAAATTTGAATTAACGAGATAAAGCTTTCAAGCTAACCAGCTCTCCGCGAAGTAATACCTTACGGCAGTCCCGCGGAGGGAGAGTGGTTGAAGTGTGTAGGGGGTGGGTTTAGTACGTAGGCACCAGTGATGGTGAATCGTGCACTCTTTTGTTGGAACAAAAGTGTCTTTCGAAGATTCCCACCTCCGGCTCAAGACAAAAAAAAAAAAAAAAAAAAAAAAACACTGTCCCTCACACCGTCCCTCACACCGTCCCTCACAACGTCCCTCACACCGTCCCTCACACCGTCCCTCACACCGTCCCTCACACCGTCCCTCACACCGTCCCTCACACCGTCCCTCGCACCGTCCCTCACACCGTCCCTCACACCGTCCCTCACACCGTCCCTCACACCGGTGACCGGTCACCCTCGGACACCTCGGTGTGAAAAAAAAAAAAAAAAAAAAAAATGGTCATTTATTTTTTTGAGAATTTTTATGTATTTTTGGCCAAAATTCGATTTTTCAAAATTGAATACCTCGACTCACAAAATTTTGAAAAAAATCGAATATCTCGACTCACAAAAGTAGTACAGCTTTTTGAGTAGCACGGTTCGAAAGAGGACGTTTTTTCCAATTAAAAAATGGCCATTTATTTTTTTGAGAATTTTCATGTATTTTTGGCCAAAATTCGATTTTTCAAAATTGAATACCCCGACACACAAAATTTTGAAAAAAATCGAATATCTCGACTCACAAAAGTAGTACAGCTTCTTGAGTAGCACGGTTCGAAAGAAGACGTTTTTTCCAATTAAAAAATGGCCATTTATTTTTTTGAGAATTTTCATGTATTTTTGGCCAAAATTCGATTTTTCAAAATTGAATACCTCGACTCACAAAATTTTGAAAAAAATCGAATATCTCGACTCACAAAAGTAGTACAGCTTTTTGAGTAGCACGGTTCGAAAGAGGACGTTTTTTCCAATTAAAAAATGGCCATTTATTTTTTTGAGAATTTTCATGTATTTTTGCCCAAAATTCGATTTTTCAAAATTGAATACCTCGACTCACAAAATTTTGAAAAAAATCGAATATCTCGACTCACAAAAGTAGTACAGCTTTTTGAGTAGCACGGTTCGAAAGAGGACGTTTTTTCCAATTAAAAAATAGCCATTTATTTTTTTGAGAATTATCATGTATTTTTGGCCAAAATTCGATTTTTCAAAATTGAATACCTCGGCTCACAAAATTTTGAAAAAAACGAATATCTCGACTCACAAAAGTAGTACAGCTTTTTGAGTAGCACGGTTCGAAAGAGGACGTTTTTTCCAATTAAAAAATGGCCATTTATTTTTTTGAGAATCTTCATGTATTTTTGGCCAAAATTCGATTTTTCAAAATTGAATACCTCGACTCACAAAATTTTGAAAAAAAATCGAATATCTCGACTCACAGAAGTAGTACAGCTTTTTGAGTAGCACGGTTCGAAAGAGGACGTTTTTTTCCAATTAAAAAATGGCCATTTATTTTTTTGAGAATCTTCATGTATTTTTGGCCAAAATTCGATTTTTCAAAATTGAATACCTCGACTCACAAACTTTTGAAAAAAATCGAATATCTCGACTCACAAAAGTAGTACAGCTTTTTGAGTAGCACGGTTCGAAAGAGGAAGTTTTTTCCAATTAAAAAATGAAAATTTATTTTTTTGAGAATTTTCATATATTTTTGGCCAAAATTAGATTTTTCAAAATTTAATACCTCGACTCACAAAATTTTGAAAAAAATTGAATACCTCGACTCACAAAAGTAGTACAGCTTTTTGAGTAGAACGGTTCGAAAGAGGACGTTTTTTCCAATTAAAAAATGGCCATTTATTTTTTTGAGAATTTTCATGTATTTTTGGCCAAAATTCGATTTTTCAAAATTGAATACCCCGACACACAAAATTTTGAAAAAAATCGAATATCTCGACTCACAAAAGTAGTACAGCTTTTTGACTAGCACGGTTCGAAAGAAGACGTTTTTTCCAATTAAAAAATGGCCATTTATTTTTTTGAGAATTTTCATGTATTTTTGGCCAAAATTCGATTTTTCAAAATTGAATAAATCGACTCACAAAATTTTGAAAAAAATCGAATATCTCGACTCACAAAAGTAGTACAGCTTTTTGAGTAGCACGGTTCAAAAGAGGACGTTTTTTCCAATTAAAAAATGGCCATTTATTTTTTTGAGAATTTTCATGTATTTTTGCCCAAAATTCGATTTTTCAAAATTGAATACCTCGACTCACAAAATTTTGAAAAAAATCGAATATCTCGACTCACAAAAGTAGTACAGCTTTTTGAGTAGCACGGTTCGAAAGAGGACGTTTTTTCCAATTAAAAAATAGCCATTTATTTTTTTGAGAATTATCATGTATTTTTAGCCAAAATTCGATTTTTCAAAATTGAATACCTCGACTCACAAAATTTTGAAAAAAACGAATATCTCGACACACGAAAGTAGTACAGCTTTTTGAGTAGCACGGTTCGAAAGAGGACGTTTTTTCCAATTAAAAAATAGCCATTTATTTTTTTGAGAATTATCATGTATTTTTGGCCAAAATTCGATTTTTCAAAATTGAATACCTCGACTCACAAAATTTTGAAAAAAAACGAATATCTCGACTCATAGAAGTAGTACAGCTTTTTGAGTAGCACGGTTCGAAAGAGGACGTTTTTTCCAATTAAAAAATGGCCATTTGTTTTTTTGAGAATATTCATGATTTTTGGCCAAAATTCGATTTTTCAAAATTGAATACCTCGACTCACAAACTTTTGAAAAAAATCGAATATCTCGACTCACAAAAGTAGTACAGCTTTGGAGTAGCACGGTTCGAAAGAGGACGTTTTTTCCAATTAAAAAATGGAAATTTATTTTTTTGAGAATTTTCATGTATTTTTGGCCAAAATTCGATTTTTCAAAATTGAATACCTCGACTCACAAACTTTTGAAAAAAATCGAATATCTCTACTCACAAAAGTAGTACAGCTTTTTGAGTAGAACGGTTCGAAAGAGGACGTTTTTTCCAATTAAAAAATGGCCATTTATTTTTTTGAGAATTTTCATGTATTTTTGGCCAAAATTCGATTTTTCAAAATTGAATACCCCGACACACAAAATTTTGAAAAAAATCGAATATCTCGACTCACAAAAGTAGTACAGCTTTTTGAGTAGCACGGTTCGAAAGAGGACGTTTTTTCCAATTAAAAAATGGCCATTTATTTTTTTGAGAATTTTCATGTATTTTTGGCCAAAATTCGATTTTTCAAAATTGAATACCTCGGCTCACAAAATTTTGAAAAAAATTGAATATCTCGACACTCGAAAGTAGTACAGCTTTTTGAGTAGCACGGTTCGAAAGAGGACGTTTTTTCCAATTAAAAAATGGCCATTTATTTTTTTGAGAATTTTCATGTATTTTTGGCCAAAATTCGATTTTTCAAAATTGAATACCCCGACACACAAAATTTTGAAAAAAATCGAATATCTCGACTCACAAAAGTAGTACAGCTTTTTGAGTAGCACGGTTCGAAAGAGGACGTTTTTTCCAATTAAAAAATGGCCATTTATTTTTTTGAGAATTTTCATGTATTTTTGGCCAAAATTCGATTTTTCAAAATTGAATACCTCGACTCACAAAATTTTGAAAAAAATCGAATATCTCGACTCACAAAAGTAGTACAGCTTTTTGAGTAGCACGGTTCGAAAGAGGACGTTTTTTCCAATTAAAAAATGGCCATTTATTTTTTTGAGAATTTTCATGTATTTTTGCCCAAAATTCGATTTTTCAAAATTGAATACCTCGACTCACAAAATTTTGAAAAAAATCGAATATCTCGACTCACAAACGTAGTACAGCTTTTTGAGTAGCACGGTTCGAAAGAGGACGTTTTTTCCAATTAAAAAATAGCCATTTATTTTTTTGAGAATTATCATGTATTTTTTAGCCAAAATTCGATTTTTCAAAATTGAATACCTCGGCTCACAAAATTTTGAAAAAAACGAATATCTCGACTCACAAAAGTAGTACAGCTTTTTGAGTACCGCGGTTCGAAAGAGGACGTTTTTTCCAATTAAAAAATGGCCATTTATTTTTTTGAGAATCTTCATGTATTTTTGGCCAAAATTCGATTTTTCAAAATTGAATACCTCGACTCACAAAATTTTGAAAAAAAAATCGAATATCTCGACTCACAGAAGTAGTACAGCTTTTTGAGTAGCACGGTTCGAAAGAGGAAGTTTTTTCCAATTAAAAAATGGAAATTTATTTTTTTGAGAATTTTCATGTATTTTTGGCCAAAATTAGATTTTTCAAAATTTAATACCTCGACTCACAAAATTTTGAAAAAAATTGAATACCTCGACTCACAAAAGTAGTACAGCTTTTTGAGTAGAACGGTTCGAAAGAGGACGTTTTTTCCAATTAAAAAATGGCCATTTATTTTTTTGAGAATTATCATGTATTTTTGGCCAAAATTCGATTTTTCAAAATTGAATACCTCGACTCACAAAATTTTGAAAAAAACGAATATCTCGACACACGAAAGTAGTACAGCTTTTTGAGTAGCACGGTTCGAAAGAGGACGTTTTTTCCAATTAAAAAATAGCCATTTATTTTTTTGAGAATTATCATGTATTTTTGGCCAAAATTCGAATTTTCAAAATTGAATACCTCGACTCACAAAATTTTGAAAAAAAACGAATATCTCGACTCATAGAAGTAGTACAGCTTTTTGAGTAGCACGGTTCGAAAGAGGTCGTTTTTTCCAATTAAAAAATGGCCATTTGTTTTTTTGAGAATATTCAAGATTTTTGGCCAAAATTCGATTTTTCAAAATTGAATACCTCGACTCACAAACTTTTGAAAAAAATCGAATATCTCGACTCACAAAAGTAGTACAGCTTTTTGAGTAGCACGGTTCGAAAGAGGACGTTTTTTCCAATTAAAAAATGGCCATTTATTTTTTTGAGAATTTTCATGTATTTTTGGCCAAAATTCGATTTTTCAAAATTGAATACCTCGACTCACAAACTTTTAAAAAAAATCGAATATCTCGACTCACAAAAGTAGTACAGCTTTTTGAGTAGCACGGTTCGAAAGAGGACGTTTTTTTCCAATTAAAAAATGGCCATTTATTTTTTTGAGAATTTTCATGTATTTTTGGCCAAAATTCGATTTTTCAAAATTGAATACCTCGACTCACAAAATTTTGAAAAAAATCGAATATCTCGACTCACAAAAGTAGTACAGCTTTTTGAGTAGCACGGTTCGAAAGAGGATGTTTTTCCCAATTAAAAAATGGCCATTTATTTTTGTGAGAATTTTCATGTATTTTTGGCCAAAAATCGATTTTTCAAAATTGAATACCTCGACTCACAAAATTTTGAAAAAAATCGAATATCTCGACTCACAGAAGTAGTACAGCTTTTTGAGTAGCACGGTTCGAAAGAGGACGTTTTTTCCAATTAAAAAATGGAAATTTATTTTTTTGAGAATTTTCATGTATTTTTGGCCAAAATTCGATTTTTCAAAATTGAATACCTCGACTCACAAACTTTTGAAAAAAATCGAATATCTCTACTCACAAAAGTAGTACAGCTTTTTGAGTAGAACGGTTCGAAAGAGGACGTTTTTTCCAATTAAAAAATGGCCATTTATTTTTTTGAGAATTTTCATGTATTTTTGGCCAAAATTCGATTTTTCAAAATTGAATACCCCGACACACAAAATTTTGAAAAAAATCGAATATCTCGACTCACAAAAGTAGTACAGCTTTTTGAGTAGCACGGTTCGAAAGAGGACGTTTTTTCCAATTAAAAAATGGCCATTTATTTTTTTGAGAATTTTCATGTATTTTTGGCCAAAATTCGATTTTTCAAAATTGAATACCTCGGCTCACAAAATTTTGAAAAAAATCGAATATCTCGACACTCGAAAGTAGTACAGCTTTTTGAGTAGCACGGTTCGAAAGAGGACGTTTTTTCCAATTAAAAAATGGCCATTTATTTTTTTGAGAATTTTCATGTATTTTTGGCCAAAATTCGATTTTTCAAAATTGAATACCCCGACACACAAAATTTTGAAAAAAATCGAATATCTCGACTCACAAAAGTAGTACAGCTTTTTGAGTAGCACGGTTCGAAAGAGGACGTTTTTTCCAATTAAAAAATGGCCATTTATTTTTTTGAGAATTTTCATGTATTTTTGGCCAAAATTCGATTTTTCAAAATTGAATACCTCGACTCACAAAATTTTGAAAAAAATCGAATATCTCGACTCACAAAAGTAGTACAGCTTTTTGAGTAGCACGGTTCGAAAGAGGACGTTTTTTCCAATTAAAAAATGGCCATTTATTTTTTTGAGAATTTTCATGTATTTTTGCCCAAAATTCGATTTTTCAAAATTGAATACCTCGACTCACAAAATTTTGAAAAAAATCGAATATCTCGACTCACAAACGTAGTACAGCTTTTTGAGTAGCACGGTTCGAAAGAGGACGTTTTTTCCAATTAAAAAATAGCCATTTATTTTTTTGAGAATTATCATGTATATTTGGCCAAAATTCGATTTTTCAAAATTGAATACCTCGGCTCACAAAATTTTGAAAAAAACGAATATCTCGACTCACAAAAGTAGTACAGCTTTTTGAGTAGCACGGTTCGAAAGAGGACGTTTTTTCCAATTAAAAAATGGCCATTTATTTTTTTGAGAATCTTCATGTATTTTTGGCCAAAATTCGATTTTTCAAAATTGAATACCTCGACTCACAAAATTTTGAAAAAAAAATCGAATATCTCGACTCACAGAAGTAGTACAGCTTTTTGAGTAGCACGGTTCGAAAGAGGAAGTTTTTTCCAATTAAAAAATGGAAATTTATTTTTTTGAGAATTTTCATGTATTTTTGGCCAAAATTAGATTTTTCAAAATTTAATACCTCGACTCACAAAATTTTGAAAAAAACGAATATCTCGACTCACAAAAGTAGTACAGCTTTTTGAGTACCACGGTTCGAAAGAGGACGTTTTTTCCAATTAAAAAATGGCCATTTATTTTTTTGAGAATCTTCATGTATTTTTGGCCAAAATTCGATTTTTCAAAATTGAATACCTCGACTCACAAAATTTTGAAAAAAAAATCGAATATCTCGACTCACAAACGTAGTACAGCTTTTTGAGTAGCACGGTTCGAAAGAGGACGTTTTTTCCAATTAAAAAATAGCCATTTATTTTTTTGAGAATTATCATGTATATTTGGCCAAAATTCGATTTTTCAAAATTGAATACCTCGGCTCACAAAATTTTGAAAAAAACGAATATCTCGACTCACAAAAGTAGTACAGCTTTTTGAGTAGCACGGTTCGAAAGAGGACGTTTTTTCCAATTAAAAAATGGCCATTTATTTTTTTGAGAATTTTCATGTATTTTTGCCCAAAATTCGATTTTTCAAAATTGAATACCTCGACTCACAAAATTTTGAAAAAAATCGAATATCTCGACTCACAAACGTAGTACAGCTTTTTGAGTAGCACGGTTCGAAAGAGGACGTTTTTTCCAATTAAAAAATAGCCATTTATTTTTTTGAGAATTATCATGTATATTTGGCCAAAATTCGATTTTTCAAAATTGAATACCTCGGCTCACAAAATTTTGAAAAAAACGAATATCTCGACTCACAAAAGTAGTACAGCTTTTTGAGTAGCACGGTTCGAAAGAGGACGTTTTTTCCAATTAAAAAATGGCCATTTATTTTTTTGAGAATCTTCATGTATTTTTGGCCAAAATTCGATTTTTCAAAATTGAATACCTCGACTCACAAAATTTTGAAAAAAAAATCGAATATCTCGACTCACAGAAGTAGTACAGCTTTTTGAGTAGCACGGTTCGAAAGAGGAAGTTTTTTCCAATTAAAAAATGGAAATTTATTTTTTTGAGAATTTTCATGTATTTTTGGCCAAAATTCGATTTTTCAAAATTGAATACCTCGGCTCACAAAATTTTGAAAAAAACGAATATCTCGACTCACAAAAGTAGTACAGCTTTTTGAGTACCACGGTTCGAAAGAGGACGTTTTTTCCAATTAAAAAATGGCCATTTATTTTTTTGAGAATCTTCATGTATTTTTGGCCAAAATTCGATTTTTCAAAATTGAATACCTCGACTCACAAAATTTTGAAAAAAAAATCGAATATCTCGACTCACAGAAGTAGTACAGCTTTTTGAGTAGCACGGTTCGAAAGAGGAAGTTTTTTCCAATTAAAAAATGGAAATTTATTTTTTTGAGAATTTTCATGTATTTTTGGCCAAAATTAGATTTTTCAAAATTTAATACCTCGACTCACAAAATTTTGAAAAAAATTGAATACCTCGACTCACAAAAGTAGTACAGCTTTTTGAGTAGAACGGTTCGAAAGAGGACGTTTTTTCCAATTAAAAAATGGCCATTTATTTTTTTGAGAATTATCATGTATTTTTGGCCAAAATTCGATTTTTCAAAATTGAATACCTCGACTCACAAAATTTTGAAAAAAACGAATATCTCGACACACGAAAGTAGTACAGCTTTTTGAGTAGCACGGTTCGAAAGAGGACGTTTTTTCCAATTAAAAAATAGCCATTTATTTTTTTGAGAATTATCATGTATTTTTGGCCAAAATTCGAATTTTCAAAATTGAATACCTCGACTCACAAAATTTTGAAAAAAAACGAATATCTCGACTCATAGAAGTAGTACAGCTTTTTGAGTAGCACGGTTCGAAAGATGTCGTTTTTTCCAATTAAAAAATGGCCATTTGTTTTTTTGAGAATATTCATGATTTTTGGCCAAAATTCGATTTTTCAAAATTGAATACCTCGACTCACAAACTTTTGAAAAAAATCGAATATCTCGACTCACAAAAGTAGTACAGCTTTTTGAGTAGCACGGTTCGAAAGAGGACGTTTTTTCCAATTAAAAAATGGCCATTTATTTTTTTGAGAATTTTCATGTATTTTTGGCCAAAATTCGATTTTTCAAAATTGCATACCTCGACTCACAAAATTTTGAAAAAAATCGAATATCTCGACTCACAAAAGTAGTACAGCTTTTTGAGTAGCACGGTTCGAAAGAGGACGTTTTTTCCAATTAAAAAATGGCCATTTATTTTTTTGAGAATTTTCATGTATTTTTGGCCAAAATTCGATTTTTCAAAATTGAATACCTCGACTCACAAAATTTTGAAAAAAATCGAATATCTCGACTCACAAAAGTAGTACAGCTTTTTGAGTAGCACGGTTCGAAAGAGGACGTTTTTTCGAATTAAAAAATGGCCATTTATTTTTTTGAGAATTTTCATGTATTTTTGGCCAAAATTCGATTTTTCAAAATTGCATACCTCGACTCACAAAATTTTGAAAAAAATCGAATATCTCGACTCACAAAAGTAGTACAGCTTTTTGAGTACCACGGTTCGAAAGAGGACGTTTTTTCCAATTAAAAAATGGCCATTTATTTTTTTGAGAATCTTCATGTATTTTTGGCCAAAATTCGATTTTTCAAAATTGAATACCTCGACTCACAAAATTTTGAAAAAAAATCGAATATCTCGACTCACAGAAGTAGTACAGCTTTTTGAGTAGCACGGTTCGAAAGAGGAAGTTTTTTCCAATTAAAAAATGGAAATTTATTTTTTTGAGAATTTTCATGTATTTTTGGCCAAAATTAGATTTTTCAAAATTTAATACCTCGACTCACAAAATTTTGAAAAAAATTGAATACCTCGACTCACAAAAGTAGTACAGCTTTTTGAGTAGAACGGTTCGAAAGAGGACGTTTTTTCCAATTAAAAAATGGCCATTTATTTTTTTGAGAATTTTCATGTATTTTTGCCCAAAATTCGATTTTTCAAAATTGAATACCTCGACTCACAAAATTTTGAAAAAAATCGAATATCTCGACTCACAAAAGTAGTACAGCTTTTTGAGTAGCACGGTTCGAAAGAGGACGTTTTTTCCAATTAAAAAATAGCCATTTATTTTTTTGAGAATTATCATGTATTTTTGGCCAAAATTCGATTTTTCAAAATTGAATACCTCGACTCACAAAATTTTGAAAAAAACGAATATCTCGACACACGAAAGTAGTACAGCTTTTTGAGTAGCACGGTTCGAAAGAGGACGTTTTTTCCAATTAAAAAATAGCCATTTATTTTTTTGAGAATTATCATGTATTTTTGGCCAAAATTCGAATTTTCAAAATTGAATACCTCGACTCACAAAATTTTGAAAAAAAACGAATAACTCGACTCATAGAAGTAGTACAGCTTTTTGAGTAGCACGGTTCGAAAGAGGTCGTTTTTTCCAATTAAAAAATGGCCATTTGTTTTTTTGAGAATATTCATGATTTTTGGCCAAAATTCGATTTTTCAAAATTGAATACCTCGACTCACAAACTTTTGAAAAAAATCGAATATCTCGACTCACAAAAGTAGTACAGCTTTTTGAGTAGCACGGTTCGAAAGAGGACGTTTTTTCCAATTAAAAAATGGCCATTTATTTTTTTGAGAATTTTCATGTATTTTTGGCCAAAATTCGATTTTTCAAAATTGCATACCTCGACTCACAAAATTTTGAAAAAAATCGAATATCTCGACTCACAAAAGTAGTACAGCTTTTTGAGTAGCACGGTTCGAAAGAGGACGTTTTTTCCAATTAAAAAATGGCCATTTATTTTTTTGAGAATTTTCATGTATTTTTGGCCAAAATTCGATTTTTCAAAATTGAATACCTCGACTCACAAAATTTTGAAAAAAATCGAATATCTCGACTCACAAAAGTAGTACAGCTTTTTGAGTAGCACGGTTCGAAAGAGGACGTTTTTTCGAATTAAAAAATGGCCATTTATTTTTTTGAGAATTTTCATGTATTTTTGGCCAAAATTCGATTTTTCAAAATTGCATACCTCGACTCACAAAATTTTGAAAAAAATCGAATATCTCGACTCACAAAAGTAGTACAGCTTTTTGAGTACCACGGTTCGAAAGAGGACGTTTTTTCCAATTAAAAAATGGCCATTTATTTTTTTGAGAATCTTCATGTATTTTTGGCCAAAATTCGATTTTTCAAAATTGAATACCTCGACTCACAAAATTTTGAAAAAAAATCGAATATCTCGACTCACAGAAGTAGTACAGCTTTTTGAGTAGCACGGTTCGAAAGAGGAAGTTTTTTCCAATTAAAAAATGGAAATTTATTTTTTTGAGAATTTTCATGTATTTTTGGCCAAAATTAGATTTTTCAAAATTTAATACCTCGACTCACAAAATTTTGAAAAAAGTTGAATACCTCGACTCACAAAAGTAGTACAGCTTTTTGAGTAGAACGGTTCGAAAGAGGACGTTTTTTCCAATTAAAAAATGGCCATTTATTTTTTTGAGAATTTTCATGTATTTTTGCCCAAAATTCGATTTTTCAAAATTGAATACCTCGACTCACAAAATTTTGAAAAAAATCGAATATCTCGACTCACAAAAGTAGTACAGCTTTTTGAGTAGCACGGTTCGAAAGAGGACGTTTTTTCCAATTAAAAAATAGCCATTTATTTTTTTGAGAATTATCATGTATTTTTGGCCAAAATTCGATTTTTCAAAATTGAATACCTCGACTCACAAAATTTTGAAAAAAACGAATATCTCGACACACGAAAGTAGTACAGCTTTTTGAGTAGCACGGTTCGAAAGAGGACGTTTTTTCCAATTAAAAAATAGCCATTTATTTTTTTGAGAATTATCATGTATTTTTGGCCAAAATTCGAATTTTCAAAATTGAATACCTCGACTCACAAAATTTTGAAAAAAAACGAATAACTCGACTCATAGAAGTAGTACAGCTTTTTGAGTAGCACGGTTCGAAAGAGGTCGTTTTTTCCAATTAAAAAATGGCCATTTGTTTTTTTGAGAATATTCATGATTTTTGGCCAAAATTCGATTTTTCAAAATTGAATACCTCGACTCACAAACTTTTGAAAAAAATCGAATATCTCGACTCACAAAAGTAGTACAGCTTTGGAGTAGCACGGTTCGAAAGAGGACGTTTTTTCCAATTAAAAAATGGCCATTTATTTTTTTTAGAATTTTCATGTATTTTTGGCCAAAATTCGATTTTTCAAAATTGAATACCCCGACACACAAAATTTTGAAAAAAATCGAATATCTCGACTCACAAAAGTAGTACAGCTTTTTGAGTAGCACGGTTCGAAAGAGGACGTTTTTTCCAATTAAAAAATGGTCATTTATTTTTTTGAGAATCTTCATGTATTTTTGGCCAAAATTCGATTTTTCAAAATTGAATACCTCGACTCACAAAATTTTGAAAAAAAATCGAATATCTCGACTCACAGAAGTAGTACAGCTTTTTGAGTAGCACGGTTCGAAAGAGGAAGTTTTTTCCAATTAAAAAATGGAAATTTATTTTTTTGAGAATTTTCATGTATTTTTGGCCAAAATTAGATTTTTCAAAATTTAATACCTCGACTCACAAAATTTTGAAAAAAATTGAATACCTCGACTCACAAAAGTAGTACAGCTTTTTGAGTAGAACGGTTCGAAAGAGGACGTTTTTTCCAATTAAAAAATGGCCATTTATTTTTTTGAGAATTTTCATGTATTTTTGCCCAAAATTCGATTTTTCAAAATTGAATACCTCGACTCACAAAATTTTGAAAAAAATCGAATATCTCGACTCACAAAAGTAGTACAGCTTTTTGAGTAGCACGGTTCGAAAGAGGACGTTTTTTCCAATTAAAAAATGGCCATTTATTTTTTTGAGAATCTTCATGTATTTTTGGCCAAAATTCGATTTTTCAAAATTGAATACCTCGACTCACAAAATTTTGAAAAAAACGAATATCTCGACACACGAAAGTAGTACAGCTTTTTGAGTAGCACGGTTCGAAAGAGGACGTTTTTTCCAATTAAAAAATAGCCATTTATTTTTTTGAGAATTATCATGTATTTTTGGCCAAAATTCGAATTTTCAAAATTGAATACCTCGACTCACAAAATTTTGAAAAAAAACGAATAACTCGACTCATAGAAGTAGTACAGCTTTTTGAGTAGCACGGTTCGAAAGAGGTCGTTTTTTCCAATTAAAAAATGGCCATTTGTTTTTTTGAGAATATTCATGATTTTTGGCCAAAATTCGATTTTTCAAAATTGAATACCTCGACTCACAAACTTTTGAAAAAAATCGAATATCTCGACTCACAAAAGTAGTACAGCTTTGGAGTAGCACGGTTCGAAAGAGGACGTTTTTTCCAATTAAAAAATGGCCATTTATTTTTTTGAGAATTTTCATGTATTTTTGGCCAAAATTCGATTTTTCAAAATTGAATACCTCGACTCACAAACTTTTGAAAAAAATCGAATATCTCGACTCACAAAAGTAGTACAGCTTTTTGAGTAGCACGGTTCGAAAGAGGACGTTTTTTCCAATTAAAAAATGGCCATTTATTTTTTTGAGAATTTTCATGTATTTTTGGCCAAAATTCGATTTTCAAAATTGAATACCTCGACTCACAAAATTTTGAAAAAAAAACGAATATCTCGACTCACAGAAGTAGTACAGCTTTTTGAGTAGCACGGTTCGAAAGAGGACGTTTTTTCCAATTAAAAAATGGCCATTTATTTTTTTGAGAATTTTCATGTATTTTTGGCCAAAATTCGATTTTTCAAAATTGAATACCTCGACTCACAAACTTTTGAAAAAAATCGAATATCTCGACTCACAAAAGTAGTACAGCTTTTTGAGTAGCACGGTTCGAAAGAGGACGTTTTTTCCAATTAAAAAATGGAAATTTATTTTTTTGGAGAATTTTCATGTATTTTTGGCCAAAATTCGATTTTTCAAAATTGAATACCCCGACACACAAAATTTTGAAAAAAATCGAATATCTCGACTCACAAATGTAGTACAGCTTTTTGAGTAGCACGGTTCGGAAGAGGACGTTTTTTCCAATTAAAAAATGGCCATTTATTTTTTTGAGAATTTTCATGTATTTTTGGCCAAAATTCGATTTTTCAAAATTGAATACCTCGACTCACAAAATTTTGAAAAAAACCGAATATCTCGACTCACAAAAGTAGTATAGCTTTTTGAGTAGAACGGTTCGAAAGAGGACGTTTTTTCCAATTAAAAAATGGCCATTTATTTTTATGAGAATTTTCATGTATTTTTGGCCAAAATTCGATTTTTCAAAATTGAATACCTCGACTCACAAACTTTTGAAAAAAATCGAATATCTCGACTCACAAAAGTAGTACAGCTTTTTGAGTAGCATGGTTTGAAAGAGGACGTTTTTTCCAATTAAAAAATGGCCATTTATTTTTTTGAGAATTTTCATCTATTTTTGGCCAAAATTCGATTTTTCAAAATTGAATACCTCGACTCACAAACTTTTGAAAAAAAATCGAATATCTCGACTCACAAAAGTAGTACAGCTTTTTGAGTAGAACGGTTCGAAAGAGGACGTTTTTTCCAATTAAAAAATTGCCATTTATTTTTTTGAGAATTTTCATGTATTTTTGGCCAAAATTCGATTTTCAAAATTGAATACCTCGACTCACAAAATTTTGAAAAAAAAACGAATATCTCGACTCACAGAAGTAGTACAGCTTTTTGAGTAGCACGGTTCGAAAGAGGACGTTTTTTCCAATTAAAAAATGGCCATTTATTTTTTTGAGAATTTTCATGATTTTTGGCCAAAATTCGATTTTTCAAAATTGAATACCTCGACTCACAAAATTTTGAAAAAAATCGAATATCTCGACTCACAAAAGTAGTACAGCTTTTTGAGTAGCACGGTTCGAAAGAGGACGTTTTTTCCAATTAAAAAATGGCCATTTATTTTTTTGAGAATTTTCATGTATTTTTGGCCAAAATTCGATTTTTCAAAATTGAATACCTCGACTCACAAACTTTTGAAAAAAAATCGAATATCTCGACTCACAAAAGTAGTACAGCTTTTTGAGTAGAACGGTTCGAAAGAGGACGTTTTTTCCAATTAAAAAATGGCCATTTATTTTTTTGAGAATTTTCATGTATTTTTGGCCAAAATTCGATTTTCAAAATTGAATACCTCGACTCACAAAATTTTGAAAAAAAAAACGAATATCTCGACCCACAGAAGTAGTACAGCTTTTTGAGTAGCACGGTTCGAAGAGGACGTTTTTTCCAATTAAAAAATGGCCATTTATTTTTTTGAGAATTTTTATGTATTTTTGGCCAAAATTCGATTTTTCAAAATTGAATACCTCGACTCACAAACTTTTGAAAAAAATCGAATATCTCGACTCACAAAAGTAGTACAGCTTTTTGAGTAGAACGGTTCGAAAGAGGACGTTTTTTCCAATTAAAAAATGGCCATTTATTTTTTTTGAGAATTTTCATGTATTTTTGGCCAAAATTCGATTTTTCAAAATTGAATACCCCGACACACAAAATTTTGAAAAAAATCGAATATCTCGACTCACAAAAGTAGTATAGCTTTTTGAGTAGAACGGTTCGAAAGAGGACGTTTTTTCCAATTAAAAAATGGCCATTTATTTTTTTTTGAGAATTTTCATGTATTTTTGGCCAAAATTCGATTTATCAAAATTGAATACCTCGACTCACAAAATTTTGTAAAAAATCGAATATCTCGACTCACAAAAGTGGTACAGCTTTTTGAGTAGCAAGGTTCGAAAGAGGACGTTTTTTCCAATTAAAAAATGGCCATTTATTTTTTTGAGAATTTTCATGTATTTTTGGCCAAAATTCGATTTTTCAAAATTGCATACCTCGACTCACAAAATTTTGAAAAAAATCGAATATCTCGACTCACAAAAGTAGAACAGCTTTTTGAGTAGCACGGTTCGAAAGAGGACGTTTTTTCCAATTAAAAAATGGCCATTTATTTTTTTGAGAATTTTCATGTATTTTTGGCCAAAATTCGATTTTTCAAAATTGAATACCTCGACTCACAAAATTTTGAAAAAAATCGAATATCTCGACTCACAAAAGTAATACAGCTTTTTGAGTAGCACGGTTCGAAAGAGGACGTTTTTTCCAACTAAAAAATGGCCATTTATTTTTTTGAGAATTTTCATGTATTTTTGGCCAAAATTCGATTTTTAAAATTGAATACCTCGACTCACAAACTTTTGAAAAAAATCGAATATCTCGACTCACAAAAGTAGTACAGCTTTTTGAGTAGAACGGTTCGAAAGAGGACGTTTTTTCCAATTAAAAAATGGCCATTTATTTTCTTGAGAATTTTCATGTATTTTTGGCCAAAATTCGATTTTTCAAAATTGAATACCTCGACTCACAAACTTTTGAAAAAAATCGAATATCTCGACTCACAAAAGTAGTACAGCTTTTTGAGTAGAACGGTTCGAAAGAGGACGTTTTTTCCAATTAAAAAATGGCCATTTATTTTTTTGAGAATTTCCAAAATCCGATTTTTCAAAATTGAATACCTCGACTCACAAACTTTTGAAAAAAATCGAATATCTCGACTCACAAAATAGTACAGCTTTTTGAGTAGAACGGTTCGAAAGAGGACGTTTTTTCCAATTAAAAAATGGCCATTTATTTTTTTGAGAATTTTCATGTATTTTTGGCCAAAATTCGATTTTTCAAAATTGAATACCTCGACTCACAAAATTTTGAAAAAAATCGAATATCTCGACTCACAAAAGTAGTACAGCTTTTTGAGTCGCACGGTTCGAAAGAGCACGATTTTTCCAATTAAAAAATGGCCATTTATTTTTTTGAGAATTTTCATGTATTTTTGGCCAAAATTCGATTTTTCAAAATTGCATACCTCGACTCACAAAATTTTGAAAAAAAAACGAATATCTCGACTCACAGAAGTAGTACAGCTTTTTGAGTAGCACGGTTCGAAAGAGGACGTTTTTTCCAATTAAAAAATGGCCATTTATTTTTTTGAGAATTTTCATGTATTTTTGGCCAAAATTCGATTTTTCAAAATTGAATACCTAGACTCACAAACTTTTGAAAAAAATCGAATATCTCGACTCACAAAAGTAGTACAGCTTTTTGAGTAGCACGGTTCGAAAGAGGACGATTTTTCCAATTAAAAAATGGCCATTTATTTTTTTGAGAATTTTCATGTATTTTTGGCCAAAATTCGATTTTTCAAAATTGCATACCTCGACTCACAAAATTTTGAAAAAAATCGAATATCTCGACTCACAAAAGTAGTACAGCTTTTTGAGTAGCACGGTTCGAAAGAGGACGTTTTTTCCAATTAAAAAATGGCCATTTATTTTTTTTGAGAATTTTCATGTATTTTTGGCCAAAATTCGATTTTTCAAAATTGAATACCTCGACTCACAAACTTTTGAAAAAAATCGAATCTCGACTCACAAAAGTAGTACAGCTTTTTGAGTAGCACGGTTCGAAAGAGGACGTTTTTTCCAATTAAAAAATGGCCATTTATTTTTTTGAGAATTTTCATGTATTTTTGGCCAAAATTCGATTTTTAAAATTGAATACCTCGACTCACAAACTTTTGAAAAAAATCGAATATCTCGACTCACAAAAGTAGTACAGCTTTTTGAGTAGAACGGTTCGAAAGAGGACGTTTTTTCCAATTAAAAAATGGTCATTTATTTTCTTGAGAATTTTCATGTATTTTTGGCCAAAATTCGATTTTTCAAAATTGCATACCTCGACTCACAAAATTTTGAAAAAAATCTAATATCTCGACTCACAGAAGTAGTACAGCTTTTTGAGTAGCACGGTTTGAAAGAGGACGTTTTTTCGAATTAAAAAATGGCCATTTATTTTTTTGAGAATTTTCATGTATTTTTGGCCAAAATTCGATTTTTCAAAATTGAATACATCGACTCACAAACTTTTGAAAAAATCGAATATCTCGACTCACAAAAGTAGTACAGCTTTTTGAGTAGAACGGTTCGAAAGAGGACGTTTTTTCCAATTAAAAAATGGCCATTTATTTTTTTGAGAATTTTCATGTATTTTTGGCCAAAATTCGATTTTCAAAATTGAATACATCGACTCACAAAATTTTGAAAAAAAACGAATATCTCGACTCACAGAAGTAGTACAGCTTTTTGAGTAGCACGGTTCGAAAGAGGACGTTTTTTCCAATTAAAAAATGGCCATTTATTTTTTTGAGAATTTTCATGATTTTTGGCCAAAATTCGATTTTTCAAAATTGAATAGCCCGACTCACAAACTTTTGAAAAAAATCGAATATCTCGACTCACAAAAGTAGTACAGCTTTTTGAGTAGCACGGTTCGAAAGAGGACGTTTTTTCCAATTAAAAAATGGAAATTTATTTTTTGAGAATTTTCATGTATTTTTGGCCAAAATTCGATTTTTCAAAATTGAATACCTCGACTCACAAACTTTTGAAAAAAATCGAATATCTCGACTCACAAAAGTAGTACAGCTTTTTGAGTAGAACGGTTCGAAAGAGGACGTTTTTTCCAATTAAAAAATGGCCATTTGTTTTTTTGAGAATTTTCATGTTTTTTGGCCAAAATTCGATTTTTCAAAATTGAATACAAATCGAATATCTCGACTCACAAAAGTAGTACAGCTTTTTGAGTCGCACGGTTCGAAAGAGAACGTTTTTTCCAATTAAAAAATGGCCATTTATTTTTTTGAGAATTTTCATGTATTTTTGGCCAAAATTCGATTTTTCAAAATTGCATCCCTCGACTCACAAAATTTTGAAAAAAATCGAATATCTCGACTCACAAAAGTAGTACAGCTTTTTGAGTAGCACGGTTCGAAAGAGGACGTTTTTTCCAATTAAAAAATGGCCATTTATTTTTTTGAGAATTTTCATGTATTTTTGGCCAAAATTCGATTTTTCAAAATTGAATACCTCGACTCACAAAATTTTGAAAAAATTCGAATATCTCGACTCACAAAAGTAGTACAGCTTTTTGAGTAGCACGGTTCGAAAGAGGACGTTTTTTCCAATTAAAAATGGCCATTTATTTTTTTGAGAATTTTCATGTATTTTTGGCCAAAATTCGATTTTTAAAATTGGATACCTCGACTCACAAACTTTTGAAAAAAATCGAATATCTCGACTCACAAAAGTAGTACAGCTTTTTGAGTAGAACGGTTCGAAAGAGGACGTTTTTTGCAATTAAAAAATGGCCATTTATTTTTTTGAGAATTTTCATGTATTTTTGGCCAAAATTCGATTTTTCAAAATTGCATACCTCGACTCACAAAATTTTGAAAAAAATCGAATATCTCGACTCACAGAAGTAGTACAGCTTTTTGAGTAGCACGGTTCGAAAGAGGACGTTTTTTCCAATTAAAAAATGGCCATTTATTTTTTTGAAAATTTTCATGTATTTTTGGCCAAAATTCGATTTTTCAAAATTGAATACCTCGGCTCACAAAATTTTGAAAACAATCGAATATCTCGACACACAAAAGTAGTACAGCTTTTTGAGTAGCACGGTTCGAAAGAGGACGTTTTTTCCAATTAAAAAATGGCCATTTATTTTTTTGAGAATTTTCATGTATTTTTGGCCAAAAATCGATTTTTAAAAATTGAATACCTCGGCTCACAAAATTTTGAAAAAAATCGAATATCTCGACACACAAAAGTAGTACAGCTTTTTGAGTAGAATGGTTCGAAAGAGGACGTTTTTTCCAATTAAAAAATGGCCATTTATTTTTTTGAGAATTTTCATGTATTTTTGGCCAAAATTCGATTTTTCAAAATTGAATACCTCGACTCACAAAATTTTGAAAAAAAATCGAATATCTCGACTCACAAAAGTAGTACACCTTTTTGAGTAGCACGGTTCGAAAGAGGACGTTTTTTTCCAATTAAAAAATGGCCATTTATTTTTTTGAGAATTTTCATGTATTTTTGGCCAAAATTCGATTTTTCAAAATTGAATACCTCGACTCACAAAATTTTGAAAAAAATCGAATATCTCGACACACAAAAGTAGTACAGCTTTTTGAGTAGCACGGTTCGAAAGAGGACGTTTTTTCCAATTAAAAAATGGCCATTTATTTTTTGAGAATTTTCATGTATTTTTGGCCAAAATTCGATTTTTAAAAATTGAATACCCCGACTCACAAAATTTTGAAAAAAATCGAATATCTCGACTCACAAAAATAGTACAGCTTTTTGAGTAGCACGGTTCGAAAGAGGACGTTGTTTTCAATTAAAAAATGGCCATTTATTTTTTTGAGAATTTGCAGTATTTTTTGCTAAAATTCGATTTTTCAAAATTGAATACCTCGATTCACAAAATTTTGAAAAAAATCGAATATCTCGACTCACAGAAGTAGTACAGCTTTTTGAGTAGCACGGTTCGAAAGAGGACGTTTTTTATAATTAAAAAATGGCCATTTATTTTTTTGAGAATTTTCATGTATTTTTGGCCAAAATTCGATTTTTCAAAATTGAATACCTCGACTCACAAACTTTTGAAAAAAATCGAATATCTCGACTCACAAAAGTAGTACAGCTTTTTGAGTAGCACGGTTCGAAAGAGGACGTTTTTTCCAATTAAAAAATGGCCATTTATTTTTTTGAGAATTTTCATGTATTTTTGGCCAAAATTCGATTTTTCAAAATTGAATACCTCGACTCACAAAATTATGAAAAAAATCGAATATCTCGACTCACAAAAGTAGTACAGCTTTTTGAGTAGCACGGTTCGAAAGAGGACGTTTTTTCCAATTAAAAAAAGGCCATTTATTTTTTTGAGAATTTTCATGTATTTTTGGCCAAAATTCGATTTTTCAAAATTGAATACCTCGACTCACAAACTTTTGAAAAAAATCGAATATCTCGACTCACAAAAGTAGTACAGCTTTTTGAGTAGCACGGTTCGAAAGAGGACGTTTTTTCCAATTAAAAAATGGCCATTTATTTTTTTGAGAATTTTCATGTATTTTTGGCCAAAATTCGATTTTTCAAAATTGAATACCTCGACTCACAAAATTATGAAAAAAATCGAATATCTCGACTCACAGAAGTAGTACAGCTTTGTGAGTAGCACGGCTCGAAAGAGGACGTTTTTTCCAATTAAAAAATGGCCATTTATTTTTTTGAGAATTTTCATGTATTTTTGGCCAAAATTCGATTTTTCAAAATAGAATACCTCGACTCACAAAATTTTGAAAAAAGTCGAATATCTCGACTCACAAAAGTAGTACAGCTTTTTGAGTAGCACGGTTCGAAAGAGGACGTTTTTTCCAATTAAAAAATTGCCATTTATTTTTTTGAGAAAAAAACTTTTGAAAAAAATCGAATATCTCGACTCACAAAAGTAGTACAGCTTTTTGAGTAGCACGATTCGAAAGAGGACGTTTTTTCCAATTAAAAAATCGCCATTTATTTTTTTGAGAATTTTCATGTATTTTTGGCCAAAATTCGATTTTTTAAAATTGAATACCTCGGCTCATAAAATTTTGAAAAAATCGAATATTTCGACTCACAAAAGTAGTACAGCTTTTTGAGTAGCACGGTTCGAAAGAGGACGTTTTTTCCAATTAAAAAATTGAAATTTATTTTTTTGAGAATTTTCATGTATTTTTGGCCAAAATTCGATTTTTCAAAATTGAATACCTCGACTCACAAAATTTTGAAAAAAATCGAATATCTCGACTCACAGAAGTAGTACAGCTTTTTGAGTAGCACGGTTCGAAAGAGGACGTTTTTTCCAATTAAAAAACGGCCATTTATTTTTTTGAGAATTTGCATGTATTTTTGCCAAAATTCGATTTTTCAAAATTGAATACCTCGACTCACAAAATTTTGAAAAAAATCGAATATCTCGACTCACAAAAATAGTACAGCTTTTTGAGTAGCACGGTTCGAAAGAGGACGTTTTTTCCAATAAAAAAATGGCCATTTATTTTTTGAGAATTTGCATGTATTTTTTGCCAAAATTCGATTTTTCAAAATTGAATACCTCGACTCACAAACTTTTGAAAAAAATCGAATATCTCGACTCACAAAAGTAGTACAGCTTTTTGAGTAGCACGGTTCGAAAGAGGACGTTTTTTCCAATTAAAAAATGGCCATTTATTTTTTTGAGAATTTTCATGTATTTTTGGCCAAAATTCGATTTTTCAAAATTGAATACCTCGACTCACAAAATTATGAAAAAAATCGAATATCTCGACTCACAAAAGTAGTACAGCTTTTTGAGTAGCACGGTTCGAAAGAGGACGTTTTTTCCAATTAAAAAAAGGCCATTTATTTTTTTGAGAATTTTCATGTATTTTTGGCCAAAATTCGATTTTTCAAAATTGAATACCTCGACTCACAAACTTTTGAAAAAAATCGAATATCTCGACTCACAAAAGTAGTACAGCTTTTTGAGTAGCACGGTTCGAAAGAGGACGTTTTTTCCAATTAAAAAATGGCCATTTATTTTTTTGAGAATTTTCATGTATTTTTGGCCAAAATTCGATTTTTCAAAATTGAATACCTCGACTCACAAAATTATGAAAAAAATCGAATATCTCGACTCACAGAAGTAGTACAGCTTTGTGAGTAGCACGGCTCGAAAGAGGACGTTTTTTCCAATTAAAAAATGGCCATTTATTTTTTTGAGAATTTTCATGTATTTTTGGCCAAAATTCGATTTTTCAAAATAGAATACCTCGACTCACAAAATTTTGAAAAAAATCGAATATCTCGACTCACAAAAGTAGTACAGCTTTTTGAGTAGCACGGTTCGAAAGAGGACGTTTTTTCCAATTAAAAAATTGCCATTTATTTTTTTGAGAAAAAAACTTTTGAAAAAAATCGAATATCTCGACTCACAAAAGTAGTACAGCTTTTTGAGTAGCACGATTCGAAAGAGGACGTTTTTTCCAATTAAAAAATCGCCATTTATTTTTTTGAGAATTTTCATGTATTTTTGGCCAAAATTCGATTTTTTAAAATTGAATACCTCGGCTCATAAAATTTTGAAAAAATCGAATATTTCGACTCACAAAAGTAGTACAGCTTTTTGAGTAGCACGGTTCGAAAGAGGACGTTTTTTCCAATTAAAAAATGGCCATTTATTTTTTTGAGAATTTTCATGTATTTTTGGCCAAAATTCGATTTTTCAAAATTGAATACCTCGACTCACAAAATTTTGAAAAAAATCGAATATCTCGACTCACAGAAGTAGTACAGCTTTTTGAGTAGCACGGTTCGAAAGAGGACGTTTTTTCCAATTAAAAAACGGCCATTTATTTTTTTGAGAATTTGCATGTATTTTTGCCAAAATTCGATTTTTCAAAATTGAATACCTCGACTCACAAAATTTTGAAAAAAATCGAATATCTCGACTCACAAAAATAGTACAGCTTTTTGAGTAGCACGGTTCGAAAGAGGACGTTTTTTCCAATAAAAAAATGGCCATTTATTTTTTGAGAATTTGCATGTATTTTTTGCCAAAATTCGATTTTTCAAAATTGAATACCTCGACTCACAAACTTTTGAAAAAAATCGAATATCTCGACTCACAAAAGTAGTACAGCTTTTTGAGTAGCACGGTTCGAAAGAGGACGTTTTTTCCAATTAAAAAATGGCCATTTATTTTTTTGAGAATTTTCATGTATTTTTGGCCAAAATTCGATTTTTCAAAATTGAATACCTCGACTCACAAAATTATGAAAAAAATCGAATATCTCGACTCACAAAAGTAGTACAGCTTTTTGAGTAGCACGGTTCGAAAGAGGACGTTTTTTCCAATTAAAAAAAGGCCATTTATTTTTTTGAGAATTTTCATGTATTTTTGGCCAAAATTCGATTTTTCAAAATTGAATACCTCGACTCACAAACTTTTGACAAAATCGAATATCTCGACTCACAAAAGTAGTACAGCTTTTTGAGTAGCACGGTTCGAAAGAGGACGTTTTTTCCAATTAAAAAATGGCCATTTATTTTTTTGAGAATTTTCATGTATTTTTGGCCAAAATTCGATTTTTCAAAATTGAATACCTCGACTCACAAAATTATGAAAAAAATCGAATATCTCGACTCACAGAAGTAGTACAGCTTTGTGAGTAGCACGGCTCGAAAGAGGACGTTTTTTCCAATTAAAAAATGGCCATTTATTTTTTTGAGAATTTTCATGTATTTTTGGCCAAAATTCGATTTTTCAAAATAGAATACCTCGACTCACAAAATTTTGAAAAAAATCGAATATCTCGACTCACAAAAGTAGTACAGCTTTTTGAGTAGCACGGTTCGAAAGAGGACGTTTTTTCCAATTAAAAAATTGCCATTTATTTTTTTGAGAAAAAAACTTTTGAAAAAAATCGAATATCTCGACTCACAAAAGTAGTACAGCTTTTTGAGTAGCACGATTCGAAAGAGGACGTTTTTTCCAATTAAAAAATCGCCATTTATTTTTTTGAGAATTTTCATGTATTTTTGGCCAAAATTCGATTTTTTAAAATTGAATACCTCGGCTCATAAAATTTTGAAAAAATCGAATATTTCGACTCACAAAAGTAGTACAGCTTTTTGAGTAGCACGGTTCGAAAGAGGACGTTTTTTCCAATTAAAAAATGGCCATTTATTTTTTTGAGAATTTTCATGTATTTTTGGCCAAAATTCGATTTTTCAAAATTGAATACCTCGACTCACAAAATTTTGAAAAAAATCGAATATCTCGACTCACAAAAGTAGTACAGCTTTTTGAGTAGCACGGTTCGAAAGAGGACGTTTTTTCTAATTAAAAAATGATCATTTATTTTTTTGAGAATTTTCATGTATTTTTGGCCAAAATTCGATTTTTCAAAATTGAATACCTCGACTCACAAACTTTTGAAAAAAATCGAATATCTCGACTCACAAAAGTAGTACAGCTTTTTGAGTAGCACGGTTCGAAAGAGGACGTTTTTTCCAATTAAAAAAGGGCCATTTATTTTTTTGAGAATTTTCATGTATTTTTGGCCAAAATTCGATTTTTCAAAATTGAATACCTCGACTCACAAACTTTTGAAAAAAATCGAATATCTCGACTCACAAAAGTAGTACAGCTTTTTGAGTAGCACGGTTCGAAAGAGGACGTTTTTTCCAATTAAAAAATGGCCATTTATTTTTTTGAGAATTTTCATGTATTTTTGGCCAAAATTCGATTTTTCAAAATTGAATACCTCGACTCACAAACTTTTGAAAAAAATCGAATATCTCGACTCACAAAAGTAGTACAGCTTTTTGAGTAGCACGGTTCGAAAGAGGACGTTTTTTCCAATTAAAAAATGGCCATTTATTTTTTTGAGAATTTTCATGTATTTTTGGCCAAAATTCGATTTTTCAAAATTGAATACATCGACTCACAAACTTTTGAAAAAAATCGAATATCTCGACTCACAAAAGTAGTACAGCTTTTTGAGTAACACGGTTCGAAAGAGGACGTTTTTTCCAATTAAAAAATGTCCATTTATTTTTTTGAGAATTTTCATGTATTTTTTGCCAAAATTCGATTTTTCAAAATTGCATACCTCGACACACAAAATTTTGAAAAAAATCGAATATCTCGACTCACAAAAGTAGTACAGCTTTTTGAGTAGCACGGTTCGAAAGAGTACGTTTTTTCCAATTAAAAAATGGCCATTTATTTTTTTGAGAAATTTCATGTTTTTTTGGCCAAAATTCGATTTTTCAAAATTGAATACCTCGACCCACAAACTTTTGAAAAAAATCGAATATCTCGACTCACAAAAGTAGTACAGCTTTTTGAGTAGAATGGTTCGAAAGAGGACGTTTTTTCCAATTAAAAAATGGCCTTTTATTTTTTTGAGAATTTTCATGTATTTTTGGCCAAAATTCGATTTTTCAAAATTGAATACCTCGGCTCACAAAATTTTGAAAAAGTCGAATATCTCGACACACAAAAGTAGTACAGCTTTTTGAGTAGCACGGTTCGAAAGAGGACGTTTTTTCCAATTAAAAAATGGCCATTTATTTTTTTGAGAATTTTCATGTATTTTTGGCCAAAATTCGATTTTTAAAAATTGAATACCTCGGCTCACAAAATTTTGAAAAAATCGAATATCTCGACACACAAAAGTAGTACAGCTTTTTGAGTAGCACGGTTCGAAAGAGGATGTTTTTTCCAATTAAAAAATGGCCATTTATTTTTTTGAGAATTTTCATGTATTTTTGGCCAAAATTCGATTTTTCAAAATTGAATACCTCGACTCACAAAATTTTGAAAAAAAATCGAATATCTCGACTCACAGAAGTAGTACAGTTTTTTGAGTAGCACGGTTCGAAAGAGGACGTTTTTTCCAATTAAGAAATGGCCATTTATTTTTTTTGAGAATTTTCATGTATTTTTGGCCAAAATTCGATTTTTCAAAATTGAATACCTCGACTCACAAACTTTTGAAAAAAATCGAATATCTCGACTCACAAAAGTAGTACAGCTTTTTGAGTAGCACGGTTCGAAAGAGGACGTTTTTTCCAATTAAAAAATGGGCATTTATTTTTTTGAGAATTTTCATGTATTTTTTGCCAAAATTCGATTTTTCAAAATTGAATACCTCGACTCACAAAATTTTGAAAAAAATCGAATATCTCGACTCACAGAAGTAGTACAGCTTTTTGAGTAGCACGGTTCGAAAGAGGACGTTTTTTCCAATTAAAAAATGGCCAATTATTTTTTTGAGAATTTTCATGTATTTTTGGCCAAAATTCGATTTCTAAAATTGAATACCTCGACTCACAAAATTCTGAAAAAAATCGAATATATCGACTCACAAAAGTAGTACAGCTTTTTGAGTAGCACGGTTCGAAAGAGTACGTTTTTTCCAATTAAAAAATGGCCATTTATTTTTTGAGAATTTTCATGTATTTTTGGCCAAAATTCGATTCTTCAAAATTGAATACCTCGACTCACAAACTTTTGAAAAAAATCGAATATCTCGACTCACAAAAGTAGTACAGCTTTTTGAGTAGAACGGTTCGAAAGAGGACGTTTTTTCCAATTAAAAAATGGCCATTTATTTTTTTGAGAATTCTCATGTATTTTTGGCCAAAATTCGATTTTTCAAAATTGAATACCTCGACTCACAAAATTTTGAAAAAAAATCGAATATCTCGACTCACAAAAGTAGTACAGCTTTTTGAGTAGCACGGTTCGAAAGAGGACGTTTTTTCCAATTAAAAAATGGCCATTTATTTTTTTGAAAATTTTCATGTATTTTTGGCCAAAATTCGATTTTTCAAAATTGAATACCTCGGCTCACAAAATTTTGAAAACAATCGAATATCTCGACTCACAGAAGTAGTACAGCTTTTTGAGTAGCACGGTTCGAAAGAGGACGTTTTTTCCAATTAAAAAATGGCCATTTATTTTTTTGAGAATTTTCATGTATTTTTGGCCAAAAATCGATTTTTAAAAATTGAATACCTCGGCTCACATAATTTTGAAAAAATCGAATATCTCGACACACAAAAGTAGTACAGCTTTTTGAGTAGAATGGTTCGAAAGAGGACGTTTTTTCCAATTAAAAAATGGCCATTTATTTTTTTGAGAATTTTCATGTATTTTTGGCCAAAATTCGATTTTTCAAAATTGAATACCTCGACTCACAAAATTTTGAAAAAAAATCGAATATCTCGACTCACAGAAGTAGTACAGTTTTTTGAGTAGCACGGTTCGAAAGAGGACGTTTTTTCCAATTAAGAAATGGCCATTTATTTTTTTTGAGAATTTTCATGTATTTTTGGCCAAAATTCGATTTTTCAAAATTGAATACCTCGGCTCACAAAATTTTGAAAAAAATCGAATATCTCGACACACAAAAGTAGTACAGCTTTTTGAGTAGCACGGTTCGAAAGAGGACGTTTTTTCCAATTAAAAAATGGGCATTTATTTTTTTGAGAATTTTCATGTATTTTTTGCCAAAATTCGATTTTTCAAAATTGAATACCTCGACTCACAAAATTTTGAAAAAAATCGAATATCTCGACTCACAGAAGTAGTACAGCTTTTTGAGTAGCACGGTTCGAAAGAGGACGTTTTTTCCAATTAAAAAATGGCCAATTATTTTTTTGAGAATTTTCATGTATTTTTGGCCAAAATTCGATTTCTAAAATTGAATACCTCGACTCACAAAATTCTGAAAAAAATCGAATATATCGACTCACAAAAGTAGTACAGCTTTTTGAGTAGCACGGTTCGAAAGAGTACGTTTTTTCCAATTAAAAAATGGCCATTTATTTTTTGAGAATTTTCATGTATTTTTGGCCAAAATTCGATTCTTCAAAATTGAATACCTCGACTCACAAACTTTTGAAAAAAATCGAATATCTCGACTCACAAAAGTAGTACAGCTTTTTGAGTAGAACGGTTCGAAAGAGGACGTTTTTTCCAATTAAAAAATGGCCATTTATTTTTTTGAGAATTCTCATGTATTTTTGGCCAAAATTCGATTTTTCAAAATTGAATACCTCGACTCACAAAATTTTGAAAAAAAATCGAATATCTCGACTCACAAAAGTAGTACAGCTTTTTGAGTAGCACGGTTCGAAAGAGGACGTTTTTTCCAATTAAAAAATGGCCATTTATTTTTTTGAAAATTTTCATGTATTTTTGGCCAAAATTCGATTTTTCAAAATTGAATACCTCGGCTCACAAAATTTTGAAAACAATCGAATATCTCGACTCACAGAAGTAGTACAGCTTTTTGAGTAGCACGGTTCGAAAGAGGACGTTTTTTCCAATTAAAAAATGGCCATTTATTTTTTTGAGAATTTTCATGTATTTTTGGCCAAAAATCGATTTTTAAAAATTGAATACCTCGGCTCACAAAATTTTGAAAAAATCGAATATCTCGACACACAAAAGTAGTACAGCTTTTTGAGTAGAATGGTTCGAAAGAGGACGTTTTTTTCCAATTAAAAAATGGCCATTTATTTTTTTGAGAATTTTCATGTATTTTTGGCCAAAATTCGATTTTTCAAAATTGAATACCTCGACTCACAAAATTTTGAAAAAAAATCGAATATCTCGACTCACAGAAGTAGTACAGTTTTTTGAGTAGCACGGTTCGAAAGAGGACGTTTTTTCCAATTAAGAAATGGCCATTTATTTTTTTTGAGAATTTTCATGTATTTTTGGCCAAAATTCGATTTTTCAAAATTGAATACCTCGACTCACAAACTTTTGAAAAAAATCGAATATCTCGACTCACAAAAGTAGTACAGCTTTTTGAGTAGCACGGTTCGAAAGAGGACGTTTTTTCCAATTAAAAAATGGGCATTTATTTTTTTGAGAATTTTCATGTATTTTTTGCCAAAATTCGATTTTTCAAAATTGAATACCTCGACTCACAAAATTTTGAAAAAAATCGAATATCTCGACTCACAGAAGTAGTACAGCTTTTTGAGTAGCACGGTTCGAAAGAGGACGTTTTTTCCAATTAAAAAATGGCCAATTATTTTTTTGAGAATTTTCATGTATTTTTGGCCAAAATTCGATTTCTAAAATTGAATACCTCGACTCACAAAATTCTGAAAAAAATCGAATATATCGACTCACAAAAGTAGTACAGCTTTTTGAGTAGCACGGTTCGAAAGAGTACGTTTTTTCCAATTAAAAAATGGCCATTTATTTTTTGAGAATTTTCATGTATTTTTGGCCAAAATTCGATTCTTCAAAATTGAATACCTCGACTCACAAACTTTTGAAAAAAATCGAATATCTCGACTCACAAAAGTAGTACAGCTTTTTGAGTAGAACGGTTCGAAAGAGGACGTTTTTTCCAATTAAAAATGGCCATTTATTTTTTTGAGAATTCTCATGTATTTTTGGCCAAAATTCGATTTTTCAAAATTGAATACCTCGACTCACAAAATTTTGAAAAAAAATCGAATATCTCGACTCACAAAAGTAGTACAGCTTTTTGAGTAGCACGGTTCGAAAGAGGACGTTTTTTCCAATTAAAAAATGGCCATTTATTTTTTTGAAAATTTTCATGTATTTTTGGCCAAAATTCGATTTTTCAAAATTGAATACCTCGGCTCACAAAATTTTGAAAACAATCGAATATCTCGACTCACAGAAGTAGTACAGCTTTTTGAGTAGCACGGTTCGAAAGAGGACGTTTTTTCCAATTAAAAAATGGCCATTTATTTTTTTGAGAATTTTCATGTATTTTTGGCCAAAAATCGATTTTTAAAAATTGAATACCTCGGCTCACATAATTTTGAAAAAATCGAATATCTCGACACACAAAAGTAGTACAGCTTTTTGAGTAGAATGGTTCGAAAGAGGACGTTTTTTCCAATTAAAAAATGGCCATTTATTTTTTTGAGAATTTTCATGTATTTTTGGCCAAAATTCGATTTTTCAAAATTGAATACCTCGACTCACAAAATTTTGAAAAAAAATCGAATATCTCGACTCACAGAAGTAGTACAGTTTTTTGAGTAGCACGGTTCGAAAGAGGACGTTTTTTCCAATTAAGAAATGGCCATTTATTTTTTTTGAGAATTTTCATGTATTTTTGGCCAAAATTCGATTTTTCAAAATTGAATACCTCGGCTCACAAAATTTTGAAAAAAATCGAATATCTCGACACACAAAAGTAGTACAGCTTTTTGAGTAGCACGGTTCGAAAGAGGACGTTTTTTCCAATTAAAAAATGGCCATTTATTTTTGAGAATTTTCATGTATTTTTGGCCAAAATTCGATTTTTCAAAATTGAATACCTCGATTCACAAAATTTTGAAAAAAATCGAATATCTCGACTCACAGAAGTAGTACAGCTTTTTGAGTAGCACGGTTCGAAAGAGGACGTTTTTTATAATTAAAAAATGGCCATTTATTTTTTTGAGAATTTTCATGTATTTTTGGCCAAAATTCGATTTTTCAAAATTGAATACCTCGACTCACAAACTTTTGAAAAAAATCGAATATCTCGACTCACAAAAGTAGTACAGCTTTTTGAGTAGCACGGTTCGAAAGAGGACGTTTTTTCCAATTAAAAAATGGCCATTTATTTTTTTGAGAATTTTCATGTATTTTTGGCCAAAATTCGATTTTTCAAAATTGAATACCTCGACTCACAAAATTATGAAAAAAATCGAATATCTCGACTCACAGAAGTAGTACAGCTTTTTGAGTAGCACGGCTCGAAAGAGGACGTTTTTTCCAATTAAAAAATGGCCATTTATTTTTTTGAGAATTTTCATGTTTTTTTGGCCAAAATTCGATTTTTCAAAATTGAATACCTCGACTCACAAACTTTTGAAAAAAATCGAATATCTCGACTCACAAAAGTAGTACAGCTTTTTGAGTATCACGGTTCGAAAGAGGACGTTTTTTCCAATTAAAAAATGGCCATTTATTTTTTTGAGAATTTTCATGTATTTTTGGCCAAAATTCGATTTTTCAAAATTGAATACCTCGACTCACAAAATTATGAAAAAAATCGAATATCTCGACTCACAAAAGTAGTACAGCTTTTTGAGTAGCACGGTTCGAAAGAGGACGTTTTTTCCAATTAAAAAATGGCCATTTATTTTTTTGAGAATTTTCATGTATTTTTGGCCAAAATTCGATTTTTCAAAATTGAATACCTCGACTCACAAAATTATGAAAAAAATCGAATATCTCGACTCACAGAAGTAGTACAGCTTTGTGAGTAGCACGGCTCGAAAGAGGACGTTTTTTCCAATTAAAAAATGGCCATTTATTTTTTTGAGAATTTTCATGTATTTTTGGCCAAAATTCGATTTTTCAAAATAGAATACCTCGACTCACAAAATTTTGAAAAAAATCGAATATCTCGACTCACAAAAGTAGTACAGCTTTTTGAGTAGCACGGTTCGAAAGAGGACGTTTTTTCCAATTAAGAAATGGCCATTTATTTTTTTTGAGAATTTTCATGTATTTTTGGCCAAAATTCGATTTTTCAAAATTGAATACCTCGACTCACAAAATTTTGAAAAAAATCTAATATTTCGACTCACAGAAGTAGTACAGCTTTTTGAGTAGCACGGTTCGAAAGAGGACATTTTTTCCAATTAAAAAATGGCCATTTATTTTTTTGCGAATTTTCATGTATTTTTGGCCAAAATTCGATTTTTCAAAATTGAATACCTCGGCTCATAAAATTTTGAAAAAATCGAATATCTCGACTCACAAAAGTAGTACAGCTTTTTGAGTAGCACGATTCGAAAGAGGACGTTTTTTCCAATTAAAAAATCGCCATTTATTTTTTTGAGAATTTTCATGTATTTTTGGCCAAAATTCGATTTTTTAAAATTGAATACCTCGGCTCATAAAATTATGAAAAAATCGAATATTTCGACTCACAAAAGTAGTACAGCTTTTTGAGTAGCACGGTTCGAAAGAGGACGTTTTTTCCAATTAAAAAATTCAAATTTATTTTTTTGAGAATTTTCATGTATTTTTGGCCAAAATTCGATTTTTCAAAATTGAATACCTCGACTCACAAAATTTTGAAAAAAATCGAATATCTCGACTCACAGAAGTAGTACAGCTTTTTGAGTAGCACGGTTCGAAAGAGGACGTTTTTTCCAATTAAAAAATGGCCATTTATTTTTTTGAGAATTTGCATGTATTTTTTGCCAAAATTCGATTTTTCAAAATTGAATACCTCGACTCACAAAATTTTGAAAAAAATCGAATATCTCGACTCACAGAAGTAGTACAGCTTTTTGAGTAGCACGGTTCGAAAGAGGACGTTTTTTCCAATTAAAAAATGGCCATTTATTTTTTTGAGAATTTTCATGTATTTTTGGCCAAAATTCGATTTTTCAAAATTGAATACCTCGACTCACAAACTTTTGAAAAAAATCGAATATCTCGACTCACAAAAGTAGTACAGCTTTTTGAGTAGCACGGTTCGAAAGAGGACGTTTTTTCCAATTAAAAAATGGCCATTTATTTTTTTGAGAATTTTCATGTATTTTTGGCTAAAATTCGATTTTTCAAAATTGAATACCTCGACTCACAAAATTTTGAAAAAAATCGAATATCTCGACTCACAGAAGTAGTACAGCTTTTTGAGTAGCACGGTTCGAAAGAGGACGTTTTTTCCAATTAAAAAATGGCCATTTATTTTTTTGAGAATTTTCATGTATTTTTGGCCAAAATTCGATTTTTCAAAATTGAATACCTCGACTCACAAAATTTTGAAAAAATCGAATATCTCGACTCACAAAAGTAGTACAGCTTTTTGAGTAGCACGGTTCGAAAGAGGACGTTTTTTCTAATTAAAAAATGATCATTTATTTTTTTGAGAATTTTCATGTATTTTTGGCCAAAATTCGATTTTTCAAAATTGAATACCTCGACTCACAAACTTTTGAAAAAAATCGAATATCTCGACTCACAAAAGTAGTACAGCTTTTTGAGTAGCACGGTTCGAAAGAGGACGTTTTTTCCAATTAAAAAATGGCCATTTATTTTTTTGAGAATTTTCATGTATTTTTTGCCAAAATTCGATTTTTCAAAATTGAATACCTCGACTCACAAAATTTTGAAAAAAATCGAATATCTCGACTCACAAAAGTAGTACAGCTTTTTGAGTAGCACGGTTCGAAAGAGGACGTTTTTTCCAATTAAAAAATGGCCATTTATTTTTTTGAGAATTTTCATGTATTTTTGGCCAAAATTCGATTTCTAAAATTGAATACCTTGACTCACAAAATTCTGAAAAAAATCGAATATCTCGACTCACAAAAGTAGTACAGCTTTTTGAGTAGCACGGTTCGAAAGAGTACGTTTTTTCCAATTAAAAATGGCCATTTATTTTTTGAGAATTTTCATGTATTTTTGGCCAAAATTCGATTTTTCAAAATTGAATACTTCGACTCACAAACTTTTGAAAAAAATCTAATATCTCGACTCACAAAAGTAGTACAGCTTTTTGAGTAGAACGGTTCGAAAGAGGACGTTTTTTCCAATTAAAAAATGGCCATTTATTTTTTTGAGAATTTTCATGTATTTTTGGCCAAAATTCGATTTTTCAAAATTGAATACCTCGACTCACAAAATTTTGAAAAAAAATCGAATATTTTGACTCACAAAAGTAGTACAGCTTTTTGAGTAGCACGGTTCGAAATAGGACGTTTTTTCCAATTAAAAAATGGCCATTTATTTTTTGAGAATTTTCATGTATTTTTGGCCAAAAATCGATTTTTAAAAATTGAATACCTCGGCTCACAAAATTTTGAAAAAAATCGAATATCTCGACACACAAAAGTAGTACAGCTTTTTGAGTAGAACGGTTCGAAAGAGGACGTTTTTTCCAATTAAAAAATGGACATTTATTTTTTTGAGAATTTTCATGTATTTTTGGCCAAAATTCGATTTTTCAAAATTGAATACCTCGACTCACAAAATTTTGAAAAAAAATCTAATATCTCGACTCACAAAAGTAGTACAGCTTTTTGAGTAGCACGGTTCGAAAGAGGACGTTTTTTCCAATTAAAAAATGGCCATTTATTTTTTTGAGAATTTTCATGTATTTTTGGCCAAAATTCGATTTTTCAAAATTGAATACCTCGGCTCACAAAATTTTGAAAAAAATAGAATATCTCGACACACAAAAGTAGTACAGCTTTTTGAGTAGCACGGTTCGAAAGAGTACGTTTTTTCCAATTAAAAAATGGCCATTTATTTTTTTAAGAATTTGCATGTATTTTTTGCCAAAATTCGATTTTTCAAAATTGAATACCTCGACTCACAAAATTTTGAAAAAATCGAATATCTCGACTCACAGAAGTAGTACAGCTTTTTGAGTAGCACGGTTCGAAAGAGGACGTTTTTTCCAATTAAAAAATGGCCATTTATTTTTTTGAGAATTTTCATGTATTTTTGGCCAAAATTCGATTTTTCAAAATTGAATACCTCGACTCACAAAATTTTGAAAAAAATCGAATATCTCGACTCACAGAAGTAGTACAGCTTTTTGAGTATCACGGTTCGAAAGAGGACGTTTCTTCCAATTAAAAAATGGCCATTTATTTTTTTGAGAATTTTCATGTATTTTTGGCCAAAATTCGATTTTTCAAAATTGAATACCTCGACTCACAAAATTATGAAAAAAATCGAATATCTCGACTCACAAAAGTAGTACAGCTTTTTGAGTAGCACGGTTCGAAAGAGGACGTTTTTTCCAATTAAAAAAAGGCCATTTATTTTTTCGAGAATTTTCATGTATTTTTGGCCAAAATTCGATTTTTCAAAATTGAATACCTCGACTCACAAACTTTTGAAAAAAATCGAATATCTCGACTCACAAAAGTAGTACAGCTTTTTGAGTAGCACGGTTCGAAAGAGGACGTTTTTTCCAATTAAAAAATGGCCATTTATTTTTTTGAGAATTTTCATGTATTTTTTGCCAAAATTCGATTTTTCAAAATTGAATACCTCGACTCACAAAATTTTGAAAAAATCGAATATCTCGACTCACAGAAGTAGTACAGCTTTTTGAGTAGCACGGTTCGAAAGAGGACGTTTTTCCAATTAAAAAATGGCCATTTATTTTTTTGAGAATTTTCATGTATTTTTGGCCAAAATTCGATTTCTAAAATTGAATACCTCGACTCACAAAATTCTGAAAAAAATCGAATATCTCGACTCACAAAAGTAGTACAGCTTTTTGAGTAGCACGGTTCGAAAGAGTACGTTTTTTCCAATTAAAAAATGGCCATTTATTTTTTGAGAATTTTCATGTATTTTTGGCCAAAATTCGATTTTTCAAAATTGAATACCTCGACTCAGAAACTTTTGAAAAAAATCGAATATCTCGACTCACAAAAGTAGTACAGCTTTTTGAGTAGAACGGTTCGAAAGAGGACGTTTTTTCCAATTAAAAAATGGCCATTTATTTTTTTGAGAATTTTCATGTATTTTTGGCCAAAATTCGATTTTTCAAAATTGAATACCTCGACTCACAAAATTTTGAAAAAAAAATCGAATATCTCGACTCACAAAAGTAGTACAGCTTTTTGAGTAGCACGGTTCGAAAGAGGACGTTTTTTCCAATTAAAAAATGGCCATTTATTTTTTTTGAGAATTTTCATGTATTTTTGGCCAAAATTCGATTTTTCAAAATTGAATACCTCGGCTCACAAAATTTTGAAAAAAATCGAATATCTCGACACACAAAAGTAGTACAGCTTTTTGAGTAGCACGGTTCGAAAGAGGACGTTTTTTCCAATTAAAAAATGGCCATTTATTTTTGAGAATTTTCATGTATTTTTGGCCAAAATTCGATTTTTCAAAATTGAATACCTCGATTCACAAAATTTTGAAAAAAATCGAATATCTCGACTCACAGAAGTAGTACAGCTTTTTGAGTAGCACGGTTCGAAAGAGGACGTTTTTTATAATTAAAAAATGGCCATTTATTTTTTTGAGAATTTTCATGTATTTTTGGCCAAAATTCGATTTTTCAAAATTGAATACCTCGACTCACAAACTTTTGAAAAAAATCGAATATCTCGACTCACAAAAGTAGTACAGCTTTTTGAGTAGCACGGTTCGAAAGAGGACGTTTTTTCCAATTAAAAAATGGCCATTTATTTTTTTGAGAATTTTCATGTATTTTTGGCCAAAATTCGATTTTTCAAAATTGAATACCTCGACTCACAAAATTATGAAAAAAATCGAATATCTCGACTCACAGAAGTAGTACAGCTTTTTGAGTAGCACGGCTCGAAAGAGGACGTTTTTTCCAATTAAAAAATGGCCATTTATTTTTTTGAGAATTTTCATGTTTTTTTGGCCAAAATTCGATTTTTCAAAATTGAATACCTCGACTCACAAACTTTTGAAAAAAATCGAATATCTCGACTCACAAAAGTAGTACAGCTTTTTGAGTATCACGGTTCGAAAGAGGACGTTTTTTCCAATTAAAAAATGGCCATTTATTTTTTTGAGAATTTTCATGTATTTTTGGCCAAAATTCGATTTTTCAAAATTGAATACCTCGACTCACAAAATTATGAAAAAAATCGAATATCTCGACTCACAAAAGTAGTACAGCTTTTTGAGTAGCACGGTTCGAAAGAGGACGTTTTTTCCAATTAAAAAATGGCCATTTATTTTTTTGAGAATTTTCATGTATTTTTGGCCAAAATTCGATTTTTCAAAATTGAATACCTCGACTCACAAAATTATGAAAAAAATCGAATATCTCGACTCACAGAAGTAGTACAGCTTTGTGAGTAGCACGGCTCGAAAGAGGACGTTTTTTCCAATTAAAAAATGGCCATTTATTTTTTTGAGAATTTTCATGTATTTTTGGCCAAAATTCGATTTTTCAAAATAGAATACCTCGACTCACAAAATTTTGAAAAAAATCGAATATCTCGACTCACAAAAGTAGTACAGCTTTTTGAGTAGCACGGTTCGAAAGAGGACGTTTTTTCCAATTAAGAAATGGCCATTTATTTTTTTTGAGAATTTTCATGTATTTTTGGCCAAAATTCGATTTTTCAAAATTGAATACCTCGACTCACAAAATTTTGAAAAAAATCTAATATTTCGACTCACAGAAGTAGTACAGCTTTTTGAGTAGCACGGTTCGAAAGAGGACATTTTTTCCAATTAAAAAATGGCCATTTATTTTTTTGCGAATTTTCATGTATTTTTGGCCAAAATTCGATTTTTCAAAATTGAATACCTCGGCTCATAAAATTTTGAAAAAATCGAATATCTCGACTCACAAAAGTAGTACAGCTTTTTGAGTAGCACGATTCGAAAGAGGACGTTTTTTCCAATTAAAAAATCGCCATTTATTTTTTTGAGAATTTTCATGTATTTTTGGCCAAAATTCGATTTTTTAAAATTGAATACCTCGGCTCATAAAATTATGAAAAAATCGAATATTTCGACTCACAAAAGTAGTACAGCTTTTTGAGTAGCACGGTTCGAAAGAGGACGTTTTTTCCAATTAAAAAATTCAAATTTATTTTTTTGAGAATTTTCATGTATTTTTGGCCAAAATTCGATTTTTCAAAATTGAATACCTCGACTCACAAAATTTTGAAAAAAATCGAATATCTCGACTCACAGAAGTAGTACAGCTTTTTGAGTAGCACGGTTCGAAAGAGGACGTTTTTTCCTTAAAAAATGGCCATTTATTTTTTTGAGAATTTGCATGTATTTTTTGCCAAAATTCGATTTTTCAAAATTGAATACCTCGACTCACAAAATTTTGAAAAAAATCGAATATCTCGACTCACAGAAGTAGTACAGCTTTTTGAGTAGCACGGTTCGAAAGAGGACGTTTTTTCCAATTAAAAAATGGCCATTTATTTTTTTGAGAATTTTCATGTATTTTTGGCCAAAATTCGATTTTTCAAAATTGAATACCTCGACTCACAAACTTTTGAAAAAAATCGAATATCTCGACTCACAAAAGTAGTACAGCTTTTTGAGTAGCACGGTTCGAAAGAGGACGTTTTTTCCAATTAAAAAATGGCCATTTATTTTTTTGAGAATTTTCATGTATTTTTGGCTAAAATTCGATTTTTCAAAATTGAATACCTCGACTCACAAAATTTTGAAAAAAATCGAATATCTCGACTCACAGAAGTAGTACAGCTTTTTGAGTAGCACGGTTCGAAAGAGGACGTTTTTTCCAATTAAAAAATGGCCATTTATTTTTTTGAGAATTTTCATGTATTTTTGGCCAAAATTCGATTTTTCAAAATTGAATACCTCGACTCACAAAATTTTGAAAAAATCGAATATCTCGACTCACAAAAGTAGTACAGCTTTTTGAGTAGCACGGTTCGAAAGAGGACGTTTTTTCTAATTAAAAAATGATCATTTATTTTTTTGAGAATTTTCATGTATTTTTGGCCAAAATTCGATTTTTCAAAATTGAATACCTCGACTCACAAACTTTTGAAAAAAATCGAATATCTCGACTCACAAAAGTAGTACAGCTTTTTGAGTAGCACGGTTCGAAAGAGGACGTTTTTTCCAATTAAAAAATGGCCATTTATTTTTTTGAGAATTTTCATGTATTTTTTGCCAAAATTCGATTTTTCAAAATTGAATACCTCGACTCACAAAATTTTGAAAAAAATCGAATATCTCGACTCACAAAAGTAGTACAGCTTTTTGAGTAGCACGGTTCGAAAGAGGACGTTTTTTCCAATTAAAAAATGGCCATTTATTTTTTTGAGAATTTTCATGTATTTTTGGCCAAAATTCGATTTCTAAAATTGAATACCTTGACTCACAAAATTCTGAAAAAAATCGAATATCTCGACTCACAAAAGTAGTACAGCTTTTTGAGTAGCACGGTTCGAAAGAGTACGTTTTTTCCAATTAAAAATGGCCATTTATTTTTTGAGAATTTTCATGTATTTTTGGCCAAAATTCGATTTTTCAAAATTGAATACCTCGACTCACAAAATTTTGAAAAAAAATCGAATATTTTGACTCACAAAAGTAGTACAGCTTTTTGAGTAGCACGGTTCGAAATAGGACGTTTTTTCCAATTAAAAAATGGCCATTTATTTTTTGAGAATTTTCATGTATTTTTGGCCAAAAATCGATTTTTAAAAATTGAATACCTCGGCTCACAAAATTTTGAAAAAAATCGAATATCTCGACACACAAAAGTAGTACAGCTTTTTGAGTAGAACGGTTCGAAAGAGGACGTTTTTTCCAATTAAAAAATGGACATTTATTTTTTTGAGAATTTTCATGTATTTTTGGCCAAAATTCGATTTTTCAAAATTGAATACCTCGACTCACAAAATTTTGAAAAAAAATCTAATATCTCGACTCACAAAAGTAGTACAGCTTTTTGAGTAGCACGGTTCGAAAGAGGACGTTTTTTCCAATTAAAAAATGGCCATTTATTTTTTTGAGAATTTTCATGTATTTTTGGCCAAAATTCGATTTTTCAAAATTGAATACCTCGGCTCACAAAATTTTGAAAAAAATAGAATATCTCGACACACAAAAGTAGTACAGCTTTTTGAGTAGCACGGTTCGAAAGAGTACGTTTTTTCCAATTAAAAAATGGCCATTTATTTTTTTGAGAATTTGCATGTATTTTTTGCCAAAATTCGATTTTTCAAAATTGAATACCTCGACTCACAAAATTTTGAAAAAATCGAATATCTCGACTCACAGAAGTAGTACAGCTTTTTGAGTAGCACGGTTCGAAAGAGGACGTTTTTTCCAATTAAAAAATGGCCATTTATTTTTTTGAGAATTTTCATGTATTTTTGGCCAAAATTCGATTTTTCAAAATTGAATACCTCGACTCACAAAATTTTGAAAAAAATCGAATATCTCGACTCACAGAAGTAGTACAGCTTTTTGAGTATCACGGTTCGAAAGAGGACGTTTCTTCCAATTAAAAAATGGCCATTTATTTTTTTGAGAATTTTCATGTATTTTTGGCCAAAATTCGATTTTTCAAAATTGAATACCTCGACTCACAAAATTATGAAAAAAATCGAATATCTCGACTCACAAAAGTAGTACAGCTTTTTGAGTAGCACGGTTCGAAAGAGGACGTTTTTTCCAATTAAAAAAAGGCCATTTATTTTTTCGAGAATTTTCATGTATTTTTGGCCAAAATTCGATTTTTCAAAATTGAATACCTCGACTCACAAACTTTTGAAAAAAATCGAATATCTCGACTCACAAAAGTAGTACAGCTTTTTGAGTAGCACGGTTCGAAAGAGGACGTTTTTTCCAATTAAAAAATGGCCATTTATTTTTTTGAGAATTTTCATGTATTTTTTGCCAAAATTCGATTTTTCAAAATTGAATACCTCGACTCACAAAATTTTGAAAAAATCGAATATCTCGACTCACAGAAGTAGTACAGCTTTTTGAGTAGCACGGTTCGAAAGAGGACGTTTTTCCAATTAAAAAATGGCCATTTATTTTTTTGAGAATTTTCATGTATTTTTGGCCAAAATTCGATTTCTAAAATTGAATACCTCGACTCACAAAATTCTGAAAAAAATCGAATATCTCGACTCACAAAAGTAGTACAGCTTTTTGAGTAGCACGGTTCGAAAGAGTACGTTTTTTCCAATTAAAAAATGGCCATTTATTTTTTGAGAATTTTCATGTATTTTTGGCCAAAATTCGATTTTTCAAAATTGAATACCTCGACTCAGAAACTTTTGAAAAAAATCGAATATCTCGACTCACAAAAGTAGTACAGCTTTTTGAGTAGAACGGTTCGAAAGAGGACGTTTTTTCCAATTAAAAAATGGCCATTTATTTTTTTGAGAATTTTCATGTATTTTTGGCCAAAATTCGATTTTTCAAAATTGAATACCTCGACTCACAAAATTTTGAAAAAAAAATCGAATATCTCGACTCACAAAAGTAGTACAGCTTTTTGAGTAGCACGGTTCGAAAGAGGACGTTTTTTCCAATTAAAAAATGGCCATTTATTTTTTTGAGAATTTTCATGTATTTTTGGCCAAAATTCGATTTTTCAAAATTGAATACCTCGGCTCACAAAATTTTGAAAAAAATCGAATATCTCGACACACAAAAGTAGTACAGCTTTTTGAGTAGCACGGTTCGAAAGAGGACGTTTTTTCCAATTAAAAAATGGCCATTTATTTTTTTGAGAATTTTCATGTATTTTTGGCCAAAATTCGATTTTTCAAAATTGAATACCTCGACTCACAAAATTTTGAAAAAAATCGAATATCTCGACTCACAGAAGTAGTACAGCTTTTTGAGTATCACGGTTCGAAAGAGGACGTTTCTTCCAATTAAAAAATGGCCATTTATTTTTTTGAGAATTTTCATGTATTTTTGGCCAAAATTCGATTTTTCAAAATTGAATACCTCGACTCACAAAATTATGAAAAAAATCGAATATCTCGACTCACAAAAGTAGTACAGCTTTTTGAGTAGCACGGTTCGAAAGAGGACGTTTTTTCCAATTAAAAAAAGGCCATTTATTTTTTCGAGAATTTTCATGTATTTTTGGCCAAAATTCGATTTTTCAAAATTGAATACCTCGACTCACAAACTTTTGAAAAAAATCGAATATCTCGACTCACAAAAGTAGTACAGCTTTTTGAGTAGCACGGTTCGAAAGAGGACGTTTTTTCCAATTAAAAAATGGCCATTTATTTTTTTGAGAATTTTCATGTATTTTTTGCCAAAATTCGATTTTTCAAAATTGAATACCTCGACTCACAAAATTTTGAAAAAATCGAATATCTCGACTCACAGAAGTAGTACAGCTTTTTGAGTAGCACGGTTCGAAAGAGGACGTTTTTTCCAATTAAAAAATGGCCATTTATTTTTTTGAGAATTTTCATGTATTTTTGGCCAAAATTCGATTTCTAAAATTGAATACCTCGACTCACAAAATTCTGAAAAAAATCGAATATCTCGACTCACAAAAGTAGTACAGCTTTTTGAGTAGCACGGTTCGAAAGAGTACGTTTTTTCCAATTAAAAAATGGCCATTTATTTTTTGAGAATTTTCATGTATTTTTGGCCAAAATTCGATTTTTCAAAATTGAATACCTCGACTCAGAAACTTTTGAAAAAAATCGAATATCTCGACTCACAAAAGTAGTACAGCTTTTTGAGTAGAACGGTTCGAAAGAGGACGTTTTTTCCAATTAAAAAATGGCCATTTATTTTTTTGAGAATTTTCATGTATTTTTGGCCAAAATTCGATTTTTCAAAATTGAATACCTCGACTCACAAAATTTTGAAAAAAAAATCGAATATCTCGACTCACAAAAGTAGTACAGCTTTTTGAGTAGCACGGTTCGAAAGAGGACGTTTTTTCCAATTAAAAAATGGCCATTTATTTTTTTGAGAATTTTCATGTATTTTTGGCCAAAATTCGATTTTTCAAAATTGAATACCTCGGCTCACAAAATTTTGAAAAAAATCGAATATCTCGACACACAAAAGTAGTACAGCTTTTTGAGTAGCACGGTTCGAAAGAGGACGTTTTTTCCAATTAAAAAATGGCCATTTATTTTTTTGAGAATTTTCATGTATTTTTGGCCAAAAATCGATTTTTAAAAATTGAATACCTCGGCTCACAAAATTTTGAAAAAAATCGAATATCTCGACACACAAAAGTAGTACAGCTTTTTGAGTAGAACGGTTCGAAAGAGGACGTTTTTTCCAATTAAAAAATGGCCATTTATTTTTTTGAGAATTTTCATGTATTTTTGGCCAAAATTCGATTTTTCAAAATTGAATACCTCGACTCACAAAATTTTGAAAAAAAATCGAATATCTCGACTCACAAAAGTAATACAGCTTTTTGAGTAGCACGGTTCGAAAGAGGACGTTTTTTCCAATTAAAAAATGGCCATTTATTTTTTTGAGAATTTTCATGTATTTTTGGCCAAAATTCGATTTTTCAAAATTGAATACCTCGGCTCACAAAATTTTGAAAAAAATCGAATATCTCGACACACAAAAGTAGTACAGCTTTTTGAGTAGCACGGTTCGAAAGAGTACGTTTTTTCCAATTAAAAAATGGCCATTTATTTTTTTGAGAATTTTCATGTATTTTTGGCCAAAATTCGATTTTTCAAAATTGAATACCTCGACTCACAAAATTTTGAAAAAAAATCGAATATCTCGACTCACAAAAGTAGTACAGCTTTTTGAGTAGCACGGTTCGAAAGAGGACGTTTTTTCCAATTAAAAAATGGCCATTTATTTTTTTGAGAATTTTCATGTATTTTTGGCCAAAATTCGATTTTTCAAAATTGAATACCTCGACTCACAAAATTTTGAAAAAAATCGAATATCTCGACACACAAAAGTAGTACAGCTTTTTGAGTAGCACGGTTCGAAAGAGGACGTTTTTTCCAATTAAAAAATGGCCATTTATTTTTTTGAGAATTTTCATGTATTTTTGGCCAAAATTCGATTTTTCAAAATTGAATACCTCGACTCACAAAATTTTGAAAAAAATCGAATATCTCGACTCACAAAAGTAGTACAGCTTTTTGAGTAGCACGGTTCGAAAGAGGACGTTTTTTCCAATTAAAAAATGGCCATTTATTTTTTTGAGAATTTTCATGTATTTTTGGCCAAAATTCGATTTTTCAAAATTGAATACCTCGACTCACAAAATTTTGAAAAAAAAATCGAATATCTCGACTCACAAAAGTAGTACAGCTTTTTGAGTAGCACGGTTCGAAAGAGGACGTTTTTTCCAATTAAAAAATGGCCATTTATTTTTTTGAGAATTTTCATGTATTTTTGGCCAAAATTCGATTTTTCAAAATTGAATACCTCGGCTCACAAAATTTTGAAAAAAATCGAATATCTCGACACACAAAAGTAGTACAGCTTTTTGAGTAGCACGGTTCGAAAGAGGACGTTTTTTCCAATTAAAAAATGGCCATTTATTTTTTTGAGAATTTTCATGTATTTTTGGCCAAAAATCGATTTTTAAAAATTGAATACCTCGGCTCACAAAATTTTGAAAAAAATCGAATATCTCGACACACAAAAGTAGTACAGCTTTTTGAGTAGAACGGTTCGAAAGAGGACGTTTTTTCCAATTAAAAAATGGCCATTTATTTTTTTGAGAATTTTCATGTATTTTTGGCCAAAATTCGATTTTTCAAAATTGAATACCTCGACTCACAAAATTTTGAAAAAAAATCGAATATCTCGACTCACAAAAGTAATACAGCTTTTTGAGTAGCACGGTTCGAAAGAGGACGTTTTTTCCAATTAAAAAATGGCCATTTATTTTTTTGAGAATTTTCATGTATTTTTGGCCAAAATTCGATTTTTCAAAATTGAATACCTCGGCTCACAAAATTTTGAAAAAAATCGAATATCTCGACACACAAAAGTAGTACAGCTTTTTGAGTAGCACGGTTCGAAAGAGTACGTTTTTTCCAATTAAAAAATGGCCATTTATTTTTTTGAGAATTTTCATGTATTTTTGGCCAAAATTCGATTTTTCAAAATTGAATACCTCGACTCACAAAATTTTGAAAAAAAATCGAATATCTCGACTCACAAAAGTAGTACAGCTTTTTGAGTAGCACGGTTCGAAAGAGGACGTTTTTTCCAATTAAAAAATGGCCATTTATTTTTTTGAGAATTTTCATGTATTTTTGGCCAAAATTCGATTTTTCAAAATTGAATACCTCGACTCACAAAATTTTGAAAAAAATCGAATATCTCGACACACAAAAGTAGTACAGCTTTTTGAGTAGCACGGTTCGAAAGAGGACGTTTTTTCCAATTAAAAAATGGCCATTTATTTTTTTGAGAATTTTCATGTATTTTTGGCCAAAATTCGATTTTTCAAAATTGAATACCTCGACTCACAAAATTTTGAAAAAAATCGAATATCTCGACTCACAAAAGTAGTACAGCTTTTTGAGTAGCACGGTTCGAAAGAGGACGTTTTTTCCAATTAAAAAATGGCCATTTATTTTTTTGAGAATTTTCATGTATTTTTGGCCAAAATTCGATTTTTCAAAATTGAATACCTCGGCTCACAAAATTTTGAAAAAAATCGAATATCTCGACACACAAAAGTAGTACAGCTTTTTGAGTAGCACGGTTCGAAAGAGGACGTTTTTTCCAATTAAAAAATGGCCATTTATTTTTTTTGAGAATTTTCATGTATTTTTGGCCAAAAATCGATTTTTAAAAATTGAATACCTCGGCTCACAAAATTTTGAAAAAAATCGAATATCTCGACACACAAAAGTAGTACAGCTTTTTGAGTAGAACGGTTCGAAAGAGGACGTTTTTTCCAATTAAAAAATGGCCATTTATTTTTTTGAGAATTTTCATGTATTTTTGGCCAAAATTCGATTTTTCAAAATTGAATACCTCGACTCACAAAATTTTGAAAAAAAATCGAATATCTCGACTCACAAAAGTAGTACAGCTTTTTGAGTAGCACGGTTCGAAAGAGGACGTTTTTTCCAATTAAAAAATGGCCATTTATTTTTTTGAGAATTTTCATGTATTTTTGGCCAAAATTCGATTTTTCAAAATTGAATACCTCGGCTCACAAAATTTTGAAAAAAATCGAATATCTCGACACACAAAAGTAGTACAGCTTTTTGAGTAGCACGGTTCGAAAGAGTACGTTTTTTCCAATTAAAAAATGGCCATTTATTTTTTTGAGAATTTTCATGTATTTTTGGCCAAAATTCGATTTTTCAAAATTGAATACCTCGACTCACAAACTTTTGAAAAAAATCGAATATCTCGACTCACAAAAGTAGTACAGCTTTTTGAGTAGCACGGTTCGAAAGAGGACGTATTTTCCAATTAAAAAATGGCCATTTATTTTTTTGAGAATTTTCATGTATTTTTTGCCAAAATTCGATTTTTCAAAATTGAATACCTCGACTCACAAAATTTTGAAAAAAATCGAATATCTCGACTCACAAAAGTAGTACAGCTTTTTGAGTAGCACGGTTCGAAAGAGGACGTTTTTTCCAATTAAAAAATGGCCATTTATTTTTTTGAGAATTTTCATGTATTTTTGGCCAAAATTCGATTTCTAAAATTGAATACCTTGACTCACAAAATTCTGAAAAAAATCGAATATCTCGACTCACAAAAGTAGTACAGCTTTTTGAGTAGCACGGTTCGAAAGAGTACGTTTTTTCCAATTAAAAATGGCCATTTATTTTTTGAGAATTTTCATGTATTTTTGGCCAAAATTCGATTTTTCAAAATTGAATACCTCGACTCACAAACTTTTGAAAAAAATCGAATATCTCGACTCACAAAAGTAGTACAGCTTTTTGAGTAGAACGGTTCGAAAGAGGACGTTTTTTCCAATTAAAAAATGGCCATTTATTTTTTTGAGAATTTTCATGTATTTTTGGCCAAAATTCGATTTTTCAAAATTGAATACCTCGACTCACAAAATTTTGAAAAAAAATCGAATATTTTGACTCACAAAAGTAGTACAGCTTTTTGAGCAGCACGGTTCGAAAGAGGACGTTTTTTCCAATTAAAAAATGGCCATTTATTTTTTGAGAATTTTCATGTATTTTTGGCCAAAAATCGATTTTTAAAAATTGAATACCTCGGCTCACAAAATTTTGAAAAAAATCGAATATCTCGACACAGAAAAGTAGTACAGCTTTTTGAGTAGAAAGGTTCGAAAGAGGACGTTTTTTCCAATTAAAAAATGGCCATTTATTTTTTTGAGAATTTTCATGTATTTTTGGCCAAAATTCGATTTTTCAAAATTGAATACCTCGACTCACAAAATTTTGAAAAAAAATCTAATATCTCGACTCACAAAAGTAGTACAGCTTTTTGAGTAGCACGGTTCAAAAGAGGACGTTTTTTCCAATTAAAAAATGACCATTTACTTTTTTGAGAATTTTCATGTATTTTTGGCCAAAATTCGATTTTTCAAAATTGAATACCTCGGCTCACAAAATTTTGAAAAAAATAGAATATCTCGACACACAAAAGTAGTACAGCTTTTTGAGTAGCACGGTTCGAAAGAGTACGTTTTTTCCAATTAAAAAATGGCCATTTATTTTTTGAGAATTTGCATGTATTTTTTGCCAAAATTCGATTTTTCAAAATTGAATACCTCGACTCACAAAATTTTGAAAAAATCGAATATCTCGACTCACAGAAGTAGTACAGCTTTTTGAGTAGCACAGTTCGAAAGAGGACGTTTTTTTTCAATTAAAAAATGGCCATTTATTTTTTTGAGAATTTTCATGTATTTTTGGCCAAAATTCGATTTTTCAAAATTGAATACCTCGACTCACAAACTTTTGAAAAAAATCGAATATCTCGACTCACAAAAGTAGTACAGCTTTTTGAGTAGCACGGTTCGAAAGAGGACGTTTTTTCCAATTAAAAAATGGCCATTTATTTTTTTGAAAATTTTCATGTATTTTTGGCCAAAATTCGATTTTTCAAAATTGAATACCTCGACTCACAAAATTTTGAAAAAAATCGAATATCTCGACTCACAGAAGTAGTACAGCTTTTTGAGTATCACGGTTCGAAAGAGGACGTTTCTTCCAATTAAAAAATGGCCATTTATTTTTTTGAGAATTTTCATGTATTTTTGGCCAAAATTCGATTTTTCAAAATTGAATACCTCGACTCACAAAATTATGAAAAAAATCGAATATCTCGACTCACAAAAGTAGTACAGCTTTTTGAGTAGCACGGTTCGAAAGAGGACGTTTTTTCCAATTAAAAAATGGCCATTTATTTTTTTGAGAATTTTCATGTATTTTTGGCCAAAATTCGATTTCTAAAATTGAATACCTCGACTCACAAAATTCTGAAAAAAATCGAATATCTCGACTCACAAAAGTAGTACAGCTTTTTGAGTAGCACGGTTCGAAAGAGTACGTTTTTTCCAATTAAAAAATGGCCATTTATTTTTTGAGAATTTTCATGTATTTTTGGCCAAAATTCGATTTTTCAAAATTGAATACCTCGACTCACAAACTTTTGAAAAAAATCGAATATCTCGACTCACAAAAGTAGTACAGCTTTTTGAGTAGAACGGTTCGAAAGAGGACGTTTTTTCCAATTAAAAAATGGCCATTTATTTTTTTGAGAATTTTCATGTATTTTTGGCCAAAATTCGATTTTTCAAAATTGAATACCTCGACTCACAAAATTTTGAAAAAAAATCGAATATCTCGACTCACAAAAGTAGTACAGCTTTTTGAGTAGCACGGTTCGAAAGAGGACGTTTTTTCCAATTAAAAAATGGCCATTTATTTTTTTGAGAATTTTCATGTATTTTTGGCCAAAATTCGATTTTTCAAAATTGAATACCTCGGCTCACAAAATTTTGAAAAAAATCGAATATCTCGACACACAAAAGTAGTACAGCTTTTTGAGTAGCACGGTTCGAAAGAGGACGTTTTTTCCAATTAAAAAATGGCCATTTATTTTTTTGAGAATTTTCATGTATTTTTGGCCAAAAATCGATTTTTAAAAATTGAATACCTCGGCTCACAAAATTTTGAAAAAAATCGAATATCTCGACACACAAAAGTAGTACAGCTTTTTGAGTAGAACGGTTCGAAAGAGGACGTTTTTTCCAATTAAAAAATGGCCATTTATTTTTTTGAGAATTTTCATGTATTTTTGGCCAAAATTCGATTTTTCAAAATTGAATACCTCGACTCACAAAATTTTGAAAAAAAATCGAACATCTCGACTCACAAAAGTAGTACAGCTTTTTGAGTAGCACGGTTCGAAAGAGGACGTTTTTTCCAATTAAAAAATGGCCATTTATTTTTTTGAGAATTTTCATGTATTTTTGGCCAAAATTCGATTTTTCAAAATTGAATACCTCGGCTCACAAAATTTTGAAAAAAATCGAATATCTCGACACACAAAAGTAGTACAGCTTTTTGAGTAGCACGGTTCGAAAGAGTACGTTTTTTCCAATTAAAAAATGGCCATTTATTTTTTTGAGAATTTTCATGTATTTTTGGCCAAAATTCGATTTTTCAAAATTGAATACCTCGACTCACAAAATTTTGAAAAAAAATCGAATATCTCGACTCACAAAAGTAGTACAGCTTTTTGAGTAGCACGGTTCGAAAGAGGACGTTTTTTCCAATTAAAAAATGGCCATTTATTTTTTTGAGAATTTTCATGTATTTTTGGCCAAAATCGATTTTTAAAAATTGAATACCTCGGCTCACAAAATTTTGAAAAAAATCGAATATCTCGACACACAAAAGTAGTACAACTTTTTGAGTAGAACGGTTCGAAAGAGGACGTTTTTTCCAATTAAAAAATGGCCATTTATTTTTTTGAGAATTTTCATGTATTTTTGGCCAAAATTCGATTTTTCAAAATTGAATACCTCGACTCACAAAATTTTGAAAAAAAATCGAATATCTCGACTCACAAAAGTAGTACAGCTTTTTGAGTAGCACGGTTCGAAAGAGGACGTTTTTTCCAATTAAAAAATGGCCATTTATTTTTTTGAGAATTTTCATGTATTTTTGGCCAAAATTCGATTTTTCAAAATTGAATACCTCGGCTCACAAAATTTTGAAAAAAATCGAATATCTCGACACACAAAAGTAGTACAGCTTTTTGAGTAGCACGGTTCGAAAGAGTACGTTTTTTCCAATTAAAAAATGGCCATTTATTTTTTTGAGAATTTTCATGTATTTTTGGCCAAAATTCGATTTTTCAAAATTGAATACCTCGACTCACAAAATTTTGAAAAAAAATCGAATATCTCGACTCACAAAAGTAGTACAGCTTTTTGAGTAGCACGGTTCGAAAGAGGACGTTTTTTCCAATTAAAAAATGGCCATTTATTTTTTTGAGAATTTTCATGTATTTTTGGCCAAAATTCGATTTTTCAAAATTGAATACCTCGGCTCACAAAATTTTGAAAAAAATCGAATATCTCGACACACAAAAGTAGTACAGCTTTTTGAGTAGCACGGTTCGAAAGAGTACGTTTTTTCCAATTAAAAAATGGCCATTTATTTTTTTGAGAATTTTCATGTATTTTTGGCCAAAATTCGATTTTTCAAAATTGAATACCTCGACTCACAAACTTTTGAAAAAAATCGAATATCTCGACTCACAAAAGTAGTACAGCTTTTTGAGTAGAACGGTTCGAAAGAGGACGTTTTTTCCAATTAAAAAATGGCCATTTATTTTTTTGAGAATTTTCATGTATTTTTGGCCAAAATTCGATTTTTCAAAATTGAATACCTCGACTCACAAAATTTTGAAAAAAAATCGAATATCTCGACTCACAAAAGTAGTACAGCTTTTTGAGTAGCACCGTTCGAAAGAGGACGTTTTTTCCAATTAAAAAATGGCCATTTATTTTTTTGAGAATTTTCATGTATTTTTGGCCAAAATTCGATTTTTCAAGATTGAATACCTCGGCTCACAAAATTTGGAAAAAAATCGAATATCTCGACACACAAAAGTAGTACAACTTTTTGAGTAGCACGGTTCGAAAGAGGACGTTTTTTCCAATTAAAAAATGGCCATTTATTTTTTTGAGAATTTTCATGTATTTTTGGCCAAAAATCGATTTTTAAAAATTGAATACCTCGACTCACAAAATTTTGAAAAAAAATCGAATATCTCGACTCACAAAAGTAGTACAGCTTTTTGAGTAGCACGGTTCGAAAGAGGACGTTTTTTCCAATTAAAAAATGGCCATTTATTTTTTGAGAATATTCATGTATTTTTGGCCAAAATTCGATTTTTCAAAATTGAATACCTCGACTCACAAACTTTTGAAAAAAATCGAATATCTCGACTCACAAAAGTAGTACAGCTTTTTGAGTAGAACGGTTCGAAAGAGGACGTTTTTTCCAATTAAAGAATGGCCATTTATTTTTTTGAGAATTTTCATGTATTTTTGGCCAAAATTCGATTTTTCAAAATTGAATACCTCGACTCACAAAATTTTGAAAAAAATCGAATATCTCGACTCACAAAAGTAGTACAGCTTTTTGAGTAGCACGGTTCGAAAGAGGACTTTTTTTCCAATTAAAAAATGGCCATTTTTTTTTTTGAGAATTTTCATGTATTTTTGGCCAAAATTCGATTTTTCAAAATTGAATACCTCGACTCACAAAATTTTGAAAAAAATCGAATATCTCGACTCACAAAAGTAGTACAGCTTTTTGAGTAGCACGGTTCGAAAGAGGACGTTTTTTCCAATTAAAAAATGGCCATTTATTTTTTTGCGAATTTTCATGTATTTTTGGCCAAAATTCGATTTTTCAAAATTGAATACCTCGGCTCATAAAATTTTGAAAAAATCGAATATCTCGACTCACAAAAGTAGTACAGCTTTTTGAGTAGCACGGTTCGAAAGAGGACGTTTTTTCCAATTAAAAAATGGCCATTTATTTTTTTGAGAATTTTCATGTATTTTTGGCCAAAAATCGATTTTTAAAAATTGAATACCTCGACTCACAAAATTTTGAAAAAATCGAATATCTCGACTCACAGAAGTAGTACAGCTTTTTGAGTAGCACGGTTCGAAAGAGGACGTTTTTTCCAATTAAAAAATGGCCATTTATTTTTTTGAGAATTTTCATGTATTTTTGGCCAAAATTCGATTTCTAAAATTGAATACCTCGACTCACAAAATTTTGAAAAAAAATCGAATATCTCGACTCACAAAAGTAGTACAGCTTTTTGAGTAGCACGGTTCGAAAGAGGACGTTTTTTCCAATTAAAAAATGGCCATTTATTTTTTTGAGAATTTTCATGTATTTTTGGCCAAAATTCGATTTTTCAAAATTGAATACCTCGGCTCACAAAATTTTGAAAAAAATCGAATATCTCGACACACAAAAGTAGTACAGCTTTTTGAGTAGCACGGTTCGAAAGAGGACGTTTTTTCCAGTTAAAAAATGGCCATTTATTTTTTTGAGAATTTTCATGTATTTTTGGCCAAAAATCGATTTTTAAAAATTGAATACCTCGGCTCACAAAATTTTGAAAAAAATCGAATATCTCGACACACAAAAGTAGTACAGCTTTTTGAGTAGAACGGTTCGAAAGAGGACGTTTTTTCCAATTAAAAAATGGCCATTTATTTTTTTGAGAATTTTCATGTATTTTTGGCCAAAATTCGATTTTTCAAAATTGAATACCTCGACTCACAAAATTTTGAAAAAAAATCGAATATCTCGACTCACAAAAGTAGTACAGCTTTTTGAGTAGCACGGTTCGAAAGAGGACGTTTTTTCCAATTAAAAAATGGCCATTTATTTTTTTGAGAATTTTCATGTATTTTTGGCCAAAATTCGATTTTTCAAAATTGAATACCTCGGCTCACAAAATTTTGAAAAAAATCGAATATCTCGACACACAAAAGTAGTACAGCTTTTTGAGTAGCACGGTTCGAAAGAGTACGTTTTTTCCAATTAAAAAATGGCCATTTATTTTTTTGAGAATTTTCATGTATTTTTGGCCAAAATTCGATTTTTCAAAATTGAATACCTCGACTCACAAAATTTTGAAAAAAAATCGAATATCTCGACTCACAAAAGTAGTACAGCTTTTTGAGTAGCACGGTTCGAAAGAGGACGTTTTTTCCAATTAAAAAATGGCCATTTATTTTTGGAGAATTTTCATGTATTTTTGGCCAAAATTCGATTTTTCAAAATTGAATACCTCGGCTCACAAAATTTTGAAAAAAATCGAATATCTCGACACACAAAAGTAGTACATTTTTTTGAGTAGCACGGTTCGAAAGAGGACGTTTTTTCCAATTAAAAAATGGCCATTTATTTTTTTGAGAATTTTCATGTATTTTTGGCCAAAATTCGATTTTTCAAAATTGAATACCTCGACTCACAAAATTTTGAAAAAAAATCGAATATCTCGACTCACAAAAGTAGTACAGCTTTTTGAGTAGCACGGTTCGAAAGAGGACGTTTTTTCCAATTAAAAAATGGCCATTTATTTTTTTGAGAATTTTCATGTATTTTTGGCCAAAATTCGATTTTTCAAAATTGAATACCTCGGCTCACAAAATTTTGAAAAAAATCGAATATCTCGACACACAAAAGTAGTACAGCTTTTTGAGTAGCACGGTTCGAAAGAGGACGTTTTTTCCAATTAAAAAATGGCCATTTATTTTTTTTGAGAATTTTCATGTATTTTTGGCCAAAAATCGATTTTTAAAAATTGAATACCTCGGCTCACAAAATTTTGAAAAAAATCGAATATCTCGACACACAAAAGTAGTACAGCTTTTTGAGTAGAACGGTTCGAAAGAGGACGTTGTTTCCAATTAAAAAAAGGCCATTCATTTTTTTGAGAATTTTCATGTATTTTTGGCCAAAATTCGATTTTTCAAAATTGAATACCTCGACTCACAAAATTTTGAAAAAAAATCGAATATCTCGACTCACAAAAGTAGCACAGCTTTTTGAGTAGCACGGTTCGAAAGAGGACGTTTTTTCCAATTAAAAAATGGCCATTTATTTTTTTGAGAATTTTCATGTATTTTTGGCCAAAATTCGATTTTTCAAAATTGAATACCTCGGCTCACAAAATTTTGAAAAAAATCGAATATATCGACACACAAAAGTAGTACAGCTTTTTGAGTAGCACGGTTCGAAAGAGTACGTTTTTTCCAATTAAAAAATGGCCATTTATTTTTTTGAGAGTTTTCATGTATTTTTGGCCAAAATTCGATTTTTCAAAATTGAATACCTCGACTCACAAACTTTTGAAAAAAATCGAATATCTCGACTCACAAAAGTAGTACAGCTTTTTGAGTAGAACGGTTCGAAAGAGGACGTTTTTTCCAATTAAAAAATGGCCATTTATTTTTTTGAGAATTTTCATGTATTTTTGGCCAAAATTCGATTTTTCAAAATTGAATACCTCGACTCACAAAATTTTGAAAAAAAATCGAATATCTCGACTCACAAAAGTAGTACAGCTTTTTGAGTAGCACCGTTCGAAAGAGGACGTTTTTTCCAATTAAAAAATGGCCATTTATTTTTTTGAGAATTTTCATGTATTTTTGGCCAAAATTCGATTTTTCAAGATTGAATACCTCGGCTCACAAAATTTGGAAAAAAATCGAATATCTCGACACACAAAAGTAGTACAGCTTTTTGAGTAGCACGGTTCGAAAGAGGACGTTTTTTCCAATTAAAAAATGGCCATTTATTTTTTTGAGAATTTTCATGTATTTTTGGCCAAAATTCGATTTTTAAAAATTGAATACCTCGACTCACAAAATTTTGAAAAAAAATCGAATATCTCGACTCACAAAAGTAGTACAGCTTTTTGAGTAGCACGGTTCGAAAGAGGACGTTTTTTCCAATTAAAAAATGGCCATTTATTTTTTTGAGAATTTTCATGTATTTTTGGCCAAAAATCGATTTTTAAAAATTGAATACCTCGACTCACAAAATTTTGAAAAAATCGAATATCTCGACTCACAGAAGTAGTACAGCTTTTTGAGTAGCACGGTTCGAAAGAGGACGTTTTTTCCAATTAAAAAATGGCCATTTATTTTTTTGAGAATTTTCATGTATTTTTGGCCAAAATTCGATTTCTAAAATTGAATACCTCGACTCACAAAATTCTGAAAAAAATCGAATATCTCGACTCACAAAAGTAGTACAGCTTTTTGAGTAGCACGGTTCGAAAGAGTACGTTTTTTCCAATTAAAAAATGGCCATTTATTTTTTGAGAATTTTCATGTATTTTTGGCCAAAATTCGATTTTTCAAAATTGAATACCTCGACTCACAAACTTTTGAAAAAAATCGAATATCTCGACTCACAAAAGTAGTACAGCTTTTTGAGTAGAACGGTTCGAAAGAGGACGTTTTTTCCAATTAAAAAATGGCCATTTATTTTTTTGAGAATTTTCATGTATTTTTGGCCAAAATTCGATTTTTCAAAATTGAATACCTCGACTCACAAAATTTTGAAAAAAAATCGAATATCTCGACTCACAAAAGTAGTACAGCTTTTTGAGTAGCACGGTTCGAAAGAGGACGTTTTTTCCAATTAAAAAATGGCCATTTATTTTTTTGAGAATTTTCATGTATTTTTGGCCAAAATTCGATTTTTCAAAATTGAATACCTCGGCTCACAAAATTTTGAAAAAAATCGAATATCTCGACACACAAAAGTAGTACAGCTTTTTGAGTAGCACGGTTCGAAAGAGGACGTTTTTTCCAATTAAAAAATGGCCATTTATTTTTTTGAGAATTTTCATGTATTTTTGGCCAAAAATCGATTTTTAAAAATTGAATACCTCGGCTCACAAAATTTTGAAAAAAATCGAATATCTCGACACACAAAAGTAGTACAGCTTTTTGTGTAGAACGGTTCGAAAGAGGACTTTTTTTCCAATTAAAAAATGGCCATTTATTTTTTTGAGAATTTTCATGTATTTTTGGCCAAAATTCGATTTTTCAAAATTGAATACCTCGACTCACAAAATTTTGAAAAAAAATCGAATATCTCGACTCACAAAAGTAGTACAGCTTTTTGAGTAGCACGGTTCGAAAGAGGACGTTTTTTCTAATTAAAAAATGGCCATTTATTTTTTTGAGAATTTTCATGTATTTTTGGCCAAAATTCTATTTTTCAAAATTGAATACCTCGGCTCACAAAATTTTGAAAAAAATCGAATATCTCGACACACAAAAGTAGTACAGCTTTTTGAGTAGCACGGTTCGAAAGAGTACGTTTTTTCCAATTAAAAAATGGCCATTTATTTTTTTTGAGAATTTTCATGTATTTTTGGCCAAAATTCGATTTTTCAAAATTGAATACCTCGGCTCACAAAATTTTGAAAAAAATCGAATATCTCGACACACAAAAGTAGTACAGCTTTTTGAGTAGAACGGTTCGAAAGAGGACGTTTTTTCCAATTAAAAAATGGCCATTAATTTTTTTGAGAATTTTCATGTATTTTTGGCCAAAATTCGATTTTTCAAAATTGAATACCTCGACTCACAAAATTTTGAAAAAAAATCGAATATCTCGACTCACAAAAGTAGTACAGCTTTTTGAGTAGCACGGTTCGAAAGAGGACGTTTTTTCCAATTAAAAAATGGCCATTTATTTTTTTGAGAATTTTCATGTATTTTTGGCCAAAATTCGATTTTTCAAAATTGAATACCTCGGCTCACAAAATTTTGAAAAAAATCGAATATCTCGACACACAAAAGTAGTACAGCTTTTTGAGTAGCACGGTTCGAAAGAGTACGTTTTTTCCAATTAAAAAATGGCCATTTATTTTTTTGAGAATTTTCATGTATTTTTGGCCAAAATTCGATTTTTCAAAATTGAATACCTCGACTCACAAACTTTTGAAAAAAATCGAATATCTCGACTCACAAAAGTAGTACAGCTTTTTGAGTAGAACGGTTCGAAAGAGGACGTTTTTTCCAATTAAAAAATGGCCATTTATTTTTTTGAGAATTTTCATGTATTTTTGGCCAAAATTCGATTTTTCAAAATTGAATACCTCGACTCACAAAATTTTGAAAAAAAATCGAATATCTCGACTCACAAAAGTAGTACAGCTTTTTGAGTAGCACCGTTCGAAAGAGGACGTTTTTTCCAATTAAAAAATGGCCATTTATTTTTTTGAGAATTTTCATGTATTTTTGGCCAAAATTCGATTTTTCAAGATTGAATACCTCGGCTCACAAAATTTGGAAAAAAATCGAATATCTCGACACACAAAAGTAGTACAGCTTTTTGAGTAGCACGGTTCGAAAGAGGACGTTTTTTCCAATTAAAAAATGGCCATTTATTTTTTTGAGAATTTCCATGTATTTTTGGCCAAAAATCGATTTTTAAAAATTGAATACCTCGACTCACAAAATTTTGAAAAAAAATCGAATATCTCGACTCACAAAAGTAGTACAGCTTTTTGAGTAGCACCGTTCGAAAGAGGACGTTTTTTCCAATTAAAAAATGGCCATTTATTTTTTTGAGAATTTTCATGTATTTTTGGCCAAAATTCGATTTTTCAAAATTGAATACCTCGACTCACAAAATTTTGAAAAAAATCGAATATCTCGACTCACAAAAGTAGTACAGCTTTTTGAGTAGCACGGTTCGAAAGAGGACTTTTTTTCCAATTAAAAAATGGCCATTTTTTTTTTTGAGAATTTTCATGTATTTTTGGCCAAAATTCGATTTTTCAAAATTGAATACCTCGACTCACAAAATTTTGAAAAAATCGAATATCTCGACTCACAAAAGTAGTACAGCTTTTTGAGTAGCACGGTTCGAAAGAGGACGTTTTTTCCAATTAAAAAATGGCCATTTATTTTTTTGCGAATTTTCATGTATTTTTGGCCAAAATTCGATTTTTCAAAATTGAATACCTCGGCTCATAAAATTTTGAAAAAATCGAATATCTCGACACACAAAAGTAGTACAGCTTTTTGAGTAGCACGGTTCGAAAGAGGACGTTTTTTCCAATTAAAAAATGGCCATTTATTTTTTTGAGAATTTTCATGTATTTTTGGCCAAAATTCGATTTTTCAAAATTGAATACCTCGACTCACAAAATTTTGAAAAAAATCGAATATCTCGACACACAAAAGTAGTACAGCTTTTTGAGTAGAACGGTTCGAAAGAGGACGTTTTTTCCAATTAAAAAATGGCCATTTTTTTTTTTGAGAATTTTCATGTATTTTTGGCCAAAATTCGATTTTTCAAAATTGAATACCTCGACTCACAAAATTTTGAAAAAATCGAATATCTCGACTCACAAAAGTAGTACAGCTTTTTGAGTAGCACGGTTCGAAAGAGGACGTTTTTTCCAATTAAAAAATGGCCATTTATTTTTTTGCGAATTTTCATGTATTTTTGGCCAAAATTCGATTTTTCAAAATTGAATACCTCGGCTCATAAAATTTTGAAAAAATCGAATATCTCGACTCACAAAAGTAGTACAGCTTTTTGAGTAGCACGGTTCGAAAGAGGACGTTTTTTCCAATTAAAAAATGGCCATTTATTTTTTTGCGAATTTTCATGTATTTTTGGCCAAAAATCGATTTTTAAAAATTGAATACCTCGGCTCACAAAATTTTGAAAAAAATCGAATATCTCGACACACAAAAGTAGTACAGCTTTTTGAGTAGAACGGTTCGAAAGAGGACGTTTTTTCCAATTAAAAAATGGCCATTTATTTTTTTGAGAATTTTCATGTATTTTTGGCCAAAATTCGATTTTTCAAAATTGAATACCTCGACTCACAAAATTTTGAAAAAAAATCGAATATCTCGACTCACAAAAGTAATACAGCTTTTTGAGTAGCACGGTTCGAAAGAGGACGTTTTTTCCAATTAAAAAATGGCCATTTATTTTTTTGAGAATTTTCATGTATTTTTGGCCAAAATCGATTTTTAAAAATTGAATACCTCGGCTCACAAAATTTTGAAAAAAATCGAATATCTCGACACACAAAAGTAGTACAGCTTTTTGAGTAGAACGGTTCGAAAGAGGACGTTTTTTCCAATTAAAAAATGGCCATTTATTTTTTTGAGAATTTTCATGTATTTTTGGCCAAAATTCGATTTTTCAAAATTGAATACCTCGACTCACAAAATTTTGAAAAAAAATCGAATATCTCGACTCACAAAAGTAGTACAGCTTTTTGAGTAGCACGGTTCGAAAGAGGACGTTTTTTCCAATTAAAAAATGGCCATTTATTTTTTTGAGAATTTTCATGTATTTTTGGCCAAAATTCGATTTTTCAAAATTGAATACCTCGGCTCACAAAATTTTGAAAAAAATCGAATATCTCGACACACAAAAGTAGTACAGCTTTTTGAGTAGCACGGTTCGAAAGAGTACGTTTTTTCCAATTAAAAAATGGCCATTTATTTTTTTGAGAATTTTCATGTATTTTTGGCCAAAATTCGATTTTTCAAAATTGAATACCTCGACTCACAAAATTTTGAAAAAAAATCGAATATCTCGACTCACAAAAGTAGTACAGCTTTTTGAGTAGCACGGTTCGAAAGAGGACGTTTTTTCCAATTAAAAAATGGCCATTTATTTTTTTGAGAATTTTCATGTATTTTTGGCCAAAATTCGATTTTTCAAAATTGAATACCTCGGCTCACAAAATTTTGAAAAAAATCGAATATCTCGACACACAAAAGTAGTACAGCTTTTTGAGTAGCACGGTTCGAAAGAGGACGTTTTTTCCAATTAAAAAATGGCCATTTATTTTTTTGAGAATTTTCATGTATTTTTGGCCAAAATTCGATTTTTCAAAATTGAATACCTCGACTCACAAAATTTTGAAAAAAAATCGAATATCTCGACTCACAAAAGTAGTACAGCTTTTTGAGTAGCACGGTTCGAAAGAGGACGTTTTTTCCAATTAAAAAATGGCCATTTATTTTTTTGAGAATTTTCATGTATTTTTGGCCAAAATTCGATTTTTCAAAATTGAATACCTCGGCTCACAAAATTTTGAAAAAAATCGAATATCTCGACACACAAAAGTAGTACAGCTTTTTGAGTAGCACGGTTCGAAAGAGTACGTTTTTTCCAATTAAAAAATGGCCATTTATTTTTTTGAGAATTTTCATGTATTTTTGGCCAAAATTCGATTTTTCAAAATTGAATACCTCGACTCACAAACTTTTGAAAAAAATCGAATATCTCGACTCACAAAAGTAGTACAGCTTTTTGAGTAGAACGGTTCGAAAGAGGACGTTTTTTCCAATTAAAAAATGGCCATTTATTTTTTTGAGAATTTTCATGTATTTTTGGCCAAAATTCGATTTTTCAAAATTGAATACCTCGACTCACAAAATTTTGAAAAAAAATCGAATATCTCGACTCACAAAAGTAGTACAGCTTTTTGAGTAGCACCGTTCGAAAGAGGACGTTTTTTCCAATTAAAAAATGGCCATTTATTTTTTTGAGAATTTTCATGTATTTTTGGCCAAAATTCGATTTTTCAAGATTGAATACCTCGGCTCACAAAATTTGGAAAAAATCGAATATCTCGACACACAAAAGTAGTACAACTTTTTGAGTAGCACGGTTCGAAAGAGGACGTTTTTTCCAATTAAAAAATGGCCATTTATTTTTTTGAGAATTTTCATGTATTTTTGGCCAAAAATCGATTTTTAAAAATTGAATACCTCGACTCACAAAATTTTGAAAAAAAATCGAATATCTCGACTCACAAAAGTAGTACAGCTTTTTGAGTAGCACGGTTCGAAAGAGGACGTTTTTTCCAATTAAAAAATGGCCATTTATTTTTTGAGAATTTTCATGTATTTTTGGCCAAAATTCGATTTTTCAAAATTGAATACCTCGACTCACAAACTTTTGAAAAAAATCGAATATCTCGACTCACAAAAGTAGTACAGCTTTTTGAGTAGAACGGTTCGAAAGAGGACGTTTTTTCCAATTAAAGAATGGCCATTTATTTTTTTGAGAATTTTCATGTATTTTTGGCCAAAATTCGATTTTTCAAAATTGAATACCTCGACTCACAAAATTTTGAAAAAAATCGAATATCTCGACTCACAAAAGTAGTACAGCTTTTTGAGTAGCACGGTTCGAAAGAGGACTTTTTTTCCAATTAAAAAATGGCCATTTTTTTTTTTTGAGAATTTTCATGTATTTTTGGCCAAAATTCGATTTTTCAAAATTGAATACCTCGACTCACAAAATTTTGAAAAAAATCGAATATCTCGACTCACAAAAGTAGTACAGCTTTTTGAGTAGCACGGTTCGAAAGAGGACGTTTTTTCCAATTAAAAAATGGCCATTTATTTTTTTGCGAATTTTCATGTATTTTTGGCCAAAATTCGATTTTTCAAAATTGAATACCTCGGCTCATAAAATTTTGAAAAAATCGAATATCTCGACTCACAAAAGTAGTACAGCTTTTTGAGTAGCACGGTTCGAAAGAGGACGTTTTTTCCAATTAAAAAATGGCCATTTATTTTTTTGAGAATTTTCATGTATTTTTGGCCAAAAATCGATTTTTAAAAATTGAATACCTCGACTCACAAAATTTTGAAAAAATCGAATATCTCGACTCACAGAAGTAGTACAGCTTTTTGAGTAGCACGGTTCGAAAGAGGACGTTTTTTCCAATTAAAAAATGGCCATTTATTTTTTTGAGAATTTTCATGTATTTTTGGCCAAAATTCGATTTCTAAAATTGAATACCTCGACTCACAAAATTTTGAAAAAAAATCGAATATCTCGACTCACAAAAGTAGTACAGCTTTTTGAGTAGCACGGTTCGAAAGAGGACGTTTTTTCCAATTAAAAAATGGCCATTTATTTTTTTGAGAATTTTCATGTATTTTTGGCCAAAATTCGATTTTTCAAAATTGAATACCTCGGCTCACAAAATTTTGAAAAAAATCGAATATCTCGACACACAAAAGTAGTACAGCTTTTTGAGTAGCACGGTTCGAAAGAGGACGTTTTTTCCAGTTAAAAAATGGCCATTTATTTTTTTGAGAATTTTCATGTATTTTTGGCCAAAAATCGATTTTTAAAAATTGAATACCTCGGCTCACAAAATTTTGAAAAAAATCGAATATCTCGACACACAAAAGTAGTACACCTTTTTGAGTAGAACGGTTCGAAAGAGGACGTTTTTTCCAATTAAAAAATGGCCATTTATTTTTTTGAGAATTTTCATGTATTTTTGGCCAAAATTCGATTTTTCAAAATTGAATACCTCGACTCACAAAATTTTGAAAAAAAATCGAATATCTCGACTCACAAAAGTAGTACAGCTTTTTGAGTAGCACGGTTCGAAAGAGGACGTTTTTTCCAATTAAAAAATGGCCATTTATTTTTTTGAGAATTTTCATGTATTTTTGGCCAAAATTCGATTTTTCAAAATTGAATACCTCGGCTCACAAAATTTTGAAAAAAATCGAATATCTCGACACACAAAAGTAGTACAGCTTTTTGAGTAGCACGGTTCGAAAGAGGACGTTTTTTCCAATTAAAAAATGGCCATTTATTTTTTTGAGAATTTTCATGTATTTTTGGCCAAAATTCGATTTTTCAAAATTGAATACCTCGACTCACAAAATTTTGAAAAAAAATCGAATATCTCGACTCACAAAAGTAGTACAGCTTTTTGAGTAGCACGGTTCGAAAGAGGACGTTTTTTCCAATTAAAAAATGGCCATTTATTTTTTTGAGAATTTTCATGTATTTTTGGCCAAAATTCGATTTTTCAAAATTGAATACCTCGGCTCACAAAATTTTGAAAAAAATCGAATATCTCGACACACAAAAGTAGTACAGCTTTTTGAGTAGCACGGTTCGAAAGAGGACGTTTTTTCCAATTAAAAAATGGCCATTTATTTTTTTTGAGAATTTTCATGTATTTTTGGCCAAAAATCGATTTTTAAAAATTGAATACCTCGGCTCACAAAATTTTGAAAAAAATCGAATATCTCGACACACAAAAGTAGTACAGCTTTTTGAGTAGAACGGTTCGAAAGAGGACGTTGTTTCCAATTAAAAAATGGCCATTTATTTTTTTGAGAATTTTCATGTATTTTTGGCCAAAATTCGATTTTTCAAAATTGAATACCTCGACTCACAAAATTTTGAAAAAAAATCGAATATCTCGACTCACAAAAGTAGCACAGCTTTTTGAGTAGCACGGTTCGAAAGAGGACGTTTTTTCCAATTAAAAAATGGCCATTTATTTTTTTGAGAATTTTCATGTATTTTTGGCCAAAATTCGATTTTTCAAAATTGAATACCTCGGCTCACAAAATTTTGAAAAAAATCGAATATCTCGACACACAAAAGTAGTACAGCTTTTTGAGTAGCACGGTTCGAAAGAGTACGTTTTTTCCAATTAAAAAATGGCCATTTATTTTTTTGAGAATTTTCATGTATTTTTGGCCAAAATTCGATTTTTCAAAATTGAATACCTCGACTCACAAACTTTTGAAAAAAATCGAATATCTCGACTCACAAAAGTAGTACAGCTTTTTGAGTAGAACGGTTCGAAAGAGGACGTTTTTTCCAATTAAAAAATGGCCATTTATTTTTTTGAGAATTTTCATGTATTTTTGGCCAAAATTCGATTTTTCAAAATTGAATACCTCGACTCACAAAATTTTGAAAAAAAATCGAATATCTCGACTCACAAAAGTAGTACAGCTTTTTGAGTAGCACCGTTCGAAAGAGGACGTTTTTTCCAATTAAAAAATGGCCATTTATTTTTTTGAGAATTTTCATGTATTTTTGGCCAAAATTCGATTTTTCAAGATTGAATACCTCGGCTCACAAAATTTGGAAAAAAATCGAATATCTCGACACACAAAAGTAGTACAGCTTTTTGAGTAGCACGGTTCGAAAGAGGACGTTTTTTCCAATTAAAAAATGGCCATTTATTTTTTTGAGAATTTTCATGTATTTTTGGCCAAAATTCGATTTTTAAAAATTGAATACCTCGACTCACAAAATTTTGAAAAAAAATCGAATATCTCGACTCACAAAAGTAGTACAGCTTTTTGAGTAGCACGGTTCGAAAGAGGACGTTTTTTCCAATTAAAAAATGGCCATTTATTTTTTTGAGAATTTTCATGTATTTTTGGCCAAAAATCGATTTTTAAAAATTGAATACCTCGACTCACAAAATTTTGAAAAAATCGAATATCTCGACTCACAGAAGTAGTACAGCTTTTTGAGTAGCACGGTTCGAAAGAGGACGTTTTTTCCAATTAAAAAATGGCCATTTATTTTTTTGAGAATTTTCATGTATTTTTGGCCAAAATTCGATTTCTAAAATTGAATACCTCGACTCACAAAATTCTGAAAAAAATCGAATATCTCGACTCACAAAAGTAGTACAGCTTTTTGAGTAGCACGGTTCGAAAGAGTACGTTTTTTCCAATTAAAAAATGGCCATTTATTTTTTGAGAATTTTCATGTATTTTTGGCCAAAATTCGATTTTTCAAAATTGAATACCTCGACTCACAAACTTTTGAAAAAAATCGAATATCTCGACTCACAAAAGTAGTACAGCTTTTTGAGTAGAACGGTTCGAAAGAGGACGTTTTTTTCAATTAAAAAATGGCCATTTATTTTTTTGAGAATTTTCATGTATTTTTGGCCAAAATTCGATTTTTCAAAATTGAATACCTCGACTCACAAAATTTTGAAAAAAAATCGAATATCTCGACTCACAAAAGTAGTACAGCTTTTTGAGTAGCACGGTTCGAAAGAGGACGTTTTTTCCAATTAAAAAATGGCCATTTATTTTTTTGAGAATTTTCATGTATTTTTGGCCAAAATTCGATTTTTCAAAATTGAATACCTCGGCTCACAAAATTTTGAAAAAAATCGAATATCTCGACACACAAAAGTAGTACAGCTTTTTGAGTAGCACGGTTCGAAAGAGGACGTTTTTTCCAATTAAAAAATGGCCATTTATTTTTTTGAGAATTTTCATGTATTTTTGGCCAAAAATCGATTTTTAAAAATTGAATACCTCGGCTCACAAAATTTTGAAAAAAATCGAATATCTCGACTCACAAAAGTAGTACAGCTTTTTGAGTAGCACGGTTCGAAAGAGGACGTTTTTTCCAATTAAAAAATGGCCATTTATTTTTTGAGAATTTTCATGTATTTTTGGCCAAAATTCGATTTTTCAAAATTGAATACCTCGACTCACAAACTTTTGAAAAAAATCGAATATCTCGACTCACAAAAGTAGTACAGCTTTTTGAGTAGAACGGTTCGAAAGAGGACGTTTTTTCCAATTAAAGAATGGCCATTTATTTTTTTGAGAATTTTCATGTATTTTTGGCCAAAATTCGATTTTTCAAAATTGAATACCTCGACTCACAAAATTTTGAAAAAAATCGAATATCTCGACTCACAAAAGTAGTACAGCTTTTTGAGTAGCACGGTTCGAAAGAGGACTTTTTTTCCAATTAAAAAATGGCCATTTTTTTTTTTTTGAGAATTTTCATGTATTTTTGGCCAAAATTCGATTTTTCAAAATTGAATACCTCGACTCACAAAATTTTGAAAAAAATCGAATATCTCGACTCACAAAAGTAGTACAGCTTTTTGAGTAGCACGGTTCGAAAGAGGACGTTTTTTCCAATTAAAAAATGGCCATTTATTTTTTTGCGAATTTTCATGTATTTTTGGCCAAAATTCGATTTTTCAAAATTGAATACCTCGGCTCATAAAATTTTGAAAAAATCGAATATCTCGACTCACAAAAGTAGTACAGCTTTTTGAGTAGCACGGTTCGAAAGAGGACGTTTTTTCCAATTAAAAAATGGCCATTTATTTTTTTGAGAATTTTCATGTATTTTTGGCCAAAAATCGATTTTTAAAAATTGAATACCTCGACTCACAAAATTTTGAAAAAATCGAATATCTCGACTCACAGAAGTAGTACAGCTTTTTGAGTAGCACGGTTCGAAAGAGGACGTTTTTTCCAATTAAAAAATGGCCATTTATTTTTTTGAGAATTTTCATGTATTTTTGGCCAAAATTCGATTTCTAAAATTGAATACCTCGACTCACAAAATTTTGAAAAAAAATCGAATATCTCGACTCACAAAAGTAGTACAGCTTTTTGAGTAGCACGGTTCGAAAGAGGACGTTTTTTCCAATTAAAAAATGGCCATTTATTTTTTTGAGAATTTTCATGTATTTTTGGCCAAAATTCGATTTTTCAAAATTGAATACCTCGGCTCACAAAATTTTGAAAAAAATCGAATATCTCGACACACAAAAGTAGTACAGCTTTTTGAGTAGCACGGTTCGAAAGAGGACGTTTTTTCCAGTTAAAAAATGGCCATTTATTTTTTTGAGAATTTTCATGTATTTTTGGCCAAAATTCGATTTTTCAAAATTGAATACCTCGACTCACAAAATTTTGAAAAAAATCGAATATCTCGACTCACAAAAGTAGTACAGCTTTTTGAGTAGCACGGTTCGAAAGAGGACTTTTTTTCCAATTAAAAAATGGCCATTTTTTTTTTTTTGAGAATTTTCATGTATTTTTGGCCAAAATTCGATTTTTCAAAATTGAATACCTCGACTCACAAAATTTTGAAAAAAATCGAATATCTCGACTCACAAAAGTAGTACAGCTTTTTGAGTAGCACGGTTCGAAAGAGGACGTTTTTTCCAATTAAAAAATGGCCATTTATTTTTTTGCGAATTTTCATGTATTTTTGGCCAAAATTCGATTTTTCAAAATTGAATACCTCGGCTCATAAAATTTTGAAAAAATCGAATATCTCGACTCACAAAAGTAGTACAGCTTTTTGAGTAGCACGGTTCGAAAGAGGACGTTTTTTCCAATTAAAAAATGGCCATTTATTTTTTTGAGAATTTTCATGTATTTTTGGCCAAAAATCGATTTTTAAAAATTGAATACCTCGACTCACAAAATTTTGAAAAAATCGAATATCTCGACTCACAGAAGTAGTACAGCTTTTTGAGTAGCACGGTTCGAAAGAGGACGTTTTTTCCAATTAAAAAATGGCCATTTATTTTTTTGAGAATTTTCATGTATTTTTGGCCAAAATTCGATTTCTAAAATTGAATACCTCGACTCACAAAATTTTGAAAAAAAATCGAATATCTCGACTCACAAAAGTAGTACAGCTTTTTGAGTAGCACGGTTCGAAAGAGGACGTTTTTTCCAATTAAAAAATGGCCATTTATTTTTTTGAGAATTTTCATGTATTTTTGGCCAAAATTCGATTTTTCAAAATTGAATACCTCGGCTCACAAAATTTTGAAAAAAATCGAATATCTCGACACACAAAAGTAGTACAGCTTTTTGAGTAGCACGGTTCGAAAGAGGACGTTTTTTCCAGTTAAAAAATGGCCATTTATTTTTTTGAGAATTTTCATGTATTTTTGGCCAAAAATCGATTTTTAAAAATTGAATACCTCGGCTCACAAAATTTTGAAAAAAATCGAATATCTCGACACACAAAAGTAGTACAGCTTTTTGAGTAGAACGGTTCGAAAGAGGACGTTTTTTCCAATTAAAAAATGGCCATTTATTTTTTTGAGAATTTTCATGTATTTTTGGCCAAAATTCGATTTTTCAAAATTGAATACCTCGACTCACAAAATTTTGAAAAAAAATCGAATATCTCGACTCACAAAAGTAGTACAGCTTTTTGAGTAGCACGGTTCGAAAGAGGACGTTTTTTCCAATTAAAAAATGGCCATTTATTTTTTTGAGAATTTTCATGTATTTTTGGCCAAAATTCGATTTTTCAAAATTGAATACCTCGGCTCACAAAATTTTGAAAAAAATCGAATATCTCGACACACAAAAGTAGTACAGCTTTTTGAGTAGCACGGTTCGAAAGAGTACGTTTTTTCCAATTAAAAAATGGCCATTTATTTTTTTGAGAATTTTCATGTATTTTTGGCCAAAATTCGATTTTTCAAAATTGAATACCTCGACTCACAAAATTTTGAAAAAAAATCGAATATCTCGACTCACAAAAGTAGTACAGCTTTTTGAGTAGCACGGTTCGAAAGAGGACGTTTTTTCCAATTAAAAAATGGCCATTTATTTTTTGAGAATTTTCATGTATTTTTGGCCAAAATTCGATTTTTCAAAATTGAATACCTCGGCTCACAAAATTTTGAAAAAAATCGAATATCTCGACACACAAAAGTAGTACAGCTTTTTGAGTAGCACGGTTCGAAAGAGGACGTTTTTTCCAATTAAAAAATGGCCATTTATTTTTTTGAGAATTTTCATGTATTTTTGGCCAAAATTCGATTTTTCAAAATTGAATACCTCGACTCACAAAATTTTGAAAAAAAATCGAATATCTCGACTCACAAAAGTAGTACAGCTTTTTGAGTAGCACGGTTCGAAAGAGGACGTTTTTTCCAATTAAAAAATGGCCATTTATTTTTTTGAGAATTTTCATGTATTTTTGGCCAAAATTCGATTTTTCAAAATTGAATACCTCGGCTCACAAAATTTTGAAAAAAATCGAATATCTCGACACACAAAAGTAGTACAGCTTTTTGAGTAGCACGGTTCGAAAGAGGACGTTTTTTCCAATTAAAAAATGGCCATTTATTTTTTTTGAGAATTTTCATGTATTTTTGGCCAAAAATCGATTTTTAAAAATTGAATACCTCGGCTCACAAAATTTTGAAAAAAATCGAATATCTCGACACACAAAAGTAGTACAGCTTTTTGAGTAGAACGGTTCGAAAGAGGACGTTGTTTCCAATTAAAAAATGGCCATTTATTTTTTTGAGAATTTTCATGTATTTTTGGCCAAAATTCGATTTTTCAAAATTGAATACCTCGACTCACAAAATTTTGAAAAAAAATCGAATATCTCGACTCACAAAAGTAGCACAGCTTTTTGAGTAGCACGGTTCGAAAGAGGACGTTTTTTCCAATTAAAAAATGGCCATTTATTTTTTTGAGAATTTTCATGTATTTTTGGCCAAAATTCGATTTTTCAAAATTGAATACCTCGGCTCACAAAATTTTGAAAAAAATCGAATATCTCGACACACAAAAGTAGTACAGCTTTTTGAGTAGCACGGTTCGAAAGAGTACGTTTTTTCCAATTAAAAAATGGCCATTTATTTTTTTGAGAATTTTCATGTATTTTTGGCCAAAATTCGATTTTTCAAAATTGAATACCTCGACTCACAAACTTTTGAAAAAAATCGAATATCTCGACTCACAAAAGTAGTACAGCTTTTTGAGTAGAACGGTTCGAAAGAGGACGTTTTTTCCAATTAAAAAATGGCCATTTATTTTTTTGAGAATTTTCATGTATTTTTGGCCAAAATTCGATTTTTCAAAATTGAATACCTCGACTCACAAAATTTTGAAAAAAAATCGAATATCTCGACTCACAAAAGTAGTACAGCTTTTTGAGTAGCACCGTTCGAAAGAGGACGTTTTTTCCAATTAAAAAATGGCCATTTATTTTTTTGAGAATTTTCATGTATTTTTGGCCAAAATTCGATTTTTCAAGATTGAATACCTCGGCTCACAAAATTTGGAAAAAAATCGAATATCTCGACACACAAAAGTAGTACAGCTTTTTGAGTAGCACGGTTCGAAAGAGGACGCTTTTTCCAATTAAAAAATGGCCATTTATTTTTTTGAGAATTTTCATGTATTTTTGGCCAAAATTCGATTTTTAAAAATTGGATACCTCGACTCACAAAATTTTGAAAAAAAATCGAATATCTCGACTCACAAAAGTAGTACAGCTTTTTGAGTAGCACGGTTCGAAAGAGGACGTTTTTTCCAATTAAAAAATGGCCATTTATTTTTTTGAGAATTTTCATGTATTTTTGGCCAAAAATCGATTTTTAAAAATTGAATACCTCGACTCACAAAATTTTGAAAAAATCGAATATCTCGACTCACAGAAGTAGTACAGCTTTTTGAGTAGCACGGTTCGAAAGAGGACGTTTTTTCCAATTAAAAAATGGCCATTTATTTTTTTGAGAATTTTCATGTATTTTTGGCCAAAATTCGATTTCTAAAATTGAATACCTCGACTCACAAAATTCTGAAAAAAATCGAATATCTCGACTCACAAAAGTAGTACAGCTTTTTGAGTAGCACGGTTCGAAAGAGTACGTTTTTTCCAATTAAAAAATGGCCATTTATTTTTTGAGAATTTTCATGTATTTTTGGCCAAAATTCGATTTTTCAAAATTGAATACCTCGACTCACAAACTTTTGAAAAAAATCGAATATCTCGACTCACAAAAGTAGTACAGCTTTTTGAGTAGAACGGTTCGAAAGAGGACGTTTTTTTCAATTAAAAAATGGCCATTTATTTTTTTGAGAATTTTCATGTATTTTTGGCCAAAATTCGATTTTTCAAAATTGAATACCTCGACTCACAAAATTTTGAAAAAAAATCGAATATCTCGACTCACAAAAGTAGTACAGCTTTTTGAGTAGCACGGTTCGAAAGAGGACGTTTTTTCCAATTAAAAAATGGCCATTTATTTTTTTGAGAATTTTCATGTATTTTTGGCCAAAATTCGATTTTTCAAAATTGAATACCTCGGCTCACAAAATTTTGAAAAAAATCGAATATCTCGACACACAAAAGTAGTACAGCTTTTTGAGTAGCACGGTTCGAAAGAGGACGTTTTTTCCAATTAAAAAATGGCCATTTATTTTTTTGAGAATTTTCATGTATTTTTGGCCAAAAATCGATTTTTAAAAATTGAATACCTCGGCTCACAAAATTTTGAAAAAAATCGAATATCTCGACACACAAAAGTAGTACAGCTTTTTGTGTAGAACGGTTCGAAAGAGGACTTTTTTTCCAATTAAAAAATGGCCATTTATTTTTTTGAGAATTTTCATGTATTTTTGGCCAAAATTCGATTTTTCAAAATTGAATACCTCGACACAAAATTTTGAAAAAAAATCGAATATCTCGACTCACAAAAGTAGTACAGCTTTTTGAGTAGCACGGTTCGAAAGAGGACGTTTTTTCCAATTAAAAAATGGCCATTTATTTTTTTGAGAATTTTCATGTATTTTTGGCCAAAATTCGATTTTTCAAAATTGAATACCTCGGCTCACAAAATTTTGAAAAAAATCGAATATCTCGACACACAAAAGTAGTACAGCTTTTTGAGTAGCACGGTTCGAAAGAGTACGTTTTTTCCAATTAAAAAATGGCCATTTATTTTTTTTGAGAATTTTCATGTATTTTTGGCCAAAATTCGATTTTTCAAAATTGAATACCTCGGCTCACAAAATTTTGAAAAAAATCGAATATCTCGACACACAAAAGTAGTACAGCTTTTTGAGTAGCACGGTTCGAAAGAGGACGTTTTTTCCAATTAAAAAATGGCCATTTATTTTTTTTGAGAATTTTCATGTATTTTTGGCCAAAAATCGATTTTTAAAAATTGAATACCTCGGCTCACAAAATTTTGAAAAAAATCGAATATCTCGACACACAAAAGTAGTACAGCTTTTTGAGTAGAACGGTTCGAAAGAGGACGTTTTTTCCAATTAAAAAATGGCCATTTATTTTTTTGAGAATTTTCATGTATTTTTGGCCAAAATTCGATTTCTAAAATTGAATACCTCGACTCACAAAATTCTGAAAAAAATCGAATATCTCGACTCACAAAAGTAGTACAGCTTTTTGAGTAGCACGGTTCGAAAGAGTACGTTTTTTCCAATTAAAAAATGGCCATTTATTTTTTGAGAATTTTCATGTATTTTTGGCCAAAATTCGATTTTTCAAAATTGAATACCTCGACTCACAAACTTTTGAAAAAAATCGAATATCTCGACTCACAAAAGTAGTACAGCTTTTTGAGTAGAACGGTTCGAAAGAGGACGTTTTTTTCAATTAAAAAATGGCCATTTATTTTTTTGAGAATTTTCATGTATTTTTGGCCAAAATTCGATTTTTCAAAATTGAATACCTCGACTCACAAAATTTTGAAAAAAAATCGAATATCTCGACTCACAAAAGTAGTACAGCTTTTTGAGTAGCACGGTTCGAAAGAGGACGTTTTTTCCAATTAAAAAATGGCCATTTATTTTTTTGAGAATTTTCATGTATTTTTGGCCAAAATTCGATTTTTCAAAATTGAATACCTCGGCTCACAAAATTTTGAAAAAAATCGAATATCTCGACACACAAAAGTAGTACAGCTTTTTGAGTAGCACGGTTCGAAAGAGGACGTTTTTTCCAATTAAAAAATGGCCATTTATTTTTTTTGAGAATTTTCATGTATTTTTGGCCAAAAATCGATTTTTAAAAATTGAATACCTCGGCTCACAAAATTTTGAAAAAAATCGAATATCTCGACACACAAAAGTAGTACAGCTTTTTGAGTAGAACGGTTCGAAAGAGGACGTTGTTTCCAATTAAAAAATGGCCATTTATTTTTTTGAGAATTTTCATGTATTTTTGGCCAAAATTCGATTTTTCAAAATTGAATACCTCGACTCACAAAATTTTGAAAAAAAATCGAATATCTCGACTCACAAAAGTAGCACAGCTTTTTGAGTAGCACGGTTCGAAAGAGGACGTTTTTTCCAATTAAAAAATGGCCATTTATTTTTTTGAGAATTTTCATGTATTTTTGGCCAAAATTCGATTTTTCAAAATTGAATACCTCGGCTCACAAAATTTTGAAAAAAATCGAATATCTCGACACACAAAAGTAGTACAGCTTTTTGAGTAGCACGGTTCGAAAGAGTACGTTTTTTCCAATTAAAAAATGGCCATTTATTTTTTTGAGAATTTTCATGTATTTTTGGCCAAAATTCGATTTTTCAAAATTGAATACCTCGACTCACAAACTTTTGAAAAAAATCGAATATCTCGACTCACAAAAGTAGTACAGCTTTTTGAGTAGAACGGTTCGAAAGAGGACGTTTTTTCCAATTAAAAAATGGCCATTTATTTTTTTGAGAATTTTCATGTATTTTTGGCCAAAATTCGATTTTTCAAAATTGAATACCTCGACTCACAAAATTTTGAAAAAAAATCGAATATCTCGACTCACAAAAGTAGTACAGCTTTTTGAGTAGCACCGTTCGAAAGAGGACGTTTTTTCCAATTAAAAAATGGCCATTTATTTTTTTGAGAATTTTCATGTATTTTTGGCCAAAATTCGATTTTTCAAGATTGAATACCTCGGCTCACAAAATTTGGAAAAAAATCGAATATCTCGACACACAAAAGTAGTACAGCTTTTTGAGTAGCACGGTTCGAAAGAGGACGCTTTTTCCAATTAAAAAATGGCCATTTATTTTTTTGAGAATTTTCATGTATTTTTGGCCAAAATTCGATTTTTAAAAATTGGATACCTCGACTCACAAAATTTTGAAAAAAAATCGAATATCTCGACTCACAAAAGTAGTACAGCTTTTTGAGTAGCACGGTTCGAAAGAGGACGTTTTTTCCAATTAAAAAATGGCCATTTATTTTTTTGAGAATTTTCATGTATTTTTGGCCAAAAATCGATTTTTAAAAATTGAATACCTCGACTCACAAAATTTTGAAAAAATCGAATATCTCGACTCACAGAAGTAGTACAGCTTTTTGAGTAGCACGGTTCGAAAGAGGACGTTTTTTCCAATTAAAAAATGGCCATTTATTTTTTTGAGAATTTTCATGTATTTTTGGCCAAAATTCGATTTCTAAAATTGAATACCTCGACTCACAAAATTCTGAAAAAAATCGAATATCTCGACTCACAAAAGTAGTACAGCTTTTTGAGTAGCACGGTTCGAAAGAGTACGTTTTTTCCAATTAAAAAATGGCCATTTATTTTTTGAGAATTTTCATGTATTTTTGGCCAAAATTCGATTTTTCAAAATTGAATACCTCGACTCACAAACTTTTGAAAAAAATCGAATATCTCGACTCACAAAAGTAGTACAGCTTTTTGAGTAGAACGGTTCGAAAGAGGACGTTTTTTTCAATTAAAAAATGGCCATTTATTTTTTTGAGAATTTTCATGTATTTTTGGCCAAAATTCGATTTTTCAAAATTGAATACCTCGACTCACAAAATTTTGAAAAAAAATCGAATATCTCGACTCACAAAAGTAGTACAGCTTTTTGAGTAGCACGGTTCGAAAGAGGACGTTTTTTCCAATTAAAAAATGGCCATTTATTTTTTTGAGAATTTTCATGTATTTTTGGCCAAAATTCGATTTTTCAAAATTGAATACCTCGGCTCACAAAATTTTGAAAAAAATCGAATATCTCGACACACAAAAGTAGTACAGCTTTTTGAGTAGCACGGTTCGAAAGAGGACGTTTTTTCCAATTAAAAAATGGCCATTTATTTTTTTGAGAATTTTCATGTATTTTTGGCCAAAAATCGATTTTTAAAAATTGAATACCTCGGCTCACAAAATTTTGAAAAAAATCGAATATCTCGACACACAAAAGTAGTACAGCTTTTTGTGTAGAACGGTTCGAAAGAGGACTTTTTTTCCAATTAAAAAATGGCCATTTATTTTTTTGAGAATTTTCATGTATTTTTGGCCAAAATTCGATTTTTCAAAATTGAATACCTCGACACAAAATTTTGAAAAAAAATCGAATATCTCGACTCACAAAAGTAGTACAGCTTTTTGAGTAGCACGGTTCGAAAGAGGACGTTTTTTCCAATTAAAAAATGGCCATTTATTTTTTTGAGAATTTTCATGTATTTTTGGCCAAAATTCGATTTTTCAAAATTGAATACCTCGGCTCACAAAATTTTGAAAAAAATCGAATATCTCGACACACAAAAGTAGTACAGCTTTTTGAGTAGCACGGTTCGAAAGAGTACGTTTTTTCCAATTAAAAAATGGCCATTTATTTTTTTTGAGAATTTTCATGTATTTTTGGCCAAAATTCGATTTTTCAAAATTGAATACCTCGGCTCACAAAATTTTGAAAAAAATCGAATATCTCGACACACAAAAGTAGTACAGCTTTTTGAGTAGCACGGTTCGAAAGAGGACGTTTTTTCCAATTAAAAAATGGCCATTTATTTTTTTTGAGAATTTTCATGTATTTTTGGCCAAAAATCGATTTTTAAAAATTGAATACCTCGGCTCACAAAATTTTGAAAAAAATCGAATATCTCGACACACAAAAGTAGTACAGCTTTTTGAGTAGAACGGTTCGAAAGAGGACGTTTTTTCCAATTAAAAAATGGCCATTTATTTTTTTGAGAATTTTCATGTATTTTTGGCCAAAATTCGATTTCTAAAATTGAATACCTCGACTCACAAAATTCTGAAAAAAATCGAATATCTCGACTCACAAAAGTAGTACAGCTTTTTGAGTAGCACGGTTCGAAAGAGTACGTTTTTTCCAATTAAAAAATGGCCATTTATTTTTTGAGAATTTTCATGTATTTTTGGCCAAAATTCGATTTTTCAAAATTGAATACCTCGACTCACAAACTTTTGAAAAAAATCGAATATCTCGACTCACAAAAGTAGTACAGCTTTTTGAGTAGAACGGTTCGAAAGAGGACGTTTTTTTCAATTAAAAAATGGCCATTTATTTTTTTGAGAATTTTCATGTATTTTTGGCCAAAATTCGATTTTTCAAAATTGAATACCTCGACTCACAAAATTTTGAAAAAAAATCGAATATCTCGACTCACAAAAGTAGTACAGCTTTTTGAGTAGCACGGTTCGAAAGAGGACGTTTTTTCCAATTAAAAAATGGCCATTTATTTTTTTGAGAATTTTCATGTATTTTTGGCCAAAATTCGATTTTTCAAAATTGAATACCTCGGCTCACAAAATTTTGAAAAAAATCGAATATCTCGACACACAAAAGTAGTACAGCTTTTTGAGTAGCACGGTTCGAAAGAGGACGTTTTTTCCAATTAAAAAATGGCCATTTATTTTTTTGAGAATTTTCATGTATTTTTGGCCAAAAATCGATTTTTAAAAATTGAATACCTCGGCTCACAAAATTTTGAAAAAAATCGAATATCTCGACACACAAAAGTAGTACAGCTTTTTGTGTAGAACGGTTCGAAAGAGGACTTTTTTTCCAATTAAAAAATGGCCATTTATTTTTTTGAGAATTTTCATGTATTTTTGGCCAAAATTCGATTTTTCAAAATTGAATACCTCGACTCACAAAATTTTGAAAAAAAATCGAATATCTCGACTCACAAAAGTAGTACAGCTTTTTGAGTAGCACGGTTCGAAAGAGGACGTTTTTTCCAATTAAAAAATGGCCATTTATTTTTTTGAGAATTTTCATGTATTTTTGGCCAAAATTCGATTTTTCAAAATTGAATACCTCGGCTCACAAAATTTTGAAAAAAATCGAATATCTCGACACACAAAAGTAGTACAGCTTTTTGAGTAGCACGGTTCGAAAGAGTACGTTTTTTCCAATTAAAAAATGGCCATTTATTTTTTTTGAGAATTTTCATGTATTTTTGGCCAAAATTCGATTTTTCAAAATTGAATACCTCGGCTCACAAAATTTTGAAAAAAATCGAATATCTCGACACACAAAAGTAGTACAGCTTTTTGAGTAGCACGGTTCGAAAGAGGACGTTTTTTCCAATTAAAAAATGGCCATTTATTTTTTTTGAGAATTTTCATGTATTTTTGGCCAAAAATCGATTTTTAAAAATTGAATACCTCGGCTCACAAAATTTTGAAAAAAATCGAATATCTCGACACACAAAAGTAGTACAGCTTTTTGAGTAGAACGGTTCGAAAGAGGACGTTTTTTCCAATTAAAAAATGGCCATTTATTTTTTTGAGAATTTTCATGTATTTTTGGCCAAAATTCGATTTTTCAAAATTGAATACCTCGACTCACAAAATTTTGAAAAAAAATCGAATATCTCGACTCACAAAAGTAGTACAGCTTTTTGAGTAGCACGGTTCGAAAGAGGACGTTTTTTCCAATTAAAAAATGGCCATTTATTTTTTTGAGAATTTTCATGTATTTTTGGCCAAAATTCGATTTTTCAAAATTGAATACCTCGGCTCACAAAATTTTGAAAAAAATCGAATATCTCGACACACAAAAGTAGTACAGCTTTTTGAGTAGCACGGTTCGAAAGAGTACGTTTTTTCCAATTAAAAAATGGCCATTTATTTTTTTGAGAATTTTCATGTATTTTTGGCCAAAATTCGATTTTTCAAAATTGAATACCTCGACTCACAAACTTTTGAAAAAAATCGAATATCTCGACTCACAAAAGTAGTACAGCTTTTTGAGTAGAACGGTTCGAAAGAGGACGTTTTTTCCAATTAAAAAATGGCCATTTATTTTTTTGAGAATTTTCATGTATTTTTGGCCAAAATTCGATTTTTCAAAATTGAATACCTCGACTCACAAAATTTTGAAAAAAAATCGAATATCTCGACTCACAAAAGTAGTACAGCTTTTTGAGTAGCACCGTTCGAAAGAGGACGTTTTTTCCAATTAAAAAATGGCCATTTATTTTTTTGAGAATTTTCATGTATTTTTGGCCAAAATTCGATTTTTCAAGATTGAATACCTCGGCTCACAAAATTTGGAAAAAAATCGAATATCTCGACACACAAAAGTAGTACAGCTTTTTGAGTAGCACGGTTCGAAAGAGGACGTTTTTTCCAATTAAAAAATGGCCATTTATTTTTTTGAGAATTTCCATGTATTTTTGGCCAAAAATCGATTTTTAAAAATTGAATACCTCGACTCACAAAATTTTGAAAAAAAATCGAATATCTCGACTCACAAAAGTAGTACAGCTTTTTGAGTAGCACCGTTCGAAAGAGGACGTTTTTTCCAATTAAAAAATGGCCATTTATTTTTTTGAGAATTTTCATGTATTTTTGGCCAAAATTCGATTTTTCAAAATTGAATACCTCGACTCACAAAATTTTGAAAAAAATCGAATATCTCGACTCACAAAAGTAGTACAGCTTTTTGAGTAGCACGGTTCGAAAGAGGACTTTTTTTCCAATTAAAAAATGGCCATTTTTTTTTTTGAGAATTTTCATGTATTTTTGGCCAAAATTCGATTTTTCAAAATTGAATACCTCGACTCACAAAATTTTGAAAAAATCGAATATCTCGACTCACAAAAGTAGTACAGCTTTTTGAGTAGCACGGTTCGAAAGAGGACGTTTTTTCCAATTAAAAAATGGCCATTTATTTTTTTGCGAATTTTCATGTATTTTTGGCCAAAATTCGATTTTTCAAAATTGAATACCTCGGCTCATAAAATTTTGAAAAAATCGAATATCTCGACTCACAAAAGTAGTACAGCTTTTTGAGTAGCACGGTTCGAAAGAGGACGTTTTTTCCAATTAAAAAATGGCCATTTATTTTTTTGAGAATTTTCATGTATTTTTGGCCAAAATTCGATTTTTCAAAATTGAATACCTCGACTCACAAAATTTTGAAAAAAATCGAATATCTCGACACACAAAAGTAGTACAGCTTTTTGAGTAGAACGGTTCGAAAGAGGACGTTTTTTCCAATTAAAAAATGGCCATTTTTTTTTTTGAGAATTTTCATGTATTTTTGGCCAAAATTCGATTTTTCAAAATTGAATACCTCGACTCACAAAATTTTGAAAAAATCGAATATCTCGACTCACAAAAGTAGTACAGCTTTTTGAGTAGCACGGTTCGAAAGAGGACGTTTTTTCCAATTAAAAAATGGCCATTTATTTTTTTGAGAATTTTCATGTATTTTTGGCCAAAATTCGATTATTCAAAATTGAATACCTCGGCTCACAAAATTTTGAAAAAAATCGAATATCTCGACACACAAGAGTAGTACAGCTTTTTGAGTAGCACGGTTCGAAAGAGGACGTTTTTTCCAATTAAAAAATGGCCATTTATTTTTTTGAGAATTTTCATGTATTTTTGGCCAAAATTCGATTTTTAAAAATTGAATACCTCGGCTCACAAAATTTTGAAAAAAATCGAATATCTCGACACACAAAAGTAGTACAGCTTTTTGAGTAGCACGGTTCGAAAAAGGATGTTTTTTCCAATTAAAAATGGCCATTTACTTTTTGAGAATTTTCATGTATTTTTGGCCAAAAATCGATTTTTCAAAATTGAATACCTCGACTCACAAAATTTTGAAAAAAATCGAATATCTCGACTCACAAAAGTAGTACAGCATGTTGAGTAGCACGGTTCGAAAGAGGACGTTTTTTCCATTAAGAAATGGCCAATTATTTTTTGAGAATTTTCATGTACTTTTGGCCAAAATTCGATTTTTCAAAATTGAATACCTCGACTCACAAAATTTTGAAAAAAATCGAATATCTCGACTCACAAAAATAGTACAGCTTTTTGAGTAGCACGGTTCGAAAGAGGACGTTGTTTTCAATTAAAAAATGGCCATTTATATTTTTGAGAATTTGCATGTATTTTTTGCTAAAATTCGATTTTTCAAAATTGAATACCTCGACTCACAAAATTTTGAAAAAAATCGAATATCTCGACTCACAGAAGTAGTACATCTTTTTGAGTAGCACGGCTCGAAAGAGGACGTTTTTTCCAATTAAAAAATGGCCATTTATTTTTTTAAGAATTTTCATGTATTTTTGGCCAAAATTCCATTTTTCAAAATTGAATACCTCGACTCACAAAATTTTGAAAAAAATCGAATATTTCGACTCACAAAAGTAGTACAGCTTTTTGAGTAGCACGGTTCGAAAGAGGACGTTTTTTCCAATTAAAAAATGGCCATTTATTTTTTTGAGAATTTTCATGTATTTTTGGCCAAAATTCGATTTTTCAAAATTGAATACCTCGACTCACAAACTTTTGAAAAAAATCGAATATCTCGACTCACAAAAGTAGTACAGCTTTTTGAGTAGAACGGTTCGAAAGAGGACTTTTTTTTCCAATTAAAAAATGGCCATTTATTTTTTTGAGCATTTTCATGTATTTTTGGCCAAAATTCGATTTTTCAAAATTGAATACCTCGACTCACAAAATTTTGAAAAAAATCGAATATCTCGACTCACAAAAGTAGTACAGCTTTTTGAGTAGAACGGTTCGAAAGAGGACGTTTTTTCCAATTAAAAAATGGCCATTTATTTTTTTGAGAATTTTCATGTATTTTTGGCCAAAATTCGATTTTTCAAAATTGAATACCTCGACTCACAAAATTTTGAAAAAAAATCGAATATCTCGACTCACAAAAGTAGTACAGCTTTTTGAGTAGCACGGTTCGAAAGAGGACGTTTTTTCCAATTAAAAAATGGCCATTTATTTTTTTGAGAATTTTCATGTATTTTTGGCCAAAAATCGATTTTTAAAAATTGAATACCTCGGCTCACAAAATTTTGAAAAAAATCGAATATCTCGACACACAAAAGTAGTACAGCTTTTTGAGTAGAACGGTTCGAAAGAGGACGTTTTTTCCAATTAAAAAATGGCCATTTATTTTTTTGAGAATTTTCATGTATTTTTGGCCAAAATTCGATTTTTCAAAATTGAATACCTCGACTCACAAAATTTTGAAAAAAAATCGAATATCTCGACTCACAAAAGTAGTACAGCTTTTTGAGTAGCACGGTTCGAAAGAGGACGTTTTTTCCAATTAAAAAATGGCCATTTATTTTTTTGAGAATTTTCATTTATTTTTGGCCAAAATTCGATTTTTCAAAATTGAATACCTCGGCTCACAAAATTTTGAAAAAAATCGAATATCTCGACACACAAAAGTAGTACAGCTTTTTGAGTAGCACGGTTCGAAAGAGTACGTTTTTTCCAATTAAAAAATGGCCATTTATTTTTTTGAGAATTTGCATGTATTTTTTGCCAAAATTCGATTTTTCAAAATTGAATACCTCGACTCACAAAATTTTGAAAAAAATCGAATATCTCGACTCACAGAAGTAGTACAGCTTTTTGAGTAGCACGGTTCGAAAGAGGACGTTTTTTCCAATTAAAAAATGGCCATTTATTTTTTTGAGAATTTTCATGTATTTTTGGCCAAAATTCGATTTTTCAAAATTGAATACCTCGACTCACAAACTTTTGAAAAAAATTGAATATCTCGACTCACAAAAGTAGTACAGCTTTTTGAGTAGCACGGTTCGAAAGAGGACGTTTTTTCCAATTAAAAAATGGCAATTTATTTTTTTGAAAATTTTCATGTATTTTTGGCCAAAATTCGATTTTTCAAAATTGAATACCTCGACTCACAAAATTTTGAAAAAAATCGAATATCTCGACTCACAGAAATAGTACAGCTTTTTGAGTAGCACGGTTCGAAAGAGGACGTTTCTTCCAATTGAATAATGGCCATTTATTTTTTTTGAGAATTTTCATGTATTTTTGGCCAAAATTCGATTTTTCAAAATGGAATACCTCGACTCACAAAATTTTGAAAAAAATCGAATATCTCGACTCACAAAAGTAGTACAGCTTTTTGAGTAGCACGATTCGAAAGAGGACGTTTTTTCCAATTAAAAAATGGTCATTTATTTTTTTGAGAATTTTCATGTATTTTTGGCCAAAATTCGATTTTTCAAAATTGAATACCTCGACTCACAAACTTTTGAAAAAAATCGAATATCTCGACTCACAAAAGTAGTACAGCTTTTTGAGTAGCACGGTTCGAAAGAGGACGTTTTTTCCAATTAAAAAATGGCCATTTATTTTTTTGAGAATTTTCATGTATTTTTTGCCAAAATTCGATTTTTCAAAATTGAATACCTCGACTCACAAAATTTTGAAAAAATCGAATATCTCGACTCACAGAAGTAGTACAGCTTTTTGAGTAGCACGGTTCGAAAGAGGACGTTTTTTCCAATTAAAAAATGGCCATTTATTTATTTGAGAATTTTCATGTATTTTTGGCCAAAAATCGATTTTTAAAAATTGAATACCTCGGCTCACAAAATTTTGAAAAAAATCGAATATCTCGACACACAAAAGTAGTACAGCTTTTTGAGTAGAACGGTTCGAAAGAGGACGTTTTTTCCAATTAAAAAATGGCCATTTATTTTTTTGAGAATTTTCATGTATTTTTGGCCAAAAATCGATTTTTCAAAATTGAATACCTCGACTCACAAAATTTTGAAAAAAAATCGAATATCTCGACTCACAAAAGTAGTACAGCTTTTTGAGTAGCACGGTTCGAAAGAGGACGTTTTTTCCAATTAAAAAATGGCCATTTATTTTTTTGAGAATTTTAATGTATTTTTGGCCAAAATTCGATTTTTCAAAATTGAATACCTCGACTCACAAAATTTTGAAAAAAAAATCGAATATCTCGACTCACAAAAGTAGTACAGCTTTTTGAGTAGCACGGTTCGAAAGAGGACGTTTTTTCCAATTAAAAAATGGCCATTTATTTTTTTGAGAATTTTCATGTATTTTTGGCCAAAATTCGATTTTTCAAAATTGAATACCTCGACTCACAAACTTTTGAAAAAAATCGAATATCTCGACTCACAAAAGTAGTACAGCTTTTTGAGTAGAACGGTTCGAAAGAGGACGTTTTTTCCAATTAAAAAATGGCCATTTATTTTTTTGAGAATTTTCATGTATTTTTGGCCAAAATTCGATTTTTCAAAATTGAATACCTCGACTCACAAAATTTTGAAAAAAAATCGAATATCTCGACTCACAAAAGTAGTACAGCTTTTTGAGTAGCACGGTTCGAAAGAGGACTTTTTTTCCAATTAAAAAATGGCCATTTATTTTTTTGAGAATTTTAATGTATTTTTGGCCAAAATTCGATTTTTCAAAATTGAATACCTCGACTCACAAAATTTTGAAAAAATCGAATATCTCGACTCACAGAAGTAGTACAGCTTTTTGAGTAGCACGGTTCGAAAGAGGACGTTTTTTCCAATTAAAAAATGGCCATTTATTTTTTTGAGAATTTTCATGTATTTTTGGCCAAAATTCGATTTTTCAAAATTGAATACCTCGACTCACAAACTTTTGAAAAAAATCGAATATCTCGACTCACAAAAGTAGTACAGCTTTTTGAGTAGAACGGTTCGAAAGAGGACGTTTTTTCCAATTAAAAAATGGCCATTTATTTTTTTGAGAATTTTCATGTATTTTTGGCCAAAATTCGATTTTTCAAAATTGAATACCTCGACTCACAAAATTTTGAAAAAAATCGAATATCTCGACTCACAAAAGTAGTACAGCTTTTTGAGTAGCACGGTTCGAAAGAGGACTTTTTTTCCAATTAAAAAATGGCCATTTTTTTTTTGAGAATTTTCATGTATTTTTGGCCAAAATTCGATTTTTCAAAATTGAATACCCCGACTCACAAAATTTTGAAAAAAATCGAATATCTCGACTCACAAAAGTAGTACAGCTTTTTGAGTAGCACGGTTCGAAAAAGGACGTTTTTTCCAATTAAAAAATGGCCATTTATTTTTTTGCGAATTTTCATGTATTTTTGGCCAAAATTCGATTTTTCAAAATTGAATACCTCGGCTCATAAAATTTTGAAAAAATCGAATATCTCGACTCACAAAAGTAGTACAGCTTTTTGAGTAGAACGGTTCGAAAGAGGACGTTTTTTCCAATTAAAAAATGGCCATTTATTTTTTTGAGAATTTTCATGTATTTTTGGCCAAAATTCGATTTTTCAAAATTGAATACCTCGACTCACAAAATTTTGAAAAACATCGAATATCTCGACTCACAAAAGTAGTACAGCTTTTTGAGTAGCACGGTTCGAAAGAGGACGTTTTTTCCAATTAAAAAATGGCCATTTATTTTTTTGAGAATTTTCATGTATTTTTGGCCAAAATTCGATTATTCAAAATTGAATACCTCGGCTCACAAAATTTTGAAAAAAATCGAATATCTCGACACACAAAAGTAGTACAGCTTTTTGAGTAGCACGGTTCGAAAGAGGACGTTTTTTCCAATTAAAAAATGGCCATTTATTTTTTTGAGAATTTTCATGTATTTTTGGCCAAAATTCGATTTTTAAAAATTGAATACCTCGGCTCACAAAATTTTGAAAAAAATCGAATATCTCGACACACAAAAGTAGTACAGCTTTTTGAGTAGCACGGTTCGAAAAAGGATGTTTTTTCCAATTAAAAATGGCCATTTATTTTTTGAGAATTTTCATGTATTTTTGGCCAAAAATCGATTTTTCAAAATTGAATACCTCGACTCACAAAATTTTGAAAAAAATCGAATATCTCGACTCACAAAAGTAGTACAGCATGTTGAGTAGCACGGTTCGAAAGAGGACGTTTTTTTCCATTAAGAAATGGCCAATTATTTTTTGAGAATTTTCATGTATTTTTGGCCAAAATTCGATTTTTCAAAATTGAATACCTCGACTCACAAAATTTTGAAAAAAATCGAATATCTCGACTCACAAAAATAGTACAGCTTTTTGAGTAGCACGGTTCGAAAGAGGACGTTGTTTTCAATTAAAAAATTGCCATTTATATTTTTGAGAATTTGCATGTATTTTTTGCTAAAATTCGATTTTTCAAAATTGAATACCTCGACTCACAAAAATTTTGAAAAAAATCGAATATCTCGACTCACAGAAGAGTACATCTTTTTGAGTAGCACGGCTCGAAAGAGCACGTTTTTTCCAATTAAAAAATGGCCATTTATTTTTTTGAGAATTTTCATGTATTTTTGGCCAAAATTCCATTTTTCAAAATTGAATACCTCGACTCACAAAATTTTGAAAAAAATCGAATATTTCGACTCACAAAAGTAGTACAGCTTTTTGAGTAGCACGGTTCGAAAGAGGACGTTTTTTCCAATTAAAAAATGGCCATTTATTTTTTTGAGAATTTTCATGTATTTTTGGCCAAAATTCGATTTTTCAAAATTGAATACCTCGACTCACAAACTTTTGAAAAAAATCGAATATCTCGACTCACAAAAGTAGTACAGCTTTTTGAGTAGAACGGTTCGAAAGAGGACTTTTTTTCCAATTAAAAAATGGCCATTTATTTTTTTGAGAATTTTCATGTATTTTTGGCCAAAATTCGATTTTTCAAAATTGAATACCTCGACTCACAAAATTTTGAAAAAAATCGAATATCTCGACTCACAAAAGTAGTACAGCTTTTTGAGTAGCACGGTTCGAAAGAGGACTTTTTTCCAATTAAAAAATGGCCATTTTTTTTTTTTGAGAATTTTCATGTATTTTTTGCCAAAATTCGATTTTTCAAAATTGCATACCTCGACTCACAAAATTTTGAAAAAGATCGAATATCTCGACTCACAGAAGTAGTACAGCTTTTTGAGTAGCACGGTTCGAAAGAGGACGTTTTTTCCAATTAAAAAATGGTCATTTATTTTTTTGCGAATTTTCATGTATTTTTGGCCAAAAATCGATTTTTCAAAATTGAATACCTCGGCTCATAAAATTTTGAAAAAATCGAATATCTCGACTCACAAAAGTAGTACAGCTTTTTGAGTAGCACGGTTCGAAAGAGGACGTTTTTTTCCAATTAAAAAAAGGCCATTTATTTTTTTGAGAATTTTCATGTATTTTTGGCCAAAATTCGATTTTTCAAAATTGAATACCTCGACTCACAAAATTATGAAAAAAAATCGAATATCTCGACTCACAGAAGTAGTACAGCTTTGTGAGTAGCACGGCTCGAAAGAGGACGTTTTTTCCAATTAAAAAATGGCCATTTATTTTTTTGAGAATTTTCATGTATTTTTGGCCAAAATTCGATTTTTCAAAATTGAATACCTCGACTCACAAAATTTTTAAAAAAAATCGAATATCTCGACTCACAGAAGTAGTACAGCTTTTTGAGTAGAACGGTTCGAAAGAGGACGTTTTTTTCCAATTAAAAAAAGACCATTTATTTTTTTGAGAATTTTCATGTATTTTTGGCCAAAATTCGATTTTTCAAAATTGAATACCTCGACTCACAAAATTATGAAAAAAATCGAATATCTCGACTCACAGAAGTAGTACAGCTTTTTGAGTAGCACGGTTCGAAAGAGGACGTTTTTTTCCAATTAAAAAAAGGCCATTTATTTTTTTGAGAATTTTCATGTATTTTTGGCCAAAATTCGATTTTTCAAAATTGAATACCTCGACTCACAAAATTATGAAAAAAAATCGAATATCTCGACTCACAGAAGTAGTACAGCTTTGTGAGTAGCACGGCTCGAAAGAGGACGTTTTTTCCAATTAAAAAATGGCCATTTATTTTTTTGAGAATTTTCATGTATTTTTGGCCAAAATTCGATTTTTCAAAATTGAATACCTCGACTCACAAAATTTTGAAAAAAAATCGAATATCTCGACTCACAGAAGTAGTACAGCTTTTTGAGTAGAACGGTTCGAAAGAGGACGTTTTTTTCCAATTAAAAAAAGACCATTTATTTTTTTGAGAATTTTCATGTATTTTTGGCCAAAATTCGATTTTTCAAAATTGAATACCTCGACTCACAAAATTATGAAAAAAATCGAATATCTCGACTCACAGAAGTAGTACAGCTTTTTGAGTAGCACGGTTCGAAAGAGGACGTTTTTTTCCAATTAAAAAATGGCCATTTATTTTTTTGAGAATTTTCATGTATTTTTGGCCAAAATTCGATTTTTCAAAATTGAATACCTCGACTCACAAAATTATGAAAAAAAATCGAATATCTCGACTCACAGAAGTAGTACAGCTTTGTGAGTAGCACGGCTCGAAAGAGGACGTTTTTTCCAATTAAAAAATGGCCATTTATTTTTTTGAGAATTTTCATGTATTTTTGGCCAAAATTCGATTTTTCAAAATTGAATACCTCGACTCACAAAATTTTGAAAAAAAATCGAATATCTCGACTCACAGAAGTAGTACAGCTTTTTGAGTAGCACGGTTCGAAAGAGGACGTTTTTTTCAATTAAAAAAAGACCATTTATTTTTTTGAGAATTTTCATGTATTTTTGGCCAAAATTCGATTTTTCAAAATTGAATACCTCGACTCACAAAATTATGAAAAAAATCGAATATCTCGACTCACAGAAGTAGTACAGCTTTGTGAGTAGCACGGCTCGAAAGAGGACGTTTTTTCCAATTAAAAAATGGCCATTTATTTTTTTGAGAATTTTCATGTATTTTTGGCCAAAATTCGATTTTTCAAAATTGAATACCTTGGCTCATAAAATTTTGAAAAAATCTAATATCTCGACTCACAGAAGTAGTACAGCTTTTTGAGTAGCACGGTTCGAAAGAGGACGTTTTTTCCAATTAAAAAATGGCCATTTATTTTTTTGAGAATTTTCATGTATTTTTGGCCAAAATTCGATTTTTCAAAATTGAATACCTCGACTCACAAAATTTTGAAAAAAAAAGCCGTGCTACTCAAAAAGCTGTACTACTTTTGTGAGTCGAGATATTCGATTTTTTTCAAAATTTTGTGAGTCGAGGTATTCAATTTTGAAAAATCGAATTTTGGCCAAAAATACATGAAAATTCTCAAAAAAATAAATGGCCATTTTTTAATTGGAAAAAACGTCCTCTTTCGAACCGTGCTACTCAAAAAGCTGTACTACTTCTGTGAGTCGAGATATTCGATTATTTTCGAAATTTTGTGAGTCGAGGTATTCAATTTTGAAAAATCGAATTTTGGCCAAAAATACATGAAAATTCTCAAAAAAATAAATTGCCATTTTTTAATTGCAAAAAACGTCCTCTTTCGAACCGTTCTACTCAAAAAGCTGTACTACTTTTGTGAGTCGAGATATTCGATTTTTTTCAAAAGTTTGTGAGTCGAGGTATTCAATTTTGAAAAATCGAATTTTGGCCAAAAATACATGAAAATTCTCAAAAAAATAAATGGCCATTTTTTAATTGGAAAAAACGTCCTCTTTCGAACCGTGCTACTCAAAAAGCTGTACTACTTCTGTGAGTCGAGATATTCGATTTTTTTCAAAATTTTGTGAGTCGAGGTATTCAATTTTGAAAAATCGATTTTTGGCCAAAAATACATGAAAATTCTCAAAAAAATAAATGGCCATTTTTTAATTGGAAAAAACGTCCTCTTTCGAACCGTGCTACTCAAAAAGCTGTACTACTTTCGTGTGTCGAGATATTCGATTTTGTTCAAAATTTTGTGAGCCGAGATATTCAATTTTCAAAAATCGAATTTTGGCCAAAAATACGTGATAATTCTCAAAAAAATAAATGTCCATTTTTTAATTGGAAAAAACGTCCTCTTTCGAACCGTGCTACTCAAAAAGCTGTACTACTTTTGTGAGTCGAGATATTCGATTTTTTTCAAAATTTTGTGAGCCGAGGTATTCAATTTTGAAAAATCGAATTTTGGGCAAAAATACATGAAAATTTTTAAAAAAAATAAATGGCCATTTTTTAATTGGAAAAAACGTCCTCTTTCGAACCGTGCTACTCAAAAAGCTGTACTACTTTTGTGAGTCGAGATATTCGATTTTTTTCAAAAGTTTGTGAGTCGAGGTATTCAATTTTGAAAAATCGAATTTTGGCCAAAAATACATGAAAATTCTCAAAAAAATAAATGGCCATTTTTTAATTGGAAAAACGTCCTCTTTCGAACCGTGCTAATCAAAAAGCTGTACTACTTCTGTGAGTCGAGATATTCGATTTTTTTCAAAATTTTGTGAGTCGAGGTATTCAATTTTGAAAAATCGATTTTTGGCCAAAAATACATGAAAATTCTCAAAAAAATAAATGGCCATTTTTTAATTGGAAAAAACATCCTCTTTCGAACCGTGCTACTCAAAAAGCTGTACTACTTTTGTGTGTCGAGATATTCGATTTTTTTCAAAATTTTGTGAGCCGAGGTATTCAATTTTTAAAAATCGTATTTTGGCCAAAAATACATGAAAATTCTCAAAAAAATAAATGGCCATTTTTTAATTGGAAAAAACGTCCTCTTTCGAACCGTGCTACTCAAAAAGCTGTACTACTTTCGTATGTCGAGATATTCGATTTTTTTCAAAATTTTGTGAGCCGAGGTATTCAATTTTGAAAAATCGAATTTTGGCCAAAAATACATGATAATTCTCAAAAAAATAAATGGCCATTTTTTAATTGGAAAAAACGTCCTCTTTCGAACCGTGCTACTCAAAAAGCTGTACTACTTTTGTGAGTCGAGATATTCGATTTTTTTCAAAAGTTTGTGAGTCGAGGTATTCAATTTTGAAAAATCGAATTTTGGCCAAAAATACATGAAAATTCTCAAAAAAATAAATGGCCATTTTTTAATTGGAAAAACGTCCTCTTTCGAACCGTGCTAATCAAAAAGCTGTACTACTTCTGTGAGTCGAGATATTCGATTTTTTTCAAAATTTTGTGAGTCGAGGTATTCAATTTTGAAAAATCGATTTTTGGCCAAAAATACATGAAAATTCTCAAAAAAATAAATGGCCATTTTTTAATTGGAAAAAACATCCTCTTTCGAACCGTGCTACTCAAAAAGCTGAACTACTTTTGTGTGTCGAGATATTCGATTTTTTTCAAAATTTTGTGAGCCGAGGTATTCAATTTTTAAAAATCGTATTTTGGCCAAAAATACATGAAAATTCTCAAAAAAATAAATGGCCATTTTTTAATTGGAAAAAACGTCCTGTTTCGAACCGTGCTACTCAAAAAGCTGTACTACTTTCGTATGTCGAGATATTCGATTTTTTTCAAAATTTTGTGAGCCGAGGTATTCAATTTTGAAAAATCGAATTTTGGCCAAAAATACATGATAATTCTCAAAAAAATAAATGGCCATTTTTTAATTGGAGAAAACGTCCTCTTTCGAACCGTGCTACTCAAAAAGCTGTGCTACTTTTGTGAGTCGAGATATTCGATTTTTTTCAAAAGTTTGTGAGTCGAGGTATTCAATTTTGAAAAATCGAATTTTGGCCAAAAATACATGAAAATTCTCAAAAAAATAAATGGCCACTTTTTAATTGGAAAAAAGTCCTCTTTCGAACCGTGCTACTCAAAAAGCTGTACTACTTCTGTGAGTCGAGATATTCGATTTTTTTCAAAAGTTTGTGAGTCGAGGTATTCAATTTTGAAAAATCGAATTTTGGCCAAAAATCATGAAAATTCGCAAAAAAATAAATGGCCATTTTTTAATTGGAAAAAACGTCCTCTTTCGAACCGTGCTACTCAAAAAGCTGTACTACTTCTGTGAGTCGAGATATTCGATTTTTTTCGAAATTTTGTGAGTCGAGGTATTCAATTTTGAAAAATCGAATTTTGGCCAAAAATACATGAAAATTCTCAAAAAATTAAATGGCCATTTTTTAATTGGATAAAACGTCCTCTTTCGAACCGTTCTACTCAAAAAGCTGTACTACTTTTGTGAGTCGAGATATTCGATTTTTTTCAAAAGTTTGTGAGTCGAGGTATTCAATTTTGAAAAATCGAATTTTGGCCAAAAATACATGAAAATTCTCAAAAAAATAAATGGCCATTTTTTAATTGGAAAAAACGTCCTCTTTCGAACCGTGCTACTCAAAAAGCTGTACTACTTCTGTGAGTCGAGATATTCGATTTTTTTCAAAATTTTGTGAGTCGAGGTATTCAATTTTGAAAAATCGATTTTTGGCCAAAAATACATGAAAATTCTCAAAAAAATAAATGGCCATTTTTTAATTGGAAAAAACATCCTCTTTCGAACCGTGCTACTCAAAAAGCTGTACTACTTTTGTGAGTCGAGATATTCGATTTTTTTCAAAAGTTTGTGAGTCGAGGTATTCAATTTTGAAAAATCGAATTTTGGCCAAAAATACATGAAAATTCTCAAAAAAATAAATTTCCATTTTTTAATTGGAAAAAACGTCCTCTTTCTAACCGTTCTACTCAAAAAGCTGTACTACTTTTGTGAGTCGAGATATTCGATTTTTTTCAAAAGTTTGTGAGTCGAGGTATTCAATTTTGAAAAATCGAATTTTGGCCAAAAATACATGAAAATTCTCAAAAAAATAAATGGCCATTTTTTAATTGGAAAAAACGTCCTCTTTCGAACCATGCTACTCAAAAAGCTGTACTACTTTTGTGAGTCGAGATATTCGATTTTTTTCAAAATTTTGTGAGTCGAGGTATTCAATTTTGAAAAATCGAATTTTGGCCAAAAATACATGAAAATTCTCAAAAAAATAAATGGCCATTTTTTAATTGGAAAAAACGTCCTCTTTCGAACCGTGCTACTCAAAAAGCTGTACTACTTTTGTGAGTCGAGATATTCGATTTTTTTCAAAAGTTTGTGAGTCGAGGTATTCAATTTTGAAAAATCGAATTTTGGCCAAAAATACATGAAAATTCTCAAAAAAATAAATGGCCATTTTTTAATTGGAAAAACGTCCTCTTTCGAACCGTGCTAATCAAAAAGCTGTACTACTTCTGTGAGTCGAGATATTCGATTTTTTTCAAAATTTTGTGAGTCGAGGTATTCAATTTTGAAAAATCGATTTTTGGCCAAAAATACATGAAAATTCTCAAAAAAATAAATGGCCATTTTTTAATTGGAAAAAACATCCTCTTTCGAACCGTGCTACTCAAAAAGCTGAACTACTTTTGTGTGTCGAGATATTCGATTTTTTTCAAAATTTTGTGAGCCGAGGTATTCAATTTTTAAAAATCGTATTTTGGCCAAAAATACATGAAAATTCTCAAAAAAATAAATGGCCATTTTTTAATTGGAAAAAACGTCCTGTTTCGAACCGTGCTACTCAAAAAGCTGTACTACTTTCGTATGTCGAGATATTCGATTTTTTTCAAAATTTTGTGAGCCGAGGTATTCAATTTTGAAAAATCGAATTTTGGCCAAAAATACATGATAATTCTCAAAAAAATAAATGGCCATTTTTTAATTGGAGAAAACGTCCTCTTTCGAACCGTGCTACTCAAAAAGCTGTGCTACTTTTGTGAGTCGAGATATTCGATTTTTTTCAAAAGTTTGTGAGTCGAGGTATTCAATTTTGAAAAATCGAATTTTGGCCAAAAATACATGAAAATTCTCAAAAAAATAAATGGCCACTTTTTAATTGGAAAAAAGTCCTCTTTCGAACCGTGCTACTCAAAAAGCTGTACTACTTCTGTGAGTCGAGATATTCGATTTTTTTCAAAAGTTTGTGAGTCGAGGTATTCAATTTTGAAAAATCGAATTTTGGCCAAAAATCATGAAAATTCGCAAAAAAATAAATGGCCATTTTTTAATTGGAAAAAACGTCCTCTTTCGAACCGTGCTACTCAAAAAGCTGTACTACTTCTGTGAGTCGAGATATTCGATTTTTTTCGAAATTTTGTGAGTCGAGGTATTCAATTTTGAAAAATCGAATTTTGGCCAAAAATACATGAAAATTCTCAAAAAATTAAATGGCCATTTTTTAATTGGATAAAACGTCCTCTTTCGAACCGTTCTACTCAAAAAGCTGTACTACTTTTGTGAGTCGAGATATTCGATTTTTTTCAAAAGTTTGTGAGTCGAGGTATTCAATTTTGAAAAATCGAATTTTGGCCAAAAATACATGAAAATTCTCAAAAAAATAAATGGCCATTTTTTAATTGGAAAAAACGTCCTCTTTCGAACCGTGCTACTCAAAAAGCTGTACTACTTCTGTGAGTCGAGATATTCGATTTTTTTCAAAATTTTGTGAGTCGAGGTATTCAATTTTGAAAAATCGATTTTTGGCCAAAAATACATGAAAATTCTCAAAAAAATAAATGGCCATTTTTTAATTGGAAAAAACATCCTCTTTCGAACCGTGCTACTCAAAAAGCTGTACTACTTTTGTGAGTCGAGATATTCGATTTTTTTCAAAAGTTTGTGAGTCGAGGTATTCAATTTTGAAAAATCGAATTTTGGCCAAAAATACATGAAAATTCTCAAAAAAATAAATTTCCATTTTTTAATTGGAAAAAACGTCCTCTTTCTAACCGTTCTACTCAAAAAGCTGTACTACTTTTGTGAGTCGAGATATTCGATTTTTTTCAAAAGTTTGTGAGTCGAGGTATTCAATTTTGAAAAATCGAATTTTGGCCAAAAATACATGAAAATTCTCAAAAAAATAAATGGCCATTTTTTAATTGGAAAAAACGTCCTCTTTCGAACCATGCTACTCAAAAAGCTGTACTACTTTTGTGAGTCGAGATATTCGATTTTTTTCAAAATTTTGTGAGTCGAGGTATTCAATTTTGAAAAATCGAATTTTGGCCAAAAATACATGAAAATTCTCAAAAAAATAAATGGCCATTTTTTAATTGGAAAAAACGTCCTCTTTCGAACCGTGCTACTCAAAAAGCTGTACTACTTTTGTGAGTCGAGATATTCGATTTTTTTCAAAATTTTGTGAGTCGAGGTATTCAATTTTGAAAAATCGAATTTTGGCCAAAAATACATGAAAATTCTCAAAAAAATAAATGGCCATTTTTTAATTGGAAAAAACGTCCTCTTTCGAACCGTGCTACTCAAAAAGCTGTACTACTTTTGTGAGTCGAGATATTCGATTTTTTCAAAATTTTGTGAGTCGAGGTATTCAATTTTGAAAAATCGAATTTTGGCCAAAAATACATGAAAACTCTCAAAAAAATAAATGGCCATTTTTTAATTGGAAAAAACGTCCTCTTTCGAACCGTGCTACTCAAAAAGCTGTACTACTTTTGTGAGTCGAGATATTCGATTTTTTTCAAAATTTTGTGAGTCGAGGTATTCAATTTTGAAAAATCGAATTTTGGCCAAAAATACATGAAAATTCTCAAAAAAATAAATGGCCATTTTTTAATTGGAAAAAACGTCCTCTTTCGAACCGTGCTACTCAAAAAGCTGTACTACTTTTGTGAGTCGAGATATTCGATTTTTTTCAAAATTTTGTGAGTCGAGGTATTCAATTTTGAAAAATCGAATTTTTGCCAAAAATACATGAAAATTCTCAAAAAATAAATGGCCATTTTTTAATTGGAAAAAACGCCCTCTTTCGAACCGTTCTACTCAAAAAGCTGTACTACTTTTGTGAGTCGAGATATTCGATTTTTTTCAAAAGTTTGTGAGTCGAGGTATTCAATTTTGAAAAATCGAATTTTGGCCAAAAATACATGAAAATTCTAAAAAAAATAAATGGCCATTTTTTAATTGGAAAAAACGTCCTCTTTCGAACCGTTCTACTCAAAAAGCTGTACTACTTTTGTGAGTCGAGATATTCGATTTTTTTCAAAAGTTTGTGAGTTGAGGTATTCAATTTTGAAAAATCGAATTTTGTCCAAAAATACATGAAAATTCTCAAAAAAATAAATTTCCATTTTTTAATTGGAAAAAACGTCCTCTTTCGAACCGTGCTACTCAAAAAGCTGTACTACTTTTGTGAGTCGAGATATTCGATTTTTTTCAAAAGTTTGTGAGTCGAGGTATTCAATTTTGAAAAATCGAATTTTGGCCAAAAATCATGAAAATTCGCAAAAAAAATAAATGGCCATTTTTTAATTGGAAAAAACGTCCTCTTTCGAACCGTGCTACTCAAAAAGCTGTACTACTTCTGTGAGTCGAGATATTCGATTTTTTTCGAAATTTTGTGAGTCGAGGTATTCAATTTTGAAAAATCGAATTTTGGCCAAAAATACATGAAAATTCTCAAAAAAATAAATGGCCATTTTTTAATTGGAAAAAACGTCCTCTTTCGAACCGTGCTACTCAAAAAGCTGTACTACTTTTGTGAGTCGAGATATTCGCTTTTTTTCAAAATTTTGTGAGTCGAGGTATTCAATTTTGAAAAATCGAATTTTGGCCAAAAATACATGAAAATTCTCAAAAAAATAAGTGGCCATTTTTTAATTGGAAAAAACGTCCTCTTTCGAACCGTGCTACTCAAAAAGCTGTACTACTTTTGTGAGTCGAGATATTCGATTTTTTTCAAAATTTTGTGAGTCGAGGTATTCAATTTTGAAAAATCGAATTTTGGCCAAAAATACATGAAAATTCTCAAAAAAATAAATGGCCATTTTTTAATTGGAAAAAACGTCCTCTTTCGAACCGTTCTACTCAAAAAGCTGTATTACTTTTGTGAGTCGAGATATTCGATTTTTTTCAAAAGTTTGTGAGTCGAGGTATTCAATTTTGAAAAATCGAATTTTGGCCAAAAATACATGAAAATTCTCAAAAAAATAAATGGCCATTTTTTAATTGGAAAAAACGTCCTCTTTCGAACCGTGCTACTCAAAAAGCTGTACTACTTTTGTGAGTCGAGATATTCGATTTTTTTCAAAATTTTGTGTGTCGGGGTATTCAATTTTGAAAAATCGAATTTTGGCCAAAAATACATGAAAATTCTAAAAAAAATAAATGGCCATTTTTTAATTGGAAAAAACATCCTCTTTCGAACCGTGCTACTCAAAAAGCTGTACTACTTTTGTGAGTCGAGATATTCGATTTTTTTCAAAATTTTGTATGTCGGGGTATTCAATTTTGAAAAATCGAATTTTGGCCAAAAATACATGAAAATTCTCAAAAAAATAAATGGCCATTTTTTAATTGGAAAAAACGTCCTCTTTCGAACCGTGCTACTCAAAAAGTTGTACTACTTCTGTGAGTCGAGATATTCGATTATTTTCAAAATTTTGTGAGTCGAGGTATTCAATTTTAAAAATCGAATTTTGGCCAAAAATACATGAAAATTCTCAAAAAAATAAATGGCCATTTTTTAATTGGAAAAAACGTCCTCTTTCGAACCGTGCTACTCAAAAAGCTGTACTACTTTTGTGAGTCGAGATATTCGATTTTTTTCAAAATTTTGTGAGTCGAGGTATTCAATTTTGAAAAATCGAATTTTGGCCAAAAATACATGAAAATTCTCAAAAAAATAAATGGCCATTTTTTAATTGGAAAAAACGTCCTCTTTCGAACCGTTCTACTCAAAAAGCTGTACTACTTTTGTGAGTCGAGATATTCGATTTTTTTCAAAAGTTTGTGAGTCGAGGTATTCAATTTTGAAAAATCGAATTTTGGCCAAAAATACATGAAAATTCTCAAAAAAATAAATGGCCATTTTTTAATTGGAAAAAACGTCCTCTTTCGAACCGTGCTACTCAAAAAGCTGTACTACTTTTGTGAGTCGAGATATTCGATTTTTTTCAAAATTTTGTGAGTCGAGGTATTCAATTTTGAAAAATCGAATTTTGGCCAAAAATACATGAAAATTCTCAAAAAAATAAATGGCCATTTTTTAATTGGAAAAAACGTCCTCTTTCGAACCGTGCTACTCAAAAAGCTGTACTACTTTTGTGAGTCGAGATATTCGATTTTTTCAAAATTTTGTGAGTCGAGGTATTCAATTTTGAAAAATCGAATTTTGGCCAAAAATACATGAAAATTCTCAAAAAAATAAATGGCCATTTTTTAATTGGAAAAAACGTCCTCTTTCGAACCGTGCTACTCAAAAAGCTGTACTACTTTTGTGAGTCGAGATATTCGATTTTTTTCAAAAGTTTGTGAGTCGAGGTATTCAATTTTGAAAAATCGAATTTTGGCCAAAAATACATGAAAATTCTCAAAAAAATAAATTTCCATTTTTTAATTGGAAAAAACGTCCTCTTTCTAACCGTTCTACTCAAAAAGCTGTACTACTTTTGTGAGTCGAGATATTCGATTTTTTTCAAAAGTTTGTGAGTCGAGGTATTCAATTTTGAAAAATCGAATTTTGGCCAAAAATACATGAAAATTCTCAAAAAATTAAATGGCCATTTTTTAATTGGAAAAAACGTCCTCTTTCGAACCGTGCTACTCAAAAAGCTGTACTACTTTTGTGAGTCGAGATATTCGATTTTTTTCAAAATTTTGTGAGTCGAGGTATTCAATTTTGAAAAATCGAATTTTGGCCAAAAATACATGAAAATTCTCAAAAAAATAAATGGCCATTTTTTAATTGGAAAAAACGTCCTCTTTCGAACCGTGCTACTCAAAAAGCTGTACTACTTTTGTGAGTCGAGATATTCGATTTTTTTCAAAATTTTGTGAGTCGAGGTATTCAATTTTGAAAAATCGAATTTTGGCCAAAAATACATGAAAATTCTCAAAAAAATAAATGGCCATTTTTTAATTGGAAAAAACGTCCTCTTTCGAACCGTGCTACTCAAAAAGCTGTACTACTTTTGTGAGTCGAGATATTCGATTTTTTCAAAATTTTGTGGGTCGAGGTATTCAATTTTGAAAAATCGAATTTTGGCCACAAATACATGAAAACTCTCAAAAAAATAAATGGCCATTTTTTAATTGGAAAAAACGTCCTCTTTCGAACCGTGCTACTCAAAAAGCTGTACTACTTTTGTGAGTCGAGATATTCGATTTTTTTCAAAATTTTGTGAGTCGAGGTATTCAATTTTGAAAAATCGAATTTTGGCCAAAAATACATGAAAATTCTCAAAAAAATAAATGGCCATTTTTTAATTGGAAAAAACGTCCTCTTTCGAACCGTGCTACTCAAAAAGCTGTACTACTTTTGTGAGTCGAGATATTCGATTTTTTTCAAAATTTTGTGAGTCGAGGTATTCAATTTTGAAAAATCGAATTTTTGCCAAAAATACATGAAAATTCTCAAAAAATAAATGGCCATTTTTTAATTGGAAAAAACGCCCTCTTTCGAACCGTTCTACTCAAAAAGCTGTACTACTTTTGTGAGTCGAGATATTCGATTTTTTTCAAAAGTTTGTGAGTCGAGGTATTCAATTTTGAAAAATCGAATTTTGGCCAAAAATACATGAAAATTCTCAAAAAAATAAATGGCCATTTTTTAATTGGAAAAAACGTCCTCTTTCGAACCGTGCTACTCAAAAAGCTGTACTACTCTTGTGAGTCGAGATATTCGATTTTTTTCAAAATTTTGTGTGTCGGGGTATTCAATTTTGAAAAATCGAATTTTGGCCAAAAATACATGAAAATTCTAAAAAAAATAAATGGCCATTTTTTAATTGGAAAAAACGTCCTCTTTCGAACCGTTCTACTCAAAAAGCTGTACTACTTTTGTGAGTCGAGATATTCGATTTTTTTCAAAAGTTTGTGAGTCGAGGTATTCAATTTTGAAAAATCGAATTTTGTCCAAAAATACATGAAAATTCTCAAAAAAATAAATTTCCATTTTTTAATTGGAAAAAACGTCCTCTTTCGAACCGTGCTACTCAAAAAGCTGTACTACTTTTGTGAGTCGAGATATTCGATTTTTTTCAAAACTTTGTGAGTCGAGGTATTCAATTTTGAAAAATCGAATTTTGGCCAAAAATCATGAAAATTCGCAAAAAAATAAATGGCCATTTTTTAATTGGAAAAAACGTCCTCTTTCGAACCGTGCTACTCAAAAAGCTGTACTACTTCTGTGAGTCGAGATATTCGATTTTTTTCGAAATTTTGTGAGTCGAGGTATTCAATTTTGAAAAATCGAATTTTGGCCAAAAATACATGAAAATTCTCAAAAAAATAAATGGCCATTTTTTAATTGGAAAAAACGTCCTCTTTCGAACCGTGCTACTCAAAAAGCTGTACTACTTTTGTGAGTCGAGATATTCGATTTTTTTCAAAATTTTGTGAGTCGAGGTATTCAATTTTGAAAAATCGAATTTTGGCCAAAAATACATGAAAATTCTCAAAAAAATAAATGGCCATTTTTTAATTGGAAAAAACGTCCTCTTTCGAACCGTGCTACTCAAAAAGCTGTACTACTTTTGTGAGTCGAGATATTCGATTTTTTTCAAAATTTTGTGAGTCGAGGTATTCAATTTTGAAAAATCGAATTTTGGCCAAAAATACATGAAAATTCTCAAAAAAATAAATGGCCATTTTTTAATTGGAAAAAACGTCCTCTTTCGAACCGTTCTACTCAAAAAGCTGTATTACTTTTGTGAGTCGAGATATTCGATTTTTTTCAAAAGTTTGTGAGTCGAGGTATTCAATTTTGAAAAATCGAATTTTGGCCAAAAATACATGAAAATTCTCAAAAAAATAAATGGCCATTTTTTAATTGGAAAAAACGTCCTCTTTCGAACCGTGCTACTCAAAAAGCTGTACTACTTTTGTGAGTCGAGATATTCGATTTTTTTCAAAATTTTGTGTGTCGGGGTATTCAATTTTGAAAAATCGAATTTTGGCCAAAAATACATGAAAATTCTAAAAAAAATAAATGGCCATTTTTTAATTGGAAAAAACATCCTCTTTCGAACCGTGCTACTCAAAAAGCTGTACTACTTTTGTGAGTCGAGATATTCGATTTTTTTCAAAATTTTGTATGTCGGGGTATTCAATTTTGAAAAATCGAATTTTGGCCAAAAATACATGAAAATTCTCAAAAAAATAAATGGCCATTTTTTAATTGGAAAAAACGTCCTCTTTCGAACCGTGCTACTCAAAAAGTTGTACTACTTCTGTGAGTCGAGATATTCGATTATTTTCAAAATTTTGTGAGTCGAGGTATTCAATTTTAAAAATCGAATTTTGGCCAAAAATACATGAAAATTCTCAAAAAAATAAATGGCCATTTTTTAATTGGAAAAAACGTCCTCTTTCGAACCGTGCTACTCAAAAAGCTGTACTACTTTTGTGAGTCGAGATATTCGATTTTTTTCAAAATTTTGTGAGTCGAGGTATTCAATTTTGAAAAATCGAATTTTGGCCAAAAATACATGAAAATTCTCAAAAAAATAAATGGCCATTTTTTAATTGGAAAAAACGTCCTCTTTCGAACCGTTCTACTCAAAAAGCTGTACTACTTTTGTGAGTCGAGATATTCGATTTTTTTCAAAAGTTTGTGAGTCGAGGTATTCAATTTTGAAAAATCGAATTTTGGCCAAAAATACATGAAAATTCTCAAAAAAATAAATGGCCATTTTTTAATTGGAAAAAACGTCCTCTTTCGAACCGTGCTACTCAAAAAGCTGTACTACTTTTGTGAGTCGAGATATTCGATTTTTTTCAAAATTTTGTGAGTCGAGGTATTCAATTTTGAAAAATCGAATTTTGGCCAAAAATACATGAAAATTCTCAAAAAAATAAATGGCCATTTTTTAATTGGAAAAAACGTCCTCTTTCGAACCGTGCTACTCAAAAAGCTGTACTACTTTTGTGAGTCGAGATATTCGATTTTTTCAAAATTTTGTGAGTCGAGGTATTCAATTTTGAAAAATCGAATTTTGGCCAAAAATACATGAAAATTCTCAAAAAAATAAATGGCCATTTTTTAATTGGAAAAAACGTCCTCTTTCGAACCGTGCTACTCAAAAAGCTGTACTACTTTTGTGAGTCGAGATATTCGATTTTTTTCAAAATTTTGTGAGTCGAGGTATTCAATTTTGAAAAATCGAATTTTGGCCAAAAATACATGAAAATTCTCAAAAAAATAAATGGCCATTTTTTAAGTGGAAAAAACGTCCTCTTTCGAACCGTGCTACTCAAAAAGCTGTACTACTTTTGTGAGTCGAGATATTCGATTTTTTTCAAAATTTTGTGAGTCGAGGTATTCAATTTTGAAAAATCGAATTTTTGCCAAAAATACATGAAAATTCTCAAAAAATAAATGGCCATTTTTTAATTGGAAAAAACGCCCTCTTTCGAACCGTTCTACTCAAAAAGCTGTACTACTTTTGTGAGTCGAGATATTCGATTTTTTTCAAAAGTTTGTGAGTCGAGGTATTCAATTTTGAAAAATCGAATTTTGGCCAAAAATACATGAAAATTCTCAAAAAAATAAATGGCCATTTTTTAATTGGAAAAAACGTCCTCTTTCGAACCGTGCTACTCAAAAAGCGTACTACTCTTGTGAGTCGAGATATTCGATTTTTTTCAAAATTTTGTGTGTCGGGGTATTCAATTTTGAAAAATCGAATTTTGGCCAAAAATACATGAAAATTCTAAAAAAAATAAATGGCCATTTTTTAATTGGAAAAAACGTCCTCTTTCGAACCGTTCTACTCAAAAAGCTGTACTACTTTTGTGAGTCGAGATATTCGATTTTTTTCAAAAGTTTGTGAGTCGAGGTATTCAATTTTGAAAAATCGAATTTTGTCCAAAAATACATGAAAATTCTCAAAAAAATAAATTTCCATTTTTTAATTGGAAAAAACGTCCTCTTTCGAACCGTGCTACTCAAAAAGCTGTACTACTTTTGTGAGTCGAGATATTCGATTTTTTTCAAAAGTTTGTGAGTCGAGGTATTCAATTTTGAAAAATCGAATTTTGGCCAAAAATCATGAAAATTCTCAAAAAAATAAATGGCCATTTTTTAATTGGAAAAAACGTCCTCTTTCGAACCGTGCTACTCAAAAAGCTGTACTACTTCTGTGAGTCGAGATATTCGATTTTTTTCGAAATTTTGTGAGTCGAGGTATTCAATTTTGAAAAATCGAATTTTAGCCAAAAATACATGAAAATTCTCAAAAAAATAAATGGCCATTTTTTAATTGGAAAAAACGTCCTCTTTCGAACCGTGCTACTCAAAAAGCTGTACTACTTTTGTGAGTCGAGATATTCGATTTTTTTCAAAATTTTGTGAGTCGAGGTATTCAATTTTGAAAAATCGAATTTTGGCCAAAAATACATGAAAATTCTCAAAAAAATAAATGGCCATTTTTTAATTGGAAAAAACGTCCTCTTTCGAACCGTGCTACTCAAAAAGCTGTACTACTTTTGTGAGTCGAGATATTCGATTTTTTTCAAAATTTTGTGAGTCGAGGTATTCAATTTTGAAAAATCGAATTTTGGCCAAAAATACATGAAAATTCTCAAAAAAATAAATGGCCATTTTTTAATTGGAAAAAACGTCCTCTTTCGAACCGTTCTACTCAAAAAGCTGTATTACTTTTGTGAGTCGAGATATTCGATTTTTTTCAAAAGTTTGTGAGTCGAGGTATTCAATTTTGAAAAATCGAATTTTGGCCAAAAATACATGAAAATTCTCAAAAAAATAAATGGCCATTTTTTAATTGGAAAAAACGTCCTCTTTCGAACCGTGCTACTCAAAAAGCTGTACTACTTTTGTGAGTCGAGATATTCGATTTTTTTCAAAATTTTGTGTGTCGGGGTATTCAATTTTGAAAAATCGAATTTTGGCCAAAAATACATGAAAATTCTAAAAAAAATAAATGGCCATTTTTTAATTGGAAAAAACATCCTCTTTCGAACCGTGCTACTCAAAAAGCTGTACTACTTTTGTGAGTCGAGATATTCGATTTTTTTCAAAATTTTGTATGTCGGGGTATTCAATTTTGAAAAATCGAATTTTGGCCAAAAATACATGAAAATTCTCAAAAAAATAAATGGCCATTTTTTAATTGGAAAAAACGTCCTCTTTCGAACCGTGCTACTCAAAAAGTTGTACTACTTCTGTGAGTCGAGATATTCGATTTTTTTCGAAATTTTGTGAGTCGAGGTATTCAATTTTGAAAAATCGAATTTTGGCCAAAAATACATGAAAATTCTCAAAAAAATAAATGGCCATTTTTTAATTGGAAAAAACGTCCTCTTTCGAACCGTGCTACTCAAAAAGCTGTACTACTTTTGTGAGTCGAGATATTCGATTTTTTTCAAAATTTTGTGAGTCGAGGTATTCAATTTTGAAAACTCGAATTTTGGCCCAAAATACATGAAAATTCTCAAAAAAATAAATGGCCATTTTTTAATTGGAAAAAACGTCCTCTTTCGAACCGTGCTACTCAAAAAGCTGTACTACTTTTGTGAGTCGAGATATTCGATTTTTTTCAAAATTTTGTGAGTCGAGGTATTCAATTTTGAAAAATCGAATTTTGGCCAAAAATACATGAAAATTCTCAAAAAAATAAATGGCCATTTTTTAATTGGAAAAAACGTCCTCTTTCGAACCGTGCTACTCAAAAAGTTGTACTACTTCTGTGAGTCGAGATATTCGATTTTTTTCGAAATTTTGTGAGTCGAGGTATTCAATTTTGAAAAATCGAATTTTGGCCAAAAATACATGAAAATTCTCAAAAAAATAAATGGCCATTTTTTAATTGGAAAAAACGTCCTCTTTCGAACCGTGCTACTCAAAAAGCTGTACTACTTTTGTGAGTCGAGATATTCGATTTTTTTCAAAATTTTGTGAGTCGAGGTATTCAATTTTGAAAACTCGAATTTTGGCCCAAAATACATGAAAATTCTCAAAAAAATAAATGGCCATTTTTTAATTGGAAAAAACGTCCTCTTTCGAACCGTGCTACTCAAAAAGCTGTACTACTTTTGTGAGTCGAGATATTCGATTTTTTTCAAAATTTTGTGAGTCGAGGTATTCAATTTTGAAAAATCGAATTTTGGCCAAAAATACATGAAAATTCTCAAAAAAATAAATGGCCATTTTTTAATTGGAAAAAACGTCCTCTTTCGAACCGTTCTACTCAAAAAGCTGTACTACTTTTGTGAGTCGAGATATTCGATTTTTTTCAAAAGTTTGTGAGTCGAGGTATTCAATTTTGAAAAATCGAATTTTGGCCAAAAATACATGAAAATTCTCAAAAAAATAAATGGCCATTTTTTAATTGGAAAAAACGTCCTCTTTCGAACCGTGCTACTCAAAAAGCTGTACTACTTTTGTGAGTCGAGATATTCGATTTTTTTCAAAATTTTGTGTGTCGGGGTATTCAATTTTGAAAAATCGAATTTTGGCCAAAAATACATGAAAATTCTAAAAAAAATAAATGGCCATTTTTTAATTGGAAAAAACATCCTCTTTCGAACCGTGCTACTCAAAAAGCTGTACTACTTTTGTGAGTCGAGATATTCGATTTTTTTCAAAATTTTGTATGTCGGGGTATTCAATTTTGAAAAATCGAATTTTGGCCAAAAATACATGAAAATTCTCAAAAAAATAAATGGCCATTTTTTAATTGGAAAAAACGTCCTCTTTCGAACCGTGCTACTCAAAAAGTTGTACTACTTCTGTGAGTCGAGATATTCGATTTTTTTCGAAATTTTGTGAGTCGAGGTATTCAATTTTGAAAAATCGAATTTTGGCCAAAAATACATGAAAATTCTCAAAAAAATAAATGGCCATTTTTTAATTGGAAAAAACGTCCTCTTTCGAACCGTGCTACTCAAAAAGCTGTACTACTTTTGTGAGTCGAGATATTCGATTTTTTTCAAAATTTTGTGAGTCGAGGTATTCAATTTTGAAAACTCGAATTTTGGCCCAAAATACATGAAAATTCTCAAAAAAATAAATGGCCATTTTTTAATTGGAAAAAACGTCCTCTTTCGAACCGTGCTACTCAAAAAGCTGTACTACTTTTGTGAGTCGAGATATTCGATTTTTTTCAAAATTTTGTGAGTCGAGGTATTCAATTTTGAAAAATCGAATTTTGGCCAAAAATACATGAAAATTCTCAAAAAAATAAATGGCCATTTTTTAATTGGAAAAAACGTCCTCTTTCGAACCGTGCTACTCAAAAAGTTGTACTACTTCTGTGAGTCGAGATATTCGATTTTTTTCGAAATTTTGTGAGTCGAGGTATTCAATTTTGAAAAATCGAATTTTGGCCAAAAATACATGAAAATTCTCAAAAAAATAAATGGCCATTTTTTAATTGGAAAAAACGTCCTCTTTCGAACCGTGCTACTCAAAAAGCTGTACTACTTTTGTGAGTCGAGATATTCGATTTTTTTCAAAATTTTGTGAGTCGAGGTATTCAATTTTGAAAACTCGAATTTTGGCCCAAAATACATGAAAATTCTCAAAAAAATAAATGGCCATTTTTTAATTGGAAAAAACGTCCTCTTTCGAACCGTGCTACTCAAAAAGCTGTACTACTTTTGTGAGTCGAGATATTCGATTTTTTTCAAAATTTTGTGAGTCGAGGTATTCAATTTTGAAAAATCGAATTTTGGCCAAAAATACATGAAAATTCTCAAAAAAATAAATGGCCATTTTTTAATTGGAAAAAACGTCCTCTTTCGAACCGTTCTACTCAAAAAGCTGTACTACTTTTGTGAGTCGAGATATTCGATTTTTTTCAAAAGTTTGTGAGTCGAGGTATTCAATTTTGAAAAATCGAATTTTGGCCAAAAATACATGAAAATTCTCAAAAAAATAAATGGCCATTTTTTAATTGGAAAAAACGTCCTCTTTCGAACCGTGCTACTCAAAAAGCTGTACTACTTTTGTGAGTCGAGATATTCGATTTTTTTCAAAATTTTGTGAGTCGAGGTATTCAATTTTGAAAAATCGAATTTTGGCCAAAAATACATGAAAATTCTCAAAAAAATAAATGGCCATTTTTTAATTGGAAAAAACGTCCTCTTTCGAACCGTGCTACTCAAAAAGCTGTACTACTTTTGTGAGTCGAGATATTCGATTTTTTCAAAATTTTGTGAGTCGAGGTATTCAATTTTGAAAAATCGAATTTTGGCCAAAAATACATGAAAATTCTCAAAAAAATAAATGGCCATTTTTTAATTGGAAAAAACGTCCTCTTTCGAACCGTGCTACTCAAAAAGCTGTACTACTTTTGTGAGTCGAGATATTCGATTTTTTTCAAAATTTTGTGAGTCGAGGTATTCAATTTTGAAAAATCGAATTTTGGCCAAAAATACATGAAAATTCTCAAAAAAATAAATGGCCATTTTTTAATTGGAAAAAACGTCCTCTTTCGAACCGTGCTACTCAAAAAGCTGTACTACTTTTGTGAGTCGAGATATTCGATTTTTTTCAAAATTTTGTGAGTCGAGGTATTCAATTTTGAAAAATCGAATTTTTGCCAAAAATACATGAAAATTCTCAAAAAATAAATGGCCATTTTTTAATTGGAAAAAACGCCCTCTTTCGAACCGTTCTACTCAAAAAGCTGTACTACTTTTGTGAGTCGAGATATTCGATTTTTTTCAAAAGTTTGTGAGTCGAGGTATTCAATTTTGAAAAATCGAATTTTGGCCAAAAATACATGAAAATTCTCAAAAAAATAAATGGCCATTTTTTAATTGGAAAAAACGTCCTCTTTCGAACCGTGCTACTCAAAAAGCTGTACTACTCTTGTGAGTCGAGATATTCGATTTTTTTCAAAATTTTGTGTGTCGGGGTATTCAATTTTGAAAAATCGAATTTTGGCCAAAAATACATGAAAATTCTAAAAAAAATAAATGGCCATTTTTTAATTGGAAAAAACGTCCTCTTTCGAACCGTTCTACTCAAAAAGCTGTACTACTTTTGTGAGTCGAGATATTCGATTTTTTTCAAAAGTTTGTGAGTCGAGGTATTCAATTTTGAAAAATCGAATTTTGTCCAAAAATACATGAAAATTCTCAAAAAAATAAATTTCCATTTTTTAATTGGAAAAAACGTCCTCTTTCGAACCGTGCTACTCAAAAAGCTGTACTACTTTTGTGAGTCGAGATATTCGATTTTTTTCAAAAGTTTGTGAGTCGAGGTATTCAATTTTGAAAAATCGAATTTTGGCCAAAAATCATGAAAATTCTCAAAAAAATAAATGGCCATTTTTTAATTGGAAAAAACGTCCTCTTTCGAACCGTGCTACTCAAAAAGCTGTACTACTTCTGTGAGTCGAGATATTCGATTTTTTTCGAAATTTTGTGAGTCGAGGTATTCAATTTTGAAAAATCGAATTTTAGCCAAAAATACATGAAAATTCTCAAAAAAATAAATGGCCATTTTTTAATTGGAAAAAACGTCCTCTTTCGAACCGTGCTACTCAAAAAGCTGTACTACTTTTGTGAGTCGAGATATTCGATTTTTTTCAAAATTTTGTGAGTCGAGGTATTCAATTTTGAAAAATCGAATTTTGGCCAAAAATACATGAAAATTCTCAAAAAAATAAATGGCCATTTTTTAATTGGAAAAAACGTCCTCTTTCGAACCGTGCTACTCAAAAAGCTGTACTACTTTTGTGAGTCGAGATATTCGATTTTTTTCAAAATTTTGTGAGTCGAGGTATTCAATTTTGAAAAATCGAATTTTGGCCAAAAATACATGAAAATTCTCAAAAAAATAAATGGCCATTTTTTAATTGGAAAAAACGTCCTCTTTCGAACCGTTCTACTCAAAAAGCTGTATTACTTTTGTGAGTCGAGATATTCGATTTTTTTCAAAAGTTTGTGAGTCGAGGTATTCAATTTTGAAAAATCGAATTTTGGCCAAAAATACATGAAAATTCTCAAAAAAATAAATGGCCATTTTTTAATTGGAAAAAACGTCCTCTTTCGAACCGTGCTACTCAAAAAGCTGTACTACTTTTGTGAGTCGAGATATTCGATTTTTTTCAAAATTTTGTGTGTCGGGGTATTCAATTTTGAAAAATCGAATTTTGGCCAAAAATACATGAAAATTCTAAAAAAAATAAATGGCCATTTTTTAATTGGAAAAAACATCCTCTTTCGAACCGTGCTACTCAAAAAGCTGTACTACTTTTGTGAGTCGAGATATTCGATTTTTTTCAAAATTTTGTATGTCGGGGTATTCAATTTTGAAAAATCGAATTTTGGCCAAAAATACATGAAAATTCTCAAAAAAATAAATGGCCATTTTTTAATTGGAAAAAACGTCCTCTTTCGAACCGTGCTACTCAAAAAGTTGTACTACTTCTGTGAGTCGAGATATTCGATTTTTTTCGAAATTTTGTGAGTCGAGGTATTCAATTTTGAAAAATCGAATTTTGGCCAAAAATACATGAAAATTCTCAAAAAAATAAATGGCCATTTTTTAATTGGAAAAAACGTCCTCTTTCGAACCGTGCTACTCAAAAAGCTGTACTACTTTTGTGAGTCGAGATATTCGATTTTTTTCAAAATTTTGTGAGTCGAGGTATTCAATTTTGAAAACTCGAATTTTGGCCCAAAATACATGAAAATTCTCAAAAAAATAAATGGCCATTTTTTAATTGGAAAAAACGTCCTCTTTCGAACCGTGCTACTCAAAAAGCTGTACTACTTTTGTGAGTCGAGATATTCGATTTTTTTCAAAATTTTGTGAGTCGAGGTATTCAATTTTGAAAAATCGAATTTTGGCCAAAAATACATGAAAATTCTCAAAAAAATAAATGGCCATTTTTTAATTGGAAAAAACGTCCTCTTTCGAACCGTGCTACTCAAAAAGCTGTACTACTTTTGTGAGTCGAGATATTCGATTTTTTTCAAAATTTTGTGAGTCGAGGTATTCAATTTTGAAAAATCGAATTTTGGCCAAAAATACATGAAAATTCTCAAAAAAATAAATGGCCATTTTTTAATTGGAAAAAACGTCCTCTTTCGAACCGTTCTACTCAAAAAGCTGTATTACTTTTGTGAGTCGAGATATTCGATTTTTTTCAAAAGTTTGTGAGTCGAGGTATTCAATTTTGTAAAATCGAATTTTGGCCAAAAATACATGAAAATTCTCAAAAAAATAAATGGCCATTTTTTAATTGGAAAAAACGTCCTCTTTCGAACCGTGCTACTCAAAAAGCTGTACTACTTTTGTGAGTCGAGATATTCGATTTTTTTCAAAATTTTGTGTGTCGGGGTATTCAATTTTGAAAAATCGAATTTTGGCCAAAAATACATGAAAATTCTAAAAAAAATAAATGGCCATTTTTTAATTGGAAAAAACATCCTCTTTCGAACCGTGCTACTCAAAAAGCTGTACTACTTTTGTGAGTCGAGATATTCGATTTTTTTCAAAATTTTGTATGTCGGGGTATTCAATTTTGAAAAATCGAATTTTGGCCAAAAATACATGAAAATTCTCAAAAAAATAAATGGCCATTTTTTAATTGGAAAAAACGTCCTCTTTCGAACCGTGCTACTCAAAAAGTTGTACTACTTCTGTGAGTCGAGATATTCGATTTTTTTCAAAATTTTGTGAGTCGAGGTATTCAATTTTAAAAATCGAATTTTGGCCAAAAATACATGAAAATTCTCAAAAAAATAAATGGCCATTTTTTAATTGGAAAAAACGTCCTCTTTCGAACCGTGCTACTCAAAAAGCTGTACTACTTTTGTGAGTCGAGATATTCGATTTTTTTCAAAATTTTGTGAGTCGAGGTATTCAATTTTGAAAAATCGAATTTTGGCCAAAAATACATGAAAATTCTCAAAAAAATAAATGGCCATTTTTTAATTGGAAAAACGTCCTCTTTCGAACCGTTCTACTCAAAAAGCTGTACTACTTTTGTGAGTCGAGATATTCGATTTTTTTCAAAAGTTTGTGAGTCGAGGTATTCAATTTTGAAAAATCGAATTTTGGCCAAAAATACATGAAAATTCTCAAAAAAATAAATGGCCATTTTTTAATTGGAAAAAACGTCCTCTTTCGAACCGTGCTACTCAAAAAGCTGTACTACTTTTGTGAGTCGAGATATTCGATTTTTTTCAAAATTTTGTGTGTCGGGGTATTCAATTTTGAAAAATCGAATTTTGGCCAAAAATACATGAAAATTCTCAAAAAAATAAATGACCATTTTTTAATTGGAAAAAACGTTCTCTTTCGAACCGTTCTACTCAAAAAGCTGTACTACTTTTGTGAGTCGAGGTATTCAATTTTTTTCAAAAGTTTGTGAGTCGAGGTATTAAATTTTGAAAAATCGAATTTTGGCCAAAAATACATGAAAATTCTCAAAAAAATAAATTTCCATTTTTTAATTGGAAAAAACGTCCTCTTTCGAACCGTGCTACTCAAAAAGCTGTACTACTTTTGTGAGTCGAGATATTAGATTTTTTTCAAAAGTTTGTGAGTCGAGGTATTCAATTTTGAAAAATCGAATTTTGGCCAAAAATCATGAAAATTCTCAAAAAAATAAATGGCCATTTTTTAATTGGAAAAAACGTCCTCTTTCGAACCGTGCTACTCAAAAAGCTGTACTACTTCTGTGAGTCGAGATATTCGATTTTTTTTCAAAATTTTGTGAGTCGAGGTATTCAATTTTGAAAAATCGAATTTTGGCCAAAAATACATGAAAATTCTCAAAAAAATAAATGGCCATTTTTTAATTGGAAAAAACGTCGTCTTTCGAACCGTGCTACTCAAAAAGCTGTACTACTTTTGTGAGTCGAGATATTCGATTTTTTTCAAAAGTTTGTGAGTCGAGGTATTCAATTTTGAAAAATCGAATTTTGGCCAAAAATACATGAAAATTCTCAAAAAAATAAATGGCCATTTTTTAATTGGAAAAAACGTCCTCTTTCGAACCGTGCTACTCAAAAAGCTGTACTACTTTTGTGAGTCGAGATATTCGATTTTTTTCAAAATTTTGTGAGTCGAGGTATTCAATTTTGAAAAATCGAATTTTGGGCAAAAATACATGAAAATTCTCAAAAAAATAAATGGCCATTTTTTAATTGGAAAAAACGTCCTCTTTCGAACCGTGCTACTCAAAAAGCTGTACTACTTTTGTGAGTCGAGATATTCGATTTTTTTTAAAATTTTGTGTGTCGAGGTATACAATTTTGAAAAATCGAATTTTGGCCAAAAATACATGAAAATTCTCAAAAAAATAAATGGCCATTTTTTAATTGAAAAAAAAAACGTCCTCTTTCGAACCGTGCTACTTAAAAAGCTGTACTACTTTTGTGAGTCGAGATATTCGATTTTTTTCAAAATTTTGTGAGTCGAGGTATTCAATTTTGAAAAATCGAATTTTGGCCAAAAATACACGCAAATTCTCAAAAAAATAAATGACCATTTTTTAATTGGAAAAAACGTCCTCTTTCGAACCGTTCTACTCAAAAAGCTGTACTACTTTTGTGAGTCGAGATATTCGATTTTTTTCAAAATTTTGTGAGCCGAGATATTCAATTTTCAAAAATCGAATTTTGGCCAAAAATACATGATAATTCTCAAAAAAATAAATGGCCATTTTTTAATTGGAAAAAACGTCCTCTTTCGAACCGTGCTACTCAAAAAGCTGTACTACTTTTGTGAGTCGAGATATTCGATTTTTTTCAAAATTTTGTGAGTCGAGGTATTCAATTTTGAAAAATCGAATTTTGGCCAAAAATACATGAAAATTCTCAAAAAAATAAATGGCCATTTTTTAATTGGAAAAAACGTCCTCTTTCGAACCGTGCTACTCAAAAAGCTGTACTACTTCTGTGAGTCGAGATATTCGATTTTTTTTCAAAATTTTGTGAGTCGAGGTATTCAATTTTGAAAAATCGAATTTTGGCCAAAAATACATGAAAATTCTCAAAAAAATAAATGGCCATTTTTTAATTGGAAAAAACGTCCTCTTTCGAACCGTGCTACACAAAAAGCTGTACTACTTTTGTGAGTCGAGATATTCGATTTTTTTCAAAAGTTTGTGAGTCGAGGTATTCAATTTTGAAAAATCGAATTTTGGCCAAAAATACATGAAAATTCTCAAAAAAATAAATGGCCATTTTTTAATTGGAAAAAACGTCCTCTTTCGAACCGTGCTACTCAAAAAGCTGTACTACTTTTGTGAGTCGAGATATTCGATTTTTTTCAAAATTTTGTGAGTCGAGGTATTCAATTTTGAAAAATCGAATTTTGGGCAAAAATACATGAAAATTCTCAAAAAAATAAATGGCCATTTTTTAATTGAAAAAAAACGTCCTCTTTCGAACCGTGCTACTTAAAAAGCTGTACTACTTTTGTGAGTCGAGATATTCGATTTTTTTCAAAATTTTGTGAGTCGAGGTATTCAATTTTGAAAAATCGAATTTTGGCTAAAAATACACGAAAATTCTCAAAAAAATAAATGACCATTTTTTAATTGGAAAAAACGTCCTCTTTCGAACCGTTCTACTCAAAAAGCTGTACTACTTTTGTGAGTCGAGATATTCGATTTTTTTCAAAATTTTGTGAGCCGAGATATTCAATTTTCAAAAATCGAATTTTGGCCAAAAATACATGATAATTCTCAAAAAAATAAATGGCCATTTTTTAATTGGAAAAAACGTCCTCTTTCGAACCGTGCTACTCAAAAAGCTGTACTACTTTTGTGAGTCGAGATATTCGATTTTTTTCAAAATTTTGTGAGTCGAGGTATTCAATTTTGAAAAATCGAATTTTGGCCAAAAATACATGAAAATTCTCAAAAAAATAAATGGCCATTTTTTAATTGGAAAAAACGTCCTCTTTCGAACCGTTCTACTCAAAAAGCTGTACTACTTTTGTGAGTCGAGATATTCGATTTTTTTCAAAAGTTTGTGAGTCGAGGTATTCAATTTTGAAAAATCGAATTTTGGCCAAAAATACATGAAAATTCTCAAAAAAATAAATGGCCATTTTTTAATTGGAAAAAACGTCCTCTTTCGAACCGTGCTACTTAAAAAGCTGTACTACTTTTGTGAGTCGAGATATTCGATTTTTTTCAAAATTTTGTGAGTCGAGGTATTCAATTTTGAAAAATCGAATTTTGGCCAAAAATACATGAAAATTATCAAAAAATTAAATGGCCATTTTTTAATTGGAAAAAACGTCCTCTTTCGAACCGTGCTACTCAAAAAGCTGTACTACTTTTGTGAGTCGAGATATTCGATTTTTTTCAAAATTTTGTGAGTCGAGGTATTCAATTTTGAAAAATCGAATTTTGGCCAAAAATACATGAAAATTCTCAAAAAAATAAATGGCCATTTTTAATTGGAAAAAACGTCCTCTTTCGAACCGTTCTACTCAAAAAGCTGTACTACTTTTGTGAGTCGAGATATTCGATTTTTTTTCAAAAGTTTGTGAGTCGAGGTATTCAATTTTGAAAAATCGAATTTTGGCCAAAAATGCATGAAAATTCTCAAAAAAATAAATGGCCATTTTTTAATTGGAAAAAACGTCCTCTTTCGAACCGTGCTACTCAAAAAGCTGTACTACTTTTGTGAGTCGAGATATTCGATTTCTTTCAAAATTTTGTGTGTCGGGGTATTCAATTTTGAAAAATCGAATTTTGGCCAAAAATACATGAAAATTCTCAAAAAAATAAATGGCCATTTTTTAATTGGAAAAAACGTTCTCTTTGGAACCGTTCTACTCAAAAAGCTGTACTACTTTTGTGAGTCGAGGTATTCAATTTTTTTCAAAAGTTTGTGAGTCGAGGTATTAAATTTTGAAAAATCGAATTTTGGCCAAAAATACATGAAAATTCTCAAAAAAATAAATTTCCATTTTTTAATTGGAAAAAACGTCCTCTTTCGAACCGTGCTACTCAAAAAGCTGTACTACTTTTGTGAGTCGAGATATTAGATTTTTTTCAAAAGTTTGTGAGTCGAGGTATTCAATTTTGAAAAATCGAATTTTGGCCAAAAATCATGAAAATTCTCAAAAAAATAAATGGCCATTTTTTAATTGGAAAAAACGTCCTCTTTCGAACCGTGCTACTCAAAAAGCTGTACTACTTCTGTGAGTCGAGATATTCGATTTTTTTTCAAAATTTTGTGAGTCGAGGTATTCAATTTTGAAAAATCGAATTTTGGCCAAAAATACATGAAAATTCTCAAAAAAATAAATGGCCATTTTTTAATTGGAAAAAACGTCCTCTTTCGAACCGTGCTACTCAAAAAGCTGTACTACTTTTGTGAGTCGAGATATTCGATTTTTTTCAAAAGTTTGTGAGTCGAGGTATTCAATTTTGAAAAATCGAATTTTGGCCAAAAATCATGAAAATTCTCAAAAAAATAAATGGCCATTTTTTAATTGGAAAAAACGTCCTCTTTCGAACCGTGCTACTCAAAAAGCTGTACTACTTCTGTGAGTCGAGATATTCGATTTTTTTTCAAAATTTTGTGAGTCGAGGTATTCAATTTTGAAAAATCGAATTTTGGCCAAAAATACATGAAAATTCTCAAAAAAATAAATGGCCATTTTTTAATTGGAAAAACGTCGTCTTTCGAACCGTGCTACTCAAAAAGCTGTACTACTTTTGTGAGTCGAGATATTCGATTTTTTTCAAAAGTTTGTGAGTCGAGGTATTCAATTTTGAAAAATCGAATTTTGGCCAAAAATACATGAAAATTCTCAAAAAAATAAATGGCCATTTTTTAATTGGAAAAAACGTCCTCTTTCGAACCGTGCTACTCAAAAAGCTGTACTACTTTTGTGAGTCGAGATATTCGATTTTTTTCAAAATTTTGTGAGTCGAGGTATTCAATTTTGAAAAATCGAATTTTGGGCAAAAATACATGAAAATTCTCAAAAAAATAAATGGCCATTTTTTAATTGGAAAAAACGTCCTCTTTCGAACCGTGCTACTCAAAAAGCTGTACTACTTTTGTGAGTCGAGATATTCGATTTTTTTTAAAATTTTGTGTGTCGAGGTATTCAATTTTGAAAAATCGAATTTTGGCCAAAAATACATGAAAATTCTCAAAAAAATAAATGGCCATTTTTTAATTGGAAAAAACGTTCTCTTTCGAACCGTTCTACTCAAAAAGCTGTACTACTTTTGTGAGTCGAGGTATTCAATTTTTTTCAAAAGTTTGTGAGTCGAGGTATTAAATTTTGAAAAATCGAATTTTGGCCAAAAATACATGAAAATTCTCAAAAAAATAAATTTCCATTTTTTAATTGGAAAAAACGTCCTCTTTCGAACCGTGCTACTCAAAAAGCTGTACTACTTTTGTGAGTCGAGATATTAGATTTTTTTCAAAAGTTTGTGAGTCGAGGTATTCAATTTTGAAAAATCGAATTTTGGCCAAAAATCATGAAAATTCTCAAAAAAATAAATGGCCATTTTTTAATTGGAAAAAACGTCCTCTTTCGAACCGTTCTACTCAAAAAGCTGTACTACTTTTGTGAGTCGAGATATTCGATTTTTTTCAAAATTTTGTGAGCCGAGATATTCAATTTTCAAAAATCGAATTTTGGCCAAAAATACATGATAATTCTCAAAAAAATAAATGGCCATTTTTTAATTGGAAAAAACGTCCTCTTTCGAACCGTGCTACTCAAAAAGCTGTACTACTTTTGTGAGTCGAGATATTCGATTTTTTTCAAAATTTTGTGAGTCGAGGTATTCAATTTTGAAAAATCGAATTTTGGCCAAAAATACATGAAAATTCTCAAAAAAATAAATGGCCATTTTTTAATTGGAAAAAACGTCCTCTTTCGAACCGTTCTACTCAAAAAGCTGTACTACTTTTGTGAGTCGAGATATTCGATTTTTTTCAAAAGTTTGTGAGTCGAGGTATTCAATTTTGAAAAATCGAATTTTGGCCAAAAATACATGAAAATTCTCAAAAAAATAAATGGCCATTTTTTAATTGGAAAAAACGTTCTCTTTCGAACCGTTCTACTCAAAAAGCTGTACTACTTTTGTGAGTCGAGGTATTCAATTTTTTTCAAAAGTTTGTGAGTCGAGGTATTAAATTTTGAAAAATCGAATTTTGGCCAAAAATACATGAAAATTCTCAAAAAAATAAATTTCCATTTTTTAATTGGAAAAAACGTCCTCTTTCGAACCGTGCTACTCAAAAAGCTGTACTACTTTTGTGAGTCGAGATATTAGATTTTTTTCAAAAGTTTGTGAGTCGAGGTATTCAATTTTGAAAAATCGAATTTTGGCCAAAAATCATGAAAATTCTCAAAAAAATAAATGGCCATTTTTTAATTGGAAAAAACGTCCTCTTTCGAACCGTGCTACTCAAAAAGCTGTACTACTTCTGTGAGTCGAGATATTCGATTTTTTTTCAAAATTTTGTGAGTCGAGGTATTCAATTTTGAAAAATCGAATTTTGGCCAAAAATACATGAAAATTCTCAAAAAAATAAATGGCCATTTTTTAATTGGAAAAAACGTCCTCTTTCGAACCGTGCTACACAAAAAGCTGTACTACTTTTGTGAGTCGAGATATTCGATTTTTTTCAAAAGTTTGTGAGTCGAGGTATTCAATTTTGAAAAATCGAATTTTGGCCAAAAATACATGAAAATTCTCAAAAAAATAAATGGCCATTTTTTAATTGGAAAAAACGTCCTCTTTCGAACCGTGCTACTCAAAAAGCTGTACTACTTTTGTGAGTCGAGATATTCGATTTTTTTCAAAATTTTGTGAGTCGAGGTATTCAATTTTGAAAAATCGAATTTTGGGCAAAAATACATGAAAATTCTCAAAAAAATAAATGGCCATTTTTTAATTGGAAAAAACGTCCTCTTTCGAACCGTGCTACTCAAAAAGCTGTACTACTTTTGTGAGTCGAGATATTCGATTTTTTTTAAAATTTTGTGTGTCGAGGTATTCAATTTTGAAAAATCGAATTTTGGCCAAAAATACATGAAAATTCTCAAAAAAATAAATGGCCATTTTTTAATTGAAAAAAAAACGTCCTCTTTCGAACCGTGCTACTTAAAAAGCTGTACTACTTTTGTGAGTCGAGATATTCGATTTTTTTCAAAATTTTGTGAGTCGAGGTATTCAATTTTGAAAAATCGAATTTTGGCCAAAAATACACGAAAATTCTCAAAAAAATAAATGACCATTTTTTAATTGGAAAAAACGTCCTCTTTCGAACCGTTCTACTCAAAAAGCTGTACTACTTTTGTGAGTCGAGATATTCGATTTTTTTCAAAATTTTGTGAGCCGAGATATTCAATTTTCAAAAATCGAATTTTGGCCAAAAATACATGATAATTCTCAAAAAAATAAATGGCCATTTTTTAATTGGAAAAAACGTCCTCTTTCGAACCGTGCTACTCAAAAAGCTGTACTACTTTTGTGAGTCGAGATATTCGATTTTTTTCAAAATTTTGTGAGTCGAGGTATTCAATTTTGAAAAATCGAATTTTGGCCAAAAATACATGAAAATTCTCAAAAAAATAAATGGCCATTTTTTAATTGGAAAAAACGTCCTCTTTCGAACCGTTCTACTCAAAAAGCTGTACTACTTTTGTGAGTCGAGATATTCGATTTTTTTCAAAAGTTTGTGAGTCGAGGTATTCAATTTTGAAAAATCGAATTTTGGCCAAAAATACATGAAAATTCTCAAAAAAATAAATGGCCATTTTTTAATTGGAAAAAACGTCCTCTTTCGAACCGTGCTACTTAAAAAGCTGTACTACTTTTGTGAGTCGAGATATTCGATTTTTTTCAAAATTTTGTGAGTCGAGGTATTCAATTTTGAAAAATCGAATTTTGGCCAAAAATACATGAAAATTATCAAAAAATTAAATGGCCATTTTTTAATTGGAAAAAACGTCCTCTTTCGAACCGTGCTACTCAAAAAGCTGTACTTCTTTTGTGAGTCGAGATATTCGATTTTTTTCAAAATTTTGTGAGTCGAGGTATTCAATTTTGAAAAATCGAATTTTGGCCAAAAATACATGAAAATTCTCAAAAAAATAAATGGCCATTTTTAATTGGAAAAAACGTCCTCTTTCGAACCGTTCTACTCAAAAAGCTGTACTACTTTTGTGAGTCGAGATATTCGATTTTTTTCAAAAGTTTGTGAGTCGAGGTATTCAATTTTGAAAAATCGAATTTTGGCCAAAAATGCATGAAAATTCTCAAAAAAATAAATGGCCATTTTTTAATTGGAAAAAACGTCCTCTTTCGAACCGTGCTACTCAAAAAGCTGTACTAATTTTGTGAGTCGAGATATTCCATTTTTTTTTTCAAAATTTTGTGAGTCGAGGTATTCAATTTTGAAAAATCGAATTTTGGCCAAAAATACATGAAAATTCTCAAAAAATAAATGGCCATTTTTAATTGGAAAAAACGTCCTCTCTCGAACCGTGCTACTCAAAAAGCTGTACTACTTTTGTGAGTCGAGATATTCGATTTTTTTCAAAATTTTGTGTGTCGGGGTATTCAATTTTGAAAAATCGAATTTTGGCCAAAAATACATGAAAATTCTCAAAAAAAATAAATGGCCATTTTTTAATTGGAAAAAACGTTCTCTTTCGAACCGTTCTACTCAAAAAGCTGTACTACTTTTGTGAGTCGAGGTATTCAATTTTTTTCAAAAGTTTGTGAGTCGAGGTATTAAATTTTGAAAAATCGAATTTTGGCCAAAAATACATGAAAATTCTCAAAAAAATAAATTTCCATTTTTTAATTGGAAAAAACGTCCTCTTTCGAACCGTGCTACTCAAAAAGCTGTACTACTTTTGTGAGTCGAGATATTAGATTTTTTTCAAAAGTTTGTGAGTCGAGGTATTCAATTTTGAAAAATCGAATTTTGGCCAAAAATCATGAAAATTCTCAAAAAAATAAATGGCCATTTTTTAATTGGAAAAAACGTCCTCTTTCGAACCGTGCTACTCAAAAAGCTGTACTACTTCTGTGAGTCGAGATATTCGATTTTTTTTCAAAATTTTGTGAGTCGAGGTATTCAATTTTGAAAAATCGAATTTTGGCCAAAAATACATGAAAATTCTCAAAAAAATAAATGGCCATTTTTTAATTGGAAAAAACGTCCTCTTTCGAACCGTGCTACTCAAAAAGCTGTACTACTTTTGTGAGTCGAGATATTCGATTTTTTTCAAAAGTTTGTGAGTCGAGGTATTCAATTTTGAAAAATCGAATTTTGGCCAAAAATACATGAAAATTCTCAAAAAAATAAATGGCCATTTTTTAATTGGAAAAAACGTCCTCTTTCGAACCGTGCTACTCAAAAAGATGTACTACTTTTGTGAGTCGAGATATTCGATTTTTTTCAAAATTTTGTGAGTCGAGGTATTCAATTTTGAAAAATCGAATTTTGGGCAAAAATACATGAAAATTCTCAAAAAAATAAATGGCCATTTTTTAATTGGAAAAAACGTCCTCTTTCGAACCGTGCTACTCAAAAAGCTGTACTACTTTTGTGAGTCGAGATATTCGATTTTTTTTAAAATTTTGTGTGTCGAGGTATTCAATTTTGAAAAATCGAATTTTGGCCAAAAATACATGAAAATTCTCAAAAAAATAAATGGCCATTTTTTAATTGAAAAAAAAAACGTCCTCTTTCGAACCGTGCTACTTAAAAAGCTGTACTACTTTTGTGAGTCGAGATATTCGATTTTTTTCAAAATTTTGTGAGTCGAGGTATTCAATTTTGAAAAATCGAATTTTGGCCAAAAATACACGAAAATTCTCAAAAAAATAAATGACCATTTTTTAATTGGAAAAAACGTCCTCTTTCGAACCGTTCTACTCAAAAAGCTGTACTACTTTTGTGAGTCGAGATATTCGATTTTTTTCAAAATTTTGTGAGCCGAGATATTCAATTTTCAAAAATCGAATTTTGGCCAAAAATACATGATAATTCTCAAAAAAATAAATGGCCATTTTTTAATTGGAAAAAACGTCCTCTTTCGAACCGTGCTACTCAAAAAGCTGTACTACTTTTGTGAGTCGAGATATTCGATTTTTTTCAAAATTTTGTGAGCCGAGGTATTCAATTTTGAAAAATCGAATTTTGGGCAAAAATACATGAAAATTCTCAAAAAAATAAATGGCCATTTTTTAATTGGAAAAAACGTCCTCTTTCGAACCGTGCTACTCAAAAAGCTGTACTACTTTTGTGAGTCGAGATATTCGATTTTTTTCAAAAGTTTGTGAGTCGAGGTATTCAATTTTGAAAATCGAATTTTGGCCAAAAATACATGAAAATTCTCAAAAAAATAAATGGCCATTTTTTAATTGGAAAAACGTCCTCTTTCGAACCGTGCTAATCAAAAAGCTGTACTACTTCTGTGAGTCGAGATATTCGATTTTTTTCAAAATTTTGTGAGTCGAGGTATTCAATTTTGAAAAATCGATTTTTGGCCAAAAATACATGAAAATTCTCAAAAAAATAAATGGCCATTTTTTAAATGGAAAAAACATCCTCTTTCGAACCATGCTACTCAAAAAGCTGTACTACTTTTGTGTGTCGAGATAATCGATTTTTTTCAAAATTTTGTGAGCCGAGGTATTCAATTTTTAAAAATCGTATTTTGGCCAAAAATACATGAAAATTCTCAAAAAAATAAATGGCCATTTTTTAATTGGAAAAAACGTCCTCTTCCGAACCGTGCTACTCAAAAAGCTGTACTACTTTCGTATGTCGAGATTTTCGATTTTTTTCAAAATTTTGTGAGCCGAGGTATTCAATTTTGAAAAATCGAATTTTGGCCAAAAATACATGATAATTCTCAAAAAAATAAATGGCCATTTTTTAATTGGAAAAAACGTCCTCTTTCGAACCGTGCTACTCAAAAAGCTGTGCTAATTTTGTGAGTCGAGATATTCGATTTTTTTCAAAAGTTTGTGAGTCGAGGTATTCAATTTTGAAAAATCGAATTTTGGCCAAAAATACATGAAAATTCTCAAAAAAATAAATGGCCATTTTTTAATTGGAAAAAACGTCCTCTTTCGAACCGTGCTACTCAAAAAGCTGTACTACTTTTGTGAGTCGAGATATTCGATTTTTTTCAAAATTTTGTGAGTCGAGGTATTCAATTTTGAAAAATCGAATTTTGGCCAAAAATACATGAAAATTCTCAAAAAAATAAATTGCCATTTTTTAATTGGAAAAAACGTCCTCTTTCGAACCGTGCTACTCAAAAAGCTGTACTACTTTTGTGAGTCGAGATATTCGATTTTTTTCAAAATTTTGTGAGTCGAGATATTCAATTTTGAAAAATCGAATTTTGGCCAAAAATACATGAAAATTCTCAAAAAAATAAATGGCCATTTTTTAATTGGAAAAAACGTCCTCTTTCGAACCGTTCTACTCAAAAAGCTGTACTACTCTTGTGAGTCGAGATATTCGATTTTTTTCAAAAGTTTGTGAGTCGAGGTATTCAATTTTGAAAAATCGAATTTTGGCCAAAAATACATGAAAATTCTCAAAAAAATAAATGGCCATTTTTTTATTGGAAAAAACGTCCTCTTTCGAACCGTGCTACTCAAAAAGCTGTACTACTTTTGTGAGTCGAGATATTCGATTTTTTTCAAAATTTTGTGAGTCGAGGTATTCAATTTTGAAAAATCGAATTTTGGCCAAAAATACATGAAAATTCTCAAAAAAATAAATGGCCATTTTTTAATTGGAAAAAACGTCCTCTTTCGAACCGTGCTACTCAAAAAGCTGTACTACTTTTGTGAGTCGAGATATTCGATTTTTTTCAAAATTTTGTGAGTCGAGGTATTCAATTTTGAAAAATCGAATTTTGGCCAAAAATACATGAAAATTCTCAAAAAAATAAATGGCCATTTTTTAATTGGAAAAAACGCCCTCTTTCGAACCGTTCTACTCAAAAAGCTGTACTACTTTTGTGAGTCGAGATATTCGATTTTTTTCAAAAGTTTGTGAGTCGAGGTATTCAATTTTGAAAAATCGAATTTTGGCCAAAAATACATGAAAATTCTCAAAAAAATAAATGGCCATTTTTTAATTGGAAAAAACGTCCTCTTTCGAACCGTGCTACTCAAAAAGCTGTACTACTTTTGTGAGTCGAGATATTCGATTTTTTTCAAAATTTTGTGTGTCGGGGTATTCAATTTTGAAAAATCGAATTTTGGCCAAAAATACATGAAAATTCTAAAAAAAATAAATGGCCATTTTTTAATTGGAAAAAACGTCCTCTTTCGAACCGTTCTACTCAAAAAGCTGTACTACTTTTGTGAGTCGAGATATTCGATTTTTTTTCAAAAGTTTGTGAGTCGAGGTATTCAATTTTGAAAAATCGAATTTTGTCCAAAAATACATGAAAATTCTCAAAAAAATAAATTTCCATTTTTTAATTGGAAAAAACGTCCTCTTTCGAACCGTGCTACTCAAAAAGCTGTACTACTTTTGTGAGTCGAGATATTCGATTTTTTTCAAAAGTTTGTGAGTCGAGGTATTCAATTTTGAAAAATCGAATTTTGTCCAAAAATACATGAAAATTCTCAAAAAAATAAATTTCCATTTTTTAATTGGAAAAAACGTCCTCTTTCGAACCGTGCTACTCAAAAAGCTGTACTACTTTTGTGAGTCGAGATATTCGATTTTTTTCAAAAGTTTGTGAGTCGAGGTATTCAATTTTGAAAAATCGAATTTTGGCCAAAAATACATGAAAATTCTCAAAAAAATAAATGGCCATTTTTTAATTGGAAAAAACGTCCTCTTTCGAACCGTTCTACTCAAAAAGCTGTACTACTTTTGTGAGTCGAGATATTCGATTTTTTTCAAAAGTTTGTGAGTCGAGGTATTCAATTTTGAAAAATCGAATTTTGTCCAAAAATACATGAAAATTCTCAAAAAAATAAATTCCCATTTTTTAATTGGAAAAAACGTCCTCTTTCGAACCGTGCTACTCAAAAAGCTGTACTACTTTTGTGAGTCGAGATATTCGATTTTTTTCAAAAGTTTGTGAGTCGAGGTATTCAATTTTGAAAAATCGAATTTTGGCCAAAAATCATGAAAATTCTCAAAAAAATAAATGGCCATTTTTTAATTGGAAAAAACGTCCTCTTTCGAACCGTGCTACTCAAAAAGCTGTACTACTTCTGTGAGTCGAGATATTCGATTTTTTTCGAAATTTTGTGAGTCGAGGTATTCAATTTTGAAAAATCGAATTTTGGCCAAAAATACATGAAAATTCTCAAAAAAATAAATGGCCATTTTTTAATTGGAAAAAACGTCCTCTTTCGAACCGTTCTACTCAAAAAGCTGTACTACTTTTGTGAGTCGAGATATTCGATTTTTTTCAAAAGTTTGTGAGTCGAGGTATTCAATTTTGAAAAATCGAATTTTGGCCAAAAATACATGAAAATTCTCAAAAACATAAATGGCCATTTTTTAATTGGAAAAAACGTCCTCTTTCGAACCGTGCTATCAAAAAGCTGTACTACTTTTGTGAGTCGAGATATTCTATTTTTTTCAAAAGTTTGTGAGTCGAGGTATTCAATTTTGAAAAATCGAATTTTGGCCAAAAATACATGAAAATTCTCAAAAAAATAAATGGCCATTTTTTAATTGGAAAAAACGTCCTCTTTCGAACCGTGCTACTCAAAAAGCTGTACTACTTCTGTGAGTCGAGATATTCGATTTTTTTCAAAATTTTGTGAGTCGAGGTATTCAATTTTGAATAATCGATTTTTGGCCAAAAATACATGAAAATTCTCAAAAAAATAAATGGCCATTTTTTAATTGGAAAAAACATCCTCTTTCGAACCGTGCTACTCAAAAAGCTGTACTACTTTTGTGAGTCGAGATATTCGATTTTTTTCAAAAGTTTGTGAGTCGAGGTATTCAATTTTGAAAATTCGAATTTTGGCCAAAAATACATGAAATTCTCAAAAAAATAAATGGCCATTTATTAATTGGAAAAAACGTCCTCTTTCTAACCGTTCTACTCAAAAAGCTGTACTACTTTTGTGAGTCGAGATATTCGATTTTTTTCAAAAGTTTGTGAGTCGAGGTATTCAATTTTGAAAAATCGAATTTTGGCCAAAAATACATGAAAATTCTCAAAAAAATAAATGGCCATTTTTTAATTGGAAAAAACGTCCTCTTTCGAACCGTGCTACTCAAAAAGCTGTACTACTTTTGTGAGTCGAGATATTCGATTTTTTTCAAAATTTTGTGAGGTGAGGTATTCAATTTTGAAAAATCGAATTTTGGCCAAAAATACATGAAAATTCTCAAAAAAATAAATGGCCATTTTTTAATTGGAAAAAACGTCCTCTTTCGAACCGTGCTACTCAAAAAGCTGTACTACTTTTGTGAGTCGAGATATTCGATTTTTTTCAAAATTTTGTGAGTCGAGGTATTCAATTTTGAAAAATCGAATTTTGGCCAAAAATACATGAAAATTCTCAAAAAAATAAATGGCCATTTTTTAATTGGAAAAAACGTCCTCTTTCGAACCGTTCTACTCAAAAAGCTGTATTACTTTCGTGAGTCGAGATATTCGATTTTTTTTCAAAAGTTTGTGAGTCGAGGTATTCAATTTTGAAAAATCGAATTTTGGCCAAAAATACATGAAAATTCTCAAAAAAATAAATGGCCTTTTTTTAATTGGAAAAAACGTCCTCTTTCGAACCGTGCTACTCAAAAAGCTGTACTACTTTTGTGAGTCGAGATATTCGATTTTTTTCAAAATTTTGTGTGTCGGGGTATTCAATTTTGAAAAATCGAATTTTGGCCAAAAATACATGAAAATTCTAAAAAAAATAAATGGCCATTTTTTAATTGGAAAAAACATCCTCTTTCGAACCGTGCTACTCAAAAAGCTGTACTACTTTTGTGTGTCGAGATATTCGATTTTTTTCAAAATTTTGTGAGCCGAGGTATTCAATTTTTAAAAATCGTATTTTGGCCAAAAATACATGAAAATTCTCAAAAAAGTAAATGGCCATTTTTTAATTGGAAAAAACGTCCTCTTTCGAACCGTGCTACTCAAAAAGCTGTACTACTTTCGTATGTCGAGATATTCGATTTTTTTCAAAATTTTGTGAGCCGAGGTATTCAATTTTGAAAAATCGAATTTTGGCCAAAAATACATGATAATTCTCAAAAAAATAAATGGCCATTTTTTAATTGGAAAAAACGTCCTCTTTCGAACCGTGCTACTCAAAAAGCTGTACTACTTCTGTGAGTCGAGATATTCGATTTTTTTCAAAAGTTTGTGAGTCGAGGTATTCAATTTTGAAAAATCTAATTTTGGCCAAAAATACATGAAAATTCTCAAAAAAATAAATGGCCATTTTTTAATTGGAAAAAACATCCTCTTTCGAACCGTGCTACTCAAAAAGCTGTACTACTTTTGTGAGTCGAGATATTCGATTTTTTTCAAAAGTTTGTGAGTCGAGGTATTCAATTTTGAAAAATCGAATTTTGGCCAAAAATACATGAAATTCTCAAAAAAATAAATGGCCATTTATTAATTGAAAAAAACGTCCTCTTTCGAACCGTTCTACTCAAAAAGCTGTACTACTTTTGTGAGTCGAGATATTCGATTTTTTTCAAAAGTTTGTGAGTCGAGGTATTCAATTTTGAAAAATCGAATTTTGGTCAAAAATACATGAAAATTCTCAAAAAAATAAATGGCCATTTTTTAATTGGAAAAAACGTCCTCTTTCGAACCGTGCTACTCAAAAAGCTGTACTACTTTTGTGAGTCGAGATATTCGATTTTTTCCAAAATTTTGTGAGTCGAGGTATTCAATTTTGAAAAATCGAATTTTGGCTAAAAATACATGAAAATTCTCAAAAAAATAAAAAGCCATTTTTTAATTGGAAAAAACGTCCTCTTTCGAACCGTGCTACTCAAAAAGCTGTACTACTTTTGTGAGTCGAGATATTCGATTTTTTTCAAAATTTTGTGAGTCGAGGTATTCAATTTTGACCAAAATCGAATTTTGGCCAAAAATACATGAAAATTCTCAAAAAAATAAATGGCCATTTTTTAATTGGAAAAAACGTCCTCTTTCGAACCGTTCTACTCAAAAAGCTGTACTACTCTTGTGAGTCGAGATATTCGATTTTTTTTCAAAAGTTTGTGAGTCGAGATATTCGATTTTTTTCAAAAGTTTGTGAGTCGAGGTATTCAATTTTGAAAAATCGAATTTTGGCCAAAAATACATGAAAATTCTCAAAAAAATAAATGGCAATTTTTTAATTGGAAAAAAACGTCCTCTTTCGAACCGTGCTACTCAAAAAGCTGTACTACTTTTGTGAGTCGAGATATTCGATTTTTTTCAAAATTTTGTGAGTCGAGGTATTCAATTTTGAAAAATCGAATTTTGTCCAAAAATACATGAAAATTCTCAAAAAAATAAATGGCCATTTTTTAATTGGAAAAAACGTCCTCTTTCGAACCGTGCTACTCAAAAAGCTGTACTACTTTTGTGAGTCGAGATATTCGATTTTTTTCAAAAGTTTGTGAGTCGAGGTATTCAATTTTGAAAAATCGAATTTTGGCCAAAAATCATGAAAATTCTCAAAAAAATAAATGGCCATTTTTTAATTGGAAAAAACGTCCTCTTTCGAACCGTGCTACTCAAAAAGCTGTACTACTTCTGTGAGTCGAGATATTCGATTTTTTTCGAAATTTTGTGAGTCGAGGTATTCAATTTTGAAAAATCGAATTTTGGCCAAAAATACATGAAAATTCTCAAAAAAATAAATGGCCATTTTTTAATTGGAAAAAACGTCCTCTTTCGAACCGTTCTACTCAAAAAGCTGTACTACTTTTGTGAGTCGAGATATTCGATTTTTTTCAAAAGTTTGTGAGTCGAGGTATTCAATTTTGAAAAATCGAATTTTGGCCAAAAATACATGAAAATTCTCAAAAAAATAAATGGCCCTTTTTTAATTGGAAAAAACGTCCTCTTTCGAACCGTGCTACTCAAAAAGCTGTACTACTTTTGTGAGTCGAGATATTCGATTTTTTTCAAAAGTTTGTGAGTCGAGGTATTCAATTTTGAAAAATCGAATTTTGGCCAAAAATACATGAAAATTCTCAAAAAAATAAATGGCCATTTTTTAATTGGAAAAAACGTCCTCTTTCGAACCGTGCTACTCAAAAAGCTGTACTACTTCTGTGAGTCGAGATATTCGATTTTTTTCAAAATTTTGTGAGTCGAGGTATTCAATTTTGAAAAATCGAATTTTGGCCAAAAATACATGAAAATTCTCAAAAAAATAAATGGCCATTTTTTAATTGGAAAAAAAATCCTCTTTCGAACCGTGCTACTCAAAAAGCTGTACTACTTTTGTGAGTCGAGATATTCGATTTTTTTCAAAAGTTTGTGAGTCGAGGTATTCAATTTTGAAAATTCGAATTTTGGCCAAAAATACATGAAATTCTCAAAAAAATAAATGGCCATTTATTAATTGGAAAAAACGTCCTCTTTCGAACCGTTCTACTCAAAAAGCTGTACTACTTTTGTGAGTCGAGATATTCGATTTTTTTCAAAAGTTTGTGAGTCGAGGTATTCAATTTTGAAAAATCGAATTTTGGCCAAAAATACATGAAAATTCTCAAAAAAATAAATGGCCATTTTTTAATTGGAAAAAACGTCCTCTTTCGAACCGTGCTACTCAAAAAGCTGTACTACTTTTGTGAGTCGAGATATTCGATTTTTTTCAAAATTTTGTGAGTCGAGGTATTCAATTTTGAAAAATCGAATTTTGGCCAAAAATACATGAAAATTCTCAAAAAAATAAATGGCCATTTTTTAATTGGAAAAAACGTCCTCTTTCGAACCGTGCTACTCAAAAAGCTGTACTACTTTTGTGAGTCGAGATATTCGATTTTTTTCAAAATTTTGTGAGTCGAGGTATTCAATTTTGAAAAATCGAATTTTGGCCAAAAATACATGAAAATTCTCAAAAAAATAAATGGCCATTTTTTAATTGGAAAAAACATCCTCTTTCGAACCGTGCTACTCAAAAAGCTGTACTACTTTTGTGAGTCGAGATATTCGATTTTTTTCAAAATTTTGTGTGTCGGGGTATTCAATTTTGAAAAATCGAATTTTGGCCAAAAATACATGAAAATTCTCAAAAAAATAAATGGCCATTTTTTAATTGGAAAAAACGTCCTCTTTCGAACCGTTCTACTCAAAAAGCTGTACTACTTTTGTGAGTCGAGATATTCGATTTTTTTCAAAAGTTTGTGAGTCGAGGTATTCAATTTTGAAAAATCGATTTTTGGCCAAAAATACATGAAAATTCTCAAAAAAAATAAATGGCCATTTTTTAATTGGAAAAAACGTCCTCTTTCGAACCGTGCTACTCAAAAAGCTGTACTACTTTTGTGAGTCGAGATATTCGATTTTTTTCAAAATTTTGTGAGTCGAGGTATTCAATTTTGAAAAATCGAATTTTGGCCAAAAATACATGAAAATTCTCAAAAAATAAATGGCCATTTTTTAATTGGAAAAAAACGCCCTCTTTCGAACCGTTCTACTCAAAAAGCTGTACTACTTTTGTGAGTCGAGATATTCGATTTTTTTCAAAAGTTTGTGAGTCGAGGTATTCAATTTTGAAAAATCGAATTTTGGCCAAAAATACATGAAAATTCTCAAAGAAATAAATGGCCATTTTTTAATTGGAAAAAACGTCCTCTTTCGAACCGTGCTACTCAAAAGCTGTACTACTTTTGTGAGTCGAGATATTCGATTTTTTTCAAAATTTTGTGTGTCGGGGTATTCAATTTTGAAAAATCGAATTTTGGCCAAAAATACATGAAAATTCTAAAAAAAATAAATGGCCATTTTTTAATTGGAAAAAACGTCCTCTTTCGAACCGTGCTACTCAAAAAGCTGTACTACTTTTGTGAGTCGAGATATTCGATTTTTTTCAAAATTTTGTGAGTCGAGGTATTCAATTTTGAAAAATCGAATTCAAATCTACTCAAAAAGCTGTACTACTTTTGTGAGTCGAGATATTCGATTTTTTTCAAAAGTTTGTGAGTCGAGGTATTCAATTTTGAAAAATCGAATTTTGTCCAAAAATACATGAAAATTCTCAAAAAAATAAATTTCCATTTTTTAATTGGAAAAAACGTCCTCTTTCGAACCGTGCTACTCAAAAAGCTGTACTACTTTTGTGAGTCGAGATATTCGATTTTTTTCAAAAGTTTGTGAGTCGAGGTATTCAATTTTGAAAAATCGAATTTTGGCCAAAAATCATGAAAATTCTCAAAAAAATAAATGGCCATTTTTTAATTGGAAAAAACGTCCTCTTTCGAACCGTGCTACTCAAAAAGCTGTACTACTTCTGTGAGTCGAGATATTCGATTTTTTTCGAAATTTTGTGAGTCGAGGTATTCAATTTTGAAAAATCGATTTTTGGCCAAAAATACATGAAAATTCTCAAAAAAATAAATGGCCATTTTTTAATTGGAAAAAACGTCCTCTTTCGAACCGTTCTACTCAAAAAGCTGTACTACTTTTGTGAGTCGAGATATTCGATTTTTTTCAAAAGTTTGTGAGTCGAGGTATTCAATTTTGAAAAATCGAATTTTGGCCAAAAATACATGAAAATTCTCAAAAAAATAAATGGCCATTTTTTAATTGGAAAAAACGTCCTCTTTCGAACCGTGCTACTCAAAAAGCTGTACTACTTTTGTGAGTCGAGATATTCGATTTTTTTTCAAAAGTTTGTGAGTCGAGGTATTCAATTTTGAAAAATCGAATTTTGGCCAAAAATACATGAAAATTCTCAAAAAAATAAATGGCCATTTTTTAATTGGAAAAAACGTCCTCTTTCGAACCGTGCTACTCAAAAAGCTGTACTACTTCTGTGAGTCGAGATATTCGATTTTTTTCAAAATTTTGTGAGTCGAGGTATTCAATTTTGAAAAATCGAATTTTGGCCAAAAATACATGAAAATTCTCAAAAAAATAAATGGCCATTTTTTAATTGGAAAAAACGTCCTCTTTCGAACCGTGCTACTCAAAAAGCTGTACTACTTCTGTGAGTCGAGATATTCGATTTTTTTCAAAATTTTGTGAGTCGAGGTATTCAATTTTGAAAAATCGAATTTTGGCCAAAAATACATGAAAATTCTCAAAAAAATAAATGGCCATTTTTTAATTGGAAAAAACGTCCTCTTTCGAACCGTGCTACTCAAAAAGCTGTACTACTTTTGTGAGTCGAGATATTCGATTTTTTTCAAAATTTTGTGAGTCGAGGTATTCAATTTTGAAAAATCGAATTTTGGCCAAAAATACATGAAAATTCTCAAAAAAATAAATGGCCATTTTTTAATTGGAAAAAACATCCTCTTTCGAACCGTGCTACTCAAAAAGCTGTACTACTTTTGTGAGTCGAGATATTCGATTTTTTTCAAAATTTTGTGTGTCGGGGTATTCAATTTTGAAAAATCGAATTTTGGCCAAAAATACATGAAAATTCTCAAAAAAATAAATGGCCATTTTTTAATTGGAAAAAACGTCCTCTTTCGAACCGTTCTACTCAAAAAGCTGTACTACTTTTGTGAGTCGAGATATTCGATTTTTTTCAAAAGTTTGTGAGTCGAGGTATTCAATTTTGAAAAATCGATTTTTGGCCAAAAATACATGAAAATTCTCAAAAAAAATAAATGGCCATTTTTTAATTGGAAAAAACGTCCTCTTTCGAACCGTGCTACTCAAAAAGCTGTACTACTTTTGTGAGTCGAGATATTCGATTTTTTTCAAAAGTTTGTGAGTCGAGGTATTCAATTTTGAAAAATCGAATTTTGGCCAAAAATACATGAAAATTCTCAAAAAATAAATGGCCATTTTTTAATTGGAAAAAAACGCCCTCTTTCGAACCGTTCTACTCAAAAAGCTGTACTACTTTTGTGAGTCGAGATATTCGATTTTTTTCAAAAGTTTGTGAGTCGAGGTATTCAATTTTGAAAAATCGAATTTTGGCCAAAAATACATGAAAATTCTCAAAGAAATAAATGGCCATTTTTTAATTGGAAAAAACGTCCTCTTTCGAACCGTGCTACTCAAAAGCTGTACTACTTTTGTGAGTCGAGATATTCGATTTTTTTTCAAAATTTTGTGTGTCGGGGTATTCAATTTTGAAAAATCGAATTTTGGCCAAAAATACATGAAAATTCTAAAAAAAATAAATGGCCATTTTTTAATTGGAAAAAACGTCCTCTTTCGAACCGTGCTACTCAAAAAGCTGTACTACTTTTGTGAGTCGAGATATTCGATTTTTTTCAAAATTTTGTGAGTCGAGGTATTCAATTTTGAAAAATCGAATTCAAATCTACTCAAAAAGCTGTACTACTTTTGTGAGTCGAGATATTCGATTTTTTTCAAAAGTTTGTGAGTCGAGGTATTCAATTTTGAAAAATCGAATTTTGTCCAAAAATACATGAAAATTCTCAAAAAAATAAATTTCCATTTTTTAATTGGAAAAAACGTCCTCTTTCGAACCGTGCTACTCAAAAAGCTGTACTACTTTTGTGAGTCGAGATATTCGATTTTTTTCAAAAGTTTGTGAGTCGAGGTATTCAATTTTGAAAAATCGAATTTTGGCCAAAAATCATGAAAATTCTCAAAAAAATAAATGGCCATTTTTTAATTGGAAAAAACGTCCTCTTTCGAACCGTGCTACTCAAAAAGCTGTACTACTTCTGTGAGTCGAGATATTCGATTTTTTTCGAAATTTTGTGAGTCGAGGTATTCAATTTTGAAAAATCGATTTTTGGCCAAAAATACATGAAAATTCTCAAAAAAATAAATGGCCATTTTTTAATTGGAAAAAACGTCCTCTTTCGAACCGTTCTACTCAAAAAGCTGTACTACTTTTGTGAGTCGAGATATTCGATTTTTTTCAAAAGTTTGTGAGTCGAGGTATTCAATTTTGAAAAATCGAATTTTGGCCAAAAATACATGAAAATTCTCAAAAAAATAAATGGCCATTTTTTAATTGGAAAAAACGTCCTCTTTCGAACCGTGCTACTCAAAAAGCTGTACTACTTTTGTGAGTCGAGATATTCGATTTTTTTCAAAAGTTTGTGAGTCGAGGTATTCAATTTTGAAAAATCGAATTTTGGCCAAAAATACATGAAAATTCTCAAAAAAATAAATGGCCATTTTTTAATTGGAAAAAACGTCCTCTTTCGAACCGTGCTACTCAAAAAGCTGTACTACTTCTGTGAGTCGAGATATTCGATTTTTTTCAAAATTTTGTGAGTCGAGGTATTCAATTTTGAAAAATCGAATTTTGGCCAAAAATACATGAAAATTCTCAAAAAAATAAATGGCCATTTTTTAATTGGAAAAAAAATCCTCTTTCGAACCGTGCTACTCAAAAAGCTGTACTACTTTTGTGAGTCGAGATATTCGATTTTTTTCAAAAGTTTGTGAGTCAAGGTATTCAATTTTGAAAATTCGAATTTTGGCCAAAAATACATGAAATTCTCAAAAAAATAAATGGCCATTTATTAATTGGAAAAAACGTCCTCTTTCGAACCGTTCTACTCAAAAAGCTGTACTACTTTTGTGAGTCGAGATATTCGATTTTTTTCAAAAGTTTGTGAGTCGAGGTATTCAATTTTGAAAAATCGAATTTTGGCCAAAAATACATGAAAATTCTCAAAAAAATAAATGGCCATTTTTTAATTGGAAAAAACGTCCTCTTTCGAACCGTGCTACTCAAAAAGCTGTACTACTTTTGTGAGTCGAGATATTCGATTTTTTTCAAAATTTTGTGAGTCGAGGTATTCAATTTTGAAAAATCGAATTTGGCCAAAAATACATGAAAATTCTCAAAAAAAATAAATGGCCATTTTTTAATTGGAAAAAACGTCCTCTTTCGAACCGTGCTACTCAAAAAGCTGTACTACTTTTGTGAGTCGAGATATTCGATTTTTTTCAAAATTTTGTGAGTCGAGGTATTCAATTTTGAAAAATCGAATTTTGGCCAAAAATACATGAAAATTCTCAAAAAAATAAATGGCCATTTTTTAATTGGAAAAAACATCCTCTTTCGAACCGTGCTACTCAAAAAGCTGTACTACTTTTGTGAGTCGAGATATTCGATTTTTTTCAAAATTTTGTGTGTCGGGGTATTCAATTTTGAAAAATCGAATTTTGGCTAAAAATACATGAAAATTCTAAAAAAAATAAATGGCCATTTTTTAATTGGAAAAAACGTCCTCTTTCGAACCGTTCTACTCAAAAAGCTGTACTACTTTTGTGAGTCGAGATATTCGATTTTTTTCAAAAGTTTGTGAGTCGAGGTATTCAATTTTGAAAAATCGAATTTTGGCCAAAAATACATGAAAATTCTCAAAAAAATAAATTTCCATTTTTTAATTGGAAAAAACGTCCTCTTTCGAACCGTGCTACTCAAAAAGCTGTACTACTTTTGTGAGTCGAGATATTCGATTTTTTTCAAAAGTTTGTGAGTCGAGGTATTCAATTTTAAAAAATCGAATTTTGGCCAAAAATACATGAAAATTCTCAAAAAAATTAATGGCCATTTTTTAATTGGAAAAAACGTCCTCTTTCGAACCGTTCTACTCAAAAAGCTGTACTACTTTTGTGAGTCGAGATATTCGATTTTTTTCAAAAGTTTGTGAGTCGAGGTATTCAATTTTGAAAAATCGAATTTTGGCCAAAAATACATGAAAATTCTCAAAAAAATAAATGGCCATTTTTTAATTGGAAAAAACGTCCTCTTTCGAACCGTGCTACTCAAAAAGCTGTACTACTTTTGTGAGTCGAGATATTCGATTTTTTTCAAAAGTTTGTGAGTCGAGGTATTCAATTTTGAAAAATCGAATTTTGGCCAAAAATACATGAAATTTCTCAAAAAAATAAATGGCCATTTTTTAATTGGAAAAAACGTCCTCTTTCGAACCGTTCTACTCAAAAAGCTGTACTACTTTTGTGAGTCGAGATATTCGATTTTTTTCAAAATTTTGTGAGTCGAGGTATTCAATTTTGAAAAATCGAATTTTGGCCAAAAATACACGAAAATTCTCAAAAAAATAAATGACCATTTTTTAATTGGAAAAAACGTCCTCTTTCGAACCGTTCTACTCAAAAAGCTGTACTACTTTTGTGAGTCGAGATATTCGATTTTTTTCAAAATTTTGTGAGCCGAGATATTCAATTTTCAAAAATCGAATTTTGGCCAAAAATACATGATAATTCTCAAAAAAATAAATGGCCATTTTTTAATTGGAAAAAACGTCCTCTTTCGAACCGTGCTACTCAAAAAGCTGTACTACTTTTGTGAGTCGAGATATTCGATTTTTTCAAAATTTTGTGAGCCGAGGTATTCAATTTTGAAAAATCGAATGTTGGGCAAAAATACATGAAAATTCTCAAAAAAATAAATGGCCATTTTTTAATTGGAAAAAACGTCCTCTTTCGAACCGTGCTACTCAAAAAGCTGTACTACTTTTGTGAGTCGAGATATTCGATTTTTTTCAAAAGTTTGTGAGTCGAGGTATTCAATTTTGAAAATCGAATTTTGGCCAAAAATACATGAAAATTCTCAAAAAAATAAATAGCCATTTTTTAATTGGAAAAACGTCCTCTTTCGAACCGTGCTAATCAAAAAGCTGTACTACTTCTGTGAGTCGAGATATTCGATTTTTTTCAAAATTTTGTGAGTCGAGGTATTCAATTTTGAAAAATCGATTTTTGGCCAAAAATACATGAAAATTCTCAAAAAAATAAATGGCCATTTTTTAATTGGAAAAAACATCCTCTTTCGAACCATGCTACTCAAAAAGCTGTACTACTTTTGTGTGTCGAGATATTCGATTTTTTTCAAAATTTTGTGAGCCGAGGTATTCAATTTTTAAAAATCGTATTTTGGCCAAAAATACATGAAAATTCTCAAAAAAATAAATGGCCATTTTTTAATTGGAAAAAACGTCCTCTTCCGAACCGTGCTACTCAAAAAGCTGTACTACTTTCGTATGTCGAGATTTTCGATTTTTTTCAAAATTTTGTGAGCCGAGGTATTCAATTTTGAAAAATCGAATTTTGGCCAAAAATACATGATAATTCTCAAAAAAATAAATGGCCATTTTTTAATTGGAAAAAACGTCCTCTTTCGAACCGTGCTACTCAAAAAGCTGTGCTACTTTTGTGAGTCGAGATATTCGATTTTTTTCAAAAGTTTGTGAGTCGAGGTATTCAATTTTGAAAAATCGAATTTTGGCCAAAAATACATGAAAATTCTCAAAAAAATAAATGGCCATTTTTTAATTGGAAAAAACGTCCTCTTTCGAACCGTTCTACTCAAAAAGCTGTATTACTTTCGTGAGTCGAGATATTCGATTTTTTTCAAAATTTTGTGAGTCGAGGTATTCAATTTTGAAAAATCGAATTTTGGCCAAAAATACATGAAAATTCTCAAAAAAATAAATGGCCATTTTTTAATTGGAAAAAACGTCCTCTTTCGAACCGTGCTACTCAAAAAGCTGTACTACTTTTGTGAGTCGAGATATTCGATTTTTTTCAAAAGTTTGTGAGTCAAGGTATTCAATTTTGAAAATTCGAATTTTGGCCAAAAATACATGAAATTCTCAAAAAAATAAATGGCCATTTATTAATTGGAAAAAACGTCCTCTTTCGAACCGTTCTACTCAAAAAGCTGTACTACTTTTGTGAGTCGAGATATTCGATTTTTTTCAAAAGTTTGTGAGTCGAGGTATTCAATTTTGAAAAATCGAATTTTGGCCAAAAATACATGAAAATTCTCAAAAAAATAAATGGCCATTTTTTAATTGGAAAAAACGTCCTCTTTCGAACCGTGCTACTCAAAAAGCTGTACTACTTTTGTGAGTCGAGATATTCGATTTTTTTCAAAATTTTGTGAGTCGAGGTATTCAATTTTGAAAAATCGAATTTGGCCAAAAATACATGAAAATTCTCAAAAAAAATAAATGGCCATTTTTTAATTGGAAAAAACGTCCTCTTTCGAACCGTGCTACTCAAAAAGCTGTACTACTTTTGTGAGTCGAGATATTCGATTTTTTTCAAAATTTTGTGAGTCGAGGTATTCAATTTTGAAAAATCGAATTTTGGCCAAAAATACATGAAAATTCTCAAAAAAATAAATGGCCATTTTTTAATTGGAAAAAACATCCTCTTTCGAACCGTGCTACTCAAAAAGCTGTACTACTTTTGTGAGTCGAGATATTCGATTTTTTTCAAAATTTTGTGTGTCGGGGTATTCAATTTTGAAAAATCGAATTTTGGCTAAAAATACATGAAAATTCTAAAAAAAATAAATGGCCATTTTTTAATTGGAAAAAACGTCCTCTTTCGAACCGTTCTACTCAAAAAGCTGTACTACTTTTGTGAGTCGAGATATTCGATTTTTTTCAAAAGTTTGTGAGTCGAGGTATTCAATTTTGAAAAATCGAATTTTGGCCAAAAATACATGAAAATTCTCAAAAAAATAAATTTCCATTTTTTAATTGGAAAAAACGTCCTCTTTCGAACCGTGCTACTCAAAAAGCTGTACTACTTTTGTGAGTCGAGATATTCGATTTTTTTCAAAAGTTTGTGAGTCGAGGTATTCAATTTTAAAAAATCGAATTTTGGCCAAAAATACATGAAAATTCTCAAAAAAATTAATGGCCATTTTTTAATTGGAAAAAACGTCCTCTTTCGAACCGTTCTACTCAAAAAGCTGTACTACTTTTGTGAGTCGAGATATTCGATTTTTTTCAAAAGTTTGTGAGTCGAGGTATTCAATTTTGAAAAATCGAATTTTGGCCAAAAATACATGAAAATTCTCAAAAAAATAAATGGCCATTTTTTAATTGGAAAAAACGTCCTCTTTCGAACCGTGCTACTCAAAAAGCTGTACTACTTTTGTGAGTCGAGATATTCGATTTTTTTCAAAAGTTTGTGAGTCGAGGTATTCAATTTTGAAAAATCGAATTTTGGCCAAAAATACATGAAATTTCTCAAAAAAATAAATGGCCATTTTTTAATTGGAAAAAACGTCCTCTTTCGAACCGTTCTACTCAAAAAGCTGTACTACTTTTGTGAGTCGAGATATTCGATTTTTTTCAAAATTTTGTGAGTCGAGGTATTCAATTTTGAAAAATCGAATTTTGGCCAAAAATACACGAAAATTCTCAAAAAAATAAATGACCATTTTTTAATTGGAAAAAACGTCCTCTTTCGAACCGTTCTACTCAAAAAGCTGTACTACTTTTGTGAGTCGAGATATTCGATTTTTTTCAAAATTTTGTGAGCCGAGATATTCAATTTTCAAAAATCGAATTTTGGCCAAAAATACATGATAATTCTCAAAAAAATAAATGGCCATTTTTTAATTGGAAAAAACGTCCTCTTTCGAACCGTGCTACTCAAAAAGCTGTACTACTTTTGTGAGTCGAGATATTCGATTTTTTCAAAATTTTGTGAGCCGAGGTATTCAATTTTGAAAAATCGAATGTTGGGCAAAAATACATGAAAATTCTCAAAAAAATAAATGGCCATTTTTTAATTGGAAAAAACGTCCTCTTTCGGACCGTGCTACTCAAAAAGCTGTACTACTTTTGTGAGTCGAGATATTCGATTTTTTTCAAAAGTTTGTGAGTCGAGGTATTCAATTTTGAAAATCGAATTTTGGCCAAAAATACATGAAAATTCTCAAAAAAATAAATGGCCATTTTTTAATTGGAAAAACGTCCTCTTTCGAACCGTGCTAATCAAAAAGCTGTACTACTTCTGTGAGTCGAGATATTCGATTTTTTTCAAAATTTTGTGAGTCGAGGTATTCAATTTTGAAAAATCGATTTTTGGCCAAAAATACATGAAAATTCTCAAAAAAATAAATGGCCATTTTTTAATTGGAAAAAACATCCTCTTTCGAACCATGCTACTCAAAAAGCTGTACTACTTTTGTGTGTCGAGATATTCGATTTTTTTCAAAATTTTGTGAGCCGAGGTATTCAATTTTTAAAAATCGTATTTTGGCCAAAAATACATGAAAATTCTCAAAAAAATAAATGGCCATTTTTTAATTGGAAAAAACGTCCTCTTCCGAACCGTGCTACTCAAAAAGCTGTACTACTTTCGTATGTCGAGATTTTCGATTTTTTTCAAAATTTTGTGAGCCGAGGTATTCAATTTTGAAAAATCGAATTTTGGCCAAAAATACATGATAATTCTCAAAAAAATAAATGGCCATTTTTTAATTGGAAAAAACGTCCTCTTTCGAACCGTGCTACTCAAAAAGCTGTGCTACTTTTGTGAGTCGAGATATTCGATTTTTTTCAAAAGTTTGTGAGTCGAGGTATTCAATTTTGAAAAATCGAATTTTGGCCAAAAATACATGAAAATTCTCAAAAAAATAAATGGCCATTTTTTAATTGGAAAAAACGTCCTCTTTCGAACCGTGCTACTCAAAAAGCTGTACTACTTTTGTGAGTCGAGATATTCGATTTTTTTCAAAATTTTGTGAGTCGAGGTATTCAATTTTGAAAAATCGAATTTTGGCCAAAAATACATGAAAATTCTCAAAAAAATAAATGGCCATTTTTTAATTGGAAAAAACGTCCTCTTTCGAACCGTGCTACTCAAAAAGCTGTACTACTTTTGTGAGTCGAGATATTCGATTTTTTTCAAAATTTTGTGAGTCGAGGTATTCAATTTTGAAAAATCGAATTTTGGCCAAAAATACATGAAAATTCTCAAAAAAATAAATGGCCATTTTTTAATTGGAAAAAACGTCCTCTTTCGAACCGTTCTACTCAAAAAGCTGTACTACTCTTGTGAGTCGAGATATTCGATTTTTTTCAAAAGTTTGTGAGTCGAGATATTCAATTTTGAAAAATCGAATTTTGGCCAAAAATACATGAAAATTCTCAAAAAAATAAATGGCCATTTTTTAATTGGAAAAAACGTCCTCTTTCGAACCGTGCTACTCAAAAAGCTGTACTACTTTTGTGAGTCGAGATATTCGATTTCTTTCAAAATTTTGTGTGTCGGGGTATTCAATTTTGAAAAATCGAATTTTGGCCAAAAATACATGAAAATTCTCAAAAAAATAAATGGCCATTTTTTAATTGGAAAAAACGTCCTCTTTCGAACCGTTCTACTCAAAAAGCTGTATTACTTTTGTGAGTCGAGATATTCGATTTTTTTCAAAAGTTTGTGAGTCGAGGTATTCAATTTTGAAAAATCGAATTTTGGTCAAAAATACATGAAAATTCTCAAAAAAATAAATGGCCATTTTTTAATTGGAAAAAACGTCCTCTTTCGAACCGTGCTACTCAAAAAGCTGTACTACTTCTGTGAGTCGAGATATTCGATTTTTTTCAAAATTTTGTGAGTCGAGGTATTCAATTTTGAAAAATCGATTTTTGGCCAAAAATACATGAAAATTCTCAAAAAAATAAATGGCCATTTTTTAATTGGAAAAAACATCCTCTTTCGAACCGTGCTACTCAAAAAGCTGTACTACTTTTGTGAGTCGAGATATTCGATTTTTTTCAAAAGTTTGTGAGTCGAGGTATTCAATTTTGAAAAATGAATTTTTGGCCAAAAATACATGAAATTCTCAAAAAAATAAATGGCCATTTATTAATTGGAGAAAACGTCCTCTTTCGAACCGTTCTACTCAAAAAGCTGTACTACTTTTGTGAGTCGAGATATTCGATTTTTTTCAAAAGTTTGTGAGTCGAGGTATTCAATTTTGAAAAATCGAATTTTGGCCAAAAATACATGAAAATTCTCAAAAAAATAAATGGCCATTTTTTAATTGGAAAAAACGTCCTCTTTCGAACCGTGCTACTCAAAAAGCTGTACTACTTTTGTGAGTCGAGATATTCGATTTTTTTCAAAATTTTGTGAGCCGAGATATTCAATTTTCAAAAATCGAATTTTGGCCAAAAATACATGATAATTCTCAAAAAAATAAATGGCCATTTTTTAATTGGAAAAAACGTCCTCTTTCGAACCGTGCTACTCAAAAAGCTGTACTACTTTTGTGAGTCGAGATATTCGATTTTTTTCAAAATTTTGTGAGTCGAGGTATTCAATTTTGAAAAATCGAATTTTGGCCAAAAATACATGAAAATTCTCAAAAAAATAAATGGCCATTTTTTAATTGGAAAAAACGTCCTCTTTCGAACCGTTCTACTCAAAAAGCTGTACTACTTTTGTGAGTCGAGATATTCGATTTTTTTCAAAAGTTTGTGAGTCGAGGTATTCAATTTTGAAAAATCGAATTTTGGCCAAAAATACATGAAAATTCTCAAAAAAATAAATGGCCATTTTTTAATTGGAAAAAACGTCCTCTTTCGAACCGTGCTACTTAAAAAGCTGTACTACTTTTGTGAGTCGAGATATTCGATTTTTTTCAAAATTTTGTGAGTCGAGGTATTCAATTTTGAAAAATCGAATTTTGGCCAAAAATACATGAAAATTATCAAAAAATTAAATGGCCATTTTTTAATTGGAAAAAACGTCCTCTTTCGAACCGTGCTACTCAAAAAGCTGTACTACTTTTGTGAGTCGAGATATTCGATTTTTTTCAAAATTTTGTGAGTCGAGGTATTCAATTTTGAAAAATCGAATTTTGGCCAAAAATACATGAAAATTCTCAAAAAAATAAATGGCCATTTTTAATTGGAAAAAACGTCCTCTTTCGAACCGTTCTACTCAAAAAGCTGTACTACTTTTGTGAGTCGAGATATCGATTTTTTTCAAAAGTTTGTGAGTCGAGGTATTCAATTTTGAAAAATCGAATTTTGGCCAAAAATGCATGAAAATTCTCAAAAAAATAAATGGCCATTTTTTAATTGGAAAAAACGTCCTCTTTCGAACCGTGCTACTCAAAAAGCTGTACTACTTTTGTGAGTCGAGATATTCGATTTCTTTCAAAATTTTGTGTGTCGGGGTATTCAATTTTGAAAAATCGAATTTTGGCCAAAAATACATGAAAATTCTCAAAAAAATAAATGGCCATTTTTTAATTGGAAAAAACGTTCTCTTTCGAACCGTTCTACTCAAAAAGCTGTACTACTTTTGTGAGTCGAGGTATTCAATTTTTTTCAAAAGTTTGTGAGTCGAGGTATTAAATTTTGAAAAATCGAATTTTGGCCAAAAATACATGAAAATTCTCAAAAAAATAAATTTCCATTTTTTAATTGGAAAAAACGTCCTCTTTCGAACCGTGCTACTCAAAAAGCTGTACTACTTTTGTGAGTCGAGATATTAGATTTTTTTCAAAAGTTTGTGAGTCGAGGTATTCAATTTTGAAAAATCGAATTTTGGGCAAAAATACATGAAAATTCTCAAAAAAATAAATGGCCATTTTTTAATTGGAAAAAACGTCCTCTTTCGAACCGTGCTACTCAAAAAGCTGTACTACTTTTGTGAGTCGAGATATTCGATTTTTTTTAAAATTTTGTGTGTCGAGGTATTCAATTTTGAAAAATCGAATTTTGGCCAAAAATACATGAAAATTCTCAAAAAAATAAATGGCCATTTTTTAATTGAAAAAAAAACGTCCTCTTTCGAACCGTGCTACTTAAAAAGCTGTACTACTTTTGTGAGTCGAGATATTCGATTTTTTTCAAAATTTTGTGAGTCGAGGTATTCAATTTTGAAAAATCGAATTTTGGCCAAAAATACACGCAAATTCTCAAAAAAATAAATGACCATTTTTTAATTGGAAAAAACGTCCTCTTTCGAACCGTTCTACTCAAAAAGCTGTACTACTTTTGTGAGTCGAGATATTCGATTTTTTTCAAAATTTTGTGAGCCGAGATATTCAATTTTCAAAAATCGAATTTTGGCCAAAAATACATGATAATTCTCAAAAAAATAAATGGCCATTTTTTAATTGGAAAAAACGTCCTCTTTCGAACCGTGCTACTCAAAAAGCTGTACTACTTTTGTGAGTCGAGATATTCGATTTTTTTCAAAAGTTTGTGAGTCGAGGTATTCAATTTTGAAAAATCGAATTTTGGCCAAAAATACATGAAAATTCTCAAAAAAATAAATGGCCATTTTTTAATTGGAAAAAACGTTCTCTTTCGAACCGTTCTACTCAAAAAGCTGTACTACTTTTGTGAGTCGAGGTATTCAATTTTTTCAAAAGTTTGTGAGTCGAGGTATTAAATTTTGAAAAATCGAATTTTGGCCAAAAATACATGAAAATTCTCAAAAAAATAAATTTCCATTTTTTAATTGGAAAAAACGTCCTCTTTCGAACCGTGCTACTCAAAAAGCTGTACTACTTTTGTGAGTCGAGATATTAGATTTTTTTCAAAAGTTTGTGAGTCGAGGTATTCAATTTTGAAAAATCGAATTTTGGCCAAAAATCATGAAAATTCTCAAAAAAATAAATGGCCATTTTTTAATTGGAAAAAACGTCCTCTTTCGAACCGTGCTACTCAAAAAGCTGTACTACTTCTGTGAGTCGAGATATTCGATTTTTTTTCTAAATTTTGTGAGTCGAGGTATTCAATTTTGAAAAATCGAATTTTGGCCAAAAATACATGAAAATTCTCAAAAAAATAAATGGCCATTTTTTAATTGGAAAAAACGTCCTCTTTCGAACCGTGCTACACAAAAAGCTGTACTACTTTTGTGAGTCGAGATATTCGATTTTTTTCAAAATTTTGTGAGTCGAGGTATTCAATTTTGAAAAATCTAATTTTGGCCAAAAATACATGAAAATTCTCAAAAAAATAAATGGCCATTTTTTAATTGGAAAAAACGTCCTCTTTCGAACCGTGCTACTCAAAAAGCTGTACTACTTTTGTGAGTCGAGATATTCGATTTTTTTCAAAATTTTGTGAGTCGAGGTATTCAATTTTGAAAAATCGAATTTTGGGCAAAAATACATGAAAATTCTCAAAAAAATAAATGGCCATTTTTTAATTGGAAAAAACGTCCTCTTTCGAACCGTGCTACTCAAAAAGCTGTACTACTTTTGTGAGTCGAGATATTCGATTTTTTTTAAAATTTTGTGTGTCGAGGTATTCAATTTTGAAAAATCGAATTTTGGCCAAAAATACATGAAAATTCTCAAAAAAATAAATGGCCATTTTTTAATTGAAAAAAAAACGTCCTCTTTCGAACCGTGCTACTTAAAAAGCTGTACTACTTTTGTGAGTCGAGATATTCGATTTTTTTCAAAATTTTGTGAGTCGAGGTATTCAATTTTGAAAAATCGAATTTTGGCCAAAAATACACGAAAATTCTCAAAAAAATAAATGACCATTTTTTAATTGGAAAAAACGTCCTCTTTCGAACCGTTCTACTCAAAAAGCTGTACTACTTTTGTGAGTCGAGATATTCGATTTTTTTCAAAATTTTGTGAGCCGAGATATTCAATTTTCAAAAATCGAATTTTGGCCAAAAATACATGATAATTCTCAAAAAAATAAATGGCCATTTTTTAATTGGAAAAAACGTCCTCTTTCGAACCGTGCTACTCAAAAAGCTGTACTACTTTTGTGAGTCGAGATATTCGATTTTTTTCAAAATTTTGTGAGTCGAGGTATTCAATTTTGAAAAATCGAATTTTGGCCAAAAATACATGAAAATTCTCAAAAAAATAAATGGCCATTTTTTAATTGGAAAAAACGTCCTCTTTCGAACCGTTCTACTCAAAAAGCTGTACTACTTTTGTGAGTCGAGATATTCGATTTTTTTCAAAAGTTTGTGAGTCGAGGTATTCAATTTTGAAAAATCGAATTTTGGCCAAAAATACATGAAAATTCTCAAAAAAATAAATGGCCATTTTTTAATTGGAAAAAACGTCCTCTTTCGAACCGTGCTACTTAAAAAGCTGTACTACTTTTGTGAGTCGAGATATTCGATTTTTTTCAAAATTTTGTGAGTCGAGGTATTCAATTTTGAAAAATCGAATTTTGGCCAAAAATACATGAAAATTATCAAAAAATTAAATGGCCATTTTTTAATTGGAAAAAACGTCCTCTTTCGAACCGTGCTACTCAAAAAGCTGTACTTCTTTTGTGAGTCGAGATATTCGATTTTTTTCAAAATTTTGTGAGTCGAGGTATTCAATTTTGAAAAATCGAATTTTGGCCAAAAATACATGAAAATTCTCAAAAAAATAAATGGCCATTTTTAATTGGAAAAAACGTCCTCTTTCGAACCGTTCTACTCAAAAAGCTGTACTACTTTTGTGAGTCGAGATATTCGATTTTTTTCAAAAGTTTGTGAGTCGAGGTATTCAATTTTGAAAAATCGAATTTTGGCCAAAAATGCATGAAAATTCTCAAAAAAATAAATGGCCATTTTTTAATTGGAAAAAACGTCCTCTTTCGAACCGTGCTACTCAAAAAGCTGTACTACTTTTGTGAGTCGAGATATTCGATTTTTTTCAAAATTTTGTGTGTCGGGGTATTCAATTTTGAAAAATCGAATTTTGGCCAAAAATACATGAAAATTCTCAAAAAAATAAATGGCCATTTTTTAATTGGAAAAAACGTTCTCTTTCGAACCGTTCTACTCAAAAAGCTGTACTACTTTTGTGAGTCGAGGTATTCAATTTTTTTCAAAAGTTTGTGAGTCGAGGTATTAAATTTTGAAAAATCGAATTTTGGCCAAAAATACATGAAAATTCTCAAAAAAATAAATTTCCATTTTTTAATTGGAAAAAACGTCCTCTTTCGAACCGTGCTACTCAAAAAGCTGTACTACTTTTGTGAGTCGAGATATTAGATTTTTTTCAAAAGTTTGTGAGTCGAGGTATTCAATTTTGAAAAATCGAATTTTGGCCAAAAATCATGAAAATTCTCAAAAAAATAAATGGCCATTTTTTAATTGGAAAAAACGTCCTCTTTCGAACCGTGCTACTCAAAAAGCTGTACTACTTCTGTGAGTCGAGATATTCGATTTTTTTTCAAAATTTTGTGAGTCGAGGTATTCAATTTTGAAAAATCGAATTTTGGCCAAAAATACATGAAAATTCTCAAAAAAATAAATTTTAATTTTTTAATTGGAAAAAACGTCCTCTTTCGAACCGTGCTACTCAAAAAGCTGTACTACTTTTGTGAGTCGAGATATTCGATTTTTTTCAAAATTTTGTGAGTCGAGATATTCAATTTTGAAAAATCGAATTTTGGCCAAAAATACATGAAAATTCTCAAAAAAATAAATGGCCATTTTTTAATTGGAAAAAACGTCCTCTTTCGAACCGTGCTACTCAAAAAGATGTACTACTTTTGTGAGTCGAGATATTCGATTTTTTTCAAAATTTTGTGAGTCGAGGTATTCAATTTTGAAAAATCGAATTTTGGGCAAAAATACATGAAAATTCTCAAAAAAATAAATGGCCATTTTTTAATTGGAAAAAACGTCCTCTTTCGAACCGTGCTACTCAAAAAGCTGTACTACTTTTGTGAGTCGAGATATTCGATTTTTTTTAAAATTTTGTGTGTCGAGGTATTCAATTTTGAAAAATCGAATTTTGGCCAAAAATACATGAAAATTCTCAAAAAAATAAATGGCCATTTTTTAATTGAAAAAAAAACGTCCTCTTTCGAACCGTGCTACTTAAAAAGCTGTACTACTTTTGTGAGTCGAGATATTCGATTTTTTTCAAAATTTTGTGAGTCGAGGTATTCAATTTTGAAAAATCGAATTTTGGCCAAAAATACACGAAAATTCTCAAAAAAATAAATGACCATTTTTTAATTGGAAAAAACGTCCTCTTTCGAACCGTTCTACTCAAAAAGCTGTACTACTTTTGTGAGTCGAGATATTCGATTTTTTTCAAAATTTTGTGAGCCGAGATATTCAATTTTCAAAAATCGAATTTTGGCCAAAAATACATGATAATTCTCAAAAAAATAAATGGCCATTTTTTAATTGGAAAAAACGTCCTCTTTCGAACCGTGCTACTCAAAAAGCTGTACTACTTTTGTGAGTCGAGATATTCGATTTTTTTCAAAATTTTGTGAGCCGAGGTATTCAATTTTGAAAAATCGAATTTTGGGCAAAAATACATGAAAATTCTCAAAAAAATAAATGGCCATTTTTTAATTGGAAAAAACGTCCTCTTTCGAACCGTGCTACTCAAAAAGCTGTACTACTTTTGTGAGTCGAGATATTCGATTTTTTTCAAAAGTTTGTGAGTCGAGGTATTCAATTTTGAAAATCGAATTTTGGCCAAAAATACATGAAAATTCTCAAAAAAATAAATGGCCATTTTTTAATTGGAAAAACGTCCTCTTTCGAACCGTGCTAATCAAAAAGCTGTACTACTTCTGTGAGTCGAGATATTCGATTTTTTTCAAAATTTTGTGAGTCGAGGTATTCAATTTTGAAAAATCGATTTTTGGCCAAAAATACATGAAAATTCTCAAAAAAATAAATGGCCATTTTTTAATTGGAAAAAACATCCTCTTTCGAACCATGCTACTCAAAAAGCTGTACTACTTTTGTGTGTCGAGATATTCGATTTTTTTCAAAATTTTGTGAGCCGAGGTATTCAATTTTTAAAAATCGTATTTTGGCCAAAAATACATGAAAATTCTCAAAAAAATAAATGGCCATTTTTTAATTGGAAAAAACGTCCTCTTCCGAACCGTGCTACTCAAAAAGCTGTACTACTTTCGTATGTCGAGATTTTCGATTTTTTTCAAAATTTTGTGAGCCGAGGTATTCAATTTTGAAAAATCGAATTTTGGCCAAAAATACATGATAATTCTCAAAAAAATAAATGGCCATTTTTTAATTGGAAAAAACGTCCTCTTTCGAACCGTGCTACTCAAAAAGCTGTGCTAATTTTGTGAGTCGAGATATTCGATTTTTTTCAAAAGTTTGTGAGTCGAGGTATTCAATTTTGAAAAATCGAATTTTGGCCAAAAATACATGAAAATTCTCAAAAAAATAAATGGCCATTTTTTAATTGGAAAAAACGTCCTCTTTCGAACCGTGCTACTCAAAAAGCTGTACTACTTTTGTGAGTCGAGATATTCGATTTTTTTCAAAATTTTGTGAGTCGAGGTATTCAGTTTTGAAAAATCGAATTTTGGCCAAAAATACATGAAAATTCTCAAAAAAATAAATTTTAATTTTTTAATTGGAAAAAACGTCCTCTTTCGAACCGTGCTACTCAAAAAGCTGTACTACTTTTGTGAGTCGAGATATTCGATTTTTTTCAAAATTTTGTGAGTCGAGATATTCAATTTTGAAAAATCGAATTTTGGCCAAAAATACATGAAAATTCTCAAAAAAATAAATGGCCATTTTTTAATTGGAAAAAACGTCCTCTTTCGAACCGTTCTACTCAAAAAGCTGTACTACTCTTGTGAGTCGAGATATTCGATTTTTTTCAAAAGTTTGTGAGTCGAGATATTCGATTTTTTTCAAAAGTTTGTGAGTCGAGGTATTCAATTTTGAAAATTCGAATTTTGGCCAAAAATACATGAAAATTCTCAAAAAAATAAATGGCCATTTTTTAATTGGAAAAAACGTCCTCTTTCGAACCGTGCTACTCAAAAAGCTGTACTACTTTTGTGAGTCGAGATATTCGATTTTTTTCAAAATTTTGTGAGTCGAGGTATTCAATTTTGAAAAATCGAATTTTGGCCAAAAATACATGAAAATTCTCAAAAAAATAAATGGCCATTTTTTAATTGGAAAAAACGTCCTCTTTCGAACCGTGCTACTCAAAAAGCTGTACTACTTTTGTGAGTCGAGATATTCGATTTTTTTCAAAATTTTGTGAGTCGAGGTATTCAATTTTGAAAAATCGAATTTTGGCCAAAAATACATGAAAATTCTCAAAAAAATAAATGGCCATTTTTTAATTGGAAAAAACGTCCTCTTTCGAACCGTGCTACTCAAAAAGCTGTACTACTTTTGTGAGTCGAGATATTCGATTTTTTTCAAAATTTTGTGAGTCGAGGTATTCAATTTTGAAAAATCGAATTTTGGCCAAAAATACATGAAAATTCTCAAAAAAATAAATGGCCATTTTTTAATTGGAAAAAACGCCCTCTTTCGAACCGTTCTACTCAAAAAGCTGTACTACTTTTGTGAGTCGAGATATTCGATTTTTTTCAAAAGTTTGTGAGTCGAGGTATTCAATTTTGAAAAATCGAATTTTGGCCAAAAATACATGAAAATTCTCAAAAAAATAAATGGCCATTTTTTAATTGGAAAAAACGTCCTCTTTCGAACCGTGCTACTCAAAAAGCTGTACTACTTTTGTGAGTCGAGATATTCGATTTTTTTCAAAATTTTGTGTGTCGGGGTATTCAATTTTGAAAAATCGAATTTTGGCCAAAAATACATGAAAATTCTAAAAAAAATAAATGGCCATTTTTTAATTGGAAAAAACGTCCTCTTTCGAACCGTTCTACTCAAAAAGCTGTACTACTTTTGTGAGTCGAGATATTCGATTTTTTTCAAAAGTTTGTGAGTCGAGGTATTCAATTTTGAAAAATCGATTTTTGGCCAAAAATACATGAAAATTCTCAAAAAAATAAATGGCCATTTTTTAATTGGAAAAAACATCCTCTTTCGAACCGTGCTACTCAAAAAGCTGTACTACTTTTGTGTGTCGAGATATTCGATTTTTTTCAAAATTTTGTGAGCCGAGGTATTCAATTTTTAAAAATCGTATTTTGGCCAAAAATACATGAAAATTCTCAAAAAAATAAATGGCCATTTTTTAATTGGAAAAAACGTCCTCTTTCGAACCGTGCTACTCAAATAGCTGTACTACTTTCGTATGTCGAGATATTCGATTTTTTTCAAAATTTTGTGAGCCGAGGTATTCAATTTTGAAAAATCGAATTTTGGCCAAAAATACATGATAATTCTCAAAAAAATAAATGGCCATTTTTTAATTGGAAAAAACGTCCTCTTTCGAACCGTGCTACTCAAAAAGCTGTGCTACTTTTGTGAGTCGAGATATTCGATTTTTTTCAAAAGTTTGTGAGTCGAGGTATTCAATTTTGAAAAATCGAATTTTGGCCAAAAATACATGAAAATTCTCAAAAAAATAAATGGCCACTTTTTAATTGGAAAAAACGTCCTCTTTCGAACCGTGCTACTCAAAAAGCTGTACTACTTCTGTGAGTCGAGATATTCGATTTTTTTCAAAATTTTGTGAGTCGAGGTATTCAATTTTGAAAAATCGATTTTTGGCCAAAAATACATGAAAATTCTCAAAAAAATAAATGGCCATTTTTTAATTGGAAAAAACATCCTCTTTCGAACCGTGCTACTCAAAAAGCTGTACTACTTTTGTGAGTCGAGATATTCGATTTTTTTCAAAAGTTTGTGAGTCGAGGTATTCAATTTTGAAAAATCGAAATTTTGGCCAAAAATACATGAAATTCTCAAAAAAATAAATGGCCATTTATTAATTGGAAAAAACGTCCTCTTTCGAACCGTTCTACTCAAAAAGCTGTACTACTTTTGTGAGTCGAGATATTCGATTTTTTTCAAAAGTTTGTGAGTCGAGGTATTCAATTTTGAAAAATCGAATTTTGGTCAAAAATACATGAAAATTCTCCAAAAAATAAATGGCCATTTTTTAATTGGAAAAAACGTCCTCTTTCGAACCGTGCTACTCAAAAAGCTGTACTACTTTTGTGAGTCGAGATATTCGATTTTTTTCAAAATTTTGTGAGTCGAGGTATTCAATTTTGAAAAATCGAATTTTGGCCAAAAATACATGAAAATTCTCAAAAAAATAAATGGCCATTTTTTAATTGGAAAAAACGTCCTCTTTCGAACCGTGCTACTCAAATAGCTGTACTACTTTTGTGAGTCGAGATATTCGATTTTTTTCAAAATTTTGTGAGTCGAGGTATTCAATTTTGAAAAATCGAATTTTGGCCAAAAATACATGAAAATTCTCAAAAAAATAAATGGCCATTTTTTAATTGGAAAAAACGTCCTCTTTCGATCCGTGCTACTCAAAAAGCTGTACTACTTTTGTGTGTCGAGATATTCGATTTTTTTCAAAATTTTGTGTGTCGGGGTATTCAATTTTGAAAAATCGAATTTTGGCCAAAAATACATGAAAATTCTAAAAAAAATAAATGGCCATTTTTTAATTGGAAAAAACGTCCTCTTTCGAACCGTGCTACTCAAAAAGCTGTACTACTTTTGTGAGTCGAGATATTCGATTTTTTTCAAAATTTTGTGTGTCGGGGTATTCAATTTTGAAAAATCGAATTTTGGCCAAAAATACATGAAAATTCTAAAAAAAATAAATGGCCATTTTTTAATTGGAAAAAACGTCCTCTTTCGAACCGTTCTACTCAAAAAGCTGTACTACTTTTGTGAGTCGAGATATTCGATTTTTTTCAAAAGTTTGTGAGTCGAGGTATTCAATTTTGAAAAATCGAATTTTGTCCAAAAATACATGAAAATTCTCAAAAAAATAAATTTCCATTTTTTAATTGGAAAAAACGTCCTCTTTCGAACCGTGCTACTCAAAAAGCTGTACTACTTTTGTGAGTCGAGATATTCGATTTTTTTCAAAAGTTTGTGAGTCGAGGTATTCAATTTTGAAAAATCGAATTTTGTCCAAAAATACATGAAAATTCTCAAAAAAATAAATTTCCATTTTTTAATTGGAAAAAACGTCCTCTTTCGAACCGTGCTACTCAAAAAGCTGTACTACTTTTGTGAGTCGAGATATTCGATTTTTTTCAAAAGTTTGTGAGCCGAGGTATTCAATTTTGAAAAATCGAATTTTGTCCAAAAATACATGAAAATTCTCAAAAAAATAAATTCCCATTTTTTAATTGGAAAAAACGTCCTCTTTCGAACCGTGCTACTCAAAAAGCTGTACTACTTTTGTGAGTCGAGATATTCGATTTTTTTCAAAAGTTTGTGAGTCGAGGTATTCAATTTTGAAAAATCGAATTTTGGCCAAAAATCATGAAAATTCTCAAAAAAATAAATGGCCATTTTTTAATTGGAAAAAACGTCCTCTTTCGAACCGTGCTACTCAAAAAGCTGTACTACTTCTGTGAGTCGAGATATTCGATTTTTTTCGAAATTTTGTGAGTCGAGGTATTCAATTTTGAAAAATCGAATTTTGGCCAAAAATACATGAAAATTCTCAAAAAAATAAATGGCCATTTTTTAATTGGAAAAAACGTCCTCTTTCGAACCGTTCTACTCAAAAAGCTGTACTACTTTCGTATGTCGAGATATTCGATTTTTTTCGAAATTTTGTGAGTCGAGGTATTCAATTTTGAAAAATCGAATTTTGGCCAAAAATACATGAAAATTCTCAAAAAAATAAATGGCCATTTTTTAATTGGAAAAAACGTCCTCTTTCGAACCGTTCTACTCAAAAAGCTGTACTACTTTTGTGAGTCGAGATATTCGATTTTTTTCAAAAGTTTGTGAGTCGAGGTATTCAATTTTGAAAAATCGAATTTTGGCCAAAAATACATGAAAATTCTCAAAAAAATAAATGGCCACTTTTTAATTGGAAAAAACGTCCTCTTTCGAACCGTGCTACTCAAAAAGCTGTACTACTTCTGTGAGTCGAGATATTCGATTTTTTTCAAAATTTTGTGAGTCGAGGTATTCAATTTTGAAAAATCGATTTTTGGCCAAAAATACATGAAAATTCTCAAAAAAATAAATGGCCATTTTTTAATTGGAAAAAACATCCTCTTTCGAACCGTGCTACTCAAATAGCTGTACTACTTTTGTGAGTCGAGATATTCGATTTTTTTCAAAAGTTTGTGAGTCGAGGTATTCAATTTTGAAAAATCGAAATTTTGGCCAAAAATACATGAAATTCTCAAAAAAATAAATGGCCATTTATTAATTGGAAAAAACGTCCTCTTTCGAACCGTTCTACTCAAAAAGCTGTACTACTTTTGTGAGTCGAGATATTCGATTTTTTTCAAAAGTTTGTGAGTCGAGGTATTCAATTTTGAAAAATCGAATTTTGGTCAAAAATACATGAAAATTCTCCAAAAAATAAATGGCCATTTTTTAATTGGAAAAAACGTCCTCTTTCGAACCGTGCTACTCAAAAAGCTGTACTACTTTTGTGAGTCGAGATATTCGATTTTTTTCAAAATTTTGTGAGTCGAGGTATTCAATTTTGAAAAATCGAATTTTGGCCAAAAATACATGAAAATTCTCAAAAAAATAAATGGCCATTTTTTAATTGGAAAAAACGTCCTCTTTCGAACCGTGCTACTCAAATAGCTGTACTACTTTTGTGAGTCGAGATATTCGATTTTTTTCAAAATTTTGTGAGTCGAGGTATTCAATTTTGAAAAATCGAATTTTGGCCAAAAATACATGAAAATTCTCAAAAAAATAAATGGCCATTTTTTAATTGGAAAAAACGTCCTCTTTCGATCCGTGCTACTCAAAAAGCTGTACTACTTTTGTGTGTCGAGATATTCGATTTTTTTCAAAATTTTGTGTGTCGGGGTATTCAATTTTGAAAAATCGAATTTTGGCCAAAAATACATGAAAATTCTAAAAAAAATAAATGGCCATTTTTTAATTGGAAAAAACGTCCTCTTTCGAACCGTGCTACTCAAAAAGCTGTACTACTTTTGTGAGTCGAGATATTCGATTTTTTTCAAAATTTTGTGTGTCGGGGTATTCAATTTTGAAAAATCGAATTTTGGCCAAAAATACATGAAAATTCTAAAAAAAATAAATGGCCATTTTTTAATTGGAAAAAACGTCCTCTTTCGAACCGTTCTACTCAAAAAGCTGTACTACTTTTGTGAGTCGAGATATTCGATTTTTTTCAAAAGTTTGTGAGTCGAGGTATTCAATTTTGAAAAATCGAATTTTGTCCAAAAATACATGAAAATTCTCAAAAAAATAAATTTCCATTTTTTAATTGGAAAAAACGTCCTCTTTCGAACCGTGCTACTCAAAAAGCTGTACTACTTTTGTGAGTCGAGATATTCGATTTTTTTCAAAAGTTTGTGAGTCGAGGTATTCAATTTTGAAAAATCGAATTTTGTCCAAAAATACATGAAAATTCTCAAAAAAATAAATTTCCATTTTTTAATTGGAAAAAACGTCCTCTTTCGAACCGTGCTACTCAAAAAGCTGTACTACTTTTGTGAGTCGAGATATTCGATTTTTTTCAAAAGTTTGTGAGCCGAGGTATTCAATTTTGAAAAATCGAATTTTGGCCAAAAATACATGAAAATTCTCAAAAAAATAAATGGCCATTTTTTAATTGGAAAAAACGTCCTCTTTCGAACCGTTCTACTCAAAAAGCTGTACTACTTTTGTGAGTCGAGATATTCGATTTTTTTCAAAAGTTTGTGAGTCGAGGTATTCAATTTTGAAAAATCGAATTTTGTCCAAAAATACATGAAAATTCTCAAAAAAATAAATTCCCATTTTTTAATTGGAAAAAACGTCCTCTTTCGAACCGTGCTACTCAAAAAGCTGTACTACTTTTGTGAGTCGAGATATTCGATTTTTTTCAAAAGTTTGTGAGTCGAGGTATTCAATTTTGAAAAATCGAATTTTGGCCAAAAATCATGAAAATTCTCAAAAAAATAAATGGCCATTTTTTAATTGGAAAAAACGTCCTCTTTCGAACCGTGCTACTCAAAAAGCTGTACTACTTCTGTGAGTCGAGATATTCGATTTTTTTCGAAATTTTGTGAGTCGAGGTATTCAATTTTGAAAAATCGAATTTTGGCCAAAAATACATGAAAATTCTCAAAAAAATAAATGGCCATTTTTTAATTGGAAAAAACGTCCTCTTTCGAACCGTTCTACTCAAAAAGCTGTACTACTTTTGTGAGTCGAGATATTCGATTTTTTTCGAAATTTTGTGAGTCGAGGTATTCAATTTTGAAAAATCGAATTTTGGCCAAAAATACATGAAAATTCTCAAAAAAATAAATGGCCATTTTTTAATTGGAAAAAACGTCCTCTTTCGAACCGTTCTACTCAAAAAGCTGTACTACTTTTGTGAGTCGAGATATTCGATTTTTTTCAAAAGTTTGTGAGTCGAGGTATTCAATTTTGAAAAATCGAATTTTGGCCAAAAATACATGAAAATTCTCAAAAACATAAATGGCCATTTTTTAATTGGAAAAAACGTCCTCTTTCGAACCGTGCTATCAAAAAGCTGTACTACTTCTGTGAGTCGAGATATTCGATTTTTTTCAAAATTTTGTGAGTCGAGGTATTCAATTTTGAAAAATCGATTTTTGGCCAAAAATACATGAAAATTCTCAAAAAAATAAATGGCCATTTTTTAATTGGAAAAAACATCCTCTTTCGAACCGTGCTACTCAAAAAGCTGTACTACTTTTGTGAGTCGAGATATTCGATTTTTTTCAAAAGTTTGTGAGTCGAGGTATTCAATTTTGAAAATTCGAATTTTGGCCAAAAATACATGAAATTCTCAAAAAAATAAATGGCCATTTATTAATTGGAAAAAACGTCCTCTTTCTAACCGTTCTACTCAAAAAGCTGTACTACTTTTGTGAGTCGAGATATTCGATTTTTTTCAAAAGTTTGTGAGTCGAGGTATTCAATTTTGAAAAATCGAATTTTGGCCAAAAATACATGAAAATTCTCAAAAAAATAAATGGCCATTTTTTAATTGGAAAAAACGTCCTCTTTCGAACCGTGCTACTCAAAAAGCTGTACTACTTTTGTGAGTCGAGATATTCGATTTTTTTCAAAATTTTGTGAGGTGAGGTATTCAATTTTGAAAAATCGAATTTTGGCCAAAAATACATGAAAATTCTCAAAAAAATAAATGGCCATTTTTTAATTGGAAAAAACGTCCTCTTTCGAACCGTGCTACTCAAAAAGCTGTACTACTTTTGTGAGTCGAGATATTCGATTTTTTTCAAAATTTTGTGAGTCGAGGTATTCAATTTTGAAAAATCGAATTTTGGCCAAAAATACATGAAAATTCTCAAAAAAATAAATGGCCATTTTTTAATTGGAAAAAACGTCCTCTTTCGAACCGTTCTACTCAAAAAGCTGTATTACTTTCGTGAGTCGAGATATTCGATTTTTTTCAAAAGTTTGTGAGTCGAGGTATTCAATTTTGAAAAATCGAATTTTGGCCAAAAATACATGAAAATTCTCAAAAAAATAAATGGCCATTTTTTAATTGGAAAAAACGTCCTCTTTCGAACCGTGCTACTCAAAAAGCTGTACTACTTTTGTGAGTCGAGATATTCGATTTTTTTCAAAATTTTGTGTGTCGGGGTATTCAATTTTGAAAAATCGAATTTTGGCCAAAAATACATGAAAATTCTAAAAAAAATAAATGGCCATTTTTTAATTGGAAAAAACATCCTCTTTCGAACCGTGCTACTCAAAAAGCTGTACTACTTTTGTGTGTCGAGATATTCGATTTTTTTCAAAATTTTGTGAGCCGAGGTATTCAATTTTTAAAAATCGTATTTTGGCCAAAAATACATGAAAATTCTCAAAAAAGTAAATGGCCATTTTTTAATTGGAAAAAACGTCCTCTTTCGAACCGTGCTACTCAAAAAGCTGTACTACTTTCGTATGTCGAGATATTCGATTTTTTTCAAAATTTTGTGAGCCGAGGTATTCAATTTTGAAAAATCGAATTTTGGCCAAAAATACATGATAATTCTCAAAAAAATAAATGGCCATTTTTTAATTGGAAAAAACGTCCTCTTTCGAACCGTGCTACTCAAAAAGCTGTACTACTTCTGTGAGTCGAGATATTCGATTTTTTTCAAAAGTTTGTGAGTCGAGGTATTCAATTTTGAAAAATCGAATTTTGGCCAAAAATACATGAAAATTGTCAAAAAAATAAATGGCCATTTTTTAATTGGAAAAAACATCCTCTTTCGAACCGTGCTACTCAAAAAGCTGTACTACTTTTGTGAGTCGAGATATTCGATTTTTTTCAAAAGTTTGTGAGTCGAGGTATTCAATTTTGAAAAATCGAATTTTGGCCAAAAATACATGAAATTCTCAAAAAAATAAATGGCCATTTATTAATTGAAAAAAACGTCCTCTTTCGAACCGTTCTACTCAAAAAGCTGTACTACTTTTGTGAGTCGAGATATTCGATTTTTTTCAAAAGTTTGTGAGTCGAGGTATTCAATTTTGAAAAATCGAATTTTGGTCAAAAATACATGAAAATTCTCAAAAAAATAAATGGCCATTTTTTAATTGGAAAAAACGTCCTCTTTCGAACCGTGCTACTCAAAAAGCTGTACTACTTTTGTGAGTCGAGATATTCGATTTTTTTCAAAATTTTGTGAGTCGAGGTATTCAATTTTGAAAAATCGAATTTTGGCTAAAAATACATGAAAATTCTCAAAAAAATAAAAAGCCATTTTTTAATTGGAAAAAACGTCCTCTTTCGAACCGTGCTACTCAAAAAGCTGTACTACTTCTGTGAGTCGAGATATTCGATTTTTTTCAAAAGTTTGTGAGTCGAGGTATTCAATTTTGAAAAATCGAATTTTGGCCAAAAATACATGAAAATTCTCAAAAAAATAAATGGCCATTTTTTAATTGGAAAAAACATCCTCTTTCGAACCGTGCTACTCAAAAAGCTGTACTACTTTTGTGAGTCGAGATATTCGATTTTTTTCAAAATTTTGTGAGTCGAGGTATTCAATTTTGAAAAATCGAATTTTGGCTAAAAATACATGAAAATTCTCAAAAAAATAAAAAGCCATTTTTTAATTGGAAAAAACGTCCTCTTTCGAACCGTGCTACTCAAAAAGCTGTACTACTTTTGTGAGTCGAGATATTCGATTTTTTTCAAAATTTTGTGAGTCGAGGTATTCAATTTTGACCAAAATCGAATTTTGGCCAAAAATACATGAAAATTCTCAAAAAAATAAATGGCCATTTTTTAATTGGAAAAAACGTCCTCTTTCGAACCGTTCTACTCAAAAAGCTGTACTACTCTTGTGAGTCGAGATATTCGATTTTTTTTCAAAAGTTTGTGAGTCGAGATATTCGATTTTTTTCAAAAGTTTGTGAGTCGAGGTATTCAATTTTGAAAAATCGAATTTTGGCCAAAAATACATGAAAATTCTCAAAAAAATAAATGGCCATTTTTTAATTGGAAAAAACGTCCTCTTTCGAACCGTGCTACTCAAAAAGCTGTACTACTTCTGTGAGTCGAGATATTCGATTTTTTTCGAAATTTTGTGAGTCGAGGTATTCAATTTTGAAAAATCGAATTTTGGCCAAAAATACATGAAAATTCTCAAAAAAATAAATGGCCATTTTTTAATTGGAAAAAACGTCCTCTTTCGAACCGTTCTACTCAAAAAGCTGTACTACTTTTGTGAGTCGAGATATTCGATTTTTTTCAAAAGTTTGTGAGTCGAGGTATTCAATTTTGAAAAATCGAATTTTGGCCAAAAATACATGAAAATTCTCAAAAAAATAAATGGCCATTTTTTAATTGGAAAAAACGTCCTCTTTCGAACCGTGCTACTCAAAAAGCTGTACTACTTTTGTGAGTCGAGATATTCGATTTTTTTCAAAAGTTTGTGAGTCGAGGTATTCAATTTTGAAAAATCGAATTTTGGCCAAAAATACATGAAAATTCTCAAAAAAATAAATGGCCATTTTTTAATTGGAAAAAACGTCCTCTTTCGAACCGTGCTACTCAAAAAGCTGTACTACTTCTGTGAGTCGAGATATTCGATTTTTTTCAAAATTTTGTGAGTCGAGGTATTCAATTTTGAAAAATCGAATTTTGGCCAAAAATACATGAAAATTCTCAAAAAAATAAATGGCCATTTTTTAATTGGAAAAAAAATCCTCTTTCGAACCGTGCTACTCAAAAAGCTGTACTACTTTTGTGAGTCGAGATATTCGATTTTTTTCAAAAGTTTGTGAGTCGAGGTATTCAATTTTGAAAATTCGAATTTTGGCCAAAAATACATGAAATTCTCAAAAAAATAAATGGCCATTTATTAATTGGAAAAAACGTCCTCTTTCGAACCGTTCTACTCAAAAAGCTGTACGACTTTTGTGAGTCGAGATATTCGATTTTTTTCAAAAGTTTGTGAGTCGAGGTATTCAATTTTGAAAAATCGAATTTTGGCCAAAAATACATGAAAATTCTCAAAAAAATAAATGGCCATTTTTTAATTGGAAAAAACGTCCTCTTTCGAACCGTGCTACTCAAAAAGCTGTACTACTTTTGTGAGTCGAGATATTCGATTTTTTTCAAAATTTTGTGAGTCGAGGTATTCAATTTTGAAAAATCGAATTTTGGCCAAAAATACATGAAAATTCTCAAAAAAATAAATGGCCATTTTTTAATTGGAAAAAACGTCCTCTTTCGAACCGTGCTACTCAAAAAGCTGTACTACTTTTGTGAGTCGAGATATTCGATTTTTTTCAAAATTTTGTGAGTCGAGGTATTCAATTTTGAAAAATCGAATTTTGGCCAAAAATACATGAAAATTCTCAAAAAAATAAATGGCCATTTTTTAATTGGAAAAAACATCCTCTTTCGAACCGTGCTACTCAAAAAGCTGTACTACTTTTGTGAGTCGAGATATTCGATTTTTTTCAAAATTTTGTGTGTCGGGGTATTCAATTTTGAAAAATCGAATTTTGGCCAAAAATACATGAAAATTCTCAAAAAAATAAATGGCCATTTTTTAATTGGAAAAAACGTCCTCTTTCGAACCGTTCTACTCAAAAAGCTGTACTACTTTTGTGAGTCGAGATATTCGATTTTTTTCAAAAGTTTGTGAGTCGAGGTATTCAATTTTGAAAAATCGATTTTTGGCCAAAAATACATGAAAATTCTCAAAAAAAATAAATGGCCATTTTTTAATTGGAAAAAACGTCCTCTTTCGAACCGTGCTACTCAAAAAGCTGTACTACTTTTGTGAGTCGAGATATTCGATTTTTTTCAAAATTTTGTGAGTCGAGGTATTCAATTTTGAAAAATCGAATTTTGGCCAAAAATACATGAAAATTCTCAAAAAATAAATGGCCATTTTTTAATTGGAAAAAAACGCCCTCTTTCGAACCGTTCTACTCAAAAAGCTGTACTACTTTTGTGAGTCGAGATATTCGATTTTTTTCAAAAGTTTGTGAGTCGAGGTATTCAATTTTGAAAAATCGAATTTTGGCCAAAAATACATGAAAATTCTCAAAGAAATAAATGGCCATTTTTTAATTGGAAAAAACGTCCTCTTTCGAACCGTGCTACTCAAAAGCTGTACTACTTTTGTGAGTCGAGATATTCGATTTTTTTCAAAATTTTGTGTGTCGGGGTATTCAATTTTGAAAAATCGAATTTTGGCCAAAAATACATGAAAATTCTAAAAAAAATAAATGGCCATTTTTTAATTGGAAAAAACGTCCTCTTTCGAACCGTGCTACTCAAAAAGCTGTACTACTTTTGTGAGTCGAGATATTCGATTTTTTTCAAAATTTTGTGAGTCGAGGTATTCAATTTTGAAAAATCGAATTCAAATCTACTCAAAAAGCTGTACTACTTTTGTGAGTCGAGATATTCGATTTTTTTCAAAAGTTTGTGAGTCGAGGTATTCAATTTTGAAAAATCGAATTTTGTCCAAAAATACATGAAAATTCTCAAAAAAATAAATTTCCATTTTTTAATTGGAAAAAACGTCCTCTTTCGAACCGTGCTACTCAAAAAGCTGTACTACTTTTGTGAGTCGAGATATTCGATTTTTTTCAAAAGTTTGTGAGTCGAGGTATTCAATTTTGAAAAATCGAATTTTGGCCAAAAATCATGAAAATTCTCAAAAAAATAAATGGCCATTTTTTAATTGGAAAAAACGTCCTCTTTCGAACCGTGCTACTCAAAAAGCTGTACTACTTCTGTGAGTCGAGATATTCGATTTTTTTCGAAATTTTGTGAGTCGAGGTATTCAATTTTGAAAAATCGATTTTTGGCCAAAAATACATGAAAATTCTCAAAAAAATAAATGGCCATTTTTTAATTGGAAAAAACGTCCTCTTTCGAACCGTTCTACTCAAAAAGCTGTACTACTTTTGTGAGTCGAGATATTCGATTTTTTTCAAAAGTTTGTGAGTCGAGGTATTCAATTTTGAAAAATCGAATTTTGGCCAAAAATACATGAAAATTCTCAAAAAAATAAATGGCCATTTTTTAATTGGAAAAAACGTCCTCTTTCGAACCGTGCTACTCAAAAAGCTGTACTACTTTTGTGAGTCGAGATATTCGATTTTTTTTCAAAAGTTTGTGAGTCGAGGTATTCAATTTTGAAAAATCGAATTTTGGCCAAAAATACATGAAAATTCTCAAAAAAATAAATGGCCATTTTTTAATTGGAAAAAACGTCCTCTTTCGAACCGTGCTACTCAAAAAGCTGTACTACTTCTGTGAGTCGAGATATTCGATTTTTTTCAAAATTTTGTGAGTCGAGGTATTCAATTTTGAAAAATCGAATTTTGGCCAAAAATACATGAAAATTCTCAAAAAAATAAATGGCCATTTTTTAATTGGAAAAAACGTCCTCTTTCGAACCGTGCTACTCAAAAAGCTGTACTACTTCTGTGAGTCGAGATATTCGATTTTTTTCAAAATTTTGTGAGTCGAGGTATTCAATTTTGAAAAATCGAATTTTGGCCAAAAATACATGAAAATTCTCAAAAAAATAAATGGCCATTTTTTAATTGGAAAAAACGTCCTCTTTCGAACCGTGCTACTCAAAAAGCTGTACTACTTTTGTGAGTCGAGATATTCGATTTTTTTCAAAATTTTGTGAGTCGAGGTATTCAATTTTGAAAAATCGAATTTTGGCCAAAAATACATGAAAATTCTCAAAAAAATAAATGGCCATTTTTTAATTGGAAAAAACATCCTCTTTCGAACCGTGCTACTCAAAAAGCTGTACTACTTTTGTGAGTCGAGATATTCGATTTTTTTCAAAATTTTGTGTGTCGGGGTATTCAATTTTGAAAAATCGAATTTTGGCCAAAAATACATGAAAATTCTCAAAAAAATAAATGGCCATTTTTTAATTGGAAAAAACGTCCTCTTTCGAACCGTTCTACTCAAAAAGCTGTACTACTTTTGTGAGTCGAGATATTCGATTTTTTTCAAAAGTTTGTGAGTCGAGGTATTCAATTTTGAAAAATCGATTTTTGGCCAAAAATACATGAAAATTCTCAAAAAAAATAAATGGCCATTTTTTAATTGGAAAAAACGTCCTCTTTCGAACCGTGCTACTCAAAAAGCTGTACTACTTTTGTGAGTCGAGATATTCGATTTTTTTCAAAATTTTGTGAGTCGAGGTATTCAATTTTGAAAAATCGAATTTTGGCCAAAAATACATGAAAATTCTCAAAAAATAAATGGCCATTTTTTAATTGGAAAAAAACGCCCTCTTTCGAACCGTTCTACTCAAAAAGCTGTACTACTTTTGTGAGTCGAGATATTCGATTTTTTTCAAAAGTTTGTGAGTCGAGGTATTCAATTTTGAAAAATCGAATTTTGGCCAAAAATACATGAAAATTCTCAAAGAAATAAATGGCCATTTTTTAATTGGAAAAAACGTCCTCTTTCGAACCGTGCTACTCAAAAGCTGTACTACTTTTGTGAGTCGAGATATTCGATTTTTTTCAAAATTTTGTGTGTCGGGGTATTCAATTTTGAAAAATCGAATTTTGGCCAAAAATACATGAAAATTCTAAAAAAAATAAATGGCCATTTTTTAATTGGAAAAAACGTCCTCTTTCGAACCGTGCTACTCAAAAAGCTGTACTACTTTTGTGAGTCGAGATATTCGATTTTTTTCAAAATTTTGTGAGTCGAGGTATTCAATTTTGAAAAATCGAATTCAAATCTACTCAAAAAGCTGTACTACTTTTGTGAGTCGAGATATTCGATTTTTTTCAAAAGTTTGTGAGTCGAGGTATTCAATTTTGAAAAATCGAATTTTGTCCAAAAATACATGAAAATTCTCAAAAAAATAAATTTCCATTTTTTAATTGGAAAAAACGTCCTCTTTCGAACCGTGCTACTCAAAAAGCTGTACTACTTTTGTGAGTCGAGATATTCGATTTTTTTCAAAAGTTTGTGAGTCGAGGTATTCAATTTTGAAAAATCGAATTTTGGCCAAAAATCATGAAAATTCTCAAAAAAATAAATGGCCATTTTTTAATTGGAAAAAACGTCCTCTTTCGAACCGTGCTACTCAAAAAGCTGTACTACTTCTGTGAGTCGAGATATTCGATTTTTTTCGAAATTTTGTGAGTCGAGGTATTCAATTTTGAAAAATCGATTTTTGGCCAAAAATACATGAAAATTCTCAAAAAAATAAATGGCCATTTTTTAATTGGAAAAAACGTCCTCTTTCGAACCGTTCTACTCAAAAAGCTGTACTACTTTTGTGAGTCGAGATATTCGATTTTTTTCAAAAGTTTGTGAGTCGAGGTATTCAATTTTGAAAAATCGAATTTTGGCCAAAAATACATGAAAATTCTCAAAAAAATAAATGGCCATTTTTTAATTGGAAAAAACGTCCTCTTTCGAACCGTGCTACTCAAAAAGCTGTACTACTTTTGTGAGTCGAGATATTCGATTTTTTTTCAAAAGTTTGTGAGTCGAGGTATTCAATTTTGAAAAATCGAATTTTGGCCAAAAATACATGAAAATTCTCAAAAAAATAAATGGCCATTTTTTAATTGGAAAAAACGTCCTCTTTCGAACCGTGCTACTCAAAAAGCTGTACTACTTCTGTGAGTCGAGATATTCGATTTTTTTCAAAATTTTGTGAGTCGAGGTATTCAATTTTGAAAAATCGAATTTTGGCCAAAAATACATGAAAATTCTCAAAAAAATAAATGGCCATTTTTTAATTGGAAAAAAAATCCTCTTTCGAACCGTGCTACTCAAAAAGCTGTACTACTTTTGTGAGTCGAGATATTCGATTTTTTTCAAAAGTTTGTGAGTCAAGGTATTCAATTTTGAAAATTCGAATTTTGGCCAAAAATACATGAAATTCTCAAAAAAATAAATGGCCATTTATTAATTGGAAAAAACGTCCTCTTTCGAACCGTTCTACTCAAAAAGCTGTACTACTTTTGTGAGTCGAGATATTCGATTTTTTTCAAAAGTTTGTGAGTCGAGGTATTCAATTTTGAAAAATCGAATTTTGGCCAAAAATACATGAAAATTCTCAAAAAAATAAATGGCCATTTTTTAATTGGAAAAAACGTCCTCTTTCGAACCGTGCTACTCAAAAAGCTGTACTACTTTTGTGAGTCGAGATATTCGATTTTTTTCAAAATTTTGTGAGTCGAGGTATTCAATTTTGAAAAATCGAATTTGGCCAAAAATACATGAAAATTCTAAAAAAAAATAAATGGCCATTTTTTAATTGGAAAAAACGTCCTCTTTCGAACCGTGCTACTCAAAAAGCTGTACTACTTTTGTGAGTCGAGATATTCGATTTTTTTCAAAATTTTGTGAGTCGAGGTATTCAATTTTGAAAAATCGAATTTTGGCCAAAAATACATGAAAATTCTCAAAAAAATAAATGGCCATTTTTTAATTGGAAAAAACATCCTCTTTCGAACCGTGCTACTCAAAAAGCTGTACTACTTTTGTGAGTCGAGATATTCGATTTTTTTCAAAATTTTGTGTGTCGGGGTATTCAATTTTGAAAAATCGAATTTTGGCTAAAAATACATGAAAATTCTAAAAAAAATAAATGGCCATTTTTTAATTGGAAAAAACGTCCTCTTTCGAACCGTTCTACTCAAAAAGCTGTACTACTTTTGTGAGTCGAGATATTCGATTTTTTTCAAAAGTTTGTGAGTCGAGGTATTCAATTTTGAAAAATCGAATTTTGGCCAAAAATACATGAAAATTCTCAAAAAAATAAATTTCCATTTTTTAATTGGAAAAAACGTCCTCTTTCGAACCGTGCTACTCAAAAAGCTGTACTACTTTTGTGAGTCGAGATATTCGATTTTTTTCAAAAGTTTGTGAGTCGAGGTATTCAATTTTAAAAAATCGAATTTTGGCCAAAAATACATGAAAATTCTCAAAAAAATTAATGGCCATTTTTTAATTGGAAAAAACGTCCTCTTTCGAACCGTTCTACTCAAAAAGCTGTACTACTTTTGTGAGTCGAGATATTCGATTTTTTTCAAAAGTTTGTGAGTCGAGGTATTCAATTTTGAAAAATCGAATTTTGGCCAAAAATACATGAAAATTCTCAAAAAAATAAATGGCCATTTTTTAATTGGAAAAAACGTCCTCTTTCGAACCGTGCTACTCAAAAAGCTGTACTACTTTTGTGAGTCGAGATATTCGATTTTTTTCAAAAGTTTGTGAGTCGAGGTATTCAATTTTGAAAAATCGAATTTTGGCCAAAAATACATGAAATTTCTCAAAAAAATAAATGGCCATTTTTTAATTGGAAAAAACGTCCTCTTTCGAACCGTTCTACTCAAAAAGCTGTACTACTTTTGTGAGTCGAGATATTCGATTTTTTTCAAAATTTTGTGAGTCGAGGTATTCAATTTTGAAAAATCGAATTTTGGCCAAAAATACACGAAAATTCTCAAAAAAATAAATGACCATTTTTTAATTGGAAAAAACGTCCTCTTTCGAACCGTTCTACTCAAAAAGCTGTACTACTTTTGTGAGTCGAGATATTCGATTTTTTTCAAAATTTTGTGAGCCGAGATATTCAATTTTCAAAAATCGAATTTTGGCCAAAAATACATGATAATTCTCAAAAAAATAAATGGCCATTTTTTAATTGGAAAAAACGTCCTCTTTCGAACCGTGCTACTCAAAAAGCTGTACTACTTTTGTGAGTCGAGATATTCGATTTTTTCAAAATTTTGTGAGCCGAGGTATTCAATTTTGAAAAATCGAATGTTGGGCAAAAATACATGAAAATTCTCAAAAAAATAAATGGCCATTTTTTAATTGGAAAAAACGTCCTCTTTCGAACCGTGCTACTCAAAAAGCTGTACTACTTTTGTGAGTCGAGATATTCGATTTTTTTCAAAAGTTTGTGAGTCGAGGTATTCAATTTTGAAAATCGAATTTTGGCCAAAAATACATGAAAATTCTCAAAAAAATAAATGGCCATTTTTTAATTGGAAAAACGTCCTCTTTCGAACCGTGCTAATCAAAAAGCTGTACTACTTCTGTGAGTCGAGATATTCGATTTTTTTCAAAATTTTGTGAGCCGAGGTATTCAATTTTTAAAAATCGTATTTTGGCCAAAAATACATGAAAATTCTCAAAAAAATAAATGGCCATTTTTTAATTGGAAAAAACGTCCTCTTCCGAACCGTGCTACTCAAAAAGCTGTACTACTTTCGTATGTCGAGATTTTCGATTTTTTTCAAAATTTTGTGAGCCGAGGTATTCAATTTTGAAAAATCGAATTTTGGCCAAAAATACATGATAATTCTCAAAAAAATAAATGGCCATTTTTTAATTGGAAAAAACGTCCTCTTTCGAACCGTGCTACTCAAAAAGCTGTGCTACTTTTGTGAGTCGAGATATTCGATTTTTTTCAAAAGTTTGTGAGTCGAGGTATTCAATTTTGAAAAATCGAATTTTGGCCAAAAATACATGAAAATTCTCAAAAAAATAAATGGCCATTTTTTAATTGGAAAAAACGTCCTCTTTCGAACCGTGCTACTCAAAAAGCTGTACTACTTTTGTGAGTCGAGATATTCGATTTTTTTCAAAATTTTGTGAGTCGAGGTATTCAATTTTGAAAAATCGAATTTTGGCCAAAAATACATGAAAATTCTCAAAAAAATAAATGGCCATTTTTTAATTGGAAAAAACGTCCTCTTTCGAACCGTGCTACTCAAAAAGCTGTACTACTTTTGTGAGTCGAGATATTCGATTTTTTTCAAAATTTTGTGAGTCGAGGTATTCAATTTTGAAAAATCGAATTTTGGCCAAAAATACATGAAAATTCTCAAAAAAATAAATGGCCATTTTTTAATTGGAAAAAACGTCCTCTTTCGAACCGTTCTACTCAAAAAGCTGTACTACTCTTGTGAGTCGAGATATTCGATTTTTTTCAAAAGTTTGTGAGTCGAGATATTCGATTTTTTTCAAAAGTTTGTGAGTCGAGGTATTCAATTTTGAAAAATCGAATTTTGGCCAAAAATACATGAAAATTCTCAAAAAAATAAATGGCCATTTTTTAATTGGAAAAAACGTCCTCTTTCGAACCGTGCTACTCAAAAAGCTGTACTACTTTTGTGAGTCGAGATATTCGATTTTTTTCAAAAGTTTGTGAGTCGAGGTATTCAATTTTAAAAAATCGAATTTTGGCCAAAAATACATGAAAATTCTCAAAAAAATTAATGGCCATTTTTTAATTGGAAAAAACGTCCTCTTTCGAACCGTTCTACTCAAAAAGCTGTACTACTTTTGTGAGTCGAGATATTCGATTTTTTTCAAAAGTTTGTGAGTCGAGGTATTCAATTTTGAAAAATCGAATTTTGGCCAAAAATACATGAAAATTCTAAAAAAAATAAATGGCCATTTTTTAATTGGAAAAAACGTCCTCTTTCGAACCGTGCTACTCAAAAAGCTGTACTACTTTTGTCAGTCGAGATATTCGATTTTTTTCAAAAGTTTGTGAGTCGAGGTATTCAATTTTGAAAAATCGAATTTTGGCCAAAAATACATGAAATTTCTCAAAAAAATAAATGGCCATTTTTTAATTGGAAAAAACGTCCTCTTTCGAACCGTTCTACTCAAAAAGCTGTACTACTTTTGTGAGTCGAGATATTCGATTTTTTTCAAAATTTTGTGAGTCGAGGTATTCAATTTTGAAAAATCGAATTTTGGCCAAAAATACACGAAAATTCTCAAAAAAATAAATGACCATTTTTTAATTGGAAAAAACGTCCTCTTTCGAACCGTTCTACTCAAAAAGCTGTACTACTTTTGTGAGTCGAGATATTCGATTTTTTTCAAAATTTTGTGAGCCGAGATATTCAATTTTCAAAAATCGAATTTTGGCCAAAAATACATGATAATTCTCAAAAAAATAAATGGCCATTTTTTAATTGGAAAAAACGTCCTCTTTCGAACCGTGCTACTCAAAAAGCTGTACTACTTTTGTGAGTCGAGATATTCGATTTTTTCAAAATTTTGTGAGCCGAGGTATTCAATTTTGAAAAATCGAATGTTGGGCAAAAATACATGAAAATTCTCAAAAAAATAAATGGCCATTTTTTAATTGGAAAAAACGTCCTCTTTCGAACCGTGCTACTCAAAAAGCTGTACTACTTTTGTGAGTCGAGATATTCGATTTTTTTCAAAAGTTTGTGAGTCGAGGTATTCAATTTTGAAAATCGAATTTTGGCCAAAAATACATGAAAATTCTCAAAAAAATAAATGGCCATTTTTTAATTGGAAAAACGTCCTCTTTCGAACCGTGCTAATCAAAAAGCTGTACTACTTCTGTGAGTCGAGATATTCGATTTTTTTCAAAATTTTGTGAGCCGAGGTATTCAATTTTTAAAAATCGTATTTTGGCCAAAAATACATGAAAATTCTCAAAAAAATAAATGGCCATTTTTTAATTGGAAAAAACGTCCTCTTCCGAACCGTGCTACTCAAAAAGCTGTACTACTTTCGTATGTCGAGATTTTCGATTTTTTTCAAAATTTTGTGAGCCGAGGTATTCAATTTTGAAAAATCGAATTTTGGCCAAAAATACATGATAATTCTCAAAAAAATAAATGGCCATTTTTTAATTGGAAAAAACGTCCTCTTTCGAACCGTGCTACTCAAAAAGCTGTGCTACTTTTGTGAGTCGAGATATTCGATTTTTTTCAAAAGTTTGTGAGTCGAGGTATTCAATTTTGAAAAATCGAATTTTGGCCAAAAATACATGAAAATTCTCAAAAAAATAAATGGCCATTTTTTAATTGGAAAAAACGTCCTCTTTCGAACCGTGCTACTCAAAAAGCTGTACTACTTTTGTGAGTCGAGATATTCGATTTTTTTCAAAATTTTGTGAGTCGAGGTATTCAATTTTGAAAAATCGAATTTTGGCCAAAAATACATGAAAATTCTCAAAAAAATAAATGGCCATTTTTTAATTGGAAAAAACGTCCTCTTTCGAACCGTGCTACTCAAAAAGCTGTACTACTTTTGTGAGTCGAGATATTCGATTTTTTTCAAAATTTTGTGAGTCGAGGTATTCAATTTTGAAAAATCGAATTTTGGCCAAAAATACATGAAAATTCTCAAAAAAATAAATGGCCATTTTTTAATTGGAAAAAACGTCCTCTTTCGAACCGTTCTACTCAAAAAGCTGTACTACTCTTGTGAGTCGAGATATTCGATTTTTTTCAAAAGTTTGTGAGTCGAGATATTCGATTTTTTTCAAAAGTTTGTGAGTCGAGGTATTCAATTTTGAAAAATCGAATTTTGGCCAAAAATACATGAAAATTCTCAAAAAAATAAATGGCCATTTTTTAATTGGAAAAAACGTCCTCTTTCGAACCGTGCTACTCAAAAAGCTGTACTACTTTTGTGAGTCGAGATATTCGATTTTTTTCAAAATTTTGTGTGTCGGGGTATTCAATTTTGAAAAATCGAATTTTGGCCAAAAATACATGAAAATTCTAAAAAAAATAAATGGCCATTTTTTAATTGGAAAAAACGTCCTCTTTCGAACCGTTCTACTCAAAAAGCTGTACTACTTTTGTGAGTCGAGATATTCGATTTTTTTCAAAAGTTTGTGAGTCGAGGTATTCAATTTTGAAAAATCGAATTTTGGCCAAAAATACATGAAAATTCTCAAAAAAATAAATGGCCATTTTTTAATTGGAAAAACGTCCTCTTTCGAACCGTGCTAATCAAAAAGCTGTACTACTTCTGTGAGTCGAGATATTCGATTTTTTTCAAAATTTTGTGAGTCGAGGTATTCAATTTTGAAAAATCGATTTTTGGCCAAAAATACATGAAAATTCTCAAAAAAATAAATGGCCATTTTTTAATTGGAAAAAACATCCTCTTTCGAACCGTGCAACTCAAAAAGCTGTACTACTTTTGTGTGTCGAGATATTCGATTTTTTTCAAAATTTTGTGAGCCGAGGTATTAAATTTTTAAAAATCGTATTTTGGCCAAAAATACATGAAAATTCTCAAAAAAATAAATGGCCATTTTTTAATTGGAAAAAACGTCCTCTTTCGAACCGTGCTACTCAAAAAGCTGTACTACTTTCGTATGTCGAGATATTCGATTTTTTTCAAAATTTTGTGAGCCGAGGTATTCAATTTTGAAAAATCGAATTTTGGCCAAAAATACATGATAATTCTCAAAAAAATAAATGGCCATTTTTTAATTGGAAAAAACGTCCTCTTTCGAACCGTGCTACTCAAAAAGCTGTGCTACTTTTGTGAGTCGAGATATTCGATTTTTTTCAAAAGTTTGTGAGTCGAGGTATTCAATTTTGAAAAATCGAATTTTGGCCAAAAATACATGAAAATTCTCAAAAAAATAAATGGCCACTTTTTAATTGGAAAAAAACGTCCTCTTTCGAACCGTGCTACTCAAAAAGCTGTACTACTTCTGTGAGTCGAGATATTCGATTTTTTTCAAAATTTTGTGAGTCGAGGTATTCAATTTTGAAAAATCGATTTTTGGCCAAAAATACATGAAAATTCTCAAAAAAATAAATGGCCATTTTTTAATTGGAAAAAACATCCTCCTTCGAACCGTGCTACTCAAAAAGCTGTACTACTTTTGTGAGTCGAGATATTCGATTTTTTTCAAAAGTTTGTGAGTCGAGGTATTCAATTTTGAAAAATCGAATTTTGGTCAAAAATACATGAAAATTTTTAAAAAAAATAAATGGCCATTTTTTAATTGGAAAAAACGTCCTCTTTCGAACCGTGCTACTCAAAAAGCTGTACTACTTTTGTGAGTCGAGATATTCGATTTTTTTCAAAATTTTGTGAGTCGAGGTATTCAATTTTGAAAAATCGAATTTTGGCCAAAAATACATGAAAATTCTCAAAAAAATAAATGGCCATTTTTTAATTGGAAAAAACGTCCTCTTTCGAACCGTGCTACTCAAATAGCTGTACTACTTTTGTGAGTCGAGATATTCGATTTTTTTCAAAATTTTGTGAGTCGAGGTATTCAATTTTGAAAAATCGAATTTTGGCCAAAAATACATGAAAATTCTCAAAAAAATAAATGGCCATTTTTTAATTGGAAAAAACGTCCTCTTTCGAACCGTGCTACTCAAAAAGCTGTACTACTTTTGTGAGTCGAGATATTCGATTTTTTTCAAAATTTTGTGTGTCGGGGTATTCAATTTTGAAAAATCGAATTTTGGCCAAAAATACATGAAAATTCTAAAAAAAATAAATGGCCATTTTTTAATTGGAAAAAACGTCCTCTTTCGAACCGTTCTACTCAAAAAGCTGTACTACTGTTGTGAGTCGAGATATTCGATTTTTTTCAAAAGTTTGTGAGTCGAGGTATTCAATTTTGAAAAATCGAATTTTGTCCAAAAATACATGAAAATTCTCAAAAAAATAAATTTCCATTTTTTAATTGGAAAAAACGTCCTCTTTCGAACCGTGCTACTCAAAAAGCTGTACTACTTTTGTGAGTCGAGATATTCGATTTTTTTCAAAAGTTTGTGAGTCGAGGTATTCAATTTTGAAAAATCGAATTTTGGCCAAAAATCATGAAAATTCTCAAAAAAATAAATGGCCATTTTTTAATTGGAAAAAACGTCCTCTTTCGAACCGTTCTACTCAAAAAGCTGTACTACTTTTGTGAGTCGAGATATTCGATTTTTTTCAAAAGTTTGTGAGTCGAGGTATTCAATTTTGAAAAATCGAATTTTGGTCAAAAATACATGAAAATTCTCAAAAAAATAAATGGCCATTTTTTAATTGGAAAAAACGTCCTCTTTCGAACCGTGCTACTCAAAAAGCTGTACTACTTTTGTGAGTCGAGATATTCGATTTTTTTCAAAATTTTGTGAGTCGAGGTATTCAATTTTGAAAAATCGAATTTTGGCCAAAAATACATGAAAATTCTCAAAAAAATAAATGGCCATTTTTTAATTGGAAAAAACGTCCTCTTTCGAACCGTGCTACTCAAATAGCTGTACTACTTTTGTGAGTCGAGATATTCGATTTTTTTCAAAATTTTGTGAGTCGAGGTATTCAATTTTGAAAAATCGAATTTTGGCCAAAAATACATGAAAATTCTCAAAAAAATAAATGGCCATTTTTTAATTGGAAAAAACGTCCTCTTTCGAACCGTGCTACTCAAAAAGCTGTACTACTTTTGTGAGTCGAGATATTCGATTTTTTTCAAAATTTTGTGTGTCGGGGTATTCAATTTTGAAAAATCGAATTTTGGCCAAAAATACATGAAAATTCTAAAAAAAATAAATGGCCATTTTTTAATTGGAAAAAACGTCCTCTTTCGAACCGTTCTACTCAAAAAGCTGTACTACTTTTGTGAGTCGAGATATTCGATTTTTTTCAAAAGTTTGTGAGTCTAGGTATTCAATTTTGAAAAATCGAATTTTGTCCAAAAATACATGAAAATTCTCAAAAAAATAAATTTCCATTTTTTAATTGGAAAAAACGTCCTCTTTCGAACCGTGCTACTCAAAAAGCTGTACTACTTTTGTGAGTCGAGATATTCGATTTTTTTCAAAAGTTTGTGAGTCGAGGTATTCAATTTTGAAAAATCGAATTTTGGCCAAAAATCATGAAAATTCTCAAAAAAATAAATGGCCATTTTTTAATTGGAAAAAACGTCCTCTTTCGAACCGTGCTACTCAAAAAGCTGTACTACTTCTGTGAGTCGAGATATTCGATTTTTTTCGAAATTTTGTGAGTCGAGGTATTCAATTTTGAAAAATCGAATTTTGGCCAAAAATACATGAAAATTCTCAAAAAAATAAATGGCCATTTTTTAATTGGAAAAAACGTCCTCTTTCGAACCGTTCTACTCAAAAAGCTGTACTACTTTTGTGAGTCGAGATATTCGATTTTTTTCAAAAGTTTGTGAGTCGAGGTATTCAATTTTGAAAAATCGAATTTTGTCCAAAAATACATGAAAATTCTCAAAAAAATAAATTTCCATTTTTTAATTGGAAAAAACGTCCTCTTTCGAACCGTGCTACTCAAAAAGCTGTACTACTTTTGTGAGTCGAGATATTCGATTTTTTTCAAAAGTTTGTGAGTCGAGGTATTCAATTTTGAAAAATCGAATTTTGGCCAAAAATCATGAAAATTCTCAAAAAAATAAATGGCCATTTTTTAATTGGAAAAAACGTCCTCTTTCGAACCGTGCTACTCAAAATGCTGTACTACTTCTGTGAGTCGAGATATTCGATTTTTTTCGAAATTTTGTGAGTCGAGGTATTCAATTTTGAAAAATCGAATTTTGGCCAAAAATACATGAAAATTCTCAAAAAAATAAATGGCCATTTTTTAATTGGAAAAAACGTCCTCTTTCGAACCGTTCTACTCAAAAAGCTGTACTACTTTTGTGAGTCGAGATATTCGATTTTTTTCACAAGTTTGTGAGTCGAGGTATTCAATTTTGAAAAATCGAATTTTGGCCAAAAATACATGAAAATTCTCAAAAACATAAATGGCCATTTTTTAATTGGAAAAAACGTCCTCTTTCGAACCGTGCTATCAAAAAGCTGTACTACTTTTGTGAGTCGAGATATTCTATTTTTTTCAAAAGTTTGTGAGTCGAGGTATTCAATTTTGAAAAATCGAATTTTGGCCAAAAATACATGAAAATTCTCAAAAAAATAAATGGCCATTTTTTAATTGGAAAAAACGTCCTCTTTCGAACCGTGCTACTCAAAAAGCTGTACTACTTCTGTGAGTCGAGATATTCGATTTTTTTTCAAAATTTTGTGAGTCGAGGTATTCAATTTTGAAAAATCGATTTTTGGCCAAAAATACATGAAAATTCTCAAAAAAATAAATGGCCATTTTTTAATTGGAAAAAACATCCTCTTTCGAACCGTGCTACTCAAAAAGCTGTACTACTTTTGTGAGTCGAGATATTCGATTTTTTTCAAAAGTTTGTGAGTCGAGGTATTCAATTTTGAAAATTCGAATTTTGGCCAAAAATACATGAAATTCTCAAAAAAATAAATGGCCATTTATTAATTGGAAAAAACGTCCTCTTTCTAACCGTTCTACTCAAAAAGCTGTACTACTTTTGTGAGTCGAGATATTCGATTTTTTTCAAAAGTTTGTGAGTCGAGGTATTCAATTTTGAAAAATCGAATTTTGGCCAAAAATACATGAAAATTCTCAAAAAAATAAATGGCCATTTTTTAATTGGAAAAAACGTCCTCTTTCGAACCGTGCTACTCAAAAAGCTGTACTACTTTTGTGAGTCGAGATATTCGATTTTTTTCAAAATTTTGTGAGGTGAGGTATTCAATTTTGAAAAATCGAATTTTGGCCAAAAATACATGAAAATTCTCAAAAAAATAAATGGCCATTTTTTAATTGGAAAAAACGTCCTCTTTCGAACCGTGCTACTCAAAAAGCTGTACTACTTTTGTGAGTCGAGATATTCGATTTTTTTCAAAATTTTGTGAGTCGAGGTATTCAATTTTGAAAAATCGAATTTTGGCCAAAAATACATGAAAATTCTCAAAAAAATAAATGGCCATTTTTTAATTGGAAAAAACGTCCTCTTTCGAACCGTTCTACTCAAAAAGCTGTATTACTTTCGTGAGTCGAGATATTCGATTTTTTTCAAAAGTTTGTGAGTCGAGGTATTCAATTTTGAAAAATCGAATTTTGGCCAAAAATACATGAAAATTCTCAAAAAAATAAATGACCATTTTTTAATTGGAAAAAAGGTCCTCTTTCGAACCGTGCTACTCAAAAAGCTGTACTACTTTTGTGAGTCGAGATATTCGATTTTTTTCAAAATTTTGTGTGTCGGGGTATTCAATTTTGAAAAATCGAATTTTGGCCAAAAATACATGAAAATTCTAAAAAAAATAAATGGCCATTTTTTAATTGGAAAAAACATCCTCTTTCGAACCGTGCTACTCAAAAAGCTGTACTACTTTTGTGTGTCGAGATATTCGATTTTTTTAAAAATTTTGTGAGCCGAGGTATTCAATTTTTAAAAATCGTATTTTGGCCAAAAATACATGAAAATTCTCAAAAAAATAAATGGCCATTTTTTAATTGGAAAAAACGTCCTCTTTCGAACCGTGCTACTGAAAAAGCTGTACTACTTTCGTATGTCGAGATATTCGATTTTTTTCAAAATTTTGTGAGCCGAGGTATTCAATTTTGAAAAATCGAATTTTGGCCAAAAATACATAATAATTCTCAAAAAAATAAATGGCCATTTTTTAATTGGAAAAAACGTCCTCTTTCGAACCGTGCTACTCAAAAAGCTGTACTACTTCTGTGAGTCGAGATATTCGATTTTTTTCAAAAGTTTGTGAGTCTAGGTATTCAATTTTGAAAAATCGAATTTTGGCCAAAAATACATGAAAATTCTCAAAAAAATAAATGGCCATTTTTTAATTGGAAAAAACATCCTCTTTCGAACCGTGCTACTCAAAAAGCTGTACTACTTTTGTGAGTCGAGATATTCGATTTTTTTCAAAAGTTTGTGAGTCGAGGTATTCAATTTTGAAAAATCGAATTTTGGCCAAAAATACATGAAATTCTCAAAAAAATAAATGGCCATTTATTAATTGAAAAAAACGTCCTCTTTCGAACCGTTCTACTCAAAAAGCTGTACTACTTTTGTGAGTCGAGATATTCGATTTTTTTCAAAAGTTTGTGAGTCGAGGTATTCAATTTTGTAAAATCGAATTTTGGTCAAAAATACATGAAAATTCTCAAAAAAATAAATGGCCATTTTTTAATTGGAAAAAACGTCCTCTTTCGAACCGTGCTACTCAAAAAGCTGTACTACTTTTGTGAGTCGAGATATTCGATTTTTTTCAAAATTTTGTGAGTCGAGGTATTCAATTTTGAAAAATCGAATTTTGGCTAAAAATACATGAAAATTCTCAAAAAAATAAAAAGCCATTTTTTAATTGGAAAAAACGTCCTCTTTCGAACCGTGCTACTCAAAAAGCTGTACTACTTTTGTGAGTCGAGATATTCGATTTTTTTCAAAATTTTGTGAGTCGATGTATTCAATTTTGACCAAAATCGAATTTTGGCCAAAAATACATGAAAATTCTCAGAAAAATAAATGGCCATTTTTTAATTGGAAAAAACGTCCTCTTTCGAACCGTTCTACTCAAAAAGCTGTACTACTCTTGTGAGTCGAGATATTCGATTTTTTTTCAAAAGTTTGTGAGTCGAGATATTCGATTTTTTTCAAAAGTTTGTGAGTCGAGGTATTCAATTTTGAAAAATCGAATTTTGGCCAAAAATACATGAAAATTCTCAAAAAAATAAATGGCCATTTTTTAATTGGAAAAAACGTCCTCTTTCGAACCGTGCTACTCAAAAAGCTGTACTACTTTTGTGAGTCGAGATATTCGATTTTTTTCAAAATTTTGTGAGTCGAGGTATTCAATTTTGAAAAATCGAATTTTGGCCAAAAATACATGAAAATTCTCAAAAAAATAAATGGCCATTTTTTAATTGGAAAAAACGTCCTCTTTCGAACCGTGCTACTCAAAAAGCTGTACTACTTTCGTGAGTCGAGATATTCGATTTTTTTCAAAATTTTGTGAGTCGAGGTATTCAATTTTGAAAAATCGAATTTTGGCCAAAAATACATGAAAATTCTCAAAAAAATAAATGGCCATTTTTTGATTGGAAAAAACGTCCTCTTTCGAACCGAGCTACTCAAAAAGCTGTACTACTTTTGTGAGTCGAGATATTCGATTTTTTTCAAAATTTTGTGAGTCGAGGTATTCAATTTTGAAAAATCGAATTTTGGCCAAAAATACAGGAAAATTCTCAAAAAAATAAATGGCTCTACTTCTACTCAAAAAGCTGTACTACTTTTGTGAGTCGAGATATTCGATTTTTTTCAAAAGTTTGTGAGTCGAGGTATTCAATTTTGAAAAATCGAATTTTGGCCAAAAATACATGAAAATTCTCAAAGAAATAAATGGCCATTTTTTAATTGGAAAAAACGTCCTCTTTCGAACCGTGCTACTCAAAAGCTGTACTACTTTTGTGAGTCGAGATATTCGATTTTTTTCAAAACTTTGTGTGTCGGGGTATTCAATTTTGAAAAATCGAATTTTGGCCAAAAATACATGAAAATTCTAAAAAAAATAAATGGCCATTTTTTAATTGGAAAAAACGTCCTCTTTCGAACCGTTCTACTCAAAAAGCTGTACTACTTTTGTGAGTCGAGATATTCGATTTTTTTCAAAAGTTTGTGAGTCGAGGTATTCAATTTTGAAAAATCGAATTTTGTCCAAAAATACATGAAAATTCTCAAAAAAATAAATTTCCATTTTTTAATTGGAAAAAACGTCCTCTTTCGAACCGTGCTACTCAAAAAGCTGTACTACTTTTGTGAGTCGAGATATTCGATTTTTTTCAAAAGTTTGTGAGTCGAGGTATTCAATTTTGAAAAATCGAATTTTGGCCAAAAATCATGAAAATTCTCAAAAAAATAAATGGCCATTTTTTAATTGGAAAAAACGTCCTCTTTCGAACCGTGCTACTCAAAAAGCTGTACTACTTCTGTGAGTCGAGATATTCGATTTTTTTCGAAATTTTGTGAGTCGAGGTATTCAATTTTGAAAAATCGAATTTTGGCCAAAAATACATGAAAATTCTCAAAAAAATAAATGGCCATTTTTTAATTGGAAAAAACGTCCTCTTTCGAACCGTTCTACTCAAAAAGCTGTACTACTTTTGTGAGTCGAGATATTCGATTTTTTTCAAAAGTTTGTGAGTCGAGGTATTCAATTTTGAAAAATCGAATTTTGGCCAAAAATACATGAAAATTCTCAAAAAAATAAATGGCCATTTTTTAATTGGAAAAAACGTCCTCTTTCGAACCGTGCTACTCAAAAAGCTGTACTACTTTTGTGAGTCGAGATATTCGATTTTTTTCAAAAGTTTGTGAGTCGAGGTATTCAATTTTGAAAAATCGAATTTTGGCCAAAAATACATGAAAATTCTCAAAAAAATAAATGGCCATTTTTTAATTGGAAAAAACGTCCTCTTTCGAACCGTGCTACTCAAAAAGCTGTACTACTTCTGTGAGTCGAGATATTCGATTTTTTTCAAAATTTTGTGAGTCGAGGTATTCAATTTTGAAAAATCGAATTTTGGCCAAAAATACATGAAAATTCTCAAAAAAATAAATGGCCATTTTTTAATTGGAAAAAAAATCCTCTTTCGAACCGTGCTACTCAAAAAGCTGTACTACTTTTGTGAGTCGAGATATTCGATTTTTTTCAAAAGTTTGTGAGTCGAGGTATTCAATTTTGAAAATTCGAATTTTGGCCAAAAATACATGAAATTCTCAAAAAAATAAATGGCCATTTATTAATTGGAAAAAACGTCCTCTTTCGAACCGTTCTACTCAAAAAGCTGTACTACTTTTGTGAGTCGAGATATTCGATTTTTTTCAAAAGTTTGTGAGTCGAGGTATTCAATTTTGAAAAATCGAATTTTGGCCAAAAATACATGAAAATTCTCAAAAAAATAAATGGCCATTTTTTAATTGGAAAAACGTCCTCTTTCGAACCGTGCTACTCAAAAAGCTGTACTACTTTTGTGAGTCGAGATATTCGATTTTTTTCAAAATTTTGTGAGTCGAGGTATTCAATTTTGAAAAATCGAATTTTGGCCAAAAATACATGAAAATTCTCAAAAAAATAAATGGCCATTTTTTAATTGGAAAAAACGTCCTCTTTCGAACCGTGCTACTCAAAAAGCTGTACTACTTTTGTGAGTCGAGATATTCGATTTTTTTCAAAATTTTGTGAGTCGAGGTATTCAATTTTGAAAAATCGAATTTTGGCCAAAAATACATGAAAATTCTCAAAAAAATAAATGGCCATTTTTTAATTGGAAAAAACATCCTCTTTCGAACCGTGCTACTCAAAAAGCTGTACTACTTTTGTGAGTCGAGATATTCGATTTTTTTCAAAATTTTGTGTGTCGGGGTATTCAATTTTGAAAAATCGAATTTTGGCCAAAAATACATGAAAATTCTAAAAAAAATAAATGGTCATTTTTTAATTGGAAAAAACGTCCTCTTTCGAACCGTTCTACTCAAAAAGCTGTACTACTTTTGTGAGTCGAGATATTCGATTTTTTTCAAAAGTTTGTGAGTCGAGGTATTCAATTTTGAAAAATCGAATTTTGGCCAAAAATACATGAAAATTCTCAAAAAAAATAAATGGCCATTTTTTAATTGGAAAAAACGTCCTCTTTCGAACCGTGCTACTCAAAAAGCTGTACTACTTTTGTGAGTCGAGATATTCGATTTTTTTCAAAATTTTGTGAGTCGAGGTATTCAATTTTGAAAAATCGAATTTTGGCCAAAAATACATGAAAATTCTCAAAAAAATAAATGACCATTTTTTAATTGGAAAAAACGTCCTCTTTCGAACCGTGCTACTCAAAAAGCTGTACTACTTTCGTGAGTCGAGATATTCGATTTTTTTCAAAATTTTGTGAGTCGAGGTATTCAATTTTGAAAAATCGAATTTTGGCCAAAAATACATGAAAATTCTCAAAAAAATAAATGGCCATTTTTTGATTGGAAAAAACGTCCTCTTTCGAACCGTGCTACTCAAAAAGCTGTACTACTTTTGTGAGTCGAGATATTCGATTTTTTTCAAAATTTTGTGAGTCGAGGTATTCAATTTTGAAAAATCGAATTTTGGCCAAAAATACATGAAAATTCTCAAAAAATAAATGGCCATTTTTTAATTGGAAAAAACGCCCTCTTTCGAACCGTTCTACTCAAAAAGCTGTACTACTTTTGTGAGTCGAGATATTCGATTTTTTTCAAAAGTTTGTGAGTCGAGGTATTCAATTTTGAAAAATCGAATTTTGGCCAAAAATACATGAAAATTCTCAAAGAAATAAATGGCCATTTTTTAATTGGAAAAAACGTCCTCTTTCGAACCGTGCTACTCAAAAGCTGTACTACTTTTGTGAGTCGAGATATTCGATTTTTTTCAAAATTTTGTGTGTCGGGGTATTCAATTTTGAAAAATCGAATTTTGGCCAAAAATACATGAAAATTCTAAAAAAAATAAATGGCCATTTTTTAATTGGAAAAAACGTCCTCTTTCGAACCGTGCTACTCAAAAAGCTGTACTACTTTTGTGAGTCGAGATATTCGATTTTTTTCAAAATTTTGTGAGTCGAGGTATTCAATTTTGAAAAATCGAATTCAAATCTACTCAAAAAGCTGTACTACTTTTGTGAGTCGAGATATTCGATTTTTTTCAAAAGTTTGTGAGTCGAGGTATTCAATTTTGAAAAATCGAATTTTGTCCAAAAATACATGAAAATTCTCAAAAAAATAAATTTCCATTTTTTAATTGGAAAAAACGTCCTCTTTCGAACCGTGCTACTCAAAAAGCTGTACTACTTTTGTGAGTCGAGATATTCGATTTTTTTCAAAAGTTTGTGAGTCGAGGTATTCAATTTTGAAAAATCGAATTTTGGCCAAAAATCATGAAAATTCTCAAAAAAATAAATGGCCATTTTTTAATTGGAAAAAACGTCCTCTTTCGAACCGTGCTACTCAAAAAGCTGTACTACTTCTGTGAGTCGAGATATTCGATTTTTTTCGAAATTTTGTGAGTCGAGGTATTCAATTTTGAAAAATCGAATTTTGGCCAAAAATCATGAAAATTCTCAAAAAAATAAATGGCCATTTTTTAATTGGAAAAAACGTCCTCTTTCGAACCGTGCTACTCAAAAAGCTGTACTACTTTTGTGAGTCGAGATATTCGATTTTTTTCAAAAGTTTGTGAGTCGAGGTATTCAATTTTGAAAAATCGAATTTTGGCCAAAAATACATGAAAATTCTCAAAAAAATAAATGGCCATTTTTTAATTGGAAAAAACGTCCTCTTTCGAACCGTGCTACTCAAAAAGCTGTACTACTTCTGTGAGTCGAGATATTCGATTTTTTTCAAAATTTTGTGAGTCGAGGTATTCAATTTTGAAAAATCGAATTTTGGCCAAAAATACATGAAAATTCTCAAAAAAATAAATGGCCATTTTTTAATTGGAAAAAAAATCCTCTTTCGAACCGTGCTACTCAAAAAGCTGTACTACTTTTGTGAGTCGAGATATTTGATTTTTTTCAAAAGTTTGTGAGTCAAGGTATTCAATTTTGAAAATTCGAATTTTGGCCAAAAATACATGAAATTCTCAAAAAAATAAATGGCCATTTATTAATTGGAAAAAACGTCCTCTTTCGAACCGTTCTACTCAAAAAGCTGTACTACTTTTGTGAGTCGAGATATTCGATTTTTTTCAAAAGTTTGTGAGTCGAGGTATTCAATTTTGAAAAATCGAATTTTGGCCAAAAATACATGAAAATTCTCAAAAAAATAAATGGCCATTTTTTAATTGGAAAAAACGTCCTCTTTCGAACCGTGCTACTCAAAAAGCTGTACTACTTTTGTGAGTCGAGATATTCGATTTTTTTCAAAATTTTGTGAGTCGAGGTATTCAATTTTGAAAAATCGAATTTTGGCCAAAAATACATGAAAATTCTCAAAAAAATAAATGGCCATTTTTTAATTGGAAAAAACATCCTCTTTCGAACCGTGCTACTCAAAAAGCTGTACTACTTTTGTGAGTCGAGATATTCGATTTTTTTCAAAATTTTGTGTGTCGGGGTATTCAATTTTGAAAAATCGAATTTTGGCTAAAAATACATGAAAATTCTAAAAAAAATAAATGGGCATTTTTTAATTGAAAAAAACGTCCTCTTTCGAACCGTTCTACTCAAAAAGCTGTACTACTTTTGTGAGTCGAGATATTCGATTTTTTTCAAAAGTTTGTGAGTCGAGGTATTCAATTTTGAAAAATCGAATTTTGGCCAAAAATACATGAAAATTCTCAAAAAAATAAATTTCCATTTTTTAATTGAAAAAAACGTCCTCTTTCGAACCGTTCTACTCAAAAAGCTGTACTACTTTTGTGAGTCGAGATATTCGATTTTTTTCAAAAGTTTGTGAGTCGAGGTATTCAATTTTGAAAAATCGAATTTTGGCCAAAAATACATGAAAATTCTCAAAAAAATAAATGGCCATTTTTTAATTGGAAAAAACGTCCTCTTTCGAACCGTGCTACTCAAAAAGCTGTACTACTTTTGTGAGTCGAGATATTCGATTTTTTTCAAAATTTTGTGAGTCGAGGTATTCAATTTTGAAAAATCGAATTTTGGCCAAAAATACATGAAAATTCTCAAAAAAATAAATGGCCATTTTTTAATTGGAAAAAACATCCTCTTTCGAACCGTGCTACTCAAAAAGCTGTACTACTTTTGTGAGTCGAGATATTCGATTTTTTTCAAAATTTTGTGTGTCGGGGTATTCAATTTTGAAAAATCGAATTTGGGCTAAAAATACATGAAAATTCTAAAAAAAATAAATGGCCATTTTTTAATTGGAAAAAACGTCCTCTTTCGAACCGTTCTACTCAAAAAGCTGTACTACTTTTGTGAGTCGAGATATTCGATTTTTTTCAAAAGTTTGTGAGTCGAGGTATTCAATTTTGAAAAATCGAATTTTGGCCAAAAATACATGAAAATTCTAAAAAAAATAAATTTCCATTTTTTAATTGGAAAAAACGTCCTCTTTCGAACCGTGCTACTCAAAAAGCTGTACTACTTTTGTGAGTCGAGATATTCGATTTTTTTCAAAAGTTTGTGAGTCGAGGTATTCAATTTTAAAAAATCGAATTTTGGCCAAAAATACATGAAAATTCTCAAAAAAATTAATGGCCATTTTTTAATTGGAAAAAACGTCCTCTTTCGAACCGTTCTACTCAAAAAGCTGTACTACTTTTGTTAGTCGAGATATTCGATTTTTTTCAAAAGTTTGTGAGTCGAGGTATTCAATTTTGAAAAATCGAATTTTGGCCAAAAATACATGAAAATTCTCAAAAAAATAAATGGCCATTTTTTAATTGGAAAAAACGTCCTCTTTCGAACCGTGCTACTCAAAAAGCTGTACTACTTCTGTGAGTCGAGATATTCGATTTTTTTCAAAATTTTGTGAGTCGAGGTATTCAATTTTGAAAAATCGAATTTTGGCCAAAAATACATGAAAATTCTCAAAAAAATAAATGGCCATTTTTTAATTGGAAAAAAAATCCTCTTTCGAACCGTGCTACTCAAAAAGCTGTACTACTTTTGTGAGTCGAGATATTCGATTTTTTTCAAAAGTTTGTGAGTCAAGGTATTCAATTTTGAAAATTCGAATTTTGGCCAAAAATACATGAAATTCTCAAAAAAATAAATGGCCATTTATTAATTGGAAAAAACGTCCTCTTTCGAACCGTTCTACTCAAAAAGCTGTACTACTTTTGTGAGTCGAGATATTCGATTTTTTTCAAAAGTTTGTGAGTCGAGGTATTCAATTTTGAAAAATCGAATTTTGGCCAAAAATACATGAAAATTCTCAAAAAAATAAATGGCCATTTTTTAATTGGAAAAAACGTCCTCTTTCGAACCGTGCTACTCAAAAAGCTGTACTACTTTTGTGAGTCGAGATATTCGATTTTTTTCAAAATTTTGTGAGTCGAGGTATTCAATTTTGAAAAATCGAATTTTGGCCAAAAATACATGAAAATTCTCAAAAAAATAAATGGCCATTTTTTAATTGGAAAAAACATCCTCTTTCGAACCGTGCTACTCAAAAAGCTGTACTACTTTTGTGAGTCGAGATATTCGATTTTTTTCAAAATTTTGTGTGTCGGGGTATTCAATTTTGAAAAATCGAATTTTGGCTAAAAATACATGAAAATTCTAAAAAAAATAAATGGGCATTTTTTAATTGAAAAAAACGTCCTCTTTCGAACCGTTCTACTCAAAAAGCTGTACTACTTTTGTGAGTCGAGATATTCGATTTTTTTCAAAAGTTTGTGAGTCGAGGTATTCAATTTTGAAAAATCGAATTTTGGCCAAAAATACATGAAAATTCTCAAAAAAATAAATTTCCATTTTTTAATTGAAAAAAACGTCCTCTTTCGAACCGTTCTACTCAAAAAGCTGTACTACTTTTGTGAGTCGAGATATTCGATTTTTTTCAAAAGTTTGTGAGTCGAGGTATTCAATTTTGAAAAATCGAATTTTGGCCAAAAATACATGAAAATTCTCAAAAAAATAAATGGCCATTTTTTAATTGGAAAAAACGTCCTCTTTCGAACCGTGCTACTCAAAAAGCTGTACTACTTTTGTGAGTCGAGATATTCGATTTTTTTCAAAAGTTTGTGAGTCGAGGTATTCAATTTTAAAAAATCGAATTTTGGCCAAAAATACATGAAAATTCTCAAAAAAATTAATGGCCATTTTTTAATTGGAAAAAACGTCCTCTTTCGAACCGTTCTACTCAAAAAGCTGTACTACTTTTGTGAGTCGAGATATTCGATTTTTTTCAAAAGTTTGTGAGTCGAGGTATTCAATTTTGAAAAATCGAATTTTGGCCAAAAATACATGAAAATTCTCAAAAAAATAAATGGCCATTTTTTAATTGGAAAAAACGTCCTCTTTCGAACCGTGCTACTCAAAAAGCTGTACTACTTTTGTGAGTCGAGATATTCGATTTTTTTCAAAAGTTTGTGAGTCGAGGTATTCAATTTTGAAAAATCGAATTTTGGCCAAAAATACATGAAAATTCTCAAAAAAATAAATGGCCATTTTTTAATTGGAAAAAACGTCCTCTTTCGAACCGTGCTACTCAAAAAGCTGTACTACTTTTGTGAGTCGAGATATTCGATTTTTTTCAAAAGTTTGTGAGTCGAGGTATTCAATTTTGAAAAATCGAATTTTGGCCAAAAATACATGAAAATTCTCAAAAAAATAAATGGCCATTTTTTAATTGGAAAAAACGTCCTCTTTCGAACCGTGCTACTCAAAAAGCTGTACTACTTTTGTGAGTCGAGATATTCGATTTTTTTCAAAAGTTTGTGAGTCGAGGTATTCAATTTTGAAAAATCGAATTTTGGCCAAAAATACATGAAAATTCTCAAAAAAAATAAATGGCCATTTTTTAATTGGAAAAAACGTCCTCTTTCGAACCGTGCTACTCAAAAAGTTGTACTACTTCTGTGAGTCGAGATATTCGATTTTTTTCAAAATTTTGTGAGTCGAGGTATTCAATTTTGAAAAATCGAATTTTGGCCAAAAATACATGAAAATTCTCAAAAAAATAAATGGCCATTTTTTAATTGGAAAAAAAAATCCTCTTTCGAACCGTGCTACTCAAAAAGCTGTACTACTTTTGTGAGTCGAGATATTCGATTTTTTTCAAAAGTTTGTGAGTCAAGGTATTCAATTTTGAAAATTCGAATTTTGGCCAAAAATACATGAAATTCTCAAAAAAATAAATGGCCATTTATTAATTGGAAAAAACGTCCTCTTTCGAACCGTTCTACTCAAAAAGCTGTACTACTTTTGTGAGTCGAGATATTCGATTTTTTTCAAAAGTTTGTGAGTCGAGGTATTCAATTTTGAAAAATCGAATTTTGGCCAAAAATACATGAAAATTCTCAAAAAAATAAATGGCCATTTTTTAATTGGAAAAAACGTCCTCTTTCGAACCGTGCTACTCAAAAAGCTGTACTACTTTTGTGAGTCGAGATATTCGATTTTTTTCAAAATTTTGTGAGTCGAGGTATTCAATTTTGAAAAATCGAATTTTGGCCAAAAATACATGAAAATTCTCAAAAAAATAAATGGCCATTTTTTAATTGGAAAAAACATCCTCTTTCGAACCGTGCTACTCAAAAAGCTGTACTACTTTTGTGAGTCGAGATATTCGATTTTTTTCAAAATTTTGTGTGTCGGGGTATTCAATTTTGAAAAATCGAATTTTGGCTAAAAATACATGAAAATTCTAAAAAAAATAAATGGGCATTTTTTAATTGAAAAAAACGTCCTCTTTCGAACCGTTCTACTCAAAAAGCTGTACTACTTTTGTGAGTCGAGATATTCGATTTTTTTCAAAAGTTTGTGAGTCGAGGTATTCAATTTTGAAAAATCGAATTTTGGCCAAAAATACATGAAAATTCTCAAAAAAATAAATTTCCATTTTTTAATTGAAAAAAACGTCCTCTTTCGAACCGTTCTACTCAAAAAGCTGTACTACTTTTGTGAGTCGAGATATTCGATTTTTTTCAAAAGTTTGTGAGTCGAGGTATTCAATTTTTAAAAATCGAATTTTGGCCAAAAATACATGAAAATTCTCAAAAAAATAAATGGCCATTTTTTAATTGGAAAAAACGTCCTCTTTCGAACCGTGCTACTCAAAAAGCTGTACTACTTTTGTGAGTCGAGATATTCGATTTTTTTCAAAATTTTGTGAGTCGAGGTATTCAATTTTGAAAAATCGAATTTTGGCCAAAAATACATGAAAATTCTCAAAAAAATAAATGGCCATTTTTTAATTGGAAAAAACATCCTCTTTCGAACCGTGCTACTCAAAAAGCTGTACTACTTTTGTGAGTCGAGATATTCGATTTTTTTCAAAATTTTGTGTGTCGGGGTATTCAATTTTGAAAAATCGAATTTGGGCTAAAAATACATGAAAATTCTAAAAAAAATAAATGGCCATTTTTTAATTGGAAAAAACGTCCTCTTTCGAACCGTTCTACTCAAAAAGCTGTACTACTTTTGTGAGTCGAGATATTCGATTTTTTTCAAAAGTTTGTGAGTCGAGGTATTCAATTTTGAAAAATCGAATTTTGGCCAAAAATACATGAAAATTCTCAAAAAAATAAATTTCCATTTTTTAATTGGAAAAACGTCCTCTTTCGAACCGTGCTACTCAAAAAGCTGTACTACTTTTGTGAGTCGAGATATTCGATTTTTTTCAAAAGTTTGTGAGTCGAGGTATTCAATTTTAAAAAATCGAATTTTGGCCAAAAATACATGAAAATTCTCAAAAAAATTAATGGCCATTTTTTAATTGGAAAAAACGTCCTCTTTCGAACCGTTCTACTCAAAAAGCTGTACTACTTTTGTTAGTCGAGATATTCGATTTTTTTCAAAAGTTTGTGAGTCGAGGTATTCAATTTTGAAAAATCGAATTTTGGCCAAAAATACATGAAAATTCTCAAAAAAATAAATGGCCATTTTTTAATTGGAAAAAACGTCCTCTTTCGAACCGTGCTACTCAAAAAGCTGTACTACTTCTGTGAGTCGAGATATTCGATTTTTTTCAAAATTTTGTGAGTCGAGGTATTCAATTTTGAAAAATCGAATTTTGGCCAAAAATACATGAAAATTCTCAAAAAAATAAATGGCCATTTTTTAATTGGAAAAAAAATCCTCTTTCGAACCGTGCTACTCAAAAAGCTGTACTACTTTTGTGAGTCGAGATATTCGATTTTTTTCAAAAGTTTGTGAGTCAAGGTATTCAATTTTGAAAATTCGAATTTTGGCCAAAAATACATGAAATTCTCAAAAAAATAAATGGCCATTTATTAATTGGAAAAAACGTCCTCTTTCGAACCGTTCTACTCAAAAAGCTGTACTACTTTTGTGAGTCGAGATATTCGATTTTTTTCAAAAGTTTGTGAGTCGAGGTATTCAATTTTGAAAAATCGAATTTTGGCCAAAAATACATGAAAATTCTCAAAAAAATAAATGGCCATTTTTTAATTGGAAAAAACGTCCTCTTTCGAACCGTGCTACTCAAAAAGCTGTACTACTTTTGTGAGTCGAGATATTCGATTTTTTTCAAAATTTTGTGAGTCGAGGTATTCAATTTTGAAAAATCGAATTTTGGCCAAAAATACATGAAAATTCTCAAAAAAATAAATGGCCATTTTTTAATTGGAAAAAACATCCTCTTTCGAACCGTGCTACTCAAAAAGCTGTACTACTTTTGTGAGTCGAGATATTCGATTTTTTTCAAAATTTTGTGTGTCGGGGTATTCAATTTTGAAAAATCGAATTTTGGCTAAAAATACATGAAAATTCTAAAAAAAATAAATGGGCATTTTTTAATTGAAAAAAACGTCCTCTTTCGAACCGTTCTACTCAAAAAGCTGTACTACTTTTGTGAGTCGAGATATTCGATTTTTTTCAAAAGTTTGTGAGTCGAGGTATTCAATTTTGAAAAATCGAATTTTGGCCAAAAATACATGAAAATTCTCAAAAAAATAAATTTCCATTTTTTAATTGAAAAAAACGTCCTCTTTCGAACCGTTCTACTCAAAAAGCTGTACTACTTTTGTGAGTCGAGATATTCGATTTTTTTCAAAAGTTTGTGAGTCGAGGTATTCAATTTTGAAAAATCGAATTTTGGCCAAAAATACATGAAAATTCTCAAAAATATAAATGGCCATTTTTTAATTGGAAAAAACGTCCTCTTTCGAACCGTGCTACTCAAAAAGCTGTACTACTTTTGTGAGTCGAGATATTCGATTTTTTTCAAAAGTTTGTGAGTCGAGGTATTCAATTTTAAAAAATCGAATTTTGGCCAAAAATACATGAAAATTCTCAAAAAAATTAATGGCCATTTTTTAATTGGAAAAAACGTCCTCTTTCGAACCGTTCTACTCAAAAAGCTGTACTACTTTTGTGAGTCGAGATATTCGATTTTTTTCAAAAGTTTGTGAGTCGAGGTATTCAATTTTGAAAAATCGAATTTTGGCCAAAAATACATGAAAATTCTCAAAAAAATAAATGGCCATTTTTTAATTGGAAAAAACGTCCTCTTTCGAACCGTGCTACTCAAAAAGCTGTACTACTTTTGTGAGTCGAGATATTCGATTTTTTTCAAAAGTTTGTGAGTCGAGGTATTCAATTTTGAAAAATCGAATTTTGGCCAAAAATACATGAAAATTCTCAAAAAAATAAATGGCCATTTTTTAATTGGAAAAAACGTCCTCTTTCGAACCGTGCTACTCAAAAAGCTGTACTACTTTTGTGAGTCGAGATATTCGATTTTTTTCAAAAGTTTGTGAGTCGAGGTATTCAATTTTGAAAAATCGAATTTTGGCCAAAAATACATGAAAATTCTCAAAAAAATAAATGGCCATTTTTTAATTGGAAAAAACGTCCTCTTTCGAACCGTGCTACTCAAAAAGCTGTACTACTTTTGTGAGTCGAGATATTCGATTTTTTTCAAAAGTTTGTGAGTCGAGGTATTCAATTTTGAAAAATCGAATTTTGGCCAAAAATACATGAAAATTCTCAAAAAAATAAATGGCCATTTTTTAATTGGAAAAAACGTCCTCTTTCGAACCGTGCTACTCAAAAAGTTGTACTACTTCTGTGAGTCGAGATATTCGATTTTTTTCAAAATTTTGTGAGTCGAGGTATTCAATTTTGAAAAATCGAATTTTGGCCAAAAATACATGAAAATTCTCAAAAAAATAAATGGCCATTTTTTAATTGGAAAAAAAAATCCTCTTTCGAACCGTGCTACTCAAAAAGCTGTACTACTTTTGTGAGTCGAGATATTCGATTTTTTTCAAAAGTTTGTGAGTCAAGGTATTCAATTTTGAAAATTCGAATTTTGGCCAAAAATACATGAAATTCTCAAAAAAATAAATGGCCATTTATTAATTGGAAAAAACGTCCTCTTTCGAACCGTTCTACTCAAAAAGCTGTACTACTTTTGTGAGTCGAGATATTCGATTTTTTTCAAAAGTTTGTGAGTCGAGGTATTCAATTTTGAAAAATCGAATTTTGGCCAAAAATACATGAAAATTCTCAAAAAAATAAATGGCCATTTTTTAATTGGAAAAAACGTCCTCTTTCGAACCGTGCTACTCAAAAAGCTGTACTACTTTTGTGAGTCGAGATATTCGATTTTTTTCAAAATTTTGTGAGTCGAGGTATTCAATTTTGAAAAATCGAATTTTGGCCAAAAATACATGAAAATTCTCAAAAAAATAAATGGCCATTTTTTAATTGGAAAAAACATCCTCTTTCGAACCGTGCTACTCAAAAAGCTGTACTACTTTTGTGAGTCGAGATATTCGATTTTTTTCAAAATTTTGTGTGTCGGGGTATTCAATTTTGAAAAATCGAATTTTGGCTAAAAATACATGAAAATTCTAAAAAAAATAAATGGGCATTTTTTAATTGAAAAAAACGTCCTCTTTCGAACCGTTCTACTCAAAAAGCTGTACTACTTTTGTGAGTCGAGATATTCGATTTTTTTCAAAAGTTTGTGAGTCGAGGTATTCAATTTTGAAAAATCGAATTTTGGCCAAAAATACATGAAAATTCTCAAAAAAATAAATTTCCATTTTTTAATTGAAAAAAAACGTCCTCTTTCGAACCGTTCTACTCAAAAAGCTGTACTACTTTTGTGAGTCGAGATATTCGATTTTTTTCAAAAGTTTGTGAGTCGAGGTATTCAATTTTGAAAAATCGAATTTTTGCCAAAAATACATGAAAATTCTCAAAAAAATAAATTTCCATTTTTTAATTGGAAAAAACGTCCTCTTTCGAACCGTGCTACTCAAAAAGCTGTACTACTTTTGTGAGTCGAGATATTCGATTTTTTTCAAAAGTTTGTGAGTCGAGGTATTCAATTTTAAAAAATCGAATTTTGGCCAAAAATACATGAAAATTCTCAAAAAAATTAATGGCCATTTTTTAATTGGAAAAAACGTCCTCTTTCGAACCGTTCTACTCAAAAAGCTGTACTACTTTTGTGAGTCGAGATATTCGATTTTTTTCAAAAGTTTGTGAGTCGAGGTATTCAATTTTGAAAAATCGAATTTTGGCCAAAAATACATGAAAATTCTCAAAAAAATAAATGGCCATTTTTTAATTGGAAAAAACGTCCTCTTTCGAACCGTGCTACTCAAAAAGCTGTACTACTTTTGTGAGTCGAGATATTCGATTTTTTTCAAAAGTTTGTGAGTCGAGGTATTCAATTTTGAAAAATCGAATTTTGGCCAAAAATACATGAAATTTCTCAAAAAAATAAATGGCCATTTTTTAATTGGAAAAAACGTCCTCTTTCGAACCGTTCTACTCAAAAAGCTGTACTACTTTTGTGAGTCGAGATATTCGATTTTTTTCAAAAGTTTGTGAGTCGAGGTATTCAATTTTGAAAAATCGAATTTTGGCCAAAAATACATGAAAATTCTCAAAAAAATAAATGGCCATTTTTTAATTGGAAAAAACGTCCTCTTTCGAACCGTGCTACTCAAAAAGCTGTACTACTTTTGTGAGTCGAGATATTCGATTTTTTTCAAAATTTTGTGAGCCGAGGTATTCAATTTTTAAAAATCGTATTTTGGCCAAAAATACATGAAAATTCTCAAAAAAATAAATGGCCCTTTTTTAATTGGAAAAAACGTCCTCTTTCGAACCGTGCTACTCAAAAAGCTGTACTACTTCTGTGAGTCGAGATATTCGATTTTTTTCAAAATTTTGTGAGTCGAGGTATTCAATTTTGAAAAATCGATTTTTGGCCAAAAATACATGAAAATTCTCAAAAAAATAAATGGCCATTTTTTAATTGGAAAAAACATCCTCTTTCGAACCGTGCTACTCAAAAAGCTGTACTACTTTTGTGAGTCGAGATATTCGATTTTTTTCAAAATTTTGTGAGTCGAGGTATTCAATTTTGAAAAATCGAATTTTGGCCAAAAATACATGAAAATTCTCAAAAAAATAAATGGCCATTTTTTAATTGGAAAAAACGTCCTCTTTCGAACCGTGCTACTCAAAAAGCTGTACTACTTTTGTGAGTCGAGATATTCGATTTTTTTCAAAATTTTGTGAGTCGAGGTATTCAATTTTGAAAAATCGAATTTTGGCCAAAAATACATGAAAATTCTCAAAAAAATAAATGGCCATTTTTTAATTGGAAAAAACATCCTCTTTCGAACCGTGCTACTCAAAAAGCTGTACTACTTTTGTGAGTCGAGATATTCGATTTTTTTCAAAATTTTGTGTGTCGGGGTATTCAATTTTGAAAAATCGAATTTTGGCCAAAAATACATGAAAATTCTAAAAAAAATAAATGGCCATTTTTTAATTGGAAAAAACGTCCTCTTTTGAACCGTTCTACTCAAAAAGCTGTACTACTTTTGTGAGTCGAGATATTCGATTTTTTTCAAAAGTTTGTGAGTCGAGGTATTCAATTTTGAAAAATCGAATTTTGGCCAAAAATACATGAAAATTCTCAAAAAAATAAATTTCCATTTTTTAATTGGAAAAAACGTCCTCTTTCGAACCGTGCTACTCAAAAAGCTGTACTACTTTTGTGAGTCGAGATATTCGATTTTTTTCAAAAGTTTGTGAGTCGAGGTATTCAATTTTGAAAAATCGAATTTTGGCCAAAAATACATGAAAATTCTCAAAAAAATTAATGGCCATTTTTTAATTGGAAAAAACGTCCTCTTTCGAACCGTTCTACTCAAAAAGCTGTACTACTTTTGTGAGTCGAGATATTCGATTTTTTTCAAAAGTTTGTGAGTCGAGGTATTCAATTTTGAAAAATCGAATTTTGGCCAAAAATACATGAAAATTCTCAAAAAAATAAATGGCCATTTTTTAATTGGAAAAAACGTCCTCTTTCGAACCGTGCTACTCAAAAAGCTGTACTACTTTTGTGAGTCGAGATATTCGATTTTTTTCAAAAGTTTGTGAGTCGAGGTATTCAATTTTGAAAAATCGAATTTTGGCCAAAAATACATGAAATTTCTCAAAAAAATAAATGGCCATTTTTTAATTGGAAAAAACGTCCTCTTTCGAACCGTTCTACTCAAAAAGCTGTACTACTTTTGTGAGTCGAGATATTCGATTTTTTTCAAAAGTTTGTGAGTCGAGGTATTCAATTTTGAAAAATCGAATTTTGGCCAAAAATACATGAAAATTCTCAAAAAAATAAATGGCCATTTTTTAATTGGAAAAAACGTCCTCTTTCGAACCGTGCTACTCAAAAAGCTGTACTACTTTTGTGAGTCGAGATATTCGATTTTTTTCAAAAGTTTGTGAGTCGAGGTATTCAATTTTGAAAAATTGAATTTTGGCCAAAAATACATGAAAATTCACAAAATAATAAATGACCATTTTTTAATTGGAAAAAACGTCCTCTTTCGAACCGTGCTACTCAAAAAGCTGTACTACTTCTGTGAGTCGAGATATTCGATTTTTTTCAAAATTTTGTGAGTCGAGGTATTCAATTTTGAAAAATCGAATTTTGGCCAAAAATACATGAAAATTCTCAAAAAAATAAATGGCCATTTTTTAATTGGAAAAAACACCCTCTTTCGAACCGTGCTACTCAAAAAGCTGTACTACTTTTGTGTGTCGAGATATTCGATTTTTTTCAAAATTTTGTGAGCCGAGGTATTCAATTTTTATAAATCGAATTTTGCCCAAAAATACATGAAAATTTTCAAAAAAATAAATGGCCATTTTTTAATTGGAAAAAACGTCCTCTTTCGAACCGTTCTACTCAAAAAGCTGTATTACTTTTGTGAGTCGAGATATTCGATTTTTTTCAGAAGTTTGTGAGTCGAGGTATTCAATTTTGAAAAATCGAATTTTGGCCAAAAATACATGAAAATTCTCAAAAAAATAAATGGCCATTTTTTAATTGGAAAAAACGTCCTCTTTCGAACCGTGCTACTCAAAAAGCTGTACTACTTTTGTGAGTCGAGATATTCGATTTTTTTCAAAATTTTGTGAGCCGAGGTATTCAATTTTTAAAAATCGTATTTTGGCCAAAAATACATGAAAATTCTCAAAAAAAATAAATGGCCATTTTTTAATTGGAAAAAACGTCCTCTTTCGAACCGTGCTACTCAAAAAGCTGTACTACTTTCGTATGTCGAGATATTCGATTTTTTTCAAAATTTTGTGAGCCGAGGTATTCAATTTTGAAAAATCGAATTTTGGCCAAAAATACATGATAATTCTCAAAAAAATAAATGGCCATTTTTTAATTGGAAAAAACGTCCTCTTTCGAACCGTGCTACTCAAAAAGCTGTACTACTTTTGTGAGTCGAGATATTCGATTTTTTTCAAAAGTTTGTGAGTCGAGGTATTCAATTTTGAAAAATCGAATTTTGGCCAAAAATACATGAAAATTCTCAAAAAAATAAATGGCCATTTTTTAATTGGAAAAAACGTCCTCTTTCGAACCGTGCTACTCAAAAAGCTGTACTACTTCTGTGAGTCGAGATATTCGATTTTTTTCAAAATTTTGTGAGTCGAGGTATGCAATATTGAAAAATCGAATTTTGGCCAAAAATACATGAAAATTCTCAAAAAAATAAATGGCCATTTTTTAATTGGAAAAAACGTCCTCTTTCGAACCGTTCTACTCAAAAAGCTGTACTACTTTTGTGAGTCGAGATATTCGATTTTTTTCAAAAGTTTGTGAGTCGAGGTATTCAATTTTAAAAACCGAATTTTGGCCAAAAATACATGAAAATTCTCAAAAAAATAAATGGCCATTTTTTAATTGGAAAAAACGTCCTCTTTCGAACCGTGCTACTCAAAAAGCTGTACTACTTTTGTGAGTCGAGATATTCGATTTTTTTCAAAAGTTTGTGAGTCGAGGTATTCAATTTTGAAAAATTGAATTTTGGCCAAAAATACATGAAAATTCTCAAAATAATAAATGACCATTTTTTAATTGGAAAAAACGTCCTCTTTCGAACCGTGCTACTCAAAAAGCTGTACTACTTCTGTGAGTCGAGATATTCGATTTTTTTCAAAATTTTGTGAGTCGAGGTATTCAATTTTGAAAAATCGAATTTTGGCCAAAAATACATGAAATTCTCAAAAAAATAAATGGCCATTTATTAATTGAAAAAAACGTCCTCTTTCGAACCGTTCTACTCAAAAAGCTGTACTACTTTTGTGAGTCGAGATATTCGATTTTTTTCAAAAGTTTGTGAGTCGAGGTATTCAATTTTGAAAAATCGAATTTTGGTCAAAAATACATGAAAATTCTCAAAAAAATAAATGGCCATTTATTAATTGGAAAAAACGTCCTCTTTCGAACCGTTCTACTCAAAAAGCTGTACTACTTTTGTGAGTCGAGATATTCGATTTTTTTCAAAAGTTTGTGAGTCGAGGTATTCAATTTTGAAAAATCGAATTTTGGCTAAAAATTCATGAAAATTCTCAAAAAAATAAATGGCCATTTTTTAATTGGAAAAAACGTCCTCTTTCGAACCGTGCTACTCAAAAAGCTGTACTACTTTTGTGAGTCGAGATATTCGATTTTTTTCAAAATTTTGTGAGTCGAGGTATTCAATTTTGACCAAAATCGAATTTTGGCCAAAAATACATGAAAATTCTCAAAAAAATAAATGGCCATTTTTTAATTGGAAAGAACGTCCTCTTTCGAACCGTTCTACTCAAAAAGCTGTACTACTCTTGTGAGTCGAGATATTCGATTTTTTTCAAAAGTTTGTGAGTCGAGGTATTCAATTTTGAAAAATCGAATTTTGGCCAAAAATACATGAAAATTCTCAAAAAAATAAATGACCATTTTTTAATTGGAAAAAACGTCCTCTTTCGAACCGTGCTACTCAAAAAGCTGTACTACTTTTGTGAGTCGAGATATTCGATTTTTTTCAAAATTTTGTGAGTCGAGGTATTCAATTTTGAAAAATCGAATTTTGGCCAAAAATACATGAAAATTCTCAAAAAAATAAATGGCCATTTTTTAATTGGAAAAAACGCCCTCTTTCGAACCGTTCTACTCAAAAAGCTGTACTACTTTTGTGAGTCGAGATATTCGATTTTTTTCAAAAGTTTGTGAGTCGAGGTATTCAATTTTGAAAAATCGAATTTTGGCCAAAAATACATGAAAATTCTCAAAGAAATAAATGGCCATTTTTTAATTGGAAAAAACGTCCTCTTTCGAACCGTGCTACTCAAAAGCTGTACTACTTTTGTGAGTCGAGATATTCGATTTTTTTCAAAATTTTGTGCGTCGGGGTATTCAATTTTGAAAAATCGAATTTTGGCCAAAAATACATGAAAATTCTAAAAAAAATAAATGGCCATTTTTTAATTGGAAAAAACGTCCTCTTTCGAACCGTTCTACTCAAAAAGCTGTACTACTTTTGTGAGTCGAGATATTCGATTTTTTTCAAAAGTTTGTGAGTCGAGGTATTCAATTTTGAAAAATCGAATTTTGGCCAAAAATACATGAAAATTCTCAAAAAAATAAATTTCCATTTTTTAATTGGAAAAAATGTCCTCTTTCGAACCGTGCTACTCAAAAAGCTGTACTACTTTTGTGAGTCGAGATATTCGATTTTTTTCAAAAGTTTGTGAGTCGAGGTATTCAATTTTGAAAAATCGAATTTTGGCCAAAAATCATGAAAATTCTCAAAAAAATAAATGGCCATTTTTTAATTGGAAAAAACGTCCTCTTTCGAACCGTGCTACTTAAAAAGCTGTACTACTTCTGTGAGTCGAGATATTCGATTTTTTTTGAAATTTTGTGATCGAGGTATTCAATTTTGAAAAATCGAATTTTGGCCAAAAATACATGAAAATTCTCAAAAAAATAAATGGCCATTTTTTAATTGGAAAAAAACGTCCTCTTTCGAACCGTTCTACTCAAAAAGCTGTACTACTTTTGTGAGTCGGGATATTCGATTTTTTTCAAAAGTTTGTGAGTCGAGGTATTCAATTTTGAAAAATCGAATTTTGGCCAAAAATACATGAAAATTCTCAAAATAATAAATGGCCATTTTTAATTGGAAAAAACGTCCTCTTTCGAACCGTGCTACTCAAAAAGCTGTACTACTTTTGTGAGTCGAGATATTCGATTTTTTTCAAAAGTTTGTGAGTCGAGGTATTCAATTTTGAAAAATCGAATTTTGACCAAAAATACATGAAAATTCTCAAAAAAATAAATGGCCATTTTTTAATTGGAAAAAACGTCCTCTTTCGAACCGTGCTACTCAAAAAGCTGTACTACTTCTGTGAGTCGAGATATTCGATTTTTTTCAAAATTTTGTGAGTCGAGGTATTCAATTTTGAAAAATCGAATTTTGGCCAAAAATACATGAAAATTCTCAAAAAATAAATGGCCATTTATTAATTGGAAAAAACGTCCTCTTTCGAACCGTTCTACTCAAAAAGCTGTACTACTTTTGTGAGTCGAGATATTCGATTTTTTTCAAAAGTTTGTGAGTCGAGGTATTCAATTTTGAAAAATCGAATTTTGGCCAAAAATACATGAAAATTCTCAAAAAAATAAATGGCCATTTTTTAATTGGGAAAAACGTCCTCTTTCGAACCGTGCTACTCAAAAAGCTGTACTACTTTTGTGAGTCGAGATATTCGATTTTTTTCAAAATTTTGTGAGTCGAGGTATTCAATTTTGAAAAATCGAATTTTGGCCAAAAATACATGAAAATTCTCAAAAAAATAAATGGCAATTTTTTAATTGGAAAAAAACGTCCTCTTTCGAACCGTTCTACTCAAAAAGCTGTACTACTTTTGTGAGTCGAGATATTCGATTTTTTTCAAAATTTTGTGAGTCGAGGTATTCAATTTTGAAAAATCGAATTTTGGCCAAAAATACATGAAAATTCTCAAAAAAATAAATGGCCATTTATTAATTGGAAAAACGTCCTCTTTCGAACCGTTCTACTCAAAAAGCTGTACTACTTTTGTGAGTCGAGATATTCGATTTTTTTCAAAAGTTTGTGAGTCGAGGTATTCAATTTTGAAAAATCGAATTTTGGCCAAAAATACATGAAAATTCTCAAAAAAATAAATGACCATTTTTTAATTGGAAAAAACGTCCTCTTTCGAACCGTGCTACTCAAAAAGCTGTACTACTTTTGTGAGTCGAGATATTCGATTTTTTTCAAAATTTTGTGAGTCGAGGTATTCAATTTTGAAAAATCGAATTTTGACCAAAAATACATGAAAATTCTCAAAAAAATAAATGGCCATTTTTTAATTGGAAAAAACGTCCTCTTTCGAACCGTGCTACTCAAAAAGCTGTACTACTTCTGTGAGTCGAGATATTCGATTTTTTTCAAAATTTTGTGAGTCGAGGTATTCAATTTTGAAAAATCGAATTTTGGCCAAAAATACATGAAAATTCTCAAAAAAATAAATGGCCATTTATTAATTGGAAAAAACGTCCTCTTTCGAACCGTTCTACTCAAAAAGCTGTACTACTTTTGTGAGTCGAGATATTCGATTTTTTTCAAAAGTTTGTGAGTCGAGGTATTCAATTTTGAAAAATCGAATTTTGGCCAAAAATACATGAAAATTCTAAAAAAAATAAATGGCCATTTTTTAATTGGAAAAAACGTCCTCTTTCGAACCGTGCTACTCAAAAAGCTGTACTACTTTTGTGAGTCGAGATATTCGATTTTTTTCAAAATTTTGTGAGTCGAGGTATTCAATTTTGACCAAAATCGAATTTTGGCCAAAAATACATGAAAATTCTCAAAAAAATAAATGGCCATTTTTTAATTGGAAAGAACGTCCTCTTTCGAACCGTTCTACTCAAAAAGCTGTACTACTCTTGTGAGTCGAGATATTCGATTTTTTTCAAAAGTTTGTGAGTCGAGATATTCGATTTTTTTCAAAAGTTTGTGAGTCGAGGTATTCAATTTTGAAAAATCGAATTTTGGCCAAAAATACATGAAAATTCTCAAAAAAATAAATGACCATTTTTTAATTGGAAAAAACGTCCTCTTTCGAACCGTGCTACTCAAAAAGCTGTACTACTTTTGTGAGTCGAGATATTCGATTTTTTTCAAAATTTTGTGAGTCGAGGTATTCAATTTTGAAAAATCGAATTTTGGCCAAAAATACATGAAAATTCTCAAAAAAATAAATGGCCATTTTTTAATTGGAAAAAACGCCCTCTTTCGAACCGTTCTACTCAAAAAGCTGTACTACTTTTGTGAGTCGAGATATTCGATTTTTTTCAAAAGTTTGTGAGTCGAGGTATTCAATTTTGAAAAATCGAATTTTGGCCAAAAATACATGAAAATTCTCAAAGAAATAAATGGCCATTTTTTAATTGGAAAAAACGTCCTCTTTCGAACCGTGCTACTCAAAAGCTGTACTACTTTTGTGAGTCGAGATATTCGATTTTTTTCAAAATTTTGTGTGTCGGGGTATTCAATTTTGAAAAATCGAATTTTGGCCAAAAATACATGAAAATTCTAAAAAAAATAAATGGCCATTTTTTAATTGGAAAAAACGTCCTCTTTCGAACCGTTCTACTCAAAAAGCTGTACTACTTTTGTGAGTCGAGATATTCGATTTTTTTCAAAAGTTTGTGAGTCGAGGTATTCAATTTTGAAAAATCGAATTTTGGCCAAAAATACATGAAAATTCTCAAAAAAATAAATTTCCATTTTTTAATTGGAAAAAATGTCCTCTTTCGAACCGTGCTACTCAAAAAGCTGTACTACTTTTGTGAGTCGAGATATTCGATTTTTTTCAAAAGTTTGTGAGTCGAGGTATTCAATTTTGAAAAATCGAATTTTGGCCAAAAATCATGAAAATTCTCAAAAAAATAAATGGCAATTTTTTAATTGGAAAAAACGTCCTCTTTCGAACCGTGCTACTCAAAAAGCTGTACTACTTCTGTGAGTCGAGATATTCGATTTTTTTCAAAATTTTGTGAGTCGAGGTATTCAATTTTGAAAAATCGAATTTTGGCCAAAAATACATGAAAATTCTCAAAAAAATAAATGGCCATTTTTTAATTGGAAAAAACGCCCTCTTTCGAACCGTTCTACTCAAAAAGCTGTACTACTTTTGTGAGTCGAGATATTCGATTTTTTTCAAAAGTTTGTGAGTCGAGGTATTCAATTTTGAAAAATCGAATTTTGGCCAAAAATACATGAAAATTCTCAAAGAAATAAATGGCCATTTTTTAATTGGAAAAAACGTCCTCTTTCGAACCGTGCTACTCAAAAGCTGTACTACTTTTGTGAGTCGAGATATTCGATTTTTTTCAAAATTTTGTGCGTCGGGGTATTCAATTTTAAAAATCGAATTTTGGCCAAAAATACATGAAAATTCTAAAAAAAATAAATGGCCATTTTTTAATTGGAAAAAACGTCCTCTTTCGAACCGTTCTACTCAAAAAGCTGTACTACTTTTGTGAGTCGAGATATTCGATTTTTTTCAAAAGTTTGTGAGTCGAGGTATTCAATTTTGAAAAATCGAATTTTGGCCAAAAATACATGAAAATTCTCAAAAAAATAAATTTCCATTTTTTAATTGGAAAAAATGTCCTCTTTCGAACCGTGCTACTCAAAAAGCTGTACTACTTTTGTGAGTCGAGATATTCGATTTTTTTCAAAAGTTTGTGAGTCGAGGTATTCAATTTTGAAAAATCGAATTTTGGCCAAAAATCATGAAAATTCTCAAAAAAATAAATGGCAATTTTTTAATTGGAAAAAACGTCCTCTTTCGAACCGTGCTACTCAAAAAGCTGTACTACTTCTGTGAGTCGAGATATTCGATTTTTTTCGAAATTTTGTGAGTCGAGGTATTCAATTTTGAAAAATCGAATTTTGGCCAAAAATACATGAAAATTCTCAAAAAAATAAATGGCCATTTATTAATTGGAAAAAACGTCCTCTTTCGAACCGTTCTACTCAAAAAGCTGTACTACTTTTGTGAGTCGAGATATTCGATTTTTTTCAAAAGTTTGTGAGTCGAGGTATTCAATTTTGAAAAATCGAATTTTGGCCAAAAATACATGAAAATTCTAAAAAAAATAAATGGCCATTTTTTAATTGGAAAAAACGTCCTCTTTCGAACCGTGCTACTCAAAAAGCTGTACTACTTTTGTGAGTCGAGATATTCGATTTTTTTCAAAATTTTGTGAGTCGAGGTATTCAATTTTGACCAAAATCGAATTTTGGCCAAAAATACATGAAAATTCTCAAAAAAATAAATGGCCATTTTTTAATTGGAAAGAACGTCCTCTTTCGAACCGTTCTACTCAAAAAGCTGTACTACTCTTGTGAGTCGAGATATTCGATTTTTTTCAAAAGTTTGTGAGTCGAGATATTCGATTTTTTTCAAAAGTTTGTGAGTCGAGGTATTCAATTTTGAAAAATCGAATTTTGGCCAAAAATACATGAAAATTCTCAAAAAAATAAATGACCATTTTTTAATTGGAAAAAACGTCCTCTTTCGAACCGTGCTACTCAAAAAGCTGTACTACTTTTGTGAGTCGAGATATTCGATTTTTTTCAAAATTTTGTGAGTCGAGGTATTCAATTTTGAAAAATCGAATTTTGGCCAAAAATACATGAAAATTCTCAAAAAAATAAATGGCCATTTTTTAATTGGAAAAAACGCCCTCTTTCGAACCGTTCTACTCAAAAAGCTGTACTACTTTTGTGAGTCGAGATATTCGATTTTTTTCAAAAGTTTGTGAGTCGAGGTATTCAATTTTGAAAAATCGAATTTTGGCCAAAAATACATGAAAATTCTCAAAGAAATAAATGGCCATTTTTTAATTGGAAAAAACGTCCTCTTTCGAACCGTGCTACTCAAAAGCTGTACTACTTTTGTGAGTCGAGATATTCGATTTTTTTCAAAATTTTGTGTGTCGGGGTATTCAATTTTGAAAAATCGAATTTTGGCCAAAAATACATGAAAATTCTAAAAAAAATAAATGGCCATTTTTTAATTGGAAAAAACGTCCTCTTTCGAACCGTTCTACTCAAAAAGCTGTACTACTTTTGTGAGTCGAGATATTCGATTTTTTTCAAAAGTTTGTGAGTCGAGGTATTCAATTTTGAAAAATCGAATTTTGGCCAAAAATACATGAAAATTCTCAAAAAAATAAATTTCCATTTTTTAATTGGAAAAAATGTCCTCTTTCGAACCGTGCTACTCAAAAAGCTGTACTACTTTTGTGAGTCGAGATATTCGATTTTTTTCAAAAGTTTGTGAGTCGAGGTATTCAATTTTGAAAAATCGAATTTTGGCCAAAAATCATGAAAATTCTCAAAAAAATAAATGGCAATTTTTTAATTGGAAAAAACGTCCTCTTTCGAACCGTGCTACTCAAAAAGCTGTACTACTTCTGTGAGTCGAGATATTCGATTTTTTTCAAAATTTTGTGAGTCGAGGTATTCAATTTTGAAAAATCGAATTTTGGCCAAAAATACATGAAAATTCTCAAAAAAATAAATGGCCATTTTTTAATTGGAAAAAACGCCCTCTTTCGAACCGTTCTACTCAAAAAGCTGTACTACTTTTGTGAGTCGAGATATTCGATTTTTTTCAAAAGTTTGTGAGTCGAGGTATTCAATTTTGAAAAATCGAATTTTGGCCAAAAATACATGAAAATTCTCAAAGAAATAAATGGCCATTTTTTAATTGGAAAAAACGTCCTCTTTCGAACCGTGCTACTCAAAAGCTGTACTACTTTTGTGAGTCGAGATATTCGATTTTTTTCAAAATTTTGTGCGTCGGGGTATTCAATTTTAAAATCGAATTTTGGCCAAAAATACATGAAAATTCTAAAAAAAATAAATGGCCATTTTTTAATTGGAAAAAACGTCCTCTTTCGAACCGTTCTACTCAAAAAGCTGTACTACTTTTGTGAGTCGAGATATTCGATTTTTTTCAAAAGTTTGTGAGTCGAGGTATTCAATTTTGAAAAATCGAATTTTGGCCAAAAATACATGAAAATTCTCAAAAAAATAAATTTCCATTTTTTAATTGGAAAAAATGTCCTCTTTCGAACCGTGCTACTCAAAAAGCTGTACTACTTTTGTGAGTCGAGATATTCGATTTTTTTCAAAAGTTTGTGAGTCGAGGTATTCAATTTTGAAAAATCGAATTTTGGCCAAAAATCATGAAAATTCTCAAAAAAATAAATGGCAATTTTTTAATTGGAAAAAACGTCCTCTTTCGAACCGTGCTACTCAAAAAGCTGTACTACTTCTGTGAGTCGAGATATTCGATTTTTTTCGAAATTTTGTGAGTCGAGGTATTCAATTTTGAAAAATCGAATTTTGGCCAAAAATACATGAAAATTCTCAAAAAAATAAATGGCCATTTTTTAATTGGAAAAAACGTCCTCTTTCGAACCGTTCTACTCAAAAAGCTGTACTACTTTTGTGAGTCGAGATATTCGATTTTTTTCAAAAGTTTGTGAGTCGAGGTATTCAATTTTGAAAAATCGAATTTTGGCCAAAAATACATGAAAATTCTCAAAAAAATAAATGGCCATTTTTAATTGGAAAAAACGTCCTCTTTCGAACCGTGCTACTCAAAAAGCTGTACTACTTTTGTGAGTCGAGATATTCGATTTTTTTCAAAAGTTTGTGAGTCGAGGTATTCAATTTTGAAAAATCGAATTTTGACCAAAAATACATGAAAATTCTCAAAAAAATAAATGGCCATTTTTTAATTGGAAAAAACGTCCTCTTTCGAACCGTGCTACTCAAAAAGCTGTACTACTTCTGTGAGTCGAGATATTCGATTTTTTTCAAAATTTTGTGAGTCGAGGTATTCAATTTTGAAAAATCGAATTTTGGCCAAAAATACATGAAAATTCTCAAAAAAATAAATGGCCATTTATTAATTGGAAAAAACGTCCTCTTTCGAACCGTTCTACTCAAAAAGCTGTACTACTTCTGTGAGTCGAGATATTCGATTTTTTTCAAATTTTGTGAGTCGAGGTATTCAATTTTGAAAAATCGAATTTTGGCCAAAAATACATGAAAATTCTCAAAAAAATAAATGGCCATTTTTTAATTGGGAAAAACGTCCTCTTTCGAACCGTGCTACTCAAAAAGCTGTACTACTTTTGTGAGTCGAGATATTCGATTTTTTTCAAAATTTTGTGAGTCGAGGTATTCAATTTTGAAAAATCGAATTTTGGCCAAAAATACATGAAAATTCTCAAAAAAATAAATGGCAATTTTTTAATTGGAAAAAACGTCCTCTTTCGAACCGTTCTACTCAAAAAGCTGTACTACTTTTGTGAGTCGAGATATTCGATTTTTTTCAAAATTTTGTGAGTCGAGGTATTCAATTTTGAAAAATCGAATTTTGGCCAAAAATACATGAAAATTCTCAAAAAAATAAATGGCCATTTATTAATTGGAAAAAACGTCCTCTTTCGAACCGTTCTACTCAAAAAGCTGTACTACTTTTGTGAGTCGAGATATTCGATTTTTTTCAAAAGTTTGTGAGTCGAGGTATTCAATTTTGAAAAATCGAATTTTGGCCAAAAATACATGAAAATTCTCAAAAAAATAAATGACCATTTTTTAATTGGAAAAAACGTCCTCTCTCGAACCGTGCTACTCAAAAAGCTGTACTACTTTTGTGAGTCGAGATATTCGATTTTTTTCAAAATTTTGTGAGTCGAGGTATTCAATTTTGAAAAATCGAATTTTGACCAAAAATACATGAAAATTCTCAAAAAAATAAATGGCCATTTTTTAATTGGAAAAAACGTCCTCTTTCGAACCGTGCTACTCAAAAAGCT